>CM053786.1:140030901-141370901 GCA_028749045.1 Cupressus sempervirens
TGGCTATAAAATACAACAATTTCACATAAACTATGGACTTTGGTAATGACACATAGCTAAAAACTACGGGAAAAATCAATCTTATCAAGTCTTCTAACATTCTGACCATATTACCTCATACAACACATGTACATTATCAATAAAGTCAATTTGTCCAAGACTATCTTGTGGTGGACAAGATTAAATGATAATCCTTTAAAGTTGTTAAATTGAAAAAGTAATTGAACATTTAAGATGTTTACCTCACTATGCAAGTCAATGACAAAGTCAAAAAATGATCAACTACCTATATTAGAAAGTTCCTCCTCTTTAGAAGTAGAGAATGGATAATTTCAAGATCAAGGGGACCACCATACATAGTCTTGATATTCCAAATATTTTTGACTAATCATAAATTTTCAATATATTTCTACTAATAAATTACTAAAAAGAGTAAAACAAGAAAATTTAAACTTTGAGTTCTAAAACCCCCATATTTTCTTTATCTATATTATTGTTCTAAACACCTTAATAGTCTCTTGTTTGGAAAATCTAGATTTATCTTGTTTTAGACATTGAGTTATCTCATAATATAATACCATGTCATCTTATTCTCAAGAACCTTTCCACATAAATTTTTAAACAAAGAATTATATTTGTACACACTATTGGTAGTAACAATTCTAAGTGAATGACCTTGTGCTCTTAATCAATCTTGATTTACCCATTAGACAAACACCCATTTTTATTGGTAAAATGTCGAAGCTGTAATAACTTATATTAATTAAGAAAAGTAATTTTACATTTTACAAGTCCATTCAGTGTGGGCACTAGCAGGAAGGAATGAAGTAAAGAAAACCTTCAATCTTGCCCAAGACATTAAGTCTACAAATAGAAACAAATTACAAATTTTCAATATATCTAAATTGATGTTTATGCTGGAAGTCTTATTGGGAAGAAAGATACTTGGAGGGGGGTTGAATTCGGATCTATAAAAATTTTGACTCCAAAAAAAAAAAAATAGATTGATGTCATGTCCCCTTTTCAAATAATTAAAAAATACTAGTCTTTGCTAAGGCAGGCAGGCCCAAGAAAGTGAAGTTTCAGAAAAAGGGGGTTAATCTTTGGAAACTGTTGGACTAATAAATGAAAATTATTATTAAAATATGTTTCATTAACCTCTCTTGGACGTGAGTTATGGTTATGCCCTTTTTTAAGGGGTTTGGAGGCATTTTGGGCTGATTCCAGAACTTGATTTTTGCTCATTCTTTGTTATTCTTCAGAGGCTGCCAAACTTGTGGAGAAGGGGACCCAAGAACGGGAGTTTGCAGGTTTCGAAGGAGACCCAAGAATGGGAGTTTGCAAGTTTCTAGGAAGGCTAAGGATGGGAGTTTGAAGCCATTCCATGTGCATGCTCGTACAGAGTTTGCCTATGTGCTGAACAGTGCAGATTTGTGAGTTTTGGGTGTGTTTTTTTGTATGAGTTTGGTGTTTTCAGTTGAGTATTTCATATCAGTTTGGGTTGCTGCTGTATTTCAGACTTTAAGGTGTTAAAATAGAGCTGAATATATTTATTGGGACGTGATTAAATTTTTGAGATAGATTATTAGTGTTTTTGTGGTGTTTCTGGGCATTTTTGTGTTAATTTTGGGAGCCTAATGAGCATAGTTTTTGTCCTACATTTGAGAACTGTTCTGTAAAGGCTATATGGACCTAGAAATGTCATTTTTGTAGGCTGTTATGCTGCTGAAATTTCTATAAAAATATCTATTTTCAGATTTATTAATAATAGGTGAAGCTGTGAAGCTTTTGGCACAATTTCTGGCATACCCGATTTGGGGTTTCTTGAGAAATTTGGTGGATCTTTGTGATATTAGTTGTTTGATCTTAAAGATATGATTAGAGGTTGGAAATATCATATAAAATCAGAAAAGGGACATTTCAGTGGTATCAGAGCCATGATCTTGCCAGCCTGAGGGTTTGTAGAAGCTTGCATGTCAATTTTGACAACTACCTAGATCTTGCATGTCAGTTTTGACAACTACCCAGATCTTGCATGTCATAATTTATGATTGCATGTTGCTTCTAATCAGTTGCATGTCAAAATTTATGATTGCATGCTACTTCTAATCATTTTCATGTTAGTTCTTAGTGAATTTGGTGGTTAAACTGACAACTACCCAGATCTTGCATGTCATAATTTATGATTAAATGTTGCTTCTAATCAGTTGCATGTCAAAATTTATGGTTGCATGCTACTTCTAATCATTTGCATGTTAGTTCTTGGTGAATTTGGTGGTTGCATGTTGCTTCTAATCAGTTGCATGTCAAAATCTATGGTTGCATGCTACTTCTAATCATTTGCATGTTAGTTCTTGGTGTTTGAAGAAGTTACATCCTATTGGGGTTACACTCTACTTTATCCAAAATGGATAGGTATAGTACAGAGTCTTAGAGGACACGATCTTGGACAATTGATATCCAGAGTCAAAACAATAGAAAGGATGGTTATTTAGACATTCGAGATAAACTTATGAAAATAAGCCATGACATGTCTGAATAGTTGGTTGAGCACCACCATATGATGAATGACATGTTTTTCGACCCAGCTAAGGTGGATAAGTTGGTTGGATTTCTATTTGGCAGATTTTCTCACAGGGCAGATGACACAATTACCAAGAACTTGCATGAGGAGTTTGAGAAACTAGCTTATAGCCAGACAAAGGTCTCAGATTCTACTCTGCCACAGGAGGTAGTGGGTTTAGATGATGATTATGAGGATGTTGTTATGCATGATGGTGAGATACCTGGTACAGATGAGCAGACATTGAGCATTCATGACTTTGCTGAGAAAGAGTACCAGGCACAGTTAGATGCTTCATCACATGAGGTTGAGGCAGGTAGTACTTCACATGATTTGTCCAGCCAGCTAAAGGTGAACAAAGATAGTATTATGATTTCATTATCTCATCATGACAGGATGCAGGATATGATAGAGGATCACATTCAGATGATTCAGTTATAGGGTAGACATAAGGGAGTTCAGGCAAAGTCTCCTTGTGTTTACTTACAAGCGATTAGGGAAGCAATGGGAATGATGAAGTTGAGTTATTTACATCTTCTATCAGATCGTGATCATCTTCTTAGCCTTGTCGGAGACTATTCAAATTCCTTGAGGAGGAAGGAGGAGGAAGTTGACAGGCTTTCTCACGAGCTTGAGGACACTCGAGCTTCTTTGGTGAATACTCCATTGGCATTACAAGACTGGGAGAGACATGGGGATACGCATGGCATGGAATTGAGTTTAGTTTCATCTTGCACTCCTAATACTCAGCTTTCTGCGAATGGTAGATCATATGTGGACATTGATAATGTTGCGAGTTCATCTTGCATTCACATCCAGGATATAGGGATAATGTCAGACAGGTATGTGGAATTAGTTGGTATTGGTCATATTACTCAGGTGAGGATTTTGCTTGAGTTACCAGTTGATTATAGTTTACGAATATGGACTCGAGATTGTTGTATTGGCATTTGGGATTCAGTTGATTGGAAATCTTTAACACTTTTTGGTAGCAGTGATTGTTTGGGTGCTATCATGGATTTGATTAGTAGATTACACGGTGTTGTCTTTTCTTGTGCCAGTATCTTGTCCGATGTTGGTATTAGTTTTTATACATCGATGTATTTTTGGCCAAGGAAGATGAGGTGAGTGAGCTTACTGAGCAGCTTGAGGTGACTTCTGAGATTCTTGAGAGTACACAGTTGGCTTTCAAGGAGTCACAGTTTCATTTGGCTAACGTGACCATGGAGTTAGAGCGACTACAGTCTTTACCTGATTCTATACAGTCACAAGCTGTGGTGTTTAGTGATCTGAGGATGTCCATTGCCGAGATTGTCAGAGACAGTGGAGATGGGGATGCATCCATCCTTGATACTAACATTGGCATATCAGGTTCATTCCCACTAGAATTAGGTTCAGTTGAGTTGGGTGCTGTAGCAAATTTTTGTGGTATGCCTGACATGGTGGTGACCTCTAGCACTAATGTCACGAAGACTAGAGATGTTGTATCAAAGACCATGTGTGATGTTGGTGAGCCGATAGTTGGCATGGTTCTTGCTAGTAATACTACTCCCTTGGCGATGTCTTTAGAGGTAGTAGTCAGTTCCAACTTGGTTAGTGAGATTGCAGTCTGAGCCACTAACTGAGATTGGTGCATTCTATCAGCATTACATTGTGAGGTATGCTCATCAATTTACCTTTGATGACCATGTTGATGAGATGATGATACAGAGATGTACTTTGGTTCCTAGTGCTTATCATCAATTATGGGATAGTTTGATGCCTCGGGATGAGAGTTGTGATGGGCACAACATGGCGATAGGTTCTGCAGTTGATAGCTTGATAATACATGACTTAAAGCAGGAGTTTTGGAGTGATGCTTCAGCGGGTGTTGTTATTGATTCTACTCCTTTGGCTATGACATCTCCTAACTTAGCTGGTGATCAATCAGAGTGGGTTGTATCACTTGTTCATGGTGAGTTGTTGACTAAGGTTGGTTTTTTTTATCAACATGATATTGCAGGGTATGTACATTAGTTAGCATTTGATCCTTGTGTTGAGGAGTTGATGGCAGGAAAATTTGGTTTGGGTTCCATTTCTTGCTATTTATCTTGTGATGGTTTTTTACCATCAGGGGTGCATGGGAGATATGGTTATGAGATAGTGGTCGATGATTTGCAGAGTTGTGTTGGCTGCAGGAGTTGTACAGTGTGTGGATTCTCCATACTTGGTACAGTTTCATTCGAGAGCATTCACCATTGTTGTAGAGTTGGATTGTACATTCTGTACAGGCTAGTGGGATGCGTTGATGGTATTTACTGTGTTGGTAGTTTGATTTGTCCACTTTACTTGGGTTCTGATGTTCTAAGAGTTTGTGTCTCATGGGTTTTTGACTGTTGTAGTGGTGATTTTGGAGTTTTTTTTAGCTATAATTGTCAGTTTGATTATGGATTCCTCTTGGTCATATTGCAGAGGATATTGCAGGAGCCTGTGTTAATTGGTAGTAGTATAGTTCATGACTACATTTGGGATCCAGGTGGATTGATTGGTTTATTGTTCAGCCATTACTTGAGGACAAGCAATGTTTGGGAGGGGAGGACTTGTCATGTCCCCTTTTCAAATAATTAAAAAATACTAATCTTTGCTAAGGCAGGCAGGCCCAAGAAAGTGAAGTTTCGGAAAAAGGGGGTTAATCTTTGGAAACTGTTGGACTAATAAATGAAAATTATTATTAAAATATGTTTCATTAACCTCTCTTGGACGTGAGTTACGGTTATTCCCTCTTTTAAGGGGTTTGGAGGCATTTTGGGCTGATTCCAAAACTTGATTTTTGCTCATTTTTTGTTATTCTTCAGAGGCTGCCAAACCTGTGGAGAAGGGGACCCAAGAATGGGAGTTTGTAGGTTTCCAAGAAGGCTAAGGATGGGAGTTTGAATCCATTCCATGTGCATGCTCATACAGAGTTTGCCTATGTGTTGAACAGTGCAGATTTGTGGGTTTCGGGTGTGTTTTTTTGTATAAGTTTGGTGTTTTCAGTTGAGTATTTCATATCAGTTTGGGTTGCTGCTGTATTTCAGACTTTAAGGTGTTAAAATAGAGCTGAATATATCTATTGGTACGTGATTAAATTTTTGAGATATATTATTAGTGTTTTTGTGGTGTTTTCGAGCATTTTTGTGTTAATTTCGGGAGCCCGATGAGCATAATTTTTGTCCTACATTTGAGAATTGTTGTGTAAAGGCTATACGGATCTGGAAGTGTCATTTTTGTAGGCTGTTATGCTGCTGAAATTTCTGTAAAAATTTCCACTTTTAGATTTATTAATAATAGGTGAAGCTGTGAAGCTTTTGGCACAATTTCTGGCATACCCGATTTGGGGTTTCTTGAGAAATTTGGTGGATCTTTGTGATATTAGTTGTTTGATCTTAAAGATCTGATTAGAGGTTGGAAATATCATATAAAATCAGAAAAGGTACATTTCAATTGACTACATCCACTCCTAGTGCATCTCATATCTTAGATCATATACCATGTAATCATAAATTGTAAAATCGAAATAGATCTAACTATGCATCACATCAATCATCATGAAAAGTAAATGTAAATGCATAACACAAAGATTCTGGTTGCCCATAAACCCTCCAAGGTGAAGGTAAATCTAGGGTGGGATGAAACCCACAAATCTTCACTATTGCAACAATAAAGTTCGCCTATTAGGGCTACAATTTTGATCACTCTGTGAGGCCTCACCCAATCTGTCATAGTACCAATGAGATAATTGTATTACGATGATTTTTAATCCTATGTATTGATACACTTCTAAGACTGTAGGGTTATATTATCTGCAGTTTGATGATCCGCAATTACTTCTACATATTATGACCTAATTGATGCATTTAATGATTCTATTCATGTTTTAAGCTATTGACATTTCTTTAATAGAAATTGAATGGTAGAAATGCTTGTAATGTAAGATTGTAATGTTTAAGTGGAAATTAGAGTTAATAAATAAATAAATTTTGTTATGCATTGAGACCTAACCCGCATACCTAGGAATTCAATAGTTGTGGATTCAACATCTTGTCACAATGATAAAAATGGATTATGAAGCTATTCAGAATATCAAATTGACCATGTTATGATGAGTAAAGTTTGATGTTATAGTATTTTGAGCATTTTACATGGAAATTATTAGAAAAAGTAATTTAATTAAAAAGAATGAAGTATGGAACTCAAATGTTGAATGTGATATGTAAGTTTTGATATTTTAATATTTTGAAGGCTATATTTGAAATGATTAAGAAAGGGAAAGTTAATTTGAGATGATGAAATATATGCAAGTCTAATGTTGAATGAGATAGTGATTATTTCACTTATGTACTTATTGTTTACATGATTTTCTTGGACTACTGATGGTTGAGTTTAGTGTGCAAGAATTTGACCATGGGTTTAAAGGGGAATTAAGGCTCAAACTACTACAAACATGACATAACCAAGGTTGAATCAGTGGAAAAGATTCAAACCTCATTGTAATGTGTTTTATTTCATAAATGTGAATTGTATATGTGTGTAATAGCTTAGTTCATGTATTATTGGAGTTAAGTCACTTTTAATGTAATGTGTTGTTTTGTGTGTGTCATTTGACACTTGTGTTGTCCATGTGGAGATGCCATGTCATTCAGGGTTTGGCAAGAAGTAACCTAACCTAAACCTGACCCCAATGTAGTACTCAAGTTAACCTCACATAGGAAAATGCCACGAGGAGTCTCAATCAAAGGAAATTCGAATCTGGACTTGGCTAGGGTTTTTAGGGGTCATTAGGTGGTCCCAAAGTGTCTTTTATGTGAAAATAAGATAGCCATCTGATAGTATATCAAGTTAGGAACCTATTTTTGACCATGTGAGTGCCTAGATAGCCTAGAGGGCCCCTTTACCCATGCATTCTTCCATCAATTCGAATTTGGAGTTGTCATATCCATGTTCCCACTTAGTCAAAAATAGAAAAGTTGGAGGAGACAAGTTTGTAAGAAGTAGTGGCTTAGTGTTTTTGCTAAAATAAGTTAGTGAGAAGGCTTTATTAGAGGGTCTTGGACAAACTAGTGGGGTGTCTACCCACTCTCTAATTTTAGAGACTATTAGGTTTTGGAGGGAGATTAAGGGAGCTCTACTACAACTATCCTTACCATAGCTTGGACCAAGGTTGGTGTCTCAAAACTTGTTTCTTTCTCATTTCTTGCTTTTAGCATGGTTAAACAAATCTGCAAGTGTGAGAGTTCATTAATAGAGTATGCATTTGCATTGTAAATCTTGTGATATGGATTTTTGGGTATTGTGTGAAAGTGTGGTGTTCTTGTTGCATTATGAGCATTGATTATGTATTGTGACAATGTGAGAATGTGTGATGTTCTTGTAAATTTCTTGGTTCACTTTCTTGGTTTTGTTTTTGTTGGAATGGAAAGAGAATGTGTTTTGTGCTTTTGGAGATCCTTTCTTGGTTTTGTTTTGTTGTTCTTCATTTTTTTTTTTGTTGTTGTTGTTTGAATGTGAGTGTTGATTGTGATTATGGGTGTGAAGGCTTCACTCACCCTTGGGAGGGTAGAGAAGCCTTGGGTGAAGGGCATAAGTTAGGCTTGACATTGCAGGTGAGAAAGAAAATTTTGTTTTTACCTCATGATGAGGTTTTTATTATGGAGCATGGGCTCCTTCATGGCCATGAATCTTGTTGTTTGGGAGGTACAAGGAGGTTTGGTGGATGAGGAGAAGATGGTTGTTTTGAAGGCGTTGAGAGACAATGCAGTGGTAATATGTTGTTTATGTTGTGGTGGCCTTGAGAGGCAAAATGTATTGGCAATATGATATTTATGAATTTCTCCTCCTTGAAGAGCCCACCTTCACCCAACGTTTTATGATTCCAATGGTGAATCATTGTGCAAGCCATGGGAGGGTGTTGATTGTGTTTTGTGTTGTGTCTTCATGCAAGATTTTGTGATGTATGTGTGAAACCCGGTTTGAGCCTTGTTCCCCTAGCACGGGGGTGGTCTCCTTGGAGGCCTATGGTTGGGTGGAAAGCACCCATGGTCCTTGTTGTTTTCTTTGTGATGCATTTGCAAATTTGTGCCCAAGGGAGCAATGGAAATGGCTTGGAATGACCACCTTGCAGATTGATGTATGGATGAGAAAACTTGAGATTGTGCCCCTCCTTTGTGAAGGAGGATTCACTAGCTTGTTCATGTTCTCAATGATCATGATGATTTGTGTTCATGTTACTCATTTTTCATGTCTTTCAATGATCATGTTTCATATGATTTCGAAAGGTCTTGTGTTGTCTCATTGTGATGAAAGGAGATAGTATCATTGTTACCTAATGTATATGTAGAGGAAATAATGGAAAATGTTGTATATGTATGTTCCTTGTTAAGATATGATCATGAGTTATGGAAGAGTAGAATACCTCGGCATCATTGTTCCATTGGATAATTGTGGAAGGAATATGTCAGTTGGTAATGTGGTTAAAAGAGAAGAAAGCTACTTCCTATTGTATTTAGTTGTGATTGTGGAATAAATTAGAAAATTGTATACTATTGTTCTTGTATGGAAATATGTTCTCATATAGAAACATTGATTGTGAAGGAAGACATGTTGAAATCTGATGCACAAGTTTCTGCACATATGAACTTTTCTTGTTAGTTAAAGCCAAACCTCACAAGGACTTTAGATAGGATAATCCTTGTTACATTATGCAAGGTAGATTTAGCAAAAGTCATTGTAAGTTTCACAATTAGATATTTGATGTAATTCTAGAGAAGTTAAGTAATAAGACATTCTTTCTTATTAGAACCATTTCATAGATTATTGTGAGGAAGTTTTTTTTTCTGTTGATATAGTTGTCTCAATTTGAAGCATAAGTGATGGGATTGTAAAATCCTATGTTATCACAAGAAAGCATTATATTGTTAATGGAACATTGTATATGCATGGTAGATAATGACTTTAAGCAAATTATCAAATTATGATTTAAATGGAAGGAAAAATTAAATCTAATAACTTTATGATGAAACTCACCACTAGAACTCTAAACCTGAGTGTGCACATTTTCTCTCTAGAAAATGTATGGGAGAAAGAAAAATAATGCTCCAAGAATACAAACTAATATAATAATGTTGAACAGGTACTTGAACTCCTAGTTGGACCTATAAGTGGTAGAGAATTGATGTAATATGGCCAATACTAAGTGATCACCTAAGCCTTTATCAATCCACAAGATTGACAGTGACTTATAATCATATATATATATATATATATATATATCCCAAGACATGATAGAAATTAATAAAAAAAGGGAAACATTTTCTATTTTCAAACTTCACTTGTTTCACTTCATATCTTAATTTTCATGCAACAGGAGTCTGATCGCCTAGGAAGGCGCAATGCCTCTGCCCAAGACATGGAGGGGACCACGTACTCCTCTAGGCACCTAGTCAATTAGAAAGAAAGGCATTGTTTTAAGAAAACAAGGAGTTGGAAAGTGCTTGGGGAGAGGGAAGTCATGTGACTTCCACCTCTCCACGTTATCTTGTCTCCCACAACGCCTCAAACATAGGCGTCGACTTTTGTGGGAAGTGTAAGAGTGCTAGTTTAGTAACATAGGATGGTTAGTGTACTAGGTTAGTATAGAGTTAAATAAGCAGTTTATTTTGTGGGTTGTAAAATGTTTTGCAGTTGTTTTATGAGGTTAGACATTAGCTTTAAGTATGTCTTAAATTGTAGTAGCATACTATGTAGTAAATGCATGTTATTTAAAGAATCTTATTTTTATAATTGGAATTTTAAATTGTAGATAAGATTAGTTAGTAATATTGGAGATGTAATGATGATGACTTTAGTTAGGAATTAATTTAGTGTAATTACTTTTAAAATTGTAATTAGTTACTATGGCATGTGTGTGGGTGTTGAATTTATATTTATGATAGAAAATTTAGTAAAAATATTAAAAAAATTAAAATTTAAAAAAAAAAAAAAAGACTTAATGTATGGTGTAGACAAAGTAAGTTGGTTAGTTGGTACTTTTGGATTTATATGTGCTTAGAGAGAATTGGATATAATTAGCTAAAGGCATTCAGTGATAGGATCCATCACAAAATTTGTTAGGTTATTATTAACCATGATCTTATCTTTCATTGTTCTAGCTGTTAAAGCAAGATGCTATAGATTCTAATATTGAAGATAGTAAATATCCAACATGATGTTGGATCTCAAGGTGTGATTTGAGACATTGATGTGGCACACCACCAATCCAGAATACACATCTCTCAAAAATTAATCAACAGTAGATTTATAGTGAAATTAGAAAGAAAACTTTAATAAAATGAGAGGATAATAGTCTTAAGGGACACTATGCAAATCCTTAGTAATGATGTTGGGTTAAGTATAGGAATGCTATTAAAACTAGCTTTAAAGAAATTAGGAGCAAATGGCTTCTAATTTAAAATAGAATGAATAATAAAAAGGGTAGTTAGTATTAATTGGCCAATAAGATGTTTTAGGTTAGAATATGTTACAGTTTAAAGCTAGTTAGTTTGAATATTTGGTATTGTTATATTGAATGTTGAGGTATTCCTTAGGAAGCAAAAAGAAAAAAAAAATTGTTGTGTTATTCTTGACAGTAAATTTTGGGCATGACACACTCATGATTATCTACCTTGTGAGGGATCTACTCTATTAACATCTTTACAAGACTGTTAAGTCTACCTTGATTAAAGGATTTAAAACTTACAATGAAGTAAGCACTCTATTAGGAGACTTAATTTAGTCTGTTAAAACCACTTTGTAAAGAGATTTTCCCTAATACACTAGTTAGAATGTCTCAATACCTAATCCTTCAGTTAGTACTTTATGCTAGATTAAAAATCTTCTCTTTCCTTTCCTAAATTGATCTCCTTATTTGAATTTCTCTATTCTTCCCTCACTGCTAGGTTGCTTTGTTTGATCTTTATATTTGATTATCAAACTTAGCCTTACTTGCTATGTCTTTAACCTTCTCACACATACATGATCTCTTTTTGATTTAGGGCTTGGTCCCTTCTTAAATAGACAAAAAGCGAAGGTTCTAAGTGTTGGACACTAATAGGCAATAAAGCTTATAGATCAACAATCTCCCCCTTTGACAGTAGTGGAAAAAACACTTTGTCATGACTTATCAATCCAAAAAAATAGAAAAAATAACACTCCCCCTTAGACTATGATTCAATCTCCAAAAAGATTTGACTTCACTATATACAATATATTTACATATTCTTTATACTTATGATCTGTGATATCTAATATTTCATTTCATATATCTGATTTTGATTTTGATTTCCCCCTTTATTGTGTTTTAATTAACATTCCCCCTTGTTTTTGACACTTATGGCTTGGGGTTTGTAGGGGTCAACTGGTACTTATCCAAAAATATTTGATCTCCAAAAAGATTTGACTTCACTATATACAATATATGTACATATTCTTCATACTTGTGATCTATGATATCTAATATTTCATTTCATATATCTGATTTTGATTATGATTTCCCCCTTGATTATGTTCTAATTAACATTCCCCCTTTTTTTTGACACTTATGGCTTGGGGTTTGTAGGGGTCAACTGGTACTTATCAAAAAATGTTTTGTGATTTTGTAAAATAATCTCTAATCCATGATTTCATCTTGATCAAACTGACTCCATAACTTGAATTTGAATTTCTAATTGGGAAACTAGATTTATTAAAATATCTATGGTAGAGAGATGTGGATCTCTTGTGGCTAAGTCTTTTGCAACTGATAGTTCCTTCTGCATTACCTTCATATGAGGTAGCAACATGGTTTGAATAGAAATCAATTTGGTTCTTATGTTGCTATCTTTAGCCATCAACTCGGCTAATCTCTCTTGACCAAATGTCAATTTATTAAATAAATGAGAGATTTAACTTTCATTCTTGCTCAAGGAATTGGCACTAGCCTTCAAATCTGCTTGTAATTGATCAATTGAATGTTGGTTCTCCACAGTGAAAAATTCAACATCAGAAAATTTTATATACAAAGAGTGAATAACCTACAAAATTCCTTCCAAACTATTTGCAAGCTTTGAAAGCTCAACCTATTTTATGGCAATCTCTGTTGAGACTTTCTACAGAACTTTGTGCTCAAGCTTTTACTCAGGTCATCTCATCAATTTCTCATTGATCTCTATATCCTCATTATTTACCTTCTCAACTATATGTATTGATTGTTCCAAAATTGGTTGTTTCTCATTCACATCATGAATATCAAATGCATCTAAAAAAATGTCTTTTATATCATGGAGTACATATTTCTACTTAAACTCCCCTTTGAGTTGTTCTTGCTTTGTCTTACGACTCAACAATACTTGTAGAATATGCATTTGTTCTAGTGTCATATTATTAGGGTCATACTTGGTTAGTGTAATGACCTCATCTAAACTCACTGGAGTCTCTGGTGACTCAATCTTCTTCTCCATAATTTGAGACCATGGGTTGTTGACACTTGGTAATGATATTTGCAAATGTGTACCTACGACACTTGGTCCTAGTGTTTATTGTTTGGTAGAAGTGTTCCCCTGTTGGGTAGGTATAACCTGTTAAATAGGTGTAACACTGGATGCATTAGTTTGTACATGAATAACACTTGGAAGTTGAATGAGGGCTTGGATTGTATATTTCTCCTTAGGCTTCTTGGTCTCTATCAACTTAGATGGTTCAACCTCCTTAACTCCCTCAACGTGAGCTCCTGAGGCATCTTGAGCAGATTGATCTGCTTCACCTTGTTTGTCTAAATCAAGATTACCCATAGGAGGGGGATATTTGATCACTATTAAAGTTTTACCCTACTCCTCAACACTTACATATTATTGTCCCTTATTATAACCTATGAGTGATGTAGTTTGAAAATTATTAGTTGGGGTGTTCATAGTTAGTGCACTGTCAATCTGTGGGTAATCCTAGATTTGTGTTAATACTAAATTGGTGCATGGAAGAAGAGTGTCTAAGGTTTGAAGTGTAACACTTTTCAATTCATCCTCAAACAGAATATTTAGATTATGTTGTTTCTCTTCAGGGATATCTTCTATAATGACAACATCCTATTATTCACTCTCTTCTTCATTCTTCATTATTTGTTCTTCCAAGCTCTCAGGTTCATCATAGTATTCTTGATTATCCAACTCAATTACATATCTACCTTCTTCTTCTTTCTCCTCTGCTACTGACGAAAGTAACAATCCAAATGCTTTCTTCCATATCAAAACACTTTCTTGTACAACCTCATCTTCTTTATTTCTCAAAATTTTGTATGCCTTTACTTTTGGCACAAATTTCTTAGTAAAATCTCATAGGGCAATAAACATATGTGTCTTCCCTAAGTTAGGAATTGATTGGGCCAATATGGTTTCCCTTATTTGTCTTTTAGTGGATAAGTCTCACTTCCATTTTGCATCTAATTTATTGTATAAATATTTAGGAATACCTTTGCCTAATTTCATAGGCCTACATTTAAATTTTGCCATCATATCCAGCATGGCCTTCTCAACATTTTCCTGTTCTTCCTATATCATCAAAAAATGGAAGCACTTCCATTTAGGACTGGTTTAGCCCTTCGATTAAGTGGTTTGAGGTCATTTCAAGCACCTTGAATGGGTCTTAGGCTTGGATTTGACCTTTTCCCCTATTTTCCCCCTTCTCCACTTTCTTTTTACACTTTTCTAGCATTTTAGACTGAAAACCTGAGATTCTCGACCTTGGGGTCAAGGACAACGTTTTAGGTCACGGTCAACCTCAACCCTGACCTAGATTGAAGTCAACCTCGGCCCTAACCTAAGGTCCAAATTTCAAGATTCCATGATTTCTAGATGTCCAGTTTCGGAAAGAATTGTTTTCCCACTTCCAGGTCGGCTATTTTGGTCACTAAAATGGTAAATTCTTAAATTAAATTTAATCTAGGTCTAGTCCTAGGGGTTAAGGTTGAATGGGATTTAATGCTCCTATGTTAGCCTTCTCTAGAAGTTTGTGCCCTAGATTTCTATATAAGGAAGCCTTCTTCCCTCATTTTGACATCCACAAGCTATCTGATTATTATGCAAGCATCCACCTACACAAAGTGAAGATCTACTATCCACCAAGAATTATCAATTTCAAGCAAGCATCCATCTTCAAGCATTCAATTCATCAAGGAGATATATTAGTAGCCATTGAAGGATTCAAGCTCTATGAGGCCCTCTTGTTGAGGATTCATCAATTTCCATTCAAGCCTCTTCCTAATCCAAGATTCATTCAAGATTGGTGTTGAAGATTTAATGCAATTGATTTGAGACATCCTACATAAATTTGGATCGTCTATACTTGTGGATTCAAGGATTCAAATCCTCCACAAGGATTTCCATGTAAGCAAGGTGAATAGTTCCATTTACTTTGTTTATGCGTACATTATTTCAATTATATTTCAAGGTTAATTCCAAACTACGGTTTGACTAAGGAAAACCCCCCCCATCCAACAAAAAAATCATTTTTCTTATAGGTACAGGTGTGGAACAACGAATATTAGTATAGATTTGGGTACCCTTTCTAGCAAACTTTTAGAATCTGCGAACAAAATTTTTGTCGAAGCAGTGTAGGTCAAGGTCAACTTTTGGGTTAAGGTCAACTTTTTTGTCCTAGGTCAAGGTCAACCTACCTTCACAAAAGAAAAATATTTCTGGGTTTTGAAGATCTCATAGTTTTGGTTGATGATTGCAAAAATCAACAGTTTTTGAGACTATTTGATAGGGTTTTCAGCAGCTTCTTTTCTGCAGGTAAGTACATTTATTTCTTCATTTCAATATTAGTCATCTATATTTACTTTCCATATTATAAGAATCTATATGTATGTGTAAAATGTGTGTTTAGGATCGCTTTCATGTGCATTATTTTAAACCTATTCATCAACCATATTTTACCATATACATATGCATTGGGGTCTCTTTCATGTGCATCATGTTAAACCCTATTCATCAACCGTATTTTATCATCATTCATTGGTAAACCCAACACTCTTACCCCCTCTCTTTTATGGAATTAGATGCACTATTGTGATGTTGTGCAAGGTAGGATAATCCCTATAGGAGATGTCCTAGCCCCTAACAAATAACCACACAATGGAAGATAAACAACAATGCAAGATTTGAAGCCAAATCACAATAATTTATTCATAGATATAACTGATTACATGCAATGTGTCAAGCTATAAGGCCTTCTTGGTTATGGCCAAATAGAAAGTAAGTAATAGTTCTGCAAGATCCCTCAAGATCCAATCCAAACCCTAGCTAGTCCATATCTACACTCTGGTACAAACCTCCAAGGAAGATCCAACGGGTACTTGGCTTAGCTACTAGCCTTCTCAAAATTTTGCTCCTCTACCACCTCTTATTCCCCAAGATGGATGAATAATGACTAAATACTTCACCAAAACCCCTACTTATAACATTCTAAGCCACAAGTCAGCCTAATATGCTACAAATTAAATATCCCTTACATTAACTTCTTGAAGAGCCACAAGTTGACCTCCAATAGGAATTTAATATCAAATGTCTTTAAAGGCTTATAATAATTATTAAATACATCAAAATTAACTACCCAAGACCCAAATAGGTCCACTCAACCCCACCAAAATCCCTTAATCATGTAGGATAGCCAACTACCTTGGGATGCTCCTACATCAGACTCCCTAGGTGCAAAAAGATGTTCTCAGTAGTTGGAAGATCATCTTCTAGGATCCAACACATAAATCCCAAACTAGTTCTTCACATACAAGTCCTCAAATTCTTCAACTTGTACACTCTTTCCCTTTCTCTTCTTCTATTTCTTCACCTCCATCCTTGGTGTTCTATAGGTTTTCTGTCCACACTGATTGCTAACCCTTTCAGAATCTGCCAACTCAACTTGGCTACCAAGACTCAGGTCCCTTCTATTGACCTCTTCATTCTTAAAGGAATCAAGCAATGCTTCCTATCACCTTTCTTAAAGTAAACACATTCTTGACACAATCATGCATAGCCTTGCAATCATACTACCAAGGTCTACCAAGCAACACATGAAAATTGTTCATGTCCACAATATCACACAACATTTAATCCTTATACTGCCCAATCTGCAAATCAATAAGGTATTGATCCTTCACTTCCAAATCATGCTCACCTCACAACCAAACAATCCTATAAGGATAAGGATGTCTCACTCTCTTCAAACCAATTTTCTGAACAATCTCCTTAGCAACAAGGTTATTTGTACTACCACCATCCACAATCACATTGCAAACTTTACCACTAGACTTACAACAAGTCTTGAACAAACTAGTCCTCTGATAAGAATCTAGTGTCCTCTGACCAACTAGTATTCGCTAAGCCAATATACTCTCCCCTTGTTTAGGTTCATGGTCTTCAACCTTATTCACAACAATAGTTCTTTTATCACCTGCCTTCTCTGGAAATTCATGAGATCTATGTCCTTCTTCATGACATTTGAAACAAGTACCCTTAAACTCACCTCTTCTTATCCTTCTCTTTTGATCAATAATTTTTGGTTCATCTTATATACTCAGTTTAGCCTTTGCTGAATAGTCTTGCTTCTCCTTCCCTCGAGAACTACCTTGATTCTTCCTCTTTAGCTTCTCCTCTACTCTCAAAGCATATTGATAAGCATCCCCAACTGATGAAATATTTAGCATACCAACCTCATCCTGAATATTGAATCTTAAACCATTAATGTACCACACTACCTTCTCCTTTGACAATTCTCTATGCCCAGTCTAAATAGTCAACTTATAGAACTCCTCGGTATAATCTTTCATAGTCATATCCTTGTGCTTCAGATTTTGCAACCTCTTAAACAACTCAAGTTCATAATCAGTATGAATGAACTTAGCCTCCAACTTAGTCACCATCAATCTCCATCTAGTGATCTTCAATTCACCTTCTTATTCTCTGTCTCTTTACAGTTCCTTCCACCAAAGAGCAACATGTCCCTTCAACTTAGTTTGGGCTGAGCTAACTCTAAGTGAATCCTTAATATCCTCAAGCTCAAAGTATTCTTCTAATTCACCAATCCAATTAATCAGGTCTTCGAGATTCAAAGTACTTAAGAAATTAGAAACCTCCATCTTATGCTTCAACTTCAATTGAGATCCAGGTCTAGCAAACTGACCAACCCTATTTCAAATAGGTCTCTCCACACGATTAGTTCTAGCCTCACTACTCGATCTAACAAATTCAAAGTCTTCAACAACTTCCTCATAACCATCTTTAGTACCTACATGTCGAGATTAACCACCTATAACACTTATGATCTCAACGATCATATCACTCTTCATTAATGTCATCTTAGATCTGAAAGTGGCTTTAACCTCCTCTATTTTAGATCTAAACTTTTCTTTAACCCTCTTTGATATCCTTTCTTCCACAACATCATTAAGATCATCAATCGCCCTGGGGTCCAATCTTCTTAGAGGCATCTTCCAAGATTTTTTTGCAAATCCTAATAAATCCACTTCACAAAACCCTAGTGCAAACTGCCTCAACTTTTACACTTGGTCTACACACTCAAGAACAACCTTCACTCTAATACCACTTGATGAAGTGCAAGGTAGGAGAATCCCCAAAGGAGATGTCCTAGCCTCTAGCAAATAACCACACAATGGAAGATAAATAAAAATGAAATATTTGAAGCCAAGTCACAATAATTTATTCATAGATATAACTAATTACATGTAATGTGTTGAGTTGTAAGGCCTTCCCAGTTATGGCCAAATATAAAGCAAGTAATAGTTTTGCAAGATCCCTCAAGATCCAATCCAAACCCTAGCTTGTCTAGATCCACACTCTGGTAGAAACCTCCAAGGAAGATCCAATGGTTACTCACAAACCCACAAACTAATCTCCTTCTTTCCCAAGCCTCAACTACTAGCCTTCTCAAAATTTCACTCCTCTACCATCTCCTCTTCCCCAAGATGGATGAATAATGACTAAATAATTCACCATAACCCCTACTTATAACAATCTAAGCCATAATTTGGTCCAATATGCTACAAATTAAATATCCCTTACATTAACTACTTGAAGAGCCCCAAGTCGGCCTCCAATAGGAATTAAATACCAAATGCCTTTAAAGACTTACAATACTTATTAAATACATCAAAATTGACTACCCAAGACCCAAATAGGTCCACTCAACCCTGCCAAAATCCCTTAATCATGCAGGATAGCCAACTACCCTGGGATGCTCCTGCATCATATTGTGTTTTTGGTGTTATATTTCTCTTCTTATTATCTTGTGTGTTCACCTTCATCTTACATATTGGTGAACCTGTGATAGACAACTCTTTCTTTTTGATGTTAGATTTGCATTTTATGTTAGATCTTACATGCATATAAAATTATATTTATTTTATGCTCTTGCATTTTTCAAAAGTACAAAAAAATTACAAAATTTCTTCAAAAATACAAAAACATTTACATTTTTCATGCTTTGTGGACTTAGATGCCCTATTGTGTTTATGGTGTTTGATTTCCTTTTCATGCATATAAATTTCATTTGAATGCATCTACATCTATTTTTTATGCATTTCTTTATTCGTTATCATGTTGGACAAGTTGTTTCAAATATTTTCCAAATGTTCTTCTTCTAGCTTACATAACATCCTCCTCTTACCTTACCATCGCATGGTGTTACACTTAGAAATACTTTGTTTAGTGGGTGTGATGATGCTTTGTCCTCTTTTCAATTAACTTGTAAGGATATCTTAGAGCATGAAGATGACCTTAATCTATATCTCTATCATATTTCTCTTTGTGGAGATGATTTGAGGATTAATGTTAATTCTTCTCCTAATATGTCTCCTTTCTATGAGTCTTCTTTAGAATATAATCCTACAATGTGCTTTATTGATAGGGATGATAATCCTCCTATTTGGGATGAGCCTTTGGATTTGGATGTTGATTACTCTCTTCCTCATGAAACCATTGTGGATGATCCTATGGATAAAGACATTGATTTATCCCCTCCTCATGAAAAATATTTCATACAAGTGGGTAATTTATTAATGGATGACATATTCATACATGATGATAACTCTTTTTCTAAAACACACTCCCCTTATATAGACATTTTAGTGAAAAAGGATGACATTATAAATGCTTTACCTCCATTTGATATTCCTTCTAGTGATGAGGCATTAGTAGAGAATGATATGTTTTTCCTTAATTCTCTCCCTCTTAGTGATGATCTTATGGAGAATCAAGATTCTACTTCATCTTCTCCTAGGATATCTTCTTTGCTTTCTTATTATGAATTTTTTCGTAGTGTTGAGATGACTAACATGGTTTATCCAAAACCTTTGTTGACTATCAAAGGTAAACCTATGGAGTCTTTAGAGTCTTTCAGTGGCCAAGATTCTATAGCTCACACATATTGTACAAGGAGCAACCTTCACCTTAATCTGGTGGTTTTTATTTCATTTCCACCTTCTCAACCCATTCCTCCTCCTCTACCTCGTCTTTCTAGTAAGGAGTATGATTTGATAAACCAATTGCAAAATACCCCTACTAGGATTTCTTTATGGGAGCTTCTTCAAACTTGACCTACTTACTATGAAGCCTTGCAAAAAGCTCTAGAAACTCTTCCCACTCCACCCCCTAATTAATATAACATCAATAACTTCTTATAATGCATGCATACTACCTTGAGTGTTCTTGACATTGTATTTACTCAAAAGGATTTACCTTGTAAAGAAGTTCAAAATCAATATGATGCTCTTATGGTGGTTGTTACTATCCATGAAAGTATCATTCTTAGGACCTTGATTAATAATGAATCTGGGCTTAATGTTTGTAGCATGGACATGCTCAAAGCAATTAACATTAATTTTTCAACTATTCAACTTGATAATGTTCCTATACATAGCTTTGATAACATTTCTAAGAGCACTTTGGGAATTATTACCTTACCTATCAAAGTAGGTCTGGTCATGTTGAATACACCTATTCATGTTATGCTTGGACCTCTTAGTTATAACATTCTTTTGGGTAGACCTCGGTTGCATGAGATGCATGATATCTCATCCACCCTTCACCGTAAAGTCAAGTTTATACATAACAACATGATGTATACAGTTCATGTAGATGATACACTAAATCCTTGTATGAATATTCAACCCCACACTACTCCTATTTCAAATAGTAATCCTTCTTCCTCTAATACTCCTCCTGGTGATGATTGGGGAACCTTGGATTTTAATCCTACCTTTATTGAAGAGTATAAGGTTTCTTATCTTGATTTTATGAAGCCACAAAGAGAGTTTGAAGAATGGGTTAAGCTCTTTGTATTCTTTGTTGCTACTTCTATACATAATGAAACTTTCAAACCTACTAATGATGACATAGTGACTACTAAAGTTCCATTGATTCCTTCTGATATGGTTTCTTATTATGGTCCTAGTTATCATTTCCTAGTTAAACAAGGATTCAATGGTCAAGCATGTGGTAAGAATAAACAGGGAATTTAAGTGCCCTTACAGAATGGGGGGCATAAACATTCTTATGAATTGGGATTTAATCTTTAACAAAAAATCAATGTTAACAACATCTCAAATAACACTTCAAAACATGATGAAACTATGAAGGATTTTCACCAAGAAGTTCTTTTGCCTAAACTCCTTCATTATAAGATGATTACTAGAACTAAATGCAAAATGAAGTGTAGTCCACACTTGAAGACTCTTCCTTTTTATTTATATCATAGATTTCATGATCACTCTACTAATGAATGTCAAGCTTTACATTATAAGATTAGGCAGCTCATTGATAGTAAGGTTATTTATATTTCCTATGACAATGAGTTGTATTTCAATCTTGTTTTCTCTAAATAACATTTATGTTCCTATTATGGAGCTCTGCATTATGTAAACAATGTTAGCATAATCTTTTGGGGCTCATTGTCTTATATAGTGTCACAAGCAATATAATAGGTCCCCTTTCATCCTTGTTCCTATTCTTGGGGGGCAAGGATGTCATCTCTTTCCTTTATGCCTTTCTGAGATCCACTTTTCCTTGGTTAAGCAATATTTATCTATTATGTGATATTCAATTATACATGAAAATTTTGGTTTAAATTGAGGATCTATGACCTTAATCATAACCCACTTTATTGTTTGACATAGGGTTCCATGGTTGATAAATCTCCACCTTGGAAGCTGAATAGTGTGCTATCCCTCACAAGGGTTACCTTTTCACTTCTTGCATGATATCTCTTTGCATTTGTCCCTTCCATGACCTTATAGAAGTTGTGACCTTCTTGGCTTGGACTAGGTGTTGTCTATGGATATTATCTTGATGTTGAAGAATGCTTTATCCTTGTTCTTTTCTTTCCTTAACATGTTAAAATAGTACGTATTTTTGCCATCTTAAGGAGAGGGGCATGTATATGACCTCCCTTGTTCTATATTATGCATTTTTTTCTAACCTTTTTTTTATAGCATGCTAAATCTTAGAAGGTAACATGCATAATTTGCTAAATCTTGAAGAGACGTACATTATCAATTTTCAAATATGCTAAATCCTCAAAAGGTAACACACATAAGTTGCTAAATCCTGAAGAGATACACATTTTACATATGTATTTTATGGTGATACAAGAATATGGATCCATGGGTACTTTATAGAAGCCATCAAAAGATGCACTACATACATGCACAAAGCTGCTAGAAGGCACATAGCTTTATGTGGTGACTATCAAGTTTTTTCTTGGTGGGCCATCCTATTCATTTTTTGGTTTATAGTGAGATATATACATCTTACTAGGCAAGCTAGCCACTCCTCTCTCCCTCTTCTCTCTCTTTTCTAGTGATGTCTCTCTTATTCTGATTTTGGAGTTGATGAAGACTTGAGTCTCTTGGGGCTTGAGGATCTCTTTGTCCCTTTGATTTTAATAAGATTATCTTTCCATTATGATTTACTTTACCAAGAGTTTGCATCGAGTCCATACTGTTGCTAAAGTGGGGGCTAAATGTATCATCAGAAAATGGAAGCACTTCCATTTAGGACTAGTTTAGTCCTCTGAATAAGTGGTTTAAGGTCATGTCAAGCACCTTGAATGGGCGTTTGGCTTGGATTTTGCATTTTCCCCTATTTTTCCCACTTTTCCACTTTCTTTCTGCACTTTTCTAGCATTCTGGACTAAAAACCTAAGATTCTTGACCTCAGGGTCAAGGACAACCTTTTAGGTCAAGGTTGACCTCGACCCTAACTTAGGTCATAGAAAACCTTGACCCTGACCTAAGGTCCAAATTTCAAGGTTCCATGATTTCTAGATGTCGAGTTTTGGAAAGAATTGTTTTCCCGCTTCTTGGTTAGTTGGTTTGATCTCTAAAATGGTAAACTCTTAAATTAAATTTAATCTAGGTCCATTCCTAAGGGTTAAGGTTAAATGGGATTTAATGCTCCTATGTCAGTCTTCTCTAGATGTTTGTGCCCTAGATTTCTATATAAGGAAGCCTTCTTCCCTCATTTTGACAGCCACAAGCTATCCGATTATTATGCGAGCATCCACCTACATGAAGTGAAGATCTACTATCCACCAGGTATTATCAAGTTCAAGAAAGCATCCATCTTCAAGCATTGAATTCATCAAGGAAATCCATTAGCAGCCATTGAAGGATTCAAGTTTTATGGAGCCCTCTTGTTGAAGATTCATCCATTTCTATTCAAGCCTCTTCCTAATCCAAGATTCATTCAATATTGGTGTTGAAGATCTAATGCAATTTATTTGAGACATCCTACATACATCATATATACATTTGGAGCATCCGTATTTATGGATTCAAGGATTCAAATCCTCCACAAGGATTTCCACATAGGCAAGGTGAATAGTTCCATTTACTTTGTTTATGTATATATTATTTCAATTATATTTCAAGGTTAATCCCAAACTGGGGTTTAACTTAGGAAAACTCCCCATCCAACAAACAAAACCATTTTTATTGCAAGTACAAGTGTGGAACAACAAATATCAGTGCAAATTTAAGTACCCTTTTTGACAAACTTTTTGAATCCACAAACAATATTTCTATTGGAACAATGTAGGTCAAGGTCAAATTTTTGGGTCAAGGTCAACTTTATTGTCTTGGGTCAGGGTCAACCTACCTTCAGAAAGGAAACATATTTATGTGTTTTGAAGATCTCACAATTTTAGTTTAGGATGACAAAAACCAATAGTTTTCGAGACTGTTTGATAGGGTTTTCAACAGGTACTTTTCCAGAGGTAAGTACCTTTATTTCTTTATTTCAACATTATTCATCCAGATTTACTTTCCATATCATAAGAATCTATATGTATGTGTAAAATGCAAGTTTAGGGCCTCTTTCATGTGCATTATTTTAAACCATATTCATCAACCATATTTTACTATATACACTTCCTTATTCAAAGAATCATATTTAATATTTTTGAAGCCTGCTATGCCGGCTAACTTTCTTATATTCTCACATACCTGATCAATTTTCATAGGAGGTCATCTAGAAACAATCTAAAAATTTCTAAAATTTTGAAATTCTATTTTTTCTCCTTCATCCCTTATCAGGCGTGACAATCAACTTCCTTCTTGACCTCTTTTGTGGACTCTGCTTAGTCCCTTTTGGGGTCAGTTTTCTCTTTGCTAGAATTTTCTTTCTTTTAGTAGTTGGGGGTTGTGTTTCTTTGGATCTTGTAATTATTCTTCTATTAGGATTAGGTTCCGGAGGGGTAGAAATTTTCTTCACTCTTCTTTAGATCCCTCTTCACCTTAGGATTAACAATTAGAATCTTCTTCCACTTAGTTGCCTTGGGCTTGGCAACAACTAGCTCTTTACCCTTTGACTCTTCATCCTCCTCCTCCTCTTCTTTTGATTTCTCATCTTCACCCTTGCCTTTTGTTATTTGGAGGGGTCCTTCGCCAAGGTTTCCCTCAAGATCAACTATCATCTTTTTCCTTTTTCTATCCATCTTGGTACTTTAGTTTGCATCATCATTTTAATCTTGGCTGAATCATAATTGCTGAAGGGCTCAACATTAATGCCAATTTTTTTAGATAACAGTGTATTTACTGCTACGGTTATTTCATCAACATTTACTCCATATTGCATAGGTCTCAACCATGAAACTCTTGGTAACACTTCTTATGCATAAGTGAAATCAGTGTCCACCATGAAACAAATATCTTCATAATAGCAATCTACCACTAATTGTGGGATTCTCATTTTATTCTTCATCTTATTGTTTAACTCCTCAAAATAACCATCCATTATGGTCTCAAAATTTTCACCCAATTGTTCAATTAAATCCTTTATTTTCTCAGTTATGGGTTTAGTTCTATCCCATACAATAGTGCCAATAGTAGGGAATAAAATTTTTACATAGAAAAACATACAAACTAACAATGATCCAAACTTACATGATGTATTCTTGGCTTTCCTAATCGCTCCAAGATTTTTAGATAGCTATTGCAGTTGTATCTCATCCAGGTTGTAGCTATGGTCTTTCTTCATAGTTTAATAGCCTAGGTCAACTATGATGCATGGAACATTGTTTAGTTAGCTTAACTGATAGAGCTTGTGTGCAATTACATGCATTGAAAATTCAAGAACATGATCCTCAATTCCATTAATCAATATTCCATATCCATTCCACTTGACCTTCATCTCATCTTCAATGACATTCTTCATTGCACATCTCATTGTCTTTACCCTTTCTAGGTTTGGATAACATGAAACTTGGTAGATTATTGCTTTGTTAATCTTGATTGGTCCACCTTGTAACCACAAATTCATGTCATGTACTCAACTTAGTACAATTTTTATCCATTTTTACTTTAAATACCTTTGGAAATGCTAGGGCACAAGTAAGCCCTTACTCGGCAACAATCTTGTTACCATCTCTTAAGATTCCATTGTTACATATTTTATCATAAGAAACTCATAATCTCCAATCTCTACAACCTTATACATGTAACATGATCGAACATCATAAACCACCAAAACTCTAGGTGGAATTGATGACAGGGCACCTGATGCATCTCTCGTCATCATAATGTTAGGGTATGCCTTAAATTTTGGTGGAGGACATTAACCATTCCTCATAATTTGTGCATTTCTTTCCTTCAACATTTCTTTTCTAGATGCAGACACAAAAGATGCCACTTTAAAAATAACTAAACTCAACACTTCAAGTCTTACTTACTTTGTTCTACAATTTTTCTGACGGTATGCTAAGATTCACTCACACTTTCACTAAAATTGCCTTTGAATCATTTGGGTGCTCTAAATTGCTTGGTTAATGAAAATGAACTTCAAAAATTTGATATATTCATTCAATCTATTGAATTAGGTCTACAATAAATATGTTGTACTTTATTAGATGCATTACAACTATTTTGACCTTCACATAAAATTTTGTTCACACTACTTTCCTTCTATCACTTGGTCATCATTGTCTTTATATGCTTAACTCTATCAATATGTCAATTTGGTTCTGTATGAATGCTCAACTCATATGGCATTACTCAATCACTATAGACACTAATACTCAACATCTACTATTCATATGAATTATTTTGTTGAATTCTTTTATCAGATCTGTCCTAGTGCATCTTGATTCATGAACATGTGGACTTTTAATCATATCTCTTGTTAGGAACAGGTATATAATTTATCATTGGAGTGTATAGTTCCTTACATACCTTCTTTTTTTAGTTAGAAGTAGTTTGATCACCTGATCTATTAGATTGGGTGATCTCAGTTTCACTTGATCCACTACTTCAAGCTTCTACTTTCTTTCTCTATGTTTGATTTATCTCTTTCTTTGTTTGTTCTATGTAAAATTTGCCTTTTCCCTTGATGTGTTCATTGCTTGGTGCTAGTGCTCAGGTCCTATAGTTCTTGCTGACATGTCCAATCTTGTAACAACTAAAACAAATTAAGCTTCCATTTAACCATTTCTTGAAATTGCCTCTGAAATGTGTCTTAATGCAATTTTACGCAATGTGACCATATTATCCACAATAATGACAATTATACCATGTGTTATAATCCCAATTGTAAGAATTACTTTGCTTAGGTGCATGTGCTTGCTTCTTAGATTATAGTTGGATTTTGCCTTAGATCTGCATTCTTGAGCTCTATGTCCATATTTGTGATAGTTGTAGCAATGACCTTCAAGTCTAGGTGCAATGGGTGTATTGCTTGCCTTTGACCTACATTCATGTGCTTGGTGTCCTTGTTTCTTGCAATTAGAACAATTACTAGTAAATTTAGATTTAGGATTATGCATACCAATCTTACTTCTACAAATTTTTGTTGTGTGTCCAAGTTTTCCACAATGATAGCATGTAGGTTTTTATTTTTGTTTTGCATTTCTTTGCTCTCCACTCTTGGATGATTCTCCTTCTTCAATAGATGAATAGTGCTTGATATGTCCTAAACTAGAGGTGTTACTGGATGGCCATGGTGATCTAATCAATTCTTCAAAGAATCTTATAGCTTCATTAGGTTTGTTCATCCTCTCTAATAGTCCCTTCTCAGATCTTAAACCATTCCCCAGTTGGCCACTTTGTGATCTCAGATTTATAATCTTTATGTCCTTTTTGTTCATATCTTGATTTGCAAGTAGCAATTGGTTCATCATGTCTAGTTGATTGTTTGCAAGCTTTTGAACATCTAATGACCTTTCTTCAAGTATGGTAGCCATTTGTCTCTTGTCTTCTTCAGCCATGACTTTGTCTTCTTCAACTTACTTTCTCTATTCAATCACTTCACATAGCCTCACTGATTGGATTTCATGTTCTCTCTTCAATCCTCTGACTTCTTTATTGAAAATGTTGTTCTTTTCTAATAGATTTCTATTACTACATCACTTTGACTGGAATTAACATCTTCAAACATTCCTTTAATGTCTATTTCTTGGTAGAGGGTTTCATTTTGTTGAATGACCATATCTTTCCTTTTCTTTAAGGATTTCCTTAACTCCTCTTTTGCTGCTTCAAGTTGCTGTAGTATGATCTAGATATCAATCATCTAATTCTCAATAGTCTTTCCCAATTTATAAGCTTCCATCTCCAAGATCTCAACTCTCAATTTGCTAGACTTCTTATAAGAGAATAAAGCTCTAATACCAATTTTTGGAAGTCTTATTTTGGTAAGAAAGATATTGAAAGGGCGCAGGGGGGGGGGAGGGGGAATTAGGATCTATAATTTTTTTGACTCCTTCAAACAAAATAACAGATTCACTGCATTCACTCCTAATCCATCTCATATCTTAGATTAAAATAGATCTAATTATGCATCACATCCATCATCACGAAAAGCATATGTAAACACATAACACAAAGATTTTGGTTACCCATAAACCCTCCAAGGTAAAGGTAAAATTGGGGTAGGGATGACACCCACAAATCTTCACAACTGCAACAATAAAGTTTGCTTGTTAGGGCTACAATTTTGATCACTTCTAGTTATCTACCCTATGAGGGGTCTTCTCTATTAAAATATTTACAAGACTATTAAGTCTACTTTGATTAAATGATTCAAAACTTACAATGAATTAAGCACTATGTTAGGAGATTTAACTAGGTTTGTTAAAACCACTTTGTAAATAATTTTTCTTTAATACACTAGTTAGAATGTCTCAATACCTGATCCTTCAATTATCACTTTATTCTAGATTACAAATCTTCTCTTTCCTTATCTGAATTGATCTCCTTATCTAATTTTCTTTGTTTTTCCCTTCACTACTAGGTTGCTTTGTTTGATCTCTATCTTTGATTATCAAACTTAGCCTTCCTCACTCTATCCTTAACCTTATCATGCATACATAATCTCTTTTTGACTTAGGGCTTGATCCCTTCTCAAATAGACAACTGGAGAAGGCTCTAGATCATGATCAATGATCCATAGTTCTCCCTTTTGCTGCTTAGTCCTTCTAATTTTTTGATTTGTTACTCTGCCTTCCTAGGGATTGATGTCCTTTGACCAAACACATAATTATCTCCTTAACTATCTCTACAATACATAAATATCACATAAAAGTCGACAAAAATTATTTACATAAGTTTTTGTATCATTACAAACACATATGCCAAAATTGGTTTATTCGACACATGAATATCCTGATGCTCAGTCATAACTAATAATCATGTTGTCCCTTAGCTTTTATATGCTCGACACTTGATGACTTACTCGGCATAAACTATCTTCACATTTCTTGGCTTTGCTTATCCTTTACTTGACATATATTGTGACTCAGTCTATACCAAGGTGCTCAATAACCTTAGACTTGTTTGACATGTAATGAAAATATAAACAAGTCCATGTAACTCAGTCTTCATTAGGTGGCTCGATCGCAATGATGAATGACCAACACTGCCTAGAAAATGACTAAATATTGGACATTAATAGGCAACAAGGTTTAGAGATTAACAATTTATTGATGATGGCATTGCCTCATTTAAAAAAAAGACTACTTAGTTATTTCAACTTAAATAATAATAAAAATTGAATTTTGGAAACCATTTGAATCATTTTTCTATGAGCCAATAATCTCTTTTTATGCTTGATTTGGTTAACCCCCTGCAAGTACTCAAGCCCTTAACCAAGATCTTTGTTAGAAACCTTGTATCACGATGAATAGAGAAATCCTTCTGTAGAAAAATGTAAACAAATAATGTGTTAAAATATCCTCATAAATTTTTTTTCCCATAGCCAAGTATACTCAACAAGAATGTTAATTTTTTTTTCCAGATGTTAGTTTATGACTCCCTTTCTCATATCTTAGAGGAATTTATTTCAAATAGTGATCCAAAGAGACCAAGAAGAAATGAATTTAGCATGTTCCTTATGTGTGTGTCTATATGTATATATACAGATGCATGCATGTGTATGTGTGTAAGAACAAATTAAAAAATGATCCAACAATAAAATCCAAAAAATATAAATCCATGTTCAAAAGTGCTAAGTTCCCTTAAACTGTTTAAATGAGGCTGAATAATAGAAGTGATGCGACTTTGAATTGATCATGAATATCTAAAATCACCAACTTCCCATAAATCATCACAAAATCAATTTCCAAACATGTTTTAGAATTTTTATCATGACTTAGGAAACTTGAGATGGTGCAAAACTTTAATACTTAATCCAAAATAAGCTAGATATCACAAGAATTTTAGATTCTCCCATAAAAATCACTACCTTGTAAATACATTCCCTTCTTTCATAAGTAGATTACTATTGTTACAAAATTAAAATACCAAACTGATTAAGTCTTACTCCCTTTACTTATGATGATGACTACTAAACTATATAAAACTTCATATAGAACTTGAATTATTGATAATTTTTTGTTACTACACTTTATTAATCTAGTATCCTTTTGAAATTATTAAGTTAAACTAAGATATGTTAAGAGTAAATACAATATTATAATTATTCTCAAAATTTAACATAGAATATATTGGAGATAGATTGCAAAGATGAGTAAAGAGAAGGTTTTAGACATGAAGGCTCCAAAGACCAAATATGGAAAAGACCAATTTAACATCTACCTATCCATTAAAATCTCAAAATACCCCCTACATAAACATATTTGTGTCTATGTTGGAGAATATGAGAAAAATAAAAAATAACTCAGTACCAGCCATATCAATTAAACCAACCATTTTCTACTAAAAGTGTTCTATATATTTATTTATTTATTAGTAAAAGGTAAATGCCCTATATATTATATTTCAAAATAAATTTACTTTTTGTTTTTATCTCGTTCAGTGTAGGCACCAAGTGAAAAAGAATGGAGAAGAAAACTCTTGATATTGTCCAGAACCAAAGGCTTGTTCTAGAATATACACATGCCCCTTAAATTTCATGGGGACTTTAGAAAGCATACCTTATTTGTAAAAATAAAATATTTTTACATCTATTTGTCACCCTTATCTGGGATTAAAATAATTTTTGGATTAGCTTATACAAGCTATTTTGATTACATTCATGATGTTAAATCCTTAGTTCTTAAAGCATGTCCTCTTCAGGTCTCATTTTTTTGTAGACATCTCTTTGTTAATATAATCTCCTTCTTGGTTAGTTATTACTTTATTTCAATTATTTCACTTTATATGCCCCTGTACTTCCAAACAAACTACAAACTCATAGTAATTTGTTTGTATAAAACATGCCTCTAGTGAAGATATCATTACAGATTACCATTGGGAGTTAGAAATCATAAATAGTCATTTTGTTAATGCCTAGATATTTATTACATTAGTCTTTCCTAAGAAATATTTGTTACATTAATTTAATGTTTGAGTGATTCTTTTGTTTAAAGAGGAGTTTCTTAATAGTTTCTTTCATAAGACCATCACTATATCATTCTTTGTTTTTTTAATCGAGTCTTTTAAATTAGCATCACAAGTGAAATATTATCTTGTTATATGGTTACATTTAGAGAAATTGTGATTATAACTAAAAAAATTTCCAGTTTTAAAATTATATATGTAGTAATATAGCCTATATTCCAATATTAATCAATTTTCATACTAACATGAGTGCTAAAAGTGACAGTTCTTTTGATTAAATTGTTAATGTTTTCATATTTATTAGTTTTTTATCCTTATCAAGTAATCTTGAATAGAAGATTAATTGTGTTCATATTTTTAGTTTCTAATTTAAACAACAGAGTTAAAGAAGTAAGGCCATACTTGGTATATTTAACATTCTTCTTAGTATGATGGTGCTCTAACGATTCATCTGTGAATTGAAATACCTTCTATATACTTTTGATACCTAAAATTGATCTGCTATATGTTTTCCTCTTAATGTGTTTTTGGAAAATATCAATTTTATCTAAGCTTACTGCATTCCTCTTGGTGTTAATAGAGAATGAATGAATGTTTATATTATCCTTACTTGATTTGATCCTCATAAAGTATTGAGAGTATATTTGTAGGACTTAATTATTATCAGGTTTATTGATCTAGTTACCACATATTAGAGATCATGAAATGATTAATAGATTAAGCTCTTTGCAAAAGATTTGTCACCTAAATCATTCAACTTAATCCAAACCTTCAAAAAACTAAGAGATGATACTAATAACTCTAAGTCTGATCCACCATTATGATTTGTTGTACTATATTGTTATATTTAATCCAATATTTTCAACCAGTATTCGATTCTCCAAATATAAATAAGTCAAGCTCTAATGTCCATACTGTATTAGTCATCCACCACTTTCTTGCCTTAATTACAAGTCTGTAGGTTGAAGGTTCGTTTAAATATTAGGAAGGTGATGCTTTAACATGTCTAGAACATGTCTTTAAATAGGGGATTTGGAAGAGTGGGGCTAAATAAATGTATTGTCTCCAGATAATGAAAACATAAGGAATTTGTATTTATTAAACAAAAAAGGATTTTATTAAGTGAACTTTCTTGTTTGATTCATTTCAATAGTTATCTTATTTTGTGTTTCTTTCTTTATTAGTTGAAATTAGTTCTTATATCTCACTGTTAGTTTAGTTATATTTTAGAGTAACCTAAGTCTTGAATTTCATCTTTATTTGGAACCATTGGCTTTGATACTCCTTTAGTCCAAAATTGCCTAAGTACATACCCAATAAAGTTGTCCCCAAAGCCAACTCATTCCTTAGCTTTTAGTTGATCAAAGCCTTCTCATTTGGTTAGTTTTGGACCTTTTGGAATTTTGAACCTCTTTGAACCTTCTACACCACTTTGAAACTAGTTCAAATCAAATTAGAATGATTCAACATTTTAAGAACTTTTCTACCAAATTAAAAGGTGATACCTGGTACAAACATTTGGCGGCAATAAATGAAATGGGATGTCACAAACACCAAGGTGGGCTCTAACATGTCTCTTGATGATGTAAGTGGTAAATAGGTAAATAATGATGAATAATGAAATGATTATGAAGTGTGGCTTGGATAAAATCATTAAATGGTGAGTACTCGTAAACAAGTATGCAATATATGGTTCAGAAAATTGAGGAAGGTCACCACATGTGAAGGTCATGATGATTAGGTAAGGGAAAAGAAGTGAAAAGATATCTATTTATGGTAATTTCCTCAAGTGGTCTTGTCATACAATATTTTCAAGTGAATAAATCTTGTTGAAATCTAACCTTCCCTATTAATCCATGAGTTTTGGGCATTTTTAAATGAAGTTTGTTTTCAATACAGGAAGTTCACTTCCATTTTAAAGTGTTGGCTATGGAAGATGTAAGATAGAAGGTTTCAAAGGTTCAAAGAGATTCTTACTATAGGTTCAAGGTAATTCTCTGGCAATTCCTCTATTCATGTTTTCAGTTCTCAGTAGTTTCCCTTTTGAGCTTCACCTAGAATTGTGATTTTTCTTTTAAAATTGGAGAACATTAGCTTGTCCCTACATTTCTTTGGAAACATTGTTAGTATGGATTGCAAAGTCTCCTTGTTAACATATACATATTTGAAAGGGGTTAATATAGATGCTATTTGTGATGAGCAGATGATGAATTCATGGGTGAGATTATGGACAATGGTTTATTGCAAGTTGCAACCTTTCACCAAGTCATTGTGAGCCCTAAACTAGTTCAAGAATGTGCTCATCGCTATGACATTAGGTCTCAATGTATAAGGAGAAATGATGGACGTGTTGCTAAGATCATTGCTTGGTGTGAGAGTTTTTAAAATTTCTAAAAGAGGAACACAAGGGATGTTCACCAAAGATCAAATCCAAGGAACAACACTGATGTCCTAGCTATATAGTCTAAGCATAGTCAGGATATATAATAAAGAAAAAGGAAAAGAAAAAGAAAAAAAAGAGAGAAAAAGAGGACACTGTTAAGACTGAAGGATTCTAAAGATCTAAAATGACAAAAGGATAAAATTTCAAAAAAAGTATCTTGTACTAAAATAGTGCTTCATCAAGTAGTGACATTACAAGCTACATGGAGTGATTCTTCAAAATTTGCCAAAAAATTAAAAGAAAGTGACAGCCCGCTAAGAGCCCTCAAACTGATTCTCTCATCTGATCGAGCACGTGATCGATAAACAACCTTCATGGAGATTCTAAATGGATGAACCAGGAAGGGTGGAAGATTGTTTCCATGTTGTTGGAAGACTTTGATAGATTGTGTCTTGAGATGTCAAAGGGAATGGATACATGAATCACACACTAAGCTCAAAAGATTTTGGATCCTGGAGTTTGATTGCGAAGTCATTCAAACTATGCTCAAGGTATTCAGAGTTCAGTTGGTGTTTTGACACACATTGAAAGAATGTTTGCTGATGAAGAAATGTCTTTTTCATTTCTTCCTTTTTTGGGGGGTATTTGTTGTGGTTTCACAATGCACACCCTATTTCCTTGCGAAAATGGGAACCCCCTACTTTTGTTTGAATTTGGGCCAATTTAGAGGGCCTAATTTTGAGTCAAAGAGTCAAGAAAGTAAAAAGTGAAAAAGATAAAAAAAGGTCATAAAAAGTTGAAAAATTAGAAAAACCAAAAAATTTGAAAATTTGAAAAAATCTAAAAATTGAAAAGTAAAGAAAAATTAAATTAATTAACTGCACACCTGCACACCTCACGAGGGCCATGGGAGGGCATCCCACCTTTGGTGGGGCCACAAGAACCCACCCCACCCTTGGTGGTGTGCAATGCAGAGTTGTGCACTACACATTGCGCACCACTAAGGGTGGCTGTGGGTTATTTAAACCCCACACCCCCCTCTTTTCCCTCACTTGCATTTTATTTTTTCAGTGCTTCCTACTCCCTATGCAACCATGCCTTCAAACTCTTGGTCCACACTGCTCGACTCCACACCTTTTCATAGCTATGTATAAATAAGGTACACAAACATGGCAAGGGCCAATGTGCACTAGCACACCTAATCATTTGTGGAAGTGTGCACTAGATCCCTATGCCCCAAACTTGCTCTCCATAAAAACACATAAGGCATGAAAACAAATAGACAACGTCATGCGTAACACGAAGCGCACACCCGTGCCATGCACACCACCACACGTCGTGCACCCTACATGCCATGAACCACCTGCACCGCACACCCTACGTGCTGTGCATCAAAAAGTGCACACCCGTGCTACACCTCCACGTGTTGTGCACCCACCACACTGACGCCCGTGGCTATACACCCATGAAAATGCACTTCCTTTACATTGCTTTTTCTAAATTTTTAAAAAATTGACTAAGTCCTCTCGTTCGTATGGAAGTGCATTTTCGTGGCTGTATAGACGTTGCCCACACTGACCCCACGCACTTCACATCATGCACCATGCTGCACCTCCTTACCGCGCACCATGCGCTGTGCATCCACCATGTGCCCCATAAACCCCCATAACACAAAACCCCTATACACATTGCCAGAGCATAAAAAAATGAGGTGCACCTGGTTTGGTGCATGGTGCGCACCTTATTTTTATTTTTTATTGATAAATAATCAAAGGGGAATTGAATGGTTTTTTTCATTTTTCTTTCTTTTTTAATTTTTTTTTTGGTTTTCATTATTCTAAACTAATAAATGTTTTTTTCTTTGTGCAGATATAATGGCATCCACATCTGGCGAGAAGATGGCACCTAAGCCCGTGGTTTTCAAGTTCCAAGGGGTCCTGTCCAAGTCAAGATTTCAGGATAACTATGCAAAAATTAAGGATACTAATTTAGGACACACTGACTTGGGAAAATTCCTCAGAATATGTAACAAACTCACAAAGAGATCAACTCTGGTATCTACTTTGATCCGATTAGGGATGGTGAGCACAGCTTCACACCCAACATCAATATAATCAGTGAAGTTGATCATGACACTGGCATGACACTTTGTTCTAGAGGAAAGAGGTGTTAGGACTGTAACAAGAGAAGTTGTACTAGAGCTTTGACTTGACAATAGTGGAAGGGTCTTTCATCTTGAGAGCAGATCAATTCATAAGACTATCCTATGAAGTAGCTGAGAGGTGGTATAGTGAACATATAAAGGAGGCAACAGGTATCATCCAATCCTCCTATCTCATTGAGAAGACTCCTCTAGGGAGGATAACAGAAAAGGTGGACATAACTAGGGGATACATGAAGGAGGATATTGGCTACTTTATTATTCTTTTGAGAAGGGTCATGGGTCTATCAGCAACTGGACACCTCAACATTTTCATGGTCAATTTCATTGAGATAATCAAGATGACAAAGATGCCACTTGACTGGGCCACCGCATTAAGTGAGAAATTGTGTGAACAATTGGGGGCAGTCAAGGATAAGAAGAAGTTCTATATGACTTCCTACATGGTATATCTGCTAGTGCCAAGGGCCACAAATTATCTTAGACAGTACAAAAGAGGCAAAATACAGGATCCCAATGCCTGGCCTTATATTGTTTACCCTCAAATGGTAAGGAAGATGTTCTTAGCATAGATCAAGGAATACAAAATTGTGAATGATGCATTCATATTCACAATCATCTAATTCATAGAGGGAGACTATGTGAAGAGGCTATCTGATGATGCAATTACATAGATAACAGCTCTTAGGGCCTACTACATCTAGTTTAAGACATTCACGTATCTATGGGTAACTAGTGCCTCTATCAACCCCAAGAAGCTCTTTAGATATCCAAGTGATAAACTGGTATTATTGGAGATTGCATGGTAGATTGAGTTTGTGCATGTCAAGGTAAGAAAACAAAGGAGACCATGTTGGACATGGCCCCTGGTCATAGGACCATACCAAGTAAAGCAGAAGGAAGATATTCAATCTTTTGAGTGGGAGTGGGAACATTATCTCCTTGAGGAATACAACTCTCCCTGGCCCTATTTTGATAATATTGGGAAAGTTGAGAGTCTGGCCGATAGAGAATTACACCATGAGGAGGCTGTTGAAGACCACTAGATGAATGCAACAAATGACTATGATGTTCATATTAAGTACTATTGTAGGATGACTTTGTATTTGGTGGAGAAGGCTCTCAAAATAAGTATTCCAAAGGAAATAAGATAGCAAGATTCTGAGGAGCTGCTGGACCCCCTATTCAACTCAGACAAAATTAGAGAGAGACCCATCATGAATGCCGAGGTTGACAGGGAGGAGGGTGATGACATTAATCATCAGGTAAGGCATGTAATTAGAATGACAAAAGATTGGATCAAGAAACCTATTCAACTCGATCTAATACCTAATACTATGTTATTTCATGTGCAAGCCCACCCAAAGAAAAGTAGAGGAAAGAAAGTTACAATTCCTACCTTTGCAGCCTAGTCTCCCATCAAGCCAGAAATAGTATACCAACTTGACTGCCCAGTTGGATACTATCACCCTCTAGAGAGGAAAGGAAAGAACAAGTGAAAAAGGAGCTCTCCTCAAAGGGTCGAAACAAAAGAAGCTAAAGTGCCAGCACCTCCCTAGCAGTAGGAAGAAAGTGTATAAGGGTCTAAGGATAGTGGAGCTACTCAAGTCTAGGATTACCCTCAATTGCCTCCCTTTGTGCCCAACCAGTCAGAAGAGGGAGAGATTCAGTAATTTTCCATTCCTCCTCCACAAGAAGAGCCAATATCCCCTTTGGCCTCTATGAAATAGAAAAGGATTAAGATCTGAATGAAGAAGAGTCAAAGGGTGACTAAAAGGATGGTGCCTTTTTCATCTATCCTTGAAACCATTCTAGAAGGAGAAGAAGAGGAATAAGTGGAAGATGAAGAGGAACAGGTGCCTTTGCAAGGAAGAACCTAGCTAGCTATAGCCATAGAAAAACAAAGAAGAAGAATTTCCACAATAGCACTGCTATCCACCCTAGAGGAACCCTTTGAACTCTCTTCTTCGGAAGATAAAGTACAAAAATGGGTAGATGAGAAGAGTGAAGAGGGTGATGACATTTTCAAAATGTCAAATTTTGATTTTATGCCCATGGGGATAGAGTTGGTTGGGGACAAGATCAGGGATACCCCAATAGGAAGACTATATGCAAATGCCACCAGATTCATAGGGTCCCAATCTTACTCCCCCATCTCCACCACAAGTCACAGTGGTAGATAAAGGCTCATTTACTCCTTTGCCCCAAAGTTCAAAAGAGGAATAGGTTTAGAAGGAACCTTCACAAGAGGAGGAACCAGAACAAATGGTGACCGATGAAGTTTCAAAGGAGGGAAAAATGGTAGAATATTCTCAACCACCTTCCCAAGACACTGAGGTGCAAGCTGCAGGGTCTACTAAGATAGAGGTTGTAGAAGAAGAGCCCTCACAAAGGGAAAGTACTCTAAGGAGGAGTGATAAGGGAAAGGAGATAGCAGAACATACTCCTTCATCCTCAAGAGGTAGGTCTTCAGTTGAGCACATCCTAAGATGGCTCCAAAAAGAAATAATGAGGAGCACAAAGCCACAATTATGTGCTAATGAGGAAGACATTTTTGAGTTGGCTAAGATTTTGAAAAAACCTGAGTCTCCATTACATGAGGCAAGACCGTTGGCATTTGTCAACAATACCCTGGACCAAGATTTGTTTGCTCAACTGGTCATCCCTCCTGAAGATATAGATGTAGAAAGCCTTGGTCCTCAAGATTATCAAATCAAAGAGGTCATGCTTGGGAGGCCCACATGGGATACAACCCGATTAATGGTAACCATGGGGATTAAGGAATTTTTTAGGAGTATGGAATAGGAAGAGGTCAAACATCGAACACTTCAATGGCAAAATGAGATCCTAAGAGGATATTTAGCCAAAGTGGTTGGTCCTCTAGATCTTGAGCACCCTGAGGAGACATTGAACACTATACTCAGAGAAGGGGGAACTGTACATTCAGATCCATTTTTGAAATCCTATCAATAGTGGCAGGAAATTTTTGAAGATAAAGGCATTTTGATTATCCATGGGAACCTAAAATTGTTGCACGATATGTAAGAGAATGTGAATAAAATGGTAGCAATTTTGAAGTAGGACTTTGACATTATGGATGAAGTAAGGGCATGGAGTAAGGACTTACAAAATTTTGCAAGAAATCAAGGGGCAATGGTATAGATTTTTGGTAGATGTTTATACAACGAAGGAATTAGATTTGATTGATGATTGGATAGAGAAGATTGCTGATAGTAATAAAGTAATGGAAACATTATATGAAGAGATTCATCAGCTCAAGGACCAAGCCCAAGAGTGAATTTTGGCAGCAGAGAAGCATTATAGTGATGCATACTTAAGGATTTTTGAAGATGAGCAACGAGAAAAGTAGTTGCCTGTAGAGGTAGTAGTAAAGAGTTTTAAAAAGATTTTTGATAAAGCTTCTAATGATGAAGATATCTGGCAAGCTTTTAGAACAAAAGAAACTTTGTTAGAATTGGATACCAAACTCAAAGATTTTTTTGACACTCAAATTGAGGTAGACAATTATAGACAAAATGTCAAGGAAAAATATCAGGCTTTAGATTTACCAAATGCAACCAAAATCACTGAGATTATAGAGAAATTCAAGGTTAAACATTTAAACATAGTCTTGGGATGATGAGGAACAAAACCCAAATGCCAGAATTTCAATTTTGACACTTAGTGAAATTTTGAAATTTTGGACCATTTTGAGGTGCGTAGCTCTACAACTCCATAGGTGTGTAGGTTTACTTTTCTAGAGCTATGCCGATAGTTAATTATTAGTTCCAAAAATAGAGCTTTCCATGCATCAAAAATGCATTCTGATGGTAGTTTAACTTTGACAAACACCCACTGAAGGATCAACTTCCAATTTTGGCACTTCCAGACACTTACTCTTCAACTCAAAGCTTTCTCATTCTTTCTTCTCTCATAATTCTTTGTTTCTTAACATTTAAAGGCTCATGTATCTAATTAATAAATAAAAAATGGATGGAGTCCTATTCAACACTAGTTAGATTGTTAGTTTGTGTATAATTAGTTTGTTTTATTAATTAAAAGCATTTTTTATTGCATGAAGATATCTCTCATTCTCAACACAAATTGAGGAGACATTTTTTTATAAATACTCCATTTTAATATGTAATTGGGTCCATCATTATTTTGCAATAAAATTATGATTTTGGTGCTCGCATTTGGAGTGTAGTAATTCTTGCTTGAATGTGTCATATTTTTGTGAATTTGCATTCATGGAATTGTGATTGAGCCAAAGGTTTATTGCTTTGTTTCTAGTTGTGCATTTCATTAGTTTTGGTGTTTTTTATGGTTTTGACGAATTCTACTGACATAACTAGCTTGAGAAGAATCACCAAATTGTGCTTGCATAACTTTTCGTCTCGCATGAGTGCACTTTTCGTGGCCCTGTGATTTGTTGAAAGGTGAAACATCATATGATCACTAAGTTTCTCACCGACGATTGCATCAATGAAATTAGGGAAGTGCTCCTCCTTCTTTCATTGGTTATCTACCAATTTCTTTGAAAGCTTAACTTGTAGACGTGTCATTTTCCATAGCTTATGTCCGTTAGAAATTTTAATTTCATGTTATTTGTTTTAAAGTTTTGTTATTTTCTTTGCTAACCCCCCTATTAGAATAGGAATTCATTTTAGTTGCATTGTTAGATTGCATTCATAAAAAATATGAAAAATACAAAAAACATAGTTCTTTTGCATGTTTTATGTCAAACCAGTGTGCAGATTCTTCATCTCATCCTAAAATCAAAATGAACCAGCAAAGGCCTCCTTGTGAAAAATCACATTTATCTTCAACTAAATGGATTCTAGTAGGTCATAAGATCAACCCATAACCTTATAGTTGATTCACAAAATTAACTTTTTAAGAGAGGAGTTCACAAGAATTCCTATCATTTAGCATCGTGCATAAAGATAGCTTAACAGTTATCACAATATATAATCACTGGATCCTTTATCTATATCTTTATACCTACCAATAGTTGTTTGAACCAAACAACATTAGAAAAATTAACTATTTTTGCCACATATTCAACCTCTGTTATGGACTAACAAAATCCAAGACACTAGTCTTTTATCAAGAAAAAATACTCCACCACTAGTGCTCTTTCTATTATCAATATTTCTTGCCCAATCAGCATCTATGAATACTGCTAAATCCAAATTTCCTCCTATTTTGTACCATAAACCATAGTGTTTAGTACCTTTCATATATCTCATGATTCTTTTGATTGCCATCATGTGATTTTCTTTGGAATTTGCTGAGAATCTTGCCACCATACTGATTGCTAATGCAATATTAGGCCTTGTATGCACTTTTCAATCATTGATCTATATGTGGTCTAATCTACCTCTTTAGAATCATCATTTTTAGAAAGCTTATGTCTAGTAGACATAGGGGTTCCAACAGGTCTTAAGTCTTCCATTCCAAATTTCTTTACTATCTCCTTGATATATTTAGATTGAGTAATGTAGATACCATCTTTCTTTTGTTGGATTTGCAATCCAACAAAGAATTTTATCTCTCCAAACATAGAAATCTCAAAATCTTTACTCATTTCTTCTAAAAATGCTTTGCACAAGTCATCATTTTCTGTGAATAAAGTGTCATCCATGAATATTTTTGCCAACACAATCTTCTTATCTGGTCCTTCTTTGATATATAGACTACTATTATCATTTGTTCTTTGAAAATCAATCTATATCCAGTAGTTATGAAGTCTTTCATACCAAGCTCTGGGAGCTTTCTTGAGACCATATAAAGCTTTGTGTAATTTTCAGACCATATCTCTTTTGCTAGGATCTACAAAACCCTCAAGTTGTTCTATCTAGAATTCCTCATCAAGAATTCTATTCAAGAATATAGATTTAACATCCATTTGATAAACTTTAAATCCTCTATATATATTGCATGTGCTAGTAAAGTTCTAACACCTTCTAATCTTACAATAGGAGAAAATGTTTAACTATAATCAATACCTTCTTGAGAATAACCTTTACATACTAACCTTGTTTTGTTTTTGGAAACTTCTCCATCTTCATTTAGCTTATTTCTGAATACCCGCTTTGTGCTAATTGCATTTTTATCCTTGGGTCTAGGAACAAGAGTCCAAGTTTTGTTCTTCTTTATCTACTCTATTTCCTTATTCATTTCTTCTATCCAACTTTCATTATCCAAAGCATCTTTAACATTTCTAGGTTCAAATTTAGCAAGTAAACATGTACCTTTCAATTTGTTTCTTGTCATTATTCCATTTGATTTGTCTCCAATGATTTGATCAGGTGCATGATGCCTTCTGACATATCTTGCTAGCATAGGTACTTTGGATTTGGAGTTTGTTTCACTTATTTCTTCATGATCTTTTGTGATAAGCTTAGGTCCCATTATCTGTGACTCAGGTCCATTAGACTTGGTTTGCTCTACTATCAGCTTGGTAGCTTCTAATTATGACTTGGGTCCTTTAGACTGTGAGTCAGGTTGCATTGATTACAACTCAGTAGCTTTTGGAGATTTTGGCGACTTGGGAAGTGAGGCCTCCTTTCTTCCAAATAGATTTGGTAGAGTATCAGGTTCGTAGTAAACAAATCTTTTGTAATCTTCAGGCTCTTTGTTGCTTTCTTCTTCACTCTATTCTACAAACTCATGAATTCTCACATGTGCACTTTTTATGACTTTATAAGTAGATAAATTCAAACATTTGTATGCTTTACTTATGTAGGAGTATCCTATAAATATGCCTTCATCAACTTTGACATCAAATTTACCTTTCCTAGATTCTTTCAAAATATAACATTTGCTGCCAAATACTTTCAAGTAACTTACATTGGGTTTGTAACCATACCATAGGTCATAAGGAGTTTGATTTGAGTCTTTCTTCAACTATACTTTGTTCAAGGTATGCACTATAGTACTATTTGATTCTTTTCAATATTTGATTGCAACATTCTTTTCTATCATCAATGTTCTTGCACAATCCATAATGGATTGGTTCCTTCTTTTAGCTATACCATTCTATTGAGGTGTACCAGGGGCTGATACCTATCTCTTAATTCCTTTTTCAATGTAGAATTCATTTAATTCATTGGAAATGAATTCACCACCTCTATCTAATATCAAACATTTCAACTTCTTTTCAGTTTCTTTTTCTACTCTTGCCAGATACCACTTGAATTTTTGAAAGGCTTCAGATTTTTCTTTTAGATACATTATAGTCATCATTCTAGAATAGTCATCAAGAAAAAGAATGAAGAACTTATCTCCACTATAAATTTCTATTCCAATAGATCCACATAAGTTTGTATGTATAAGCTCTAAGACTTCTTCATAATGATAGTTCTTGCTTTTGAAACTAGTTTTTCCCATCTTACCAATTTGACAATTTTTGCATAGACCCATTTCAAATTTCCTCGAGCTAGGAATACCTCTTACTCTTCTGTATTTTCTTATCTTAACCATGATATCAAAATTCACATGACATAATCTTTTGTGCCATAACAAACTTTCTTCTACTTGAACAATAAAACATGAACTTTCACTAAGATCTAGATAAAATAGATTACCTTTTGTTTGTTTGCCAGATCCAACCAGATTTCCTTTTCCATCCAATGGTTTGGCCTTTCCATTCATAAATTCTAATCCAATGTTATTCAACTATGCTACACTTAGTATATTACATTTTAGTCCTTCAACCCAATAAGCATTGTCACATCTAAGTTCATTGGTTAATGAGATACATCATTTTCCCTTTATGCAACAAGGTTCATTGTTTCCAAATCTCACACTACCACCATCATAATGTTCCATGTGCTCAAATTTGGTTTTGTCTCTAGTCATATGATGTAAAAAGCCACTATCAATAATTCATGTATCATTTTCGCTAACATGAGAGATAAGTGCCATTTTATCTCTTTCATCATCAGATTCATCTTTAACAACAATATATACCATTTTATCTTTACTGTTATCAGAATCTTTAGCCATAAACTAAGATTCATTACCTTTGTCCTTGAAGTTCTTGTAGTTTTTGAATTCCTTCTTTCCTTTGTAATTATTTCTTTTCTTTTCATCCTTGTCTTCTTTGTTTGGTCACCTTGCAACAATGTGACCAACTTCTTCACAAGATTTTTTTTTAAAGGAATCTTACCTTTGTACTTTCCTTTGCCTTTGGAGTATTTCCGTGCAATAGGGCTTCAAAAAATTCAAGATCACTATCTAAACTTTCTTCTTCTTCATCATTTTCAAATTGGATGGCTTTTGATTTCTTACCCCTTTTCTTGAGTGACAGCTTGGCTTCAAATGCAGATTCGATACCTTTGGAAGTAGGGACATAGTTATCATATTTATCCAACTCAAAAGCTGCCAATCTTCCAGCTAGAGCATCCGAAGTTATTTTTCTATTTGGATCACATCTCATCTCTTGAATAGTAGACACTCTAATTGCATAGATAGGAAGAAGGGTTCTGAGTACCTTGCTTATGACTATTTTGTCTTCAATATCTCCTCCAGATGCTTTGATTGTGCTTATACTTGCTTTAATTCTCTCAACATACTTTGCAATGTTTTCATCTTCTCTCATCTTCATCTGATCAAATTTCTCTATGAGACTTTCAGCTTTAGCTCTTCTTACATTATCATCTCCTCCACAGATTATTTTAGTTTGATCCACATATCATAACTTGTAGTATAATTTTTGAATTCATCAAATTCAACATAATTAAGAGCAGAAGCAATGTCAATCATCATGATTTTTCTTTTCAACAATATCTTCAACTAATAATGTTCCAGTAGGAGTCTTGTATTCATTATCAAGATACTTACAACTTGAATCACTGATAGTTGCCAAATGTAACCTTATAAGTCCTTGCCAGGTTGCAAAGTTGTTTTAGTTCAACTTGGGAATCTCTCTTATGTAAGACATCTTGATCTTTAGCTTTGGTCCTTAAAACCTTCTTTGCAAGCACCAAATGCTTTGATACCAATTTTTGAAAGTATAAGAGGAGTAATTGAGAGGGAAGGGGTGAATCAGTTACTACTAAAATAAAGCCCAGATCCCTTAGATGTCAGTACAAAACAAACTTTGTGAAAACTCCACTCTGTTGATACTTGACAAACACACAAACTAAATGTTGTAACTCAGTAAGTACTAAAATAGCTTGGTAAATGCTTAACATGAAAATCTTAAGATATTATTTATGATTAATATTACTTTAACTTAGTTGCAAACACATAAGAGGAATAGCATAATACACTTGACATCAAGATTTAACATGGAAACCCAATTTGGGAAAAATTACCAATTGCAACGAGTTACTAATTTTCACTCTTTTGAAGTGAGCCCTATTAGGAGCCAAACTTGTTAAAGGTTACAAAACACATTGTTAGGTGTGACCCTATTAGAGGATTTAATCACCCTATTAGGAGTGGCCTTGTTAGAAGTCTTTAGACAATTCAATAGAAATACCACCTCATTAGAGGATTTACAAATAGCTATTAAGACAACTCTGATAAGAGATTTAAATCACTACTACAATGGTTAGAGAGTAACAATGAGATGACCTGATTCTTGATGCATCTGAATTGTTGATTACAAATCTTAATTATATCTTGTATACTTGATTCTTTTTGATTGAATGCATCTTTGCATCTCAACAAGGATATTCTGCTTATCCTTTTAATTCACTTCCTCTTGGCATCATCAAATCTTCAATTATATCCAATTATGCTTCTTTTTTCTAATCCTCAACTTGACCTCATATTTATATCTTTTATATTGTCAAGTTAGCTTGAATACAACTTAGAATAATTAATATTCATTTTCTTAGTTGGCTAGAACCAAAATACAAATCAATTGAACTCAATATGCCAAAATAAGAAAATCCTTTGTTAGCCAACTCGGCTCGATAGACACTAACTCAGAAATGAGTTTCCTATGTTAACCAAGTGAACTCAGTTAACACTACATATTCACAAAGTTCTTTTGGTAACTAAGTGAGCTTGGGTAACATTGATTCCATCTAAAATTTCCTTCATTATCTTAGTAAGATCGGTTAATACTCAACTTTCACAAACTTTCCTTTGACACCCAAGTTAACTTACTATCTTCTAAAGTAGGCAAACTTTGGAATGCTCGACAGACATAGGAAACTGTCTTCAATGCTTGAGTGAGCTTGACATACACTTGATTGTCGATGATATGACATTTTGTGTAACATCAAAGACAATACACAATTAATCAATTGTATTCAACAAATATGTTCACAGATTTGCATAATGTCAGAGGTCTTTGATCAGACTAATCATAGAGACAGATGCCTGATCTAGGCAATGTAGTGAATCACTGTGTAGATTCATCGGTCTGATTTCATACATTGGGATTCACATCATATTATTACACACACACACACAAATATATGTGTGTGTGTGTGTGTATGATCTATACACATACTGATGTTCCTTGATTAGATCTAGATGATACTACATTTCAACACTCCTTGTTAGTGAAGGAGGAAATGATTAATCCAATAATAAGATTAGCACCAACAATGTACTCATCAACAAGAGTATCTTAATAATTATTCGAATTCTAAGATATTCCATGGAAATGAAATAATCTATTAGAAAATTAACTTCGATCACAAAACAACATAATAAGTATCATGATATCCAACTCATTCCATGACTAACATTGTCTATTATGATTCTTATTGCCATGGTTTTCAAAATAATCATGGGATAACATTTTAATATATTCTTAACATGACAACAAGTCAAGGATTTTAAAATAAAAACACAAGTAATATCATGGTATCCAACACAATCCAGGACAAAAACTTAATGAAGTCAACTATGATACTTTGTTATCATACTTTTTGGCATATTTTGGGACAACACTTAATGAATTTTATAATAGAGACCCAACAAATCATAAAATGAAAGATTGACACATTTCATAAACAGACACATGTGCACAATTATAACTCTTTAAATGAAAAGGATATATGTATATATATTACATAAAATTGAGATATTTGATCTTAGGAGTTACAATTACAATTATAATTTTTTCATACCAAGTTTTCCTCTAAAATGTTTCACTTTTAACTTTGCAAGAGGTTTGGTGAATATGTTGGTAGACTGCTTTTCAATGTTGATATATACCAACTTTATAACATCCCTATCCACCATATCTCTAACATAGTGGAAGGGTATCTCTATATGCTTGGATATGTTATGAAAGAATGTATTAGTTGAGAGTTTGATATAGATTTGGTTATCACTTTTAGAGGTTTCCCAAATAGCCCAACTAGTAACTTCCTTAACCATACTACTTCTTGTTAGCATAAATAATTAATTATTATTATACTTTACTTAAGTTTACTTAGGATAATGTATTTTTATATTAGTTTTCATGTAGACACTTAGGAATATGCATAGTCATATGAGTTTTTTTGTTGACAACACCGAAGTTAGCAACTTATTTGAGCACATGGTGTCCACAACATCTCTTTATGAGATACACCTATGTAAACTTATTCTCTCATCATCACACAAACTCCTGTGCTCAATGGAGGATAATCCACTCTTGGTGGACGTGCTTAGTTATGATGTTTATCTCTTTGCTGACTCCTAGTCATTCTAGTTGCCTTTATATACAGACACTTCTAGTGTGTATTCATCTCATATTGCCATGACCCCTCCTAAAGAGAATCCTATAATTATGAAATAAAATAATAATTCATATACTATTCCTAAAGAAATAATATTGATAATCTATAAATATTTATGATCTATTTTTCTTAATTATTTATATTATTTATATGAATATAATGAAATTATTATTCATAATAATATCAATATATATAAGGAATAAACGTTATAATTACAATGTAAATCAATAAGACAATAATATATCTAATTATTATCACATTTAAATTATAATAAATAAGATAAATAATATTAAATATACGTGATATATATATATATATATACATACATATATACATATATATACATATATACATATATACATATATATATATATACACACATATATATATATATATATGTATATATATACATATGTATATATATATATGTATGTATATATGTATGTATGTATATATGTATGTATGTATATATATATACATACATATATGTATGTATATACATATGTATATATATACATATATATATATATATATGTATATATATACATATATGTATGTATATATATATATATATGTATGTATATACATATATATATATATGTATGTATATATATATACATACATACATATATACATACATATATATATATATATATATACGTATAATAATATATCATTATTTAATATAATGATCTTAGGGTATGTTTAATAATGATATAGTTATAATTTATCATAATATCTAAGATTACATAATATTGTAGTAGTCTTTACATAATTTATATAATATAGCTAATATAATAATATAGTTTATAATCATTAAAAATAATATATAATTAATAAAATAATAAAATACCTTATTACTATAATTAATATTAATTTGAAAGGACACGAATCTATGTATATACTCATATATATAATATATTAACGCATTGGAAAAGACATCAGAGAAAAGATATGGAAAAAGGGGATACAAATTAAAGAAAAAGTCACAAATGAATGACCCCTAAAAAGTCATTACAAATGGAAGGACCGGGAAGAAAACATATTTACTGTACAAAACGCTAATGTCCCAAAAAGGGTCATTACACATATCCAATTATCTCATATCCAATCATCTAACATCCATTCTCATTTGATCATCATTAGTCTCTCTTGTGCTATCTATTGAGCTTCTTGATCTTGGTGTTGAATTATTGCCTTAGGAAAATTCTTACATGGTATTAGAGCTATAGGAGTTTCATTGCATAGCTAATGGAGAAATTTTTTTGCAAGTCAAGATTGGAGCTTGTTGGTGCAAATAAAATATTGGCATCATATTTAGAAGGTCAAAAAACCTCCAAATCAACTTTTGTTTCATCAAAATCAAACATTTGAGGTGAAATCTAGAGTCATTTGATTTTTTCATGTGCGATGACAACGATTCAGGAAAAATAATTACAGAGGTGATTTTCAAACTGTGATATCTCCCTCATATGCACTCCTTTTTCGAGCAATTTTTTTTGTTTTGTTTTGGGGCAAAATTTTGTGATCTACACATTGGTGCAAGATGTTTGAGATCTTGGTTCCAATATCTTTCTACAACTCGCAAATCCTGATTTTTGCAACTTCAAAGGCTTAGTTTGAGCTCATGTAGACACATATTCAGGTGCTATTTTTTTTTAGAGTGCATGATTTTTTGTCTACTTTCTAGATCTGGTATCAGTTTGGAGTAATTTTGAGTAGAAATGGTACGTTCAAATTTTGGTCTCTTTTTGGCCTACTGACACTTGTAATTAATTAGATCCTTCAGAGGTTTTGTGTCTTATCTTGTTGAGTTCAATATAGCTTCATATTTGTTGTTGTAACCATCAAAATCAGCAGTTCACTAATGCCCTAAATTGGCAAGTGGCCATTATAATCGCACTAAATATAAAGTGCCAAATCATGCAGTAGGGGGGTTTCTTTGATTTCTTTTTTGTATTTTGGGGGTCTATACATTATTTGATCTCATGGAGACATGTTAAAAGTGTCACTTTGGTTAAAGATTCAAATTGACAAAAAAGAACTATTAGAAATGGAGTGCTTTGATGATTGATCATCTAAGAGAACATAAGGAAGTGTTTCCTTAACTATATTCGAAGATATTTCCACCTAATACTAATTGGGGACATCTTTCTCTTCTTCTTTTCTTTATGTATAACAATAAGAGTAATGAATCTTTTGCTCCTCTTAGTAAGGCAAGTAGTCCTCATGACATTTGGATGTGTCTTTGGGAAGCATATGGATATCCACGAGTCCTTCCATTACTAGAGGACATTCTACCTCCAATAACTCTAGTTGTGGTACCTACAACTCCAATTGAGATCATACCTCCTGATACTCATGTCGCTTATACTGATCCAATTCTAACCATAGAAACTCTCGATTCAATGTAGCAGGAAATGCCATGTCTTCCTATTCAGCTTCAAGGGATGAATTCCTTCTGGACATTGCAGTGTTTTTTGTGGAGTCTTACATTGAAGATGTGGGAGACATTATTGATGACATCCATCTTCTCTTTGTTGAGGAGAATTCTTCTTCACTTGTTGCAAGAGAACACTCTAACCCTCAATCACTTGATCTTTGTTTTGAGACTGACATGATTGTGGAAACTTCTTTTTAGCAGTTGGAGGAGGAATCTTTTACTTCAAAGGAGACATATCACCCTTTGGAGATTGTATTCTAGTTTCCTCAGACGTCATATCTTTTGAGGATTCTTCCTACTAGTTGGGGAGCATTCTCTACTACACCTATGGCACCACTTCTTCCTACAAGGAGGAACATCATTCAGTTTTCATGGTGTAACTTCTTCAGTCATCAAGGAGCTTCTTTCATGGGTGTGTATTCATCAGTAAGGGGAGGCTACATTGCTTCTCTTCCTATATCTTCCTATAAGGATTATTACTTGTCTTTGGAGTTTGATTCACTTTCATACATGGACATGTTACCTTGTTTGCCACCTTCTTTTGGGCATCCACCATATTGGCATGTGGCATCTACATTCATCAAGGAATTTTCAACATATGAGTAGACTTCAAAGGCAACATCCATAGCATACTACATATGGATTCATCATCCATCTTCCTATCCACAATGGGAAGTATACTTGCACCTATACTTGGTGTATCTTCTTTCTAAGGGAGAAATTTTATTTGTAGGCATTGGATATTTTTTTGTCTTCATGACATCCTTGTAGGAGATTATTCAATATGGGGGGATACTATCCTGTATTTTTTCTTATGGGGGATATATGTAAGAATTTGCCTTAGGAAAAAATCACCCAAGATCAAGAAGCTCAAGCACTAGCACAGTATAGACCAATAAAGTATGATCAGAATAATAATATGAAATTTAATTGATGTACAAGTACACTAAGAGTGCCTATATATAAAGGCCTCTAGAATGACTAGGAGTTAGCAAAATGATAAGCCTCGCAACTAAGTGCATGTCCACCAAGAATGGATTATCCTCCATTAAGCACATGAGTTAGTGTGATGATGAGAGGATAAACCTACATAGGTGTGTCACATAAAATTATGTTGTAGACACCATGTGCTTGATTATAGTGCAAATGACTATGTTGTCTACATGACAACTCAGTTGAGTATGCAAACTCCAGTGTTGTAGACACCATGTACTAAATTAGAGTTGCTAACTCATGTGTTGTCAACATGACAACTCGTATGAGTATGCATACTTCTAGGTTTGTACCTAACAAACAATAAAATAATTCATTTATCCTAAGTAAACTTAAGTAAAGTGTAAATAATAATTATTTACACTAACATCCCCTATTGTAGACACCATGTACTAAATTAGATTTGCTAACTCATGTGTTGTCAACATGACAACTCGTATGAGTATGCACACTTCTAGGTGTCTACCTAACAAATAATAAAATAATGCATTTATCCTAAGTAAACTTAAGTAAAGTGTAAATAATAATTATTTACACTAACACCCCACCCCCTAAGTGCAACTTAGGGGAACACACCTAAGCTCACAAAAGCTATGATGAAATGAATAATGGGTCCCAAATACTAGGCCATGTTAGGTACCCAAGTACAAATGCAATGTTGTATATATAATGCAATGAAATGCAATCTCTCTGAAAATGGAGAAAGAGGGAAAACCTCATGGGAAAAACCCTCCTCCAAAAAGAGAGATAAGTATAATAAATAAGAGAATAGTCATGTGACCCCCCTAGTGAAAAATCCCTCACCCCCAAGAGATCTCACAAATGAAGATACTTGACCTCCGTGAAGGGCTTGGCGAAGATTTTGGCTATTGGTTGCTCTGTAGGACAATACTGCAATGCAATGACTTGCTCATGAATAAACTCTTTGATGTAGTGCATATGAACCTCAATGTTTTTTGTCCACTGATGTTGGACTGGATGTTTTGATATTTTAATGGCACTCTGATTATCACAATGGATGACTATGGGTCTAGGTAGATCAAAATCAAACTTCTTCAGAATTTGTTGCAACCAAATAGCTTCTGTTGTCATTGTCACAACTCCTTGATACTCAGCCTTAGTCGATAAAAGAGCAATAGTGTTTTTCTTTTTACTCTACCAACAAATGGGGAGAACTAAGATGAAACATGTATCCTGAAGTAGACTTATGAGAATCAAGATCCCCTGCATAATCCAAGTTTTTATAACTCACTAACTATAGTCCAATACTAGTTGCATAACATATCTCATATGTATGTGTACCCTGGATATAGTATAAGATGCATTTGGCTACCTTGCAATGTAGCTCATATGGCTCTTGCATGAAGTGAGGAACCATCGCAATTGCAAATGAGATGTCAGGGCATGTATGTGTCAAGTAGATGAGGCTTCCAACCAACTGTCTATGCAAAGTACCATCAACAAGTGGAGTGGAACACTTTGCTTCTAACTTAACACCTAGAAGGAATGGAGTAGACGTAACCTTGCAGTCACTCATGTGAAATCAAGCAAGTAGATCTAGATCATACTTGGGTTATGATAATATGATCCCTGATGAAGACCGATGTATCTCGATACCAAGGAAGTAATGAAGTAGACCCAAGTTTGTCATCAAAAACTTGTCCTAGAAAGTAGCCTTGACACTATCAATGATGGATGTTGTACTCCCTATAATGATCAATTCATCAACATAAAGCACAAGAAGCAAATGAGAATCATCCCTCTGAAGAATGTAGACATTTGGATTAGAATGACATTTGGCAAACCCTTTAGAGAGAAGGAAAGAATCCATCTTGCCATAACAAGCTCTTAGAGCTTGTTTAAGTCCATATATAGACTTCTTCAATTTGCAAACCAAGGTAGCATCCTGTATGAACCCCTGTAGCTGCTCCATATAAATCTCCTCATGAAAATCACCATTCAAGAATGCGCTTTTCACATCCATCTGATGAACAACCCATCTTTGAGCTACTTCTATAGCTAGTGTCAAATGAATGGAGTTCATTTTTGCAACTGGTGCAAAGGTCTTAGTGTAGTCAATGCTAGGTACCTAAGAGAAACCTTTTGCAACAAGTCTAGCCTTATGTCTATCCACACTTCCATCAGCTGCAAACTTGGTCCGATAGATCCACTTACACCAAACCAATTTTCTTCCCTTAGGAAGAGAGGCTAAGTCCCATGTATAATTTTTCATAAGAGAATTATATTCTTCCTCCATTGCTCTATTCCATTCTGGAATTATTGAAGCTTCTTTGAATGATTGTAGATCAAAAGCAACTACAATATAAGTATGTGGGAGTGAGTTGTGTTGTGATCTTGCCCTCCTAGTATTTGAAGGATTCCCTGCCAATGGTCTTGCCACATCCAATGTTAGTTGAGCCCATCTATGTCTAGTGGAAGAAGATGTGGAAGGTATATCCTCAACCTCTATTGGCTAATGCCTCTGTTTGGGTCATGGGTGAGCATCTTCTAAGTCACTGTCATCACTGCCACTCTCTTTATTGAAGGAGGAAGAAGGAGGAGTTGAAGAAGTAAAGATTGTACAACTTTTTTCAAAATGTACACTCCTTTCATAGAATATGTCATGTGTCTCTAGATCCATCAACTTGTAGGCTTTGTGAGAGTCTGCATATCCAACAAAGATGCAAGTTTTCTTTAAGGTTCCAATGTCTTGTATTTCTATGGAGGTATTCATGCCCATGTTGGACAACTAGGGTCTCTAAAGTGCTTTATTGAAGGTTTCCTGCTAGTCCAAGCTTCAAAAGGAGTTATACCATCCAAAGCTTTATGAGGACTCTTATTCTAGATATAGTTACCACAATTCATTGCTTCAGCCCAAAGACTTGATCAAGAGATTTATGTAGTAGCATGCAAGTGATCATCTCCTTGAGGGTTTTATTTTTCCTTTTGGCAGCACCATTTTGTTGTGGCATGTATGGTACTGAATGTTGAAGGTCAATTCCCTCTTGAGTACAAAAGTCTATTAGTCTTGAGTTCACATACTCCCCCCCCCCCAATTATCTATTCGAAGAACTTTGATGGATTTTTCTGATTGCTTTTCTACTTGAGCCTTGAAGCTAAGAAATATTTCAAACACTTCACTCTTATGAACCATAAAGAATACCCAAGTAAAGTGATAGTATTCATCAATGAAGGTGAGTGCATAGCGAGACTTGCCAAATGATGACACTAGAAATGGGCTCACCAAATCACTATGAAATAATTCAAGAACACATTGTGCTCTCTAAGACTTCCCCTTGTAAAACTTTTTTTTTGGATGTTTCCCAAGTGAGAAACCTGAACAAACATCTTCTAAAAATTAGACTTGAGGTAGACCATGAACCATGTTCTTGCTACTAAGCTAATGGAGATACTTGTAATTGAGATATCCAAATCTCTCTTACTATAGTTTTCTTTTTGTATTCGAATGCATTAACAAGGCTTGTGCATTAGATTTAGGTACAAAGGAAGAGAAAGTGTAAATCCTTGAATCATGATTGGCTTCACCTATTGCAACCATAGAGTCATCCTTGATGGTTTTCACTATCACTGAATCTGGAAGAAATTCAACCTTATTTCCACCTCCATAGTGAGTGATTTGGTAGACTGAAAGAAGGTTGGAGGTAAGATTAGGAACATATAGAATATCATTGAATGCTCCATTTTCCATCTGAACTTCACCTTTTCCTTCAACATCCACTTTAGTATCATCTCCTACAAAGATGTGAGGCACCTCTAAAGGTGTCATGGAAGAAAAATCTTTCTTTGAGCACCCATATGATGTGTGGCACCTGAATCAATTATCCATTCTCCCTGACTAATAGTGTTTGTGAGTAAAGCTTTCCCTTTTCCCTTAGAATCAAAAGATGAAGACCCTTTCTCCTTATAAGCATTAAGTAATGGAACATTATGTTTCTTCATGATGTTCTTCAACTCATCAATTTTCTTGTGATAACACTAATGTTCATCATGACCCATCTTCTTACAATAGGCACACTTCTTTTCCCAATTAGTGTCCCCCTTTTTGTTGGAATTAGGAGAAGACTTGCCTTGTTGTTGATTTGATGTTGATTTTTTTGTATCCCCTTATTTTTTAATCTTTCCACTTCTTTTTTTTTTCCCTTTCCTTTGTTTGAACTTTTACCAGCTAAATTTTTAGAACCCTAATTATTAGCCACCAATGCCTTAGACCTTGAAGACTTGAGAAACCCCATTGTTATCAAATTATCTTGTTCATCCTCTAATAGTTGAGCATAATCATCAAAAGTGAGTTTATGATAACAAGACCCTAGAGTAGCCTTTGTGGTATTGAAAGAAGAGACAATTGTGGAGTACTTAGATGGCAGCTTATTATGAATGAGATAAATCAACCTATAATCTTTAATAGGACTACCACAATTAGTAAGTTTTGTTCTCAACTCATTCACCTTAATGATAAAATCCTAAATAGAATCAATGCTCTTAGGATCTAGGGAGATAAGCTCATCTTCAATCTTGTAGACATTCTCCTCAGTCACTTTCCCATATAGGTTTTTAAGAGCATCCCAAGTTTCCTTGGATGTATCATACTTCATGATCTAATAGAGGATTTTGTCTTCAACCCCTAACCTAAGAATACTCAAGGCTTTCCTATCTGCTCTTTCAAAAGCATTAATTTCACTTTTAGGTACTTGCTCACCTATTGGTTTAGGAAAAAAACCACCTACATATTGAGAAACTTCTTGATTCATCAATTCACACCATTTTTTGACTAACCATGTGGCATAGTTATGTGGTGTTAATTTTGGAATCTTCAGATTTCCCATGATGCAAGAAATGAAAGATAAAAGCAAGAAAAGAGGAACACAACACCAAGAGACACCCCCCCCCAAAATGAATGATTTTGGCACTTTATACTTAGTACATTTACAATAGCCACTTACCAATTTAGGTCTTAGTGTACTTCTAATTTTTCTATTTACAACATTCTCTTGGAGTTCAAATTTGGTACTAAGCATTGTAGCTCAGATGTACAACAATTTTGAAGCAATATAATGCAAAGAAAGGACCTATTGTATATGAGCAATGTTAGTATGCTAATAGAAACCAAATTTAAATAAAGCTTCTACAAACTAAACAAAATTCATAAACTTCAAGATAGACTAAGATGAGCTCTCAATTGAGAATATGAGCCATTAATGGGCTCTCTCAATGAGAAGCTCTCTTGTTGAGTAGCTTTGTCTAAAAAGATAGGATGTATGCTCAATATGCTTCCAAAGGCTTCAATGGATGATTGTGGATTTTTGGTGTGGATAGATGGCCTTAGTATGGATTTGGCTCTCAAAATAGCATTATAACTTTACTTCATGGATTGTGTTTTTTGCAAAGGGGAAGGACCCAATTTATAGGCAAGAGGCTTGAGGGATTGAGGGCTAAGATGCAAGGATGGAAAAAAGCTTATGGAGGGCTCAGATTGCATGAGAGGAGAGCACATGGATTGTTCTTCCTTATAGCCAATCAAGGAGTGACACATGTCACATGGTGAGAGGATGGAGGAAAGGGCAAGGATGAGTCAAGAAAGGAGGCTCAAGAGATAAAATCTTCATAAATACCCTCATAATGACTTGTAAGAGCAATAAAAGGGCTTGTAAGAGTCATTTATGACCTAGTGGACTTCATAAAGTTTTATGGTTGAGATATTTTGAGGGTGATGAGAGAAAATTCGACTTGGACTTGATTAGGAAGGTTTTAAGCTTGCTTAGGCTTGTGAAAATGATTAGAGGATGGATTAGGATGGTTTAGGATTAGCTTAGGGATAGGCAAGTGGATGGCATTTAATGAGGGTGGGTGAAGGAGGAGATATTTGTTAACTTTGGCTTGGGTTAGTAAGTTTTAACTCATGTTTAGGGAATGTGACATGGTTAGGAGGGGATTCGGATTAGGTTTAAAGACATCTTCTAGAAGAGTCTAGACTTTGGATGAGGATAAAGACTTTTTAGAATAGTCTAGAATTTCCTAGGATGAGGATGAAGACTTTCTAGAAGAGTCTAGAACTTCTTAGGATGAGGATAAATTATATTTTTAGGAAATAAATAAAGTTTTATTTATTTCAAGGGTTTGGGTTGAGGAGATATTTATTAAAATTTTTTTAATAAACATGAGGATTAATATTTAATCTTAATTAAATATTTTGAGTTGAGATTAGGGGTAGGAAATGATGGGATTAGCCTTTAATTGAAATTAAAGAAGGATTAGAAGATTTTGGAAGAGGTTATTGGTCATAAGGAAATTGGCCAAGTTTTGGGCAAAAAATAATTTTTTTATTTATTTTAAGATTTTTGGTCAATTTATTAATTAAATAATTAATAAATAAGGAAATAATGTTTAAATAAGATTTAAACATTTTTGGGAGGGATTCCTTAATTAAATATTTTTAATTAAGATAAAGGGATTTAATGGCATAAAAATTAATTAATTAATTAAATAATTAATTAATTAATAAATGATGATGTCATCAGGACTTTTTCAGAAAATAAAAATACTTTATTTTCTAAAGGTTTTTAGGTGTCTACATTTTGCCCCTCTTTGATGTGATGCCGCAAGTGGCATGGCATCAAAGATAAGGAAATAAGATGCCCAAGGCTAGAGCAGAAGAGGAGAGAATGGACTATGAGATGCCCCCTCAAGAAGGCAGCGGGGAGAGAAAGTGAGGCTCGATGGCTTCTTGAAATGTACAAGAATCTCGGATGAGCAAGGAAGCTCAGATTGGCAAAGAGAAGGGGCTAAATTAGCTCAAACTCTCACTATGGGAGAATGATAAAGGAGAATCAGATGCACAAGAGGAAGCAAGCTTAAGACTTTAGGGAAGGTGGAGGGTGAAGGAGCGGAGCGCTATAAAAAGGAATCCAGGACAGGGAGATGGATGAGGGGATTATAAAGCTGATGCAATAGGATTTCAAAGAGTTAGGTTGGCGGAAGATGGGTTTCGGAGATCCCTAGGACTAGGATTGTGGATCTCGAAAGATGAGGCTTGGTGGGTTGATTTGGATTGGTGGATCCCTAAGACTAGGATTGTGGATCCCTAAAGCTAAGAGTGATGAGTGATTCAAAGAGATATTGATGCATCAGCTGGGGTAGGAGAGACGGATGCTGGATATGGATGGGGGATAATGGAGATGAAGAAAACCCATTGAAGCTTTTTGAGCGGGGGGATACTTCAAAGAGAAGTACCACCATGTAGTTGAGCATAAGATTTGCTATAGTACTGTTGGTTAATTGCCAAGGTTACCAAGAACATCAAGGCCTTTTCACCAACTGTCCAAAGGATTGACAAACTAACTCAAAACAAACATGGAAGGATTGCCCCAACATCACACATGAATCCTAGAGGAAGCAGCGTGGAAACGACATTGGAGAACCCACAAGCAGAAAAGAAAAACAAACGAAAGACCTGATCAAGACCTTACGCTCTAATTGCCCCATTCGTAGCATACCATGATATGGAAGATCGTGGCAACCTTGAGGAGGGAACAAGGAGATTGCTTGGAAAAGATACTTCAAGACCCAAAAGGGAAGATCCCAAATCAAAAGAAAGTGAAAATCCAAAAGAGAACCGTTTGCCAACGAGATGGGTAGGATGAGGTACTAACGGACCAAGATCAGACATGAGGAAAGCTATATCCTGCAAGGACCTATTGGAGAGCACCGAAGCTGGTGGATTTGGATGAGTGATGCATCTGGCAAGCTGAACTAAGAAGGATAACACTTTGGTGACATGAGATCTAGCTAAAGGATGCATTGGGATAGCTAACCAAGGGTTGTGCGATGTGTGCAAGATGTTGATCAAGGACAAACTGACACGAATGCTGGATAGATACAATGGTACTAAGCTAAAGAGGATGTACAAGCTGATGGACCAAGATATTTACAAGCTAAAGCTGACCAAGATAGTTACAAGCAGGCAAAAGCTCAAGATGATAGGATAGCGGGATGGTTCGATGTTGTGCAAGATGCGAAAGCTAAGGGTGGGGTGATAGCGAAAGATATGGATTTGGCAGGATGTATCCAATGATGATGAGAGATTTTGTGACCAAGGATAGCTAGAGGAACTGGATGAGATGGTTGGATAGGATGGTAGATAGCTAGGATTATGATGGATATAAAGAGATGACATTGGGTTTGCATGAGGATAGCCTAGAGCTAGATACCAATGACAAGGGAGGATGGAGAAGACAAGATCTCCAAGGAATATAGTGCCCCCAATCAGAAGATAACATGCGGAAGGAGGTCTTATGATGGATGTGATAGGATTGAAGCTAGGATGGAAAAAGCTGAAGGGGCTAGGGAGATGGATGATAGCTGAGATGATTGGCTGAAGCTGCATAAGATTAGTGGATGCTGTGAGATGGAAGCTGGAGGATGGAGGATAGGTGGATAGATTGGAAGATGGAGTTGGATGTCAAGAGATGACCAAAAGCATGAGGGTGATAGGCTAAGTTGGGGATGGTGGGATTACGCATGACGCTTGTTTGCCAAGTTTTCATCATGGTACTTGTCCAAGGCGCTTGAATTGCCAAGTTTTCACCAGTGGACGCTTTATTTTTCTTTTCTTTTTTGCCTTTTTGACTTTGGACTTAGCTGGAATGATTTTGGCTTTCTTCAGCTATTTTGGCTTTTTTGGGATTTTTTCACTGGCTGTTGGAATGTTCAATTTTGTTGCTAGCTATTGGTACACCAGATGTGTGATTTATGCAATAGATCAGATTAGATGGGATTGATGGTAGGAGATGGAGGGATGAAAATGCTGGAAAGGAACATGAGATGGGGATGCTTGCAAGAGCAACATTGGCACATGTTGGAACGGGTGTGAAAAGAGCATATGGGGGATAGATGGTAGATGCGGGCGTGATGGAGGATTTGTGGAAGTGTGCTTGGGGATATAGGCACCCAAGATGGAGTTAGGAGATGGGGGACATGAGTCACTAGATGGGGGATTAGCAATGGTGGATGCCATTATGTATTGGGTTTCAACTTTTTTCTTGGGAATCCACATGGTTTTGGATTTTCTTTTCATAGGCTTTTGCATTGTTTTGCATTCTTTGATTGGATTTTTCCTTTTTGGAGTATGTCTTTTAGAATAGACATATGATTGCCTAGGTTGTGGATTTTTAGCTTTATGCATTTTGAAGTTGGCATTCACATTGCTGTGGTAAGCTTTGGGAAGATGGTTGGGAGAAGCTTTGTGAGATGGAGAGGATATGAAAGAGCATGTAGAGGGATGATGATGGATGATGTGCCCTGATATGTGCCTTTGTTGATCTTGCATAGAAGTGGATGGAATAGGATTTTTATGATGGCTGATAGGAGGATGGAGGATGGTAGATTTTGGGACATAGGGACCCAAAATGGATTTAGCGGATGAAGGGGGGATATGGTAGGTTGTTTTGGGTTGCAAAGATGGTGGAGGGGGGATGACATAAGATTTATTGAAGGAGTGATGGGAGGCTGGCATGGTGGGCTTGGAGATAGGCTTGGTTTGGGGGTGTGGTGTACCAACACCTTTAGATGGTGAGCCTTTGGATACATATCCAAGACCATGAAATCCTAGATTTTTTTGTGCAATAATAGGCTCTCTGATTCCTTGCTCTTGTGGTCCTAAACCTTGACCTTTATAATGCCATCGATTGAGCATTTGAACAAGCCGAGGAAACTTTTTGCTTGCAGAAAATGGTAGAAGTGATTTATTAGGTGTATTGCAATGGGGAGATACTGTTCTTAATTCTTCTGCTGAGAGAGGGCCACCGTGGATGAATGTAAGTGAATCAAGAGGGTAGATTATAGATGGTGGAATAGCTTGGATAGGTGGTAATATTGAAGCATGGAGTGGGGGAGATGGAAGGATAGGATCTTGATGTAGCTGGTGGGATGACAAGATATCTTGTAGTGGAGGAGATATGGCTTGAGGTTTTGGAGATGGAGGAGATGGTGACTGCACTATGGATGGAAGACATGGTACGATGATATCTTCATTTATGCTTTGGGGGATGTCAACATGCTTTTGGGCAGGATCTTGATAGGATTGGTTTGGAGTGGATGGTGCGATAGGAGGTGAAGGGATGGATTCTTCAAAGGTAGCGGATGGATAGATGGGGGATTCAGTAGTGGAGATGGGTGAGTAGAAAATGGATGCATAAGGGTTATTACGAGAGATTTGGGAAATGCTTGGAGGCGATGTGGATAGGATTTGGAGGGATTTGATAGGTGGTGGGATTTTGATGCTTGCGAGAAGTGGAAGGATTTTAAGCAATTTGATGGATGGTCTGGGGATGATAGCTATGGGAGATGGAGGTGATATTATAGATGGGGAACCTTCATCACTGACTACTTCACATGGTTGGATTAGATGACATGGCTTATCGACTGTTGGAGGCAACTTTTCTTGTATTTCCTCTAGGAGATTCCTTGGAGACTTGTGTGTCAAAGGTGGAGGTGGATTGATAGGAATAGCTAGTGTGATGGGGGTGGAAGATTGGAAGTTTGGTTGATGAGGTGATGGAGGGGAAGCTGGAATATCAGATGGCATGACTAGATAGTTTGGAATAACTCTTAGATTTTGGGGGATGCTTGGGGGAATGTTTCTAAGGCTTTCAATATACCCGTCATAGTCAACAAGATTTTCATCATCATTGGAATAGGAGGTGGCAGGAGCAAGGACAATGCGACCAAACACGTCATGATAGGATTGGTACTTCATACTTTGATGATGAGTTTGATGGGGATGGGGTCTTGCATATGGATGAACACGGAAGCTCATGGTTGGATTTGGATTAAGCACAGATTTTGGATTGGCTAATGAAAGATTTCCTAGGGAGAGTCAAAGCTGTATGACAGACCTAAGAAGGATTGGCTGGAGATTTTTGGCTTTCCTGTGGATGGAAGACTTCAAGGGCATGTTGTCAAAAGGTGAGAGTTTTGCTTTCCTATGTGCTAGATTTGGTGGTGGCTGTGTCAACTTGAGGATAGACTAATGATCCTATGGCATGACATGAGATTGACCACTTGTGGATCCCAACCTTTAGCTCAAGGTGATGAGGGATGCAAGTGACAAAGCTAGATTACCCTAGACAATTCTCTGTCAGAGGGATAACCCTAGTGAGATTGGTTGATTGGTAGGATTGATTGGATAGCAAACTCTAGCAGAGTAACAACAACTCTTTAAAGGCTTAGGTGATTTTGGATTGGGTTGCTAGCTAGCTGGGGGGATGATTTGGATGGACTTTGGATTTGGGATTGTTCTAAGGCAAAGAACTAGATAGATTCGGTTGCAGCAGGGGAGCTTGGATGATTTTTTGATGAGGCAGTGACTACGCTAAGTATGCCTTGAGCTGGGAGATTTTTTACTTTTTTGGGATTTTGACCAAAGTTGGCAAACATTCATTCAAAAGCTATGAACAAAAAAGCAGACAAAAGTTTTCAGCAAGCACATCAAACACACCAACATCCTAGGAAGCTTTCTACAAGGATGAAATTTGGTTTAGCTAGGGAGTCCTCGATATACGCAAGGTACGTGAGGTCCAAATCTATAGATGAAACCAAAAAGATGTCACACAGCCGAGAGGAGTGGTAACCCACTTCTCCTCTTTCACTTCTCAAGGGTATAAAGTTCCTTGAGGCTTAGCCCGAGTGACAAAATTTTGATCCCAAGAGAGGTGTCTTTGGATTCACCTCCCGATCTTTATACTCCACCGGAACACTGGAGTTGAGGTCGTCCCAAGGGGTGATGAAATCCCCAAGCAGGCCTCCTAAAAAGAAACAAGGTTTTGGATCCTAATCTTATGCACCCAAGATGGCCTCGAAAGACGACAAGGGGAGAGAAGACTTGGATGACCTTGGGCTAAAAAACACGCTTGTTCTTTTACCAACTGACTCTTATGTGTGCTAATCTAGAATTTGCAAGCACTCATGTTTAAGAGACAATGTTCAATTCCAACTTTGAAACGTCGACAAAAATAAAATTGATCGAAGAATGCAAACAATAAGAAGAGTTAGGGTCAACAAAAGAAAACTCGCACACCCGGAGGCCCTCCACATCAAGTATCGATTAATTTCCTTTAAAGCATTCAAGATTTGGTGTGATTTTGTTTTAAGCCCAAAGCAAAGATGTGTGAGACTTGATTTTGTCAAGCGCGCCCCTGAAGGCCCTCCACGTCAATAGTTGTTCAATTTTAGTGCCCAAATGAAGTGTTTGATATTGCAATAGTTAATTGATCCTTGGAATTCAAGATTGGATTTGTTATTTTAATCATGCATTCAAGGAAAATTTGATTTTAATCTATAGCATTCAAGAGTGTGTTTAGCAACATGCATTCAAAGACAAGTGATTAAACATTCAAGTTTTTTTCCTTTGAGCATTCAAGATTGAGATTTTGTGTGTTGTTTTAAGAACTTTGAAGTGCTTTGTTTTAACCTTAGATCATTCAAGATTGTTTTTGGACTCAAAAGAGAAAATGACTCTTTGGACTTTGGTTTTCATTCAAGATTTTGTGTTTCTAGTTTGCATATTTTAAGCCCAAAAATGATATTCCTAGATTGTTTTGATGCATGAAAAACCTAAGAAACATTCAAGATTTTGCAATAAGACATTTGTTTGAAACAAATAACAAAGATTTTAGGACAATTTTTGGCAACCATTTAGGACTCTTAGTTTTCATGAGATTTTTTAAAAGAACTTTAAAATATTTTCAAATGAGGTTCATTTTATCCTTGATTGATGCTTTGAGTTTGATTTAGATTTTAGTGTGCACTTAGTGTTGATTTTGAACCTTTTGAAATGGAAACTTGAAGTTCTTTTTAAATTCCCAAAAATGAAGTGTTCCTAACTTTGCATGAATGCATCTAAAACCTTGATGTTGCAAGGATGCAAATGATTAGATTGGATTAGTTTCACTTGTTAAAAGTTTTTTTTTTTTTTGCAAATTTTTAATTTTTCAATGGATTTAAGTATGATTTGGGAGTTCATTTTAAGCACTAAAAAGAAGTGTGTATGATTTTGCTTCCTTTAAAAAAAATGGCCAAGATCTCCCACAAGAAGAAGAAGAAGAAATAGATGGAATAAGAAGAATATAGACAAGAAGAGGAAGAAGAATTTCAAGTTCTTTGTCCACCTATAAGCTTGAAAAATCTGCAAACACTATGAGATAGATTATGAGTTCTTTTGTCTTCTTCATGCTCATGTAGACCTACAAAACCAATTTATACAATCCTACCAATCACAAAAACAAGAAAAATTAGCCAAAATCAGCAAATGACATACAAAACTTGACTAAAAAAGCTAATGAAGATGACCCATGCGGGGTCCCACCGGGCGTGCCAAAATGTATATGAGCAATGTTAGTATGCTAATAGAAACCAAATTTAAATAAAGCTTCTACAAACTAAACAAAATTCATAAACTTCAAGATAGACTAAGATGAGCTCTCAATTGAGAATATGAGCCATTAATGGGCTCTCTCAATGAGAAGCTCTCTTGTTGAGTAGCTTTGTCTAAAAAGATAGGATGTATGCTCAATATGCTTCCAAAGGCTTCAATGGATGATTGTGGATTTTTGGTGTGGATAGATGGCCTTAGTATGGATTTGGCTCTCAAAATAGCATTATAACTTTACTTCATGGATTGTGTTTTTTGCAAAGGAGAAGGACCCAATTTATAGGCAAGAGGCTTGAGGGATTGAGGGCTAAGATGCAAGGATGGAAAAAAGCTTATGGAGGGCTCAGATTGCATGAGAGGAGAGCACATGGATTGTTCTTCCTTATAGCCAATCAAGGAGTGACACATGTCACATGGTGAGAGGATGGAGGAAAGGGCAAGGATGAGTCAAGAAAGGAGGCTCAAGAGATAAAATCTTCATAAAGACCCTCATAATGACTTGTAAGAGCAATAAAAGGGCTTGTAAGAGTCATTTATGACCTAGTGGACTTCATAAAGTTTTATGGTTGAGATATTTTGAGGGTGATGAGAGAAAATTCGACTTGGACTTGATTAGGAAGGTTTTAAGCTTGCTTAGGCTTGTGAAAATGATTAGAGGATGGATTAGGATGGTTTAGGATTAGCTTAGGGATAGGCAAGTGGATGGCATTTAATGAGGGTGGGTGAAGGAGGAGATATTTGTTAACTTTGGCTTGGGTTAGTAAGTTTTAACTCATGTTTAGGGAATGTGACATGGTTAGGAGGGGATTCGGATTAGGTTTAAAGACATCTTCTAGAAGAGTCTAGACTTTGGATGAGGATAAAGACTTTTTAGAATAGTCTAGAATTTCCTAGGATGAGGATGAAGACTTTCTAGAAGAGTCTAGAACTTCTTAGGATGAGGATAAATTATATTTTTAGGAAATAAATAAAGTTTTATTTATTTCAAGGGTTTGGGTTGAGGAGATATTTATTAAATTTTTTTTAATAAACATGAGGATTAATATTTAATCTTAATTAAATATTTTGAGTTGAGATTAGGGGTAGGAAATGATGGGATTAGCCTTTAATTGAAATTAAAGAAGGATTAGAAGATTTTGGAAGAGGTTATTGGTCATAAGGAAATTGGCCAAGTTTTGGGCAAAAAATAATTTTTTTATTTATTTTAAGATTTTTGGTCAATTTATTAATTAAATAATTAATAAATAAGGAAATAATGTTTAAATAAGATTTAAACATTTTTGGGTACGATTCCTTAATTAAATATTTTTAATTAAGATAAAGGGATTTAATGGCATAAAAATTAATTAATTAATTAAATAATTAATTAATTAATAAATGATGATGTCATCAGGACTTTTTCAGAAAATAAAAATACTTTATTTTCTAAAGGTTTTTAGGTGTCTACACCTATTTCTAAAAGTGGTATTTCTATCCACACAAGCCTATAATTTGATTGTAGATATGGAAAGTATACCAAAAAAATGCACTTAAAAAAAAAATGGAACCTAAAAATGTGTCCAGATGAGCCCGTACGGAGCAATTGAAGTTGCAAAATGCAGGATTGGATATGTATAGTCACCAAAAATTGAAATTTCTAACAAATCCATGTGCCAAAACTAGAAAATAATAGCACCACTAAAAATTTCAAGAAATTATAGCCAAAATAAAAAATAATTGCATCTGATTTGGAGTCTAGATGACTGAGATATGACCTCCTGAATTCGAACTATCAAATCAAAACTGAATATGGTGAGGGATCTAATCAGCAAATTGCGAGGTTAAATTTGACGTCCAAGCAGATCTCATGGTAGTGCAATCTAGCCTATTAATGATGGTCAAATGACTATCAAATTTAGGCTCGTGGTTGAATGACATCAGTTAAAAAAAGCCCTCATGGCTTATGTGGCAAATTCGTACGATGATGTTTTAGGGCTAACTGTACTATACAACTTACATGGACTATATAGAATTGGGCTATGATTTGGTGTCTATGTGGGTCTGTGTAGCACTGATGTGTCATGTGTGACATGTATGGCTGAGCTATTTGCTAGTACACGTGGAGGGATGGGGGAGCAGATATGGAAGGTTTTGAAGGATGCCATGGGGAGTAGACATGGCATGATTGGTCTATCACTATAGGTGATTGAAAGATAGAGAGCTGGTGGACATGGCACCTGTGTGGTTGAAGAGTTGGAAAAATTGGTAGCCGGTGGACTATTGTCAGTGGGAGCTTGATAGACAACGAGAGGATTTCCACCGGTGGCCCGAAGGAAACATCTGATAGTGGACGTGGGTATTATCCCACATTCACTTAGATGTGACTTTAATTGTGTTTAAAAACACAAATCCATAGATTTTTAAGTGGCTTGAAGCCACCGAAGGTTATGAAGTTACCGCCGTGAATGTTGTGGTTGGCTAGTTATTCTATTGTGCAATGTGTAATGCCATCAATTTTTAGTGAGGATTTAATCACTGAAAGATTATGTGGAATATTCGTTGTAACCATTGGTTTAAAATGGAATATTGTAGAGAATATTCTATGGGCAGTAGGATTTGACCACCTAGTTCCTATAAGAAATTTTTTTCTATAGCAAATTTTTTTTTTAAAAATAGTCTGAAAAATACAATAATTGTAGAGAAATAAAAATGCAAATCTGAAAAAATAAATTTGCAGATCTAATAGATCATACTAAATTCTACAAATCAAGCCTTTGGGTGTCGATTTGCAAAATTTTTTTGCCTCAAGTTTGACTACGGCCTAGGATAGGTGAATTTATAGTCAAAAGTCACCAAATTGATGCTTCAGACACAATGGCGAGGTTCACTTTGGCTCTAGATGTTCCCAATGACTGCAATACTCTAGATCTAAATCAAGGTCTCTCTAAGAGGTGAAGCTAAAATGGTCTCCAATGGCTATGTGAAGTGAAACTCCCTATGACTCTGATACCATGTAGGAATTTTCCTTAGGGCAAAATCACCCAAGATCAAGAAGCTCAAGCACTAGCACAATATGGACCAATAAAGTATGATCAAAATAATAATATGAAATTGAATTGATGTAAAAGTACACTAGGAGTGCCTGTATATAAAGGCCTCTAGAATGACTAGAAGTTAGAAAAATGATAGGCCTCACAACTAAGCACATGTCCACCAAGAGTAGATTATCCTCTATTGAGCACAAGAGTTTGTGTGATGATTAGAGGATAAGCCTACATAGGTGTGTCATGTAAAATTATGTTGTAGACACCATGTGCTTAATTAGAGTGTAAACAATTGCGTTGTCTACATGACAACTTAGTTGATTATGCAAACTCCAGTGTTGTAGACACCATGTGTTAAATTAGAGTTGCTAACTCATGTGTTGTCAACATGACAACTCATATGAGTATACATACTTCTACGTGTCTACCTAATAAATAATAAAATAATGCATTTATCCTAAGTAAATTTAAGTAAAGTGTAAATAATAATTATTTACACTAACAATATATGCTTGTACATGCATGATGTATGTCATACTAAGGGGGTCTTGATTACTCCATCCTTGCATGCATCTTGTATTTCTTCATCTCTCTTTTTGGAGCAAGTTTTTCCCATGAGGTTTTCCCTCTTTCTCATTTTTAGAGAGATTGCATTGCATTGTATCGCATTGTATGTAGAGCATTGCATTTGTACATGGGTACCTAACATGGCCTAGTATCTGGGACCCACATTGCATCTTGCATTTAGCTTTGTGAGCCTAAGTGCATTCCCCTAAGTTGAACTTAAGGGGGGTGTTAGTGTAAATAATTAATTATTATTACACTTTACTTAAGTTTACTTAGGATAATGTATTTTTATATCAGTTATCATGTAAACACTTAGGAATATGCATAGTCATATGAGTTGCTTTGTTGACAACACAAGAGTTAGCAAATTATTTGAGCATATGGTGTCTACAATATCTCTTTATGAGATACACCTATGTAAACTTATCCTCTCATCATCGTACAAACTCCTGTGCACAATGGAGGATAATCCACTCTTGGTGGACATGTGCTTATTTGTGATGTTTATATCTTTGCTAACTCCTAGTCATTCTAGTTGCTTTTATATATAGGCACTTCTAGTGTGTATTCATCTCGTATCCAATTATCTCATATCCATTCTCATTTGATCCTCATTAGTGTCTCTTGTGCTATCTATTGAGCTTCTTGATCTTGGTGTTGAATTATTGCCTTAGGCAAATTCTTACATGGTATTAGAGCTATATCAAATTCTTACACTTCTCAAGATCCCATAGATGTGGCTATGTACTTTGCTTTGGTGGAACTTTGAGAAACAACAAATTGCTTCCTAGTAAATCATGATATCATCATAGATCCAAGACTAAAAAAACATCCTATAGTGCTCTTCTAATAAGTTGAATATCCAACTCATTTAGAATATGAATATCCATGAAGTTGTAACTCAACTTTGTCATATTTTAGACCAAGTTCAATAGTGCCTTGCAAGTACCTCAAAATGTTCTTTTCTGCCATGAGATGAATCTTCTTAGGTTCAAACATAAACTGACTTAGTGCATTTGTAGCATAACAAATATTAGGATGGGTGTTTACCAAGAACACTAAGGATCTAATTATTTGTCTATAATATGTAGGATCATTGGCTTTAGACTCATTTTCTTTATTTTTAAGTTTATGAAGATTCATCTACATGGGTGTGGATAATGGTTTGCAATCCATCATGCCAAATCTATTCAATATGTTAATAATATACTTTCCTTAGTTTAGAAAAATATCGTCTTCCTTTTTCCATACTTCTACTCCTCATAAATAGTGTAGAATACCTAAATTTTTCATTTCAAATTTAGATATAAGGTCTTGTTTACATTTAGCAGTAAGGTGGTCTTCGCTTGTTATCAAAAGATCATCAACATAGAGAACTAGTACTAGCATATCTCCCTCTGACTCCTTGAAGAATATGTTAGGATATGATTCATTTCTTGATTACCGTAAATTGATAAGGTAGCTATCTATTCTCTCATACTATGCCCTAGGGGCTTGTTTAAAACCATAGAGAGCTAGCTTTCTTCAGTTTGCATACATGTGATTTCTTGTCACTAGTAATAAACCCTTTTGGTTGTTCTAGGTATACTTCTTCATCAATGACTTTGATAAAAAATATCATCTTTACATCCATCTGATGTACCTTCCAAGATTTGGATGCAACTATTGTAATTATGGTTTTGAAAAATGTGTAACAAGCAACAAGAGAAAATGTTTTATCATAATCAATTCCTACCTTCTATGAAAATCCTCTGGCCACAAATCTGGCTTTGTGTTTTTCAATACCACCATCAGGTGCCTATTTGATTTTAAATAACCATCTTGAGGAGACAATTGATTTGTCTTTGGGTCTTGGCACAATATGCCAAACATTATTTTTTAATATAGATTGATATTCCTTAATCATGGCATCTTTCTAGGCTTGGGATTTTAGGGCTTCTTCAACATCAGAAGGTAATTCTAACTTAGCGGGCTCATTTGTGTGAGAAACATAACATGAATGACTTCTTATCTTCTTAGTTTCTCTAAATATTTCATCGGGAGCCACATTATTTTCTTTGAACATTTGTCTAGCCCATAAAGGTATTCTCGTATTGAGTGGGGCTGAGTCGTGCTTAGAGTTAGCTATTGTGGGTCCATTATCTTTTGTATAACTCTCCCTCTTAACCATAGAATTTTCATTTTTCTTAGGAATGGAATCATCATTAGGTTCTTCTATATCTTTAGAAGTCTCATATATAATATATTCTTCAAACTTGACATCTCTACTTTTTTTAATTGTCCTTGACCCTAGCACATATGCTTTGTAGGCTTTGGAAGAATCACTATAGCCAGTGAATATGCATTTCTTCCTTGAGGGCTCTAGTTAGTTATTTTCTCCTCGGTGATACGAATATATACAAGACAACCAAATATCCTTAAGTGACTTAGGTCAAGTTTATTTCCTTAGAAGACTACTTCGGGTGTTATGTTGTCTAGAATTACATCAGGGCATATGTTTTGAATGTATATTGGAGTATTAGATGCTTCACCCCATGATGTTATGTGGATATTTTGATCATGCATCATGGCCTTACCTGCTTTAATGATATTTATATTCTTTCTTTATGCTACTCCATTCTATTGAGGATTATATGGTACAATATACTCCCTCTTAATCCCAATAGATATGCATAATTCTTTAAAGTTTTTGGAAATATATTCTTCTCTATTATCAGATCTTAAAATTTTGATATTCTTCCTAGTTTGATTTTTGACTAAGGCTTTAAATTATTTGAATTTGGATAGGACTTAATTTGAGTCTTTTAGTTTAAGGAAATATATCTAGGTTTTCCTACAATAATCATTGACAAAGATGATATAGTAGAAGTATCCCCCTAATGAAGTAACTAACATGGGTCCACACATGTCAGTATGAATGAGTTCAAGTATGCTCTTCAATTTGTGTTTGCTATGGGGAAATGAATTTATAGAGTTCTTTCCTATTGTACAACCTTTACAAGTCCCCTCATCAATCATATTTTAGGTTAGGTTGACCTTCCACAAATTTCTCTATAGAGGGTAGAACTTGGAAATTTAGGTGCCCTAATCTTCTATGCCAAATCTCATTTTCTTTTGCAACTTTATGGTTTAGGGCTAGGTTTGAGAAATTACAAATATTGTATAGACTTCCATCTCTAAATCCAATAGAGATTACATTCTTAATATTTGAATTTTTAGGTCAAGATAGGACTTTATTTTCTTGAAATTTAACTTGATAACTAGATATAGAGACAAGATTTCTCTTGATTCAAGGTAAAAATAGGATATATTTTGACTACAGGGTAACTCTGGTATTCAGTTTCACTAAGCAAGTCCCAATTCCCTTTCAGAGGATAAGTGGTGTTGTCTCCTATGGTCACTTCTTCGGTTGGATATCCTTCAAGGCTAAATATGGTTATGTGTCTAGAGGCCCCACTATAAATTATCAAGGTGTTTTTATTAGTGTTTAGCTCACTTGATAAGGCAAGGAAGAATAGTGAGTTTTCTGCTTCCTTGACTTCAACCATGTTGATAAGATTTTTCTTCTTTTCTAGATAATACCTGTGAGTGTGTCCAAACTTGTCACATTTGTAGCATTGAAATTAGGATAGATCTCTTTTCTTATAGTTTTTATTTATTATTTCCTCTCCTCCTCTTGATTTTTCGCTTCTTATTATTTGATTTTGTGTGTAAGGCTTGATTCTCTTCCTCCTTATTAGGGATGATACCTCTTGTAGTTAATAGACTCTTCTTGAGTAAAATTATTCTTGAGTTGATCAAATTTTGGAAAAGTAGGACGCGCACTAATCCCTTGGTTGAAGGAATCCTATGTAGTTGGAAAACATTTCAGAGCAATCAATGATAATTCTTGGTCACCAATAATTTTTCTAATGGTTGCAAGTTGATCTCTCAATTATGATCTTCTCATAAAATATGAAGTGATAATTTCTCCTTTGTTCATCTTAATATGATGAAGTCATGTTTCTAAATTAGAAATCTACTAGTATTATTGATTTCATATGAGTTTTGAATAATCATAAAAATCTCATATGTGGTTGTGGCTTTTGGTATATGTGGAAAAATGTGATCTTTTATAGAGTCAATTATGATTTTCATAGCCTTATTGTTGTTCCTTTACCAAATTATTTTATTAAGCCCATCTTCATGCATAGCTTTGTTTTCTTCTACATATTCTGATTGTTCAAATCCTCTAAGTACAACCATGATTTGTATTCTCCAAGATACAAATTATGATGCTCCATCTATTCTATCTTCTAACTTGACTCCATTCACCATTTTGAATTTGAATGGGTTTTAAATAGTTTGAAAATATTTTAGAGAGATATCAAATCTTATTTAAAAAACTATATCTACAAATTGGGCTCTGATACCATGTTACAGAATGTGAGATCTTATGGTAGAGTATTCTAATTTAGTAATTCTCTAATATTTGTATGAAATTTCAACCTTATTTAATATCTTGAGTAATTAAGATAGTGATTGATTTATCTATGTGATAATTGTGCACTGTGCTAATGCTCTTTAACAAGATGGTATTGTGAACAAGTGTATGAGGATGATTACAATAACAAGATTATGGATCTGTGCAAGATTGCAATCTATAATGTTGTAATAATATTTATGAATATATGCAAGATCATAGTCTATAATACTAGTTTACATATGCAGAAGATTGCAGGTGTTCTTTATGAGCTTCTTCCCATAACATTATTTGGTCACTTATATTATTTTGTATTAACATTCTATGTACAAATTTTGATGCCTACAATGTACATAGTATTTTAGTCTATTAATACTCTCCTCGAAGTTTACATTGGCTTGAATGTTTTCCTCCATAATAGAGGTTTTTTTCTATAATCTCTAAATGATCTATACATGTTACCTATTCCTTCTCCCGAGTTTAATCCTCTTTGATTTTGTAGTGATAAATTTTAGTTAAACACTAAATCATTTCTTCATCTATTATTTCTCATATCTCTATGCCCCTCTTTGGATAACAGATTTTGTTGGCTAGATGGGATCTTTGAATACAAATATTAGTTTGAAGGGTATGTTCTATTACAATTTTGGTATGATATTCTTGTTCCTCTTTTGTAAATGCTATCTCCTTTCCCATTTTAAGATAGGTGATGTTTGGATATACTTTTTTTAGATCTGTATTTTTGTGTTTGTGTTTGAAACTTAAGTCAATAGATACTCTTTTAGATTCATCATCTAGGATTAATTTTGTGGATATGTCCTTCAAATTTTGCATATTGTAAGTTATACATTGATCTATGCATCATAATTTTTATCGACTTATGATTTTGAATAGAAAATTTATAATTAACTATGATTTTAACCTTATTAGAGTTATTATAGTTGGCTTCAATGCCTAGAAAATCCCTTATTGAGCTTCCAAATTGTTTAAAGATTTGCAAATGTAAAAGTTCTATTGGAAAAGATCTAATTTCTATCCATGTTGGGAGGCATAATTTGTTACCAATGTTTTCATAAAAAATTGGTATACATTTTATATAATTCACACTAAGACCTTTATGAAAATAGAGTGACCCAAAAATATTTTCATCTCTAATTGCCTTATTCCTACATTGTAAATAAACCAAGTAGTTTGATAGGGGATTGATACCTACCTGATCACTATGAAATTCTTCTAACCACTTTTCCATATTTGAATTTTCAATTTTGGGTCCATTCCATAAGCATAGATGTCTAGATCTTTACATTCAAACCAATAATCTTCATTGTACTTGTTACTGATGATGATTATTTTTTCATTATTGATTTGATTATCGTTGGTATTTCTAGGCAAGTTGGGTACGTCATTATGCTCTAATTGATGCTCTCTTTTGTTCGTAAAGATTTTATTTTTCCTTGTCCCCATTTGCATTTCTATCTTTACACTCAAGTTATTGTTGTTCCTCATCACATCTTGGTTAGGTATTTTGTTTGAGTATGGATTATGCAGTTTAATAGATTGGGTGGTGGAAGGGCAATGTGTTTGGGCTTGGGAAAGAGTGGGTTTCCTTGAGGGAGGCTTGGATAGATGAACTTGGTGCATTTTTTAGATAGTTCTTTGGTCTCTGTAGACCATCAATTTATATCATTTTGAAATTCTAAACATAAATACTATTTTTATGTCATTGAAGTTAAACAATTTGCATTCAAGGATCCTTTTTCTTTATAAAAGGTGACATAGATCTATTTTACCAATTTTGTTTGCCTCTAAGATCTGCATAGGAAGTTTTCTATGAGTGATTGATTAGATAGGATTGCTAGCTTTAATTAATTTAATTATTTTCTAATCTCTTTTGGTGGTTACAGTTTTCCAACCTCCTGCATTGTTAGAAGGGGGTTGAATATTATTATCATCATGGGATTTCCCTAGATTAAGGTTGGATTGCTGATGAAGAAACCCTAGTTTTTGGTGAATTTCATCTTTATATATTAGAAGTTCACTAACATCATAGCCTAGTGGAATGCTATTTTCCTTTGCTAGGTTTGACTATTTGTTATTTGTGTTAATGACTGGGGATTTTCTTAGGTGTTTTCCCTCTTCTATCCTTGTTGTTAAAAGCATTCAACTCTTCTTCCTTAATGACATTTCTTCCTAAATCTCTAAATTTGGGATTTTGGTCTTGAAATTGTACCTTTTTATCTGATGCCTATGTTGAGGGTTTCCTTATTCTTATGGTTTCATGATTGTGATGAGGGGATTGTCCTAAACAAATAACCTTCTCAAGCTTTTCATAATTTTTTTAACAAAAAAAATCTTTTTACTTGCCGATTGTTGTAGTCAATGCTTTCCCTTGCAATTTATGTGGTTACTAGATGAGCATAGAACATATTGCTTGGGCTTTTTTATACATTCATGATTAGGGGTCTCTAAGAGCATTTGTAAAGCTTCAAACCTATAGTTGGTGGGGAAATTACTTTTTCTAAAACAATTACTTTTTTCAATTTAGAAGACAAATTAGTCTTTGCATTTTTATTCATGCTTTTTTGCAGATCCATTGCTCACAACTTGTTCTTGCAGTTGTAAAATTCTTTTATATATTAGTCTTAACATGATGCTAGTTTATAGTTCTGTCTAGAAGAGTGTAGGCTTCTTAACCATAAACTATTTACAAACTAAAAATAGAGAGTTAGGATTTGTCCTATATAGTAAAACTTAGATCTATCTTATCCATATAGATATCTTACTTACATTTAACTAGAACCAACTACTCCTTTGAGTTGTCATCTGAATGATCAAAAATATCCATAACACCGCCTCGAGTGGGATTTTTTGTAGGGTTGCACTAAAAAAAATAATTGCACATATGAATCTAAATATTATCTAGATCCAAATTTTTGAGAGTAAGAGGGACATGTACCCTCCAGCATCAAGATATTGGAGGATACAATTATTATATATCATTTGTATCACCTTGGTCTCTCGAAGCATGGAATGAACATTTCTTTTCATTTTTGACTAATGTATATTAAAAAAGGTTTCATCCTTGAATAACATATCAGATGCCATTTTATATTGGGCTCCTAATCATACTATCCACATCTCATATTAGATGATCACCTTAACTATTGGATTACACACCTTATTTATTTCAGCTCTTGACACCCACTTTCCCCTATACCTTCCTCTTTATTGCATTCCTTCATTTATTCAACCATTTTTTTCTTCCATTTCTTTTTCATCCTTAAGAACAAAAACGTAATTTTCATGACCTAAAAGCATTTTCTTGGGGCTTAATTTGGACCTTAATATGAAAGGAAGGGTGATTACAAAGAATTGAAATTGATTGAAAGGACAAATTAAAAACTAGATATAATTATTATTTAAAATGAAACATTGTTTTTGAAAATAGAAAATAAAAAAATTGACGTCAAGGCCATTTTATTTTCTATTTTTATATTTTCATATTCTTAAAGTTTCTATCTATTTTCAAAATAAAGACTTGAATGTGCACACATACATATATATAACAAAATCTAATTACATAAAAATCTTACAAAAGCATGACTCTTAGAAACCAAATATAACTATGAAAATGCTAAAAATAAAATCCTAAACTGATCTAAGAAACCTATTACATTCTAATGAGGCCATATTAAACTTTAAAAACCAAACACTAGCACATGATGTACTAACCTTCCTAGATAATTCCATGAAGGATAATTACAATATGACCAATTAACAAAAATAATAAGAATCCCTCTCATTAAAATTCAAAGAAGCCTTAAAAAAATTCATTTGTTACTCTAATGAAAATAATAATCAAACCCACCAAAAAACCTTTCCCACATCATGAACATTGGCAAACAAAAATTTGTGGGTTGAGAATGAAGAAGTGATTGTAAAAAAGATCAAAATTTGGTTGACTAATCTAATCTTTGATCCCATCATTGAAGCCTATAGCTTGAATATTTTTATAGTTATTCATGGCTACATTACCTTGAATTGATTTAACATTTATGTTAGATAACTCTGGAGCATCTAGAATCAGAAGATACAAATCATTCAGGAACTTAAACAACATCTTAAAACTTTCACTAAGCTAGGCATGAATTTGATGTTGAAGAGAATGACCTAACATTCCTTTGTGCCTTTGAATTGAATTCTAAGTGCATTAAAAAATCATCTGATTCAAATTCTAGTTGAGTATTATCAAATGATGAAACATAACTTGGGAAGGTTTGAAGAGAGAAGCATGAAAATAATCTACCTATAAAGTCATCCCCCCCAACAAAGATTATATTGTTGAACCAAAGAAAGTAATTAATCATCACAAATATCCCCATGCTAGACACACATATGAACCAAATGCTCCAAATCTAACAAAGACTAAACCAAGTCCAAAAAAAAAGTTAGGGAGATAGAAAGGATTTGAAAAGGAAAAAATATTTGATGTTCCATAGGGGAGATAACTTCCTCATCAATGATGCATCCAATGTATCTTTTGACAAATATCACACAAGTATTGAATAAATCCCCCAAATCATCATCATTTACTTGACCTATAAACAACCTTTCACCATCAATAGGGAAAAAAAGGAACACATAAATTAAGTAAATGGCTCTCCATTATCTTCCTCCTACAACTTGGTAACCCAAACAATCAATAGAAGCGGCTTGATCAATATGAGACGAGTCTAAGCATATTATTTTGCAAGTTAAATAACCCACAAAGTGTGCAAAACCCAATTGAGATGATGATGTGGAGCAATTTGTCTTTTCAAATATACAAGTTGCCTCCAAAGCTAGTGGTACAGAAAAAATAGTGGAAGCCAAATTTTTGAAGAAAGGTTGTTGAAGTATAACAAATGACTGCACCACCAAATATGAAAGGGTAGTTTCCCAAAAATCTTATTAATATTTTAAATGAGAGCATAAAAGGAGTCATTACTTACCAAAATTATATCTGATTCCTTGTATGCTAGAGAAAAAGGTTAATTTTTTTCTCCCTTCTTAAGATTTCACCTTTATGCACTATTGCATTCACATTTAATAATTAATTAGTAATTATTAAATGACTTTTTCCTTTTAGGTTACCCTTTTTTTGGTTTCGATATCCTTCTATAAGGATAGATCATTTGTAATTATCTTACATCTTTTTCATTTCTAAGAATACAATTTGCATATTTTTAGAGCAAACCCTTTCCTCTTCTTGTGTTTTTCTTCTCTGTGATAGGTTTTTACATGTAGGTATTCTTTGGGCTTTGTGGATTTGTATTGCATATTTCTCAAATCCTTCATGGTATTAGAGCTAGATCTGCTATAGCTTGTTTGATATTTGGAGAAAAAGGAGAAAGAAGGTTTGTAAGAATTTGCCTAAGGGGAAAATTCACCTAGGAACTAAGAACTCAAACACAAGCGCACAGTAGACCAAAGAGAGAGAGAGAGTATGATCAGAATAACAATGTATTCAATAATTTGATTCACAGAGTACACTAGGAGTGCCTGAATATAAAGGCCTCAGGAGAGCTTTTAGAATGCATAAAAGTTAGCACCATGAAGTGTCATAAAACCAAGCACATGTCCACTAGATATGGATTATCCTCCATTAAGCATAGAAGTAAGTGCGGTGATGAGAGGATAAGTCTACAAGGGTGGGACATGCAAAACAGTGTTGTAGACACCATGTGCTCAAATAGAGTTGCAAACTCCTGTGTTGTCAACATGACAACTCAAAAGGTGTGCAAACTCCTAAGTGTCTCACAAATAAAAATAATAAAATAATACAAAATAATTAAATAATGCATTAACCTAAGTAAACTTAAGTAAGTGTAAATAGTAAAGTACGTATTTACACCAAAACCCCCCCTTAAGTGCAAGTTAGGGGAATGCCCTTAAGCTTATGAACTAGGATGAAGATGCAATATGGGTCCTGGCTACTAGGCCATGTAAGGTACCCATGTACATAATGAAAATGCAATCTCCCATAAAGCGGGGAAAGAGAGAAAACCTCATGGTAAAAACCCTCCCCCAAAAAGAGAGATAAGTAAGGATGCATCGATGGATGGAGTAATCAAGACCCCCCCATGACGAAATACATCCAATATATACATAAGAGAATAAGAGAAGGAAGAGAGATAGAAGAGGCTCCCCCCCAAAAAGAAGAATGTCGACAAGTGAAAGCTGATCCGATGAAGAAGTTGGTCCAAGAATACATAATGGTGTTCCTCCCCTTAGGAAGAAACAATGGCAAAGGTACAATCCTGAAGATGTATGCTAGCTCAGAAACCTGCTCAAATATCCATGTACTGATGCTGAAGTTCACCCCTTCCAACTGTGCTGAAAAGAATGAATGCAGATCTAGCAAGGATGTCTGCTGAACCTGTTCCACTGAACCATCTGTCTCCTCAACTGACAAAGAGTCGTCCACTAATTGTTGTTCATAAGGTTCCACAATCACGCCAACCTGTGTAGATTGATCATGTAGAGAATGGACATGAGGGTCAGAGTGAGCCCTCGCAACAACTATAGCAGGATCATCATCAATCAGAAGATATAAGTCCTCAAGTCTGTCTCCCAAGTCAAGTGAAGCTGGAGTTGGAAGATGAGATGTACCATGCTATGTTGGACCTTTCACTGTGGCAATATAAGCACATGGACTGGACTGATGTGACCTCTCACTACAACTGTCGATAGAACCCCACATGTTTGAACCTATTGAAGCACTATCGCTGGTGTCACTATCATTTTCCACTATGTAAGATGTGCGAAGAGGAGTAGAGGATAAGCTAGGAGAACTTTCCTCAAAGTGAACATCCTTCTCCACAAAAAGCTCATGTGTCTCTGGATCCAAAAGTCTGTAAGCCTTCATACTGTCTTCATAACCAATAAAGGTACAAGACCTAGGTGTCAGTTCCTTGCAACTCCTAGAAGAAAGGTTTCCCCATGCTAGACAACCGAAGACTCTAAGGTGACTCACAACTGGTTTTTTGCCACACCATGCCTCAAAAGGAGTCTTGCCATCTAAGGCTGGATGAGGAGATCTGTTAAGTATGTGAGTAGCACTACTAATGGCTTCAACTTCTAATGTAGGATCAAGAGACTTGGCCTTTATCATGCAACTTGCCATGGTCTTGAGAGTTCTAATCCTCATAGCTACAACATCTATCTTGTGCGGACTGAATGCTGGTGAGTTCTGAAGATCAATACCCTCAATTCTGCAAAAGTTCTCAAGTCTTCTGTCAACATATTTGTTCTCATTGTCCACACTTAATAATTTGATGGCTTTTCTTGACTTATGTTCAACATGAGTCTTGAAGTCTTGAAGCTTATGAACCAATTCATTCTTATTATGAAGGAAAAAGACCCAAGTGAATCTTGAAAAGTCATCAACAAATGCGAGTATGTAGTGGCCTTGGCTGACTGAAGTCACTGCAAATGGTCCTGTTAATACCATGTGAACAAGCTAAAGAACAAATGGAGCTCGAGAAGACTTCCCTTTATCATACTTCTCCTTGAGATGCATATCCACTAAACAAGATGAACACTCCCCCTTAGAAAAGCTGATATTGGGTAGACCTTTGACCATGTGTTTTGAGCAAAGTTGCTGAAGAGAGCAAAAGTCAAGGTGACCAAACCACTCATGCCATAAGTTGTTGTTTGAATTAGAGTGAGTTAACAAGGCTTGAGAAGAACTCTTAGGTATAAAATGGGAGAAGGAGTAAAGCCTCCTGTCATCATTGACTTTCCCAACTGCTATCAATGAATCATCTTTTAGACTTCGCACCATCACTGAATCGGGAAGGAACTCAATCTTATGACCATCTCCAAGGTGAGTGATTTGGTAAACTAATAGGAGATTAAAACTTAGATTTGGAACATAGAGAACATCTTTGAATTCCCCATCTTCCATTTCTACATGTCCTTTCCCTTCAACTTATATCTTAGCATCATCTCCCATGAAGATGTGTGGTACCTTGGATTGCTTCAATGAAGAAAAGTCTTCCTTTGAAGAACCCATATGGTAAGAGGCACCTGAGTCAAGTATCCATTCCGAAGAAGAACTTGTGTTGGCCATAAGTGCTTGACCTTTACCCTTTGAAGAGTTAGGAGTAGAATCCTTGGAAGTACCTGGCACTTGAATCTTATTCTTCTTGAGTAGATTTTCTAACTCATCGATTCTTTTTGTTTTGCAATGATGCTCATCATGATTTGGCTTTTTACAGTATGCAAAAAAGAGTTTTTCCTTCTTTTCATTACTTCCTTTCTTGTTTGAAGAAGAACTGCCTTATTGAGAGGAGTCATGTTGTGTCTCAGATTGTGTTTTCTACTTCCATTGCTTCTTCTTGTTGTTTCTTTTTCCCCCTTGACTAGATTTGTGATCATCACTAGCCACTAAGGCTTTGGTCTTAGATGACTTGAGAAGTCCAAAATCCACCAAGTGAGATTGTTCAACAATCAACATGTCTACAAATCCATCAAAGGAAGGCTTCTAGTAAGCAGATCCCATGGTTAACTTGTGAGTATTAAAACTCGAAACAAAGCTGGCGTATTTAGCAGGTAGCTTTTTCAGGATGTGATGTATCAACCTATCATCCTTAATGGGATTTCCACAATCTTTGAGAAGTTCCCTATACTCATTGACTTTGATGATATAATCTTGAATTGTGTCATAATTTTTAGAATCCAAGAGAAGTAGATCATCCTCAATCTGAAATCCCTTTTCTTCATCCACTTTACCATACAATTGTTCAAGTTTATCCCAAACTTCTTTAGATTCTAAACAATTTTAAATGTGAAAGAGAAGATCCCCATGTACACAACTCCTAATTACACCTAAAGCTTGCCGGTCTTGACTTGTCCAATCAATGAGTTCTTTAGCATCAGTAGGTTTGATAATTATACCATCAACATATAAACTATATCCTTTTTCCATTAATCTACTCCATGCAATATCTTTCCATGTAGAATAGTTGCGTGAAGTTAAAGGAGGACATTTAAAACCCATGATGCAGAAATGAAAAGAGCACAAGATAAATACACAAGAAACACAATACACACCCCCCCTTTTCACTCAATCAAAAGACCCCCCAAAAAAGATGCTTTGGCACTTTATAAGTAGTGCGTTTACAATGGGCCCCTTGTCAAAATGAACAAAGTGGACTTGCTGATTTGGCTTTTATAACTGCCTTATAAGGCTGAAATCTATCACTTAAGCATTGTAGCTCAGATTTACAACAATTCTGAAAAAGAATCAAAGCTTTACAATGCCAAAGAAGGCCTTATTTTAAAAGTGAGAAATTTGTCCACACAACCCTAGAATTTGACTTTAGATCTGGAAAGTAGATGAAAAAACACACACTTTCAAAAAAAACAAAACTTGAAAAGGTGACCAGATGTGCCCGTACGAAGCTTCTGAAGTTGCAAAAGGCAAGATTATGCAGGTACAGTTGCCAAAAAATGCAATTTCTGCAAAATTTGTGAATCAAAACCAGAAAACAACATGACGAATGGAAAATTTAGGAAATTTTACCTGATTTCAAAAAAAATTGCACCTGAATCAGAGTTTGGATGTCCAAGTTAGGAGCTCGCAAAGTCAAGCTGCCAAACTGAAAAGCAATCTGGAGAGGGGTCTAGAGGAGAAACTGTGAGTTTACATTTGACAGTCAAATGACCATCAATGTAGTTCTAAAAGCCCTAAAATGACGTCCAGATGAGCATCAAATTTAACACAGGCAAAATATGACGTTAGCAAAAAAATTTGCACCCATTGGTGACATGGCACGCTGAGTGGACGCTGACTCAAATTTTTGTACTGTACAAAAATGTGCTAACATGGAAAAAAATTTGTACTTCTGACGTGGCAAGTATTCAATTTCCATAAGGTTAACGTGGTAGTATCGGGATGTCTTGTCAAGTGTGTAGGCGGATGTGACGGGTGTGCTATGTGGCGGCTGCAGATTTGTCCGCATGGAGAATTGTTGGGTAGGAGTTCTCCAAACGTTTTGTAGGAATATCTCACAAAGTCGCTAGGAAAATTGAGCATGTCATAAAAAGAAAAGTGCAGGCGGAGGTTTTAATGTCATTGTCGGGTCCGGTCGTTATAAAATTGCCACGTTTTACCTTTTGCGGCCGCCGGGGATCCACGCTGCTGTCGTCACCAGAAGGGCTTTGAACGTTCGCTGGAAACTTTCCAACTGCAAGCGGATAATGTTTTTGCAGGAAAACCTTAGCAGCAGGTCGGAGTTGTTGATGCCGATGCTGGTTTCTTGTTCTTCGATGCCGGGGTTTCACATGTTAGTCCCACATTGATGGGATCAGCACTCCATTGTTTTATTAAAAAAATATGCCAAGTATATCAAATAAAGTAGGAAGGCGGTGGTCAGGCTCTCCTACTGGATGTTGGAGGGTGCTCGGCCGATCGAGATTTGTGTGACCACCGATTTCTTAGCTTCTGCTCGATTTGTACAAATGATGCAGTATGGCCTGCGTGCTGTAGTCTGCAGAGAATATGCTCTCCTGCGAATGAAATAATAAAACCCTGCACCCAATAACAAACTTTCCAACAATGATAGATCCGGGGTGTCACTGCCTAGGTTTCTCAAAAAAATTTCTCTATGAGTGCCCGAAGGGCCAAAAATTTTGTAAAAAAATTAACGAAAAATATAGAGAAATTAAATGCAGATCCAAAAATAATTCATAAATTTGCAAAAATGACAATACCCATACTGCAAATCGGGTCCTTCGGGTTCTGATTTGCAAAAAAAATTTGCCTCACGGTCGACTTTGGGCCAAGATAGGTGTGCTTATACTCAATTTTTACCGGTTCAACATTCCAGACGCAATAGAGAATTCAGATCTGGTGCTGGACGCTCCCAATTTCTGCAGCACTCCAGATTTGAGCTGAGGTGATGAAGCAAGCAAGAGGTCTTAAATGGCTATGTGATGAGAAAGTCTCCAAGCTTTGATACCATGTAAGAATTTGCCTAAGGAAAAAATTCACCCAGGAACTAAGAACTCAAACACAAGCACACAGTAGACCAAAGAGAGAGAGAGTATGATCAGAATAACAATGTATTCAATAACTTGATTCACAGAGTACACTAGGAGTGCCTGAATATAAAGGCCTTAGGAGAGCTTCTAGAATGCATAGAAGTTAGCACCATGAAGTGTCATACAACCAAGCACATGTCCACCAGATATGGATTATCCTCCATTAAGCACAGAAGTAAGTGCGGTGATGAGAGGATAAGTCTACAAGGGTGGGACACGCAAAACAATGTTGTAGACACCATGTGCTCAAATAGAGTTGCATACTCCTATGTTGTCAACATGACAACTCAAAAGGTGTGCAAACTCCTAAGTGTCTCACAAATAAAAATAATAAAATAATGCAAAATAATTAAATAATGCATTAACCTAAGTAAACTTAAGTAAGTGTAAATAGTAAAGTATGTATTTACAGCAACAAGGTTTGATAGAACAAATTTGACATTTTTTTGGAATTTTTTTTGATTTTTGGAGGTGTGACAGTGGTGATTCAAAAAAAAAATTACAAAGGTGATTTTCAAACAACGATATCTCACTCATACGGATTCTTTTTTTCGAGCAATTTTTTGTCTATTTTCCTGAAAATTGCAAATCTTAATTTTTGCAACTTTAAAGGCTTCGTTCAAGCTCATATGGACACATATTCATGTGCTATTTTTTTTTTAAGTGTATAATTTTTTGTCTATTTTTTAGATCTGGTATCAATTTGGAGTAATATTGAGTGGACATAGTACTTTAAGCATTTGGTCTTTTTTTTGCTTGTAAAAAATAATCCAACACCTTCTAAAATAATGGCTGAGACCTCTTCTTGTCTAAAACTTCTAACCCCTCATAACTATAACACATGGAAGATCTTGATGACATGGCTTCTTTGGTCAAAAGGGTTTTGGTCTTGTTTAGATGCAGTGTAACCATTTTTATAGATGCCTTTTTAGGTTATGCAACATAGGAACAAGATGGATGAGGCAATAGGATTGATTTCCTTATAGGTCTCTGATAGTCTACAGTTTCATTTTGATGGGTGTAATACCCCTCTAGCTATGTGGACCAAGCTTGAAGGCTTGTTTGGTATAGTGAATGAGTTCAAGGCACTTTAGATTGAGGCATATCTTACCTCTCTTATACCAAATTATTTTCCCTCCATTGAGGACTTCTTAATGAAATTCAAACAACTGAGATATTTATTGTAGGGTTATGGGAAAACCAAGACTGACACTAAGTGTATCTATCTGATTCTTTCTAAGCTTCATGGAAACTTTTAGATTTTTGCTTCCACCTTCTATTCCACCAAAGATGCTTTGGAAAATAAATTTACCATGCCATCCTTTAAGTTTTTTTGTTAACATTTGACTCAAGAGCATGCAAAGCTCTATTGGTTGGATTCTCTCATAGGCTCATAGACTTATGTATTGGTAGCTCAACCATCTTTAGGGATGAAAGAGAAGACACATAAATCTCATTCTATAGAATTTCATATTGATTTTAGCACTCATAGTTCATTAGGACCACCTCCTCCTAAGGGTGGTAAATCAAAGCCATAAAGATCGAGGTGTTCTTATTGTAATAAGCCTAATCACGATGAGTCACATTGTTATGAGAAGAAGTTAGATGGCTATGCCAACCAAGTTTCAGATTTAACAACTCTCCTTTAGAAGAGCAACATTAATATTCCTTCTACTTCTCACAAATCTTCATCATCATCATCATTTTAGTTTGATGGTAAAGATGTAGGAAAGGGTCATGTACTATTTGTAACTACTATTCCTCATTCTTCTAGATGGTTATTGGATTCAAGTGCTTCACACCATATGACATCTTCTTAGGATTTCTTCTCTTCTTTTGAGGCTTCTCCTACTCCACATATTTTGATGGGGAACAACATTTTTATGACTGTATGTGGGAAAGGTTCTATTGAAATTGATGATGGTACATTTCATGATGTACTTTGTGTTCCATCTTTGTCCTCTAACCTTCCCTCTATTTATTAGATTACACATAGTGGGATAGGGAAGACAACTGAGTTTTCACAGGATTCAGTGCACATCAGAGATAGTGAGACAGGAAATATTATTGCTATAGGGACTATTGATCATGCTTCCCACCTACATCCCTTCTCACATTTTGGTCCACCATCTCCACTATCAAAGACTCACTCTTTGTTTTCATGAGAGTCTACTAAGGTGAAGTCAGGTTGCTTGAACTTATGTGTTGTTCCTAAGACTAGTGTTGTGCCTTCTACATCTCTACCTCATGTTTAGATTCCATCTCTTACATAGGATTACTCTTCAACATTGCCTACTATTGCAACTCTAGTCATTGAGCCACCTAGTATAGTTGTTGAGAATATATCAAAGGACACACATCTCCTATCATATGATAGATTCAACACACCTATTATCCAACCTCCATTGGTGATTCCATTTCAGGATTCTCATGTTTTCTCTTTTGAGCATTAGCTAGGACTTCCTGCTGTACCTTACATACATGGGTTTTATCATCCTTGTCCACTACCTTTGTTTCCTTTAGATTGGAGCCACATTGGTATATTCATCAACACAAGAGTTCTCCCATTCTTGGGGGGGCTATGGAGTCTCAAGCTTCTATCATGGAGGCTTTCATTGTACTTATGGTCTTGAGAGATTCTCTTGACATGTTTCATTTGTGCATCCTTTTTCTATCTCTTTTTGGAGTAGATTTTTTCCCATTGGGTTTTCTCTATTTCTTTGTTTCATAGAGATTTGGTTGTGATTGGGTACCTCATTAGATCTTGTTTTTGGGACCCAAGTTTCCTTTCAACATTGTAGTTTCCTTGCATTTTGTAGCTGCATTATTTCTTATCTTAAGGGAGTGTTAGAGAGAAAAAGGTTAATTTAATTTAATTTATTAAATTACCTTTTCTCCCTTCTTAAGATTTCACCTTTATGCACTTTTGCATTCACATTTAATAATTAATTAGTAATTATTAAATGGCTTTTTTCCTTTTTGGTTACCCTTTTTTGGCTTTCAATCTTCTTTAATAAGGATAGATCATTTGTAATTATCTTACATCATTTTCATTTATGAGAATATAATTTTCATATTTTCAAAGCAAACCCTTGCCTCTTCTTGTCTTTTTCTTCTTTGTGATAGGTTTTTACATGTAGATATTCTTCAAGCTTTATGGATTTGTATTGTGTATTGCTCAAATCCTTCATTGCATGCAAATTAGAACATGTAAATGCAAATTCCCACTTTGAAATATGATAGAAAATTGATTGTGGAAATGAATCCCAAGTATACGTGGGAAATCCATAAATGCTAGATGTCAAAATAACATTAATACATTAGATAACTCGAGAGAAATATATAAAATATAGAGTGTATGGCATAAAATATCACTTGGATTTTACCATAGCAATGAAGGCTACACAATTGAGACATCAAATCACAAAACATGAAAATCATGAGTTTGAATTCAAATTAATGTGCGCCAAGTTATTACTTAAACTTTGTAGTACATTGATAAAATCATGGGACTACACACACACTAGTACTAAAAATTATTAATGCACATGATCATTTTTATAATCCTTGCACAAGCATATGAAATTAGAAAGGAGTCCCCTTAAATCCACAAAAAAAATCATAAACCAACATTCTATATATTTTATAAATTAAGAAATATGAATAAATTTTAAAAACAAGTTGCATACCCACTTCTAAAATAAGAAGGGCCTCCCAAGGAACTCAACATAGAAAGAGTTTTCCTATGACCAACCAAAATTTAGAGGTGTATGCAACACAATCTAACCCCTAAAGACACTACATCAAATTAATACACCAATAATAGTTTCTATAATAAATTATATTTTCATACAAAACCATAACTTGAAGCTTCCCACCATGCTAAACTAAGAAACCATTAATAATTGAAGTCCATCAAAAACCTAGCCGTGATATATCTAAAGAAAGCACACTAACATTGTTCTAACTCCCCTCTAAAATCTATAACATGACATGGAAAAATCATGCAACCAAAGATGACATAATATTACAAATACTTCCTCTAAATAGCCCCAAGCTATACTACAAAGAAAATCAATAGTCTCTACCTACTCTTACCAATTTTTGCAATAACAACTTGGATAGTATTTTCTAAAATTAGATGCGCACGGATTTTGAATTGATCTCCATGAAAATATACTTCACTTATGTCACATCCCATGTCAGCTAGTTAATCATATAACATATTTGTGAAATAATAAATGCATTAAATTAATCAAGAAATAACCACACTTGTTACAAGATATAGTTAATCCTCCAATTGGAGTACTCTTTTTCTAGTAGCTTCAATCACTAAAAGGAAATCAGTGTGGAATACATAAAGTCCTTGCCAAAAGAAATCCATGAAGCAAAGCTTGGGCCTCCTCTTAATTATTTGTAGCTTGGCTAAGAGGGATTTATTGAGAAGTAATAAGCTTAACCATTGAATCCTAATACACACACATGCCCCAAAAGATACCTAGATTGAATATTAAGGAACATTAATATTGACCTTGATATGAGGGGGAAGTAGAGCTTTCCATGCGATCTATTTTCTTTCTACCTTAACCTTGGGATTACTCAGGTGAGAACTAAAATGAGGCAAGGAGATAATGGTCTAGTCTCCCAAAACCTAATTATTCCAAAAAGAGAAATTATATGTTTAAAGTTTTTTATTTTTGAATATATGTCACTACCCCATTTGAGATTGATTGTTAAATCATATATTGAAAATGTTGAGAGGAATTGTGTTCCTTCTTAAGAATCCTCTTATTTATTTCCCACCATGGAGACTAGATGGCCACTGCAAGAACAACTTTCCAAATAGAAACAAAAAAGGAATCCATGTAAAGAAGACGCCAATCCTGATAAAGATCCCAAATAGTATGTGATAATGATATAGAGAGCCCCAATTTAGAGAGGAGAACATGCCAAATTTCTTGCACAAAAGTGCATTTAAGAAAAAGATTACTAGAGCCCTTAATTGCCAACATATAAAACACAACTAATCTAATCATCTATATGTAACTTTTGTATCATGTCATAGTTAGTAAGGACCCGATTCTTAAGCACTAGCCAAATGAAACTACTAGCCTAAGGGGGGAGTATGCAATATCCCTAATTAGACATTTTCTCAAAACCCCTAACAAAATATTAGAAGTTTTACGCAAAAATATTCATGCAACGATTTTTCATATTTCACCAGAAAAACCCCAATAAATAGCCAGATAAAAGAAATCTTAAAATATTATTGTAATAAATATCTAGTAGAAGTGCATTTTAGAAAATGATGTTTCATTAAAGCTCTACAACAAATGATCAAGAAATCCATCATAAATATAATAACTTATTGGAAATATAAGAGGAGTTACTAAGAGGGGAGAGGTGAATCAATAACCACTAAAATAAATCTCAGATCCCTTAGATGTCAATACAAATCAAAACTTTGATTAAACTATTTTCTACTATAACTCAGCAAACACACATTCACTCAACATACACTAGTATTTGTTGTAACTTGGTAACCGCTTAACATGACAATCTTTAAGATATTATCTATGATTAATCTTACTTAACTTAGTTGCATACCTGTAAAAGAAATAGCATGAATACAATTGACACCAAAATTTAACATGGAAATCCAATTTGGGAAAAACCACCAATTGTAGCTAGTTACAAATTTTCACTCTTCTGAAGTGAGCCTTGTTAGAAGCCAACCCTATTAAAGGTTACAAAACACATTGTTAGGTGTGACCCTATTAGAGGATTTAATCACCTTGTTAGGAGTGGCCTTGTTCAAGGTCTTGAGACACTTCAAATAGAAATGCCACCTTGTTAGAGGATTTACAAATAGTTGTTAAGCCAACTTGGTTAAGAGATTTAGATCACTGCTACAATGGTTAGAAAGTAATAATGAGATGACCTGATTTCTGATGCAACTAAATTGTTGATTACAGATCTCAATTCTGGCATGTATACTTGATCCTTCCTAATTGAATGTATCTTTGCATCTCAACAAGGATATTCTGCTTATCCTTCCACTTCGCTTCCTCTAAGCATCATCAAATCTTCTATTGTGTTCCACACATTCAATCCTCAACTTGACCTTATATTTATATCTTACACATTGTCAAGTCAGCTTGAATGCAACTTAGAATAACTAATATTCATATCCTTAGTTGGCTAGAACCAACAAATAAATCAATTGAACACAATATGCCAAAACAAGAAAATCCTTCGTTAGCTGACCCTGCTCGGTAGACACTAACTCATAATGATTTTCTTATGTTAACCAAGTGAAATTGGTTAACACTACATATTCACAAAGTTCCTTTGGTAACCAAGTGAGCTTGGTTAACAGTGGTTCCATCCAACGTTTCCTTCATTAACCAAGTGAGCTCAGTTAACACTTAACTTCTGCAAAATTTCCTTTGACAACTGAGTGAACTTGGTAGATACTGTCTTCTAAACTTGGAAAACTTTAGAATACTCGACAGATATAGGAAACTATCTTCATCTCCTGAGTGAGCTCAGCATACACTGACTGGCAATGATATGAAATTTTGTGTAACATCAAAGACAATACACAATTAGTCAATTGTTTTCAATATAACTATAGTAAGTCTAGATAAGAGGAAATATGAACTTGGAATACAATGTAAAACACCTATGCAATGTCTCCAATCGACAAGGGGTTTCCATCTACTTCCTCATCTCGAGGGTTTTCATCCTCTCACCTTCAAAAAGTTGAAGCTTTCAAAAATAAATCTTGTGGAGAGAAAATGAAATCCAAATCACAAAACCTAGTGTGCTCAAAAGAGCTCCTCCTCCTTTTAAACATAGATACGTGACTCTTTGCCTTCCCTTTTTTGTTTCTTTATTTCCTTTTTAAAATAACACTTTCACCCCCACATAAGGAAATAAAGTTCCCATAGATAATAAAGTCAGACTAACAATATGAGCTTAAAATAATGAAGTCACTATACAATAAATTAGTTAAATCTCCGTGCATTAAAATATCTAATCAAATGAACTCATATTTGCATGTACGATAGCTCATAGGAAAGGTATCGATAAGAAACTACTAGTCCAACCTTGAAATGCCAAGAATATTGAGCTTGCTAACTTACTAGAAATAGTAAGTGTTTGGAAACCCCATTCAAATAATCATGATTAGTACACAATTGAAATCACCTATGCCAAAAACTATTCTGATTGTATAGAAAACTTGGTTCACCCATGGGACCAAGGAAAATAGGATAATGATGTAACAAAAATTATTGCCTAGAAAAGAGGACATGACAATCCTTCCTTCCCAAAGATTGCTTTCTCCCATAAAATCTACATCTACAAGCTAAAAAAAATGCTTGGATACCAGAGTTTCCTCAAAGATGATACTCTATCCAATTGCAACACTACACTAGTATTTAAACATCTCTAACTCTAGAATCATAAAATAATTCAACATGAACCCAAACACTAATCAATTGGATATATGACATCCAAAATATCCTATGTATACTTAATTTGGACAACCTATTATGTGCTACTATCATAAAAGAAAATGCTCACTACCCAACTGATTACCTCACTCTAGCTATAAGTACACATACCTATAATATTGAGAGGTGGGAGGAGCTCAACAATATACCAATTATCAAGAGTGGAATGTGACAAATCACTCCTCCCAACATCTTGATTTGTAACCATCCATGTGAATACACTACATGGGTCCCAAGTGAAGACTTTTGTTGTAATGCCCCGCCAGGGAACCCAAAAGAAATTAACCTAAAGTTTCACTAAGTTTGCCAAACATTTTTTTAAAGATAGTAATTAAACCATTAACTATTATTAAATCATTAATAATAACAATTATCAAAATATCAATAAAATAATATATTTGCATTAATTTATTAATATTAATAATCATTATTTTAAATAATATAATAATTATTGAATAAAATAATTAATAATAATAATAACAATAATAATTAATAATAATAAGTAATTATAAAGTTATTGTAAATATACTTTGTAAAATTGAATTGAATTAATAGGTTATGTAAATATGAGACTTAAACAAACAGAAACATGAACCCTCGTTGTAATTGAAAACCCTATCAAACTTTAATACTTGAAAACAAAAATGAAAACTTGAAAACCTCTAGTGAAAATTGAACTTTAATGTTTTAAAAATCTAATGAGTTATGAAAGTTACATTATTTTGTACTTTAAGTGATGTGTGGTTTACTAGTGTTGGGTTCGGGTTTGACTTAGTTCTTTGACCAATCAAGATGATTACCAGAGGCTTGGGGGTTTTTGTTCTATGATGAAGTTATGTATTCTTGGAAATATAAGATAGATAAGTTACTGAGAGGGGATGGGTGACTCGGTAACCAATAAAACTTAATCTTAATTCACCAATTAATCCTTCATATGTATTTTGATCTAATTGCATGCATGGAAAAAATAAATTGAAAGCATTGAAACATTCATAACACTTTGACATACAATATGGTAACCTAGAAAGCTTCCAAATAGAAAGTAAAACTAGGGTGGGGATGATACCCACAAGCTTTAGTACTGCAGTATAAAGTTGGCCTATTAAGGCTTACAATGATCACTTCTGATGATCTAGCCTATTAGGAGCAATAAGGACTGCTACGTCCACCTTGCAAAAGGATTTGCAAACATACAGTGAAGTATGCATTTGGAAAAGAGATTTACAAAAGACTATTAAGTCTACCTTGTGAAAGGATTTAACTGTTCCACCTATTAGGATGAACCAGTGGCTAATCTATGATCTGCAACATTGATTTGCTGAATGAGATTCCTTTGAGTGTAATGATCACCTTGTTGTGATAGATAAATCTTTGTTGCTCCTTATACTACTTGTAGCCTTCACACTTTTTCTCTTATATATATCTTTCTATCTTCATACCATTCATATTTGGATGTGATACAATACATTACATATATACCAATCCAATTTATAATTTATCAAAGTTGGCTACAATACAAGTTTCACCATAATACACAAAGTCAGCCCAACTGTTGGTACTTGGGTTCTTAAGACAAACTTAGTGAGGTTTTGACACTTGACAACCATTGTCAACGCTCAACATTGTCATGTACTCAGTAGACATAGAAGCTTAGCTCATACTAATCACTTCTAATTAGTCTAAACTTGGTCTGCACTAGTGACTTGGTGAACACTGTAAAACTTGGCATATAAACTAAATCACTTGATTGACATTGCATAGCATGGTCAACACTATCACTACAAGCTTGATATAAACTAAATCACTTGGTTGATATGACATAGCTCAGTCAACACTAGATTCACATTATTGCTATGAACTTGGTAAACTTTGGAGGACTCAGTTTGCACTAAGAAACTCGATAAACACTATGAAGCTCCATTTACACTGATGATTAATCAACTTGGTAGATACTACTTGGTGCAAATTGAATATTGTTTCCAGGAGCTCGTTAGCAACTGTAGAACTTAGTAGAGCCTGAATTACTTAGTTAACACTATTAATCGTACTATAAGCTTGGTAGCTACTAACCATCTGATTAAGTGTGTGTGTCACTAATAAATAAACTTGACTATAATGTCAGCAATCTCCCCTTTTGGAATTAGTGACAAAAACACTTATCAATCAAAACTATATTCTCAAAAGTTCAAAACAATCTTTAGTATAATATTTTGAATTCTAATTTTTTTTTTCAAAATTGCTTTTGTAAGAGATGTTTATTTGAATATTTGTACATGTATATGTATAATATTATGATGCTCCCCCATACATATATATTTAATATACTTTACATATTATATACATCTTCTCATCCTCTCCCCTTTCATTGCATTATCACATATTCTCCCCCTTTTTGACATAAATACCAAAGGTGTATGCTACATGGTAATGCCAAAATGTGACAAAAAGTTAGAATGTACCTTTAAAATTAGTGACATTGTCTTATCCCAATTTTCTTACAACACCTTGCTTGCATGCAATGCAATCTGAACTTCTATTGATAACTCCATCATGTGATCAGCTATGGAGAAGTTGTTGTCATGGATGAGAGTTTTGGCATGTGCAATATTTTTCTATAATGCATCCATGTTTGGAAGAATCATGCCTTATATGTCTACAAGTGTAGCCCTTATCCTGGCTTCTTCCCTTATCAATCCTTCCTACATATTAGTCATAAATCTAATCTTTGTGTAATAAGTAGAACTATAGCTCGAGTCAAATGGCAACTGGTGTGTATTTGCCTTTAGATCTTCATCTATCTTGGAGAGTTTATCTTTGATTTCCTAAGTAAAGATAGATGTATCACATAGCTCACTGAATAGAGAAGTGACATTGTTGGCAGAGGTTTCCAATGAGCTTAGAATAGTAGACAAGTCTACTTGATATAGTGCAATCTTCTGTGCAACTAGCTCCAGTACTTTGTTTCCAAATTTCTCCTCTGCTCTTTGCAACAATTTTTCTTGCCCATTTATATCTTCATTAAATTTTTGAACCACTTATGCTAAGTGAGCCAAAATAGGTTGAGAAGTATCAACCTCAGTGCTAAGTGCATATGCAAGTATATTCTTTGCATCTTCTAGCACTTGATTTTCTCTTCTTCTCTCTTCTCTAAGCCTTTGCTGCTTAGCTTTCTTCTGCAAAAGCTCTCCTACTATATGCATTTGATCAGGATTCATAGCAAAGATATCCCAATTCAAGATAACTATATCCTCATCAAGAAAAATGTCTTCTTCCTTATCTTTGCCTTTGCTTGAAACCTTAGTACTTGGTTGAAGCTTGCTCTTAACTGTCTTTGTATTGACTACTTGTACACTAGGAATTGTAACAATAGTAGAAATAAAAGGACTAGCAACAAAAGTAGATATTGTATTGATAATAGAAATACCTAGTTGTTATATAGCTAAATTTGATGAAGGAGGAGGCACTAGCTGCTCAGTAGATGAAGTGTTGATCACTTCAATCAATGTAATACTTAGTTGAACAGGTGCAAAGATTGGTTGGGTGCTTGGAATTGTAGTGGTTTCCACAACCTACTCAATAGGAGCTTTCTCTGATCTTGATGGCTTTAAAGCTTTTCTCAAAGAGTGAGGAAATGAGGCCATAATTGTTGTTGTAATCTTCTCTGGGTTGGTTTCCTCAATACTCTAAATCTCAGGGACATTCTCCTTGGTAACTTCTTGTTCTTTCTTCTCATCATCCAAATTGACATCATCTATTTTTTCAACATCATTATTGTCCTTTTTATCCTTGTCATCTTAATCATCATCTTTATCAATGACATGAATAAAAAAATCACTCTTTTGATGAAGATTGTAGATATTCTTCCATGTAGTTTTAGCTATCTTCACAACATGTTCAATATCATTAACCAATATCAAGCAAGTGTTGAATTTCAGAGTAAGTTTTTCTTCATTCCTCTTCATGGATTCTTTTACTTCTTTATCATTAAGACTCGATAAGAGTTTCCTAAGAGTTTTTTCAAATATATCCTTTGTAGTCTTCTTAGCATGATCCCATCTTGGTTTGATTCTTTCCATCAGTTCATTGGGAATTTTCTACACAAGTTGTTCAGGTGAATATTTCCATTTACATAACTTGGACATAATCATGTCTTGAACTTGCTTCTTCTCATCTGCATTCCTGGTCTCATATCTGAGAGATCTAAAGTTTTCCATCTCAACACCTACATCAATCTCTTTTAATTTCTATAAAAATGGAGGTGGAGGCCTTTTGAAAATAACATCCTTTGCTTCTTCTTTGCCTAATCTCACTTTCTTTCTAGATCTGGATGCTCTTCTAGTGAATACTATAGTAGATGACTTGGTAGGTCTGGTTATGATACCTTACCTTTCTTCTTGATTGGCTCTTCTTCTTTTAATTTAGTTTCTTCTACCTCATCTTCTACATCATCTTCTTCCACATCATCTTCTTTTCCTTCTATCAATGAGAGAGTAGAACTTGTTTGCCTCGATTTTTCTATCCTCTTCTTTCCTTTGCTGACTGCTTGAGGAAGCTTTATTTCAAGTTCTATTTTGGCTTTGGCTTCATCATAAGACTGAAATATGTAGCCTTGGGATCCACAGGTTCATTCAATAATGCCTCAATGATATCCTTGGTGTCATCAATGTTAACCTCATGGCTTAGAGGCTTAACCCACACCACTCTAGGTTTGACTACTTGAATGTATACCTTATCATAGTCTACCATGAAACACACATCATCCTTGTAATATTCTACAAGTTTCTTAGGAATTTTGAATTTGTTATTCATCTTTTCCTTGAATGAATCAAAATAATTGTCCATGATATCGATAAAGTTCTCACCAATCTCTGCTATATACTCATAATATGATATAATATTGGTACATCTTTCCTCCATATGACTAAACCTTTTGAAGGGAAAAAATTTTGCACAAAGAAGAATAAATGAGTTAAAAGTGAACCAAACTTACATGGGTTATTCTTTGAAGTTCTGATACTCTCCATGTTCTTGTTGAATTGATTTAGCATTAGCTCGGCAAGGTTGAAGGACATGTTGTTCTTCACCACTTGAGAGCTAGATCAATTGCCTCACATGATACGTTGTTGAGATGACTGGAGCTATAGATCCTATGTGCTATCACATAGATTCCAAATTTTAGCTCCATGTCAGTTACATTGCTGATCTTTATACCTCTTCCATCCCATTCAGCAAGAGTTTTGCTTTCTAGTTCTACCTGACTTAGGGTTTTGGTAGTCTTTTCCTTGTTCACCATTGGGAGCCCTATGATTCAATGAATTGTTTTCTTTATTTTTGGAATAGGTTGCTCCAACCATAGTTTCTTTTTGTGTACATAGCTAAGAATAAACCTTACCTATATTATATGGAAGTCTCAGGGGATATGTGGAATGTGGGTTAAACCCTTAGTCTCCAAGTGTTGATGCTCAAGTTTCAACGCACCATTCACACATAATTTTTCTAGAGCCTCACCCATCTCTAGGGTTTCAATGTCTTGAATTGAACAATGGAAATGTGAGGGAATACCATCAAGCAATAGTACCTTTGGTGGAATCTGTGACTAAGCTTTGGTTGGATCAAGCATTTCTGCAATTGCGAGACTTAACTTGAAGTCTGGTGCCTTCCAATCAACTCCTCGAACCAACATCTTAGATCCTTTCTTATTTTGTTGCTAGAGGATGCCATGCTTAGTAGGGTTTATGAAAACACAAAATCTTCAACAACAAATCACATAGATTGCTTGGAACCATAGAAATCACTCTTAGCAAATAGCTCTTTGAAAATTCACTATGATAAATGAATTTGATTCATTCCCTTTTTAACAAATTTTACTTTCCAGTTGCCATAAATGCTTGGTATGATCACTTTCTTGGTGATAGACTATCTTCCACTTAGTTTGACCTTAGTGCTCAGTAGAGTCATTCATGACTCGACATCCATGCAATATTTGAGTTACTCTCGACCTTTCTCGGCAGGGTCTTGCAACTCGACCTAGCTCGGTAAGGTCTATATTTTCCTTATACACTTGGTGATCCCTTTAAATCTTGAATGCTGATATGGATCTTTCCTTCTAGCTGATTGGAACTGATGTAAGATGTCTACTTTAGAGTCTAAGTTCTAGTTATCCCTATCGGAGATCAAGTAGAAATGCTTGAGTCACCCAATTCTTGAGTGACATGTGCTTCATGGCTTGAACTTGAATTTTTAGAAGATTTTAGAATTCATTTTTGTCTCATCTGCTTTCTGATGTTGTCAGCCTTGGCTTTCTTTTCATCTTTTATCCTTCTAGTGTTCATACAATTTTTGGCAAGGTGTCCTCTTTCTATACAAATGAAACATCTTCTAGTGGTATCTCTTGTTCTCATGTATTATTTCACACAATTTTCTCCAATGTGTCCAAATTCTCCATAGTAGTGGCATATACACCAAGTGTTGTAGTCCCAACCAAATATAGCTTTCACAATCTATTCTGTTGGGTTCAATATCTTGGTTTTGCATTCAAAATATTTGTGCCCATGCTTCTTGCATTTGTGACATTTGCCTTCAAATTTTGGTTTCTCTTTGCATTCATTAGCTCTATGACTATGCTTATTGCAATTATAACATTTTCCATTGAATTTAGCTTTACCATTACTCCAAAATTTGTTTAATGTATGACCTAACTTACCACAGTGATTATAAGTAGGCCTTTGATTCTTTTGAACTCCTTGCTTGGATGATTCACCTTCTTCTATGTATCCTATCCATGCTTTACCTTTCTGTCTGTATTGACTTTTCTCATTCAACTAATTCATGTCTGCTTGAGATTTTATCATCCTTTCATTGGTTTTCTTTTCAGTGTTTAGATCATTTTGCAATCTTTCATTCTCTAATCTTAGATTCAAGATTTCTTCATTTGCATTAGTAAGTTGATCAATGAAGTCTACCTGTTGGAAGGAAAGATGCAAAATTTCATTATTCTTTTCTTCTATCTCTTCTTTGGCCTTGTTTTTATCTTCCATGACTTCACACAATCTTACTAACTAAATTTCTTGTTCTCTTTTCAACTTTCTAACTTCTTCTTGAAGGTTACCATTCTTTTCTAATAGTTCTCTGATAGCCTCATTAGCTTCATCTGAATTACTTTCTGAATGGATATCTTCAATTCTTTCTTCAGTGTAGAGTTTGTCATTCATTTTTACTATAATATCTTTTCTTCTTTTTCAAGGATTGAGAGAGTTGCTCCTTTGGTTTCTTAAGTTTCCCAATAGCCAATTCCAAATCCAACTTTTTATTGTCAATAGTCTTATCAAGTTTGAATACCTCTATTGCCTTTGATATTTTCTCAAGCTATTAAACTTCTTCTTTGAGAACCACAATGCTTTGATACCAATTGTTGGAAATATAATATAGGCTAGAAACTCGAGAGGGGAGAGGTGAATCAGGAACTGATAAAACTTATTCTTACTTCATCAATTAATCCTTCATATGTATTCTAATATAAACACATGCATGAAAAACTAAAAGCATTAAAACATTCATAACACTTTGACACAAGATATGGTGACCCAAAAACAGTCCAAATAGAAAGTAATCTGGGGTGGGAATGATACCCACAAGCTTTAGTATTGCAGTATAAAGTTGGCCAGTTAAGGCTTACAATGATCACTTTTGATGATCTACCCTATTAGAAGTAATAAGGATTGCTAGGTCCACCTTGTAAAAGGATTTACAAAACATACAATGAAGTATGCACTTGGTAAAGAGATTTACAAAAGATTGTTAAGTCTACCTTGTGAAAGGATCTAACTATTCCACTTGTTTGGATGAACCAGTCGTTGATCTCTGATCTACAACTTTGATTTGTTGGTTGAGATTCCTTTGGAGTGTAATGATCACCTTGCTATGATAGATGAATCTTTGTTGCTCCTTATACTGCTTGTAGCTTTCTTACTTTTCACTATTGCTCTTAGTGTGTCTCATATTCTTAAATCATATATTCTGCCTTTGGATGTGATACAATACATTACATATATACCAATCCAAACTAAAATGCATCAAAGTTGGCTACAATACAAGTTTTACCAAAATACACAAAGTTGACCCAACTATTGGTACTCAGGTTATGAAGACAAACTCGATGAGGTTTTTATACTCAACATCATCATGATCTTGGTAGATGTAGAAGATCGATTCATATTAATCACTTCCAAGTAATTTGAACTCGATCAACACTAGTGACTTGGTGAACACTGTGAAACTCGACATATACACTAAATCAATTGGTTGACATTGCATAGCTCGATCAAAACTATCACTGCAAGCTCAGTATAAACTGAATCACTTGGTTGATACATCTTGGCATGGTTAACACTAGATTCACATCACTCAAGCTGCGAACTCAGTAAATATTGGAGAACTCAATTTGCACTAAGAAACTCTGTAAACACTATGAAGCTCAGTTTATAATGATAATCATCATCTTGGTAGATACTGCTCGGTGTGAACAGGATACTATTTCTGGAGCATGGTAGCAATTGTAGAACTCGGTAGAACCTGAATTACTTGGTTAACACTGTAAACTACAAGATAAGCTCGGTAGCTGCTAAAAATTTGATTGTGTGTCACTAATAAACAAACTTGACTATAATGTCAATAGTCTTATGTATTTGAAAGTCCCTCTATGACCTTAAATAGGTTCCTCAAGCATGGTGTACTAAGATGAACTCCTTCTTTCTATCAGTTGGGTTCAATCAATGTCATTATAATTCAAACATCTATATTTTGTAGTAGGATGACACCCTCACTTTTATTTTTCTCTATGTTAATGGCTTGTTGATTATGGGGAGTCACTCATTCTACATCTTTTGGTAGTCAAAGTTTCCCTCCATGATTGTTTCTTGATGTGTGACTTGGACCTTCTCCACTAATTCTTAAGGATTGGGATCACTATGTTACTTTTTGGTATATTCATTTGACAACTTCAATATACACTTGATATGCTCTTCAGATTTTGTACGTCCAAATGTAAGACTATATTGACTCCATTTCTATCAGGGGTCAAACTTAAGGCTTCATGTTATTAATCCTTTCTTGATGCTACCTTGTATCATCAATTTTGTAGCCTCATATATTTGACTTGTATGAGCCCTGCTCCTTCATATGATGTGGGTATGGTCTCTCAATTCATGTAGGAGCCATATGAGATGCATTGGAAAGGAACTAAGTAGTTTCTTCATCATATCTCGGGTACTCATAGTTATGGTTTTATATTATGCAACAAATGTGGATACTAACTTGGTAGGATAAACAAGTTTAGATTGGGTATGCAACTCTCAAAATCACAAGTCTACTTTTAGGTATTGCTTCTCTCTTAGTTTAGGTCTAGTTTCCTGGTCAAGAAAGAAGAAGTCTTCTATTTCTATTTCATACACTAAGGGTGAGTATTATGAATCAATTAATGAATCTACTAAGGCCATTTAGCTTTAGAAAATTCTCATTGAGTTTGATATTCCTTTCAAAAAGACAACAATAAAATTTTGTGATAATTAGAGTGCTATACATATTTCTCACAATTCAGTCTATCACTAGTAGATAAAGAACATGGAGATTCATATGAACTACATTTGGAAGTTGATTTATGAGTAGGTTCTTGATCTTGAGTACTATTAGATATCCAATCAAACTACTGAGCTCTTCACCAAACCCTTCACTAAGACAAAATTCATTCATTTATGTACTTTTCTTGGGGTGTGCGACATGTCTCCTTTTACTAGAGATTTGTAGTTTCTTCTTGACTCTCTTTTGGAGAGGAATTTTCTCCTTTCCTCCAATTATGAGAGGTTTAACTCTAGTTGTACATGGGTACATAACATGGATTTTGTGTTGATAGGTATAAGATATGCATTTCATTAGTCCTAAGTTGTAAGGGGTGTGTGCGCGTTAGAGTCAATGTTTATTTTTTATTTTACTCTTGAATTAAGTTTACTTAGGTGATATTATTTATTAGGAGGATTTAATTTATTTAAATATTATATTTAGGAGGATATTGTAGAGAAATATTTACTCCAACTCCTCCTTTGATATGGTTGAGTGCTACTTGAACTCTAACACCTCCTAAGATATGGTTTAGTCCAATTTGGACTATACTCTTCTAAAGAATTTTATTTTCCATCAAGAATCTACTTCCCTAGGTTGAGACAAGTACCTTTTCTATGCCTCCTATCCACTCTTGCCTATATAAACATTATGGCTTGCATGTATTTTGGATATATTGGAGATATTGAAAGGCCATATTATAATTTTTTCTTGATATTTTTATGCCTTTGAGGATTTACATAAAGATGGTCTTATATTGTTAGTCTACTTATTTTATTTCTAGTAATTGATCTAACACTTTCAATTAGATTATGGGTTATTTCTATTTTTAGGAGATTCAGACAAGGTCATAGAAAATATTTGCAATATTATTCTAAGTGGGGGTATTAATTTTTTTTTAAAAAATCACCCCTAGGTCTTTTGTTTAATCTCTTATTTCTCTCCTCACCTCTAACTTGAAAAAATCTCCACAAGATTACTCTTTTACTAAAAACCCTCCACCTCCTCACAAAATAAAATCCTTGTTGTTCTCTTCACCCATAGTCAAGAAATTGTTGGAATCATTGGGCATTGTACCAAAGTTTGAACTATCAATTCCTTGATACAAATGCCTGAATTAAATAGATCATTATGCCATGTCACTAATCTCGAAGAAGGTGTTAAGAACCAAGTCAAAAAAATTCCCCTCAACACTAACTTGGCCTTAAGAACCCACTAAAGAGAGATTTGAACCCATGACTCAAGGATCTAATACCAATTATTGGAATCATTTATCATTGTACTAAAATTTTGAACTATCAATGTCCTTGTTGGTGTTTTTAAAAGTACTAAAATTACTAAGCGACAAAAAGCTTAATACCAGAATGACAATTCATACACAATCTAAAGACTAGCCTATTCTTATCAACAATTGCATATGTAAGGTATTTGGACCCAACTTCAACAAAACCACAAATGGTTTTCTACTCTTTTGGCTCTGCAAAACCAGGGTGGGTATACCCAGGGATGGTTCAAATATGAAATGACTATATGAGGATTGTTCTTAGTTTCATTCTGATTCTCATTTCAAAATCCTCAAATATATATATAATTCTTACTAATCTTGCCAAACACATCCCATAAACAGATAGGGCCAAGAAGTCTTCTATAGATCTGCAGACATTTTCAACAACAATGGCTAACTGAAGCTAAAAAGATTTCATGTAGACAAGGGCTGGCCAACTTTGAAGATCTACAGGAAATAAAAGTAAAATTTGATTTGATGATGTATTTGAACAACCATTTGTAAGATACTTCTCTTTTAGCTGAAATAACTTGATCAGTGCCTAATCCATTGGGGTTTCAGAGTCTATAGCAAAATCTAAGATCTAATTTGTTGCCTTACAACAAATTGTATCAGCAATTCTTATCAGAATTTATCATTCAAAATCCTTTTCAATACTTAAGGAATCTTATCACATTCATCAAATCTTTTACTTAATCCATTGAATTAACAGCAATGATAGATGGATATACAACCTAACTAGATTGCATTCAATTGCAAAGGCTTTTACTCATACAACATCAAGATAGCTAAGTATTGAGCAGGAGACAAAATTCAGAAAGAACTGATATGGGGACAGTTCATAGTTTGTATTCATTTCCTTTGAAGCGTCAAAAAAATCATCATTCTGGCTCTATTTTCAGATATTATACTGGGTCCCATTTCTTGTTTGGATGGTAGTTGCAACGTGTACCTGCACAATAAATCATTCAAAAAACCAATGTCTGACCACTGTATCTTCACTTTGCGGTCCCACCTTGTAAAATACTTAGCACTCGCTACCTCACATGGCTTAAAAAGCATGCAATTTTTCATAGCGAGGTAACGACAGCGGTAGATCTACTTGGATCTGACGGTTAGAACGATTGAGAAAAAGGGAACCTCAGGGAAACATAAAATAAAATGGACAGAATATTCTTCTCATTTGAAAATTTAAAAGTTTTGATCCCAATAGTTTATGAACAGATAGAACGTAGGGTTTTCATGAGTTTTTTCTTATGGATGGATTACCCAAAAAACCTATGTTTCAAATAAATTTTTTGACTTTTCTATAATTTACAAAAACTTCTGTTGCACAAAAAGTCAGACCAACAGTGGCTCTGTCTGGGGATGATAGACTACATGAGTCTATGCAAGAATTTCAGAATCTATGGTAGAGCAGACCACACATTTGGCAAGATGACAACATCTTCAGAGAGCACAGAGCAACACACAGAAAACAAGGAACCAAACTGCACAAGGATACTTACAAGGATTTACAGAGAAAGCAAAATGAAAGGAACCCTAAAACTACTGTTCATGGAAGAAAATAAGTATTTTTCAAGAAAAATACCTCTTCAAGAACTGTCCATGAACTGGCAATTCAAGAATATTGTCAGATATATCTTTGATTATATAAGAATCTTCACCCCAAGTATTCTCAATGAGATATGGGCCTAACCAAGTAGGATCAAATTTGCCATGTTTTCCTTTATCTTCAATTCTGGCATTCCACATCAAGACTAGGTCTCCATTTTCAAATTTTCTACTTACAGTCCTTTTGTCATAAAGTGTTTTGACTTGCAATTGCAACTTTTGGTTCCTCAAAGATGCTTCTCTTCTAGTTTCGGTCAATCCTACCAATTCATCCATTCTTTCTTGTATTTCATCTGTAGTATCTTCATCATATAACTGGATGTAATTGTATAGTCCCATCAATTTGTTCTAAGGCATTCTGGCTTGAATTCCATACACTAAATCAAATGGAGCTACACCAATTGCTTTCTTTACAGTCACTCTGTCAGCCCATATTGCCAACTGTAACTTGGAATCCCATGCCTTTTTATTATCATCCAAGGTTCTCTTAATGACCTTCAACAGGCTCTTATTTGTGGACTTAGCTTATCCATTCCCTTGTGGATGATATGGAGTAGATGATGATCTTGTCATTCTATATTTTTCACAAAATTTGATGAACTCCTCAGATCTGAAACACATAGCATTATCTGTGACAATTTTCTGTGGACATCCAAACCTAAAAATAATATTATTCAATAGGAAATTATTTACCACTTTACTTGTCACATTTCTTATGGGGATAGCCTCCACCAACTTTGTAAAGTAGTCAGTAGCAACTAGAATCCAAGAATAGCCAGTGCTAGACTTGGGGAAAATCTCTCCTATGAAGTCCAGAACCCATTGTTGAAAAGGTGCTTGAGTCGCAACTGGTCTCAATGGAGTATTTCCCGAGAATTTAAGCTTTTTAGAAAACCTCTGACAAGGATCACATTTTCTAACCATAACTTGAGCATCCTTGAATAGAGAAGGCCACCAGAATCTAGCCCTCATTATCTTATGTGCAGTAGTTTTGGGCATGTAGTGTCCTCCACATACTCCAGCATGCATTTCTTTCAAAACCTCTGTTGCCTTTTCTTTATCCACACATTTCAATAGGATTCCCTCAAAATTTCTCCACCATAAGTTATTTTGGACAATTATGTACCTGATGGCTTGCAATTTAGTATTCCTTTTTTCATTGTCAGGCAGATGGGGAGGAGCTTCCATATGTTGCAAATAATATATGACATTGGTGTACCAATCACAGTGGTCCATGTCGCATAAGTCAGTTCTGAGATCATCATTTACCAGATTTATCTGATTTGCCTCTAAATTAGTTTGAGCCATGAGTTTGGCCAAACCTTGACCTCTTACTAACTTTTTTATTTGTATATCAATGTTAAATTCCTGGATTCTATTGATCCATCTACATCTCCTGCCTGACACTTCCTACTGAGAGAATATATCCTTGACTGCAGTACTAGGTACAAAAGTGACAACAATAGCACCCACCAAATAACTTCTGAAAGCTTTTACAACCTTTACCAAAGCATATGCTTGCTTTTCATTTATTTCATACTTTAGTTCAGCAGGCTGCAGGGATTTACTAAAAAAGGCAATAGGCTGCTCATATCCTTCTTGATTTTTCTGTAATAAGACTGCAGCTACAGTATGAAATGATGCAAAAGAGAAAATATGCATGGGCTTTGCATAATCTGGGGTCCTCAATACTGGAACATTCTTTATTGCAGTTTTTATATCTTAGAATGCTTGTGGGGGTTCACCATTCCAACCTATAACAGCTCCTTTTTTGAGCATCTTTGAGATGGGTCTACTGATTTCAGCAAAATTTGTAACAAATCTCCTCAGAAAATTGACCTGGCCAAAAAAGGACTGAATTCCTTTCACATTTTTTGGTTTGGGCACTTTTTCAATAGCTACTACCCTCTCAAGATCTATTTTTACCCCATCCTTAGACACTATGTGTCCTAATAACTTTCCTTCTGTGACCCCGAATGTGCATTTCTTTGGGTTTAAAGATACCCCATATTTCAGGGCTTTTATAAATATTTTTTCCAAGTGTTTGCAGTGATCTTCAGCCTTGTTAGAATACGCTCAGTCAAGGTTTTGAAGCTAGTGCTTATTGAAGTAAAAAGGTAAATATGGCTGAGAAAAGGAAAAATACAAGAGCTTACATGAGAGCCAATCCAGATGTATCAATGTATACTGATTTAGCCCAAGGTGGTAGAAAGAACCAAAATAAGAAAAAGATAGATCCAAATCCCACTTGGAAACCCAGAAGTAATGCAATCGTCAATTCCCATTATCAACTAGTAATAGGAAGAGAGTCTTCTTCGCTTAGCTCTGAATCCGAAACTACAAGACTCTTAGGAGGCATTTTCAGTACCCCAATACCAGATGAGAGATTTTTTCAAGACAAGGACGTATCTACTATGGGAATTGCTTCATTAAAACCAGATCATGTAGCCGATGTAAATTATAGACTAGGATTTAGGAGTTCATTTGATAATCCTTTTAATCCCAGAGCAGCCCCATATGTAGAACCAAACCTAATAGATCTGGATGACCCTACTGATTTCGAGGCAACTTCTGTAGATCCTAAAGAAGTGCACTCTGAGATAGAATTTTTGAAGAAATGGATTGCTAAGGAAGAAGCTAAACGCATGCGTCTTGAAAAGGAAAAGGAGCAGGCCACCTTAGATGCCATAATAGAAAGAGATACTCTGTTAAGAAGGATGGCTGCTTTGAAAGAGCAAAATAAAAAATTAGAAGAGAATACCACGGCTCTCCATAAGGATGTTTTTGGAGATATTGATAACCTGAGAGCTAAAGTGCAAGAACAGGAGAAACACCTAAATCGAAGGCAAGAACCAGTTATTGCTCAAGTTCAAGCCTATAAACCTGTTCAAGTTGATCTTGTAGAGCCCACTACAAAAGCTCCAGATAAAGGGAAAGGCAAGGCTATAGGAATCCAAATAAATGAGCCTCAAGCTATACCAAGAAAACCTATACAACCCACCATGATGAAGTTAGATCTAGATCTTGAGAAGGCTCGAAAAGAGAGGGAAGATCTTGCAAAAGAGCCTGAGAAGGTTGAGAATGAAGCTCAAGCTGCAGAAACTAGAAGGAAAATCCAATTGATAAAATCTAATTCTGCATTAGCTTCATGGCCCAATCTGTCTATCCCACCTATAAATACTGTATCAGTTAGTGCTCCCACAATTTCAACTCATGGAATACCCCAATCTGTCCCTACCCCATCCTCAAATGTTGGTACCCAAGTCCCATTTGTCCCACCACAACAATCCCAAGCTGCTCCCCTGAGTCAAGCTAATATAACTAGCACCTCAAATGTCCCTAGTTTCCAGAAAAAACCTATATACCTGGAAAAGTACAGACAAATATCATTTGCTGGTATTCCTGGTGCCCCCCATCCCATATCTTTTGATTTAAGGGATAAAGTGGTCAATTTTTTTGGAAATAATGCTCTTATTGGTGAAGAACACTTGAGGACTTTCATTGACATGTTGAATGATTATGAAGTTGAACATGAAGACATGGTAATGAAATTGTTTCTGCATTCATTAACAGAGGATGCAAGGGATTGGTTCAGGAGGTTGCCTAATGACAGTATTATCTCATGGAGTGATATGGAAAAGTTGTTTAAAGAGCAGTATGGAGACAATACCAATGTAGGATTCATGTTGAACGAGTTCAACAATATCAAGAAGAATCCAAATGAGTCCACATTTGATTTCAATGTGAGATTCCAAAAGGGTATGTACAAAATTTTTCAATTTATGAGGTTAAATGAAGATGTCTGTCTTACAACTTATTTCAATGCTTTTGATAGCAAAATGGCTTATCAATTGAGGGATAAAGATCCTAAGACTTTGAGAGATGCCTATCGAGTTGCTGTAAATATAGAGAATAATAGAAAGGCAAGGAAGGGATGATCCTAAGCTTTTTAATGCTAGAAACAATAATAAAAGGGAGGGTGACAAAACTCCTATAGGAAAAAAGCCCAAAGAACCTACTATAGGCCAGGTTTTAGAAATGCTCAAGAAGATGAATCCCACTAGTTTTAATAAGCCAAATATTGCTGAAAGACCCCCTGTAAATAACAACAACTTCAATAGACATCCTAGGATGTAGAATTACCCCTATACCACTCAGTGGAAAGATGGTAAACCAGTTCCTAACTAGACCCAAAATGTGAAGGACAAGGGTACTCTAGACCCTCTGCAAAGGAACATTGTAAATATGAATGATGATGTACCATGGTGCATTATATGCCAATCACCTCATTCTGCTGATTATTGTGTTGTTGCTTAGTCATTTGCCCAAGCCCAAGAAGTGCAAGCTGAAGAAGAAACTGAAGATAAGAGCCATGATGATATAAGCTGCAATATGGTGAGCATGTATGATGATTTGATAGATTCTGATTTAGAAGAGCCTGAAAATGATGTCACTAGCCAAAGAATTACTTACTAGCTACATCATCAGCAAGTACTCTCAGATGATGAAGGGTATGATGCAGATAAGGTATGTAGTACATTTTCTGATGTGGGTCTCACAAGTCTAAGAATGCCCTCCAAGGAGGAAATTGACAGAATTACAGCCGAAATGATTTCACAAGTTCATAGCAATTATAATTTGAGAAATAGAGCAATAAGAAATGATGCAGGAAAGCCATCTAGTGTCTTCATCAAGGACATCACTCATAAGATAAATGATCAAGACAAGAAAGTCCATGTAGATGTGCCTAAAATCAAGGAGAACAAGGGTAAGAAATGGGAACTAAAGAAGAAGGTTCAATTTCAGGTAAACGAAGCAACAAAACCAGTTGTGCAACCGAAGAAATCAGAACCGGATGTTGTAAAGCAAAATGTGGTGCCTATTGCCCAAAAGACTCTGACTCTAGGTACTATTGTAAAACCTACTATGGTTGAACCTGTTGATATGATATCCATGTTATCTCAAATTACTGTAAAAGTGCCCATGTTTGAACTTTTTAGAATTGAAGAACATAAGAATAAGGCTTTGTCATGGTTGGGTGGAATAGCAAACAATAATATTATTGTTGACCAAACTATGCCCCAACAGACCCCATTAGTAATAGAGGACAGTGGTATCATATCCCAAATGCCTCAAATGTTCCTAGATGATTCCTCAGTGGAATTCATAGAAGATATTGATCCTTTTTTCCTCAGTCTAATCATAAAAGGGAAGACCCTAAAAAATTGCATGATAGACTCAGGAGCTTCCAACACTATAATGCCTTTCAAGGTAATGGAAGCCTTAGGATTGAAGGTAGATACCAAGCAAGGCAAATGCAGAGGGATGGATGCTAGAGAAGTCCCAGTCATAGGAACTATAAATGCCCTTCCATTCAGATTGGCTACGTATCCTGAAGTAGAATTAACCATGTCTATCCTTGTGGTAGATATACCTCCACATTACGGAATGTTACTCTCTAGAAAATGGAGTGCTGCCATGGGGGGAAGCCTACAATATGATCTAACTTATGCCACTTTCCATATAGGGGACAAAGCTATCAGGGTAAACAGGGAACCAAGGGTTAACCACATCTTAGGTGAAGAAATTGACAAAGATACCACTTGTTTCCTAGATACTGGGATTAATGCTTTCAAGGCTGAATTAATTATTCAGGAAGTTGAAAATTTACCTGCTATCATCGAAAATGAGGTTGAATGTTGCATGAATTCACCAAAATTATGGACAATGTTCTTTGACGGGGCTAGTTCTAAAGAGGGTGCAGGTGCAGGTGTAGTCTTCGTGTCCCCTGAAAATAATACTTTTAGGTATTCATTCACCTTGAAATTTGCCTGCACTAATAATATTGCAGAGTATGAAGCATTGTTGCTAGGGCTCAAAGTTTCTATACATCATAAGATTAAGAAATTATATGTCATAGGGGATTCTGAACTAATTATTTCTCAGATCAAAGGAACCTATTCATCAAAAAATAGGAGACTGAAACAATATAGAAATGTAGTCTGGGATCAGATAGAATTCTTTGATGCATTTGGGATCGCATGGAGAGATAGAACACAAAATAAGATGGCTGATCTGTTGGCAAATGTAGCCATCAAGCCAAAAGAAATATCATTTGCAAGAATCTCCCAGATTGAGGTGCAAAACAGGCCTTCCATACCTGACAACATTGAAAATTGGCAGGTTTTTGAAGATGATAGGGATATTACAAATTTTTTGTTAAATGAAGACAAGTATCACGGTCAGGAGATGGATTGTAGTGGAATGATTGAAACCATAAATGAGAAGGAAAGCATTTTTGGTCAAGAAATAATGCAATTAAAAACAAATAAGATGCCAAAGGGGTTAGTAGTCTTGGAAAATATTTTTGATAATCAAGACAGAGTGAAATCCGAAGTAAATGACCCCAAACCCCAAGAGTTAGAAAAAATAAACTTGGGTACTGATGAAGTTCCTAAAAGGGTTTATATTGGTCAACATTTGCTTGCTGAAATCAGAAAAACATTGATTGACCTACTTAGAAAATACAGACATGTTTTTTCTTGGTCATATGATGACCTTAAGGCTTACAGGAAGGATCTTTTCCAGCATGTCATACCATTGAAGGAAAATGTAAAATTGTTTAGGCAAAAACAGAGACCAATCAATCCTACCCTTGCCCCAAAAATGCAAGAAGAACTGACAAAACTGAGAGATGGTGGAATAATCAAACCAATCAGGCATTCCACCTGGGTTTCAAACTTGGTTCCTGTTAGGAGGAAGAATGGAAATATTAGGCTTTGTGTTGATTTTAGAAATTTAAACATTGCATCTCTGAAAGACAATTATAGCTTACCCAATATGGAAGCCATGTTACAACAAGTGACTGGCTCTGAATTGATGTCAATGATGGACGATTTTTTTGGATATAATCAAGTTCTAGTAAAAGAAAGTGAATAGTTCAAGATAGCCTTCACAACCCCTTGGGGAACATATGTGTATGTGAGGATGCCTTTTGGCTTGATTAATGCAGGAGCTACTTTCCAAAGAGCCATGGATGTAGCATTTCATGAGTATATTGACAAATTTATGGTTGTGTACCAGGATGATCTTACAGCGTATTCTAACAAGGCTAAAGATCATTGCAAACACTTGGAAAAAATCTTTATAAAAGCCCTGGAATATGGGGTATCTTTAAACCCAAAGAAATGCACATTCGGGGTCACAGAAGGAAAGTTATTAGGACACATAGTGTCTAAGGATGGGGTAAAAATAGATCCTGAGAGGGTAGTAGCTATTGACAAAGTGCCCAAACCAAAAAATGTGAAAGGAATTCAATCCTTTTTTGGCCAGGTCAATTTTCTGAGGAGATTTGTTACAAATTTTGCTGAAATCAGTAGACCCATCTCAAAGATGCTGAAAAAAGGAGCTGTTATAGATTGGAATGGTGAACCCTCACAAGCATTCCAAGATATAAAAACTGCAATAAAGAATGCTCCAGTATTGAGGACCCCAGATTATGCAAAGCCCATGCATATTTTCTCTTTTGCATCATTTCATACTGTAGCTACAGTCTTATTACAGAAAAATCAAGAAGGATATGAGTAGCCTATTGCCTTTTTTAGCAAGTCCTTGGAGCCTGCTGAACTGAAGTATGAAATAAATGAAAAGCAAGCATATGCTTTGGTAAAGGTTGTAAAAGCTTTTAGAAGTTATTTGGTGGGTGCTATTGTTGTTGTTTTTGTACCTAGTACTACAGTCAAGGATATATTCTCTCAGCAGGAAGTGTCAGGTAGGAGATGTAGATGGATCAATAGAATCTAGAAATTTAACATTGATATACAAATAAAAAAGTTAGTAAGAGGTCAAGGTTTGGCCAAACTCATGGCTCAAACTAATCTAGAGGCAAATCAGATAAATCAGGTAAATGATGATCTCAGAACTGACTTATGCGACATGGACCACTATGATTGGTACACCAATTTCATATATTATTTGCAACATATGGAAGCTCCTCCCCATCTGCCTGACAATGAAAAAAGGAATACTAAATTGCAAGCCATCAGGTACATAATTGTCCAAAATAACTTATGGTGGAGAAATTTTGAGGGAATCTTGTTGAAATGTGTGGATAAAGAAAAGGCAACAGAGGTTTTGAAAGAAATGCATGCTGGAGTATGTGGAGGACACTACATGCCCAAAACTACAGCACATAAGATAATGAGGGCTGGATTCTGGTGGCCTTCTCTGTTCAAGGATGCTCAAGTTATGGTTAGAAAATGTGATCCTTGTCAGAGGTTTGCTAGAAAGCTTAAATTCTCAAGAAATACTCCATTGAGACCAGTTGAGACTCAAGCACCTTTTCAACAATGGGGTCTGGACTTCATAGGAGAGATTTTCCCCAAGTCTAGCACTGGCTATTCTTGGATTCTAGTTGCTACTGACTACTTTACAAAGTGGGTGGAGGCTATCCCCACAAGAAATGCGACAAGTAAAGTGGTAAATAATTTCCTGTTGAATAATATTATTTCTGTATGCGTGAAAATGCGGCCTATACTAACACACACACTTCAACACGGTCCTTATTTGCGGATTCATCGCGGAATGAACATTGAATTGTACATCCAAAATTTGCCCTGCAAAGCGACCTGTTGCTTTCTATCTAAAGGGATTTTGCCTGTTAATATCCTCAGAATCGAGGTGTAGGCAAGCAGACCCTCTAAGAACAAAGGATTTGACAATGGAATTAAGCTAAGAATGAGTATACGGATTAATCTAAGAAAATGAAAGATGCAATGTAATCTAAGAACAAAATGAAGCAAACTAGATTAAGCATATGCATGATTAAACTAAAATGAGATTAAACTAAAAAAGAGAATGTGTGCAAGAAATGGAAGTAAATATGAGCATGAATTTCAACAGCAATTCGATAGCAAATCAATTCATCCTCCTTCAAATGAAGAGATGAGGGTCTCTTAAATAGAGTTTCCTGGAATCCATCAACGGTTGAGATCGATTTAGATCAACGGTCAGGATTGAAGATGAGTTTCAGTCATAAAGGGAGATTCCCAAGTTAAAGGGAGTTAACAAACTTAATTTGAGATAAATAAAGAGTTAACTATTTTAATTTGAGTAGAAAAAGGAGTTAACAGTGTTAACTCATTTTTGATCAATAGTGAACTGGAAATTCCCCTTTTTTGAACTGGAGAGAGGTTTTGTTGAGATATTTAATTTAATAAAATGAAATATGCTTTCATAATTACTTTTTCTATTTAATTAAATAATCTTTAATTAATTAGAGACACTTTTGTTTAATTAAATAATTTTATTTAATTAATTAGGAATGTCTTCCCATTTAATTAAATAACATTGTTTAATTATTTAGAAGTAAGTACTCTATTAAATTAAATAATTTATTTTAATTAATTAGAAATACCTTTCTCATTTAATTAAATAATTACATTTAATTAATTAAGATAGGCGTATTTATTAAATTAAATAAATTTAATTCCATAGTATATTAGCCTTAGGATATAATTTAATTTAATTAAAGTATAAATACTTAATAATTAAATTAAATATTAATCAAGTAGGTTTAATGCAACTAAAATGAGTACTTACTATAGGAATTAAATAAGAAATATGATGAATGCAGATTAGGGTTTTTCTGCATCTGACAATTAAGTCAAGTAGCGAATAGCAGAATGAGAATTGCCTATTAGAATAGGACTTTGGAATTATCAGAAATAGACTAGAATTGGTATAATGGCAATGAGACAATTTTGGGGTATTACATTTTGTCCCTCTTTGAATGAATGTGCGAGCAACATGTTCAATTCAAAGATAATCAGAAAGCATGTTGTGAACATGAGATTGGTTCCGAAGGTGATGACATGGAGACCAATTGATAAGCTTTTTAAGGACCTTCTCTAGAGCAGAGCTTAATCCTAAGGAATTCAAGCAGAGCACTTAGATACCTAAGATTGATAGCATTTAAAAGACTATCTTCAGAACGAAGCGTAATCTTTAAGGATCTAGACAGAATGTCTAGATACCTAAAATTGATAAGCATTTAAAAAGTTTCTTCATAACGAAGTTTAACCTTTAAGGATCCAGATAGAACACCTAGATACCTGAAATTGATAGTATTTAGAAGATTATCTCCAGAATGAAGCTTAACCTTCAAGGATCCAGATAGAACACCTAGATACCCGAAATTAATAGCATTTAGAAAGTTATCTCCAGAATGAAGCTTAACCTTCAAGGATCCAGATAGAACACCTAAATACCCGAAATTAATAGCATTTAGAAAGTTATCTCCAGAACGAAGCTTAACCTTCAAGGATCCAGATAGAACACCTAGATACCCGAAATTGATAAAAGATAACAAGGTCTCATTAGAGTCATAGAATCATCCCCAGAACGAGGTTTGATCCTTAGGAGTCGAGGTTTAGATTGTCTCAATACCTGTCCATCGAACTCTGAGAAGAGTTGTTATAAGGTTGATTAATTGATGAAAAGATAAGATAGATGGCAGAAATGTCAGATAGAAGGGAACAAAAAGCCCTAAGTGATGAGATGCCCCAAGTGACGAGATGCCCCAAGTGACGAGGACATAAGATGGGAACTAAATGCCCTGAGCAATAAGTATTTAATGATGTAATCATCATGCCCCCTCGGGAGCAAAATCGAAAGATGACACACCAAAAATATGATTTGAAGTAGTATATCATGTAAAGTTGACTTCAGTTGACTATTTTCAAAATGAATTTTGAAAATATGGAGAATGTAAAGTTGAAAAGATTCCAAGAATTATAAAGTATCAGAAAGATTTGACTGCACAAGCGTTCGATCACATTGGTCCCTAAAATTTTAAAATGCATTTTTAAGGCTTTTGGGTGTGTCAGATCTCAAATTTGATCCCGAAAATGGATCCAGAATGGTCCAATTAGCCAAGGGTGCAATTTTTGCGCAAATCCGAGCACTTTTGAAAAATTTGGTCAACACCTATATAATGGCTTGAAGGGTCATTTTTATTTCATTTGTGCTTTTGTCTTTTAGTGATTTGAGCTCTAATATAGACATGGCAGTGAACTTGAGATATCATCATTTTGAGCGCTCCAAACGACATAACCGGCCAGCAGACTATGGACTACCGGTGAGTCATCGATCTCCCATCTTCGTACTTTCAATTACACATTTTTTGAGATCATTTATGCATGTTTTTAGCATGTTCAATTTTTTCTTCACGCGAGACCGATCTCTTCTCGCACGAAGATATTCTTTCTTCGCGCGAAGAAATAGGATGTGCTGTTTCTTCGCGCGCGGTCGGAATATCTTCGCGCGAGGCGATTTTGGCTTCTCGCGAAGATGTAGATTCTTCGTGCGTGGAAAATCTTGTTTTGTGCGAGAACCTCTTTTCTTGTGCGAGATGATCTATCTTCGCACGAGGAGCTCTATTTTTGTGCGAAGGAGAGTTTCTTTGTGCGAGGAGAGAACTATTTCATGTGAAAGCATATGTATTCGCACGAGATTTCAGCAATCTCGTGCGAAATTCTGTGCCATTTTTGTAATTTTTGCATTTAGAAATCGCATTGTATTTTGTTTTGATGCTTCGATTCGACTTGATACTGATCATTTGTTTATCATTTTTTTTTGTTTTGCGTGCAGGAGGTATTCGGAGACGTATCATTTAGATCTCATTATCCGCCTTATGGAGAGTTATTGTGGAGTTTGGATGATGCAGATCGGGCACACATTGCCCGATTGGGTTTGTCTTCACTATGTCGGATTCCAGCCATGATGGTGAATCACGGTTTACTGACTACATTGGTAGAGTGTTTCCATTCGGAGATGAACACATTTCATTTGCCGATGGGTGAGATGACCATCACACCAGAGGACATATGGAGGATCTTGAGGATTCCCTTTCACGGTGCTCGGGTTGTATATGATACAGTGCCTCGATTAGGGATAGAGGCACTATCCATTGTTTTTGAGAGAGAGCTACCGAGGGGCAGGGCCATCAGCTGGGATGAGCTGATGCATACTTATGGACCTACACACAGGTTGGCATCTATGTTGGGTATTTTCTTGAGTTGCTTCCTATGTCCTGACAGGGGACAACATGGGTTGGAGTGTGGATGGGGTGTCATGCTCCGTAGGATGGTTGAGGCACCTGAGATCTTTGGGTGGGGTCAGTGTATGTTGGCCCATCTGTTTCATGAGATGCATGAGGTCGTCTTCCACGAGAAGAAGACCATGGCAGCAGGTGTTTATGTATTATAGATCTGGGCCTGGGAGCATCTCCCTGTATGTAGACCAATTTTTGAGGATTCTCGGGAGCCCATGGAGCCCTACATTTGCAGATATCGAGGGCATATTACCCAGGCCCACCTGGGTAAGACTGAGCATTGGCGGGCACATCTCGATGACCTAGTGTCCGTTATATGGCAACCCTGGAGAGAGAGACAAAGGATTGGGATGATGCCCCGAGAGAGCTACCCTGGATGTTTAGTTCTCGACCGCTAGCAGGTAGGACGACATTTGTTATAGAGAGATTTGTCATCTCTCGAGTGTGCCGATAGTATGGTAGACCGCAGGACATTGTGGCTGAGTACTGTACCTATGCCAGGGTACAGAAGGATATAGAGCGGGGATGGCCTCCACAGATGGATCCAGGACGATCCATGATAGATATTCGTAGTTTGGTTGCAGTTCAGTGGGACTACCTGCCAGAGGTAGTAGATGCTGGGATGACGTCTGCATATCAAGAATTTTTGATGAGCCATCCATTCCCACGCTTCACAGATCCATTAGGGATGGTAGGGCAGGTACAGGGGGAGGGACAGGGATCACAGCAGCAACAAGCACAGCCACAGGTGCTACCACAGGTCCAACACCGGGTACAACAGATGCCTATTCCCCCACGACAGATGGGATCAGACCCAGGTGCTGGGGATAGTGGAGCAGGACACAGTCGGCGGAGGAGGCAGATGACAGAGGAGCAGGTTCTTCAGCAGGAGGTCCCACAGCGGTAGGTACCTCCACCGCAGCAGGCACCTCCACCTCAGCATGCACCAGAGATGGTCGATGAGGATATGCCGGATCAGCCGGTAGGTGGAGTACAGGATGCGGTACAGCAGTACCGAGAGCGGGTTCGTGTAGCCTCTCGACAGTTGGGAGAGTTGCAGATTGCAGTGGCAGTCAGGGATGTGCAGTTGGTAGAGAGACAGAGAGAGACAGATCGCCAGAGAGAGCACGCGGAGGCTGCAGAGCAGAGGCTAGAGTTGGCACAGGATGAGATCCGCTTCCAGTCTGCTCGAGCCGCATATTATTATGCTGCATACACTAGTGTAGTACCTGATGAGACATTGCAGGTGCAGCGATTCTCTCAGTACGCACGAGAGTCCGGAGGTGCACGACCTCCTGCCAGGCCGGATATGCCACCACTGCCTCCACCACCTGTTGCCCCTGTTCCTCCTACTCCTCCCAGAGGCGAGGGTTCGGGACAGAGTTAGATGCTCTATGCCTGACTTTTATTTTGATCTCTGGCTATGTATCGATTGGTGTGCCAGCACCAGATGTATCATTTTTGATCGATTGTGCTCGAGTAGTGCCCATTTTATTTGTACTGACCCATTCTTTGATATATACATATACGAGATTTTGAGCTGAGTATTCTTGTGTACATGTCATTGTCTGTTTTGTTTTTCTCTGATGTTCATGAGATGTATGTTTAGATAGAACGTATATGTATGAACTGACATCTGACATAGTTTTGTGCATTTTTTATTTTACAGTCACAAGTATTCCATGGAGGAACGAGAATCGATGAACCAAACGCTTGTGCAGCCATGGAGGAATCTGATGCATGTGGAGTATGAATAGGATTACCGTTGAATTGCGTGCTAATGCCAATGAAGTATGCAAGACTATGTTAAATGTAGCCTTAGGTCTGGTCACCAAGCCTCGATGATTTATCATCATTGGATATAAAACAAATCTCGTATGTTACACAACTTCCACTGACATTGCAATCCTGAAAATATGAATGTAACATATGTTATTGGAATGTCAGGATTAAATGTAAGCATTCGAGGCACAAGAAGCTAGAATGACCAAAACATTTGTCCCTTTTAATGTAACAAGTTAACATAAGCATCAAAGCATGAATGCTAGGATGACCTGAATGTTGCTTGTATGACAGGCACACCAAACACACGGGAGATTCCTCTTATGCAAATTATTCAATATTCATGCTGTCTGCAACGACCCTTGCGTTCGTAACCTGAGACAGAAGTGTGCTAAATATACTCACAGTGACCCGTACGTTCACTTAATAGGACGAGTATCAGTATGTACTATAGCATGAAGAGTTCACTCCAAAAAACAAGGAGAAGAACCAATATCGTTGACATATTTGTATAAAAGGAGTCGAGGTACACACGGCCATCCAATACGGAATGGAGGCTCTTATAGTGGACACCCCTCTTATAGGAATGTATCAACGTATTGGAACTAAACCGCAAACAGAAAACATATGAAAAGATCATGCCCCCAGTCATTACTTCTCTAGTTGGAGATGACATCATCGATGTTGCTCGAGGAGATATGATAAAGCAAAACAAAGCAATAAGAGAAAATGCTCAGAAGATCCAAACAAGTATATCATTGAGATTAATGTTTTCGAGATGATGTCAAGTGTCAATGTCTAGAATATGTAAGAAAGAAATCTCTTCAGTAGGGTGACAACAGTAGGCAGACGTAGTCAAAACAACTGGTGACTGTCACGAAGGAGATTCTATGAGGAACATCTCGAAAAGAGTGACACTGGTGACAGTAGGCAGACACAGTCAGAACAACTGGTGACTATCACGAAGGAGATTCTATGAGGAAAATCTTGAAAAGAGTAACACTGGTGACAGTAGGCAGACGTAGTCAGAACAACTGGTGACTGTCACGAAGGAGATTCTATGAGGAAAATCTCAAAAAGAGTGACACTGGTGACAGTAGGCAGACGCAGTCAGAACAACTGGTGACTGTCACAAAGGAGATTCTATGAGGAAAATCTCGAAAAGAGTGACACTGGTGACAGTAGGCAGACACAGTCAAAAAAACTGGTGACTGTCACGAAGGAGATTCTATGAGGAAAATCTCGAAAAGAGTGACACTGGTGATAGTAGGCAGACGTAGTCAAAACAACTGGTGACTATCACGAAGGAGATTGTATGAGGAAAATCTCGAAAAGAGTGACACTAGTGATAGTAGGCAGACGCAGTTAGAACAACTGGTGATTGTCATGAAGGAGATTCTATGAGGAAAATCTCAAAAAGAGTGACACTGGTGATAGTAGGCAGACGCAGTCAGAACAACTGGTGACTATCACGAAGGAGATTCTATGAGGAAAATCTCGAAAAGAGTGACACTGGTGACAGTAGGCAGACGCAGTCAGAACAACTGGTGACTGTCACGAAGGAGATTCTATGAGGAAAATCTTGAAAAGAGTGACACTGGTGACAGTAGGCAGACGCAGTCAGAACAACTGGTGACTGTCACGAAGGACATTCTATGAGGAAAATCTTGAAAAGAGTGACACTGGAGGGGAATGCCCTCGACCTATGACATAACTCAGTCCATGGATACATGAGCAGGACAAGCAGAAAAGCAAAAGCATGAAAGTGACTAACAAGAGGCGCCTGTTTACCAGGTTCTCACCTTCTCAATTTTTAAAAAAATTTTTTTTTAGGACTTTTCTTGATTTTTAGGATTTTTTTTTTTTTTTCAGGACATTTAGATATGTACAGAGAGCTTGCTGAGATTGAATTAACTGAAAAACCACTTCAAGTGGAGAGTGTTCATAGGCTCTTTAAGCACTTCTCCTTCAGTTGTAGAAAGTTGATAGGCGCTAGATCCACATACTGCAGTAATGATGTAAGGACCTAGCCAGTTTGGTTCAAACTTTTTCCTTTTGCATTCATTGTTGTTGATTCTTAGGATTATCTCTTAGGACGAGATCACCCAGCTGGAAGTCACGTGGCCTAATCCTCCTATTGTAGCTTCGTGCCATTCTTTGTTGATATGCTCGTAGATGATCACAGGCCACTTGTCGTCGTTCATCCAGCAACACAAGTTCTTGAAGTCGGGCTATCCTACAGTCATCATCTGTGATAAGGCCTTTCATAGAGATTCTCAAGGTAGGAATCTCAATCTCTATCGGGAGCACAGCATCTGCCCCATATACCAACGCAAAAGGAGTCGTGCCCATTGGAGTTCTAATGCTTGTTCTATATGCCCATAGGGCTGGATTGATCTGGAGATGCCAATCTTGCCCTGACTTACTGATTGTACGATGAAGAATTTTGAGAATTGCCTTATTTGATGCCTCAGCTTGCCCATTACCCTGGGGGTAATAAATGGAAGACCAATGTTGTGTAATTTTATATTTCTTGCACAGTTCCTTAAGGTCTTTATTTTTGAATTGTCCTCCATTATCAGTAATGATTGAGGATTTGTATACCATATCTAGAGATGATGTAGTTTGTGATAAAAAGCGCTACAGTTTTGCCATCAACAATTGTGAGAGGGACTGCCTCTACCCATTTCGTGAAATAATCTGTAGCGGTGATAATGAACTTATGTCCATTAGAAGAGGTTGGGTGAATCTGTCCTACCAAGTCAAAGGCCCATTGTTGAAATGGCCATGTTGGAGTAGAGGGAATCAACTCTCTAGCTGGAGCGTGAATGAGATTCCCGTGTAGTTGACACTGTTTGCAGGACCTAGCATATTTAATAGCTTCTTGCTCCATTTTAGGCCAGTAGTAACCAGCACGAAGGAGTTTGCGAGCTAGTGTTAGGCCATTGGAACGAGATCCGCAAATGCCTTCGTGAATGTCAATTAGTGTACGTTTGGACTCGTCGAGTTCTAAACACCTAAGGAGTGTTCCGTCGAGACCTCTCCTATATAGATCGTCAGCAATAATGACATAATGTGAAGCGTTACGAATTAAGTAACGTTTCTCATTCCGGGTCAGACCTTTCGAAATGGTTTGATTACAAAGGTAGGAATAGATGTGATGGTATCGGGATGATTCTTGTCCTATAATAGAATAGATCATCTTGGAATCAGGTGTGTCATAGGCTGGATAGTGTAACGCTTCCACCAAGAACTCGTGTCGGAGATCATTTTTTGGCATTTGTAGAAGGGAAGCCAGAGTGGCCATGGAATCAACCGCTTTATTATCTGCACGTGGAACCTGTTGGAAGGTGATGTGTGCAAAATATTTCATCAAGTCATCAACCATGTGCTTATAAGGAATTAGTTTTTCATCCTTTGTTTGATACACATCATTTACTTGGTTGATGACAAGCTGGGAGTCACCGAAGATATCCAATTGATCTACTCTCCATTCAGCTGCAATTTTCATACCATTGATCAAAGCTTCATATTCAGCAATGTTATTTGTACAAGGAAACAAAATCTTGTATGCTTTAGGCAATGAGTATTTCTGTGGTGTGATGAAAAGCAATCCAACACCTGATCCTTGTTGTGTGAAGGATCCATCGAAGAACATAACCCATGTATGGTGAGTGAGTGTTAGAATTGACTCATCTGGAAAATCAATGTTTATTGGTAGGAGACTTGGTATGGGTGCCTCAGCTAGCTGGTCTACAATTGCCTGTCCCTTTATAGCTTTGCGTTCAACATATTGGATGTCGAAATCACTTAGTATCATGACCCATTTAGCCAATCTTCCTGTGAGAGCTGCCTTACTGAGTAAATACTTTAAGGGATCTATTTTAGCGACAAGCCATGTAGTGTGGGCAAGCATGTAGTGTCTCAACTTTTGGGAAGCAAAGACAACTGCCAAGCAAACTTTCTCAATAATACTGTAGTTTTTCTCATAAGAGACCAATGTTCGGCTCAAGTAATAAATAGCTCTTTCTTTGTTATCATTTTCTTCCTGAGTTAACAGGATTCCCAAAGATGTTTCAGTAGCTGAAATGTATAAAAGCAAAGGTTTCCCATGCATAGGAGGCATCAGGATTGGTGGATTGACAAGATACTGTTTAATCTGTGTTAAGCTTTGCTCACAATCCTGGCTCCAATTGAATTTCACACCCTTATGTAAAGTCTTTGTGAAGGGTTGTGATTTATTCGCCAATTGTGAAATAAATCTGCGAATAGATTGAAGCCTTCCTTGTAGTCCCCTCATCTGACTGATGTTTCAAGGTGGTGACATGTCCATTATTGCTTGTACTTTTTTTGGATCTACTTCAATTCCCTTTGCAGAAACAATATATCCTAACAGTTTTCCTGATGTGACACCAAATGCATACTTCTTAGGATTGAGCCGAAGACTAAACTTTTCCATACGATCTAGGATTGGTCCCAAATTGTGCAAATGGGTATTGTGTTTAGCACTTTTGACCAAAGTATCATCAACATAGTCCTCCATAGTTCTATGCATCATGTCATGGAAAATTGTAGTAACAGCCCGCTGATATGTAGCTCCAGCATTCTTTAAACCAAATGGAATTACATTCCAACAAAAGGTTCCCCATGCACATGTGAAGGCTGTTTTCTCTTGATCTTCTGGTGCAATTTTTATCTGATTGTATCCAGAAAAACCATCCATAAGTGAGTACATCTCATAGCCAGTTGTCATGTCTACAATCATATCAATATTAGGGAGTGGGAAGTCATCTTTAGGACATGCCAAGTTAAGATCATGAAAATCTATACAAACTCCGATAGACTTATCATGCTTGGACACAGGGACAATATTGGATATCCATTCAGCATAATCAATTGCACGAATGAAACCAGCCTTCAGAAGTTTCTCCAATTCGGCTTTGACTAGCAATGCAACATGAGGATGCATTTTGCGGAGCTTCTGTTTAACTGGTTTTATGCCTGGCATTATGGACAAGTGGTGCATAATAAGATCAGGATCCAATCCTGGCATGTCAGAATATGTCCAGGCAAAATTTTTTTTCTTTCCCTTGAAAAAGGCAATGAATTGTTCCTTTTCTTCAGTTGACAATGACTGAGCCAAATGTATCACATGAGGATGTTCTTCTGTGCCTAGGTTAATTGGCTGTGTTGGCTCTATTAACACTGATGATCTCTCCTGAAAGTGACTGGGAAGGACATCAAATATCTCATCTGCGGGCGCCTCAGAGAGGTTTTCACCCTTGGATACGTCTTTTGTTTTTACTATTTTTGGATCCGACACTGCCACAATGTGGTTTTCACCATCGGACCTCTTGCAATTTTTCTTTTTAATTATGTGACTAAGATATTTGATGTCGGCCTCAGTCATGTTGACGCTCTACTCATTGGTGGAAGACGTTACAGGTTCGATAGCGTTTAGGTAATAGGCAAGAGTATAGTCATTCTGGAACGTGGGGACTTCGTTAGATGCATTGGGGTTCCAGTCTATAAGCTCAGGATGTGCGAGCGAGAGAGTAGTGGCTGGTTCAATTGCGTTCATAGTATAGTTATTAAATGCATGGACCAAAAATTTGAGACCTACGACGACCTCACCCACAGGTGTATTCAAACGTCTCGGAGTACGAACATTAGTAATTGATGAATCTAAGACACTAGTTGGACCAGACCTCTCCTGTGACCTATCCCTAGATGTTTCATTCACTTCGATTTGATTTTCATAGACATGCACTTGGTCAATGTCTTTATCAATAGTCGCTTCTGAAAGATTGTCAAATTCATATTCATGAGAATCGGTGCTACATGGTGAGAAACTATAGAACTCCCCAATAGTGATAGGGACATACTCTCCTTCAGCCTTTGGATTCTTACACAAATACTCAACATGACATGACTAACTAGATTCTCCCTTTTCTGAATGATATTCAAGTTGCTCAGTATTGTCCTCAGAAGAATCACTAGTATCATCCAGAGTGCTAACACGTGGCACAAAGTCATCTAGCTCAGCAAAGAATTTAGCAAAATCATAAGGAATAGGATGAGGGTAAGAATCCTCATCATCAGATTCTTCCTTTTGAGTACCTGATTCAGATTGTGACTCATTTTCAGATGAACTCTCAGGTACAGGTATGAATTTATTGGTTCCCAAATGGAAAGGGACCTTCTTGAACCCTAGGCCAGTTGTGTCACTGTTGCTTCGAGCTGTTGCTTTGACAGGATCTATTAAACCATTGTTATTGCACCCAATAGGGCCAGTTCCCTTGTAGCCAAAACGCTTCATAAGATTAAGACCAGGTCCATACTTCTTAGGAGTGATTTTTCGAACTTGTTCTGTTAGGTCTACTGGAGACTCTTCTTTGTAAAGCCATGCAACAATGGCTCTGTTTTTGCTTTCATCTTCTAAGGGAACTGTAGCTTTGACAAAAGAACCATTAAAATTGGTATGAGGTGTCAATACGAATGGCTTCTTTGCTAGTGAGGGTCTCCCAAAATGTTGAGGGGATTCTAGAATTGATGTTAATGATAACACTGGTTCCATGTGGTACTCTCCCATACCAGTTTCTTTCAATTTAAATGACTACTCAATTTGTTTCAGCTTATTTTTGTGACAATCAGTAGACTCACGGTTAGCAGGGATGAAAGATTCAGTAGCTTTAAGCATATTGCAAGTGTAGCTAGTAGTTGCTGGAATAGTAACTTCAGAGCCATGAAATGGGAATTTAATGCATTAGTGGTATGTGGATGGCACAACGCGCATCTCATGTATCCATGGCCATCCTAACAGAATGTTGTAGGCTAAGGGAATGTCGAGCACCTGACAGGTGACATCCCTTTCGACAGGACCGACACGAATTGGTAAAGTCACAAGACCTACTGACTTTCATTCTACTTCATCGTATGCTTTAATAGTGATCTTTTGTCGAGGATCGATAGAGTCCTCAGAATAACTCAATTGTCTAAGCAGAGCTGCAGAAACAATATTTAGGCCAGCGCCATTGTCAATGAGTACCCGACGAACACGTGTCTGGTGGATCATAACCTTAATGTGTAGAGGTTGATTATGTGGGTGATTCAGTGAGTTGTCATCCTCCTCAGAGAAGGTCATAAGATGAGGTGAGGTCAGGTGACCTACCATGGATTGAAATCATTCAAGATCAAGATCCTGAGGAACGTTTGTCTCAGTGAGGGCTCTGTCCAGAATTTTCTTATGAGCGGGCGAGATTTTAAGCAGCTCAAATATAGAAATGTGAGCATTGGTTCATTTCAATTGATCTAGAACATTATAACTGGTTACAGTCAAGTTTTTTGTGTGTTTTGCACCTTTACCAGATGGACCAGCAAGGGCTTTGTCCTTGTGTTGTTCGAGATTTGAAGTAGGAGATGTAGGACCTTTGAGCACCAATTTCGCATGAGAGCGAGTAACAACATTAGCACAGTGTTGCGAAGACATATTATCCATGTTATTGAAAGTAGGGCTTCTCAAGACAAATGGTGTCTTGGGTTTATCGTTATCTTGTTTCCCCTTTATGGTAATAACCTCGCAGTATTCAAAATCTATAGGTTCAACCATGTGAATGACATTGTCATCATTGGAATACGTATAGTTGACCTTATTGTAGGGTTTTGGTTTCAAAGTCTCTCCTTTTTCATAAGGTGGGAAAGGCTCTTTGAATGCCTTGTGGTCTGAGTTTTTGTTATGTCCATCTACCACAAGTTCACCAGCATCAATCATGTCTTGGACTTTATGACGTAAGTTTATACAGTTGATGGTTTTATGACCCTTGTTTTGGTGATACTCACAAAATGAGGTCTCATTCCACCATGGTGGACGTGGTTGTGGATCATAGGGACGAGGGTTATCCATTGGTGAGATAAGCTTGTGTTGTAGCAATGTTTTGTAAACCATATCCAAAGGTTCTCCTAAAGGCATATACTCTCGCTTGGGTCGTGCTGCCCATGAGTTTCTCGGTTTATGCCCAGACATTTTATTGTCAGGAGGAGGCTTCTCAGCACTTTTGGCTTCTTTGAAGCAGTCTGTGAGATTAAATGTTGCTTTAGCAGGTTTTGGTGTGACATTATCAACAACCCCATCATGTACAATTTCTTGATTCTTGTTGACATGTTTGATTTTATCCTTGTTGGAAGTGGAACTTTTTTTTGAGTCTCTCTGAAGAGTGAGCTCACCCTTCTTGACCATAAATTCTTCGATACGGATAGCCTGTGTAATCATGTCTTCAAAGGTACACGGACCTTGTAGTTGGACTCTATACCCGAAATCAGGTAAGAGGTTATCGGTGAAAATGTCGAGCTTCTCCGTTTCTGGGATTTTACGGGAGTACTTGGTATAAAGCTGTCTCCACCGTTGGAGGAAAGTGAGAAAAGGCTCACCCACTTTCTGTTTAAGGTTGCATAGATCTCAAATATTTACAGGGTGTTGAATGTTATGAGAATATTGCTGAACAAATGAATTAGCAATTTCGTCAAACGTCTTGATGCTAGGAGGTAAATGTGAAGACCACTCCAAAGCTTGACCACCTAGGCTTCTAGGGAATAAATGCATGAGGTACGTTTGATTGTGTATAAACTCCATAGATAAAGCACCAAATTCTCACAAGTGATCTTGGGGATCAGTAGTACCAAAGTACTTGTCATATTTGGGTAGTTCTACAACTCTTGGGAAAGGCGACATGTTTATACTTTTGTCAAATGGAAATGAACAAAGAGTGTCCAATGTGTATGTCTTTTTAGGTTTCTCTTTCTCATGCATCATCTGAGCCAATTGGTCTTGCATAATTTTTAGTTGTTTTTGGAGTTTAGTGATCTCGATTTCTTCTTCACATGTGATAATGGTCTCCACATCGAAATGTGTGGGGAGTTTAGGTCCCTCTTGGGTGAGTTTGAGAAAGTACTTTTCTTTCTCTTCGTTGATTAGGATTCCCATGACCTTCTAAAAGTTCTTGTCTCATCGACATCTTGCTATGTGTTCAAGAAGGATTTCCACCTCTTCTTGTTCTTCATCAATGTCATTTTCTTTCTCTTTCTCCTTGTCATCCCTAGGTTGTTCTTGATATCGACTATGGCTACCCTGTTCAGGTTCACGATTAGGCACTATAGGAACTTGTTCAGTTTTTGTATGTTGTGTTTGAAAAGGGTCCGTGGAGAAAGGGTCATACATTGTGTTTGAGAATGCAAGACTCCTACCTGTCTCAGTATCCTTTTGGTAAAAAAGATTCCCAATTTGTTGGAAATTGGGAAATGTTCGTTGATCTTGAGATGACCTTGCAGGTGAGGAAGACCGTGAAGACACCTCACTAGCCAAACTAGATATGGATTGCGTAGCGAAAGGTAAGCTACCTCTGCTGCGATTATGACCCCTAGCACGACCACGTCTAACGTTATCAGGATAAAACACATTGCCACTTCTGGTTGTGACAGTCATAGGCAAGGACACAAAGCTAGAACCTAGACAAGGACTATACTAAGACTGAGTCTCAAAAAGGACAAGATAGTAATAAGAATGCTGTTCACTAAGGCACAAATGGTCTGATTTAAAGGCTAAAATAGCCAGAGATTATGACCACTGCAACACAAATTATGGCAAGCATTAAGACGAGGATGTATGAGACGAGACTAGTCAAGGTATAAGACACAGGTTTTCAATTAAGCAAAGTGTCACTGTTCCAGGACTGATTGCAAACAGAGAGCGATAAATGGACGCAAAAAAGGATAGCGTGCAGGCTGCAGATAGCTAAAACAAACCCAGATTGTAAATGCTGATACAAAAATTCGCGCAAAAAACCTTTATGGGTCGCGCGAAGAAGTTTTACGACCCGCGCGAAGATGTTTATGTCTCGCGCGAAGATCAGTAACAGTTTTTAATTTCGCGCGAGAATGTTTCTGTATCGCGCGAAGATGCGCAACAGAACTTTAATTTCGCGCGAGGGCAAAATGGCTTCGCGCGAGATCCAAATGATTTCGCGCGAGAAAAAAATGATTTCGCGCGAAACCAAAATGATTTTGTGCGAACGGACAGAACAGTTTCACAACAGCGACTAATTTTGACAAAATTTTTGATCGATCCAATAACCAGGCAGATAAACAGGCACGTAGAACAGCAAGCAAGTGATTTCAAGCACGTCCGAAAACAATGAGCAAGGGCAAAAGCAACCTTGCGCATGAAAAATCAAGTGACTTAGTTTGTGTTTAATCCATAAGAGAGCTATTTGTGTACATTTTCAAAGAGTTTTGCAATCATCGCACATGTTTCTTAGAAAAATAAAAGTTGGCTTCTCTAAGGCATTTAATAATGGTTTGACTCTGCAACTTTTATGGCTCACAGGGGTGACCTCCAATCTCGACGCACCGAGGTTTTGACACAGTCTGAGAACTTAATCTTCAAGAGCTGCTAGGGAGATCTGACAACCCACAGTGAACCACACCCGTGGAGATTTCTTCCACAAGGACATTTATATAGCGGTTGTCACTACCATGGCGAAAATGGCTATTACCGCTTGAGGTTCCGTCATCACAGTTTTCCTTGTAGAGGGATTGTCTGCTACGGTTAACCCTCTCTAAAGGTGACCGACTCACAATAGTATACCACAAGGGGACTTAGCTTCCAGATTCAAGGTTCTAACACCTTTTCACCTTTAGCTCAATCAAAGCAAACAGATTAATCCGACACGCTAGACTAAGATTATCCCTTAAAGATCTATGATATCATCTTCCTATGATTTATCAACCTCTCCGGAGAAAGGATGCCTTAATCAACAAGTCAAAGATTCATCTATCTATGAGATGCTCAAAGTATCCTCCCCACCCATAAGGAATCCGTCTTAGAGAGGAGTTTCACTAGGAACCCACTCCCTCAAGATCCACGAATGGTGTTCATGGGGGCTTAATTACTATGTGTGTACAGATGTTAATTCTTGAAAGCAAATCTATCTAAAAGTAATAAAAAAGCCCAAGGTGGTACACTTAACGCTTTAACTAATGTGAGGTGAGTCCAAAGATGTGGAACATTTAACCCCTCACACAAGCCAAAACGAGTCCACAACTCAGAAATTAGTGAGTTCTAAAAAGCACAAAAGGGTTGCCTTGTGGAGCCTTCAACGCTTATGTCCTGTAGACCCCTCCCCTATTTAACGTGGCGTTGAGCTTGCAACCACAGGGTGGAACGAGGGGCCGACGGATTAGCGAGTCCAATAACCCAAGATAGTTAATCAGATCCATCACTAAAGACTAAGCCTGCTAAATGAATACTAACAGAGATTACACCCTAGTATGATTTTATGCATGTGTTGTAAAATGGAAGTACAGAAGGAAACATACAAGCTCGACACGAAAGATGTTTGTTTTAGATCCAAATGAAATGTTATCAGCTGATGAAGATTACCTGGTGATCCTCGCAATGCGCTTAGTAGATTCTTACCTGTTCCTGACAACTTTAGCACGCTTTTCCCATTATTCCTGAAACTGCTACTATGCTGTTCAAAAAAAATCAAGACAAAACACAGAAACACTAGAAACTGCTAACAGTCAACAGGAAAATTAGAAGAACACGCAAATCAATGCAAAAAAAATAAAAAAATTGCCTCTGTCAGTAGAGTTTCGTGCGAAATTCCTGACAGCCCGCGCGAAGAAGTTTTGCGGCCTGCGCGAAATCAAATCCGGCTCGTGCGAGATTAAATTTAGCTCGCGCGAAAAAATAAAGTCTTGCGTGAAGATTCGCGCGCCGTAGAACTTTCTCACGCGATGCGGAAAGAATCTTCGCGTGAAGATTCTATATCCTCGCGCAAAAATGAACAGTTTCGCGTGAAGATTCGAACCTGTACGGAACAGTACGGACAGAGAACAAAAAAAGATTAAAAAAATACAAAAAGAGGCCAGAAAAATTGATTTTTCGGCCCCACGGTGGGCGCCAGAAATGTATGCGTGAAAATGCGGCCTATACTAACACACACACTTCAACACGGTCCTTATTTGCAGATTCATCGCGGAATGAACATTGAATTGTACATCCAAAATTTGCCCTACAAAGCGACCTGTTGCCTTCTATCTAAAGGGATTTTGCTTGTTAATATCCTCAGAATCGAGGTGTAGGCAACCAGACCCTCTAAGAACGAAGGATTTGACAATGGAATTAAGCTAAGAATGAGTATACAGATTAATCTAAGAAAATGAAAGATGCAATGTAATCTAAGAACAAAATGAAGCAAACTAGATTAAGCATATGCATGATTAAACTAAAATGAGATTAAACTAAAAATGAGAATGTGTGCAAGAAATGGAAGTAAATATGAGCATGAATTTCAACAGCAATTCGATAGCAAATCAATTCATCCTCCCTCAAATGAAGAGATGAGGGTCTCTTAAATAGAGTTTCCTGGAATCCATCAACGGTTGAGATCGATTCAGATCAACGGTCAGGATTGAAGATGAGTTTTAGTCATAAAGGGAGATTCCCAAGTTAAAGGGAGTTAACATACTTAATTTGAGATAAATAAGGAGTTAACTGTTTTAATTTGAGTAGAAAAAGGAGTTAACTGTGTTAACTCATTTTTGATCAATAGTGAACTGGAAATTCCCCTTTTTTGAACTGGAGAGAGGTTTTGTTGAGATATTTAATTTAATAAAATGAAATATGCTTTCATAATTACTTTTTCTATTTAATTAAATAATCTTTAATTAATTAGAGACACTTTTGTTTAATTAAATAACTTTATTTAATTAATTAGGAATGTCTTCCCATTTAATTAAATAACATTGTTTAATTATTTAGAAGTAAGTACTCTATTAAATTAAATAATTTCTTTTAATTAATTAGAAATACCTTTCTCATTTAATTAAATAATTACATTTAATTAATTAAGATAGGCGTATTTATTAAATTAAATAAATTTAATTCCATAGTATATTAGCCTTAGGATATAATTTAATTTAATTAAAGTATAAATACTTAATAATTAAATTAAATATTAATCAAGTAGGTTTAATGCAACTAATATGAGTATGTACTATAGGAATTAAATAAGAAATATGATGAATGCAGATTAGGGTTTTTCTGCATTTGACAATTAAGTCAAGTAGCGAATAGTAGAATGAGAATTGCCTATTAGAATAGGACTTTGGAATTATCAGAAATAGACTAGAATTGGTATAATGGCAATGAGCCAATTTTGGGGTATTACAATTTCTAGGTTTGGATGTCCATAGAGAATTGTCACAGATAATGCTATGTGTTTCAGATCTGAGGAGTTCATCAAATTTTGTGAAAAATATGGAATGACAAGATCATCATCTGCTCCATATCATCCACAAGGGAATGGACAAGCTGAGTCCACAAATAAGAGCCTGTTGAAGGTCATTAAGAGAACCTTGGATGATAATAAAAATGCATGGGATTCCAAGTTACGGTTGGCAATATGGGCTGACAGAGTGACTATAAAGAAAGCAATTGGTGTAGCTCCATTTGATTTAGTGTATGGAATTCAAGCCAGAATGCCTCAGAACAACTTGATGGGACTATACAATTACATCTAGTTATATGATGAAGATACTACAGATGAAATGCAAGAAAGAATGGATGAATTGGTAGGATTGACCGAAACTAGAAGAGAAGCATCTTTGAGGAACCAAAAGTTGCAATTGCAAGTCAAAACACTTTATGACAAAAGGACTGTAAGCAGAAAATTTGAAAATGGAGACCTAGTCTTGATGTGGAATGCCAGAATTGAAGATAAAGGAAAACATAGCAAATTTGATCCTACTTGGTTAGGCCCATATCTCATTGAGAATACTTGGGGTGAAGATTCTTATATAATCAAAGATATATCTGACAATATTCTTGAATTGCCAGTTCATGGACAGTTCTTGAAGAGGTATTTTTCTTGAAAAATACTTATTTTCTTCCATGAACAGTAGTTTTAGGGTTCCTTTCATTTTGCGTTCTCTGTAAATCCTTGTAAGTATCCTTGTGCAGTTTGGTTCCTTGTTTTTTGTGTGTTGCTTTGTGCTCTCTGAAGATGTTGTCATCTTGCCAAATGTGTGGTCTGCTCTCCCATAGATTCTGAAATTCTTGCATAGACTCAGGTAGTCTATCATCCCCAGACAGAGCCACTGTTGGTCTGACTTTTTGTGCAACAGAAGTTTTTGTAAATTATAGAAAAGTCAAAAATTTTATTTGAAACATAGGTTTTATGGGTAATCCATCCATAAGAAAAAACTCATGAAAACCCTACGTTCTATCTGTTCATAAACTGTCGAGCGTGAAACTTTTAAATTTTCAAATGAGAAGAATATTCTGTCCATTTTATTTTATGTTTCCCTGAGGTTCCCTTTTTCTCAATCGTTCTAACCATTAGGTCCAAGTAGATCTACCGCTGTCGTTACCTCGCTATGAAAAATTGCATGCTTTTTAAGCCATTCGAGGTAGCGAGTGCTGAGTATTTTACAAGGCGGGACCGCAAAGTGAAGATACAGTGGTCAGACATTGGTTTTCTGAATGATTTATTGTGCAGGTACATGTTGCAACTACCATCCAAACAGGAAAGGGGACCCAGTATAATATCTAAAAATAGAGCCAGAATGATGATTTTTCTGACGCTTCACCACCTCGCTATCAGAAAAATCAGACACTTTGCCGTTAGTGAAGTAGCGAGGTCCCATAAAGTCTGAAGGGGTGGTGACGTTACATTTTTCTGGTGCTTCGACTTCACCAGGTGGCGTGACAAGTCATAAATGCCGTTCTCAGAAGCAGTTTAAGTAATAGCAATTATTATCTTCTGCCCCTTGCATTTTTTGGTACGGAATTTTTCAAAACGCTGGAGCTCGCTACCTCGCTATCAAAAAAATCAGATACTTCACCGTTAGCGAAGTAGTGAGGCCCCGTAAAAAAGAAAGATCGGCAGCAACCTTTGGTGACGTGGAATGATACTTAGGACTACAATAAATTTTCTACAGGCGCCAGCTATGCAGAGATCTTTGTTTTCATTAATGCCTTTCTATTCGAATGAGCAAAGAGATCCTGAACGTCAGCTTGGAACAGAATCAATGGTCCTCGCTACCTTGCTATGCAAAATTGCATATTCTTTAAGCCATGCGACATAGTGAGTATGAATCAGAAGACCCCGTGCAGTTTCCTCACCCTTGATTGAGTATGTGATCAACGGCTGTCGCTTTCTCGCTATGAAGAGTTGCAAGGGAGATAATTATAGTGACATAGCGAATAGGGCTCACCGCCTTCTTTCTGAGCAAACCTAGTGGCATATCATTTGATTGATTCTGAATCAGATCGACGGTTGTCGTTGCTTCACTATGACAAGATGCTTGTTTTTTATGCATAACGAAGTAGCGACATGCTGACACATGTCCTCAGATGTCAATGGGTCCAAATACAAGCGCCATCAAGGAAAGAATGATATATTCTCATTGGGTAAAGTAACTGACATGTCAAATGCAACTCCTAGTTGTTCTTTCTGTATCACATGATCGTAGGATTTTTAAAGATCGATGGCGCAGTTTTGAACACAAAATGTAGTGCCACTCCTTTTATTAATTAGACATGAAAGCATCATCCGTGAGAAAAAATAGAGTATAATACAGAGAGTTTTCATCAGTTTCATCTCATGCAAGCAAAGATTTGAAGCCATTCTTGTGTAGAAGCAATTACTGAAGGAAAGTGTGCCAAAGCCTGGTAGAAATTGTGAAGTTGTCTGTTCGCAGAAAGTTTGCGAAAATACAGAGGAAAACAAAGACAAAATTCAAGTAAGTAATACTACCATAATCCTCGTAGGCTTTCTAGTTCTGTGAAAAATAAGTCCAAGATGCCTCCAAAGAAGGGATTTTCAGGTGCAGTAAATTATTTGGATAGGAATGTGCATGATGATTTGCTTGAGTTGCTTCCTGAGTCTACTGTAGAGACAACACAAGTTAAGAGGTTAACCTCATTGAACCCTAGGCTAAGGGTAGCTGATGGACTTTATGATAAGGGTAATTGGGTTCAGGATGCTCAGACTTCTCAAACTGGTTTGAGTCTGTTCAAAAAATAGTTCGCAGAGAGGAAATTATATGCCCCTCATGCCAATATATGGAATTTTGACTTTGGAAAGCTTGTTGTTCCCAGTGTGTTTATGGATTATGACCTGCTTGAAACTGTAGTGAAAAGCTATGATCCAACCACTAAGGTAGTGAGTGTAGAACAAGATTTAGTATGCAAAGAACATTAACAAATAAAGTAAACATTCACAAACCAAAAACTAAATTCACATATATGCTTAGACAAAGAAAGCAAACAATAAGTGCAAACCTCACAAGAGAAAACACCCCATGCTTTCTTGATTCTGTAGATGTGTCCTTTTGTTGTGGATGTATGCTCAAGATGCTCAAAAGCTGCTTCAATGGAGATGGGGTAATGGCAAATTGGTAGCTTTGTGAGCTCTCAATTTGGCATTATAAGGGTATGGGTATGGATTTTGGCTCTCAAAAGGGCATGGTAACTTTAGCTCAAAGATTGTTGATGAAATGGCTTGGGATGGGATTCAATTTATAGGCTAAGGGGTAGAGGGATGGAGGGCTTAGATGCAAGGATGGATGAAGGCTTAAGGAGGGCTAGGATGCACTCAAAGGAGAGCACATGGATTGTGCTTGTTTAGCATTAATGGGAAGGTGACACTTGTCACAAGGAGGATGAGTGTGAGAGGGTAGGGTAAAGGGTTGGTTAAAGGCATGATGAGTGGGGTTGAGTATGTAAGAGGGATGTAAGAGAAATGAGTGTGGAAGAGGGAAGAGTGTGGAAGATGGGTGTAAGAGTCATGAGTGGGCTTGTAAGAGTCTTTTATGTTTTGTAAGAGCACTCATGACTTAGTGGTTGGGTTTTTTGAGGGGAGACTTTGGTTTGGATTAGGAAATTCTTAAACTTGTTTAAGGAATGTGACAACATTAGGGGGTGGATTAGGCTTGGGTTTAGGATTAGATTAGGGATGTTAGAGATGTGCAAGTGGATGGCATTAATTAGGGTGGATGAGTTAGTGGCTAAGCTTGGTTAGTATGGGTGGATTAGGCTAAATGGAGGATTAGAGATAGGTTAGGGGTTTTTGAATTTGAGGATTTCATTTATCAAATAGATTTATTTAATAAATGGGGATTTTTGGAATTAGATAGGAGAAAAGGATTTAATTGATAAATAATAGATTATTTGATTTATCAATTAGGACTATAGATGATTAATTAAATTAATCAACTAGGGATGGCAAAGGATTAATTAAATAAGAATTTAATTAATGATGCCTTTAGAGATGGCTAAATTAGATTACCAAAGTAGTGTAATCAAATTTAGGTGTCTACATTTTGCCCCTCTTTGACATAGTGTTGAGACAACACTATTTCAAAGAAGTTCGAATGAAGACGACACGAGGAAGATGTTTTAGCAACAAGGTTGCCCCAGTCTCAGATAAGAAGAGGAGAGACTAGACTTAGATGATGCCCCCTCAAGAAGGTGGCGGGGAGAGAAATGAGGCTCGACGACTTCTTGAAAAGTACAAGAAATTGAGATTAGCTGAGATGCAGGTTGGCGAAGAGAAGGGGCTGAATTAGCTCAAACTCTCACTACGGGAGAATGATAAAGGGAAATCAGAGGCACAATAGTAAAGCAAGCTTAAGACTTTCTAAGATTGGGGGGGGGGGGAGATGGAGGAGCAGAGTGCTATAAAAGGAATTCATTGAAGCTTTTTGAGTGGGGGGATACTTCAAAGAGAAGTACCACCATGTAGTTGAGCACTAGATTTGCTATAGGACTGTTGGTTAATTGCCAGGGTTACCAAGAACATCAAGGCCTTTTTACCAACCGTCCAGAGGACTGACGAACTGACTCAAAAAAAACACACAAGGATTGCCCTAGTATCACACATGAATCCCAGAGGAAGCAGCGTGGAAACGACACTAGGTAACCCACAAGCAAAAAAAGAAAACAAGAAAAAGACCTGATCAAGACCTTACGCTCTAATTGCCCCATTCGCAGCATACCATGATATGGAAGATCGTGGCAACCTTGAGGAGGGAACAAGGAGATTGCTTGGAAAAGATATTTCAAGACCCAAAAAGGAAGATCCCAAATCAAAAGAAAGCAAAAATTCAAAAGAGAACTGTTTGCCAACGAGATGGGTAGGACGAGGTACTAACGGACCAAGATCAGACATGAGGAAAGCTATATCCTGCAAGGATCTATCAGAGAGCACCTAAGCTGATGGATCTGGATGAGTGATGCGTCTAGCAAGCTGAACTAAGAAGGATAACACTTTGGTGATAGGAGATCTAGCTAAAGGATTCATTGAAATATCTAACCAAGGTGTGCGATGTGTGCAAGATGTTGACCAAGGATGAACTAACATGAAAGCCAGATAGATACAATGATACTAAGCTAAAGAGGATGTACAAGCTGACAGACCAAGATATGTTACAAATGTACAAGTTTGTTCATGTTTTGGTTTTTTGTGAGATGGAAATGTTTGTGAAGGATGGGATGTCTATAATAGTTGATAGGTGGATAGGTAGATGGTTTGTGAAAAGCTTAAGGAAAATGAGATTCTGTGTGTGCATGTGATAGGATACAGGCTAGGATACAAGATTATTTACAAGCTGGAATATGGTACAAGCTTTGGACAAGATTCAGATAAATACAAGGTATGGTACAAGATTTACAAGGTATAATACAAGCTTTGGTACAAGATTTACAAGCTGTACAGGAGGTATTGATAAGCTCCATCAGATTTTGGATATTTGATTGGAACACCAAGGAAACAAGTAGGTGTTTTATGGGATGGTGGGTGGATGGATGAGGGATAGGATAGTGATAGATAATGGATTAGTCTTTAGCACACAAGGCGCCTGAATTACCAGGTTTTCACCAAGGTACCTATCCAAGGCGCTTGAATTGCCAAGTTTTCACCATTGGATGCTTATTTCTCTTTACTATTTTTTTTGTATTTTTCAAAAGCTGGGTATACCAAAGATCTTCAAGCATAGAACTTCTTGAGATGAATGATGTTAGTGGGATCATTCAAGAGTTCTCCTTCTGGTGTAGATAATTGATAGGCTCCAAAGCCAAAGGAGGCAGTAACCACATAGGGACAAAGCCATGTAGGTTCAAACTTGCCTTTCTTTTCTCGATCTGCTTGGACTTTCATATTTTCTTTGAGGACCATATCACCTGGCTGAAAGTGTCGTGGGAGCACCTTCTTGTTGAAATTCCTTTTGAGATGAGTTTGGTAGACCGTGAGATGTTCATAGGCTTGTTGTCTCTTCTTGTCTAAGAGATCTAGCTGGGTGAGTCGAGCTACTCTGTATTCTTCATCTGAGATTTTCCCTCACAAAGATATGCGTAGTGAGGGAAGTTCAACTTCTATAGGTAATACCGCTTCGGCACCATAGACTAGGGAGTATGGAGTTGTGCCTGTGGATGTACAGAAGGAAGTTCGATAGGCCCATAGAGCCGGATTTATTTGAAGGTGCCAATCACGGCCGAAATCATTGACAACTTTCTTGAGGATTTTGAGGAGGGTTTTGTTAGTTGCCTCTGCTTGGCCGTTACCTTGTGGGAAATATGGGCTAGAAAAGCGGTGATGGATGCGGAGGGAAGTGCATAATTCTTCCATGTTGAGATTTTCAAAGTTACCTCCGTGGTCAGTGAAGATGGTGGATGGGATGCCGGAGCGACAAACAATGTGGTACAAGATGAACTTGGAGACTTGAACTCCTGTAGCTGAGACTAGGGGGACTGCTTCCACCCACTTAGTGAAATAGTCTGTAGCTGTTATTATCCATTTATGTCCATTAGATGAGAGAGGGGTGATAGTTCCAACTAGATCAAGGCCCCAACAAGCGAAAGGCCAAGGTGGTGCAATAGGCTGTAGATCTTGTGCTGGAGCGTGCACAAGATTTGCATGCTGCTGACATGGGAGACACTTTCTGACAAAGTCACAAGAGTCTTCTTCAATGGTAGGCCAATAGTAGCCTGCTCTAAGGATTTTTCGTGCTAGGACGATACCACTCGTGTGGGCACCGCAAAGTTTGGAATGTACTTTTAATGCCATCGCAGCCTCATTTTCATCTAAACATCGAGAGAGAGTATCGTGATAACCCCGACGATATAGGGTATTGGCTATGATAACATAGCGGGATGATTTTTGAATAAGGTTCTGGCGTTGGGTGCGTGTGAGGTGAGGGGATATGATACCATCGTTAAGGTAAGCGTGAATTTCATGGTACCAAGGGGATTGGGGACCAGCCAAGATACAAACACGGTTTGAATCCTCATTCGCATAAGCAGGTGTGAGGAGCTGCTCAACTAAAAATTCATACTGCGTAGCATCTTGGGGAATTTCCAAGAGCAAGCCGATAGTGGCCATGGCATCTGCTGCCTTATTCTGCATTCGAGGCACTTGTGTAAACTGAAGCTTTGTAAAATGCTGGGTCAGCTGATCAACTAGCTCTTTGTAGGCTAATAGCTTTTCATCTTTGGTTTGATATTCATTTAAGACTTGTTTGATGATGAGCTGGGAATCGCCAAAGATTTCTAACTCAGTGATATTCCATTCTGCAGCTATCTTTAATCCTGCTACAAGAGCTTCATATTCTGCTATATTGTTGGTGCTAGGGAATTGTAGCCTGAAGGCTTTTGGAATGTAATCTCCTTGAGGCGTAACTAATAATATTCTTGCCCCTGATCCATGAGAGGTGTATGAGCCATCAAAATAAAGCTTCCATGGGGGTTGTTCTTCAATTAGGCAGATATGCTCATCTGGAAATTCTATGAGCAAAGGATATGCATCTACTAGAGGTGCATCAGCTAGGTGATCTGCTATAGCTTGCCCTTTGATTGCCTTTCTGTCCACATACTGGATGTCAAACTCACTTAGTAGCATAACCCACTTTGCTAGCCGACTTGTGAGTGCTGTTCTAGAGAGCATATACTTGAGAGGATCAATCTTAGAGACTAATTGGATGGTATGACTTAGCATGTAGTGGCGAAGCTTTTGAGTTGAGAAAACAACTGCCAAACAAGCTTTTTCCATAGGAGTGTAATTGAGTTCATAACCAACTAGGGTTATACTGATATAGTAGATGGCTCTCTCTCTGCTATAATCATCATGTTGTGCTAGAAGTGCCCGTAGAGCAGTAGGTGTTGCTGATATATACAAGATCAAGGGACGACCAGGAACTGGTGGAACCAAGATAGGGGGATTGGTGAGATACTGCTTGAGCTGATCGAAGCTGCACTGACATAAAAGATCCCACTTGAAGTTCTCATTCTTCTTTAGCAAGTGTGAAAATGGTGTACACTTATCTGCAAGTTGGGAGATGAAGCGCCAGACAGATTGAAGTTTTCCCTTAAGAGAGCGAAGCTGTCGCAGTGTCTGGGGAGGAGGCATGTTTAAGATAGCCTTGACCTTTTTGGGGTCGATCTCTATACCTCATTTAGAAACTATGAAGCCTAGAAGCTTGCTAGATGTGACCCCAAAGACACACTTCTTGGGATTTAACATGAGATGATATTGGTCCAACCTATCAAAGACTTTCTCCAGGTCAGCAAGATGATCCATGAAGGTGTGAGATTTGACTAGGATATCGTCCACATAATCCTCCAAAATTATATGGATAAGATCATAGAAAATGGTTGTCATAGCTCTTTGATAGGTAGCCCCAGCATTCTTTAGGCCAAAAGGCATCATGGTGTAGCAAAAGGTTCCCCAAGGGGTAGTGAATGTTGTCTTATGCTGGTCCTCTTCTGCAATCTTGATCTGATTATACCCGAAAAATCCATCCATAAGGGACAGAATTTCATGTCTAGCTGTAAGATCTACAATCATATCTATGTTGGGCAAAGGAAAATCATCCTTTGGACAAGCTTTGTTAAGATCTTTAAAATCAGTGCAGATTCTGATGTCACTGGAAGGCTTAGTGATAGGGACCATGTTGGAGATCCATTCTGAGTAGTCGATAGGTCGGATAACATTAGCAGCTAACATTCTTTCTAGTTCAGCTTTGACTAGTAAGGCCACCTTGGGGTGCATTTTTCTAAGCTTTTGTCTTACGGGCTTGATCTTTGGATTGACTGCAAGATGATGAACCACAAGCTTTGGATCAAGTCCTGATATGACCATGCAAATCGGCCAATGTTCTCTCGTAAAACCTCAAAGAGGAGGTCAGCTTGGTCTTGTGATAGGGATGCAGCAATGTGAACAATTCTAGGGATCTCTGAAGAACCAATGTTGACTTCTCTAGTATCCTCTATTAGAATAGAAGACACCTCTGGTCGATTATCTTGAGGAGGCAATACTAAATCCTCATGTTCTGCTTGTGGCTCTGGATTTTCTTGCTGAGGGGTTCTCTTCGCTGCCTTAGCTAGTCCCAGATTTACCTTAGTTCCAGTTTTGGGTGTATCGAAACTAGGTTGGGGATTTTCTCCAAAATACCCCTTGGGATCTAGCTTGTAGATGTAGGCAGAATCTGGCTTTGTCTTCTTATGAGGAGTTTCGACTCCCATGAATATTAGAAGTGCTTCCTCTGATGCGAACTCATCAATATGTATGACACTTGGTTGGTCCCAATCTATGAGTTGTGGATGAGCAAGTGGTAGGTCAATGAGATGGATGGATAGTTCTCGGAGAACAGAGTCTCCTAGGAAGATTTGGTCTGGGATATCGTCATAGGCTCTCTTTTCAACTTCCTCAGGAATGTCTTCGATTTCGAAAAGGTCACGGTGGATGTTCAAAAAAGCGTGACCGTTCTCATTGGTGCCCCCAGTTGTGGGTATGCCAAAGCCAAGACCTGACTTCGTTTCCCAATTATGTGGTTCGATAGGACATTGCATGCCCCTTTCTTTTGGTCCTAGTCCACCTCCTTGATAGTTCCATTTTTCAGTGATGAGCTTATGTTGTTGGGGATACTTCTGGCTGAAGTGATCAAGGCGTGCTTGATTTCTTGGAGGTGCATCCTTATGTAACCAATTGTTGATATCTGGAGTGAGCTCCTCATGAAGAGGCATTTTTGAGGACACAAAGGTGGTTGGGCCAAACCATTTGTATCGAGGAGGTGGAATCTCCTTAGCTTTGTTATATGTTGGTCATCCATGGGTATGTGGATCAAGTGGGATTGCTCCGACAAAAAATGCATCTGATAGACTATATTCTCCACAGCCTTTGTTGTTGATCTTTACAGTAGATAGGGTGGAGGCGAGGATGGTTTCTGCATCATTATAAGTGTGGGATGAGCTGGCGATGGCTGTGTCGATGTCTATTCCAGGGCAATGGTTTGTATATGAAGCTTCAATCGCATTGCAGTAAGCAAAGGGTTCTGGATCGGCATGGATGGTTACCTCAGTGCCTTGATGCGGATATTTGATGCACTGATGGTAGGTGGATGGAACGACCTTCATAGCATGAATCCATGGGCAACCGAGGAGGATGTTAAATGGTAGGTTTAGATCAACAACATGGCAAACTATCTCTTGGATGACCGGCCCAACTTTGATTGGTAGCAAAATAGTCCCTTCTGTGGTCCTTTCCAAGTTGTCATAAGCTTTGATGGTGATAACCTCACTGATCATATCTGCCTCAGTATACCCAGCTTGTTTTATGAATTTTAGGGTGCAAATGTTCAAGGCTGATCCATTATCTATCATTACTCTTTTCACGGCAAAATTGGATACCATGATGGCTATGCGAAGCGGAAGGGTGTGATCTGGCTCAACCGCGGGTATGTCGATGGGTTTGAAAGATAGGGCACATGAGGATGAAAGGTGTCCAACAAGATTACGAAAATCAGTAGCATTGATATCAGAAGGGACACGGGATTCTATGAGAGCACTATCAAGGATGTCTTTGTACACAGGACTAGTGTGGAGAAGGTCTAAAATGGAGATTTGGGCTGGCATGTTCCCAAGGTGTTGCAAGATATTGTACTGGCTTTTTGATGGAGCTGATGGTGCTGACAAAACTGGTGGGCCTGCGATGTTAAATCGCGCTCTTCAAGTGGTGACCGCACACTCATTGTCTGGTCCTTGGATATTGATAACATTGACAGAAGGCTCTTTCTCAGATATACAACCTATAAGGCTACTATAGTCTATATAGGATGAAGTGTGGTCATTGTTCTTCCCATGCTGTTGGTTTGGCTGGCGGTTGTTGGTGTTGTTTTGGATAGGTGCTTTTCCAGGATTTTGGTTGTTGTGTGGAGGAAAAGCATTTTGATAAATCTGTAAGCCTGCATTGGGAGAGGTTTGGGCACCAACAATGATTTCCTTCTGATCAATGAGGTCCTGCACATAGTCTTTCAGTTTCATGCATCTGAGGGTGGTGTGACCGTTTACCCTATGGAACTTGCAATACTCATTGTCCTTGTACCATGCAGCTTTGGATTGGCTTGGATCAATTTGCTGGGTAGGAGGAAATTTGATGAGGTTTTCCTTAGCCAATTTCTCAAAAATAACATCCAATGGCTCACCAAGGGGTGTATAGTTTCTAGGTGCAGGTTGGAATCTGGGCTTTTGCCCTGTAGCTACATTGATGCCATTAGCTTGATTGTTATACCCTTGAAAGTTGGGTCTTGTATTGTGGTTTTGATAGCTTTGGTTATTTCGTTGTTGGTAATTGATAGCTTGTTGGTTGTTTGTTTGATATGGTGGGTTAGACTGGTTTTGAGAAGGACTAACAATATTCACATGTCTCGTGTCAGTAACCCCATCTGTTGCAACATGCTTGTTTTTGTTCCAATACCTAGACGTGTCATTGGAATGTGATTGATTTTGGTTGGCCTCTTTGTAAATCTTGACCACACCATCTTTGATGAGTCCTTGCTCAAGGATCATTCCTTTCTCTTTGATATCCTTATAGGTCTGCAAACAGTTCATGGTCATGTGGTGAGCCAAGCTGGGATGTGCATTATCAATAAACATTTTCACCACATGGCATTCTGGCAAGGTGCAGGATATGCGGGTGGTAAGGGTTTTCCATCTTTGCAGGTATTCGGCAAGGCTTTCTCCACCTTTTTGCTTGGTGTGGACAAGATCAACTATTGATAGCTCTGTTTCAATGAGATGGGCATATTGGGCTACAAATGCCTCAGATAATTCAGCAAAGTTTTTAATTGTGCCATAGGGGATTCTATAAAACCATTCAAGAGCTGGTCCAGCCAAGCTTTTGGGAAAAAGGTGCAAGAGGAAGACATCATTGTATGCGACGTCCTGGCAGTGCATGTAAAATTCTTTGATATGTGTGACAGGGTCTCCTTTTCCTCTGAATTTGTCAAATTTAGGTACCTCAAAGTGTTAGGGAAATGGTGTCGTGGTAATGGCTCTGTCAAATGGGTAAGGACACACATTCTCAAACTTGAATGTCTTTGGATCATTCCCTTCTTGGATGGCTTTCAGAGCTGTCTTCATTTGCTCCCATTCTGAATTGATAGGTGATGGCTGGGGTGCCCCCAATGTAGGAGTGCCTTGAGGTAGGTATGTGCTGGATGGGGCCATTGAATATGGATGGTTATGAGGGATTTGCTGATAGGGATTGTACATTGTTTGGGCAGCTCTATGGTGGATGATGGGTTGTTGAGGGGGAGGTGGCGCATATTGTTGCATGTGCTGCGAGGCTTACTGTTGATATGGGATTTGAGGTTGGGATTGAGGAACATAAGCTGGCTGTGGGATAAATGGATTGCTTTGTGGAGGTAAGGTATAAGATGGTTGTGAGGCTTGAGGAAAGGATCGGGGGGCTTGTGGGGTTTGACCAATATATGTGGGTTGTGCCCCCATTTGGGATGGTATCTGCAAATAATTGGTGGTTGGCTGGGGTGGTGGATTACCTCCTAGAAGTGTCATTGAAAATTAGTTGGTAATAGGAGGTAATGGATTAGTTGGTGGTGGAGGTGGTGGGAATTGAAAGCTTGGGAATGGAATTGATGGGGTTTGATAGCTTGGTGGCTAGATTTGGAAGCTTGGTATAGTGGTGGCGGGAGCTGGGTCACTTGGGAGCTTGGTAGAAGATTGGCAGTAGCTTGTGGGATTTGATAGCTTTGTGGAGTGAAGGTAGTAGCTTGTGGATTTGTGGTTGGTGGTATTGAGCTCCCAAGACCTAATGGAAATGATGGGATTGTGCTTTGGGCTGTGGTGAACAAGCTGGGGGCGATTAAAGGTTGATTACTTGGCCCCATGGGTGGCATCCCTGTTGTATATTGCTGAGGTTGGCCAAAGATGCTAGCACTGATTTGGGAGATGGGTGGATTTGGAAGGCTGGGTTGGGGAGCAACAACAATAGTAAAGGGGGTGAACGGTGAGATGTTTTGGGTAAAGGGGGTTTGGAGCAGAGAGGTATGAACCAAGGATGGAGTGGTGGTGGCTGGGTTGGCTTGCGGCATGGAGATTTCAACTTGGGTGGATGATGGTATGTTTGGGTCTGTTGGGTCATATGGATTGGCTGGAGGCTCTTCTTTTGGAATATATTGAGGATAATTTGGATCATAAGAGCCTATGGGTGGTGGCAGTTGCCCAAACAACGGGTGAGATGGATCTGATAATGGAGGGGGTCTTCCAAAGTCAAAGGTTCCTACATTGTCCCTTCGAAAATTAGCCATGATTGTCTCTTTGTTTTTGTCTATAATGGCATTTACCAATACTGCATTTCCTGGTTGGTTCATGAAAGCTTCAATGTCAGTAGGTGATGGAATAGCTTGCTCTGGGCTGAAGGATGGCTGAGTGCTCAAGGGGGGTGAGGCTGTTCGATCCAAATGATAGGGGTCCATTGTTTCTTTCTTCTTGGCTAAGCAAGTGACGGGTGGCATGAAAAATGCTCCTAGGGATGAGATGCAATAATGCTGATGGATGCAAAAGGGGGAAGGCTTTTCTATGCAAATGATTTCCTAGGTTGAGGCAAAGCTATATGACAAAGCCTAAGGAGGATTGGGTTGGGGATTCTAACTTCAAAGATATGTTGTCAAAGCACAAAAGGTCTGCTTTCCTATGTGCAAGCTTGGTGGTGATTGTGTCAACTTAAGGATAGACCGATGATCCTTTAGGAAGAACACAAGATTGACCACTTGTGGATCCCAACCTTTAGCTCAAGATGATGAAGGATAACAAGTGACAAAGCTAGATTACCCTAGACAAAGATCTGTCAAAGGGATAAACTTGGTGAGATTGGTGGATTTGGAAGATTTTAGGAATGGCAAACTTTTAGCAAGGTGACAACAATTTTGATTCTAAATGAGATGGATGAGCTAATAATGCTTAAGGGGATAACCTAAGATGGATGACTTTTCTACAAAGATGACTCTAAAGTGAAGCTTATCCAAGAAGATGTGGAGAAACAAGGGTGTCTAATCATAGAAATCATGCCTAGTTGGTAAGGCATAAGCAGGATTAACTCCTAGATGTTGGCTAAATTTGATGGTGTGCTCTAACCAGGCCTCTTGAAGTGCTTCATCGGTAGCTTTTTCCTCTGCTTTGTGGAGTTTGGCAATTCGTGGGCTTGGTGTTATTTCTTTTCTCTTGACTGAAAGTTCTTGGTATGCTAGAGATGGCTTGAGTTTGACCTTGTGAAACTTCTGTTTGGGTTTGGGTTGTTCCGACATAAATTCCTGAATTTGCTTGGCTTTGGGAAAAATCTCAGTTGTTTTGCTTCAATTTGTTCAACTTCCAAAATAGGCAGTGACTACGCTAAGTGTGCCCTAATCTAGGATTGACCAAGTTTGGCAAACATTCATTCAACAAGTAAAATAAAAACAAGCAATAGATAGGAACACCCAGATAGAGGTTTGTGGTTCTCAGAATGTGATACTTGCGTCGAGGAGTGTGTATGTTCTACAAATGTTTCGATCAGTCACTCCAAATACATTAACATCCTAGATGGTTTTCTGCAAGGCTGACAGTTGGTTTAGCTAGGGAGTCCTTGATATACACAAGGTACATGAGGCCCAAATCCGTAGATGAGACCAAAAGGATGTCACACAGCTGAGAGGAGCGGTAACCCACTTCTCCTCTTTCACTTCTCAAGGGTATAAAGTTCGTTGAGGCTTAGCCTGAATGACAACATCTTGATCCCAAGAGAGGTGTCTTTCAATTCACCTCCCGATTCTTATACTCCGCCGGAATGCTGGAGTTGAGGTCGTCCAAGGGGTGATGAAATCCCCAAGCAAGCCTCCTAAAAAGAAACAAGGTTTTGGATCCTAATCTTATGCACCCAAGATGGCCTCGAAAGATGACAAGGGGAGAGAAGACTTGGATGACCTTGGGCTAAAAAACACGCTTGTTCTTTTACCAACTGACTCTTATGTGTGCTAATCTAGACTTTGCAAGCACTCATGTTTAAGAGACAATGTTCAATCTCAACTTGAAGTGCCAACAAAAGTAAATCGATCGAAGAATGCAAACAATAAGAAGAGTTAGGGTCAACAAAAGAAAACTCGCGTGCCCGGAGGCCCTCCACGTCAAGTATCGATTAATTTTCTTTAAGGCATTCAAGATTGAGTGTGAGTTTGTTTTAAGCCCAAAACAAAAGTGTGTGAGATTCGATTTCAAGCGCGTGCCTAGAGGTTCTCCACGTCAGTTGTTGTTCAATTTTAGTGCCCAAACTTGAAGTGTGATCGATTTAATCTAGAGTTTTGGCCATTTAAGAATTTTGATAAAGTTAAAGCAAACGTTCAAAGACCAAGTGAGTGAGTTAGATTGTGGAACATTTAACACCTTTTTCAAGTAGACCCATCCCCATAAATGGTGCTGAGATTGCAACCAATGGTTAATATTTGATGGGTGATTAGAAAAGAGGTGAGTCCAAGGAACTACTCAAATTGATTTTTTAAAATTTGTATTTTAACTTAACAAAGTTTCTTAAATGTCCAAAAATCAAACTTTACCTAGATTGCATGTGGAAAAGAGATTTGTTTTGTTCAATTTTAGAAGCTCCAAATGAAGTGTTTTGATATTGCAATGGTTAATTGATCCTTGGCATTCAAGATTGGATTTGTTGTTTTAAGCATGCATTCCAAGGAAAGTTGATTTTAATCCATGACATTCAAGAGTGTGTTTTGAACAACATTCATTCAATGGAAAATGTGTTTAACCATTCAAGTTCAATTTTTTTTTAGCAACATGCATTCAAAGACAAATGGTTAAACATTCAAGTTCATTTTTTAGCAACATGAAAACCTGCAAGAAACATGGTTAGTGGTTCCATATGTGCTCCAACCTGCAATGAGACAAAAAAAAGCAATTTAGTTAGTTAGCCAAAATCTTCAAAAATGAGAGCTTAACTATGGGAAATTTTTTTAAAACTTTTTTTGCTGTTTTTTCTACGTGTAAAAATGCTTAAAATGGTCTAAATCCTAATGGTCTACATAAGCAGGCAGAGACGACAGTCTATCAAGCGGAGACACCAAAATACAAAGACGCTGAAATACAGAGACGCTAGTATTCGAAGACGATAGAACAGATTTGCGGCATAGAAAATAGGTGACAAGCAGAGATGCCGATTTGCGCAGATGTGGATTTTTGCAGATGACGATTTGGATTGGCGGTGGCGGAGACGTCGATTTGCGCAGACGCGGATTTTCGCAGACGTCGATTTGCGCAGACGTGGATTTTCGCATACAGAACAGATTGCAGACGCCAAAACTGTGCCAAAAAAGTTGAAAAACGCGATTCTTTTTTTAGATGGTATTTCTTCTTCCTAAGTGCATTCTTTAACCTGCAAAAACAAGCAAAACACCCTCACAACACACTCAAACAACAACAAATATTAGATGGTTAGAAAAAATAACATATAGATGAAAATAGATGATTAAATGACCCATAGTGGGGTCCCACCGGGCGTGCCAAAATGTAGAACAAGATTTAGTATGCAAAGAACATTAACAAATAAAGTAAACATTCACAAACCAAAAACTAAATTCACATATATGCTTAAACAAAGAAAGCAAACAATAAGTGCAAACCTCACAAGAAAAAACACCCCATGCTTTCTTGATTTTGTAGATGTGTCCTTTTGCTGTGGATGTATGCTCAAGATGCTCAAAAGCTGCTTCAATGGAGATGGGGTAATGGAAAATTGGTAGCTTTGTGAGCTCTCAATTTGGCATTATAAGGGTATGGATATGGATTTTGGCTCTCAAAAGGGCATGGTAACTTTAGCTCAAAGATTGTTGATGAAATGGCTTGGGATGGGATTCAATTTATAGGCTAAGGGGTAGAGGGATGGAGGGCTTAGATGCAAGGATGGATGAAGGCTTAAGGAGGGCTAGGATGCACTCAAAGGAGAGCACATGGATTGTGCTTGTTTAGCACTACTGGGAAGGTGACACTTGTCACAAGGAGGATGAGTGTGAGAGGGTAGGGTAAAGGGTTGGTTAAAGTCATGATGAGTGGGGTTGAGTATGTAAGAGGGATGTAAGAGGAATGAGTGTGGAAGAGGGAAGAGTGTGAAAGATGGGTGTAAGAGTCATGAGTGAGCTTGTAAGAGTCTTTTATGTTTTGTAAGAGCACTCATGACTTAGTGGTTGGGTTTTTTGAGGGGAGACTTTGGTTTGGATTAGGAAAGTCTTAAACTTGTTTAAGGAATGTGACAATATTAGGGGGTGGATTAGGCTTGGGTTTAGGATTAGATTAGGGATGTTAGAGATGTGCAAGTGGATGGCATTAATGAGGGTGGGTGAGTTAGTGGCTAAGCTTGGTTAGTATGGGTGGATGGGGTGGATTAGGCTAAATGGAGGATTAGAGATAGGTTAGGGGTTTTTGAATTTGAGGATTTCATTTATCAAATATATTTATTTAATAAATGGGGATTTTTGGAATTAGATAGGAGAAAAGGATTTAATTGATAAATAATAGATTATTTGATTTATCAATTAGGACTATAGATGATTAATTAAATTAATCAACTAGGGATGGCAAAGGATTAATTAAAGAAGAATTTAATTAATGATGCCTTTAGAGATGGCTAAATTAGATTACCAAAGCAGTGTAATCAAATTTAGGTGTCTACAGTGAGAAGAATGGATGGTGAGGTTTTAATTACCATCAGTCCAGAAGAAATTAGGAAGGTTTTCAGTTTGGGACCTCTCACCATGTATCATGTGCCCATTGATTTGATAGAGTTAGAAAAAGAATATATGTCCAAAAGGGATATAGTTAGACAAGGTGCATTGAAAGCCCACATAGGCAAGATTGGAAATCTACCAACAATAACATCATCTTCTAAAGAACCTTTCAAGAAATCATGCTTTAATGCCAGGGCAGTAGAAATATACAGGACCCTGTGCAGAGTTTTTGGAGAGGGTGAAGAAGACTTTATTCCAACAGCTTCATGTATATGATCACCCAAATCTCTTCTTTCAGTGTAGAAATAATTTTTGATTTTGCATCTTACCTGGCTAATGAGATTCACAATGGATTGGTGGGGATTGCAAAGGGCAAGGTGGAAAAGGTCTGGGGTCAGTACTCCCTATTGATGCATATGTTCCTTTTTAAGGGGGCTACATATTTCGCTAAAGAAATGGTTTTAAATAGGGAATAAGAGGGGGAGGCACTACCAGTTCAATTGTGGAGTGCAGGCATGACTTGGGAGGTAGAAAATGCTAGTTTTGTTAGATTTGATAGGCATTTTGCTTCTAAACTAAGATGCCTCATATTGAGTGACAATCCCATAATTCCTAAGGCATTAATGCATCTTGTTAGGCCTATGGACAGAACCCATAGTTTAAAAGTGTCACATAATTGGGGAGATATCATCCCATATCCAGTCTCAACTGTCATTAGGGTCTATGGTTTCAAAGGGACACCCCATGTACTACCCTATCAGGTACTTTTAAAGGTAGGAGTAGCTGAATTTTTATGGCAGTTGGGAGGAGTGGAGGAAACCTTTTTGCACAAAAGAGGAACAGGATCAATTTTTCCTACTTGCACTATAGCTCATCAGTTTGTAATCACTAAAGAAGGATGGATCTTCCTCTACAAATTTTTGGATCAGTATAAGATGGCAGTATCTCATGCTCGTTTTTGTGACACAGAAGACTTCTTTAATTCTGCTCTTAGACATAGAATCAAGCTTCGTCCAAGTCAGCATGAATTTTATTTTCCTGAAGATATAATAAGGAATGAACATTCTCTCTAGGAACAAGAAACAAAGAAAGAAAAATGGAGAGTCTATTCAAAAGTTTTGGAATTCATTAATTGTTTTGACAAAGATTACAATCCTCTTAATAATGCTGCAAATAATGCAGATAGGATAAATAAACTCATGACTACATTTTTAGAAATAATGGAGGTAATGAATGGAAAGAAACAACATTTTATTGATTCTTTTCTAGATAAATCTAGAGAAATTATGAGGAAATTGGGTTTCACCCCTAACATAGGAATAGGTCAACTGGTTGTCCAAAAGAGGATAGGATATACTGTTATTCGGGAGCAAATGCCCATTGTAAACAAAGAAAAAAAGGTAATTTAATCTACTAGTACTGTCCTTGAAGAAAGACCCCCTGAACCTTCTCCCAAAAGAAGAAAAATAATAAGGGAAGAAGAATCCCATGATGAAGGTTACTCACCTTCCCAAACTCCAATGAGAATTGAGGAAGAGCAGCTCACCAATGAGCAAATTGAACAAATGGGGTCGCAAGGAGGAGTTTTTGTCACTCAAGCAGAAATTGATGAAGGGAACCCCCAGGAGCCTCCTGTGCCAAGTTTTGAATTGACTGTAGCAGATTTCAGAGGAAGGGAATTAGACCTAGTTTTGGAGTGGGCCAGTCAGCAATTTTTGTTTGATAACAGTTTTGTTAAATCTAGGGCTTTTCATCAGTTTGCATGGAGGGCAAACATGCACATTTTTGAACAAAGGTGTAGGGATTTGAAAGCAGAACATCCAGAAATGGATGAAGCCTTCATTCAAAATCAAATAAAAGAACAGATGATACAGGAATTCAAAAATATAACCCCTGACGAGGGTAGACAGATGGTGAAAAATGCAAATATTTTATTATTGCTCAATTGAGATATTGCTGATGCATTAATTTTTAATTCTGTATCAAATAATTTAGGATTACAGGATCCAGATAAAAAGGAATTCTTAGGGACAACATTCAGTAATGATCAAGCTGCCCTTGTTATGTGGTCACTAAGAAGAGGATCCGAGACTACTCCATTACAGCCTGATGATTCAGGACTAACAGGGAATATCATTGTGAGGAGGGTCGTTGATACTTCAAATGTATAGGCAGCCTACATGAATGTGGACTATTCTAAATTTTCCTTGGCCACTGCAGAGAGAGAAGAAAAGGAAATGACTGATTTGCAGAATAAGTATGAAATAGTGGTGGATGCCTACAATCAAGAAGTAAAAAAGAGAATTGAGCTGGAAAATAGGGTATCTCAATTGGAGAAGATACTTGGGAAAAGAAAGGTGGGAGAATCCAGTGTGCCTAGAATTATGTACCCTCCACAGTCATTTGTTGGATCAACCCCTATCATTGAAATACCCGACACCCCTGAAAGGCCACAATTCTATACTGCAGAGGAATTTGAAGAAGAAAAAATAAAGTTGCATGAGTTGCAGATAAAAGTGAGAAATCAATATGAAGAAAAGTTAAAGCAGGGTGTAATATATTTGAGGGATAAAATACAATGGTCAACTTTTTATGATCAGTAGACAAGAATTATAACCTTTTTGGATGAGTTGAATAAAGAAAAGGATAGACTGACTTCTTTGGCGCAGAAATGGAGGGAGAGAAATAATGATATTACAATCATATGTATATCTGCAGTCCAAATGCCTTATCACCAAGTTGAGAAGATTTTTGATTTGTTAAATAAGCTAGAGAATTTTGGTGATGAAAGAGATTCTTTACAGAGAAGATTAACATTCTGTTTTTCCAAATATATTGCTGAAAAATTCACCTTATTTTCTTGTGCTTTAGAATCTGTTGATACATTAAAGGTAAAGGAAAAATGGAACAGGGAGATAGATGAGTTATTCAATGAGAGAATAATAAACATTATGAGTGAGGCTGGCCACTGGTTCTGGGCAAATACAAGTGAAGAGCTAGTAAAAATACAGTTGTTTTATACTGCTATGAAGAAAGAATTTGATGATTTAGAAGAAAGTGCAAATTCTTTAATAAAGATACAAAGAGAAGCTCCAAGTTTTGATTGGCCAGAGGATGAAGTTTTTAATAAATGGAAAAATCAGTTTCTAGAACAAATATCAGAAGATGATGAGGAAGAAGGTGAAAAAGTAACAATCACCCCCGAAGTTAATACTGAGGAGACAGAAACTCCCCAGGCTGAAGTAAATTTATAGATAACTGAAGACAACACATCACTTTCAAACCTCATGGCTACTTACTCCGAGGATGAAGATTGATTGAAAGATCAGATTGTTTTATTTGTATCTCAACAAATAAGAAGCATAACAGAAAGGGACCCACCAAGAAATGTTTGTTGTAATTAACCTTTCTGTTATCTTGTTCTTGTCTTTAGAAGGACACCTGTCATTTGTTTAGCCTGAAACTTGTTGCATCTCACACTATTTAAGTGAGATCCCAAGGCTAAAGAAGGGTCTGAATTCTTTTTCTTCTAAGTATTGTGCTTAGTCTAGTTTTTGGTCCAAATTTTGAAGGCAAGTTTGTAATGTGTTTCTCTGTCAAATTTTCTGAAAATACATGAAGATAGAATGAACTGTGTTTATTTCTGAAGGCTATTATGAATTTATTGTAAAAGATGTACCATTTTCAAAGGAAATGAATACAAACTATGAACTGTCCCCATATCAGTTCTTTCTGAATTTTGTCTCCTGCTCAATACTTAGCTATCTTGATGTTGTATGAGTAAAAGCCTTTGCAATTGAATGCAATCTAGTTAGGTTGTATATCCATCTATCATTGCTGTTAATTCAATGGATTAAGTAAAAGCTTTGATGAATGTGATAAGATTCCTTAAGTATTGAAAAGGATTTTGAATGATAAATTCTGATAAGAACTGCTGATACAATTTGTTGTAAGGCAACAAATTAGATCTTAGATTTTGCTATAGACTCTGAAACCCTAATGGATTAGGCACTGATCAAGTTATTTCAGCTAAAAGAGAAGTATCTTACAAATGGTTGTTCAAATACATCATCAAATCAAATTTTACTTTTATTTCCTGTAGATCTTCAAAGTTGGCCAGCCCTTGTCTGCATGAAATCTTTTTAGCTTCAATTAGCCATTGTTGTTGAAAACGTCTGCAGATCTATAGAAGACTTCTTGGCCCTATCTATTTATGGGATGTGTTTGGCAAGATTAGTAAGAATTATATATATATTTGAGGATTTTGAAATGAGAATCAGAATGAAACTAAGAACAATCCTCATATAGTCGTTTCATATTTGAACCATTCCTAGGTATACCCACCCTGGTTTTGCAGAGCCAAAAGAGTAGAAAACCATTTGTGGTTTTGTTGAAGTTGGGTCCAAATACCTTACATATGCAATTGTTGATAAGAATAGGCTAGTCTTTAGATTGTGTATGAACTATCATTCTGGTATTAAGCTTTTTGTCGCTTAGTAGTTTTAGTACTTTTAAAAACACCAACAGTCCTAATACAAACTCCAAATTAACCCAAATCATGAGAGACAATTTTGCCATGCCATGAATCTTAAAGGAGGTGTTGACCACCAAGTCAATAAGAAAGTTGAGATACCAACATCCAAAAGGACTAAAATTTGTTTAGATTTGTGATCAAACCAAAAAAAGATTTGGGCAGTTTGTAGAAGCTTTATTGGTTTCTTCTCTCAATCACTACTCCAAAATGCTCAATATTTTTTTCCCTCATGGTATATTATTTGTGGCACTTCTTAAGCCTTGACCAAACTCTTTTTCCTTATTATCCTTCACATAAACCACTAACATTTTTTTTGAATAAATTTTTTGCTCCCTAGTATCATTTTTCTACTTACTCTTATTCATTCACAAATTTCTAAATTGGTTGATCTAAAATAAATATAAATATGATTTTCTTAGAACATTTCAACTTATGGTCAACCAACGTAATACTAAAAGATTATTAGTCAAGTGAGGTTAACTTGTTTGTTGTTTAAGAAGAGATTAATTAGTGGTCTTTGGCTTCTTTTACGAATGAACAAATTCTTTCATGACATCACTAATATTTTTGGATAAAGATTTCCATCATTTACACAATACTCTCTACACCTTTGACATCAATACCAACAACACACAAAATCACTTGTATGACTTTGACATCAATGAGAATACAAGACATTACTAATAATTATAATGTTTCCAACAATTAACTCTATGATAGAAGAGTGCACTAAGTTGGACACAAATACACACGCACGCACGCACGTACGCACACACACGTACACACACGTGCACACACACACACACACACATACACACATGCCTAAAATGTGAGCACACTTCTATAAGTCATTATATCTAAGATTGCTCAAAAATGAGCTTTTGAATGGTGGTTCATAGCTCTCTATTCATGGAGTGCAAGGGTTTCTAATGGAGGCCCTTAGTTTAGCCTAGTTTGTGCCCATGCAAGTACACCATGAACCTTGCAATGGAGGCCCTCAGTTTGGCCTAGTTTGTGCCCATGCAAGTACACCATGAAACAAGAGATTCAAGGATAAAAATATGGATGCAAATGAAGAAGCAAACTAATCTAAATGATGACAATGCAAAGAAATGCAAGAAAGGAAACGTAATAACAATGCAATACTAATATGTGAAAACAAATATGGATCTAAGCTAATATAAAAATGCAAGGATGAAACCTCATGATGGAAGCCATGGATGCATGAGAGAAGAAGACAAGAAGATAGAAGTTCTCCACAAAAAGCTTTAGTATTCAAACTCCTTCAAAGATTGCTCTCCAAACCTACAACATAATATTAGCATAATAATGGATGTCAAAAATGAGGAGAGGGCTCTCCCTTATAAAGAAAAGTGTGGAAGTGAGAAGCTTCTCACAATCAATATGGGATAATAGAGTTTAATCCATGTGAGACAAAATTCCACCAATGAGAAAAGAGGAGAAGAATTAAATGAGGGAAGGAAAAAGGAATTTATTTAATTTTTATTTATTTCATTTCCTTTTTCATGTGAGATTTATTTAATTAAAAGGGAGCAAGTTCTTTTAATTAAATAAGAAATATTTAATTAAATTAAAAGAGGGGTTTTTCTCTAAATTAATTAAATGTGGATGAATTTAATTAAAAGAGAGGTTTTCTTTTAATTAAACGAGGACTTATTTTATTTTAAACAAGACTTAAGATATATGATCAACCTTAGAAATGAAATAATCAAATTTGATCAAGGAAATTGATTTGAATTAATTTAATAAAATATTGTAAACTATTGATTCAAGAAATTGATAAATTGAATAATGGGGGCTCATAGTCTAGGTGACCATTTTAGGATGCATACATTTGTCCCTCTTTGACTAATGTGTGATCGATTTGGGAACATGTGTAGTCAAAGAAAAAAATTGAAGAGTGAGATCGATTTGGGATCACAAAACAACCCAGATGTGTGGTCGATTCGAGAACACATCAGGACAAAGAATACAAATAAATTTTGACTTGAAAAAATTAAGGATAAAATTGATAACATTGAATCAAGGATTGAAGTTGATAGATATTGCCCCCTCATGATTGAAATTGAAATGAGATAGAGGAGAAACAACAACTTGATAAATTTGATCAAATCAAACAAAAGATAAAGTTCTTGATGTAAGATGAGAGATATAAGAATCACAGAACCAAGATAGATCATTAAGCATGAAAAATTATGCCCCAAAGTTGAATTAGAAGAAAAGAAGTGGGGTAAAAGAAATGGAAGATAGAAGTTTGGAAGATATAGAAAGAAACAGAAAGAAGAAAATAAAATGCCCCAAAATTAATCAACTATTTAAGATAGAAATTTTGATTGAGATCACTAAAGAAGATAAGGAAATGAAGATCAAAACATGACCACAGTTGATTAAAAGTCCACAATAAAGATGAAGGGAAAACCCTCTCAAACTCATAATGCAGCCTAAAAATGCAAACTAACATGAAGTCTAATAATGCAAGCCACATGAAAATGCAATGGTGTACTTGCAAAAGAGCAACTGTAGAATAGGATTTTGTGTTCATCATTCATTAGAGAATGTAAAGGAACTTATTTTCATCATTGGGCCATTATTAACGGACATTGAAAAATCACACAATTATCACTAGTCACAAGTGCAATTATGAAAATATGAATGTGATTTATATTGGATCAGAATGTGGAAAGATTCTAACATAAGCATCAAAGGCAAAGGTCAAGATGACTGCAATGTTAGCTTACCCAATTTAATGTAGCAAAACCATGCTCACATCAAGGCATAGACATAGATGCCAGGATGACTGGAAGAACAGTTGTGCAAAAAAATAGTCAAGGATGATGTGTCAAATCTCCTAAGTGTTTCAAGGGGACAACAAGAGACACTCTAGAGTTTTAAGACCACAACCACAAGCAAAAAATAAATAAAAACATGCCCCATGCCCCAAGTCCTCTAGCTATGCATCCTGGAGAGACTTATCAAACAAGGTCAGTCAATAAAAATCAATAATAGTCAGCACACAAAGAAAAGGTCATGACATAAGTCAAGCGTTAAAAAAAAATTAAGTATGTTAACTAATACTGAGTTCCAAGGATAAGGATCAAATGCTTGCAAGTAGGTAAGATCACATGACGAAACTGGGTAAGACCAAACTGATAAGTGTTGAAAAACACTCGATGTCAGGGGTTGTATTGAAAAATACAATTGGGATGGTGTTGTAAAACACCATTTTCAAGGTGTTCTAAAGACTAATGCAGCCAAGAGACCAAAGTTAACACAATTATGCCCCCTAGACAAAGACCAATTTCAAACCAAGGCAACACGGACACAACATGATGGAGAAAGGCCAAATGTCGAGGACACAAACTAAGAAACAAGGGTACAAAGGCCTCAAGTAGCACCCGTTTCTAGGTATTCACCACTTGGATTTTTTATTTTTTATAATTTTTTTTGTATTTTTGATACCAAGGCGCCTATTTCTAGGTTTTCACCAAGGCAATTTTTTTTAATTTTTAATTTTTGAATTTTTTTTCATATTTTTGGAATATAATTTTTTTTTTGGAGATACATCAAAGTGCTTATTACTAAGATGATCATTTTTTTAGATAATTTTTCAATTTTTAGAATTTTCACAATATATCATTTTTTTTGGATTTTTGAAATATATCATTTTTTGGTATTTTTTCAAGATCAATAAATATATACAAAGATATACAATACCCTCGGACAAAAACAAGGACCAAACTCTCAAGAAAGATCACATCGTTTAATTCCAATGTCCAGCAAAGTGGAGGAAAAGAGTGATTAGCAAGCTGGTAGAAGAAATGAAAGGTGAGAGAATGAAGGAGAATAAAGGGAAAAAATCCTCAACAGTACCCAAGCTAGGGAAAAAATGTCATGTAAAGCACATTTGGATAAGAAATGAAAAGCCAACATAGGATAATTCATGAAAGCATAATGTAAAAGTGGGAAAGATGCAATCCAAAGGAGTAGACATGTCAAGAGGCTTCATAACATCGTATTTAACTCTTTTTTATTTGATCAAGACCAAAGGGGTAAATGGGAAAAGAATAGTGAAAGACTAGAATGAATGGAGGAAAATAGATATAATGGCTAAACATGAAAGAAATGAAAACAAGATCATCATAAGATAGCTCACAAGATAGCCAAATGTTTGTGTATAGGTCAACATTGTCAAGATCAAAAGAGAATGGATGAAAGATGTAGAAGAACTATGCAGGATGCTTGATTGTTAGGTTTTCCTCATGGTACTTATCCAAGGCACCACAAGGGAGTGGTTTTCACCATAGGAAAAATTTATTTCTCTTTACTTTTGCTACCAAGGTGCCTAATTACCATGTTTTCATCAAGGCACATTTTCAATCATTTTTTTCTTTCTTTTTTTTTTTCATATTTTTTTCATATTTTTTGAATTTTTTGAAAGAAATCAAGCTTTATAGATAATGCTTCTTGAAATTTTAAACCATGACATGCAAGTGAATTGAAATGATATGCTCAAAGATGCTAATAGGGAAAGGAAGATGGAAGAAAAAAATGGAGAATATGGCTTTATGTAAAGCGAGTGAGATTGGAAGATGGAAATGAAGGCAAGATCAGCATCAACACACACCTTGAAGGGTGGCGAGAGGATGAAGAAAACATGAATGAAGGAATACATGAAAGAATATGGTGAGTGGATAGAAGAGGTTGCGATTTAGGTGCATGGAATGGAAGAATGCTTTTGGAAGAAGATGAAGTGGAATTTTTTGGAAGCTTGAATGTCAACTTCAATTGTTGTTCAACATTAGACTCTCTCAAGAGAGACTTTATTGTCCATATAGTCGTAGGCCTCTTTTCATTTCTTTTTGATGATTTAGAAATAATATCTTCCATGATGGATTTTGGAACCCATACTTGTCTTATAATTTTTTTCTTAGATATCTCTTTTGACTTTATGCCCCCATGTCGATTAGAGGAGACATGGTGGTGTTCTTTTTTATATGGATTCTTGAATTGTTTCTTTTTCTTGTATTGAACATTCAAGTTACTTCCAAAAGACGTGGGACTTGTGGAAGAAGAAGGATGATATGACTGGTTAAGGTAAGTGGGTGGATGAAAAGGATTCAAGGATATGCATCTATGTTGATCTTGAGGAAAGATAGGAGAGGGAGGGACATAAGGACCCAAGATAGATAATGAATTAGGAGAGTTGGGAGGGGAAAGTGAAGGGACATAAGGACCCAAGATGGAAGGAAGATTGAAGTATTTAGTATTGGTGGGGGATGTCCAAGGATGGATGTGGAAGATACAAAAGGGTAATCAATAAGTTCATCAGCATCTATATGACAATCAAGGACATTAGCATCTTTAGAGTGAGCATTATGATTTTCAATAGAATCATGAACATCTTGAATATGAGCAACTTCTTTGATAGGAGTACTTGAAGCTTGAGAAGACTTAAGAAGAGTAGAAAGTGGAAGGGAACATGGAGTGGTAGAACAAGAAGATGGAAGACTTTGATTTTGACAAGGATCTTTGGATAGCATAAGTGTAGAGTTTTTATCTTGATTTTCAATAGGCTCAACATTGGAAGTAACAATACTATTTTTAATAACCTTAATGTAAGTATCATCTTTGGAAGGCACAACTGTATTAAAGTCATTTTGATTGTCAATAAGCTCAGCAGTGTAAGTAGTAGCTTGATCTCGATTAGGAGAAGACCTAAGACATGGTGGAATGAATGAAGAAGGACACGGAGGATCAACAGGACGATGAAATGGATTAGAGACATTGTGAAAATAATTTGATGACATGGAGGGTTCTTGATCTTGATTTTTTTTTATATTCTTTTCTTTATCATTTTTAGAGTCCTCTTGACATGAAGCCACTCCTAAGGAGAAGTGAACATGTTGGAATTGTATGGAAGACTTTGGAATAGATGATAAAAGACTAGCTGAAGTAGGCATTATAGCACATGAAGGCTTAGGCTCTTTAGGTTTAGCATTATCAAAAGTATTTGTAGTCAAGCGAAGGTTAGCTTGAGTTTCTTTAAGATGTAGCCTTTAAGGATAACTATAGGGAAGCACATGAAAAGCATTAGGATCTTTATTGGATGAAGGAATGGTAGAAGATTTGAGAGACTTAGAATATTTAGAGGATGTATGGATAGTGGAGGAAGTGGAAGATGGAAGGGGAGCATCAGAAGACAAAGGTTCAATATTAACATGATCTTGGTCAAGAGTGTAATATTTATTTATAGCATGAGGGTTCTTAGAAGAGGAACTCTTATGCCATTGATATTTTATTTCAGTGCAAAAAAAATGTTTCGCTTCCTCAAAAAATGTAGATTTATCATTTAGGTATTGTTCGCAAAATTTATCAATGTTGTTTTCAAGATTCAAGTCATATGGATTACCATCAATACCTATCTGTGACTCATCCCCTTTAAGCACAAGCATAGGAATAGGAGGACTTTTAGAACATGTAGGAATATAATAGTCATCGTCATCATAATCATTATCACTATAGACATTATAGATAGGCATATCACAATACTTTTCATGTTGTTCATTATGATATATTTCAATAAGAGGAATAAGACTCTTGGTAGAAGTAGAAGAAGAATGATATTGTGAAAAAGAGGTAGGTGAAGACGTAGATGAATGATATTTAGAAGAATCATAGTAAGACTTAGAATATGAATAATGTGAATGATATTTCAAAGAATCTTGATAAGACTTGGAAGATGAAGAATGTGAATGATATTTAGAAGAATCATGATAAGACTTAGAACATGAAGAATCTGAAAGATATTTAGAAGAATCATGATAAGACTTAATAGATGAAGAATCTGAACAATATTTAGAAGAATCATGATAAGACTTAGAAGATGAAGAATCTAAATGATATTTAGAAGAATCATAATAAGACTTAGAAAATGAAGAATCTAAATGATATTTAGAAGAATCATGATAAGACTTAGAAGATAAAGAATATGAATGATATTTAGAAGAATCATGGCAAGACTTGGAAGATAAGGAATATTTGGAAGAGGGATATTGTGATATGATATTGTGTATGATCCTAGCAAGAACGTTTGATTTCTTCCCTTTTTCCATCATTTTTGTCACAAGGTTGGCATCCATATATCTATTGGAGTAACAACACTTTTCAAATTCAATAAGGAGGTCGAGTTCATCTATGCTCAAATGATGGTTCCTAGGAAGATATTCAAGATCCATGGTTCTCAAAGAAGAAGAATCAAGCATGGAAGAAGAGAAAGGATGAATAGAAGAAGGTAGACTATATGATAATATAAGAAAAATAATCAGGAAGACATGAAGAAGAGGAAGAATGGAAATGGGAGAATAGAAAGACATTGAAGATGAAAAATAAAGAAGACCAAGAGTCATTTTGTGAAATTTGATACCATTTGAGTTCATTTGAATGTTGAGTAACATGTAATAGCACTTGTAACTAACAAGAAAGAAAAGGTACTAGTTGATAGGATAACCCTAAGAAACGTTGGTACCAAACTACGATAGTAAAAGCACTCACTTGTCCAAGAAAGAGAAATGATAAGATAAAATTTTGCAATAGGCGTAAACCAACACTACCACAAAGGTGCCCACAATTTTGGGTGAATACCCTAGCACATATGGACCAGGAGGATGATTTACCCAAATTTTAATTAATTAAAATTGAATTTTGATGAAAGTGGATGGACAAGAGATTACTAAAACTCTCCAAGCATAATATCAAATGATCTAAGGTATATCTTTCTCAATAAGGACAAGTTCTAACTCATTGAATCCAAACGAGGTCACTTGTGAAATCAATGATCACTAATTCAAAGGGTCAAAGCACAATAACCCCAGGTGCAAATAAGTTTCTAACAGTGGGGTAAGTAACCTAATTTGAACCAGATCAACCTAGGGAGACTGGAAATAATAGAATGGAAAAGTAATTTGATCATAAAGTCTTCACTCAAGAACTCAATTTTTTTTTGTTTTAAATGTCCAACTAGGTGTATCAATAGATTTTTAACCATAAACCAGGCACACAAGATAGAAATTAGGGATTTCAAGCAAATGTCTTCAAAAAAAAGCAAGGGACAAAGCAACCTTACACATGAACAAGAATATTGTCGTAGTGTCAATCTAATCCCTAGAACTACTACTGTGTATGTTTTCAAAATATTTTCCAATCACGCACATAGTCTTAGAAAAAATAATTTGGTAGCACTATGGTTCTTAGTAATGTTCAACTCTACAACTTTTGCAATCTAGAGTGAGTGAAATCCAATCTTGGCACACTAGGGTTTTGACATATTCTAAGAATTTTATCAATCAGAGATACTAAGGAGATTTGACAACCCAACAAAAGACTACACCTGTGAGGATTTCCCCCACAAGGACATTTATATAGCAGTTGCTACTACCATGTCAAAAATGAGTATTACTGCTTGAGGTAATATCCACATGGTTGACCCAGTAAAGAGAATGTCTACTATGGTTTAACTCTCTCTAATTAAGGAAGACTCACAAAGTTGTACCACATGGGGACTTGGTTTGAATTCAAGGGTTCCAAGTTTTTGATGTGCTCAAAAGGGAACATAGCATACTCCTCTAGCCTCATCACCTTACCCAAACATAGCAAACAAATTTTTTTGACAAGTTAATTTGAAATCACCTCACCAACTTTTTGAATAATTCAACAACAAACACCACCAATCTCAAAAGAGAAAGTACTAATGGATGTTGAGGACGAATCCAAGCGGAATAGTGAGATAATAACAAATATCTTTCTCTACCTACAAGGGGATCCATTGTTAAGAGGAGCTTCACATGTAAAGTGAGTGAATGAAGTTCAGTCTCTCAAGATCTCTCAAATAGTGTTCATAGGGCCTAATTACTATATGAAATATAGATGTGTGAAAGCAAATCTAGATCCAATTTTAGAGCACCAAATGAAGTGTGAATCTATGAAAGCACATAAAAACACTCAATCCAAACACATGAGATGTTCATTTTAATTCCAAATCTAGATGTTATAGAGATCCAACAAAATACCTCGTAATCCTTGTAATGCATCTTTTCTCTATTGTACCTTTTGTTTACGCTTGAATGCTCACTCGCAACAAACAAAGCAACAAGCAAAACAAGCAAACACAAGATAAGCAATATATATCCAACTTATGCAAAACTAGGGTTAGATCTAAAAATCTAATTTTTAAAAGTGATAATAATCAGAAAATAATTCAAATAAAAGCTCACATCATGCATTGATCCATTTAAAAAATTAAATGCAAGCTATTCATTAAATGCCCTTTTTAAAATTAATTTTTGACCTAGTCATCAAGATTGAACCTATCTGATATGAATTTAGATCCAAAACCCTAAATGCAGAAAAGTGAATTTTGTAAAAAATTAGAGACCTCTCCAAAAATGTTAGAATTTTAAAAATACCTTTTCATTTGTGCCCTAGGGAGCCATTTTGTCAAAATAGACCAGTTTTTGCAAATCAAATTATTGAGCCCTAATATGATCTCTAAAATAAAAACACAAAGAACCAACTTTGTTTAGAATTTAGAGAGTTTTTCAAAAATGTAGACTTTTCTAAAAAATCTCTAATTTTCTCCTTAAAACAATTTTTCATTAAAAATAAAGAAAAAATTATAAAAAATTGAAAATACCTCAAAAAAATTTGAAAATTAGATTAAAGCTTGTCTGATATATGGCCACCTTGCAAAACAAAATTTAGATTAAAATTCCTAGCTATTTGGGAGATATGATCAAATCTTTCAGATCTAGGATTTTTTGTCTCCAAACAAATCTGCACAATGGGGTTAACTCCAAAAATATATAAAACCAGCAAGTAAAGGTGGGTTGCCCGATGGTGGGTGCAAAAAATGTATGCCTAAAATGTAACCACACTTCTATGAGTCATTATATTTAAGATTGCTCAAGAATGAGGTCTTGAAAGACAACTCATAGCTCTTTATTCATGGAGTGCAAAGGTTTGTAATGGAGGCCCTCAATTTGACCTAGTTTGTGCCCATGCAAGTACACCATGAAATAAGAGATTCAAGGATAAAAATATGAATGCAAATAAAGATGCAAACTAATCTAAATGATGACAATGCAATAAAGGAAATGTAATAACAATGCAATACTAATCTATGAAAATAAATATGGATCTAAGCTAATATGCAAATGCAAGGATGAAACCTCGTGATGGAAGCTGTGGATGCATGAGAGAAGAAGACAAGAAGATAGAAGTTCTCTTCAAAAAGATTTAGTATTCAAACTCCTTTAAAAACCGCTCTTCAAACCTGCAGCATAACAATAGCATAATAATAGATGTCAAAAATGATGAGAGGGCTCTCCCTTATAAAGAAAAGTGTGGAAGTGGGAAGCTTCTCACAACCAATATGAGATAATAGAGTTTGATCCATGTGAGACAAAATTCCACCAATGAGAAAAGAGAAGAATTAAATGAGGGAAGGAAAAAAGAATTTATTTAATTTTTATTTATTTAATTTCCTTTTTCACGTGGGATTTATTTAATTCAAAGAGAGTAAGTTCTTTTAATTAAATAGGAAATATTTAATTAAATTAGAAGAGGGTTTTTTCTCTTAATTAATTAAATATGGATGGATTTAATTAAAAGAGAGTTTTTCTTTTAATTGAATGGGGACTTATTTAATTTAATTAAAAGAGAGATTTTCTTTTAATTAAACAAAACTTAGGATAAAATGATCAACCTTAGAAATGAAATAATCGAATTTGATCAAAAAAATTGATTTGAATTGATTTAATAAAATATTGCAAACCATTGATTCAGGAAATTGATAAATTGATAAATTGAATAATGGGGGCCTATAGTCTAGGTGACCATTGTAGGGTGCATACAATATATATATATATATATATATAAAACATGATTTGAGATCTGAAAAGATAATAAAATTTTAATATTTTCCTTATTGTTAAATATTTTACTTATTCTATGCATGGATAAGTTTGGGGATTAGAGAGTATTTGAGAGGTCTTGGGCTCGAGTCTATTAATTACAACACATAATAAAAATTATTAATCTTGACTTCGACCTCTTACCAATATTAAAAAAATTGGGATTAGAGAGTTTGTATCTATATTTCTATCCTATAGAGGAAACTTTTATTGTGATTGTATTGAACTTTTATTCTCCACTTCAAATAATGCGCCTCTACGTTTTTTCAATATTGAAATTTTGGGATTGCCAATATTTATAAATACCTTCATAGGGATACTAATATATTACGAGGGAAGATGCTCTTCAAGGTTAACTCATAGAATTTCATATGAAAGATAAGGCAACAATATTTAGTCTTGCATATGCTCTAGGAATGCTCATATAGATCTCGATTCTTTAGTGCACTAATTGAAGTGTGATGTGTGCCATGCAAATAGTTCTTTGATTCTCTAAATATTTCCAAACTAGTATAACAATGTATTATATGTAAATTTGTGCATAGTCAAATTTAGAGGAAATATATAGGCATGATTCATCTAAATTTAAATTTTGGAAGGGCTAGTGCATAAATACAAGGATGCCCTACAATAATAAATTTGTGCTCAATTAATTTATGGAGGAAACAAGCATGATTCAATCGAATTTGAATTTTAAAATATGAATTTGGGAAGAGCTAGTCCATGACAACAAGGATGCCCCTATAATTGTAAATTTAACATGGAACATGAAATGGGCCAATCAAAGTTGGTGGCATGCATATGAAATTATTTGCATGTGTTGGTGCAATATGCAAACAAATAGGGGAATCTAAGGGATGTGTGAATATATAGATGTCTACAAGTGGCAAATGAATAGAAATATGTATCATGAACATGTGGTTGACATAAATTAAGAGACTTGAGTTTTCATAAAATTAGACCATTTGTTAATCTTTTAATATTCAAAACTAAATACGAAATAACATACATATACAAATATAACTATTATAATATGAATGAGAATTATTGATTTCTCTTTTCTCAAATTTGCCTTATTTTTAAAATTGTTTATTTATTTATTTTTGATAAATTTAACCATTAATTGTATCACAAATACGAAACTTCAACCAAGAATAATATTATTAACATAACTAAAATATAATACCTAGCATGAAACAACTAATATCATCATGTTATATATTAATATACAATTTATCTTCCATTATTTATTATTATTAAAAATAGTTTTTAATTCCCCTCTTCTTCTTGCGAGCATTTTTTAACTGAGAACAAGTGAGGCAAGAGTCATAGTTCCTGCCATTTGAATTTTTAGTTTAAACAAAATAGAAGTAGCAATGTTCCCATTCAAGAATATTAAATGGCAACTTTTAAAAGAATTTGACTATCCAGAAGTCAATATACATTACAACAGTACATGTCTATAATGTATGCAATCAGAATCTTAATTCTAATATTTTGTCAATGACATTGATAATTGCATGATACAATCTATGTTGAATCTTGATTTGAGTGACTTGCTATTGTTTGAACAATGAAAAACTAACTTACTTTGTATTGGATACGAAGTCTTATTGCTATCAAAAACTCAATTCAAATATTTCGTCAATGATATTGATAATTACATGAGACGGTCTATGTTGAATCTTGATGTGACTTGCTATGGTTTGAATAGTGTAAAACTAGCTTGTTTGCATTAGATAAAAAATTTAGCTTCATATAAGATGGTGCTCTAGTATATTAGCACCAAATTCACCTAATAATATAAGAAATATAAAAGATAAATAAGTTAAAAGAAAATAATGCAAGAATATTATAAGAAATATAAAAGATAAATAAGTTAAAAGAAAATAATGCAAGAATAGAGAAAAATAGACAATTCACATAGTTCATGAACAATAGTATGTGAATTAAAAGTCATCTTCAACATCCTTATTTGCAAAATTTATTGTGTATGAATATAATGTGAGATTAATTAGATTATTCATTGATAATGAGTACATTGAATGCTAAAATCGAAAAATTGTAAGCCTTCTATTTTGTGTACTTTTACAATATAACTATAAAAAAAGAAAAATAATTTAGAAAGTTAATAAATATATTATCAAATCATTTACCATTTGTTATTAAAAATAAATAGATTATATATTTACAAGTTCCTTGTGGATAGTTTATAGAGTATAAAAATAGGGATGCAATAGAGGAAGAGAGAAGGTTAAAAATTTATATAAAATTCAATATTTAAGTAGAGATATTCCAAATTAATAAATATATAAGACAAAAGACATTTGGAAGAACTATTTATATAATCATTCTATATTCATAACAAAATATTTGAATTGTTGGTCTTTATATTGTTTAAAATTTACAAATATAATTTCAAATGTAAAAAATGCTAATTTTTTATTTTAATTTCTTTGATTTTTAGAATGTAAAACCTTAATTCCTAATTTTTTTATGATGTTCTTAGATAACCTTTAATAAATAAATAATTATGAATAAAATAAAATTTAATATATTTATATTAAATTATTGTCATTAAATATTTATATAAATATTCTAGTTCAGAATCAATAATTGAAAAAGTAAAATACAAAATTGAACATAATAATATAAAATACTATAAATAAAATAAAACTATATTGAAAAATATTAAGATTTAAGTTTTATTTCTTATATAAAGAAATAGTCAACATGTCATGTCATTGATATAATTACTTTTCGATCTTTATGTTTAAAATAGCTCTAAAAATGATTTTCTATGATAAAATAAGATTTCTAGAAAAGATGACATAAGCTATATTAATGCATTAAAAGTAGTGTATGAAATATCTTTATTTTTATGAAGAAAATTAATTTTACTCCTTATTATTGTTGCTCTAGGCCAATCAGAGAAGAAATAAATTATTTTGATTAAATCATTTAAATAGATGAAAAATTTAAAATGATAGTTTATGGATATATGTTTTAAAAATTCTTGACTTTGATTGGCTATTAAAAAATTAGTATTGCATCTAATGGATGCAATAGTATCTGCCATGGCAGGAACTAATAAAACTACGTAGTGTCATACTCCAAAAGCAAATGTAATGATTGATTGTCAACAAAGATAACGACTAATAAATAATTCACTAAAATAGCTTCATTCACATTATGCCAATAGGATTCAATATGCATTTTCTAAGTCATAAGGACCAAGTCTTTCTAATCATATAATTTATTATTTTGAAAAGTTTTCCAAGTTATCATCATATGTCATTATAATATTATAATATAACATGCAAATGCAACATCATAGTTTTTAAATTGGTTAGACATACACACTTGTAAAATTTGAATGATAATAATAACAAGGGGCACATGCACCAAAGTTCCTGCCTTCATGTTTTTATGGTTGACTGAAGTAGCTTTTGCAATGATCTCTATCTTGTCAACACCTCTGTGTTTTACTAATGGAAACTTATGGCTCAAGATTAGTCTTTTGTGTTTAGTGAGGAACTAATGGAAAATGTTGAAGTGTCCTTTTAAAATGGAAATGTTTATAACATTTTTTTGTATATATACAACTAAGCTAGTGTTGATATCAAGGATGCCTATGGCCCATAGGATATAATGTTATACAAAGAGAGAGCTAAAATATAATAAAAATGTTATTATAAGGACAAGTAAAGGTAGAACAATAGAGAGAGTTGAAGAGAATTTGAAAAATATTAATAATTTTATTATTTTAAGAAATATATAAATAACAATAAAAATTATATTATATGAATGAACTACTCATTTCTACCAATTCAATTATAAGTTGAAATATTTCATTAAAAAATTTGTTGATTACTTAAATCAAAGTACCAAAATATGTAGTAAGTTTGAGGGGTAGTATTAATGATATTAAAAAAACTGATCAAAATTGTAAAATAGTAGCTAGTAAAACATAGTGTAAACTTTAAAAAAATAACATTTTACAATTGTCAAAAATAAACATCAATGTAAAACTTATATATATATATATATATATATATATATATATATATATATATATATATATATATATATATATATATATATATATATATATAATCATCAATGTGAAACTAATAATAAATATATTTAAAATAAGAAATATAAAACATTTAACTTTATATTTGATTAAAATATATAAATTATACAACTTAAAAAATATTTAACTCTATAAATTCATATGAATTCTTCTTCATAAACTATCTTAAATAATAAATGCATTTAAAATAAGAAATATAAAATATTTAACTCTATATCTGATTAAAATATCTATATTTGAATAACATTTTAGAAATTACAAAATTAAACATCAATATAAAATTAATAATAAATATATTTAAAATAAGAATATAAAACATTTAACTCTATATTTGAACTTGACAAGGAAAATAGATAGAGATATAAATAACAATAGAAATTATATTATATGAATGAACTATCGATTTCTACCAATTCAATTATAAGTTGAAATATTTAATTAATTTTTTTTTTAAATTAATTTATTCTAACTACCAAAATCTTTAGAAAGTTTGAAGGGTAGTAATAGAGCAAGATTTAAAAATAGTAAATAGTAAAATATAGTGTAAACTTAAAAAAATAACATTTTACAATTGGCAAAAATTAACATCAGTATAAAATTAATAAATATATTTAAAATAAGAAATATAAAATATTTAACTTTATATTTGAAATTGTGATAATTAATATTGATTATACATTCATTGATTAAAATATATAAATTATACAACTTTAAAAACATTTAACTCTATAAATTCATATGACTTTTTCATAAACTATCTTAAATAATAAATGTATTTAAAATAAAAAGTAAAAAACATTTAACTTTATATGTGATTAAAATATCTATATTTGAATAAAATTTTACAAATTACAAAAACTAAATATCAACAATGTAAAACTAATAATAAATATATCTAAAATAAGAAATATAAAACATTTAATTCTATATTTGAACTTGGTAAAGAAAATAAATAGAGATAATTAATATTGATTAGACATTCATATGTGAGGTGAAAGATAAAAATGATTGTTTTTTTCAAAAAGTTAATCCACTTGTTGGAAAAGATAAAAGTTGTAATTAATGCGTTCATTAATAGAGTTGTTAGAAAATATTTGTATTTTTGTTGAAGAAAATTGAATTTTTTCATTGCCTTTTTTTAATCATGGCTAATGCAATTCTAAAAAATTTGTATTTTTCAATTTAAAAAAAATACAAATTAATATAGCTTTTGCAAGCATTAGTATATCTTCAAACTTTTAAATTTATGTAACTAATATGGAATCACATTATTCCATTAGTTTCGTGCCAGGAACTAATAATATCTTTGTTGCTAATAAGATCTTTGTTGCATAAGTGTAAGCAAATGTGCACTAGTGGTTAAACAATATAGATTTGCAATTTTCCTCACAATGCATAAAAACCAATATAGCTGAAATCAGATGCCTCCACTTCCTCCGATGAACTACTTATATTATAATGCAAGTAAATATTGTGTAAGTTGAAAAAAAGAACAAGTCCCAGAAACAGAAATTCTCGAAAATTCCAAATATCTAATTTTTTTTTAATAGAAAAGCTTTTTTTTTACAAAGAAACCCCAAATAATGATAGTAGTTCCGTTTTTTTTTTAAAATTATGGAGGTCATCCACAAACAAGTTTTAGGTACTTGATACAGGCCCACGTGTGCCTGAAACCTCTTCGGCTAAAAGCCAAGGACTAAAGAGGATCCACGCTGCCAAATTCGCCCGAGGCACGATCCCGACCTCATCTCCTATGATGTCTTTGGGCCTTGCACTCATCAAGACTTGATCCCTGGTGGGCTCATTTTTACCTTATAAATATGGCAATTTTTTTCGTTGATTAGACTACTTCTATATCAAAATAAAGTACTAATTTATATATTTTTATAATGAATGATAATTTTTAATAAAATTTGATTTCTCTAAACATCTTTTCTATGAATTTTGTTTGTAAAATTTAGGTGTACCAATCCGTAGGCCAGGTGGACCCCCATTAGTTAAATCATGCAATAATGGAAACCACTAGAGGCCAATTAATACTTAAAATTCTTCGCGAGTTGGATTCGAAGAAAGCTATTTTGTATCTTTTTGCGTAAAGCATTTTCTCTGTCATGTGGGCCAGATTATGAGGGCTAGTGGGATTCATATGCCGACTTAAACAAGCTCTTATTTAATATCAAATTACTCTCCAACCTGATTAGCCCGAAAAACAAGAATCTGTAGAATCCTCCACAACAGTAAACTGACAAGTGTTTTTGTCGCCCTTAATCTAAATTACACCTCCGCAAAGACATTATACTGACCCGCGGAATAAAATAAATCAAAATACTTTGAATAACAGGTAGATCTATTGGTCTCTGTCTATGGAATGAGGACGAGTTCAGACTAGTAAAAATAGTTCAAACAGTTCAGCTTCTCCTCACCTAATTGTCAACTTACCGAAGACTATCGCATGCTATGATTAGGAACTCGGAAGTGTTGATTCTAAATATGAAATAGGGAGCCTCTGACAGTGTAAGTCAACCTAAATGTTTCGCCTTTCTTCAGTTCTTCAGGACACAGTTGATTTGTTGATCAAATGGATAGTTGATTTTCCCATAGATTTGATATTCTGCATTTGTAGTTAATAACTTTGAAGTGATTGATTTGTTTGTAAAGAGATTATTTTTTCCTAGAAGCTGAGATTTTGCTTGTGGCTGCGTTCTCAGATTTTTGTTGCCTTCAAGTGGAGCTTTTAATCCATGGAAAGTGCATTTAGGGCTAGAAACTCATATTACATGGAATATGCATGTTGGGCTGGAAACTATAATGCGACTGAGAATACTTAGTAGTTTCTTCTGCTATTAGAAAATTGGGTACTGTATGCATTCATAAGTCTAATTTTGGAGCGGCAAAAACCATGTTTGGTTTGCAAGGGGATAAGTGGGGAGCAATCAGGATCGCCGTGCTTTGTCTCGCTTTGTTTCTTTTGTTTTGCAACATTAATTTATGGAATCTAAGCAGATCATGCAGTCAAGATATTATTCATTTTGCAAAAAGAAGTCTTCTTTCCTGGGAAGAAGTTTTGAAACTGTAAGTAGGCTTGTCTTAAGACTAATATGTTTTCGCTTTGTTACATTTCACCGATTCTATGATGTGTAAAATATGAAGACATTTATTGGGGAGGAATATGTATAGGGAATTGGAAGTTAATGTTTAACGCAGCAATGCAAAATCCCTGTGCCTTATGGGATTGAGGCTGATTAGAACAAATGACTATTCAAGTAAAATATTATACGTAATTATGCAATTGCGAATGCTGTTATGTAGGAAGATGGACAAGCAATACTCGCAGAGTGTTAACTTAATCCAAAATTCAACGGGGGAGCCTTTGCCTGCTCCAAATCCACTTATTGTGAAAGAGGAGTACACATTTGAAGCTCATACTGCTCCTTTTAATAGTTGCCATGCATCTACTATTGTTGAGGCAAGTGAAGTGATTTTCAATCTATTCATATCATTTATTCCATTGGCCTCTAGCATTGCTTCTGACTATGATTTGCCATTAATCTGCCTACAAAGAATCTGGTATCTACAACTAATTTGAGGGCCACAAGCATTAGAAAGGTAGTATTTTTCCCATTTCTGACTTTAAATATTCGGACTGGTTCTACAGATTGAGCCCAACCATTTATTAGTTGCATATTTTGGAGGAAGTAACGAGGGCTCACCTGATGTGAAGATATGGCTGCAAAGGTACAAGGTTTGTATTTGTTTTAAGTTGCTCAATATAGATTCTATTGCCAATGCTGTTGAATTAGAATGCAGAAGCAGAAAAGAATATACATCAAATAATGATAAAGGTGACATCTTTTATATTCTGAATTCAATCTCATACAGTTAAAAACACAACAAATGACTACAACATCATTTACAAAACTGAGACATTATTTGTCTAATATTTTTCCATCTCCATAATTTATGAATGTGAACAACAGTGTTTTCACAATAAGAATTACTAAAGATATGAAAAAATAATCACTTTAGGCAGTCTTTAGCCTATCAGCTAGTACCTTCAAAGTTCAGATAGCATACAACATTATAAAAAAATGTTGGAGAGCTGTGAATTGCCACTCAGGCATAAGAGGAGTACAAATGCCGCAAATGACAAGAAACAGTCATTCTGGTACTTTTATAAACTTTCCAGCCGGAAGAATGAACTCTATTGTTGTCTTAAAGGCTTTCTATAAACATTCCTTTTGCTAAACTGTAACATGCATTTTATTTATTGTGATATCCATTATGGTTGCAAATTGGTGGTAAGTGGTAGCTGACCCATTAGAATTTTATCCATATCTATGCTTCCATAACCAAGACCCTTAAATTGTGGTCTGTCCTTCACTGTGATGGGCTGGAGTAGTCATTCCTTGGCCATCTTTATTATGCATTCCATTCTAACAGTTTCTTCTTGAGTAAAGACCGGTCTGCTCTTCATGGTAGAGCCCTTTCTCTTCTTCAAGCTTTGATGTAAGTTCATCCTTCTCTATCAGTTTTAACTGCAATCGCTCAAGGATTCCAGCAAAGACTCAACTTGCTTCAGTCTTTTCTCTCAACTTCCAAGCTTCTCTCCAAAAAGCTTCATTTTCTCCCTAAACTAATTCATGACTTTCTTGGAGTTCTTGAAGATTCTTCTATTGAGACTTTGTTGTGGTTGCTCCTTGATAACTTGCATACTTGAGAATAATCTGATAAACAAGGGCAATACACACAAAAATGTAATGTGTCCAATCTAGTATTTTTGCAATACTCTATTTTTTTGTGGTTTTCTGCTTTTTAAAATAGATCTCCAAATGGAACAGAAAAGTAAACTTGGACACAATCAACTGAAAATACTGAATCAAATCCTTAGACACACAACATAGTAAGTTTGAACCAAATAAAATTAATTATGCTTTCTGCTACAAACCCTTAAGCACATCTAAAAGGCAGGGCTGAGCCATATTTTAACATGGAAATGATCCAAAAGTCTAATTTTATTGATATGCAACTACTGAAACTGACTTACAGGGCTGAGAACATCATCATAATGTCCAAGCCTAATTTTTACATGCCATCAATAGGTACAGTGCTGACAATAAATGAATTATTTAGTTTTTTCTTAAGTTACTGGGTACACCATTAAGGCTTCCCACACCTGTACTGGGTACATGTACGCTTGGGGGTGTTCCCGCATATGCCCAGGCTTAATGTCCCCTTTTTGAAACAGGATTTAATAATAAATAATACTAATAATATTAAAATATAAAATATAATATTTTAAAATATAATTCAGGTTAATGAATGGTCACAAGGCATGAAATGAAGAGTTGTGACCCCCCAAACATGAGATGTAAAAGGGAAAAGAGTCCCTTATGAGGGGGATATGGAGGAAGGAAGAAAGAATGGAGCATGTGAATCAATAAAGAATTAATGGAAGAAAGAAAAAGGAATGAGAAGAAAATAAGGAAGTGATTCCTCTAAAAGGCAAAAGTTATGCAGGGCTGTGCTCTTTCAAAGGGTGGTAATTGTGAAAGAATGTGACTCTTGCAAAGGGAAGACATGATGGAGAGGTGTGATTTCTCCCTAACATTGGAAGATATAAAGGGGAGAAGGTTTTGTTTGAGGAGAACATCCAGAGGAGATCCATTTGGAAAATAGTCTATTATTCTCAAAAGATAGCAATGGAGGGTGGTGATGGTGATTCTTTCACCAATAAAGCATAAATGATAAACCATTTTAAGCTTTCAAGGGTCACTTATGAATCACACTCACCAATACATCAAATCAGCACACACTCAGTCACCACTCATCACTCTAGCAATTCAGCATTCATTCAATCATCATTCACTAATATATCAAATCAAAAGAAATCATTTAATCCTACATCACTCATTAATTGGGAATCAAGAAAACAAACCAACAATCAATTCTTCCATCAATTCAACTAGTTTAATATAAATCATTCAAAGATCCATCATTGACCATCAAATTTAATTTGTCTATATTAATCAATCGAACATCCACATGACATCAAATAATCAAATTTGAATTGGAGAAAAATTGAATCTACAAATATTATCATCCACCTTAACTATGTTACGAATCTCCAAAGATTGAATTGATCTATATTACAGATCAGAAATATATATTGCAAATTGATCATTGAGGAAATATTACTAAATAATGAACAGATTGAAATCTATTCATATTGCCGATCTTGAATTGGCTTGATTAAAGTTTGTTAATGCCCAATTTAATTGGAAGAGATAACAAACAGTTAGAATGAGGAGACATGTCTATGAATCGACATGTCTCCACTCATGTGGAGGCATGCCTGTTCATAGATGTGCCACTTCAAGTCTATACACATAATCAAACTTGATCGATTTATAGAGCATGATCGAAATCAATTAATGTTCTGCTATAATAAATCGAATATCACTCAAGAAAATTCAGACCTTATAATCGGTATTTCTAAATATTGGTTAAGCATCATCAACAACTTATATCAAGTTCGATACCCTGGTTATAATCTGCAAGAAAAAATCTGTGACAGAATCATATTTTGAAAATCAGAAAGACATAGGTAGATCAAATCTGATATAAATTTAATCAACATTGACATGGTATTAGAGCCTTGCGAAGGAAGATCCGATTAAATTTGAATATCAGATTACACTCTCTTGATATTGCAATCACATATTATTCTTCATAATGTCACACGTGATCAGATTTGAGGATCGCCTTGAAGGTGCAAACAACTTCACATTATGGAAGTTAAGAATAATGATGATACTAAAGGAGAATAAGTTAGATTCATTTGTGAAAGAAAGGAAGAAAGAACTTGAGAATGACCTGGAGAAAACACAATGGATTGAGAACAATGAAAAAACATGAAACTTATAGTAGATGCAGTTAGGGATCATATATTACCTGTATTGGCAAAACAAGAGACTACCTACCTTATGTTCAAATGCCTTGAAAGCACATTTGAAATAAATAACATTGGCAGAACCCTTGCTCTAAAAGAGGAAAATGAATCACATACGCATGAACAAAGGAGAATCCATCAATGCATATATCATGAGAATCACTGAGCTAAGGGATCAATTGTCAACTGTTGGACATGAAATTGATAGCAAATAATTATTACTAATAGCTTTAGGTGGCCTACCAAATTCATGAAAGTCATTTGTTCAAGGAATAAGTGCAAGATTAGAACTCCTAAAATTTGATTGGTTAAGATCTGACTGTCTACAAGAAGACACTAGACAAATGACAAAAGGAAACAAACAAAAACTATAAATGAGGATATTCATGTTTTAGACACTAATTCTCATAAGAAGGTAAAAAGAAGAATTTCAAAAGAAAGAAAAATTTTCATGGAAAGGGTTCACCCAAGAAGAGGAAAGATGTTTCCCAAGTTCAATATTTCAGATGTGATCAATATGGAAACTATGCAGTCAAGTGTCCCGACAAAACAAAGAAACAAGCAGATTTTGCTAAGGTTGGAAAAACAAATATAGAACAAGATTCCGAGATTTTATTTTCCCATTTAGCATTATCAAATCTAGTGTCAAATAAACTTAACACTTGGGTAGATAGTGGCTCATCTAGGCACATCAAAAGATTCAGAGAACACCTAGATACTATGATAGAAGAAATTGACGAAGTAACAATTGGGGATGATTCTGCACATCCAGGAAAAGGGGTTGGAACTTGCACTATCAAATTGAAATTAGGCATCTCTATCCAACTCACTAGCATACTATATGTATCTAGAATAAAGAGAAATTTAGTATCCATATCTTCCCTTAAGACAACAAATATAGGGTTACCTTTATGGACGAGAAAGTTCGGGCATGGCCAAAGAACCCCACCATAAACCATAGGTATAAGGATACCTATACAAACTTTGCACTAAGACAAAACAAGCTCTCATTCATAAGACTTTTGACTCAAATGAGATTTGGCATCAAAGATTAGGACATAATCACTTTTGTGCCCTAACTTCAATGGAAAAATTGGTAAGAGGACTACCCAAACTGATTCAAACTCATACTGGGGCATGCACAGGGTGTGCCTTATGGAAAAACCCAAAGGGAACCTTTTATAATAGTTTTAGTAGAACCAAAAATATATTAGAATTAGTCCACTCTGACTAATGTGGACCCATGTCTATGTTAATGTTCTAGTTTAGTTGGATAAACAAATTTGTGATTACAACTGAAATATAGTATATGACTCTACCTTATGTTTGTATTATATTTATATGGTTTGACATATATATATATATATATATATATATATATATATATATATATATATATATATATATATATATATATATATATATATATATATCTTATCTTTACCATACATTTAATTATTGAATGTCAAATCATTTCACAATATATACAGACAAATAAAATGTAATATGGAAACATTATATTTGTGTGCGTGTGATTGAATGCAAATCACAGAGGGAAAATTAAACCTATTATCCACCGAATGTTTGCCATTAATGAAAGGAGAGAGACACGTCACTGAATAGACGTGCCTCACAAGTAGGAGACATGTCCATTCAGGGACAAATCTCCAAACTGAGTCAACCCCCATATACATAAGCGGTTGACAAGATTCAAATGGAATATGAATAGAACGAAATACCCAAACTCCTCTGATATTGTTTGCCTCTGTCAACAGCCCCTCATTCATTGGTCAATTCACACTACAGTCATCACAGGACTGTCTGTCAAATCGAGTATAAGACAAGAGCTTTCATAGGGTAAAGACTAAATCATATAAATATATACTGATTACAATTGATTCAAAGGTTCAGATATATATAGGACCTCTATATTTTTCAATCTATACTTCTATCAAAAGGATTAAGAACCCTTACATTTATAATTCAGTAAATTTAAAATTTAATTTCAAAATAAATCTGATCTTAAATTTCAACAATCTATACCCTCCATGAGAGGATTTCTATATTATGTATTTTTTGTGAATGACTTCTCTAGCAAGACCTGGATATGTTTCCTTAAGAGTAAAGAATAAGAAGAAATCCTTAAAAGGTTCAAGGAGTTCAAAGTTTTGACAAAAAACTCTTCTAGAATGAAAAATAAAATACCGAGAACAGACAATGGAAAGTTACACCTCAGAAAATTTTAAGGAATTTTGTGATAATATTGGGATTAATGGGGAGTTTACTGTACCCTATAATTCACAATAAAATGAGGTTGGTGAAAGGAAAATAGAACTATTATAGAGGCTGCTAAAGCAATGTTGTATGATCAAAACATTAAAACCTTATTTTGGGAAGAATCATCTAGAACAACTGTTTACATTCAAAATAGATGTCCACATTCAGACATTAATAACAAAACTTCTGAAGAGGCCTTTACTGGTGTAAAACTTGACATAAGTCACTTTAGAATATTTGGTTGCCCTATTTACATCCATGTGCCTAAAGAGAAGTCAAAACTAGAATCTTCCAGAAGGAAAGGAATTTTTGTGGTCTATAGTGAAACATCAAAAGCCTATAGAATATACATACCTAGACAGAGACAAATAGAACCGAGTAAAGATGTCATCTTTGAGGAGGACATTGCCTTCAAGAGGGCAAATAAGTGTAATGAGCTAGAAACTCAGGATTCACCCAAAGATATGGAGGATCTTGTTCCTAAGTTTCAAAGGGAGCATCCAGAAGAAACCACAAATGAAAACCAAAATGCTCCTAAGATTCAAAGGGAGCATTAGGAGGAAAATCAAAATAATAACAACAAAAAAGAAACCACTTTGAACTAGAAAAATGAATGAGGAAGCTGAAAGTTATGCAACACCCAAAGGAACTTTCAAAGAAAGTAAGAGGTCCAATAAATTCTCAAGTTATGATCTGCCTTAATGAGAAAAATCATAAACTCATAACCTACTAGTGTAATAGAAGCTCTCAAGCATCAAGTGTGGGAAGATGCCATAACAGAGGAATATCAATCCATTTTGAAAATGATATATGGGATATAGTACCTAGACCTTAAGAGAAATTTGTTGTCTCTCCAAATGGCTCTTCAAAATCAAACATGCTACAAATGGTAGAATAGAGGAGCACAAAGCACGTTTTGTTGCCAGAGGACTCTCACAAAAGGAAGGTATTGATTATGAAAAGACATATGCTTTTATTACCCAATATACTTCTGTTAGAACAATCATAGCTATTGTAGCAGCTAAAGGCTAGAAGATCCAAATGGATCTAAAAACTACATTCTTGAATAGGACTATTGAAGATGAAGTCTATCTAGAACAACTTGAAGGTTTTTTGATTCATAATGCAGCCTCACATGTATGCAAATTGAAGAAAGACCTATACGGACTTAAACAGTGTGGTATGAAAGGATTGACAACTATCTTATGGGTCTAGGGTTTAAAAAGAATGATGTAGATCCAAATTTGTATTTTAAAGTTATTAAAGGTGATATGCTAATACTAATTTTATATGTTGATGACCCCCTAATTATAGGGGAAGATCACCTTATTGTCCAATGTAAGGAGGACTTGGCCTCAAAATTTGACGTGGAGGATTTGGGCGTTTTACACCACTTCCTTGGATTGGAAGTCTGGCACAAATCTGATGGTATTCTTTAGAATCAAGGAAAATATACCATTGATATTATGAAGAGATTTCGTACATTATATTGGGGATCGATGTCTACACCCATGGAAACCAACTTACACAAGTTTAAGGAAGCAACAACAAAATCTAGATTTGCTTATCCTACTCTTTATAGACAGATAGTTGGATCACTGATGTACTTGGTAAACACTAAACCAGATGTTTATTATGCAATGAACGCCTTTAGCCAGTTTATATGCAAACCATGAGATATACACCTTGTTGCTGCAAAACATATTTTGAGGTACCTTAAAGGTACAATTGGATATGGTCTTAAATATGGAAATGTTGACCTAGATCTACATGGATACTTTGGTTCAGATTGGGTTGGAAGTGTAATTGATCGGAAAAGCACATCAGGATGTTGCTTCAGTTTGGGATCAGCTGTGATTTCTTGGATAAGCAAGAAGTAGTCTTCAGTGGCACAAATTTCAATAGAAGCCCAATGCATTGCAGTCTCTATGGGAGTAGAGAAGCAATACGGCATCGGAAGTTGATTATGGAACTATTTGGTGAACCCTCAAAACCTACTACTATCTATTGCAATAATCAAATTGAATTAAGCTCTCAGCGAATCTACTATTCCACAATCGATCAAAGCATATTGAGATTCCTTATCACTATGTAACAGATATGGTAGAAAGGAAAGTGATCTGGTTGGAAAATATTAGTACAAGTGATCAAACAATAGACATTCTCACCAAGCCTCTCTCAAGAGTTAAAGTTGAACACTTCAAGAAGAAACTTGGTATGGTTGAAATGTAAGTTATTAAGTCTCAAGTTGTTTATTTGTACTACTATATATATATATATATATATATATATATATAAAGATGTTTTATGTGTAAACCCTTTTGTCATATGTGTGATTCTATGGCTTTATGGGCCTTCCTGGGTACATTATTGAAAGGTGACAATCTTTCAGATAATGAACACTTGTATCTAACATTGTAAGATGACGACTTTACAATGATTAGTTCACTATCATGATGAATATCATGTTACTTGATATTCATGGACATGTCATGATAGTTACTATCTCTTGGACATTTCGATGGATATCATGCTACTTGACATAAGTTGAAGGTCATTATGTTTCTTATGAGATAATCATGGTGGAAAAGTGCTTCTATGGTTATGCCATGATTTTTTATGGTAGACATCATGAGACTTGATGTCAGTGCACATACCATAACCTGGATATCTATAAGAAGAATTTCATGTGACTTGATATTCTTGAGCATATTATATCCTCGGATATCACGAGTTAGGTGATACCTCCTTTCACAATAGATGAACCTATTGTGAGATATATATACATATATATACTTAGGTTCTTTATCTTCCCTCGCTAAGAGGGAATGTTGATTCAATAGCATCATTCAGATGATAATATAATAACATGCGGACGTACACATCAATATATTCTGTTTATATCAACACTCTCATATACACATCAGAAATTCAAAATCATTATATTATTGTCCACCTTAGCTATGTTATGAATCTCCAAGTATTGAATCGATGTATATTACAGATCAAAAGTTATATTGCAAATTAATCATTGAGGAAATATTACTAAATTATGAACAGATACAAATCTGTTCATATCGCCGATCTTGAATTGGCATGATTAAAGTTTGTTAATGCCTAATTTAATCGGCATAGATAACAAACGGTTAGAGTGAATAGACGTGTCTCCACTCATGTGGAGGCATGTTTCTTCATAGTCATACCACTTCAAGTTTATACTTATAATCAAACTTATTGATTTATTCAATTAATTTTCTGCTCATATAAATTGAATATTACTCAGGAAAATTCAGACCTTATAATCAGTACATCTAAATATTGGTTAAGCATCATCAGCAACTTATATCAAGTTCGATGCCCTGGTTATAATCTGCGAGAAAAGATCTGTGACTGTTAGAATCATATTTTGACAATCAGGAAGACATAGAGAGATCAAATCTGATATGAATTTAATCAACATTTACAGTACCCTTGGGCTTGGTTGAGGAAGATAGTCTATTGGCATCTTATCAAGAAACATTGTATAAATAATTTAATCACCTGATTTCCATCAGCAATCATTTATTGGAGTAAATGTGAAAGGTTTGATAGGAAGTTGCAGCAGTATTGGTCTTCCATCATCAAGCTTGCTGGCCCAAGATGGATGAACTGAGGTGTTGTAAGGTTTTCATACCATCAGCTCATGACAAATGGGGACCCCCTCTTTTCACTCACAGCTGTTAGGTTTTGGCAGTTGTGTTGACAGCCCAAAGCTTTAAAAGATTGAGGGGTGATGGAGAAATCAGGTTGTCAAGTTGTGATTTTAAAGTGGGGATATTAAAATTAAAGCTCTTTGAGTTCAAGTTATAGAGGGTCAAGTAAAAAAAAACCTAAGTTTATTTAAACTTTGGCTAGGCAAATAGTCCATGGTACATTATAAAGGCATATTTTATGCATATGGGCCTTAAAATCTTTATAAAAATTGATTTTCCATACTCAAATTGTCAAAATCCTAAGAAAATCAAATTTTCTTTATAAAAATACACAAAACTTGGACTTAGTATGAATTTCCCCACTTAAATTGATAAAAAATCGGACTTGCTATGAACTTCCCTACTTTAATTGATCAAAATCTGAACTTACTATGAATTTCCTCACTTAAATTGATCAAAACCCAGAAATGGCATGAAATTGCCCACTTTAAATGGTCTTTGCTTGAAAAAAAAAATCAAGTATTGAGAGTTCATCTAGGCATAGGCCAATTTTTCTTGCCTGAAATTTAGAGATATAACTATAAGGTGTGAATGAAGAGTCCAAATGCAAGGCAATTTTCTCCATTGGGTTTATTACTCAGCCCAATTTTGAAGCCAAAAGTAAGGATTGTCCAATGAATGTCTGGATTTATCCAAAGACAAGTTAATTTTCCCCTTTGAGATAGCTGAGAATGATGAAACTTTTTCTAAGCATGGGAACTAGCTATCCTTATATGGATTGAAGTCCCCCACTAATGAAAAGAAAGGACAAAGTGCTTCTAAGTGTGGAATGTAAGTCTTTGTCTTTGTATGAATCAATTTTGCTACTAGGAAGGAGAAAAGAGCTGTGGATTTCCCCTTTGGATGTATGCATGCCTTATTGTGAATAGTAAAAAGGACTCAGTCAAATTTTGTAAGTCCCCACTCAGGTCGATTTTCCCCTTTATTGTTTTACAAGCTTCTAAAAGGTAAAATGTTTTATCCCACATTGCTTGTGTGGGTGAAAAGAAAAGTCAAAAATCACTTTAAAAGAGGAAGCTACAGCTGCAAGAAAACAGGAGGGAAAAAGCAAAGAGGTTTATTATATAACTATTGAGAGCATTGGATGTGCAAATTTGATTTTTAAGACTAGGATCTGAAATTTTCCCAGATTGGGCAATTTTTTTGGAATCCATTCAATTTCTTCTAATCACAGACAACTCCAAATCTGATAATGGATGATTGCAAGGATAAGATGCATGTTTTTTTATCAATTTTAGCCATTAAGAAGGCTAAAGATGGGAATTTTAAGACTAAATCTGAAAACAATATCATGAAATCGATTTTTCTTAGAAATTTCAGGGCTTTCAATCCTCAATACTAATCTGTATGTATGGAAGACGTTAAGGAGCTGTTCTATAGTCATTGAAGGGTCTCAGAATCTTGAGTCTGCAACAAAAGTCTAAAAACATCAGCAGCAGGGGCTATTTATAAGAAAATTCCCATAAATTTCCAACTTGACCAATCATTAGGTGTGGTATTTCTGAGTCATTAGAAGGTTCCTTTGTGCTTAAATTAGTGAGTTTGCAGCTCAAATTCATCTGAAAAGTGGGTAGTTGTAGGTATGTCTTAGACATTTTAAGTTGGCATTGATGGTAAATTATGTTTATGGTGCACAATTGAGTCATGATTTTCAACTCACAGTTCACATATAAATCCGTGGACGTAGTGTGTGGTGAGCTTAGTGAGTTGTTAGAACCAATCCTTGAGTAATTTTCAGACTTACCAAGTGTGTCCTCTAAAAATCAGAATGCAGTGGAAGTCTGATTTTTTTATTTTGTAGCTAAGTGTTTATCATTTTTATAGTCTTAGGATTCTAATATGAGTGAAATCTTAGCTACAACTCTCAAGGGATAGAATTTGTAAGTTATGGCATGGAATTCATTGATTTATAAGTCAGCAATTTATTATTATTTTTAAGCCACTTAAAAGTTAAAACCATATTGATTTCGAGCTTTATAATAGGAATCATGTCCGAATCAAAGGCAAGGATAGTTGCAAGGAAGTAAATAAAGGAAGGTAGAGGACAAGTTCAAGCTCAAGGCTAAGGATAGCAGTGAAAGAAGTATAACCTACAAGGAAGACATCACTTCAAGATAGTGCACTTCAAAGTTGGGACAAAGGAAATAAAATATAAGGATCATGCTGAAGGAATTATCCCAAGACCAAACCTTCATCAAGCAGGAATATTGGACAAGTCTGGGTTTAAAGGAGTCCATGGACAAGTTTAAGGATTCAATTTATGGACATTCATTGTCCCTATGCAAGCCAACTTTTACTTAAATAAATGGTTGAAGTATAAGGACTATCTTACAAGGAGACCAACTTGTCCCTATTCGCATCAATTTTTTCGTAAGGATCAAACAAGTACACCAAGGAATGTTAGAGGATGATTCTAACACCAATGTTAGCATAGAAGCATGGACAAGGACCTAAGGAAAAGTTTGAGGTTGAGAGCAAGAAAGAATTCAAGGACAAGATTCCCATCAAGGGAGTTATCTTGATGATGATTGAGACATTCAAGGAAGTGGATTGACGAAGATTTGATAAGCCAAGGAAAATGTTTATGTGTTCAAGGGATTGCCCCAAGGATCAAATCCTAAGATGAAAAAGACAAAGAAGAATTCCAAACAATGAAGGTGGAAATATGAAGTGTTCAAGTATTGCAAAGTGAGTACATTTAAGGGAAAGAATTCCAAGAATGACGAAGAATTCCTAAGGATAAGGAAGTGGAATTAAGATAAAGATTGCAAGAGAAAATAGGCATACATGATCATAATGATGAGTTATATAATGACTAGGAAACTTCCTTACTTCCTATTGGTCTTGAAGCCTTTGAATTTTCTTATTGGCAAATTTTGTGATGCTTCATTTTATTGGCTATTTTTGTTTGCCTTAAATAGTGTTTTTAATTGATCAATCTAGGCCATTGATTTCAAATCAATCTTGGTCATTCATTGTAATTGGGGCTCCTATATAAACTCTACTCATCTCATTTGTAAAATAAGATTGGTTGAAATTGTTTTTATGATATTGCCAAATTATTCTTAATTCATTGTTGGTCTTCATGGTGAATTGTGTGTATCATTTTGGAGTATGCACGATTTCTTGATTTCCTCACTTAGATTAAGATTTTATTTCATGTTTTTTAGAAGTAGGGTTTAGTTGAATGGAAGTGATTTTGGATGTATCTTTGGTAAACACTAAACTCACTTAGACCAAACCACTAGCTGCTCACTGAGTGTAAGTATGCTTTATGTGGTTGAATGGCATAATTAAAAAAAAAAACTTTATCTTCAATTATTGCTTGCACATTTATATGCATCAATGGATGGTGTTAATGGACTGATGATAGTTTGAACATTTTATATCTACTTTAAGATATTGCACTAGCTTGATTGGTGTCAATGGTTAAACTAAGCCTAGTTTCACAATTTCTTCCATTTGAGGAGTAGATAGTCCTGTAAACCCTTCATCCCATAGCAATTTGTTGTTGGATGAGGTTGACGTAGTCAATACCCGTTGGATGAATAATGTAAGTCCCTTTGTGATAACCAACATATCACATCCTAAAAATTGAGTAAAAGTCCACAATAGAGAAGGATCATTGGGGTTGTCTCATTTGATCATACAATCTAGATAAGTTGTTCAGCATATGAGCGTCCTTATTCAACAAAGGATTTGAATATTTAGTGTTTCACTTGGAAACATTGTATGTTTGAATCTACATGTTGTAGTGAAACAAAACTCACATCAACATGAAGGTCTTGCAATACTTGTAGGCGTTAGGTTTAATGACCCAAAGGTTAAGTTTGTGCCTTTAGGCTTGGTTAAGAAAGATAGTCTCCTGACACCGTATCAAGCTTTTCCATTAGATTCCTAATACATGAAGCACATATGAATGATTTTAGGATACTTGAATTTTAATATAAATTATTTCTATACACGTTTCTTGCTATCAATGTTTTCATGCTAGTCAATATCGTTTATAAAACATAAATTAGGATTTTCTCTAAACGAGCATTACAAATGTGTAATTTTATTATATAATTCTATTTGTAGATGAATCGCATTTGTTGAAATTGTTATTTTGGGACAAAATCAGGTATATTTCGAAAGGAGACATTACACCTGGGTACATACCCAAGTGCTTTGATACACCCAAGTTATGTATTTGGGCATACCTAGGTATACCTAGGCATACCCAAGTTACCCAAAGGTGTTGAGCACCAAAACACAACAAAAAACGACATTTTTTTACCTTTTTTTCACATCTAGAAATCACCTAAAACCATCATTTCACCCAATATGAAAGATCATTTTGTTCTCTTCACTCTCTCTTTTCTCATTTCTGCACCCCTCTATCATCGGGTTTTTCTCACATTTGACACCTTCTGCAGTTTATCATCGCTTCCCCTGAACCCATCAGCCCCCACTAGTTATTGGGTTCACTTGTCATATAAAAAATTTGATAGGAATGAGTGGGTATAGGAGTGGAGACCAAAATCAAGAACTTAGACACCAGAATCAAGAACTTAGACAACTAAAGTTATCACTATCAAATACCAATTGATAAAGATAAATTTTAAATATTTAACTGTCAGTTGGTATTAATATTTATTTTTATCACTACGATTTTGACACTTGGCATTGATCAATGATGAAGTATCATACTATCAAATGTATTTAGTATTACAATTCTTTATGTTTCTAAATAATTTTTGAATATATATATCATGCTATCCAAGGTATTTGCTTCACAATTCTGTATATTTCCTTAAATGTTTTGTTCACACACACACGTAGTCAAACATACTGTACCCAAGGGAAAAATTTGCTGTATCGGCATACCTGCAATTGTAACCATACCCATATCAGCATCTTAGGATCTTTCTATGCCAACTAACATACAAATCACTTGAAAGGCTGATTAGATATGAGCCTTAAATGATTGATAAACAGCAACCAGGAGGTGCTTGGCCTGCTGCAACAGTGGTGCAACTGCAATAATGACTGATACTGTTGGAAATGTGATGCAGTACCATTACCATTACTGCTGAGTGCTCCAAAAACCTTTAATGTTGATATTGTACGAACCTCCAAATGCTTGGTCTACTGTAAGGAATGGTTATACAGCTTCCTTTTGGGCTGGCATACCTCATAATTGGCCTTCAATTCCTCCAAAATGATTTCCAACCTTCAGAAAATATTTAAATTTTTTTTTTTTGATTGGTAGAAAATATTTAAAAATTTATTAAACATAATTTTTGAATTTTCCCAAGGTAGGGGACCTTCAGAAATGATGCAGAAATCCTTCAATGACCCCATACCAGCAATATGCTTTTTGTTTTCAAATCTCCAAAAATTACCTATAATTGTTTGCTTGCAGATCCATTCACTAATGTTTTAGTAAAAATTGCTGAAAAAGATCAACATGCAAACTATAGGTGGAATTTGCCCATGCCAAAAATGAAGGTTTTCATTGATACCTCTTAAAATCAATGGTTGAGAGGGTTTTCACCCTCTTGGATTGCAAAAATGAGCAAGGGTTTTCACCCTTCGATGCAAAAACTCAAAAGTAAGTGCCAAATGAGGCTAGGCACCTGCATTTTATTCTTTATCAATTTTGGCCCTTGATTAAATTTCCCTCCAATTAGTACCTAAAATAATTTTTGTTTTATTTTATCTTTAGTATTTCAAAATACCTTTTATTTTAATATTTGTATTTAAATCACCTTTTCTAATAATATTTTTTACATTGCTCCATATTTATAAACTAATGGCTCCATTTTAAAATAATATTAAAACATTTTGCCCTTGCTTTGCCCTTTAGCCTATGAGAAATGGTAATAGGTTAGAGGTCTTCTTTGTGGCACTATTTGATTGCAGCTCCTTGGTAAATTGAATGCAATCAACCACACTATTAAGATGAGCATGGAAAAGCTCAAGTTGTTCACGATGATGGAGCCAACATATATCAGTGCCGTCTACATAGTGTTTGCACCAATGAGGCTTGAGGGGGAAAGAATTTAGGGATAACTCCTCAAGATATTCCATGTAGAGGTTGGTTGTAACAGTGGATTAATGAGAGCCCACGGCTATTCCATCAGTTTCCTTATAAATTACATTTTGGATATCAAATAATGTGGAACAAAGGCAAAGTTCAATAAGTAATGCAATGTCATTATTGGTTTTGTGTTTGATTAACACAATTGAGTCAGCTATACAAACTCTAGTGAATAACGTCACAACATCAAAGTTGACTAAGATTTCTTTGTCTTCCTCTTTTTTATTCTGACTTCCCAATAAATGGCAAGATTAACTTGGCTAGAAAATAAGCTAACTTATATGTGTGGGAATTGTAGGTATCTACAATAGGTTTCAGAGGTATATCCGATTTATGAATTTTAGGGGCTCCATAAATGCGAGGTGTTATCTCTTTATGTGGGAGGAGTTGCTTCTTGATCAAGTCATCAAAAAGAGACTAGGAGATAGCTAACATAACCTTATGAACAATTTTAGAAATAGGCTTGCTAGGAAGAATCTTGTAACTACTATTAGATTGATGGTCTAACATTTGGTTACATAGGCATGCTTATTGAGAATGGACACAACATTCCCTTTATCTGCTTTTTTAATGACAATATCATCATTGCACACTAGCTTTTTAAAAGCAAAAAGCTGCTCCCTGGGAACATTATGCTTTGGAGGTTTTTCATGTCTCAAGGCCACCACACAATACTTCCTAATTTCATCAGCAACATTGTTGGAAGAGCCTGGATTGCTTTTCTATTTCAACGAGGAAATCTAACTTTAGTAGAGAGGAAGGAGTAAATGCAAACCTTAGACCATGTCTTAGAAAATTTAGGGCCAAATGATTGATTGGTACACTGGAAAGATCTCTAGATTACCAATCAGAAATGAAGGTAGAAGGCGAGAGATTAGAGTTGAGAGAGAGGGGACTTATGCAGAATCGAAGCTTGGGTTGAAGGGTTAAAAGAGGTTGGCTGAGTGCAAAGAGGTTTGGGAAGAGGAACCAAGGATAAAGGAGGAGAGGAGCGTACATGATGTCCAGAAAGAGGCTTGAGTATAGTGGAAGACACAATAGTGGGCTAGTTACAACGTGAAACTGACAAATAATAAAAATAATCTACAGAGGTAGTGTGACTGGAAGTGGGGAAGACTTTTTCTGTATTTATAATGTTGGATTGGATTCATCAATACATAGTTTGGTATTTTATCCTCCTTTTTAAGATTGTTTGGAGCAACTCAGCATAGTGGTGTATGCACTTATTTGCTGCAGCATATATTTACACATACACACACAGACACACACACACATATAAAATATAATCTTGGATTGGGTTCATCAATAAATAGTTTTCTATTTTCTTTTCTTTTTAAAGATTGTTTGGAGCAGACTCATTGTAGTGGTGTATGGACTTAATTTGCTGCAGCATATTTTTACATATATATATATATATATATATATATATATATATAGATATATATATATATATATATATATATATATATATATATATATATATATATATATATATATATAGATATATATATATATATATATATTTTTTTAAAAACCTTGTATGGACAAACCAAAACAAACCTGAACTGAACCCAAAAAAATTTTGGACGCATCTTGAACCCGCATCCATACCAGAATCCAAATTGGCAACTTAGAGGATTGTGAATGTGTAACCATATTGAACTTTTGAAGCCACATGAATGTTGTTTTTGGCCTTGCAATATACTGAAGTGTCTTTCCTTGTAGGCTGAGATGACTCCTTGATCCAATATGGATGAAACAGATGTCTTAAAGAAGTCATATTGACCAGAAATATGTGAAGAATGGCATTCTTAAAATACTTTCCTCTCAAGTCTTTGGACCATATTTCTTTGCGGGTGTAGCAAAGTCCATTTGAACACAATCAGCAAGGCCCATGACTAGCTTTTGATGGACCAGCATTTAAAATCAAAGAAGCTTTGAAAGTTTCATTGCCCTTAAACCCATCCTTTGCTTTCCTGGTAAGTGTGGCAGCTGCACCTTATGTTGATAGATCCCGACCACTTTGGAATAGGTCTCCATTTGTTTTATGGACTTCTTCAACCAATCTATAAATAGAGCAACCAGTTGTTAAGGAGAGATCTTTTCAACATTATTCTTGTTTAATGGATGGTATGTTAGAGTAATAAGCCGTTATACCTCGTTAATTTAAATTCCTGGTTTGCAAGTCTCGGGTCTGGACCTTAAAATTCTGAAAGAATGTGATTACAAACCCTTCTCAAGTGGTTTAACTCCTGGAAACCACATTCAAAGTTATTTGCGGTTCCTTCACACTCAATCATTTGCTACTAATCTAATGCTCGATCCTCAAAGGTATAGCGTGGCAAACTGATTTTTAAAAAAATCTCCTCCCATAGGGTAAAGTTAGAAGAAGAAATTTAGCTTTCCAGTCCAATGCCCAGGCTTAGTACTCCATTGATGCCATCAAATATGAGAATGAGGGTATTGCTCTTCAATGTTTGATTTATGTGATTCTCTCTTGATCTCTTTTCATGTACCTATTAGGTTCCCCTTTCCAATTTCTTGCAAAAGTATCCCTCATTGATCAAGGATTTAACTTTTTTTCTCTATTTCTCTCTAATTCTGAGATAGATGAAACTCTTCTTCATCCTTATCCATCCAGGGTTGTGATGCTATTATCCATCTGGTTCATGATCTCCTTTAATTTACCCATTGAATTGTCGATGGTTTCTTTCATAGAGTGCTGATTCCAATCTCTAGTTTTACTCTTCTTGTATGATTGATATTAGAACCATTAATACTGCCACTATGCCAAGAACCAATCTTTCCTAGAAAGTGCCAACCCCATTGTCTACTTTTACTCTTCTGGTATGATTAATATTGGAACCATATAAGTACTGCCACCGTGTCAAGAATCAAATGTGACATGTATGAAAATACAAAAAACGACAGCAGCAACATTTTACAGGAAACAGAGATATTTATCTTTTTCAAACACTTCTGAAACTGAATTAAAACATTTTGACATGATAGACAAACACTAATTATGGCAGATTCAACTTTAGACTATCAGCTAACATTAAAAGTTTTAAACAAGCATGCAAACCCGTAAAGTTTTCTCAAAAAGGCTTGATCCAAAAACATTATGGCTGCTGCATTTGTCTACAAACAGTTCTCTATGTACTTGCACTACTCTTTCCAGTCAAAAGAAGAAAAAAAGCTCTCATGATGTCTTAGGGCATTTAAGAGTCTCAGACTTATTTTGCTATGGTGGAGTCAGTTTCTCTTGCAACTAACAAATCATAATGGGTGAAGAGCTGATGTTATGTGAACCATAATTATTGGTTGATATGAACTGAGCAATAGTAATTGGCTTCATAACTGCTCTGTCACTGACGAATTAATGATTTATCCCTGCAAAACTGGTTAATAACTGTTGTCAGCAAAGCTGATGTGTGACTAATATTTATTTATACTTAGATAATGTTATAACCATAATTGCTGCTGCCCAACTGACTTATTCCTGCATATCAAATTTACTTTTTGGCTACTGATTATTCCTGGAGACTATATAGAGATATAATCCTTCCGAACAAGGCTTATGGGCAGTGCATCATAACATTTTATTACACTTTCATGCAATTTGGGGCTTAGATACATACCAAAACATCAATTTCTGGTTTCAAACTTGATAAAAGTTTTTCTCAGCAATTTTCCAAAATGGGAGCCTGAGGAATATCATATTCACAATATATTAATGAGAAAACGGGACCCGATTTTCCCATTCTAATGATACTATCTAGAGCAATATATGTTGCATGGACACAGTAGGAAACAGTAGGAAATAGGTTCTAATTTCTTGTTAAGAAAATTTATATATTACCGTGGTCCGTAGTTTGTATAACTCTTGACAAACCACGTGATTCCATAAAATTAGAGCCATATTTTATGGGTTATACACTTGATTAGATCAGTTTAAAATTAGGGAGGAAAGAGCAAAGCTCACTAGGAAAATATTCCCCATCACACGCTTTCCTAACATATTGTTATGAAATCAGTTGAACGCACAGAATTATCAAATTTTTATCAAATTCTGTTGATCCTTTTGTCGGTAGAAACTATTATGGGCTAGAACTCATTCAAATAAACCATTCATACATCAGATAAATGGTGCAAAATATTTTTATTTTGAAATTGTTTTTAATGTGTCCTTGGCTTTGTTGAATTTTTTTTAGCTTTATATGAAATTTAGTATATTAAATGATTATTCAATATTAAATACGGATGCAATATTTGTATGGAGACTTTTTCTGTTTGTCTTAATGTATTTTGCAGGATATATTACACGTCATCTGCAAGATCATTCTGGGACCCGCACATCTATATTAAACATCTCTTTGGCGGTTATTGAAATGTATTATCAAAAGATTTTATTCACCTGCGGTTACAGTATGGACGTCAATCGTCTTATTTATTTTATTAAGTTTCAAGATGACTAAGAGTCGACGATGACAGTTCATATGAAAACGTCTACCGACGGCAACACATAATAAAGTTCTATTGCACCCAGCAGCTATCTCTTTGGTTTGAAGATTTAACGGCAGAATTTGATTGATGTTCGATTTCTTGATCAGTTTCATTTAAGACATCTGGACTTCTTCATTTCTTCTTAAGCTGAGTCATATATATACGTTTTTGCTCTTCCTGGCAGCAGCATCGATATTCATATAATTTGTATCGTATTCTTGCATCAGTTTCACAAAAGATTTCTGAGCTTATTGTTTCATGTGAACAGAGTCTTATATATATGCAATATACTCTTTCTGGCACTGTAGTTGATTTTTCTTATTTGCAATCATAGCTTATTCTTGAGAAGACGATAAGCAATTCATATATTTTGATTATAGCTCTGATGTTATTGATATGAGTTATTTGTAATCAGACAGCAGGTCTGAACTTTGTAATAATCACTTTTATTCAATAAAGGAACTACTTTGAAGGCTGGGTTGTTTCCCTCTGTTAAGAGGGTTTTTTCCCAGAGTATATGCTTATGGTTTTCATATATGTTTTCTAGTCTATTTTCAACAGGCTTTACACTTTTGTTGCAAAAATAATGATGAGAATGTGCTTCAATTCTTGAACGTGCATGGAAAACTAGCAAATCTTGCACTGAAGAATGTCTCTACTGTAAACTATCGTGCATTCAGTTTCCTTCTGCCACCATGATCATTTGTTTATTGTTGCAACTTTTATGCATGCCATTTCAGCTGTATTCTTTCCCGTGGTACTGTACAAGAAAATTCAAACATATAAGATCAGTGTTTATTCCTTAACAGGATGGTAAATGGCATGCTCCAGAGGTGGGAGATGAAGAACTTGACGTTCCAATGTGGAATCCAGTTCTTTATAAACTTACTAGTGGCGAATTACTTCTATTCTATAAGATTGGTCAAGAGGTACAGAAGTAAGTTGAAGTTCCCATATTTATTGTTTGCGCTTTCTGGCTATTGCTTAGCGGGTTTCTCTAGATTTTATAAATTATAGTATTTAGATGAATCTTGGATTTCCGAATTTATTAGATTGATCTAAAAGGCATTCATACTTTTTTTGTTACCCAATTGGAGGAGGAAAGAAGTGCCGCAAACTATGAACTTTTAGCTCATTCCTGCCAATTGCAAAGAACGAAACAAATCTTTTGGAGAAAATATAACTAAATTACAAGATTTTTTTCCAAAAGGGGGCAAAACTTTGGATTAGAAAAAAAACAAGATTACGAAAAAAAACGTTTTGTTATTTTTAAAGTTTAAATGCATTTGAACATTATAAAGCTGTACGGAGCAAATGAATTTGAAAGCTTAGCCATGAATTAGGCTTCTTTATTGTTTTTCATTGATTTTTATTGCACTTATTACATTGCATTGCACAATTGTATATAGATGAATAATAATTAGAAGCTAATAATTTTCAAAATTTCAATACCAATTTACTTTGTACAACGTCATTCTTCATTAGATCTTGAAAAAAATAGCCTTCCATGTGGTGGTCCCCAAAACCGCAGACTGGAATCCTACGAGCCTTGCCTGCTCGATGCTGGGATATCCAACTGGTTAAGGCCAACTTGACGGGATTGATCAATGTGATCTAAATCCCCTACGCTTCCAGCTCTGCAAAACCGAGGCGGGTATACCTAATCTTGGACGAAACACACATATCGAAGACACTTAAAACAGATCAATTAGAATGTGAACACAATAAATGTTTTCCAAATGGCAAGAAATATAGGAAAATTTCAAACTTGCGATTTATGAATTGAGAACAAGAATAAATGATGGAAGTAATGTTTAAAAATAAAGTATAAATGTAGATTAATGCAACAGACGAATATTTTTATTCCTCAAAGGCAAGAAGTAAGACATTTGCCAGCATATGGATTATAAATTAAGAGCAAAAGACCAGTGCTTAATTAGATGGGCAATAGAGTCAAAATTATAAGCTAAGACGTACAACTTTATAAAGTTTAATATATCTAACTATAAACAAATTTAATGATTCAGACGCGACGGATCAATTATATTAATGCAATTCAAATTAGTCTAAAATGCACTTTTACTCCTGTTGGAGACAAATTAGACTTAAATACGGAAACAATAAAGTATTTCACAATATTTAAGTTTATCAAATTTAAAATGCGATAATGATCCAATCCACTTATCTGAATATTAAAATATTTATAAAAATAAATGAAAGATCTTTATAAAAGACACAACTTAATAATAATAAGTTAAACTCTAATGCAAATAGAAATAAATGCGCTTACAAATTATGCCGGAAAAATTTATAAGTAGAGACACTCCTTAAGGATGATCTATCCACAACAAATTTATCCAGACCGAATGAAATTTACTCAAAAATCCACCATCCACATGCTTAGTTCAACAAGTCACTCTTCTGCCGATGACAAAATATAATATCGTAAGACAAGCTAAGAAAAAGTTCAAGTATGGAAAGACGAATGTTCTGTCTCCCTTTGATTTTCTCATTACATATTTATAAAAGACCTAAAGACATTGGTTACTCTTCTAACAATCACACCCCTTCATAACAATTAATTGAATATTTAACCCTGAGATAATCCTGATTTAATATGGCTAAGAGTTATATTGTTTTGCGTATTATGTTTTCTCTCTTCCTTTTTTTTATAAAGGTCAACTGGGCTCAAATATTTCCTTCCCTGCATACATGTCAATGCTTCTGGCATATCCAGACTTTGTCAAATGAATTCCACTCACATTCCATCAAACCATGATTCCAGATTGGAAGTGCTTAATCGCTGAGGCATAGGAATGGCTCAATTTAAGGATTACCGCCTGCGACTTGTTCTTTGTTACTCCCACGCGATGCCAAAGGACGCTATCAGATTGAATGCACGTTTCATACATGAGCTTTGTTCCAAATCGCGTAGGTCTTTTGATTTCCCATGCACGTTCACCGTTTATATCCTCCAAGTAACATAACATTTGGCCCAGGCATTTCGTGACTCCAAACTAGAAGGATTTTTTGTCGGTTTAAATCATCTGCAGATGGTATTTTGTCATTATCTCTGCACTCCAGTGATACAAAAGGAAATCTGAGTTTGTGCTGAGTCGTGATATGACTTCATTTGCAGATAGCCTCCAATCCTCTTCGATGCGAAAGAATGGAAGATTCCCTCACGTTCTTGGCAACTTCATTAAAAAAAATTGCAAATAGCAGGAGCGCAAATCCCAGGCATAACTGACGCTGTGTGATGGTGCTGTTTTTTCACACAAATTCCTTACTGAAAACAGTCAAAGGATCTCATTCCATCCTCGGGTTTCAACCACGTTCAGTGTGGTGATGCCTCTTATTTCCAGCCTGAACCTTCAGACGTGCTTCAGGACACTCCTGGAACGGGGTCTTTTGTTCTCTCCAAATCTAAAATAGAACATTGCTGGATGGAGACAAGGAAACAGTAATCCTGTGACTGAATCATTTCATAAGCAATTCTATATATTTGACAGAATGCCATGGGCTGAGCTGCTTATTATGATCATCAAACAAATATCTTCAATCCTATGCCAAATCCGTCCAACACTCAAACCATTACATCGTCCTTATTGCCATTAACGATTTGCTGCTGGATAATAAAATTGTTACTGAGGTGCTTTGTATAAGGGAAAATATCCAAGTGTGACATAGCTTTGGTCAAGACTAACTTCTTGACTTGACATCAACTCCTTTTTGTATACACATGCAACTTGGCTTCGCTTTTGATTAAATGACTTTATCCATGCTTCAACCCTTTGCTTTGAATGTGGGAATCTTATGAATGTGAGCTCTGCCCTTACATTCTGGAAATGATCTCCGTATTTTAACGCATCTTGTAAAATGCATATACAGGGGTTGCATCTGTTTCTGATTTGCAAATAATGCTTCCAACATGGAAAAGTGGGAAGCCAAATAAAATCATGCATGACTTCACATAATTAATTCATCCTTCCAAGCACACGACAAACAAAAGCTCCACACTTTTTATTTGTTTGTCACGAGGGAAACCAACTTGCTGATCAATACCACAAACAGTCAATGCCAACTGCGAATACACCTCAAGAAGATGCCAAAAATTTTAGAGTTCCATCACCATGGACAAGGGTGAGATGCTTCTGAGAATAATTTTCATTCTGTTTTTGAGAGTATTCGAAATCAATCTTGAATTTCAAATATAAATAAATTGAAGCTTGACTTTTATTCATTTGTACATTTTTCTTCTGATTACTTATTCATTGTGTGAATTTTGTTCTCACCTGATGTTTTTGCAATGTAAATAGCAAATGGTTTTTATAAGTGACCTTATTTTCCATTAAAAATTCTTGTGACAAAAATATTTTACTTGACACCTTTAATATTATTTTCTTCCTGCAATGACTAGTTCAGGTTTACAAAGGCTGCCTTTCCTCGCCATTGAATTTTTTTTTTGGGGATAAATACATCTGTATTTTGAGTCGTGAAGCTCAGGCCAGTCCGTTAAAAACCAGCAAAAGAATATTAGCTCTCCTGTCTTGTCCAAAATGTCCTTTCCAAATATCCCCAAAAATTAAAAAAATCCTTTTGAAATGTCGCCTGGAAAACATTAAACGACATAATATTTTCACGTATAGTAAAATTTGCACAGGTAGGTTAATATCCATAGTGTTTTTAATCCGATTTTTTTCACAATTGAAATGTGATTACACAGAAAAATCTAGGCAAGTTTTACAAGACAAAATTTAAGATCCATTGCGATTAGCAACCAATCGCAACTTTTTGCCTTTTTGGCTTCTACGACTGGAAGAAATCTTCTGTACAATTACTTCTAGGCAGCACCATATGGATGATTCTTCTTTCCACCAAGAAAATGCCGGATTCATAACATGCACATCTGTACTGTCAGAGTAGGGATTGTGTATGACAAAGAAACAAATCCAAATTTGAATCATAAAGCTTTAAGTGAAACTCTGCAACAAAATGTGGTAGCATAGCAGTTTATTCTTTACTGCACTTAGGAAGCTGTGTAAAATGCCAACAAGCTGAATATGTCCAGAGTAACATAGGCACTGGGGGATGTGGGACAGTAAATAAAGGCCTTCAATTTAAGTTGTTGGGGGATGAAGTGGGGCGCAGGGATGCTATAAGATACTATACATATAGTGCTTGAAATGCTAGTTATGAAATGATGTATAATAGTATGAGAACTAATAAATTATAATACCAAATATTTGAATATAGAAATTGCAACATGAATATCAAATTATATCATGAAGATGATTACAATGAGCAGCATGATGCCAAATCAAGTATCACAAATATGCCAATGTAGCGTAACAATGAACTTTACTGTAGCCAGTAAGCCCCCTTTATATCACAAGTGCTGCAACTTTTGCTTGCAGAAACCCTTGACAGCGACATGGTGACACAAAGGTGGTGGTGGGGGGACTTGGGAATGCCAAGTCCCTGACCTAGGTGCATGGGGGTTTTCAGGGGGTGGGGGACAAGGACAAGTCCCTGTGTTACACTGAAAATGTCCCTGTTAACTATGTTCATTCTACTCAAAGTGGTCATCAAAACAAGAGTACTACTAATACATTGGTATGCTGTGGAAGATTGACTTTGCAACTGGAGGGATGAATCTTGTGGGAAGCACCATACAAATAAAACAAGGGCTACCACCCATTGAATCGCATTTTATAGTGTTTTGCATGGATGCCTTTTTCCTCTTTTCTTTTGAACTTTTAACCTCATCCTTTCAAGAGCGCATCTAAATCCTTCCCATGATTGTTCTTCCAACCTTTCATTGCTTCATATGGTATCATGACCTATTCATGATGTTATTGAGAAAACCTCAAGAACTAATCATTAAATTGAAAAATGTGGAGTGTGTGTTGCATTTTTACTAAAATTCAAGAGCACAAACTAGAATATGATACTTCTCGTCAACAAATAATTTCAGGTGGAGTGGATGTATGAAAAGATCAGGTGACAAAGGTATGTCTTGGTCAGAAAGGGAACAGCTCCCTCCTGGAATTTTAGGACCTTCTAAGAATAAGGTAATCAAACCATAAATGATTAAAAAAGTTAGTTTTGCATATTTAGACGTCTATCACTCGGGGTCACTCATATCTTTGTTAACTGCATCTTTTCAGCCTCTACTCTTGGACGATGGGAGCTTATTGTGTGGCTCCTCTGTTGAAAGTTGGAATGCTTGGGGTGCTTGGATGGAGGTTAATTTCATCACCTCTCTCTTGCAGATATAATTTCATATATCTCAGTAGCAGTTAATATTAGAAAAGAATTTGTTTGTACAAACAGATTCTATGCAGAAATGTTGACAGAAATTTTCTTCTCTGATGAAGATTACATGTGATTCGGGTTACTCATGGAGGAAATATGGGCCTATATACATTCCTGGATCCCCTATGAGTGTAATACAACCAGTACCCTATCTGACTGCAAATAAGACAATACGTATGTTGCTACGTTCACCAGAGCAGATAGGCAAGATTTGCATGGCAGAATCATCAGATGGAGGCTTCAGCTGGAGTTATGCTAAACCAACAGAACTTTTAAATCCAAATTCTGGTAGCTATTCCAATAGCTAAATTGTTTGCATTCAAAGCAAATTTATATCCCATGTAACTGAGCTTTAAAATAAATGATGAAAAGCATCCGGGGCTTTCTGGTTTTTAAATGCCTCAAAATATGCAATGGACTTATTTTAAAACAGGTATAGATGGTGTAAAACTGCGTAATGGAAGATTGCTACTTCTCTACAATACGGTATCACGTGGAGTGCTCAAAGTGGCTGTATCAGATGATGATGGAGATTCATGGAAGGATGTTCTTACACTGGAGGATCAAGAAGGAATGGAGTTCTCATATCCAGCTGTGGTTCAAACTATGGATGATCTTGTTCATGCAACTTACACCTATAACCGAACACAAATCAAGGTAGGTATTCTCAGACAGACAACTAGTTCACTACTTTGTCGATTGAACTGTAATTTGAAAGCTAACATGCATGTTTTCTTTTGACAGCATATAGTACTTCAAACAACTGCACTCTGCTGATCTAAAAAGTTTCATGGCTCATCTTCAGTGATCCTACACAATAACCAGAGCTATTGTGGAAATTATTTGTATTCATTTCTCCCATTAATCATGTGTAGATTTTTCTCAAATTTGATTACATACTCATCCGAGTTGTAGAGAACTGTAAATTTTTTTCCCTAAAGACTTGCTTATGGAATATATCATATCAAGTCAAGGTGATATGGAAGTCGAGTAACCTGTGCTGGGCCACTTAAAGTTCAGGGAGAAATTGTACGTGTGCTTTCTTGTGGTGCAGCAATCAGTTGTACTCAACTCTGACTGTGATCAGAGGTAGGAAAAACATTTCAAACATAAATTTTAACAATCATGAGCCTGCATAATACAAAAATAATAATAATATGAAAAACATAGGGCTATTTCCAAGAAAGACAGACTAAATGTATTCAAATGATTTCTCTATCTTGCCTCGAAATAGTTGTCCAATCAAAGGTCGTTTGCAGTCTAACCTGAATTATATATTCTTATTTTCTTTGTTCTCAATATCCTATAATAAATTTTAGGATTGCTTCACTGAGATTGGCTTTTCAAATGTTAGCCAAAGATTTATTTGACCTGTATTTTTTGAAGGTATATCTATCAAATTTTTTCCATTCCCAAATGATATGTGTATTCAGCGATAAGTGCAGCCAAAACCTGCTGGCAAGAGGGCATCGAAACAATCAAGGACTAAATGAAAATATGTCATCATTTAAAGCGTATGCAAATGACATCAAAACTGCTAGCCTCCTTTTTTAAAGAAAATATCAAAGTATTTCTGAAGAAAATTTATAGGTGTTTAAATAATGGATTGCCATCGGATTTTACAGCCGTCAATCGTAGTCAACCTCATCTTTTCTCTACGCAGAGATGTATTTCTACTCACGGCGTGTCCAAGTACTGGTTCATCATCTAAATCAGCAGGGTACCAATACAAAAAGATTCTAGTCAAAATATTCTGGGCTTAGACAGATATATAGTACGAGTTTAACTCTTCCTTGCTATGGGACTGAGCAGGTGAACCTAATATGTATTTAAATGCATAGATCTGTCCACACCATGCAAGAAGCTCACGTGTTTCCTTGATATATATAGGTTAACGGATATGCGGGTATTTGTGAATTTTCAACTTTCAAGTCGGAGACAATAGTGCAGGTGTCAAAGGAAATATATTGGCTCAACTTACATTACATCTACTCCCGCTTGTGGGAGCAAGCTAGCAAACATGGTTTGCCAGTAAGTGAATTACATTCATTTTTTCTAGAACTGTAAGTTCAAGTTTCTTCTTTACAAGAGGAGGGATGGGTGGACTAGTGAATTTAGAACCAAGGTTCATATGTATAGAGATCTATTACACAACTAAACCACTAAGCAGAAAGGTTTTCCACGAGTTTCTACATAATAAGGTATGTGAGTGAAAAAAATTTACATCTCCATTTTTTAAGCCACAAACTATTTCAGAAAGCAATGTTAAGATGCAAGCAGAGAGTATGAGGAATTATCCAAGGCCAGAGTTCTCAGTCTAAATATTAAGGTAAATTCATGTAATATTGCTTGCCAACTATGAATCCTAAAGTCGAGATATCTTTTGCATTTCCAAATATAATATTAACCTTCCTTTGGTGACGTGTAATGTCTCCCCTTTCCAACTGCAGTTGCATACACCCGACTCTTTGTCTTAATTTCATTCGTTGTGAATGCCAAGATGCTTTCAATCGCTATTCTCATTCGCAGGAAGTAACTTTTATTTCTGTTCTAATTCTACATTGATATCTTCCTTCCAGGCTGTGTCCTTATTTGATTTACATCTGCAAGTAACGCTCTGATACCATGTTGAGAAATGAGGATCACTTGCAGATGTAATTGTGTTGCCTGTAAGATATATGTTTTCCAATGACAGCGATATCACTCTTATTTATATTGAAGAAGAGACATGGGGAGACATGTCTATCCATTATTATCTAATTAATATAATAACAAATGATAATTTAATAATATTATGTGTGTGTGTGTGTGCGCGTATGCACTTTAGTCTCACAGTTTATCCAACTGAAACTACCAAACATTAACATATACAACAATCATTCTTCCCAAAATATTAAAGTTTAAATTCAAAATAATCAAATTGGAAAATATACACGGCAGCAAGCAGAATATTGGCATTTGAAGACCAAAAGGCTATTGTTGTTGGAGGTGGGTTTTAGGGAGATGAATTGGGTAAATGGCCTATTTAACAGATGCAACACTATATTCCACCACATGGGGAACCAAGAAGAGAAGGTAGTTTAGTGTGATTGTCAACCAGACCTGAACACCACCAGGTTTTCTAAACAAGAAAAGTGATTTAATTAAGGACTCTTAAAAATGTGAGTAAGAGAAGGAAACAAAAGAGAGTCATAGTTGGAGATATTGGTTGTTTTAGGAGGATTGGAGAGCGATGAGAAGCGGTGGTTTCTGGCTGGGCTAGGGCTCAATCCCTAGCCTATTGTTTCTGTTTGGCCCTTTATTGATATTCCTCCCTGTTCTTTTTGGATTGCCGGCTGTTGGAAAAAGTTTGTGTGGGTTTTGGTTTTTGGAAATTTTTTGCAGACAATTTTGGATTGGGGTTTTTTATTGTTTGCATGGCAGGGCTTGGGATTTCTTCTGCGCTGGTGAGGGCAGATGGTTCTTCTCCAACTGTGCATGCAATGAGATCTGAATCGTTTTATTCAGGGGAGAGCTCCAAGTTGAAAAAAGTCAATAGTTGTTTTCCGCGTAGCCATGACCACCTTGTTCTAGTTATTCCTCTAGTGGTTGTAATGGAGGACATTGAATATTGGACCAAGCATGCTTTGATATGCAAATTTCTTGAAATCTGAATTTCCCTATCTGCTCTTGAGGCATGGATCTGTCGCTCATGGCAGGTGGACGGCGATATGGAGATCATGTTGGCAGGGAATAGCTTTTTTTTTTGTTGTATTCTCTTGCATGTCTGATTGTGATTGTGTTTTTGAAGGAGGCCCTTATTTCTACAACCATGTGGGGTTATTTGTCAAACCTTGGCATTCAAGATTTAATTCTGCTGAGGATCTCCCTTCAACAGTGCCAGTTTGGGTTCGCCTGCCTCGCCTTCCTCTGGAATTTTGGTGAGAAGACATCCTCTGAAAAATTGCTGCTTTGTTAGGAAAGCCGACTATGATTGTGCATCAATCCCTCGATAAAAAGGTTATTTATTATGCTAGAATTTGTGTTGAAATTAATTTGAATAACCCATTACTAGATTCTTTGGAAATCTGTCTTGGGGCTTCTTCTTGGGCACAATAGTTAGATTATGAATCCCTCCCTTTTCGATGTCGGATTTGTCATGAGTATGGTCATTTATAGTGTTAGTGTCCCCATGACTTCCAAAAGAGTGGATGGTTCTACGGCTGACAATGCTGGTGATTTGGCAAATACTATAGGGAAAGGACAACCTCAAATGGATAATACTACCAAGGGAAAGAATCAACAAGATGCTACAGGAAAGGGAAAGGCTTAGATGTAGGATAACGATGGATTTACCCCTGCTTGCCCACGAGCTAAAGGGCGTGGTCAGAAGAGGCCTTTGAAAGATAGAATATCAGATTTGGGTTTTAATCGCTTTGAGGTGCTGTATAGTATGGTTCTAGAGGAGGGTATTCCTCCTATTGTCTCTTCTGACTCAGTTTGCCTAGATGAGGGACTTGCACCTATGATGCTTGTGGGGCATCCCAAGTTGTGGTATATCAGAACTGTGAGGTCCCTATAGCTCTTGTCTCAGATGTTTTGGTGACACCTGTGGAGTCGAAGGATAATGACGTTCTGGCCGACTTGGTTAAGGATGTGCTAGCATCAAGTAAGGGTAAGGGGTCTCCTCTCCCCTTGGGGTTGATGCATAGACCCTTTAAGCGGGTTTCCTTTACTCCTCTAAGGAGTGGGCACAAAATAGACCAAGAGAAGATTAAACTCAGAGGAGATATATTGATAGAGTTTGGGTCAGTGAAACCATTGGATGCTCATTTTCCCCATTCTACTCAATGATGATTATTCTCTCATGGAATGTTAGGGGGTTGAATAGCATCCCTAGACAAAAGGCTATTTAGAATCTGGTGGTTGATCATTCTCCTAATGTTTTTTGTATCCAAGAGACTAAGCTCTCTATGGAGTCTATGGTCCAACATGCCTCTAGTATTTGGACTCGTGGGCAATGCTAGTGTGTTGGGGCTATATGCAGTGCTGGTGGTTTAGCTATCTTTTGGGATCCGCGAAAAATTTCTCCCCTTGGCTGGGTGTCTTCTCGCTAACTCTCTCTATGGTGGCTTCTGCTTTAGACTCCAGAGAGGTAGTCATGGTTACTAATGTGTATGTGGCTATTGATCTTGTGGGAAAGGAGGAACTTTGGAGGCATATTCAATATGTTAGAAATTGTCACCCTTTTTATCCTTGAGTGTTAGCAGGGGTCTTCAATTCGATTTTAACTCTGGAGGAGAAGCAAGGTGGTTTGGCTAGATTGGGGCCTTCTTCTGCGCTTCTTTGGCAACACATCACTTTTGCATCTCTCTGATGTTAAGCCTTCTAATGGCCTTCATACTTGGAATAATCGAAGAACTGGGGTTGATGCTATCTCAGAACGTCTAGACAAATTTCTTGTTTCTTGTTTTTGGGTTAGTGGCGCCCTTTCTCTCTCTTCGAAAATCCTAGATTGGAGGGGTTTTGATCATTGGCCAATCAAATTTTCAGCTATTGGGGTTTGTATTACAAAGCGTCCTCCTTTTAAGTTCCAGTTGATGTGGCGTCGTGATTCCTCTTTTCATGATTTTTTTTTATGTTGGTGGAAAGATGGTGCTTCTGCACATAGTATTGTTATGTTCTCATTTTCTAAAAGGCTTCAATATGTTAAAAGGCAGCTCAGGATATGGAATAGACAATGTTTTGGGAACCTTCACTCTATGAAGAGGCTTGCTCAAGAAGATCTTGATGTCATCACAAGGCAGATTAGAGATCGAGGTTTCTTGGAGGATCTTGGAAGGGCTGAATCCCTTGCTTCTAAAGCTCTAGAGTTGATTGGCTCCAAGAAGGTGATTGGAACACTGCCTTTTTCCATAAAATGGTGCAATCTCGCTGGAATCAGAGCAATATCTCTTCTTTGGTTAATTCTCAAGGTATCCAACTGACTTCCTTGCTAGCTTTGTTCCAGGAGGCTACTCGGTACTTTTCTACCCTCTTCTTTGAGGACTCACCTCCTACTGATAATGAAGAAAATATTATTTTGTCCTGTATTCCTTCCCTTATCACTTAGGAAATGAATGATTATCTCATGTGACCAATATCTTTGGAAGAGCTAGATGAGGTGGTCTTTGGCATGCCTAAGGGGAAGGCTCCTGGTCCTGATGGCTTTCTAGTTGGGTTCTTTTAGGAATTTTGGGACATCATTAATCATGATTTGTTGAAGGTGGTCAAGGAATCCTATTCTAGCAAGCAGATGCTTCGGGCATTGAATTCTACTTTCTTGACTCTTATTCCAAAGAGAGAGGGTGCTAATCAATTGGAGTTTTTTAGACCAATTGCCTTATGTAATGTGGTTTACAAAGTTATTATTAAGTTGATTGCTAAGAGAATTAAAAAGTGGCTCCCCATTATTATCTCAGAAGAACAAGGTGGTTTTGTTGTTGGAAGACAAATTTTGGATGGGGTGGTTATTGCTACTGAGGCTATTCACTCTATGGCTACTTCCAGGGAGAGAGCAATGTTTGTAAAGCTAGATATGGCTAAGGCCTATGACAGAGTTAAATGGAGTTTCCTAAGGAGTATTCTTCTTACTTTTGGCTTTAGCTCTGATTGGGTGAGTTGGACTATGAGTTGTGTTACTTCTGCCTCTTTTTCTGTTCTTCTTAATGGTCAACCTTCTTAGCTATTTGGTGCCTCTAGAGGCCTTCGCTAGGATGAACCTCTATCCTCATATCTATTCATCATCATGGCTGAGGGCTTGGGTGGATTCATTAAGTATCAGGTGTCCCAGAATTCTATTCAACGGTGGTGGTGGGGTAATGGTTTATCTATTCTCTTTCCCACCTTCAATTTGTTGATGATTCTACTCTTGCGGGTCTTGCTAGAGTCAAGGAAGCTGAAGCCTTTCGACATACTCTAGACATTTATTTGGTAGCTTCAGGCCAAAAAGTTAATGAGCACAAATCTTCCATTAATTTTTTTAACACTCCTGATTCTATTCGGCATAGGATTGCTGGTTTCTTGCGGTTTCAGATTGGGTCACTTCCTTTGACTTATCTTGGCATCCCTATTGTTGTTTCTAGGAAGCCACGTCTCTTTTGGCAAAATTTGATTGCCAAGCTTCAGGATAAGGTAAATCATTGGACTCATAGATGGCTTTTTACTGCTGCTCGGGTTACTCTTCTTCAATCTGTTATCCAAGCTCTTCCTACTTATAGAAGCATGGTTCAGGCTACTCCTATTTACTTTCTCAAGGAGTTTGATGCTCTTTCTCGGCAATTCCTTTGGAGTGGTAATTTGCGTAGCACTAAATGGAGCTTGATTAGTTGGGAGACTATTTGTAGGCCTAAAAAGGAGGGTGGTCTTGGTCTTCAATCAACTCTCTTGAGTAGTCAAGCATTGGTTGCTAAGCTTTATTGGTGATGGTGCTCTGGACAACATCAACTTTGGGTTTGTATTATCACCCATAAATATTTTTATGGTGCTGATCCTTGCTCTGTTTCTGCACTTCCTCTTGAAGGTCGTGGCTCAATGGTCTGGCATACTTTGAACATTGGTGCAGTGTTAGTCAAGAGAGGTTTGTTCTGGATATGTAAGGGAGGTTCTGAGGCTTTGTTTTGGTCTGATGCTTGGGATGGATTCCCATCCATATTATCCATGTACCTTCATCTTTATACTCTTTGTGATTCTTTTCATGCAGCTTGATGGGATAAAGTGGCTCATTACAAGACTCCTTATCAAGTGGGACCTGTTGTTGGTTACAGATGGAGGCACTCTTCTGATTGGCTTCTTGGAGGCATAGACGTGGATCGTCAAGAGCTTTCTTAGATTCTGGCCTCTAGAGAGTGTTCCTCTTTGCTAGGTCCAGATGTTTTTGGCTTGGGGAGGTACCTTGTCTGGTAAATATCATGTCTCTACTGGGTATCAGGAGATAACTAGACAATTATTTGCAGTTGCTGAGGTCCCCTGGTGGAAGCAAGTTTGGAATAAAGTTTTTGGGTCCAAGCACAATTTTTTCATGTGGCTAGTGGCTCACAATCGTTGCCTTACGTTGGATAATCTTTGTAAACGTGGATTTCAAGGCCCCTCTTATTGTGTTTTGTGTGGTAATGGGGAGGAGTCTGTCTCCCATTTGTTCTTCAATTGCTCCTATTCTACTTAACTATGGCACATTTGGTGGAGTGCTTGGGGTTGCTTTTGTAGGCATGCTTCCTCTTTGCCTGAGTTCTGGGCCTGCTTGGGTAGTGCTCCCTCCAAGTCTTCTCCTCTCCATGCTGCTTGGATTGTTGGCCCATCATTCATTCTCTGGCATGTCTGGCTGGAGAGGAATTGTCGAATCTTCCAAGATGTTCGGCTTGGTGTTATGCATCTTTGGTGGAAGATCTCACATTCTCTTTAAGAAACTATTCAAGTGAAGTGTGTGCTAGATGGGGGTATGGATCTGGTTGATCTTGCGATATGCAATTGCCTCAATTTTCATCTTCAGGATGGAGTTGCAACTCAATGGTTTCCAATTGTGTCCAGGCAGCCTCGACATCAGAGGAAAGGTTGGGTGAATCAGGATGGGCATTGGACTCCTCCTCCCCATAGAGTTCTGAAAATTAATACTGATGGTTCTTCTGGAGGGAATCTAGGCCCTGCTGGTATTGGGGGAGTGGCTCCTTGCAGTTATGGTGATGTTAAATTCTTTTTCTTTGTACATAAGGGTGATTACACTAACAATCTCATGGAGGCTCAGGCTATTCTATATGCTGTGGAGAAATGTTGTTTGTGGGGATGGAGCAAGATTATCTGTGAGTTTGATTCCCAAGTGGTGGTGAATTTGCTTTCCTCGCAAGAGCTTGAGGATGTTAGTTGGCAACTGGCCACTGTTGTTAATCAGATTATTCTCTTTTGTACCTCTTTTGAGTTCATTAGGTTTACTTATATTCCTCATGAATGGAATAGAGCTGCTGATTGTTTAGCCAAATGGGTTTCTAGTCATGCTCCGGGTTGGAATATTATGGATAGGGGGCAACTTCCCTTTGAGATGGTGCAAGAATTTGATGAACTTGTTGCTCAGGATAGAGCTCCTTGTTGTATTACTTTTTGTCTTAATAAATTTTTACCCGTCTTTTTCCAAAAAAAAAAAAAGGTAATCAGAAGACTCAATAAATGATTTAATACAAGAAAAGCTTACATATTAAAAAACTGCTTACACTGAGTCTTGGTAGAGCCATTGGTTGATGAAGAAATCTGCATTATAGGATTTTTAAAGATAGAAACAGAGAAGATCGATACCATTGCTAGGATTAAATCTGTTACTTGCAAATAAATATTTAAAATAACTAAAAGCCTTCGCTAGTATATGTTTTGATTCTGATAAATATGCTACAATGTAGAATGTTTGTATTTCAAAAGTAACTAAGCTAAGAGGGAAAGTGGAACCATTATATTACGATGGTGCCAAAAGTAAGCTTTCTATTGCTAAGCTGAGTAAAGGAACCAAATTAATCAAAAAATTGTAGACACGTGAAAACTAGTGGGATCAATCTGATTAGAAAATGGAGCATATTTTTCAAAAATATTGCCTTGAAAGGATTTATAAATAAATTTAACTAGCTTATTTATATTTATAATGATAATATTTATAAATCTAAAGTTACCACAATTTTGAATTCCTCCCACAATAATTGTGCTCGTCTTTTGCTATCATATGTAGGTCTGTCACTCACTGGAGGCAATTGACCCAAGTCTCCAACATAAATCATAGATATACTTAAACAAATTTTTAAATAAAAAAACTAATACGTTGTTTAGATTTTATAATGTGTTTAATATTTATATACTGTACTAAATATGACATAATATGATAACATGTACTAATAGAAGTAAAAATATACCTACAAAGCTTTGGTCTGAACTTTGTGGAAATGCTTGCCTTTATCTTGAATCTATGTTTTCAAACATAGTCTAACCAATGAAGCTCATTTCATCAATCAAAGTGTATTTGATATGTTTCATTTCCTCTTGGAAACTTGTAAGACGTGATCTTTCTAGCTGTGAAAAATCTTTTACTGGTATTCTTAGCTTTGAATGAATAGTGAAAGCTCCAATGTTAAATGTTGCAACTCCTGTTGGTGCTAGTATTTTGAAGGCTTCACGAATGACACCAATCAAATATGACTTTCCTGTTCCTAATGTTCCTTGATTTATCATGAACAATGGGCCTCTATCTTCATTGATATGGTAGTGTGTCTTAACTATGTTCATTGCCTTTTATTGTTTATTGTTAAGGGTCATACAATAGAAGCATTGAGGAATATCATCATATATGAGACATCCATTTTCCTTCATATTTTTTAAGAAATTGATTGCTCCCATTGTACACTCCTCACCTTGATATTCAGTAGACCAATTTGTATTATTATCAATGTCTCTTCTTCCCAACATATCTATTTCTGATAGTTGCATATTTTGACCATTATGAAGTCTAGTTATGATTTCCCATTCATTCTCTATAGTATTACTTGCAACAACTTCATCTTCTCCAATATCTGAACCATTATTATTTTCACTTTCCTCTATAATTGTTTCTCTTTGTACATGCCAAGCATTATAACTGAAAAAGAGTCCCACTTTTCTATTATGGAGTCAGTATTCACACCAATATTTCCTTCTATGTCACAAAATGGTTTGTTTAGTAATAACTCTATAAAACATAATTATGCCCATTTTTGTCAAGCACGTGGAGGAATGGATGTAAATCTTGGAAAAACTCTAACTATAGCTACTTTTTCCCTTGGCTCCCATTTATTTTCTCTTTTTCTTTTAGAATTGTATATCCATGATTTTTCTACATCAATTAGTGCGATGCCTTCCGTAGAAAGAGGTCTTTCTTTATATCCATCAATGAAACATTTTGTATTGTCATCATTGTTCTATTATAGATTTGAACACTTCATGTGAGACATTTAGATTGAAAATCTTGTACTACTCTCTATGAGAAGAAGCTCTAACAACATGTGACATGTTTCTTGAGCTCCAATGTCCCTTTCTATCACAATTTCTATTAGAAGCCTTCTATATGCATGTGCAGCTAAATCATCAGGGTTTCATGTTTGAAAGATGCATCAACATCTGGTGGTAAGTTTCAGAGCTCTTCTCGACTTTTGATGCATACTTTGCTATGTATTTAATGATTACATGTTTGGACAAAATAGGTTGCCAATCTATATTTGCTCTCCATAATTGCAATATGTGATGATTATGTGAGTTAACTCTATCATCATTTCTTGCTGGCTCAAAATATTTTTTCACCTGTTCCTATGTCTTCGTATAATTTAGATCCAGTAAGCTTCAATGGCCAAGGAGCATTATATATAAAAACTTTATAAGAAGGTGAATGAATAATTCTTTCATTAAATAAATAATATGTTTTACAATAAAAATATTAATAACTATAATAGTTAACTGCAAATCATCTTTCCTTTTTTTTTTGGCATAGACATGCACCCTCTCTACAAACCGTGTGACACTCAACATAGTTTAGTATTTGTTCATAGTCATGATCAATATCCATATTGGTAAGTGTTGGAATATAGATGGAATAACTGGGGGGGGTGGGGGAGCGGGGTGAATCAGTTACCACAAAAAAAAATCCACAGATCCCTTAGATGTCTGATAAAACTAGTTACTGCTGACACTCGAGAAACATACAAAAAAATGTTGTAACTCGATAAATGTAGTGTATGTTAACTTTAGCAGATCTTAAACATTCATAGTGATTAACATGCTACCATAAAAGAAATACATGAACACATGAGACAGTAGATTTAATGTGGAAACTCAATATGGGAAAAACCACCAAGTAACTAGCTACTGATTTTCACTCTTCTGAAGTGAGCCTATTAGGAGCCAACCCTGTTAAAGGTTACAAAACACATTGTTAGGTGTGACCTTGTTAGAGGATTTAATCACTTTGTTAGGAGTGGCCTTGCAAAAGGTCTTTAGAACAATTCAATAGAACTGTCACCTTGTTAGAGGATTTATAAATGGCTATTCAACCAACTTTATTAACAGATTTAGGAATCAGTGCTACAATGGTGAGATAGTAACAATGAAGTGACCTGAATGAAATGCAACTGAATTGCTGATACAGATTTTTGTTTTGCTTCACTAGATCCTCTTTGATCAAATAAATCTTTGCTGCTCCTCAAGGATATCTGACCATCCTTCAAAGTTCGTTCATACTTTCCTCCTTAATCAACACATTCGCATGCTCGTTCATTACACTTTATAATTCTCAACTTGACCTTTTAATTATACCTTACAAATTGTCAAGTTAGCTCATTTACAAGTTACAATTATCAATAATCATTACTTCAGTCGGCTACAATCATTAATAAAAACAATTAAACTTTATTTCTCAAAACAACAAAATTCTTCATTGGCTGACCCTGCTCAATCAACACTTTTCCAGAAATGATTTCCAGTGTTAACCAACTGAAGCTCGGTTAACACTACGAACTCTGCAAAATCCTTTGGATACCAAGTTAGTTTGGTAACTATTGGCTTTCCTTTTATTAAGTTTGTGAGCTCGATTACCATTGACTTTTGCCACAAAATCCTTCGACATCTGATTGAACTCAGTAGACACTGTCTCCATAGAGTAATTTTCAGGAATGCTTGGTAGACTCTGAAATTTGTTTTGCTAACCAACTAAGCTCGGTAGATACTATCTGCCAACTGATATGACATTTGTATAACATCAAAGATAACACACAATTAAACAATTGTATCCAATAATCTCCCTCTTTGGCATTGATGGCATGACAACATGTCATAGCACAATGAAATTTGAAAACAAGTCTTTTTCTAATAGAACTTTCTCCCTCTTAGATTTTTATGCCGCATACTTCTCTAATGCAGTAACCCCCCTCTGTGAAGGAATTACATAGCTTCTTTTCAAACAAAAAACTCTTCCTCAAACAAATTCACAAATTCAAATTTCAGAAAGATATGATAGTAAACTCTCCCTCTTTGACAACACATGCCAAAGACAACACATACCAAATGAGTAATAATGTATCTTGAGTACTAATTCATATGCAATGTGTCCAAGACTATGTTGCATCAACTGATAGATCTTCAACTTGGTTCCTGTTGATGCAACACTAAAACTTTATTTTAGTGAGCTTCAGATAGGGGAACGACCCCTAACTTACCTCTTAGATACAAGAATGCATCCTTAGGTAATGGCTTGGTGAATATTTTAGCAATTTGTTATTTTGTATGGACATATTCCAATCTGATCTCCTTATCTTGCACTAATTCTCTGACAAAGTGATACTTTATAGCAACGTGTTTGGTTTTGGAATGCATTACTGGATTCTTTGATATGTTGATTGCACTTGTATTATCACAAAACATAACAACTAGTTCTTTGATCTCAACCTTCATGCCTTCCAACAACTAATTAAACCAAACAGTATTGGAATAGTTCACTACTGCTGCAACATACTCTGCTTCAGCTGTAGATTGGGAGGTGCAATTTTGCTTTTTACTTGTCCAAGATACCAACCTCTTTCCAAGAAAGAATACTCCACCACTTGTACTCTTTCTATCATCAATGTTTCTTGCATAATCAACATCAGTAAACACCTTCAAGTCCAGATTTTCTCCAAATTTATATCACAATCCATAATCTTTAGTTCTTTTCAAATATTTCAAGATCCTTTTGATTACCATCATGTGATTCTCTCTGGATTTTGTTAAAAATCTTGTCACTATACCAACTGCAAGAGCAGTATCAGGCCTTGTATGAACTACATACTGCAATTTTCTAATTATTGATCTATATAAGGTTTGATCTACCTCTTTTGAATCATCATCTTTGATAAGCTTTAGTCTAGTACATATGGGAGTTCCAACTGGTTTTGAATCTTCCATACCAAACTTCTTGAGTATCTCCTTGATGTACTTAGATTGAGTGATGTAGATACCGATCTTGCTTTGCTGAATTTGAAGACCAACAAAGAATTTAATCTCACCAAACATAGACATCTCAAATTCCTTGTTCATTTGCTCTAAAAATTCTTTGCATAGATCATCATTCACTGTAAAAAAAGTATCATCCAAAAATATTTCTACCAAAATAATCTTGTTATCTGGTCCTTCCTTGATATACAAACTATTGTTATCATTAGTTCTTTGGAAACCAATTCGAATAAGATATTTATGCAATCTTTCATACCATGCTCTAGGGGCTTGTTTTGGACCATACAATGCTTTGTGTAATTTGCAGACCATGTCCTTGTCTGGGTCAACAAAACCTTTAGGTTGCTCAATGTAGACTTTTTCATTTAGAATACCATTGAGAAATGTAGATTTGACATCCATCTGATATACTTTAAATCCTTTGTGTGTAGCATATGCACGTAGGGTCCTAACACCTTTCAGTCTTGCAATAGGAGCAAAAGTCTCTCCATAATCAATTCCTTCCTCTTGAGAGTAGCCTTTACATACCAATCTAGCTTTGTTCTTTGATACCTTACCATCTTCATTCAACTTATTTCTGAATACCTACTTAGTTCCAATCACATTTTTATCTTTAGGCTTAGGTACAAGAGTCCATGTTTTGTTCTTTTCTATTTTCTCTATCTCTTCATTTATAGCCTCAATCCAACTTTCATTTTCCAATGCATCTTTGACATTTCTAGGTTCAAAATTAGCAAGTAAACAAGCCTTTTAGCTTACTTCTTGTCACAGTACCTTTAGATTTATCTCCAATAATCTGATCTGGTGCATGATGCTTCCTTACATACTTGGCCAATAAAGGTTTCTTGCCTTTTGAATGAATTGCACTGTCATCCTCTTGCACTTCAACTTCAGGTTCTGGCTGCTCTGGCTTGGTAGACATTGGCTCAGTAGCTTCAGAATGTGACTCGAGTTCTTGCAACTTGGTTTGAACTTCTTGCACCTCAGTGACTAATGAAGACTTGAGAGTAGAAGTCTCCTAATTGATAGATGTGTCTGGCATTGTATCAAGTTCAATGAAAATAAATCTTTTGTAATATTCTAATTCCTTTTTACTTTCTTCTTCAATCCTTTCTGCAAACTCATCAACTTTCACATGTGCACTTTTGATGACTTTGTGAGTAGATAAATTCAAACATCTACAGGCCTTACTTTTCCAAGAATATTCAAAAAATATGCCTTCATCACCCTTCACATCAAATTTTCCTTTTCTAGATTCTTTCAAGATATAACATTTACTTCCAAATATTTTGAGGTAACTTACATTGGGTTTATAGCCATACCATAACTCATTAGGGGTTTTGAATGAATTCTTCTTTAGCTGTACTCGGTTCAAGGTGTGAACTGCAGTGCTAATAGCTTCCTTCCAATATTTGATAGCAATGTTCTTTTCAATCATTAGAGTCCTTGCACAATCCATGATAGATCTATTCCTTCTTTCAGCTATTCTATTCTGCTTGGGAGTTCTAGGAGCTAATACCTGTCTTTTGATTCCTCTTTTAATGAAAAAGTTATTAAATTCATGGGAGATGAATTCATTGCCTCTGTTTGATCTCAAACATTTTAGTCTTTTCCCTATTTCTTTCTCTACTTTGGCCAAATATCATTTGAACTTCTCAAATGCTTTTGACTTCTCTCTTAGATACATGATAGTCATCATTCTATAGTAGTAATCAACAAAAAGAATGAAGAACTTTTCTCTAGTATAGCTCTCAATTCCAATAGGTCCACACAAATTAGTATGCACAATTTCCAAAATTTATTCAGAGTGAGAGTTTTTACTTTTAAAGATAGTCTTTGCCATCTTACCAATTTGACAATTCTTGCATAGACCAACATCAAGTTTCTTTATACTAAGAATGCCTCTTACTTTTTCAAATTTGCTTATTTTTACCAGATTATCAAAATTCACATGACATAACCTTCTATGCCATAACCAACTTTCTTTAAGTTGAGCAATAAAACATGAGCATTCACCAAGTTCAAGATAAAACAAATTACCTTTCATTTGAATGCTTGATCCAATCAACTTTCCTTTGTCATCCAGTAGTTTTTCCTTTCCATGCATGAATTCCACCTTGAATCCAATATTGATTAGCTGTGCCACACTCAAAAAATTATGTTTTAATCTTTCAACCCAATAGGCATTATCACATACAAGCTCTTTGGTTAGTGAGATTCTTCCTCTTCCTTTTATGCAAAAAGGTTCATTATTACCAAACCTCACACTACTACCATCATAGTATTCAAAATGTTCAAACATTATTTTTTCACCAGTCATATGATGAGAGCAACCACTATCTATGATCCATGTATCTTTTTTGCTCACATGAGAGATAATTGCCATATTATGTTCCTCATCATTATTAGATTCATCTTTCACAACAATGTAAACAATTTCATCCTCACTATTATCAGAGTCCTTAGCCATAAAGCATATTTTCTTACCTTTGTCCTTGAATGATTTGAAGTCTTTTTTGCCATTGCATTTATGACCTTTCTTCTCATCCTTTCTTAGCTTGTTTGGACACCTAGCTACTATATGACCAAATTCCTCACATGAAAAACAGGTTTGAGGAACCTTACCTTTGTATTTTCCTTTGCCTCTAGAATATTTTCTTGCAAGTAAAGCTTCAACTACTTCAATATCACTGTCAGAACTTTCTTCTGATTCTTCTTCACTTTTTGACTAAGAGTCCTTTGTCTTCTTGCCTTTTTCTTTGAGTGAAAGCTTGGCTTCAAATGCTGATTCAATGTTCTTGGAAGCTGAAACATAATTGTCATAGCTATCTAGCTCAAAGGCTGTCAACCTTCCTACTATAGCATCCAAATTTATCTTATGATTTCACATCTTCTTTCTTGAATTGTAAATACTCTAATTGCATAAATGGGAAGAAATGTTCTAAGAACTTTACTTACAACTATTTCCTCCTTGATATCTCCTCCAGAAGCTTTGATTGCACTAACACTTTCTTTGATCGTCTCAACATATTTAGCAATGTTTACATCCTATCTCATCCTCATATGATCAAATTGTCCCCTTAGAATTTCTACTTTGGCTCTTCTCACATTGTCATTACCTCCATAGATTTCTTTCAGCTTGTTCCACATAGCAAAGGCAGTATTGCAGTCCTTGTTATCATCAAATTCTTCATAGCTTAGAGCAAATGTAATGTCTATCATCATGGTGTTATGAGTCTTCTTCATAGCAATGTCATTGACAGATAATGTACCAGCAGGAGTTGTATATTCTTCATCAAGATATTTCAATCTTGTATCTCTAATGGAAGCTAGATGGAGTCTCATGAGACCTTGCCATGCTGAAAAGTTATCCCTGTTAAGCCTTGGAATTTCCCTCTTGTAAGACATCTTGATCTTTAGCTTAGTTTCTTGAAATCCTTCCTGCAAGCACCAAAAGCTTTGATACCAATTTTTGGAATATAGATGGAGTAACTGACGGGGGGAGGGGGTGGGTGGGGTGTGAATTAGTTACCACAAAAACAAGTCCATAGATTCCTTAGATGTCTGATAAAACTAGTTACTGTTGACACTCGATAAACATATAGAAAAATGCTATAACTCGGTAGATGTAGTGTATGTTAACTTTAGCAGATCTTAAACATTCAAAGTGATTAACATTCTACCATAAAATAAATAACATGGACACATAAGACACCAGATTTAACATAGAAACCCAATATGGAAAAAACCACCAAGTAACTAGCTACTAATGTTCACTCTTCTGAAGTGAGCCCTGTTAGGAGCCAACCCTATTAAAGGTTACAAAACACACTATTAGGTGTGACCTTATTAGAGGATTTAATCACCTTGTTAGGAGTGGCCTTGCAAAAGGTCTTTAGAAAAATTCAATAGAACTGTCACATTATTATAGGATTACAAATGGCTATTAAACCAAGTCTGTTAAGAGATTTAGGAATCACTAGTACAATGGTGAGAAAGTAACAATGAAGTGACCTGAATGAGATGCAACTAAATTGCTGATACAAATCTCTGCTCTGCTTCACTAGATCCTCTTTGATCGAATAAATCTTTGCTCCTCCTCAAGGATATCTAACCATCCTTCAAAGTTCGCTCACACTTTCCTCCTTAATCAATACACTTGCATGCTCGTTCATTACACTTTAGAATTCTCAACTTGACTTTTTATTTATACCTTACAAATTGTCAAGTCGACTCATTTACAAGTTACAATTATCAATAATCATTACTTCAGTTCGCTACAATCATTACTAAAAACAATTAAACTTTATTTCTCAAAATAACAAAATTCTTCATTGGCCGACCCTACTCGGTAAACACTGTTCCAGAAATGATTTTCAATGTTAACCAACTAAAGCTTGGTTAACACTGCAAATTTTGCAAAATCCTTTGGAGACTGAGTGAGCTCGGTAACTACTGACTTTCCTTTATTAACCTTGTGAGCTCGGTTACCATTGACTTCTACCACAAAATCCTTTGACACCTGAGTGAGCTCGGTATACACTGTCTCAATAGAGTAATTTCCAAGAATGCTCGGTAGACTCTAAAATTTGCTTTGCTGACTAACTAAGCTCAGTAGATACTATTTGCCAACTGATATGACATTTGTGTAACATCAAAAACAACACACAATTAAAAAATTGTATCCAACAGTAAGTTGTGTTGTATTTTTTGAGACATGGATGTTGACCAAAATTTTGGAATGCCTACAAGAAAATAAATATATTCGACATATGTTCATTATATAAATATAATTTTGAAACAATATGTTATATAATAACAAGATATTTTACAGAAAAACAATTTGAAAACACCTGTATATTTCTTTGATGTGGATCTTCTCTAGGATTCCATGCATGGATAATGCGATGAAAATATTGCTCAACTATTCTTCGTTCCTTCTCATTTGACCAATCAATAATCTCCATATTGAGAGCACCATTGATCCATAAAAATCCATGCACATGTGGAGAACCTCTATGTCTCCATTCATATCTACACCAAAAATCTTTGACATCCATTCCATTTTGTAAAATTTCTTTTCATAATACTATATGTCTTAAATGCATGTAATGTGCAACTATATGAGGATAGTTGATGACATTTTGTTTTCTCCAATTTTGAGCTTCTCACATATTGGTTGGGCATGTTCCAGGCATGAGAGCATGTAGATCAGGGCATTGCATATCTGTTGCACTTAAGGTGAAAAATATTGTTGGAGTGCCAATCTGGTGAAGCATGTTTGTCAATTCTGCATGACATTTAGTCCAGTATGATTGTGTTCCCCTTAACGTTGTTCCAAACCGCATCAACTTATTATCTAAATGAGATTGTGGCATTAGTTCCATATTCTCACGTAGCTCATTGATAGTAATGGGCATGCCTTGGATATTTCTTTTCACAAACACTACAGATGAATTCTGTGCACAGTATCTCATTATAATGTTCATCATAAAATATCTAAATCGTGGATGTTTTCCAAACCGATGATCCCTATACCATAATAAATTCTTGAAAAATTCATGTAGATTTACATGCCTCATTCATGGTTCTAACCAATCACATCTTCCATTAGGGAATATTGTAGGAAATGCCATGTCTAGTAAACCTAACGTTACATACTCGTTGATACGAGAAGCACCAATACCAAGCCAATCAATCGATGCTATTGGTTTTGCATCAAGGTTATTAAACCACATTTGAATTAATTTCATTTCTCTTTGGGCATTTAGTGGTTTGAAGCCATTGATGCAGTGTGTTCTATTGTATTACCTTCATCAATCTCCAATATAGGACCGAAATATGTGACTTAATTGGTATCTGAGTCAAATTCCATTTGTACTGTAGTTAATGTACTAAATACATTTTCATCTATATTCCTTGGTAGGTTATTGCGAGCATTTTCATCAATAATAACATGTGAATAAAATTTGTCATGCTCTATTTTGTATTTCAGTGCTTTGTAAACATGATCTCTATTGATAGTGAAATTATAATCTATGCCACGTTGATTTCTTCTTCTAACAAAAATAATAGGCAAATTTTGTATTGTGCGTGGAAATATTTTTTAAACCCATTGTACATTTTGAGGAAAATTTATGGTGTGACCTTTGTATTTATATTGACCACCTATTGCATGGCTCACTTGTAGTATTGGGCTTACACGTGCAATCGACATTTCCTCTACTTGTGTCAAATTTGATAAAATCTTTGCTTGTGGCCCAGGATCCATATTGTTTGAACATGAAAATCTATAAATTCTCTTTCTTGTCTACATCTGTTACATATAGGACTTTCAAAACTTTAGGATACTTTGATTCCAATATATGATTCTTGACAGACATAACACATCTTTGGGGTTCTAAAACTATCTAGTTGAGATCTAAACTACATTTGAAATGAAATTGAACTAAACCATTACAATTTTGTACATTGTGGACACTACATTGAATACCTAAATTCATCTGTAATGAATTTTCATGTTTTTGGAACACAATCTATTGAGACTAAATTTTCATGTTCATCATTGAACTGAATAGTTCCATTCAAGTGAGGATGGGTAGTCTCATTTGGTTCGGCATGATCCTCTTGTCTTTCTTGACCTTGAGAATTAGAGGTTTGTGTTGGTGTCATTTGATGAACATTTCTCTATAGACTTGTATCCTCACTATTCTCAGCTTTGAAATGATTTACACTTGAATTTCTTTTTTTTGCATATCGTTGTCTATCAGCTTGATTGCACTTTTTTTTTTGCTCTTCTATCTGATAGCCTATTTGTTGTTCTCTTTTTTGCATATGATACTCTCTTTGGTATTCTCTTATATATAGTCTACGTTGGTCTTTTGATTCAAATTTTTTTTTTGGACATCTCATAGCTGATATTGAAAAAATATAATAACAAAAAACAAAGTATATTTTAATACAGTTAATAAAAATATGATTAAATATATACTTCTATATAATTCATGACTAAGTAATTCATCTATCTATTTCAATATGTGTTTGTATTTGTAGAATAGATGCTTACTTATGAGAGACACATTTAGTTTTTAATTGATTAAGTAATAATCATATAGAAAAAATGAATAAGAATCTAAAAGTACATTTGCATTGATCTGGTGTGACAAACATTATCAACAATTTATGTATTGGTAGTTTTTGCAAGTAAAACCCACAATAATATGGGACTTGGGTGAAATGGATAGCATATAACCTTTGAACGGGCTCAATTCAAAGAAGCCTTGGTCTTAATATCTACTTTTTCAATTGATGTAAGAAATCATCACATAACTTTTGAGAGTTGAACAATTTATTTAGTTGTGATTTTTATAACTACATGAACACAAAGAACCCTATTACAATATCTACTTGTTCAAGTAATTTAAGAAATCATCACGTAATATTTGAATGTTCCCTAAATCATAATGCTTATCATAATACATCTCTTTAAAAAATACTTCAATGCTTCCTATTTTGGAAGCTGCTTTTCCAATGAAGGATGCCATTTCTGTCAATATGTTGACATCTATCTTGTCAAAATCATGTATATGCATTGCTAGGTTCTCAATATCAGTTACCATCTCTATGAAATGGCCACACATGTTTTTCATTACATTTTTAATGGGTTTTTCTACGTACCCATTTGAACATATGGAAATCGTAGGACTTGATGGAGGTGGCCCATTTATGGTGTCTTCTATATTTGTATGACATTATTTTTTTCATTGCAGGACAAGTCCATTGTATATCTAACCTATGAATATAATTGAAATTTATATCATGTAAACTATCAACTTCACAATTCAAATCTCTATATACTAACACAGAAATATAATACAATGTCAGAAATTTATTTATTATAATAATAACTAAAAATATTATTGAAGAAAGACAATCGATATAAAGTACAAAGATAATGACCTTTAAAGCAGTCAAATGCGTTGTATGAGCAATATAGTAGATACCTACAATTTGAAAGAAAACAATATACTATTAGTCCTGAAGATATTGAGATTTTGTGGATGTGATTTATTTGAATAAAATATTTAATATATTACAAGAAATTTGCAAAGATAATGTGTAATGATTAAAAAATTATATAATTTTTTTATAGTAATTAAAAACAGAAAATAGATAGACCAAAAAAACATAAATCTAACATGGCAAAAAAAAAAGTTTTAAAGAGAACGATGGGTGAATTGATTCAAATACGCAATCCATATTCTCATTATTTTTGCTTTGAATTTTATTTGGGAGAAGAATTGCAAATGAAGAAGGATAGAATAAATTAGCAAATTAACTTATATGATAAAACATTTTAAGTTATATACATATATAATAGAGCAGAAAATAAAATAAACATATAATTTGATTGTTGAAAGGAACTGCTATAAAATAATACATTTGAACAAAACTTATTCAAAATATTAAAAAGAAAGAACAAATTCACTAACTTATACACTCGATTTCTATGAGGCTATTGTGTGTGAAGAGTTAATGGTAGTTTTACCATTTATAAGATTTTTTCAGTAACAATATATCTAATTTTGTGGAAAAATGATGACACACTGTAAGTAGTTGAAGGGTTAAAATGGAGAACTAGACTTGTCAGCCACAAGTATTTAATTTCAATCTATAGTTGTAGTTGAAAAATGATGAAAGAGTGCAAATCTATGAAGGGTTAAAAGGAAGAACTACAGTTGTCAGCCTGAAGTGATCATCACAAACTATCAAACTATAATTGACTCTCTCTTTTAACAGAAAATACTACATGCATTGCTTGACATGTGTTATTGTTTACCTTGATTTGGGTGGATCAAGACAATCCATATTTTTTGTATTCTTTTCTTAATATTTTATCTCCACACTACCATTCTTTTTTTTAATTGACATCTGTACTTGTTGCTAGTTGTGCTCGTTAAGAAAGAATGGGGGTGATAGTTCATTAATCCACCCTATTCAATACCATTAGTTTGTAACTCAAGATAAAACTAAATCTAAATGGAAAATCGTACCTAACAATGCTTGCAAAGCTACTCTCTATGTTGTCTTTTTCCAAAATGAAATCTCTAACTATACACATCAAAATTCGTAAAGATATGGCTATTTATGTCTATGTATCATAACTCAACACTACTGAACTTTTTCTCTTGCTAGTAATAACTGTTTACCAATCTCCATCATAGTAAGCGATAAGCTTCAAGTATTCTTGCAAACTCGCTGTGAAGGTAACTCTATGCTTGCAATCTTCATTATTTATTGTTGCCAATGCTAGTTATGGCACTGCTATACACAACTTGTATAGCTTGCCATCTCAACTTGTACAACTTGTAAAGTGTTTCTCAAATTGTAGTTTGTATTGGAATGTGGCGGTGATGATGGCTGTGATTATGGCTTGGATCATTTTGATGGACACAGAAAAAACTATGATCCATCTTTCACTGTAGAGAATGCCTATCGGTGTAACTAAATATCAACATCAACCACTTTATCTTTTTACTATCTACCCCAGACTCACAAAAAAAAAAAATGCCAATTAAAGCCAATTGTAGTGCACTACAAGAATTATCTAAAGATATTTTTGATGAGCACTATGAACTATTTAGATAGTCCTATATGTTGGAAATATTCAAGATATGACATGTTACTAAGAGGGGAGGGGTGAATCAGTAACTTCAAAACTCTGAAACAATTCAGCACTTTAATCATATATACTATTCACCATTCATTCATCTAATCTACTGCATAAATGAGAGATCAAACATTTATAACACATGTACACAATGATTCAGTAACCCAGAAACCTTCCAAATAGAAAGTAAAACTGGGGTGGGGATGATACCCGCAAAACTTCAATACCACAGTATAAAGTTGGCCTGTTAAGGCTTACATTGACCACTTCTGGTGATCTGCCTTGTTAGGAGCACAAAGGACTGCTAGATCCAGCTTGTTAGAGAATTTACAAACATACAATGAAGTATGCACTCTGTTAGGAGATTTATACAAAGACTGTTAAGTCTACCCTATTAAAGAATTTACAAAATTGATTCACCTGTTAGGATGAAATGATGGATCTACTTACAAACTTGATTGCTGATTAGATCCTTGAAGTATAGATTACCTCTTGTGACTGATGAATCTTTACTGCTCCTTGTAGAACTTGCTCAATATTCTGCTCTACTGCTGATTCACATTTATTCTTCTCAAAGCATTACATGTCCATTCCTTGATACTCTCATGCATACATTGTAAATGATATAATGCATTACATATATATCGTTCCAATAATTACAATTGCAAAGTCGGCCAAAACATAAGTGAACAAAATATTACTGAGTCGGCCAAATAGTAGAAAACTTGGGTTCTTCAAGCTAACTTGGTGACCTTCTGATACTCGGTATCCACTGCATCACTCGGCATCATCATGCACTTGGTAGAAGTAGAAGCTTGGTCCATACTAACCACACAACTTAGCTTGGAACTCGGTAACCATTGGAGACTCGGTAGATATAGTGTCACTCGGTAAAAACTGAATCCTTCGTTTGCCTTGATTTCACTCGGTAAACACTACACTTCCATTACCCGGTAAAAATTGAATTCTTCGTTTACCTTGATTTCACTCGCTAAACACTATGAAGCTCGGTGAACACTGTAGACTCGGTAGATATCACTGGACTGCACATTCACTTGGTAGATTCAGGAATGCTCGATGTGAACTGCTTAAGTGATGAACCTACAAGGTAACCACTGAATGCTCGATATACATTGTAGACTAAGTGATGAGCTTGATAATCATTCATAGTCGAATAAGTGTTGTTACTAATGAAAAATACAATATAATGCCAACACTATAAAATATTAGAAAATTCACAATCTAATAGAGATATCTTGATGACCTTTGGGGAAAATGACATTAGAAATTAACCTTCATTGAAGATCTAGTAGCAGAGAAATTCAAAGGATTATTGACATGTCCATACACAATAAGCTTGGACAACACTGGTCATTTGCACCAAAATGTGCATAGCTCCTTGCATCATGCATTAAGCATGCATTGTTGTAACCCATAAGTGTATCACAAAAAATATCATGCGACTCATGCATGTTCATCTACATCATGTTTCATTAGTGCAATGTGACAAATAATGTTGCACAACACTATTAACAACTTTGTTTGTGTTCTATGCCACATGCCCTTGCACTTCAACATATAGGGTGTACAATTCAAACTATTGAAACATCTTATAGCACCACACCATAGTCTCACACATCTTTTGCAGCCACTTAATGACATGCCACTTGTCAACACAACTTTTTTGCACTCAAAGTTGTTCTTTGTTGGTCTATCAAACTGACACTTAAGAGTACAACCTTAAGAAGTTTCATCAATGTGAGACTTGATTATGGCTCATGAAATAATCTCCAAGATTTTGGAAGTTGATACTTCAATTATTGAATAAATGATGGAAAGCATGAGAAATAAACTAAAAGAAATAAAAATGAAATTGAAATTCTACTTTAGGTTGATTCACTAGAATTCAATAAGGTTAACTTTTCATACTGCAAAATGTAGCTTAACTCATCTACATATCAAAGTGTAAAATTGGATTACTTCTACTACGACTACTATCTACTACTTTTAGATCTTGGGGATCACTAATACAACAATTCCATTGTTTGAAAATATTTAAACCCCTTTATAGATAAGGGTGCTCCTATATAACCTCCCTAATGGTCTTGATGAACATCCCTCTATAAGTAAAAACTGATGGGAACCTTTGCATGTGCCTCACCATGGTGGTTGTTCCAATTCACTAACTACTTCATGATTGTTTTGAAAAGCATGGCATGTGTGGGAGGGAAGTTGGAAAACATCGCAAGAACAAATGCATAGAGGAATGAATCTTTTCGTAAGAGATGAAAGTGATGGTGAGAGAGAAGAAGGAAATTTTGAGCAAGGAGAAGTCAAAGTTCTGAACCAAGAGGAAGAAAGGCTTTCAACACCATTTCCAAGATTGGAAAAAGACCTAAGGTTGAGGTTCCCACATTTTTGAGCAATCTTAACATAGAGGAGTTGATTGACTAGATCAATGAATTAAAATAATATTTTGAGTATGAAAATATTGAGGACCCATGTGAAGATCTGGTGGTAGGAGATCCAATTGGAGCATGATAGAAGATGAAAGGAGAAAATTAGAAGATGGGATCAGATGTTAGCTAAATTGAAGTGACAATTCATTCCCATTGATTATAAGCTTAATGTGTTGAAAAATGCAAGCATTGAAGCAAGCGGGAAGTTATGTTCAAGAGTCTACAAAAGAGTTCTATCGAGTCCTCATCAAAAAAGATCATGCGAAAGCTAACAAGGAGAAGATTGCATGTTACCTTAATGGGTTGAGGCCAAGTAGTAAGGAGAAATTGAGTCTGGTTTGAATGAACATTATTGAAGAAGCATACCAATTTTCCCTAAGAGTACACAAAAAGATGAATAAGAAGTTTGAGAACAAGAAAAGAATAAGAGGTCATGGTGGAAGATCTAAAAGATGATCTTATGGAGTCCAAAATGAAGATAAGAAGAAGGATAAGGCCAACAATAACAATTATAACCAAAGGGAAAATTATTTTAATCATTTCCATTATCAAAATGATAGAGATCAAAGAGGAAGAGGAAGAGGGCAAGGATCTGGAAAAGGAGGTTTTCATGGAACATGTTTTAATCATGGAGAATAAGGGTATAGGGCATTTGAATGTCCCTAGTGCCAAGGGAGGACATATATAACTAAAGGTTAGGCCAGAGTTGTACATGTGGATGAAGATGCCATCTTATCACATTATGAAGATGCCAACTCATCACATTATGAAGATGTTGAAAGAGGAGAAGTCCTAGTTAACAAAAGAGCCTTGCTAAGTGGTGAGACTGAACTTGACTAAAGGAGAGCTTTTTTCACACTAGGTGTAAGTGTGAAGATAAGTTTTGGTGTGATTAATGATGGTGGAAGCACACAAATTTTGGTGTCAGAAGATATGGTCACAAAGTTAAAGATTAAGAGGCAAAAACACCCACATCGATATCAAATTTCCTAGGTACAGGATGACCACAAGGTCATGGTCGATCAAGATTGGGGGCTACCATGAGGAGTTACTATGTCATATCATACCCATGGGTGCATGTCAGATATTGTTGGGTAGATTTTGGTAGTTTGATATTTTTCTTGTACATGATGGTCACATGAATACCTATTCTCTAACAAAGGATGGAGTGAAGCATAAAATAAAGCCATTGAAGGACATTGAAAAAAAGGTATACAATAATGATAGAATAAGTTTTGTTGATGGAAGGAAGTTCCTAGAAGGTATGAGGCACGAAAATGTGTTTTTCTATAATTCCAAAAGATAGTAAATCAGATGTAGAAAATGTACCTATAGAAGTTGCAAATTTGTTGGATGAGTTTCCAAAAATTCTATCTAATACTGTGTCTGATGAATTACAATGTGTGAGGAAGATCAATCATTAGATGGACTTGATTCTAGGAGCCAGTTCCCCAAACAAGGCAACACATAGGATGATACCAATAGAAAGTGAAGAGTTGAACAAACAAGTACATAAGTTATTACAGAAGGGGTTATTTGAGAGATTCAGAGTCTATTTTTTGTAGTAAAAATATTAGCACTAAAGAGAATGGAGAATGAAGGATGTGTATAGATTCTCAGACTATCAACATGATCACAAACAAGTTTAGGTTTCCATTGCCAAGGATGAATGATATTATGGATTGTTCGAGAAAAACTATGTAATTTACAAAGATAGATATGAAGAGTAGATATAATCAGATTCAAATCAGAGAAGGAGATGAATGGAAAACTGCCTTCAAGACAAAGGAATGATTGTATGAATGGTTGGGCATGCATTTTGAGCTAACCAATGCACCAAACACTTTCATGTGGCTCATTAATGAGGTACTAAAGGAATTTATGAGTAAGTTTTTCATTGTTTACTTAGATGATATTTTGATATATAGTAAGACATTGGAGGAGCATTTCATGCATATTCATATGGTGTTTGAGAAGTTGAGGGAAGAAAAATTGTTGATTAATTTGAAGAAGTGTAGTTTTGTGAAAAAGAACTTAGTGTATCTAAGATTTGTAGTTTCAAAAGAAGGTCTAAAAATGGATCTAGAGAAAGTGGAGGTTATCCTTGAATGACCTACTCCAAGGAGTGCTACTAAGGTAAGATATTTTTATGGATTGACTACTTTCTATAGAAATTTTATCAGGTTTTTTAGTAGTATGTGTCGACCCTTGATTGAAACAATGAGAGCGGATAGAAAAATGTTTAAGTGAATTGTAAGAGTAGATAAGAGTTTTAATTGTTTAAAATAAAAGTTACAAAACAACCAATTTTAGCACTTATAGATTTTAATAAGGTGTTTCAAGTAGACTCTAATGCTAGTGGTATTTCAATAGGATTTTTTTGGAGAAAAGAAGGTAACTCATTGCCTATTTCAGTAAGAAGTTGAATGATCAAAAAAGAAAATATTATGTTTACTATCAAGAACTTTATGCTATAGTTCAAGCATTGAATTATGCTATAGTTTAAACATTGAAGAAGTGGAGACCTATCTTCTTCCTAAGAAGTTTTTTTTGTATACTAATCATCAAGCTTTGCAATATTTGAATAGACAAGGAAAGTTGAATTAGAGACATTTAAAGTGGGTTGAATTCTTGCAGAGTTATACATTTGGTTTGACTTACGGGAGTAGAAAGTATAGCATGGTTGCAAATACTCTTAGTTGGAGATAAATTTTATTGACAGAGATGTAGATTTAGGTGGTTAGGTTCAAGGGACTCATGAGTTTTTATCTACAGGATCCCGATTTTGGTGAATCTTGGAAATCTTGTATAAAACCTATCACACTTAATATAACAAAGTAGTTAGATTTCATAATCCAGGATGGCAGGTTATTCAGAGGAAGTCAGTTGTGCATTCCAAGGAATTTTATGAGGGAAATCTCATCAACGAGAAGCATAGTGGAGTATTGGTTGGACATCTTGGTAGAGATTAAACTATTGCTTTGGTTAATGAGAATTATTACTGGTCATAGTTGCAGCAAGATGTCAAGTAGTTTGTACAAAGTTGTAGAGTATGTCAGATGGAAAAAGGAGTAAAGAAAAATATAGGGTTGTTAGCTATTACCTATACAAGAGAAGTTGTGGGAGGATGTCAGCATGGAATTTGTTCTTTTATTTTACCAAGTACTCTACGAGGGCACAATTTAATTTTTGTAGCAGTTGAGATGTTTTCAAAGATGACACATTTAATTCCCTATAAAAAGACTAGTGATTTTTTTAATTTGGTAGAGTTACTTTTTAGAGAAGTGGTGAGAGTACATGGTCTACCAAAGAGCATAGTTTCAAATTGAGATGTCAAGTTTGTTGGGTATTTCTATCACACATTATGGAAGAAGTTGATCACAGATTTGAAGTTCAACTCATCACACCATCCATAGTCTGATAGACAGATAGAGTTTGTAAATAGGAGTTTGGGGAGCATACTAAGATGTTTGGTTGGAGATAATCTAAAAGGATGGGATTTGATTTTACCACATGCATAATTTGCATACAATAATTATGTCAAAGAAAGCATTGATAAATCACCATTCTAGATTGTATATTAGAACAGTCTCATAAATGCTTTTGAATTGAGGAATTTGGATAAAGGAGAGATAGGTCGTGTTGAAGTTAAACATTTTGCAGAACACTTGAAAAACATCCACAAGGATGTGAGGAAGAACACCACAAAGATGAATACACAATACAAGGCTAAGACAAATGAGAAAAGGAGGTACAAGGATTTTTAGGTTGGAGGTGAAGTCATGACTCATTTGAGGAAAAAGAGATTTCTAGTAGGTACATATAACAAGTTGAAAATGAAGATGTTTAGACCATGCAAGATGCTAAAAAAACATGATTAAGGAAATACTTATGAAGTAGAGTTGGCCATTGAACTAAATATTTCTCTAGTATTTAACATTGTAGTATTGACAAAGTATCATGAAGGAGGCAATGGAGATGAGGTCACAGAAGCATAGCGAAGTATTTCAGAAACTACTTCAGCTACAAAAAAGATTGAAGATGTACTAGATAGTCGTATTGGTAGAAGCACGAGGAACAGGGTATATGAAGAATATATGGTCAAATGGAGATGGTGTCCAATGGAATATTCATCATAGTTGACAAAGGGAGAAGGTTAATTGTCTGGGTTTTCCTTTGAACACTTGAGACGTGACAGGATCACTTCTCAAATTACCTCAGGTGTTTCATGCAGGAGTATCTTGGGTTTAAGGGAAAATTTGCATTATCCGAAAATGTTTCAATTTTTTTTTTCAATAAGGGCTATTTTAGTGCAAAGTTGTTATTTGTGAAAGTTTACTATTTTTAGTAAGTTAGTCATAAGAGCTCAGAACATTCTAATTTCACAAGTAGAGGCTCATCTTAGATGTATCATCCTTCCATACGATTCTCATTGTCATATATTATTTATTGGTGAAATTATTGCATATATCTAGGTGTAAAGGCAATCCTACATCACCCAAAAATATTTTTATTTCTATCTTTTCAATAAGGGTTTGTAGATGCTTAAAATTGTCCCAAAAGCTATATTAATTCATTTAATATTTCTTTAAACATTACAATTAATTATTAATTAATTAATTATATTTTTCATATTCTTCTACTTATTTAATTAAATTTATTTAATTAAATAGGTTCATTTTCCTAATGTATTTAAATTTAATTTGAATACTTCCCCTTTAATGTATTAAATTCATTTAATGCACAGTGCTTCATAAATCTCCTTTTAAAGAAATTCTAATTTATTTAATTCCCTCCACTTTATTAAATTCTTTAATCCTATGATTAAATTAAATCTTATTTAATTTAATCCTAATCCCATCCTAAAACCTAGTCTACACCTATCACTCTCATCCTTCTAAGCCTATCCATTAATTAATCTCACTTTATTATCCTAAACCTATTTTAATCACCTCTTTAGCAACTAAGTGGTTGCTCACACATGTGTGATCAACACAAGGCTCAAGGAGCCTCCTTTCATTAAACTCTCCAAAAAGGTACTCTTACACCTTTTTCCCCCTCTCCTTTCCCCCAGGTTGCTCACACATGTGTGAGCACACCTTGATCCTCTCAACCATAAAGGCTCTTTTTGACTTTTACATGGCTTTTCCTTTAGCCCATGTGTCTCCCTTGTGGCACTTATGTGGATGCCATATAGATGCCACCTCCTTAAGGCCCCCATCAAGCCTGTAAATATAGCTATTGTCTCAAGCATTTTACATCTCCCTAATTTGCATTTTTATCATGCCAATTTGTACTTAGAGCTTTCTAGTTATTTTAGAGATTTACATATTACTAATCCTTTTGGTAGATGTTATATTTCTTAAAGTTATGCTTGCATCTCATGATAGATTAGTATTGCTAGTTTGCTTCATTGCATTTCCATTTCATACTCATATCTCTAGAATCCTTTGAGGATGGCTTACTTATAGTCATTTCTTGAAGGCATTTCACATAAATTTTAGTATAGATTCACATTTGCATATTTGCATTCATTCGGTTTGGTTTGAAGGGATTCATTCTATAGTTTTGTTTGGGAGAGCACATCCACATCCCTCTAATCTAAAGCAAACTAACAAGGCCTCTTATGGGCACCCTTTGTTGAGCTACTTTGAGGCTGCATGAGGACGTTTCTTTTCAGTTGTATTGAGTTGTAAAAATCAAGCATAGTGTTAGTTGTATTTTCCTTTCTTTTGGATGTTTGATATACATGTGCAATTAACATTTTCTTGTTTAAGCGTGCTCTCGATAGGTTAGGTTTTCTTGCATATAGGGTTATTTTAGTGCAGAGTTTCTATTTGTAAAAGTTTCCTTTTTTAATAAATTGGTCATAAGAGCTCAAAATGTTCTAATTTCATAGGTGGAGGTTCATCTTAGATATATCAGTTTGCCAGATGATTTTTATTGTCATATCTTATGTATTGGTGAAGTTATTGTAGATTTTTAGTATGAATTTTTGGTATAAAAACTTTAGGCTCAATTTTGAAGGCCTAAATGGCTCTAAAATGCAATCAAATCTCTACGAATGGATTCTTGCATTATAAGAGGTCGTAGAATATTAGCTTTTGTTTCTAAAAGGGGTTATAATAGCCAATTGGGTCAATGGACTGTAAGTTATGGTTTCTAGAAGTTGGGACACCCAAAAATGTACTTTGTAAATTGTCTCGAGTTGATTCTATATAATAAAATAATATAATTTTAGGTTGGTTAGCCTCAATGGTTTTGGGCTAAGTTTCTAAAACCTTCCTAGGCAGTGGAAAATGTCTAAAATAAGAAGGCTTTTAGGTTGTCTATTGTAATGCCCCCAATTTAGCAAGTTCCTGAAGGTTGGGTTTGTCATCTCATCATTGCAACCTTCATGAGTTGGCATTTGGTTTTGAGGGTCCTTGTTTTGGATTCGCTATTTTTGGACTCACTATTTTTAGTAAGTCACTTTTGGTTGGTTACTATTTTTAGTAGGGTAGTTATGGTCGGGTGGTTTCCTAGCAATTTTGCTCTTGGCTCTAGGTGGATAATTTGGTGAAGTCATATTTATTTTCATCTTAATGAGACTTAATGAGTATTTAATGCACTTTAATTATTATTGTGCTTTATATTATAAAGTAATTGGACTTTATATTATAAAGCCATCTCCAAGTGAAAGGTGTGATGGTGAAGCTAATTGACACAAAAAACATAATAAATATGACTTCATTTTGGAGAATTGAACACCTTGAATATTATATTTTCTCATTGATTATCTTGATGACAATTTCTATGAAGTTTTTCTCTGAGTATTGTAGCAATTGGTTGCTGAGGTATAGCCAATTACAAGATCTCTTATGGTTCTTATTATGTTTTGGAGATTGGTATTTCCTCGTTGGCTATGAATCATTAGTTGCATTGTGAAAGAGAATCATGGAGACCGAATTACATTGGTGAAACTACAAATTGGTATCGAATTGCCTTGGGAAATATTCTTTTTTTGCAAATTCAAGAATCGTCTTGGAGGCACAATTTCTAGGAATTATTTGGGAACCTGAAGATTGATTTTGGCATTGAAAGAGCTTGACGTCACCTTACCCAACATTGGCAATTTGTAGATTGAGAATTCAAATCTCCTAGTTGGGCCTGCAATTTAATTCCTTTCCCTTGTGATTTGTCTAGGCATCCACAACTGCATATTTTAGGCCTCGTGTTGATTGTTATAGTCATTTGTACACGTGGCCTCCAACATTCCCCATTGGGCTTCAAAGTTGGAAATTGAGAAATGGTATGATTTACTGTTGGGAGTTCACACATCAAATACAATTGTGAATCGATATTTGGTTGGTAGAGATATTTTTTTTTGGGACCACGCCTTGCAAAATAGATAGAAGATATACTAGGTTCCATTCATAATATTGTAATCACAATATTATATTTATTCAATAAAGGTATCAAATTAGTTTCCAAAATGTATAGATTAATTTCATATTTCTCTATTTCATATTTCTTTGAAGTTGTTATTTATTTCTACCAAGAGAAAATACCAAAAAACATCAAAACACCAAAAATAATTTCAATTTGTGCATCAACCATTACAACTAGAAGATAGTCAAAGTTCTTTATATCTAGGGCAATTATTGGTGGTGGTTCACAACTTTGTCTTATTGAATATTGTAAGGAAGGAACCCATGTGGTTTGCATATTATATATATGTCTAAATTTTTTTATTTCATACTTGTGGAGATAATAAGAAGTCCATATTTTGTTCTTGCAAATTGTTGTTGAATTTGTATTTATGTTATGTATTTGTGGTATTAGGAGGAGCACACTCCATCATTTCTAGTGACTTTGGATGAGTAAAGATTAATCCTTTGACATGGATGGACATTTGGAAGTGATCATCTAGCATCACATTGTTCGAGGATAGCCTAGGGAGAAGATTCTAGAGAAAGCAAGTGGTTGGTCAAAATGTGTTTGACCTCTTGCACAAAATTCTATGAATTAGTTGGTGTGATTGTGTAAATGTATTTTAGGGCATAAGATATTATCTTATGACAATTGAATCTGAGTGGGATATTTGAATTTCATACCAGTAACATGTTTACAGTTTTGATTAAGGGTGGAAAATTTGAAAACTAGTATAAATATGTGAAGAATGAACAGTTTGTGTTTTTTATCATAGTCGAACAAGTGCAATGAAGAAGTGCAAGGTGTGATTCAATCAAGGAGAAGTCAATTGTAAGAAGAATTCATTTGAGCTTTAGTGGATCTAATGAGGAAAAGATAGTGCTATTACACATATCATTCTTTATGTTGTTCCATAATAGTCACAACAATGAAATCCCTTAACCGGGGGGTCTTAACAGGTCCTCTATTGTAAATCCTTCAATGGGGAGACACTTAACTAGTGTTTAAATTTCTTTAACAAGGCTACCCCTAACAAGGTAAAGCTTCTAATTGGGTTAGAGATAAATCCTTTAATAGGGTGACACCTAATAATGTATTTGTAACTCCTAATAGGGTTAAGCTCCTAATAGGGTGTACTTTAGAAGAGTACATAATTTGTGGGTACTAATCCCCATCATAGTTTTGAACCAAGTTAGGTTTTTGTGATATCAAAAAATTTGTGTCAACTTTGTATATGTTTTCATGTGTTGTTAAGTTTTTTATAAGATAAAGGTTTAAATGGTTTAAAAGATGATTATTTGGTTGATTATTGATTCACCCACATCTAAGTAAATCGATCCCTTAAGACTAACAATTGGTATCATAGCTCTAGTGCTCTGTTGTGGTGAAGCCTAACATCTTGAGAGATAGATCCAATATGATGAGGAAGGAAGGTCCTAAGTTCACAAGGGAGAATTATCTTGTGCCATGTGGTAGGACGATGGAGAATGAGAATATTGAGCAATATAGCCAAAGGATCAAAGATTTGGTTATTTCTATCAAAGGTGTTGGAGGTACTCTTGAGGAAGAGGATGTAATAAGTAAAATACTTATAACTTCTTTGCCTCAGTATGCTATTGGAGTTTCAACTATTCAAGAATTTTGATCTTTAGGCACTAGTGAGGTTACTCTGGATGCATTGATAGGCAAGTTGTCTATTTTGAATTAAACAACTTTGATAATGGTATGCCTAAGATAAAAGTTGCATTCAAGGCATTTGTGTATCTTGCCCCTGCAAGAAAAGAAAAGGACATTAAAAGAAGTTCTTCTACTTATTGTTCTAATTTATATGATCATGTTTTGAGTTGGAAGTGTTTCTTGCTAGGAGGTTACCTAGAGGAAGTGGTAAATACAAATGTATACTACCTTTGAAATGTTTTTAATGCAAGAAGATTGGACATCTTTCATTTGGATGCCCTAACAAGGAAAAGAAGGAAAAGGACCAAAAATCCAAGGAGAACAATAACAAGGCATGTCATCTTGGAAAAGGAGTTATTGACGAGGAATCTAATGAAAGAGAAGAGGAAGAGATTGTATTTTTTGCAGAAAAAGAAAATCTCCCTAATGGAGACAAGATAGTTGATGATGGTTTCTCACATCACATGACCAATAATAAAAGCAAGTTAATCATAATGGAAGAATGTAATGGAGGATTGGTCAAGTTTGAAACAAAATCCCCTATGTTGTGAAAGGTAAAGCTTCTATTATATTGAATAATAAAAAAATTGTGATGATGTTTACTTGGTTGAAGGTTTGAAATACACTAGTCTATTGAGTTTCTCTCAACTAAATAACAACATATATAGATTGGGTTTCAATGAAGGAATGTGCATAATCACTGGAAAATCAAGAGATGTGATTGCTATCAATGAACAATCCAGAAGTAACTTATTCCATCTAAATTCTACTCTTAAGGATTGTCTAATTGTAAAATTTGGATATTGTTGGTTACAATGCAATAGGTTATGTCATGTTAACTTTGATAATATGATCAATGTAAGTAAGATGATAGTAGTAATAGGATTTCCTAACCCAAACAATGCACTATGTAAATATTGTCACCTTAAAAGCTGACCAGTTGTAGTTTCATCACTAAAAGTCATTCATAAAGTTATTATGGAGACATGTATTCCATGTCTTTTTAAGACGATTATTCTAGAATGATGTGGCTTGTATTTATAAAATGTAAATGTAAAGCTTTCTACATGTTTAAGATCTTCAAAGCTAGAGTAGAAAGGGAGACAAGTAAGAGGTTGAAACCTCTTAGGTCATATAGAGGAGGCAGGTTCACATAACATGAATTCATTACATATTGTGAAGAACAAGAAATCGTAAGGCAGACATCTGCTCTTAGGAAACTTCATAAGAATGGTATTATTGAAAGAAGAAACATATCAACCATGTTAGAGTAATTATTTGTTCTAACTTATTAATTAAATCACTTTGATTTAATTAATTAAGTTGCCTATTACTCTAGTTTTCTTAAGCTATCTTGTAGGTGCATATAATTAATATTTTATTAATTATATTGTGCAACCCTAGCTTTTTTAGGATTTAGTTTCCCTTTTCGGGTTTCATGATTCCTTTATAAGGATTCACCTCTTTGTATTTTATTCATTCACTTATTTGATTATATGAGATATTGCTCTTTGCATGTCCATAAGATGGATCTGGCTTTTTGGCCTCCGTGATTTTTCCTTGCCTCTATTCTTTGCTTCATCCATGTGACAGGGTTATGCATGTAGGTGTTCTTGGGAGATTAGTTTTTCACCTAATCTAAAAAATTTAATATTTAAGAACACTAATATTGTAAAAATTATTGCTCACACTTTATAGAGAGAAGTGGTGAGTATTGCAATCTACACATTGAACATAGTTTGAATAAAGAAAGGTATAAATAAAATACCCTATGAATTGTGGTATGGTCGATCACCCTATGCAAGTTATTTCAAAGTGTTTGGAAGAAAATCCTACATAAAGAGAGATGATCATTTAGCAAATTCTAATTCAAGAAGTAATGAAGGGATATTCCTAGGTTACTCCACTAAGAGAAAAACATAAATTATTTCTAGAAAAGAAAAAACAAGATGGTAGAATGTGTAAACAAGAGAATTGATAAATACTCAAAACAAAATGATGAATCTAGTAAAGGGGAACAAGAAGATTATCATGGATTTGTCCACACGAAACTAGTTGAACAAAATTATACTTTAGAACCTATGGAAGAACAAGCAAATGTACAAAAATAGGTCTAAGTGATTGAAGAATCTCCTAGATTTGAACCAATGTTCCCAAGGTATGTCAAGATAAATCACTCCCTAGATCAAATCTTTGGTGATAAAAATGTTGGTTTACTAACAAGAAGAAAGACAAAAGAAGGTACTTGTTTACTATCGAATTTGAACCAAAGATAGTGAAGGAAGCATTAAAGGATTAAGATCAGGTAAAAACTATGAAAAAGTAATTGAAATAAATTGAGAAGAACCAGACCTAGATATTAGTGGGTAGACTGGTGGAAAAAAATGTGATTGGCACCAAGTGTGTTTTTAGAAACAAGATGGAAAAACAAGTGATTTGGTCAAAAATAAGGGAAGATTAGTTTGCAAAGGATATGTATAAGAATAAGGCCTAGGCTATGAAGAAATCTTTACACCTATGGAAAAAATTGAAGGGGTAAGAATACTTATGCATTCACTTCTTACAAAGGATTTAAATTTTATCAAATGGATATAGGTTCAACATTTTTGAATGGTACCTTAGATAAAGAAGTTTTCATAGAACAACCTGAAGGGAATGCTAATTTAGAATGAAAGAATATGGTGTGCAAGCTACATAAAGAAGTGTATACATTGAAAAAGGCACCAAGAGCATGATATGAAAGGTTGGATTCATACTTAATCAAGATTAGGTTGATTGGTCTTGAAAAGGCTTTTCCTCAATACTAGATCTTCAACCATTTCTTCAGTCCATGTGGTTCTTCTAACCATCATATTGTCTCCTTCTTTAGGCCCATTTAATGAATCATTCCTTACCAATGCATTTCTACTACTAATACATTCCTTCTTATTAGAATTAAGACACTCAAATGTTGTAATGCCTTGCCAAGGGATCCAAAAGAATTAACCTAAATTTTTACTAAGTTTGCCAAATATTTTTTCTTAAATAAAGGATAACATACACATCAATCATAAAGTAGCGAAAGAAATAACATACAATCATACAGAAACAAACATAACAGATTACATTCCTTAAGGATCCTAAGACGTTGAGTTGCATTTAAATTTATTTAATACTAAGTCTATCAAATAAAACATTCATATGAAAGAACAATTAAAAGTCCAAAGTCCATTTAAATGTTATACATTTGTTCCAAATGCCACTTGGCAATAAAATTCAGAATGCTCAATCATCCACTGTACGTGTCACAGGGTATGAAAGGCTAAAACAATATTCATTTATAAAAATAGATTACATCATCCCTTTTAGATCCATGATACAAAGTATAATACAATAAATAAAACCATCCATCATAAAGATATAACTATCCATCATAAAGATACAACCATCCATCATAGTACACTGAGATAGAATGAAAGGAAAAGAAAACAAGGAACTCTAGCCATGGTATCAACAGACAGATCTCAATGGCAAGAGTAAAAAGCACTACCACCTGATCGTGTGTTAACCCAAAAAGGTCCACTCCCACTGTGCTAAGGAGATAGTCTCAAGTCCCAAACATGATATCAATCCAAATGTCAAAAGTAGTCTCTAAGTCCAGGAAACCCTAAAAGTAATCTAACTCAAAGGTTCCAAGATAAAATGACATCTATACCTAGAGGCACATAAAGACACATAGGGAATCTACTATGTAAATGGGCAAGTGTCATCACATGAATCAACACTAGAGTCACTATGGTAGTCTCTCAGGACCCCAAACTCCTAGTGACCCTATGCAGCACTAGTATCCCTTCATACTAGAAAGGCATACTAATTATGCATGGTCGCAATCAAGCGTTCTCCCTACTCCCATCCTAGTCTGTACTAGCACTCAAGGCATGAGTGAGAACATACAAAGACTCTTATTAAGTTCATTTTACTCTCATTTAGTGTAGTGTTTTCACTTATTAGACAACTTATAATGGGTTACCTTGGCAGCCACTTAGGGCCTCAGCCTCCATTGCAAGCCACTTCCCAACATTACACATAGATAACCTAATGTAATGCCTTGCCAAGGGATCCATAAGAATTAACCTAAAATTTTACTAAGTTTTCCAAACATTTTTTTTTATAAAGAAAGGATAACATACACATTAATCATAAAGTAGCAAAAGCAATAACATACAATCAAATATAAGAAAAAATAATAGATTACATTCCTTAAGGATCCCAAGATGTTGAGTCACATTTAAATTCATTTAATACTAAGTCTATCAAATACCACATCCATATGAAAGAATAATTAAAAGTCCAAAGTCCATTTAGATATTATACATTTGTTTTGAATGCCACTTGGCAATAAAATTCAGAATGCTCAATCATCCACTATACATGTCATAGGGTATGGAAGGCTAAAAGAATATACATTTATAAAAGTAGATTACATCATCCCTTTTAGATCCATGATACAAAGTACAATACAATAAATGAAACCATCCATCATAAAGATATAACTATCCATCATAAAGATACAACCATCCATCATAGTACACAGAGATAGAATGAAAGGAAAAGTAGACAAGGAAATCCAGCCATGATATCAATAGATGGATCTCAATGGTAAGAGTAAAAAGCACTACCACTCAACCATGTGGTAACCCAAAAAGGCCCACTCCCACTGCACCAAGGAGATAGTCTCAAGTCCCAAACAAGATATCAATCCAAATGTCAAAAGTAGTCTCTACATCCAGGAAACCCTAAAAGTAATCTAACTCAAAGGTTCCAAGATAAATCAATATCTATACCCATAGGAACACAAAGACACATAGGGAATCTACTATTGGAATGGGCAAGTGTCATTGCATGAATCAACACTAGAGTTACCCTGGCAGTCTCTTAAGACCCTGGCCCCCTAGTGACCTATGCAACACTAGTATCTTTTCATACTAACAAGGCATACTAATGATGCATAGTCACAACCAAGTGTTCTCTCTACTCCCATCCTAGTCTGTACTAGCACTCAAGGCATGGGCGAGAACATACAAAGACTCTTATTAGGTTCATTTTACTCTCATTTAGTGTAATGTTTTCACTTATTAAACAACTTACAATGGGTTACAACCACTTAGGGCCCCAACCTCCATTGCAAGCCACTTCTCGACATTACATAGAGTTAACCTACCCAAAGCTCATGAAATTACAAATCAAAGAATCATATAATATCACTTTAGTCCTATACAAGTGACTAGAAAGCATCAAAAGATAAATCACATTACCCATTAGTTCTCTACGAGCAATTAGAAAGTATCCCAAAAATATTGATCAAAGACTCAAAATGGTTAAGTCAAATATATCATAGCATTCATCTTGCTATCACACAATGACAATGAAAACAATAACAAAAAATATAATCACACTCATCATGGAGCATACCAACACATTACCATGGTTGAGTTTAAAAGATCAAGATCAAAATTAGCATAATACCATAATCACAAAACTCCCAAGCCTCTGGTAGATGTCCTAAAATTGGTCAACAGTCTAGTCAATCCAAACCAACAATATAGACAACATACAAAAAATAGTGCAAGTTTCATAGTTTGATTTGATTTTGAAAACATATAGTTGAGTTAAATGTAAGGTTTCAGTCTTCGTTTCAATGTATGTTTCAAGTAAATGAGATTCCCAGTTTACCCTACAAATTAAGCCATTCATTTATTCGAATTAACTATAGAATTACCTCATCTTATTTTAAGTCAATTTCTTAAAATACTCTAAGAATAATCATTTATTTATTTAAATTATTAAAATACCAACTATTGATCTTTCAATAAAACTAATTTTTGCTTTATTAAAGTCAATATCATTATTATTAAAAATAAATTTAAATTCCATTTAATTCTTCCATGTATTAATTAAACTTAATTAAATATCATTTAATTAAATTAATTAATAATTATATAAAACAGTCATTCTATAATTTTATTAATTATTTATTAAAATAATAAACATTAATAAATATTATTAATGAAATTATTAAATAATTTAAAATCTTAATATTAATAATTTTTAATAATCAATTTTTAAAAAACTAAATTATAAAAACAAATTTAGAAATTAAAAAAATCATTAGACAAACTTAGTGTCTTTAAAAAGGTTGTCGGCCTTAGCTTATGGTGACCAATACCCCTGCTACCATTCTCAGCAGTATGACTACTACTGCAAGTAGTAGGGTACCTGTTGCCACGGCCTTGTAAAAGGGCGCCAATAGGTACGGGGGGTTGTGGGGTTTCCTTGCCCCTCCCATATATATATATATATATATATATATATATATATATATATATATATATATATATATATATATATATATATATATATATATATATATATATATATATATATATATATATATATATATATATATATATATATATATATATATATATATATATATATATATATATATATATATATATATATATATATATATATAAAATTAATTTTGTTTTATAAAATTTTATAAATATAATTTTTAAGAAAAAATACCTTCTTCATTTAAATTATATATTTTTAATAATAGTTACAGCATTAATCTGATAGGGAAAAATGAAGAACAAGTCGAATTTCCTCTTTAGATTTTTTTAAAAAAAATCAAAATCAAAATTTGTGAAATTACTTGATGAGGATTTAAGATATTTCAATCTCTACGTATATAGAAGAATTAATTTCCATACCAGAAATTTACAATATTGAAATACTTGTCACAAGGAATTATTCAGAAATCATTTCACAGACACAAAGAAGAAAGGAAAAGAAATAGCAGAATTAATTATGTGAATTAATCACAAGAATCTACTTGGACTCTAATGCTAAATCACTACACCCAAAAAGATCTATGAGAGAAATTTCTCCTCTCAAAACCTTCTCTTTTCGAAAAATTCTTTCCTCAAAAAATTCATTGTCCTTCAAAAATGAACCGTCAATTGTGATATGGAGTTCTCTCCTAAAATCGAGGCACTAATCGTGTGATCACCCGAGAGAACTCCTCACTTCTCAGTCTTTAACTCTTTATTATCTTTTTCATGCACGCAATAACTTTATTTAATTTCACTTGACTTCTCTTTTTGATTCATTTATTAAATTTTAATCTCATGCACACTTTATGCAATCTTAAAACTTTTAATAAATTAATATCTTTTTTCACTTTTTAATTCATTTTCAAAGTGTTAATTGATAAAATATTTATTAACTTAAATAATAATAGTATTTAGCATTTATTTAAAAATGAACTCTAAATATATTATTATTAAATTAAATAAATATTATCATGCTCTAAAATTAAACTTATAACTCTTTTCTTTAAATTTAATTATTTTTATTTAATTAGTTTTCCAAATTAATTAAATATAATTAGATATTAAAATATCATAACAATTTTCCATTAAATTAAATCATCAATTTAATCATTTAATTTGACTTGATTAATAGAAAAATCACCAAAGACTTATAAAACAAAATACGAAAACCCATCATAGAAAAACACATACAAGATCAAACAAAAGGGTTATAATCACAAATTAACGTCATATGATGCATTCAAAAGGTAATCAACTTAGATACTTGTCCTATTTTTCTAAGACAAATGGCTTAGAGGTTTAAGATTTGGACTTAAAAATTTATCTCCCCTGTCTTACCATTGAGATAATGTGATAGGGTATGCTCATCCTAGCAATTCAAGGAAGTCGATACCTAGTACCTACAATCTGCATAAAATTCATGCATGTACAAACACATATATACTAAGCTAAATAGAGAATGGAAGGAAGAGGTGCATCATGTAGATCCCAACTAGCAGGTGACTACGACTCCCTTCCTTAACCACATCAGAAATGCCATACATTAAGAAAACATACACGCACACCATACACATGCAATATGGGGTAAGTATCCATAAGAAAACACATATGATAATCCATCTAACTAATCATCATCAATAACTAAAAATACCGTAATAATCATCACACATACATGAAGTATAGAGTACCAAGTAATCTCATCATAAATGAATTAAATCTGATGTTGAATCTAAGACTAGGTTTTGACTATTTCATGTCAACACACTCAAGATGTTTACTTAGTTCATGCTGAGCTAGTAACACAATCCGAGTAAAATATGTATAGATGCTGAGTAAATAGTTGATGTCAAGCTACAATGTATGTCGACCTAGACAAGAACTACAATAGGTGCCAAGTGATCTTCATGTGCCGAGCAATCTTCAGGTGCCAAGTGAAAATCAAGTTACGAGAAAAGTATAGGTGTTGAGTCACTATAGAAGCTGAGTGAAATAGAATTACTATAGGTGCTAAGTGATCCAGTTTTTCTATATGAGCCAAGCATCAGAGGTAACAAGTGTCGAGCAAGCCAGAATCATACATGTGCCAAGCACCAGTAATCTAGTATGTGTTGAGTAACACAAAATCAACAAATGAGTTTGTGCCTTCACAAACTTAGATGTAAATCAATTTTTTGAGCTGACATAGAAGGATCTTAAAGGATATTAAAGATAAGAATGAATCTTTTATATTTCCTATGTAATCAACATGTAGCTAATAAGAAAAATAGAAAAGGCATGCAACCAATAAGAAAAATGCAAGAAACAAGTGGGAAATAAAGATTCAATATGGATCATAGATCCATACCTAACCCTCAGTCTTTGAAATCCTTAAAAGGAGAATGAAACCCCATTGTATGCATGGATGAATGAAGTGTATGGGTAAGCTATAGCAAAATTTAGAGGGGAGTGTGAAAAGACTTAGAGGAACAGAGCAACATTGCAGTATTCAGTTAATCAGAATAGAGCAAGGGCATTGAATCGATATCAGATCTAAGAGGATGAAGATCAGAGAGAGTAGATCAAGTGACTGAATTTAGCAATCAAGGATTGTACACTATTAGGTTTATTGATCTAATACTCTCTAGCAATTGTATTAGAAAGAAAATCCTATGTTGATAGGTTAGTTTAACAGCTAGGATGTAGAATCTTTGACAAGGTGATAAAATCCTTTAATAGGGTGACACTTCATGTAAAGTGTTTGTAAATCCTTTAGACAAGTCACTATTGATACAATGTAAAGCCTTTAATAGGGAAAACCATTAGAAGTGGTCAAACATTATTGTTGCAGTGATATTTTGTGGGTATCATCCCCACCCCAGTTTTACCTTCTCATTTTGGAGGGTTTTTGGGTTACCAAATTTGGTATTATGTGTTCTAATGCATGTGTTTACTTTATGCTTAATTGATATGTTTACATGCATGCAATTTAGTTTTAGTTAAATTTTTTTAAAGGCTAAAGTGTGATACTTCTGATTCACCACCCTCTCGGAAGTATTCTTCCCATTTGATTATTCCAACATCTGAAACAATATTTGATAATCTCAAAACAATGCTACTAATCATCAAGCATAAAATTGGCCTAAAAGAGTTCGACAATAATAGCAAAAATGTAAACTAGGGGCAAGCACTACAAATGATCTACGAGCTTCTTCTCCATATTTAAAAAAAGTGCTTTAAACCAAGTTTTATTTGCCCTCTTACTAGTACTATTTCTAGAGTAACTAATATAATTACCTCTTGAACAATTACCTCAACCTATGTATGAACATTCATCTTTCCATTCTGATTTGTCTTTGTTATGTTTAATATTGTCTAACCGAGATCTTCACCATAAGATCTACCTTTGCTTCTTTGAAATCTATTACCTCTACCTCACTATCTTTGTACATGTCTTTTGTTCAACTTTTTTTCTACCTTTAGTGCAAACAACATGCTTCTTTCATACTATCCATCTTGACTAAACTAATCTCATCTTGAATAGAAACCCCCACACTATTCAAGTATCTCACAATATTTTCTTCTTCACCATCAATATGAGTAAATCTGATATCTAACTTAGAGAAATCATTAGCACAATCCTATCTTTTACTTCAATTTTTGCATTTTCTTTAACAAAATAACTTGATAATCACCATATAAGAATTTACCCTTCAACTTACCAATCATCTTTATCTTTTCTTTCACTCTTCTTTGCCTCTCAGTTTACAAATGTTCCCACCAAAGAGATGCGTGTTCTCAACTTTATAGTTATTATCTTTACCTTTTTATCAACTAATGTACTTCTATACTCAAAATATTTTTCCATTTTAGAGATCACGTATATCAATTCATCAACATCAAGCTTACTATGGTAATTAGGAGGCTTAAAATGTGGCTTAGCATTCACTCTTGTCAATTCTTTCAAGAATGTTTCATTACCTTGAATCAAGGACTTGTTCCTCAATTTCCTCATCTTCATCTTTAGTAACATCTTCAATAGGTCTTCCTCTTTTCTAGGTTGTCTCAACAACTTCAAGCCCAGTTGCAATCTATCTTAATAAATCACGATAACAATATCTGCATTATCTATTCCACAGCTCATCTTTACAAAAGCCCCCACAAGATTGTAACCCTCTGCAAGTTATAGGTCAAATTTTAGATCTTCCACCCTATAACCAAAAAAAAATAGAATTTCACAAGATCCAAGCTTCCACAATGAAGGTAAACTCACTTTGATACCACCTAACATGGGCAAGGTAAAAAAATTTCCCAAAGGCAATGTCCAACCATGTAGCAAGAGTAAACACATGGAATCACAACACAAGATATAAAGGAAACAATAAAATCAATTGATTCATTGTAGATTCAACACAACTTTCTTACGACATGTCAAGCTCAAGCCTTACTTGGTTGAACCTTCTATTACAACAAAAAATCTTACTTGCAAGCTTAATTTCTCAACATATTAACCTCTCAATCTTCTCTCTCCAAATCTATTCTCCAAATACATGATTCCTTACATAATATAGCCATCAAGACATAGGTTCGTAGGTAGATCCAAAATCTTCAAAAAGAAACGTATTGCAACATATAGGTCTCATCCCTTACGGAGAAATTAGAGATCACATAATTAATCATAAGAGAATGTGCAAACCTAAAGATAGGTCTACATGAGATGCAATAACCAACATGAGAAGCGACAAAAAAATGTATACATGGAAGAACTTTTCATAAGAAAATTCCCACACAGTACATGAGGTGCCAATGAAGAATACGTTATGAGAAAAATGGAAGAGAATGAGATAATTATGAAACATTAAGAACCATGATCAAAGGGATAAGATCCATGAAAGGTTTACTCTATAAACATGTGCTCGCATATGAAACAAAGAAAGATTAGAAAGACTATTCACATGATCAGCAAATTAATTTGAAAAAAAAGCAAGGAAAACCATTTTTTGTTGATGCAAGATTGTTAATGAACCCAAGATGCTCTTGCATCATTTTTTTTGATCATCAAATCAATTCTTTTCCAATAACTTACCTTGTGATAAAACACAAGGAAATTGGAATCAATTCGATTTAAATCACAAATCCTAAATATAGACTCATCATTTTAGCATTCTCACTGTAGCATTTTCATAGAATTTTGGTATTATTTTGTGTTATTTAGCATCACTTGTTAGTTCATTGCATATTCATCTTGATAACATATAGTCTACATTTTAATCACAGATCCTACATATATCCATTGTAGATCTAAATTTTAAGCATACTCTCATTCTAGAATTGTCACTAAGATGTTGGTCTAAGAGCTATTTTAGCAGTTGTAGTTAGGGAAACATGAGACGCTCGTAGAGATTATATTCTGATGATGATATCTAGGGTTTAGTCTAGTTCGTTGTCAGCCCATTTGTATTCTACATTAAGGTTTCATGAATACGCATTCACAACATGTAGAAATTGGCGCTCACCATGGGGCTCAATTGAAAGCCTCCCTATTTTCAAAAATTTCAATCTAATCTTTCATTTCTAGTGTAGATCTATGTTTCTTACTATTCTCTTGTGTAGATCTAATCAAATACAAGCTCTATAGTGTTCGAGAGGCCTCACACCAGCAAGAACAACATTCCAAAATCTTCCCCAAGCGTACAAGGGTCAGTTCTGAACCTTATGGTGCTTCTGAGAGATATTCTGATGCTTATGGACTCTTTTTTAATGCATTTAATCTTTTTGTAGCGCATATACATAGTTTTATAATGCATCTACATATTTCTATAGCACTTTTGAAGATTTTTGTAACGCATCTGCATCTTTCTATAGTGCTTTTGAAGATTTATGTAACACATTTAATCATTTCTCTAGTGCATATAAAGCATGATTAAATAGCACATATAAGGTTTCCTATAATGTATATGAGTATTTCTGTACTGCATCTAGTAAAAAATACAATTTCTTGAATCTAACTTCTAGATCCAAATATCATTTTCTTACAGGTCCCTCCTGGGTTGATGAAAAGGCTCTTAGATTGCAGACAGTGTGCAATAGGAGAGAAGACCCTCACAAATGTGCCTAGCCTTTGCTAGCTCTGAATCAGGTAAGTGAACCTCAACTCTCGTTGATTAAAAGTGTGGCATTTCTAAGTTCCAAAAATAGCTTAATATAAACATTCAATCTTGTTGATCTGACACAGAAGTATGCCTATGCTCTCAACTCCTTTGAGCTGATCAGAATGCCTAACCTTTTGTAAAGATCGATCACAATTGAACAGGGAAAGAATCCACAAATAGCCTAATTAGGAGCCCCTCTGTCTTCAGTAGTATAAGGGTTGGTAATCAAAACTTTGTGTCTATTGTGTTTGGGAAGTCAAAATAGTAGGGATATGCTCTCACTCTCCTCAAGTGATCAGAATCCTAGACCTGTCGTGATTTCCATTTCCTACTTTACACTATGTAGGATTATCTTTCCATAGAAAGGCTACCTCTTGAGTTGCCTTAGTAGAGCCGGTGAGAGGGATTGCCTCCCAATCTTGCATTCCCAATCAAATGCAAGCCACGTATGTTCGAAACATAGCCTTCCTCTAGTAGTCCCATAAGGAATTGTGCCAAACCTCCCTAGCATTGGAAGGAAGCTCTCTTGCCACAAGAGAGGTAAATTCGAACATGGCTGGTTAAACACTAAGACCCACTATTCACTGACCTTTAGGTAACCTTGTTAGGAAGCCATTTTCTTCCATTTTCTAGGTGCGTTTCATTTTACTTTTTTTCTTTGATTCTGCTATTATTGTGCTTGGAAATGCTTTAAAATTTAATAATAAACACTAGTGTGGATCATAACCCTTCTAGAAAGACAAACTTTAGAATGGTATTGAGAAAACAAATCTAAAACAAGAGCATTGCTGAACCACAACAAAGTAGCACATCTACTACATAAAATAACACTTTTGAGCTTTCCTATAACACTTTTAATCTATGTTATAACACATATACCTTTGAAAAAGTGCATATGAACCTTAAGATAATGCATTTGATTCATGAAATGGCACATATGATAGTTTAAATAGCGCATTTAAGAGTTTGAACAATGCATATGATGACTAAAATAGCGCATTTGATCAATAAAACAATGCATTTGACCAATCCTGCAATGCATCTATGTAAAATCATCAAACAGAGGCCATCTACATGCATAATAATGGTGAACAAATGATAAATTTGGATACCCTTTTTTTCCTTGCAGGTATTTTACAAAATCTGAGAAATCCCATGTTAGCAAAGCTACGAACATCATCATCAACCCAACAATTATCATTGCCTCACTTCACACATCAAGCTAGAGATGTTTGAAGACACACATCCATCCCTTTTACCTAATTTCGTGAAAGTGAACATTATCCTATCAACATTGGCAAACACCGTGTCCAATCTAGCTTGTCACTATAAACAAATCATGGTCAATGAAAACCCTCACCTTTTGAAAATGTCTAAAAACTAAAGGAATCCAACTCACCTTTCATGCCACTGTAGAAAACCAGTGTAGCCAAAAAACCAAAATGATCACCCATACGAGTGAGTGCTAGGATATCTAGTAGAACCATCAAATGCACAAAACCTCTAAGCCTCCTCGAACCTACTACAACAACAGATTTCTTGCAGAACACAGTTACTCACAAGTCACCCTTGTTCAATCAAAATTTGGAATCCTTAGCTACAATGGGTTCACCTCATGTATGGGATGAAAAAAGTATCAAAACTTAAATCAAATATTTTTAGCAAAATCCTAAACTTGTCAATATCATGGACACGATACTGGAGAAATACAAGGAACACTACATACTCACATTAGCACAACAAGGTGCAAAATTACCATCTGACTTTGATGTGACCAATTTGAAATGAGACAAAGAAGAGTCACCCTTAGATATTGTCACACAAAAATTGCAAGACTTGCAATTGGAAATGGAAAGGATGAAGTGAGGGAAAATACAACCCGCAGAGTTTAGTCTAGAAAAGGTGTGTTCCCTACCATTCAATAAAAGCATTACCTTCACACCTTTCCCTCGAAATGTGCAAATACCAAAATATGATAAATATTTTGGTATATCAGATCCACAAGATTACCTTAGACAATTCTATACACTAAGTATGGAGTTTTTCCATGACACAACTTACCTAATGCGTGTATTTCCTAGGAGCCTCAGGGGACAAGCCATGGAGTGGTTCTCCAAGCTACCCTCCAATATTAAAACCTTTGACCAATTGGCTTCCATTTTTATCACCTAGTATTATTATAACATTGAAAGGGAAGTTACAATGATTGATTTGTGTAACACAAAACAACTTCCTGGTGAATTTTTCAAGGCCTTCCTACAATGATGGAGGCACATGTTTGCCAAATATCATAGAGACATACTGGACAAAGAGAAGATAGATATCTTCATCAACAATCTCTTAAAGCCCATGACTTACTGGCTCCAACTCCAAGGGCCTAAAGTTTTTAAAACTACCTTAGAAAATGCCACTAAGGTAGAAGAAACCTTGATAAACAATGACATTATTAAATTATCTAAAGATGGTAAAGGTTTCTCCAACAATTCCACACATAATTACAATTCCTTTGATTGGTCCACCAACAAAAAAAAACTATGGTGGAGAAACAATAACAAAAACACCAACAATGATGGGGTGGTTGAAGCCAACTATGCCAAAACTCAAACTCAACCCCCTCCAAATCAACCAGGTCCCATTATCAATAACACCAATCTAAACAAACCTCAATAAGATAACTCCTATCTATTTTATTGACATAACACAAAAACTCCCTCTACACCTAATCAACACATTTCTTACAATCAAGATCCTCCCCCGTGATAATATCAGTCTTTTGATATACCTAAGGAGTACACACCCATAGGGGTGTCTCATGAGAGCACTTAAAAAACCCTCTTGGCTGATGAACTCATCGTGTTACTCGAGGCCAAACTGTATGAACCCCAAGTCAAACTAAGATGGTGGAATGACAAACACATTTGTGCCTATCACCAAAATAGGGGGAACTTAACGAACAGTTGTTTCACCCTCAAGGGGGTCATACAAAATTTAATAAACAATGGAACTATCAAAGTAAATAACCTTAGCAATAATCAAGACCATATGGCCTTCAAGAACCCCTTCATGAGTCATGAAAAGGGTGAATCCTCCAAGGCCAATCAAAACACACCTCCTCAAACCAAGGTTAATTATGCACATCACTACGATAATGCCATTGGCATGATCTCCAAATTTGATGAAACCATCAATGTCATTATAATCAAAGATAAAAACAAAAAACAATCTTTAAATGTTGTTACTTGAGGATAAGCCTCCAAAGTTATCCTACCAGGACCTATGACAAATCTCGATCGTGCAACTCCAACTTCCTCCTTGACCAAGTACAATTTGGTCAACCAATTACTTAAGACTCCAACCCATATCTCCATTTTTGAACTATTGCAAATCTCCCTAGAGCATAAAGAAATACTCACCAAAGCCTTAGTGCCAAATGACTTGGATGTCAGCAGATTTCAGAACATGGTCAGCAATCTAGTTGCCCCTCACTACATATCTTTTTCAGCCTAAGACGACATGTCTGTCATCCAACCACAAAACTCTCCCCTACATATTGAAGTCTCCCCTACATATTGAAGTCTTCATCCATAGAAACAGAGTTAAGAGGGCATTTTTCGATGGTGGGGTTGCTCTCAATATTTGTACACTCAATTTAGTAAAAGCCCTATGCTATACAAAGGATGTTGTTGACCCAAGAAAGAAAATTATCATCAAAGCTTATGATGACAAGGAAATATCCTCTAAACGCATGGTCATTCTGCCAATCAGAGTAGGACTAGTGATGAAAGAAACTATTTGTTAGGTTTTAGACCTATAATTAACTTATAACATCCTATTGGGAAGACCATGGATTCATGACATGTAGGCCATTCCTTACACCTATCATTAGTGTCTTAAATTTCCTTACATGGGTCAAGAGGTGACCCTACCTAGCAATCAACACTTTTCCCAGTACTGCAACTCACTTGTGCCTCATAATAGGGAAGAAACTAGCACATTGATAGATGACATCAGCCAGTCCACAAATACAAACACTTCACACTCTATTGACCAAACTGATAACCACTCATCAACATCAACTAAGGGTAAAGAGAAAGTGGTTTGTTCGGGTCCTTCCATTTCTTCACCATCATCATCCAAAGACCCTAAACAGTCACACTACAAAGAAGTGGATAAATTGATGAAAGAATTTGATGGAAAGTGTAAATTGCACCACAAAGAGGTGGGTGAGTAATCAATCTCCCTATTTGATCTCCCACTTTCTCTAAGATCTTATAGAAAACTATCATCCACCAAGCCTTATCATGCACATTTTATCAAAGCAAGTGGCACACTCCAAACTCAGTGGAAGAAATCAATCAACAAAACATTGGCATCTCCCCCCACCTACAAAGAAAAGGTTTTGACCTAATGAAAAAGATGGGATACATAGGAGATGGCCCTTTGGGGAAAGGGAAAAGAATCATTGAGCCTCTAATGGCACAGTTCAAGTCCAATAAGTCCAAAATAGGGATAGGGTATGGTGAAAAAAATAAGGCACAAACCTCTTCTAAGGCTTTCCCTAAGCATAATGATCCCTCCTCTTCCACCTTGGTGTGGGTACCTAAATAAAAAGATGGTTACAACCTGATAGCAACTAACATTATAAATGTGAATCTATCCCTCTCAAGTTCACATTTCACAGAAGAACCACCCATGAATACCTCTAATAACAAAGACAATGATGATTTCGCTAAATGGGAATTTGAGTCATTATCTGAGGAGTTTCTTCACGATAAAGAATGTGATGTTGTCCACATACCCACCTCTGACAATTTGGTTACACAAGGAACAACCTCTAGTCTCGGATCCACTTCATCAAGAATGAGGATACAACATAGCAGCTTAGAAGATGATGAATGTGTTGAAGGGTTTCAATTTCAAACCCTATTCCATGACTTCTTTCTAGTAGAAGTTGAAGATGATTACTACAAGCCTCTCACAAGCTCTAATTTTTCTGATACTCTAGAAGAAGCCCATGTCATAGATCTAATAGATATTGGGTATGAGCCATCTAATGAAATTATGTCTTTAAACCCCATTGAACCCTTTCCATACTATGAATTGCTTTCCCTAGTCCATCTTGAACTCATTAACTAGGATACAACCGAGCCTCACCACATCCCTCATTTTGACATTGACCACAAAGTTTTCATCTACCTTAATGTAGTTGAACCATCTGATCGAAAAAGAATGGAAGAAGGACATATAGTCAGGTCTAGTATCAGTCACCTTAGTCACACTTGAGCAAGGAAAGCATTCTACAACCTTAATGATCACTACCAAGTTGTGGCTGATCTCAAGAAAAAAATGGAAACAAATAGAAGTGACACATCCCAAGGTGAAAACCTAACTATGGCACTTGCGGATGCGGTAATTGATACCTTACCTAAACACTCCAAGGAAAGATCTTCTATTTTGATTGAACTGACAGGACCATTCAACATCAACAAAGAATAGAAATCAAGGGTCATGTATTTGGCATAGTTCTTAAGCACAGAGGAAAGAAGGGCATTCATTAACTTCTTCAAAGAAATATAGATAAACTTTGCATGGTCTTACGTAGACATGCCCAGCTTAGACCCAACTTTAATCCTCCACCATCTCAACATTTCTCTGGAGGTCAAGCTAGTAAAACAAAAACTTAGAAAGATGCAACCCCACATAGCTTTGTTAGTCAAAGCAGAGTTAGAATAAATAATTAGCACCAATTTCACTCAGCCCCTGGCATATGCATCATGGATATCCAACATCATTCCCATATCAAAGAAGAATGGTAGCATACACATCTATATTGATTTCTAGAATTTAAACAAAGCATGCCCAAAGGATGATTTTCCCCTTTTTAACATCAACACCATTGTTGATCTAACAGTAGGTCACTTCATGTTTTCACTCATGGATGGGTTTTTAGGGTATAATTAGATCAGGATCGCATAGAAGATCAAGAAAAAATAGCTTTTACTTATGCATGGGGCATGTTTTGCTGCCCTTTGGGTTAAAGAATGTTGGGGCTACCTATCAACGGGCCATGACCACTATCTTTCACAATATGATACATATCTGCATGGAAGATTATGTGGATGATATTCTTGCCAAATCCCATAGCTGTGAAGAAAATCTCCTTATACTAGCCAAGATATTCATCCATCTAGAAGCATTCAAAGTCTGACTCAATCCCAAGAAATGTGCTTTTGGCATCAAATCAGGGAAGCTTTTGGGATACATTGTCTTAGCCAAAGGGATAGAAGTTGACCCCAAAAAGGTACAAGCCATAATCAGTATGCGACCTCCAAAGAACCTGAGTTAGTTACGCTCTGTTCAAGCCAAGCTTCAATCAATTCGTCAGTTCATTTCTTAGTTGGTGGAAAAGTGTATACCTTTCGCACACTTGCTACACAAAGACATAAATTTTAAGTGGGATGATTAGTGTCAGTAGGCTTTTGACTCACATAAAACCTACTTGATGAATCCACTCATGTTGGTACCTCTTATATCACACAAGCCTTTGTTATTGTACATCTCTTTAATGGATAAGTCAATTTGAGCCCTTCTAGCACAAGAAAATGACCAAGGAAAAGAACGAGCCATCTATTACATCAGTTATACCTTGGTCAACTATGAGCTCAATTACTCTTTTATTAAAAAGGCTTGTCTAGCCATAGTTTTTGCTTCCCAAAAGCTACATCATTACCTCCTAACACACAAGGTCAAGCTCATATAAAAAATTGACCCACTCAAATATCTCCTTAGTAAGAAAGCATTAACAGGTAGATGGGCCAAATGGGTCATGATACTAAGTGAATTCGACATTGAGTATGTTGATAGGAAGGTAATAAAAGGGTAGGCCATTGCTGATCAATTGGCAAATGCACCTATAGAGAGTTCCAATCCTATCCTAGCTGACTTCCTAGATATGCAAATCCTTCAAATAGAGCTAGTAACATGGAAATTCTATTTTGATGGTTCCTACACTCACCATAGATTGGGCACTGGTATTTTGTTCATCATGCCACTCGATGTTACCATCCCTAAATCTTACAAGCTACTTTTTTGCTGCATCAAAAAACATGGTAGAATATGAAGCTTTGGTCTTAGGTCTCAAGCTCACTTTAGAATGGAAACTAACAACATTAGAGGTTTATGGAGACTCCCAGTTGGTCATCAATCAGGTCACCAACACTTACTAGACCAAAGATGAAAAATTATTTCCCTATAAGCATATGGTTGACACACTCAAGGCATGTTTTGTTCACATTACTTTTGAGAAAATCCCTAGAGAGAAGAATAGAGCAACCCATGCTATGGCCACCTTGGCCTCCCTACTCTAGCTCTTAGAGCAACACGAGTAGTATGAGTTCTTAGTGGAAGAGGTGGTTCAACCCACATTTACTCAACCTAATTCCCTTGTCATTTTCCACTTAGATGCTCCTGATTCCCTTTGGTATAACCCCATCATCACCTACCTTCATGATAATACCATTTCGTCTAACCTTTCACGTAACCAAAAGAAAAATTTCATTTGACAAACCTTATGCTACTTCTTGGTGGCTGTTATGCTGTATAGGAAGGGTCTTGGTGGTACTTTATTTAGATTTCTTGAAAAGGACAAGTCTAGAGTTGCTCTATAGGATGTCCATGTAGGGATTTGTGTGTCACACTCTAGTGGGTTCGCACTAGCCAAGAAGATTCTTAGAATGGGCTATTTTTGGCCAACCATGGAAAGGATTCTATCGACTATGTCAAAACTTGTAAAAAATGTCAAATCCATGGCAACCTTGTTCATGCACCAGCCCAAGAACTCAACCCTTTGGCAACACCATGGCCTTTTTATCAATGGGGTTTTGATTTGATTGGAGCCATCCATTCACCTTCCTCTAGTGGACATAAATAGATTATCACTGCTACCGAATACTTAACCAAGTGGGTCGAAGTGGCACCACTTACTGACTCTACGGGAAAACAAATTTCCTCCTTCATCCTAAACCATATTATTTGTCATTTTGGCAATACCCCATGCCATCCTCATGGACAATTTCTTGTACTTTAAAAATCAAATAATTAATGAATTATGTGAAAGAATTCACATTATACACCACTCCTCATCAATTTATTATCACCAAGGCAATGGCCAAGCAGAGGCCACCAACAAAACCATTATCAACATCCTCAAGAAAACCATCAACAATATTGGTAGAGATTGGCATTTACAACTGAACCCTGCCCTATGGGCCTATAGGATGAGTGTTAGAATTCCTACAGGCGTAGCACCCTTCTCCTTAGTTTATGGTTGTGAAGCTATTCTTCCTTTAGAAGTTGAGATCCCATCCTTGAGAGTTACCCTTCAAGATGTCCTATTGAATGAGGATTATAGAGTGGCCCGTCTAGAGCAGCTAAAATTGTTAGAAGAACATCATCGCACAACACATGAACACCTAAAAGTGTATCAAAATAGGCTATCAAGACATTACAACAAAAAGGTCAAACCCTGTGTCTTTCAGATTGGTGACCTCATGCTCCAAGAGAACCCTAAAAACCAAGCAGCGAGGGAAAAGAAGGGAAAATGGGAGGCCAATTGGATTGGTCCTTACATCATTATAGAGTCCTTTGGGACTAGTACCTATAGACTTTTAGATTGTGACAGCAAAGACCTATTAGAACCCATCAATAACATACATCTCAAATGGTTTTATTTCTAGAATTTTGAGAAACACATTAAAATACCAAACAAAAAAAAACTAACTATTTTGGTACAAAAGAAGTGAGAATGCCACCTTTGGTTTGAAAGGGGGTGAGAGATAACACCTTTGGACTTCCCTGCAAAACACAAGTTCTTCAAAGCTGAAAAATAGTCAAGACATCCCTCAAGCAACTGCCTCTAGACAAAAATTTCTTGTGTGAGGCTCATCTAGAACAATTGAGTTAATTTCACACATACCCAATTGAGAAATAGTTGTGGGTCATATTTTTGTGGTTCTTTGGCATCCAATGTAGTTCACAGTAACAAAAAAAACTAGTATGATAGAAACAAAGGGGAGAACAATGAACAAAAGGAAACAGGGAGTCTAATTATGTATTGAGATACCATAGACATGAATTACAGGAAAATCAATGTACATCTCAGCTATTCATATTAACCTATGATTACCAATGTTTATTTTAGCCCTCATTTGACCTATTTGATGTTCTACACTCCTCCCATTGTCTCTCACATAGACATCGACACATGTTTTTTTGCCTTTTGGCCCATTTTGGTCTCCTTACCTTGTTAGGTGCCTCACATGGTCTTGGTTACCCTCGTATTCCAACAAATCTCACTCACATCGTCATTCCACTCCCAAAATTTTCAAAAATTGTCCCAAATTATCCAAAAAAATTCAAAACTTGTCTAAAAATATAAAAAAAAATTCAAAATTGTCCAAAATTATCAAAAAAAATTCAAAAATTGTTCAAAAATATCAAAAAAATCCAAATATCGCAAAAAATTATCAAAAAAATTCAAAAATCCTCCAAAATTATTAAAAAAAATTCAAAAATCCTCAAAATTACCAAGATAATTCAAATATTGTCTAAACATATCAAAAAATCCAAATATTGCCAAAAATTAACAAAAAAATTCAAAAATTGTCTAAAAATATCAAAAAGAGTTCAACAATTGTTCAAATTTGCCAAAAATGTTTGAAGAGGGGTCATAATTGCCAAATATAGCCGTAAACACTCAAAACATTAACAACACTCAAAATTCCTATCAATTCTCAACTCACTTTAGCCAAAATGGGGCATATGACATGCGAGGTGCTTTAATTGTATTAAGAAGTAGTGTAGTAATGTTTTGAAACATCTCACTAGGCTTTGGAAAATTTGGCACAACACGAATAGCATAAGAGACGTTGGCGGAGTCCTTTTTTGCCCTCCTATAAAGAACAACAATTCCCAATAGATCATTAGTATTATTTATGTTGTAGTGGCCATGGTTGGTCTGGCCCCTTTCAACAAATATATCAATGTTATCCCAAAAGCCCAGATATCCATTGGACTCTTTCATCCTTACTCAACCCAAGGTAGAGAATAAGCAAGCATAAGCATTTTAGCTTGGCTCCCCCTCCAATGCCTTTTAGCCCTCAAGTGCCTTTTTTAAGGCCCCAAGTGTCCTTTTGGACCTTTTCAGTGCCTTTGTAGGCCCAAGAGCCTTTTTCAAGGCCCAAGTGTCCTTTTCGGACCCCTCCAGCACCTTTTAGGCCTCATAGTGCCTTTGTCAAGGCCCACATGTCCTTTTTAGACCCCTCCAATGCCTTTTTAGGCCCCTCCAGTGCCTTTTAGGCCTCACAATGCCTTTTTAGGCCCAAAGCACCTTTTTAGGCCCCTCTAGCACCTTTTAGGCCTCACAACGCCTTTGTCAAGGCCCAAGTCTCCTTTTTAGACCCCTCCAGCACCTTTTCAGGCCCAAAGCACCTTTTAAGGCCCCTCCAGCACCTATTCAAGACTCAAGTGCCTTTTTAAGGCCCCTCTAGTGCCTTTTTAGGCCCACAATGCCTTTTTCAAGGCCCCAGTGTCCTTTTCAGACCCCTCTAGCGCCTTTTTAGGCCCTTCAAATGCCTTTTTAGGCCTCCAGCACCTTTTTTAGGTCCCTTAAGCACCTTTTTGGGCCCAAATGCCTTTTCTTAAGGCCCCATTTCACCTTTTTCAAGGCCCAAGTGTCCTTTTTGAGCCACCAACATGCCTTTTGGGTCCACACGCCTTTTTCAAGGCCCTATTTCATCTCCTTGAGATCCCAATATCCTTTTTGAGCCCCAAAACATCTTTTTATAGGCCTTAAGAATGTTCGTCGTAGCAAACACCTAGAGGAATGTCCCAACATTGGCCTTATAATCATCTATAAAGGAAATTAATATGTAGAGTTATACCTTACACATTGTAGCTCCCCATATCTTACTTAACTCTATATTCTTCTGTCATGATGATACCACACAGATATTCTCACCTACTTGTAAATGGTTATCCCTACTCTACGGATCATATTATCCCTAGTTTTACAAAATTAAAATTGTTTCGATATTTGTCACAAAATCCAAAAACATTTACATATTCTACAAAATCCAAAAACATTTACATATTCCACAAAATCCAAAAATTTTTACATATTCCACAAAAATCCAAAAAAAATTTATATGTTCCACAAAACACAAAAAACATTTATAAATGCAACAAAATACCAAAAATAAACATCACACGACATTACAATCACCATCGATTATGCCTTCGATTGCCACAACAACAAGCACAAAACTTTTATTTTACTATAATGAAAACAATGACATTACATTCCAATAGTGTCTAGTGGATTGTTTATTCTGGACTCCCCAGGGGATGTGACAAAATAGGGTGTCCAATCAATGGTGTCTCTTCTGGCCTAGCTCTAGACAAAGAAGCCCCTAATGTCAATCCTCGTTGTACCCACACTGCATCCATGGGAAATGGAAACCTCCTACCACATAATTGCATGTTAAAAAGATGTGTAAATTCCCTATCTATGAACTGCATCTCTTGTCAATCCTCATTTGGGAACGCCTAATAATAACATCCCATCCAATAAGTGGCTTCTTGGTGTACCTTTGTCGTCTAGTGCTTTTCCACAAACACATTTTCCACCAACTCGGTTACCCCCTATGTAGTGATCGCTCTTTGGGCTACATCTTGCTCCTATTGCATCTGATCAATCATCATTCTCCAATGCTCCACATCTACTTTTGCCTCACCCAAGCACTACTATAATTTCCTCACCTTCCCCTCACTCAATGCTAATCGCTCCTACAACTTCAATGCCAAGGAGTTCGCCTTTGCAATCACTTCCCTAAAAGACTCAAACTATGACTACAATAAAACCAATTAATTTTGTATGCTCTCTAAACCCACTTGCGCCATCTTTAGCGATTCTTGCAACCGCTGAGCCCATGACTATTCAGCCTGCATCCCCACATCATTTCCCTCTACCTGCAAGTGCTCCACATGTAGCTCTATCTCTAGCGACTGCACTCACACCCAATTTGCATCCACCACCACTTATAGTCATCTTGCCTCTGTCTGCACTCCATCTTCTTGTACCTTCTCCATCAATTCTAGCAAAAATGTGACCTCCTGTTCTACATTCTCCACTCAAAATCTCTCTACAGTTCAATCATCACAAGACATGGAAGGATTACGGAGGATGTTAGCTAATCACAGTAAATATTTTGGCACATCAGATCCACAAGATCACCTTAGACAATTCTATATGCTAAGTATGGAGTTTGTCCATGACACAACTTACCTAACACGTTTGTTGCGCATGAGCCTCATGGGGCAAGCCATGAAGTGGTTCTCCAAGTTACCCTCCAATATTAAAACCTTTGACCAATTGGTTTCCATTTTTATCACCCAATACTCTTATAACATTGAAAGGGAAGTTACAATGATCGATTTGTGCAACACAAAACAACTTCCTCATGAACTGTTCAAGGCCTTCCTACAATGGTGGAGGCACATGTTTGTCAAATGTCATAGAGACATACTAGACAAAGAGAAGACAAATATCTTCATCAAAAATCTCTCAAAGCCCATGAATTACTAGCTCCAACTCCAAGGGCCTAAAGATTTTAAAACTACCTTAGAAAATGCCACTAAGGTAGAAGAAACCTTGATAAGCAATGACATTATTAAATTATCTAAAGATGGTAAAGGTTTCTCCAATAATTCCACATAGAATCACGACTCCTTTGATTGGTCCATCGACAAACAAAAACTATGGTGGAGAAACAATAACAAATCACCACCAATGATGGGGTGGTTGAAGCCAACCATGTCAAAACTCAAACTCAACCCCCTCCAAATCAACTAGGTACCATTGTTAATAACACCAATGTAAACACACCTCAACAAGATAATGCCTCTCCATTTTACTAATGTAACACAAAAACTCCCTCTACACCTAATCAACAAGTTGCTTACAATCAAGCTCCTCCCCCACAATGATATCAGCCTTCTGATAGAGTAGCCAATGCTATGGCCACCTTGGCTCCCTACTCCAGCTCTTGAAGTAGCATGAGTAGTATGAGTTCTTAGTGGAAGAGGTGGTTCAACCCGTATTTACTCAACCTGATTCCCTTGTCATTTGCCACTTAGATGCTCTTGATTCCCTTTGATATAACCCCATCATCACCTACCTTCCTGATAATACCATTTTTTTAAACCTTTCACATAACCAAAAGTGAAATTTCATTCAACAAAACTCATGCTACTCCTTGGTGGTTGATATGTTGTATAGAAATGGTCTTGACAGTACTTTATTTAGATGTCTTGAAAAGGACAAGTCTAGAGTCACTCTGTAGGAAGTCCATGTAGGCATTTGTGGGTCACACTCCAATGGGTTCACACTAGCCAAGAATATTCTTAAAATGGGCTATTTCTGGCAAACCATGGAAAAGGATTCTATCGACTATGTCAAAACTTACAAAAAATGTCAAATCCATGGAAACCTTGTTCATGCACCAGCCCAAGAACTCAACCCTTTGGCAAGACCATGGCCTTTTTATTAGTGGGGTTTTGATTTGATTGAAGCCATCCATCCACCTTCCTCTAGTAGATATAAATGGATTATCACCACTACCAAATACTTCAACAAGTGGATCTAAGCGGTGCCACTTGCCAACTCTACAAGAAAAAAAATTTCCTCCATCCTAAACCATATCATTTTTTGGTTTAGCATACCCCATGTCATCCTCATGGACAATGTCCTATACTTTAAAAATTAAATAATTGATGAATTATGTGAAAATTTTCACATTATACACCACTCCTCATCAATTTATTATCCCCAAGGCAATGGCCAAGTATATGCCATCAACAAGACCATTATCAACATCCTTAAGAAAACCATCAATTATATTGGTAGAGATTGGCATTTATAGTAGAACTCTACCCTCTAGGCCTATAGGATGAGTGTTAGAACACCTATAGGCACAACAACCTTCTCCTTGGTTTATAGCACAAACTTTTATTCTACTACAACAACAATGACAACATTACATTCCAACTATGTCTAGTGGATCATTTATTTTGGCCTCCTTGGTGGAGGTGGCAAAATAGGGTGTCTAATCAATGGTGCCTCTTCTAGCCTAGCTCTAGACAAAGATGCCCCTGGTGTCAACACCCTACGTGTCCACACCACATCCATGGGAATTGGAAACCTCCTGCCTTGTAATTATGTGTTTAGTAGGTGTGTAAATTCCCTACCTATGAACTGTGTCTCTTGCCAGTCCTTATTTAGGAATGCCTGATAATAATGTCCCATCTAATAAGCAGCTTCCCAGTGTACCTTTGTTGTCCAGTGCATTTCCACAAACACATTCTCCACCAACTTGCTCACCCCTTGTATAGTGATCACTCATTGGGCCACATCCCACTCTTGTTGCATCTAATCAATCATCATTCACCAACGCTCCATGTCCACTTTTGCCTCGTCTAAGCACTACTACAATTGCCTCACCTTCACCTCACTTAATGCTAACCACTTCTGCAACTTTAATGCTAGGGAGTTTTCCTTTGCAATCACTTCCCTAAAAGACTAAGACTGTGACTAAAATAACATAGTTCATTTTGAGCACTCTCTAAATGCACTTGCACCATCTTCAGTGATTCTTGCAATTGTTGAGCTCGTGATCGTCCAGCCTGCATCCCTGCATCATTTCCCTTCACCTGTGAGTGCTCCACATGTAGCTCTATCTCCAGTGATTGCACCTGTGCACGCTCTACATCCAACACCATCTATAGTCATCTTGCCTCCACTTGTGCCCCATCCTCCCATGCCTTTTCCATCAATCTCAATAAAAATGTGACCTCCTGTTCTGCATTTTTTGCTCAAACTCTCTCTATAGCTATCATTCTTCATAATCCTTCCACATCCTGTGATGATTGATCTCTGCCTCCCACCACTAGTCATGGCTCCTCCACATTTACACTGCTCATTCCCCCTTCTGTTGACTCTCGTCTCAACATCCCAAGGCTAATCAAGTAACACGTCCCTCTTATTACTTCACCTCCACTAACACCTCCCACATCCTTTGGAGTTTCTCCCATGGATTTTTCAGGAGATTTTATTTCCCCCACCTCCTCTCTTGCTCCTGACATGCTCTTCATCTTCTTAAGTGGATTATTCTCCACTTGCATCATTGGGTTGTCATCTATTACCACCTGCAATGCTTGTTGTGCTGCGATCCCCAATAACATCATTAAAGCTAATAAGGGTGTTTCTTCTGCCTTCATCCCCACCTCTTCGGGTTGTGTTGACTCTTGCTCCACCTAACTTGCCTCACTTGGCCCCAAAATCAATGCTTGGAGTTTTGGCTGATCCACCCACTCCTCGAAGGTTTGCCGCACATGCTTCACTCTTTGTCCTTGCCTCATCCACCTTCCTTGGCTAGCATCACCCTCCTAGCGTGACTAATCTGGTGAGCCTGACATACTTTCACTTGTGTGATTCCTACAACTTCTCAATACATCCACTAATTGCATTCTACTTTTCACCTCACTTTGATCCATTCTCATGTTATCCACTTACTTATAGCCATCACTCACCTGAGACTTGTTTGTTACTAGTCTTCTAGGTATCCTCTATCTACATCCCACCACACTGGTACTCAATACACTTGCCCCTTGGCCTTAACATTTGGCCACCCAAATTCCCACTGATGCACACCGACCACCGGTGTCCGCTACTAAATTATTGCTGACACATCCCACGCTTTCCTATCCGCCTGACACAACAATTGCTCCCTACCAAAATTGAACAAACTCGATACTATTACGCATTACTGTAAGCATGCTTGTTCTGCAACTAATGATTTCTTATGCTATCATGTGCGTTTAGTGCCTTGATGATGTACTTGACTAGAGGTACTGGGATAAAGTCATGATCTTTTTATTGGTTTTTCACTATTTCACTCTAGTGATCCTTTGATTTCACACATTATTAGTGTCCACTTATAAATTCCTCCTCTCATATAGAAGGCCATGTGTACCTACACCAATTTTATGCACTACCTTAGGTGAGGTCTTTAATCTGACATGTGATTGTTTGCATGCCTATTTTTATTATTCTGCAGCTATAGTTTCTATTTCTTAGTGGTTGTCATATTTTCTTGTACATTGTTCCTCTTTGCTAGTACTTCTCAACATGACATAGTATTCATATCACTATAGCTAAGCTAGTGGTGGTTGTACTTAGTCACTTTTTATCACATGTTCTATGATGATAATTAGTTTACATCTCTTTAAAAAATTGACAGTTAGTTGCATTCATTTTGTTTGCATCATCATCTTGGGTTCCTTGAAAATAAATGGTTGGCATATAAATTAGGATGCAATTCACCAACATTAGTCAACAACCTCATAGATGGTTATCAAATAGTGGACAACAACATCAACATCAAGATGAGCTTCTAGCACTCAAATATCATGGACTTTGTCTCTTCACAATATCCACACCAGCATTACACTTCATCAATTCACTGTTTCATTCCACACATTGTGTTAGGTGGCTTTCAAATCTCGGACAATTCTAGTCACTGTCAAATTTCACCACCTCATTGGTTGCCTTGCGTGGCTTTCAAATCTCAAACAATCTTGTTTAACCACCTTCCATTTCATCTGATTCACTGCATCGTGTTTTCTCATCCTCCATCTCCTTTCATTTTTTCATTTCATCCATTCATTTTGTGGCTTTTGAATCTCAAAAGTTGACACTCCACCTCATAGCCTTCAAATCTTAGGTAATTTCATTTCCTTCACTCACACTTCATTTGTCACATCCCCTTTCATCACATTTTCATTTATCTTTTTGTCGCATTTTATCCCATCTTCACATTTTCATCCATATTCTCATTTCATCACGTTACATTCATTCATTTACATTTTATTTTCACTTTCTTTCATTTTCACCTCATACACTGCATCACATCACATCATAACAAATGTCACTTCATTCCATATCATATTTTCACATATCATTTTGTGCATTAAACAAGTCATTCCATTTCACCATCTATTTCATTTCATTCCATTCCATTTCCTATTTTCATTTCATTACCTATACTATTATCATATATCATTTTGTCCATTAAACATGTCATTCCATTTCACCATCTATTTCATTTCATTACACATTTCATTTCATTTCATTACCTATCATATTATCACAACTCATTTCATTCATTAAATATTTCATTCCATGTCACCATTTATTTCATCTCATCTCATTTCATTTCCTATCTCATTTCATTTCACTATCATATTACCACATATCACTTCATTCATCAGACATTTCATTACCACATTTCATTCCATCACATATCATTTTGTCCATTAGACATTTCATTATTTCGTATCATTGACATTTCACTACTATATTTCATTCCATCATATATCATTTTGTCCATTAGACATTTCATTCCATTTCATTATTTTGTATCATTATACATTTCATTCCATTTCATTACTTCATTTCATTTTATCCTATACCATTTTGTTGCTTAGACATTCCCTTCCCTTTCATTACACATTTTGTTCCATTACATTACATATCAGGTTATCACATCTCATTTCATTTCATTACATTACATTTCGTTTCATTACCCCTTTCATTTCATTTCATTACATATCAAGTTATCACATCTCATTTCATTTCATTACCCCTTTCATTTCATTTCATTACATATTAGGTTATCACATCTCATTTCATTTCATTACATTACATTTCATTACCCCTTTCATTTCATTTCATTACATATCAGGTTATCACCTCTCATTTCATTTCATTACCTTTCATTTTATTTCATTACCCATTTTGTTTCATTACATCACATCTCATGTTATCACATCTCATTTCATTACATTTCATTACCCATTTCATTTCATTTCATTCCCTATCATGTCCTCACATATCATTTCATTTCAGATCATTTTTCATTTCGTTACCTATTTCCATGCATTACCTATTTCATTTCATTTTATTTCATTACTTCATTTCATTTTATCCTATATCATTTTGTTCATTAGACATTTCGTTCCACCTCATTACCCATTTTGTTTCATTACCTATCATCCTATCATATATCATATATCATTGAACATTTCATTCTATTTCATTACTTCATTTCATTTCATCATGTATCATTTTGTTCCTTAGACATTCCATTCCCTTTCCTTACCCATTTCATTGCATTACCTATCATATCCTCACATATCATTTCACTTCATTTCATTTTCATTTCGTTACCTATTTCCATGCATTACCTATTACATTTGATTACTCATTACCTGTTCCATTTCATTACCTATTTCACTTTATTTCATTTCATTAAACCACATTATATTTCATCATATATCATTCCTTTTCCACATTTCATCACATTTTTATCATATTTCATTACATTACCACAACATTTATCTAATTACGATTCAATTCTTACAATTCACTCCATTACATTACATTACAACTCATTTTCTCACATCACATTACATCATGCTACATTTCATTATCTTACATTTTATTATTTTGTTTCATCCAATTTCATTCCATCACATTCTATTTTACCACATTTCATTTCCTATCATTACATTCATAATACCACATCACATTTTCATTACATCATTAGTCACATACCATCTATTCTAAGTCATGATCCATCCACATTAATCATTCACACATATATACACATCCGCATCCACTGCTACCATAATCATCAAATCAAACCATCACATGCATACATAAAGTCCATGATATAACAAGTACAGACATATAAACATTGATAAGCTCAGATATCTCATAAAGCAAAAACAACCATCAGACAAAACATCCAAAGGCCAAAATCACATGAATATCAAATAAACTACACTCACAAGAACAACAAATAATCACATAACATGAACATTGATACATCAAAGATCAACTAAATACATCGGCATAAGTGTCCAATGTATATCACAAGAATAATCATACATAATGACGAGTGAGGCCATAATACATAATGCACACTCATCCATGTGAAGATGTTTAATTTCACAGTCCCTGCTCACTAGGGGCAGCTATATCCTTGCAGGGTCCCTAACTTGTCACATCTTTCATCGATGTCACATTGACTATCTGACTCATCGATGCCCCATCTGTCCTCGGTGGTGGTGGTGATGGTGGTGGCTCTAGTGTCATCACAGCTATGAATGTCTATAGGGTACTCAACACCTCACCCATCTGAGCCTCTATGGCACTCATCTGAGCCTCCAAATTGATTGATCCCCTTGGCCTCCTTGGTGGTGGTGGTGTATCTAGTGGTATCAACTACTTACCTATGGTTGGCCTTTGATAACACCTATTATTGTCCCTATGGTTATGCACCCAGTGGATCTCTAATAGGACCCTGCACTTGTATCCTCTAGCACCGGACAAACTATACATCCTTTGGCAGCCTGACCCTCACCTGCTCTGCTCTAGCCCTCTCCACCCCTCTAGTTCACTAACCAACCATAGTGCCACCAACCATCCCTCCTCTCACTCATGCACCACCTTGGCCTCAGATCCCAACAACCCTCCCTCCACCAACTAGTTCTTGCACTGGGCCTCGTGCCACTCCTCTCTATGGTAATACCACAGCTACTTGGCCTCTCCTCCCTCATCCTTTTCCCACTCAAATTTTGGCTTGTTACCTCCCTCTACCTCTCCCTAGACCACCCTCATCATCATCCTCCTGTCCCCCACTTGATGGCTCATCAACCCCTAAAATTGGCTCGGTTGGATCTATGTATCTAGGGAAGGGATGATTCCAAAATCACTGTGCATAATCACCCTCCATCCCTGCATCTACTACCCCATCTCGCAAGGCCCATGGCTAAGGTGTGTCTAGCATCTGTAAGAAAGCCTTGAGACAAGCCTCATACTCTAGAGTTGGCCCCCACACTTCTCTCTTTGACTGTACCTTGACATAACATGTTGTCCCCTATGACATGCCCTCCACCCATGGCTTTGTGAACCTATACGCTCTACACACAACCTCATCAATATCATCCAAGACTTGCCACCAATACTCTATCTTACCCAAATGGGGCTGCATGATCAAACTAGAATAAGTATACATATATGGCATACCCTATGGCTACTATCACACACACACTGGATGAGTAATGGGAAGATGCTCCCATGTCCATAGCTGTAACAAAATGACCCCTGCTAATAGTGAAGAGGCTCCAAAATATAAAACCTGATGCAAATCATGATCTAGGTGAGCCAAAATACATCTACCCCATGCAAATCTCCATGTCTCATCAATCATATCCTATATCAGTTAGCCCCATCCAACTGGACACCCTCCCCCTCAGTGGTCTAGCAACAGAAATCCCCCTATCAACCCAACTAATACTATCGACAATGCATCATACTGTAACATTTGAAACCATGATACACTGTCATCACTGATATTGTCATCCCCAAAAAAGTCTCTGAATGTAGCACCATCTATAGTCTGATCATAATAAACCAAATCCCCTACGATCAGGATCCAAAAAATCTTGTATACATCCTCGGGATTCATTGTCATCTTCCTCATTAGCAAATGAAATGTTTTGTGGTCTGAGTGCCACCGCTCGGCCATAGTTGTCAGTAATCCCCTATTCACTCGGAACTAGGACATCTATAATGAATATGTGAAACCACATCTATCTATCACCTATTGAGCTGCACTTGATGATCGACCCACTACCTCTAATGGCCATAGATAGAGTCCTCATATCATGAACTCTCACCCACACACCTATTGTTCATCAGAAAAACAAAACATGTTAGTTTTTGTCACAAAGTGATCATCAGATATCAATCTCAATTTATATCTAGCTACCTAGCTACTGGTTCTATCTTGGACCTATTGCTTATCTTTCTCTATCTTGAGTTGGACTTGCTTGTCTTCCCTACTTTGTATCCTAAGCTGGGACATCACCTATCTATCATCAAATCAATCCTATAACATCACTTCATGAATAAATGACTACTATTGTTTACTCGTTATGACCATCCTTGGTTGATCGATCAAGAATCTAGTCTTTTGCATCATCTTACGCTCAACTTAGGTCCTAAACTCAATTTTTACACAGAAATAATTGTTTTCACTATTTCCTATGACAAATGCACTACCAAACCATTTAAATGCACTAAAACAGGGAAATGCACTACTTTACCATTCAAAAGTGCTCTTTTATACATCATATGCGCTATAAAATGTATATGCACTATTAAAATGGTCATATGCACTATTTAAAGGGGCATACACACTATTTTGTTCAAAAGCATTCAAAAACCAATCATATGTGCTATCATAGTGCTTGGATACTTGTCATACTTTTTATATTAGCTCAAAGAGGGGCATTTGTAGACACCCAAAAATTGGCAAAAACCTAAATCATGCAATTCTGATCAATCAATGCAAATTAAAGAGAAAATCAGAAGAAACACAACAGACTTTCAAATCAAAAATCGCATCAGGTCATTAATCACCTATCAAATCAACAAGACCTAAATCAACTTTAAAACAGGAGAAAATAATTCACATTCATAAAATAAAATTCAAAAAAGAAGGAGGAAAATGACAAAAGTGTTGAAAATAAATAAGACATTTATTAAATCAACAAAATCATTTATCCTCACAAAATTGAAAATATCCCTTTTTCATTTTAAAAGAATTAAAAATATCTTCAATTATCCTCAAAACCAAGTCTGTTGGACTCTTCCTCCTAGTCTCTTATGAGATATTTTCAGTTTCACTTTCACCCATTAGTCAAAAGTGAAAATCCTGATTCTCACCCCAACCCCTTCTGAAATCCTATAAATAGGAAGGAAATCCAAGAGGCAAAAAAACCAAGTCTTAGGCATCTGCACTATAGGCACATTTAGACTCATCATTTTAGCATTCTCATTGTACCATTTTCATAGCATTTTAGTATTATTTTGTGTTATTTAACATCATTTATTACTTGTTAGTTCATTGCATATTCATCTTGATAACATATAATCTACATTTTAATCATAGATCTTGAATGTATCCATTATAGATCTGCATTTTAAGCATACTCCCATTCTAGAACTAGCACTAAGATCCTGGTTTGAGAGCTATTTTAGCAGTTGTAGTTAGGGAAACATGAGACACTCATAGAGATTACATTCTGATGATGATATCTTGGGTTTAGTCTAGTTCATCATTAGTCCATTTGCATTCTACATTAAGGTTTCATGAATACTCGTTCACATGTGTACATCTAATTTAATTGATTTTTTTATTCGATTGAATCTTATAAAATATGAAAAATTAATTTTATGAGGAAATTATGATTTCTAAAAATTAGAAAATCCTCATGAACTGAAAAATTCATTTTTTTGATCGAAAATCAGAAATGATTTCAAAGTTTCCATTTCCAATTTTTGGAACTTTCATTTGTCCAAAACTTCCAAATATCTCAAATTTTATCCTTTCTTTTTAAATTTAAAATTGGAAAATTTTAATTATTTCTCCTGTCTCTTTCTTCCTTATTAGTTGATCATGATTTTCCCAAATCGATCTCAATTGTTTATGGATTTCTAGAAAATCCACACAAACAACCCTCCTATCTCACAATTACATCACTCACTTTCACATTAGTTTTTTGTCATTTGAATCAATGTATTTTATCAAATTTCTCAAAGCTCAAAGTCTAAATGTTGCCTAAACCATAGTTGAGTGCACACTTCATATGATCAAAGAGAAGCAACAAAATCTTGGAGTATTTGATTGGTTTACATATTTTATTGTGTGTTTCTAATTATTTAGTATTTTTTATTGTGTCATTAATAGGATCATATTTAGTAGTTTGATTTAATCTCTTTCATTAGATCATTCAATGCTACTAACCCTCATTTCTTGAGTGTGCAGATTTAAGCCTATACATTTTTCTCTTTCTCTCAATTATATATCAAACTTATAAAGACTTTCATCACTCATTCTTACATCAAACCTCTATCAATTTTCTATCATCGTGCTATCATTTGAAATCATATTCTTTCATATTTATTGGAGCTTGGAGTCTAAGTGCTACCAAAATCACAACCGAGTGCACACTTCATATGATCACATAGAAGAAATAGAAGCTTGGAGTATTTGATTGGTTTGCATATTTTAGTGTGTGTTTCCAATTATTTAACATTTCTTATTTTTTTGTTAATAGGTTTATATTTAGTAGTTTGATTTAATTTCTTTTATTATATCAATTGGTGCTACTAACCCTCATTTCTTGAGTGTGCAGAGTTAAGCCCATACACTTATCTACAACCCCACAAACTCCTTTATGTTCCCATGACCTAATTTTGAATTCACTTACTTTCTACCATTATTGACAACATACATATTTATGCATACACACATTTTCTCTCTCGAGATTTTGAGATACATTGTAGGAGAAGCTTTGAATAGCTCAACACTGCCCACCCTTTCCTCCCCCCCCCCCCCCCCCTGCCCCCCCCCGCCCCCGCACCTTCTCCAATATTCTATGGTGATGCTTTTAATGATAATTATATATATAGATACTCTTCCAAAAAAGAAAGTCATATTTTGACACTTCAATAGAAAATGTTACATCTATTATACACAGTCAGCTCCAAAAGCCCCATTCACATAATAAAATAAAATCACCAGAAGAATAACTAAACTATATCATATAACTCCTCACACTATAAACAAACAAATAAATTTGAACTTAGCATAGTACTAGGTCTAATGAAAGGATCTCTTGGAAGAAAAAGAAAACTTTTCATCAATGTTGTAAAAAAAGTAGTAACATCTATGTCAAATTTAGAAGCTCAAACCATATAATATATAGAAAATTGTTATTTTTAGTTTCTAAATTTGATTGTGTAGAGTTTTTTTTGTCAGCAAATTGAAAACTACTAGAAAATCTCTCAAATTGAATTATATAGGCTCTCAATACATTTGAACTTAGAATACTAATGGACCTATGAGGAGGTAAAACAACATATTAAGAAGATATGCAAAGTCTACAATATGTTTCAAAGAGAAAATTGAAATGTACCCATTGAAATATTGAACTCCCACCTTTTTTCTCTAGCACAATTGTTAGCAAAATTAGTTCCTTATTTCCAATCTTAATCTTGGAAGAACATGTAAGTAGAACCATTTTTAGTTGGTCGACACTTAAGTAGACAAAGATTTAGTATTATCTCTTCTATTTCTTGATCTAAAAAGGGCTTACTCTTTCCCTAGATAATTTAAATGCAAAGAAATCATTGGCATGGCATTTATTCTAGAGATGATAAAGCTTGATATCTATCCATGGAAATGACTTTTAGGGAACTTTCACTTTCATATATAAGAGAAATTCTTGTCACATAATTTTACTTAACATTCTCTATCTTTTTTACTCTTATTACTTTAAGATTGTTGAAATCACAAAAGTGCAATGTAGGGGAAAACAATTAGGGGTGAATTAGCTCATTGCTAATATTAATATACCATAAAGAACGAAGAGAAAATGTTTATTCCTTGATTAATGAATTTTAAGTGAGATCTAAGCGAAAAATGAAATGAATAGTTGGGTATCATAGTCCATCCCTTATCGACTTCTATACTAATGAGTGATTGGCTTTCTTTTTTTCCTTTTATTGAAAGTAATCATGCAACCCTTCCACCAAACTGACATCTAAACTAGTGACAACCTAATACAGAATTGTGGTGGATAAAAATGTATCACATTTAACTAACTAAATATCTTACAAAGTTATATTTTTATAGCATTATAAATATAATATAATGAATTGAATATATTTTTAGTATTATTTCTTCTTATGTCTGTTCTTTAAAGATTTCTTAATATACTCATGCTTCTTAGATGTGTACTGTAAGACCCTACATAAGTAAGCACTAATATAATTCTAATTTTTGAATTTATATGGTTTCAACTATTGTAGTGGTAAGACTATTTCATTAGACAAGTTCTTATATTTAAATTTCTTTGTTTATGATTGACGTAATGTTTAATTTTCTCATAGATTTTGTTGACAAATATTAACACATGATCATGTGTCAACATATGAAATATTAATATGAAAAAAGATCTAATATTGTGTAAAATTGATCAAATAAATAACTCACAACTATAATTATTCAAAATTAGAGAACAACTATTATGATTTATATAATGATGAAGTAATTATACTTTTGATGACAACTCTTATTTATTTATTATTATATTCCACTACTACAAGCAAGAAAAAAAATTTCATGTGAGTATAGCTAAGACAAGATTCAAATCCAATACAAAGGTGCTTGTTGAGAATGAAGGAGAGGGTATAACAAAGATATGCTTTTATTAGTGAAAGATATTCTATAATTTTCAAGATCTTATACTATGTAAGATGCTTTCATGCATTACAAGAGCCCTTCCAGACATGAGAAAAGAATGAAACTTACAAAAAAAAAAAATTAGGAGTGAATATATATTGTCTCTTGTTGTGGACTGGTGATCTATGTATCTATAGTGATCTTTTCCACTCAAGAAACTATCCCTTTTTTGCAAAATCAAGAAGAAGAAACTATTAATTAGAATAAGAAATATATGTATAGATCTCAATTGGTAAAGAACTAATGTTTTTGATTATGTACTAATGATATAAGGATTGTTTGTTGACATATACAAAGTTGATTGATGTAGGTTATCTTCTTTTGAAACATGTAATTCTACATATCTACTACCTAGCACACATGTTTCTTTCATTGAGACTTTTCCTGCAGGGTTATCTTCATGTGAATTAGGTAATGAAATAGTTTCTTTCTACTCACATGGCCATTTCATTTCATATGATCATCTAAAAATTGTGTTAATCTAAGCTCTCAACACATCAATTCATTCATTTATTTTGGATTTAGGAGTGAATATACATTTTGTCTCTTGATGCGCCCTTGTGATCTATGTCTCTACAGTGATCTTTTTCAGTGGAGAAGGAAGGGGAAATGAAAGGGAAGGATCTCACTACCTAGCACACTTGTTGCCTTCATTGATAGCTTCTAAGGCTTGTAAAATATTATATGACCCAATTTTTTACCCACTAATGGGTATTAGAAAAATGTTAAAAATTATATGTAGCAATTAACATTGTCCTTTGAATTGATTTAATATTGAATGTTGCAATGTTTATTGTTTGTATGGAAACTCTTGTTGTTTTTTCATGTAGGTGAACCTCAAAGGCATTTTCTTACAAATGGGTAGAGTTTTTTTGTGATTCATGAAGAACTTGTATTAGGAGTTGTTTTAATATTCTTAAGGTATGTTAACTCATTGGTTCATTGCAACTATTGAGAGCAAAGAACATTAATTTTGTCTGCAAATTCTTATTAATATTTTCTAGATTTTGATAAAGGCCTAAATGCTCAATGCTCAAACAAATACATTGCTCAATGCTCATCTATTAATCCAAGCCTATTAGCCCTTCCTTTTAGGCTTAGAAACTCAATTAGGTCTCCAAGCATTAAAAAAATGGGGTCTCCTTCGATTAGATCTGCTACTGTTGTAACATACCCATCAAATTTGCATATTTACTAGCACCTTTAATTTGTGATCATCTATTATTCTCCACTTCTCTCTGCACATGTACATCTAAGAATGACCATTCCATAGGAATCATCAGTTGAATCTACAAAATGGCCATCAAATCCATTATAACAACAACAAATTGTTAAAAATGAATAATTGACTGACTGTGATCAACACAAATCCAATTTTCTTCTTATGGTATTGAATAAAAACATCTAAAATGTTGTAAACATTAGACAAATACTCACAACCATACTAGAAAAACCAACATGAAGATTTCATCTAACAAAGCTAGATTATGATTTGAGCTACTAGGATAGATCAATGGATTCCCATATCAAAATACTCATGGAAAATGGAGACAAAAAAAGGTAGATTGTTTTTTTCTTAATAACTTAATATGGCTTGTAAAATGAACATTGAATAAGAAAGGATTTGAAACAATCTAGGAAAGATGTGAAAGATAATATAACATCAAAATTTCATGAAAAATGCAAAAAGAACACATGTAAGTAAGGATCAAGTTATTTATTTACATGCTTATTAAGAAAAATGCAAAAGATTAGAGATAGGATAAAAAAGTAAAACCACGTACAATTTTTTTTGCTAGTTACAATTTGGTATAGATGAAAGCTATACACTGAAGGTGCCAGACCTTGACTATCCTAAGTATGCATACATCAAGGTGAGTGAGTAATTTTTGATGGTCAATTATTTTCTATTAATGACAGATTGTTTGGCTCACAATTTTGAATTGCTTCACCAAAATTTCCATTGTAAAATTTAATGGGATAATATAATTTAACATGGTCATAGGATATACTAACTAAAACATGTCTAGCATGTAAACAACCTTATTAATTTTAATATAGTGAGACTTAATTTTATATGAAAATATACCAAGTTAGTTCAAGTTGGACTTGCATATTTTTTTAGATTTAAAAAGGGATAATTTTAGTTAAAATTTTCATCTTAGCAGATGTCCAAAACATGAATTTGGTGCATCATAAAATTCATTACTCGTTTTCAAGGCTTTCTCTCATTTTTTCTCTAATGTTAATGTGCATGGTGAAAGGATTATTAATGATAGATTTGGAAAGTAGAACCAATTGAAAAAAGATAAAAACACAAGATCCTATGAAGAAGGATCATGCCAAATAATAAAAGTTAATAAGATCAAAACAAGGAGATAATTGTGAGATTGTGGTTAAAGTTTCAAAGAGAAGGAGATGAAAAATGTTGTTTTCCCTACAAAATTTATAAGGGCTTAAACACTAGAAGACTCCTATTATCTTCTTTTGAAACGTGTAATTCTACATATTTACTACCTAACACTCATGTTTCTTTCATTAAGACTTTTCTTGCAAGGTTATCTTCATGTGAATTAGGTAATTCTAGTTTCTTTCTACTCACATGCCCATTTTATTTCATATGATCATCTAAAAATTGTGTTAATCTAAGCTCTCAAAACATTAATTCATTTATTCATTTTGGATTCAGGAGTGAATATACATTTTGTATCTTGGCGTGCCCTTGTGATCTTTGTCTCTACAGTGATATTTTTTAGAGGAGAAGGAAGGGGAAAGGAAAAGGAAGGATCTCACTACCTAGCACACCTATTGTCTTCATTGATAGCTTCTGAGGCTTGTAACATATTATATGTCCCAATTTTTTACCCTCTAATGGGTATTATAAAAATGTTAAAAAATATATGTAGCAATTAACATTGTCCTTTGAATTGATTTAAGATTGAATGTTGCAATGTTTATTGTTTGTATGAAAACTCTTATTTATTTTTTATGCAAGTCAACCTCGAACGCATTTGCTTAAAAATGGGTAGAGTATTTTTGTGATTCATAAAGCACTTGTATTAGGAGTTGTTGTAATATTAGTAAGGTATGTTAACTCATTGGTTCATTGCAACTATTGAGAGGAAAGAACATTAATTTTGTATGCAAATTCTTAATAATATTCTCTAGATTTTGATGAAGGCCTAAATGCTCAATGCTCAAACAAATACATTGCTCAATGCTCACCTGTTAAGCCAAGCCTATTAGCCCTTCCTTTTAGGCCTAGAAACTCAATTAGGTCTCCAAGCATTAAAAAAAGGGGTCTCCTTTGATTAGATCTCCTACTGTTGTAACACACCCATCAAAATTGTGTCTTTACTAGCAATTTTAATTTGTAATAATCTATTATTCTCCACTTCTCTCTACATGTATACATCTAAGAATGACCATTTTATAGGAATCATTAGTTGCATCTATAAAATGGCCATCAAATCCATAATAACCACAACAAATTTTTAAAGAATGAATAATTTACTAATTGTGATCAACACAAATGCATTTTTCTTCTTATGGTATTGAATAAAAACATTTAGAATGTTGTAAACATTAGACAAATACTCACAACCATATTAGAAAAATAAACATGAAGATTTCATCTAACAAAGCTAGATTATGATTTGAGCTATTAGGATGGATCAATGGATTCTCATAATAAAATACTTATGGAAAATGGAGACAAAAAAAGGTAGAGTGTTTTTTTCTTAATAACGTAATATGGCTTGTAAAATGAACATTGAATAAGAAAGGATTTGAAACAAAATTAGGAAAGATGTGAAAGATAATATAACATCAAAATTTCATAAATAATGCACAAAATAATACATGTAAGTAAGGATCAAGTTATTCATTTACATGCTCATTAAGAAAAATGCAAAAGGTTAGAGATAGGATAAAAAAGTAAAACCATGTATAATTTTTTTTTCTAGTTACAATTTGGTATAGATGAAAGCTATACACTAAATGTGCCAAACCTTGACTATCCTAAGTATGCATACATCAAGGTGAGTGAGTAATTTTTGATAGTCAATTATTTTCTATTAATGACAGATTGTTTGGCTCACAAGTTTGAATTGGTTCACCAAAATTTACATTCTAAAATTGAATGGAATAAAATAATTTAACATGTTCATAGGATATACTGACTAAAACATGTCTAGTATATAAACAACCTTATTAATTTTAATATAGTGAGACTTAATTTTATATGAAAACATACCAAGTTAGTTCAAGTTGGACATGCATATTTTTTTAGATTTAAAAAGGGATAATTTTAGTTAAAATTTTCATCTTAGTAGATGTCTAAAACATGAATTTTGTGCATCATAAAATTCATTTATCATTTTCAAGGTTTTCTCTCATTTTTCCTCTAATGTTAATGTGTATGGTGAAAGGATTATTAATGATATATTTGGAAAGTACAACCAATTGAAAAAGGGTACAAACACATCCTATGAAGAAGGATCATTTCAAATAATAAAAGTTAATAAGATCAAAACAAGGAGATAATTGAGAGATTGTGGCAAAAGTTTCAAAGAGAAGGAGATGGAAAATGTTGTTTTCCCTACAAAATTTTTAAGGGCTTAAAGACTAGAAGACTACTAATATAAATAGCTAAGAGAAATTGTAGGGACAATGGTCACATTGTAGGGGGATGTGAATATCATCCATTGGTTAGTTGTTCATTGTATTGTTTAACAATTAATATACATAAGGAATCACTTGATAATGAGGTCATGACTTGGTTTTTTTATGTCCATCATCTTTATATAGGTCAATCTCACCAAGGCAATACATGATATGGACCACCACATCTCAGAGAATATGGTTTTGGAAGTGGAGGAACATGGAGGTGTGAATATTGAAGTTGAAGATAATGATCCCAAGGAAGATGACAATCATGCACCATAAAACACATTTGAAGATGATGGTATAAATGTATTGATCTATGACACATTTGGTACTAGCACAACTAATGATGATCAGGATGACGTTGAAGTGATCAATGATATACCTCTACTTGAGAAGGCAAACACGACCTTTTAGGAAAGCTCCCGAACAACTCTTCTCTCTATTGTATTGTCATTGGTGAATTTGAAGGTTATGAACATTTTTTCCAACATAAAAATATCACGTATGCTAAGGTTTTTCATATATGTCATTATAATCAATAGAAGGTGAAACATGTACCATTAATATTGTTATATTAACAACTTATACTTTTTGGTGTAGATTGATAGCTAAGTTTTTGTCACTACCATCAAGCATTCTCTCTCTCTCTCTCTCGCTCTTATCGAGAATTCCCTAAATGTGATGCAAGTAGATATAGACTAGATAAAATAACAACTAAGGTGTCTCACAAGGTTCTTTGTTACACCCCCATTATTCCATATTTGCAACAATTATTTAGGTGTAGTAGATTGGCACAATTTATGGATTACCATGCATGTAATAGAAGTCAAGATGATATTATGTGAATATTTGTTGATGGTTTTTTATTTATGGACATGGAGGAAAGTGGCCACACTTTAAAGAAGAACCTTGAAATCTCAAGCTTTTATTAGCAGTGGACAATGTCAATCTAGATGGAGAGTTGAGATTTGTTTATTCAATGTGCCTTGTTTTTGTTATCAACAATAACCTTCCTTCATGGATGTTAATAAAGAAACAACATATAATGTTGACAATGATTGTTCTAAGTATTTTATCATTTAATAGTTATGTACATGTAACCACAATTCTTGTATAAAAATAGTCACAATAATTATATAATGTTGTTGTTGTTGTTCATTTAACTAGGTAAGTGCCAAAGTAAATATATGAATGTATATATTGAGCCTCTTATCAATGAGTTGGTGGAGTTATGGAATGATGTCAATATGTATGATATCTCTAGACCAATAAGACAACTACAATTCATGTATGGACAATACATGATGCCTTGGGGCTAATACATTTTCGTGGTATGTTATGGTGAGTTCAAATTGCACATGATAATCCTAATTATTAAAATTAATATATTTAATCTAGTTGTATCATTATCTTGTAGGTCTTCAAAGAAAAGTAAAATTTGCATTTTCAATTTGTATTCCAAAGATGAAATCTCATCATTCAATTTTTTTAAGGAAAGAATGTGTTTAATGAGTGTATACACTTCCTCCACAAAAGTAATAAGTATCGAACTACAAAAAAAATATTTTCAATGGGAAAGAAGAGACTACATCAAAGTGACAAAGAATGACACCTCACCTATGGAATTTGAATTATAATAGAATTACTCATGATGATAATGCCATTCCACATAATGGTTTATGTTTGGAATTCATATATTTCTATTATGTTTTTATTTGTTGATTATGTAATTGATGATCTTGAAGGTCCTCCAGACATTACTAAGCACCTTCCAAAGGGACTAAATGTTGGAAATAATCAAGACTATCTAGGTTACCAAGAGGGGAGGGGTGAATCAGTAACCTCAAAACTTTTGACAAATTCAGCACTTAATAACATAATCCAATTATCATTAATAGATCTAAGCTATTGCATGCATGAGAAATTGAAAGAACAAAACACTTATAACACAATATTTGGTGACCCAGAAACCTTCCAAAGAAAAAGTAAAACTAGGGTGGGGATGATACCCACAAAACTTCAATACTGCAGTATAAAGTTGGCTTGTTAAGGCTTGCAATGATCACTTCTAATGATCTGCCCTATTAGGAGCAATTAGAATTTCTAGGTCCACCTTGTTAGAGGTTTTACAAACATACAATCAAGTATGCACTCAATAAAGAGATTTAAGAAAAGGCTGTTAAGTCTACCCTGTTAAAGGATTTGAAGTTGATTCACCTATTAGGATGAAACAGTAGATCTAACTTACAACTAAATTGCTTATTTAGATCCTTGAAGTACTAATCACCTCTTTGTGATAAATGTAACTTGATTGCTTCTAATTTGACCTTTCTATACACTTTTCTCTGTTGTTGATTCACATTCACATTCTCATGCATCAAAACATTACTTCAACTTACTATTTGGGTATGATATAATACATTACATATATACCAACCCAATTCTCATAATTACAAGGTCGGCTAAAATACAAGTTAAAAACCAATATTAATGAGTTGGCCCAAATGTAGAAACTCAGGTTTTGAAAGATGACTTGGTGACTTTCTAATACACAGTGTCCACTACATTACTCAGCATCGTCATGCACTCAGTACAAGTAGAGGTCCAATCCATAATAATCACTCAACATAGTTTTGAACTCGATAAACACTGGAGACTCAGTAGATACTATGTCAATCGATAGAAATTGAATTCCATGTTTACTATGCTTGCACTCGAAAAACACTATTCATCCCATCACTCAATTAACACTAGCTTCACATCATAAGAACTGATGACTCAGTAGACACTGTGAAGCTCGGTAACCACTAACTACTTGGTCTAAATCACTAGACTTTGCACTGCCTAAATTCACTTGGTGACCACTAGAATGCTCGGTATGAACTATGAAACTTGGTAACCACTAAATTTCTTAGGAAACACTAGAGACTGATCAAAGAGCTTGGTAATCATATAGAATCTGAATAATTGTTGTCACTAATAACAAACATGACTTAATGCCAACAATCTCCCCCTTTGGCATTAGTGACAAAACCACTTATCAGCCAAAACTTATGTACAACATAGTGTGATACTAACTTGATATGGCATGCTGATTTTTATTTTTGATTTTTCAAAATTTGTTTTTGTAACTCTGTTGTATATACATTTCAATACAATGTACATATCATATCAGGCATAATATCATATTGAGTGTATATACAAATATCTCTCCTCCTTACTCTCCCCCTTTATATTATGCACATATCTCTCCCCCTTTTTGATAATAATGCCAAAGATTTATACACAACCTACTTATATAGAGATACCAAAATGTGAGAGAAACTCAAAATGTACCTTAATAATAAGAGTTAATGTCTTGTCCCAGTTTTCTTACAAAATTTTGCAGGTTTGAAGTGCAACTTGGACTTCTGTAGGGAGTTCAATCATATGATCTACAATTGAAAAATTATTGTCATGGATCAATATTTTAGAATAAGCAATATGCTTCTACATTGTATCCATGATAGGAAGGATCATGTTGTGGATGTCTATAAGTGTAGACTGGATCCTTGCTTCCTCTCTCAATAACTCTGCCTACATATCTAATAAGAATCTAATCCTCATGTGGTGTGTAGAGCTTGAACTGGGGCCAAACTACAACTTCTGTGCACTAGCCTTTAGATCCTCATCAATCTTATTCAATTTTCCCTTTATTTCTTTGGTATACTTGGTAACATCACATAACTTAGCAAAAAGAGATGTTACATTTGTGTAGGTGGATTCAAGATTTGACAAAATTGAAGAAAGATCTACCTACTTAATAGCTATCTACTGAGCAATGTGCTCAAGCACTTTATTGTCAAACTTCTTCTCTGCTTTCTCCATTAGCTTATCCTGGCCACAAGAATCCTCATTGAATTTATTAACTGCCTCTTCTAATTGCAACAAAATATGTTGAGTAGAATCAACATCAACACTTATAGCCTCTGTCAAAATGTTCTTGGCACTCTCTATAATTCTAAATTCCTTGTCTCTCTCTTCTCTTAGTTGCTTCTACTTGACTTTCTATTCAAGAAGCTAACTAACTAATCTCATTTGCTCTACTGTAGCATTGTCAAAATATAACTTGGGAATCTCAATCTCCTTGTCCAGATCTATATCTTCCTCAATTTATTTTCCACTAATTATAAGTTTTAGTGGTGTCTTTGGTTCAACTTTTGACATTAATGTTTTGGATTATGAAATAGAAATAATAGTGGAAATTGTAGGGCTTACAGTGAAAATTTGTATAGTGCCTATTGATGGAAAACTTATTGGAATATTTGAAGAATCCAAAACTGATGTACTTGAAAAACTTTCCAAAATTGAAGTATTTGTAGGTGGAATATTTATAGAAGTATTTACAATAGAAGAACTTACTGGAACATGTACACCTAAAGTAGTCAAAACTGTAGAACAAGAGACTATACTTACTACTGATGATCCTAACTTGGGAACTAAAGAAGTAGAAGGTTACAACTTGGTAGATGAAGTGGTAGACACTTCCATTAGTGATACATTGAGATAAGAGGGAGAAAAGAGTGATTGGACATTTGATGTGTCTATTGTGGTCACAATCACACTTGCTGAAGCTGTCTCCATGCTTGATAATGTTACTATTTTTGCTGGAGAGTGAGGAAGGGAGGCTATGACTTCTACAGCTATCCTAAATGGATCACTTTCTTCTTCTCCTTTCTTGTCTTCCTCTTTAGCTTCATCCTCATTCTCTTGTTCACCATCCTTTGTCAAATCTTGATAATCTTCAGCATCAATAGTGACACAAGGAGTATTGTCTTCTTCATTTTCTTCATCCTTGTCACTGTCATCATCATCATCTTTGAACTATCTAGATTCTCACTTGGTTTGCGTAGATGATAGATATTCTTCCACATATTTGTAGCATCCTTGACTACATGCTCTATGTCTTTCACCAAAATTAAACAAGTATGAAATCTGATAGTCATTTTGTCTTCATTTTTCTTCATGGCTTCTTTTACCTCAGCATTGGCAATGCTTGGTAACAACTGTCTCAGAGATTGTTCATATATGTCCTTGGCTATTTGCATTGCTAATTCCCACATTGGCTTTAACCTTATTAATAGCTCATAAGAAATTTGAGGTGCAATTTGATCAGAGGAATATTTCCATTTTCCCATCTTTGTCAGTACCAACTCCTCAATCTACATCTTCTCTGCATTAGTTATGGTTTCATACTTTAATGCTTTGAATTTTTTTATACCAGCACCTTCTTCTAATTGATTCAATCTTTCCTAGAATGTGAGAGGGGGCTTACTAAAAACAACTTTGCTGCCTCTTTTCTTCTTGGATCTTTTGGTGAAGATAGCTGTGGAGGGCTTGGGTGGCTTGGATATAATCACCTTACCTTTCTTTCGTACAGGCTCTTCCTCCTTCTCAAATTCCTCTTCTTTCTCAGATTCTTCTTCATCTTCACCTTGTCCCTAGATAATCATAAGAGGGGCATTTGCTATTTTTAGTTTTGATATCCTCCTCTTACCTTTATTTACTGCCTATGGAAGCTTAATTTTGAGTTCTATTCTGGCTTTGGCTTCATCATAGGTTTCAAAGATAGGGGCCTTTGGATCTATAGGCTCATTAACCAGGGCTTCAATTATTTCCTTTATCTCATCAATATTAACCTCATAAGGAAGAGGTTTTACCCACACTATTCTAGGCCTTACTACCTGGATGTATACTCTATCACTATCAACCATAAAATAGACATCATCCTTATAGTCTTCAACCAATTTTTGTGGAATCTAGAACTTGTTATTCATCTTTTCCTTGAAAGATTCAAAATAATTGTCCATGATGTTGTCAAAATTCTCACCCATTTCATCAATAAACTCATTTATCTGATACAAGACTAGCGCGTATTTTCTCCATACCACTGTTCTTTTAGAAGGGAAACACTTTTGAACATAAAAGAACAAACATGTTAATAGAGAACCAAACTTACATGGATTATTCTTTGAAGTCCTAATGCTTTCCATATTCTTGTTTAGCTACTTCAAAATCAAATCTGCTAGGTCATATTCTAAATTCTTCTTAACAACCTTATAAGCTAGGTCAATTGCTTCACACGGCACACTATTGAGTTGACTAGAGCTATAAATCTTATGAGCAATAATATGAATGCCAAATTTGAGTTCCACATCAAATACATTGCTAATTTTCATTCCTTTGCCATCTCACTTGGCTGGGGTTTTCTTCTGTAGCTCATCTCAACCTAAGGTTTTTGTGACTTTGAACTTGGTAAGCATAGGGAGACTAGTAATGTGATGAATCATTTTCTTAATAATCAAGATTGGTTGCTCTAATAACAATTGAACATTATGGACTTGGCTCAAGCTATATCTAATCCATTTAATCTAAAAGTTTCTTGGTAGATGAGGGATATGGGTTAAACCTTTCTCCTTTAGGTGTTTATGCTCGAGCTTAAGAGTTCCATCCATTTAGAGTTCACCTAGGGCACTATCCATTTCTAGGGTTCCTATCTCTTGAACTACACATTTGAAATGAGTTTGAATTTTTTTGATAAGAAGTACCTTTGGTGGAATTTGTGACTAAGCTCCATTTGGGTCGAGGGATTCTACAACTGCTAGCACCAATTTGAAATTTAGAGCTTTCCACTCAACACCTCACACCAACATCTCAAATCCTTTCTTTGCCTTGCTATTGTTGTTTCTAGATGCCATGATCACTTAGTAAATTGAGAATTCTTTGGAAAAATTTGTAGCAAATTATGCTCAAGATCGTTGGAATGCTCTACAAGTTGCTATGCTTTGAATATGTTGAAATCATGGTGGAAATGAAGTCGAATTCCTGCCTTTTGATAAAAATTTCCCATTAATGCTTGGTACGATGAGAGCCATAATGACATAGTGCCTGACATACTATCATCCATTATCTACTCAGATCACTCAGTAGAGGCTTGTAACTCAGCAACCAAACAAAACCTTGTTACTCCTGACTTCACTCGGTATGACCTAAACTTATTCGGTGATTACTGATGCTGAACTTTTGTGATCCCTCTATATTGAGAATACTAATTTGGATCTTTTCTTCCTTTCAATTTGAATTGTTTAAGATTTGTCCTTGAAAATATAGTTCTAGTTCTTCCTCAAGAACTTAATTGGAAATGGTGGAGTCACCCACTTCTTGAGTGACATGACCATCATCATTTGAACTACCTTGCTCAGTAGAATTAGGAATTCATTGTTGTCTCGTCTACTTGTTGATGTTATTAGCTTTCTCTTTCTTTTCATCTTCAACTCTACCTATATTCATGTAATTCTTAGCTATATGACCAAGTTCAATACATGTGTAACATCTTATGGTAGTATCCTTTCTTCTCAGGTGATGCCTTGCATAGTTTATGCCAATGTTTCCATATTCTCCATATTAATGACATCTACACCAAGTATTGTAGTCCCAACAAAATATTTCCTTTACAAATTGTTTAGTTGGAATGAATGGTTTAGATTTGCACCCAGATGCCTTGTGACCTTGTTTCTTGCATTTGTGATGCTTGCCTTCAAAATTTGATTTCTCCTTACATTCATTAGCTGTATGACCATGCTAAATGCAATTGTAGCATTTTCCATTGAATTTTACATTGCCATTATTCCAACATTTTTTTGATGTATGACCTATCTTACCATAGTAATTGCAAGTAGGTCTTTGATTCCTTTGAGCACCTTGTTTGGAGGATTCACCTTCTTCTTTGTATCCAAGTCCTGCTTTGCCCTTTTGCTTATAAAGATTTTTCTCATTTTGCTGATTCAATTGATCCATGTCTACTTGGGATTTCATTATTCTTTCATTGAGTTGCTTCTCAAAATGTAGATCAAATTTCAATCTTTCATTGATTTTCTTTTCAGTGCTTAAATCATTCCTTAACCTTCCATTTTTAGATCTCAAACTCATGATTTCTTCATTTGCATTGGAGAGCTGATCAATTAGATTTTCTTGCTGAAGGGATTGATTTTGAGTTTCATTGTTCCTTGCCTCCAAGTCTTCTTTTGCCTTATTTCTCTATTCCAAAATTCCACACAATCTTATTGTCTGAATTTCCTATTCTCTTTTCAATTTTCTTACCTCTTCTTGCAGGGAACCATTCTTTTCTAGGATTTCTTTGATTGCATCATTTGCTTTATTTGAACTGCTTAAGGGGAAAGAATCTTCAATCTTCTCTTAAACATATTGGTGGTCATTCATCTATTTTGCAAGTTCCTTTCTTTTTTTAGGGATTGGGAAAGATGCTCTTTTGCTTCCTTGAGTTGAGTTAAAGCCATCTCCAAATCTAGCTTTTCATTATCAATAGCTTTGTCAAGTCTAAATATCTCCATTTTCCTTGATCTTTTCTCAAGCTATCAAACTTTATCATAAGAACCACAATGATCTGATACCAATTGTTGGAAATAATCAAGACTAGCTAGGTTATTGAGAGGGGAGGGGTGAATCAGTAACCTCAAAACTTTTGACAAATTTAGCACTTAATAACATAATCTAATTATCATCAATAAATCTAATCTACTGGATGCATGAGAAACTAAAAGCACAAAACACTTAGAACATAATATTTGGTGACCCAAAAACCTTCCAAATAGAAAGTAAAATTTGGGTGGGGATGATACCCACAAAAGTTCAATAGTGTAGTATAGTTGGCCTATTAAGGCTTCCAATGATCACTTCTAATGATCTGCCCTATTAGAAGCAATTAGGACTACTAGGTCCGCCTTGTTAGATGTTTTACAAACATACAACCAAGTATGCACTTGATAAAGAGATTTAAGAAGACTGTTAAGTCTACCTTATTAAAGGATTTGAAGCTAATTCACCTATTAGGATGAAACAGTAGATCTGACTTACAACTAAATTGTTGATTTAGATCCTTGAAGTACTGATCACCTCTTTGTGATAGATTTAACTTGATTGCTTCTTATTTGACCTTGCTATACACTTTTCTCTGTTTCTGATTCACATTTGCATTCTCATGCATCAAAACATTACTTCAACTTACAATTTGGGTATGATACAATACATTACATATATACCAACCCAATTCTCATAATTACAAGGTCAGCCAAAACACATGTTTACATCAATATTACTAAGTCAGACCAAATTTAGAAACTTGGGTTCTCAAAGCTAACTTGGTGACTTTCTGATACATGGCGTCCACTGCATTACTCAACATCATCATGCACTCAGTAGAAGTATAGGCCTTGTCCATACTAATCATTCAATGTAGTTTCAAACTCAGTAAACATTGGAGACTAAGTAGATACTATGTTACTTAGTAGAAACTGAATTCCATGTTTACCATGCCTGCACTCAATAAACACTACTCATCCCATCACTCAGTTAACATTGGCTTCACATCACAAGAATTGATGACTTGGTAGACACTGTGAAGCTTGATAACTACTGACTGCTCACTAAGAACAAAACTATTGTACTTTGAACTGCCTGAATTCATTTGGTAACCACTGGAATGCTTGGTATGAACTGTGAAACTTGGTAACCACTGAATTGCTATGCAAACACTGGAGACTGATCAAAGAGCTTGGTAACCATACAAAATCTAAATAAGTGTTGTCACTAATAACAAACATGACTTAATGCCAATACTAAAATATTATCCTAGACAATTTAATAGGTTTCCTTACTAGGAGAAGCTGAAAATTGTGCATTTGTTTGATATTATGCATATTGGAAAGAATATAACAGAGACATTGTGGAAAATTTAGGATGGAAGGCATGATAAAGAAAATATTGTCGAAATTTGTAGTGACATTCAAGGATCCAATCATGTACTAGAAATTATTAAGTCAAATAGCAATGGAGACTAGATTAATATGAGTGTCCTTCCTTGATTATTAATAGAACAACAAAGTGATGCCATAAAAGAAGTCATACAAAAAAATTTAATTTCCCACTATATTTGCTACAAACATAAGTAGTCTCATATCAAAGAAAGGTGAATTTGGGTCAGGTTGAAAATGCATGATTTTATACCATCATAGAGGTAAGTGATGCTCTTTTATATTTATAATATGTTTATAAAACTTCATGTACTTTTCATTGTATTATGTTAGAAAATAATAAAATGGTTAGTTTGTAAATGTTGCAGTATGTGCTACTAGGGACCTCTAACTACTTCTCAATAGCTTTCCAAGCTCTTCCTAAGACCTATCCTTTAGTATTCTTAGGGTACTCTCTTTACCCTACTCAAAGATCACTACTATGATCCCTATCCCCTTTTAGAACTCTCCACCAATTTCAAACTTCAAACTATACCTCAATTCCCTCCTAGTACACTCATGGGCATACCTAGCCTTTCTTCTTCCCAGACTATTCTTGGGACTATGAATAGGTTTCCTCTCTATTACTTAGTAGTTTTAAATCCACCTTGACCTAGCTTGATGGTTTCTCACTTGGGTTTCCTATCGATTTCTTACTTTGTTGGTCTTAGGCCTTTTATCCTTTTTGTCCTAATTAGGCCTTGTAGAAACTAGGTTTCTTTTATTTTATCACAATTTCCCTTAGTAACCCCATTAACCAATTATGGATTCATCCTACCACTTACCAAGACTCAAGTATTTCTAAGGTTTTAGGTCCTGACATTGTCCGTACACTATATTTCTACCAAACCTTTATTATTAAGGGTTTCTAGGGCATGTGAACCAGTCCGACTTCTTTTCTTTTTAACAATTTCCTTAAAGGTCTTCCCTAAACTCATTCTTGCTTTTAAATGTCCAAGTCACATTCCCCTTCACTTCCACACTCCTAGATTGGCACATTCAATCCATTCAGTAAGCCCTCTTGCTATTGTTCTGAACAAGCACCTACCCAAAATGTTTATGCACTCGCCTAGGGCTTAGTGTTAAAAATAACTCCTTTGCAACCCATGAATCCAAAAATTATATTTAAACTATTTACAAATTATCTTACTTTATTGCAATATTTTGTGGAAATTCAAATAGGGGAACTCAAGTAGGAGTCATTTTTGCTCAACTGGTGTTGAACCAAGCAATGAGTTAACAAGACACAAGAATTTAGCAAAATGATAACTAACCTAAAAAATCAACAAAACCATGCTATAGAAAGTAAGAAAAAAAAAATTACTGAAATATAAATGCATTTACTTAGTTCATTCAATCTATTAATCACTGGATTAAGGCTCTGTCATTTAATTTTAGACTTTTCTTGCACTTTCCAATTCCACAATCTGTATAAACTATTCACCAACTATCATATTAGGTTCAGATTGGTCTTATATATCCTTCCCCCACATGTCTAGACCCTTAGGTTAGGGTTTGGGCACCATTAAAACCCTTTCCTAGTGAGCAACTTGTGCATCTTTTACAATTTTGCCAAACCATTCACTTCATTGGTTCAACTTGACTCAAAACATAACATAAGACCTTAAAAAAACTAAAAACATCAAAATCTCAAAAATAATTCCACTTTGGTATCTTGGTCAAAGTTTGACCCTTTGATTGACTTTCTAGGACTTAAACACCTAGATCCTAAAAGACCATTCAAATCCCTTGACTCCACTCTTCCCTAATCTAACCAAACACACACACACACACACACACACACACACACACACACACACACATCAACTTGGAACTTCATAGCTTAGTCCTTATTAACTAGTGGTTATCTAAGCCAAACTACAAGCCAAAATGTATTGAAGACTTGAAGGTGCTCTTGTACCACCCTATCTTTCCCTGAGAACTTTGATAATAATATCAAACAAGTGATATATGATCTTAGAAAATACATGAGCTAAGTAGTGATATTTATTCAAATTTATGTATATATTTATTATATTCATGTTTTATTTTTCTTTATATGTAATATATATCATTGTCTTGTATTTATATACTTTTGTGTCTTGAATCTCTTGTAGGTGGTTGTCATCTAAGGAAATACATAAAAAATAATATAAAATATTAGAAGAGAATAATTCCTCATCTAATATGTAAAATGTGAAAGTTTCTACCTTGAACTTCTTTCAATGCACAAGAACACTACCTCATACACCAAGTTGAGGAGATTGAATTGTGTAGACCTATACAAACTAGGTCAATGTGTATGGTTGAGAGGCACCTAAAATTTCTGAAGGATTTGGTTGGACAAAGAGCATGTTCTGAGGGTCCTATGGTGGAGGGATATATGATATACTAGACTATGGTGTATGTTACTCAATATCTTCCTAATATTGTAGCAAAGACCCATATAGATTGTGTTTGGGATTTCAACCCCATCAAAAAATTTGAAGGGGAGTACGTGGTGGGGAAAGGTAGATTAAGGAAAGTGTGATAAGATGTTACCATAGTTAATTAATTCTTAATCTTCTAAATAAATTATTTGTAGGTCATCTAATTATTTTTTGAAGTTGATGAAAGATCAACCCCATATCTCCCAAGAATCACTTGCATGCAAACACCTATCACAAAATGAGAGAAGCAAAATCTATGGAGGCTAGAATTCCTAGATCCATAGATGAGACATTCTTGATGAGCAAAAAACTAAATTTCTATAATTACAAAGAGAGATCAATCCTTATAAAGGAAATTGAAACGCTAAAAGATAACTAACTTAGGTTGCATGATAATAATTAATAAAAGAATTAATTATTGTATGCCCAATGTTTAGCTTAAGTAAACTAGAGATAATAAGTGACTTAATAATTAAATCAATATTATATGATTGGTTTGATTTAGGACTTATATTTGATTAGATTTTTTATTTTATTTGATGAAGGTTTAAGACAACCTTAATATAGATATAGATCCTATGATATTGAAAAAATTTTGGATATTGGGTTGGATGATAATATGTGTGTTCCACTTGAAGATGGAAAAATGATCCTGAGTGAGAAAGCTCAACTATTAAATGTTTGCTAAGAATGGGGGTCTAATATCACACTTTGGATAAATATTTTTACCTAAAGATTGGATTGGATATTAATGGAAGATGAAGATTATTGATGATCTTTAATCAACTTGGATATGATATAATCAATATAATTGATGTTGGATTAAAAGTTCAATGATAATGCTCTCAAGAAGGTTTGATTAAATCGATGTAATAATAGAAGGTTAGTTAACATTTTGAAATATTTTAAATAGAATGGATACTCTTATTTTTAAGTGTCTCTTTCTAGTGCTATACAAGCAATATTGACTTGGAAATGGGTAATAAAGTTCCCAACACAATTATTGCATTTCATAACTTCATACTTCTCAAGTTCTTTTACACATTTTTGGGTACCTTGCATAGTTCATTGTTCTTGTTTGATATTCTTATCCATGGATTTATTTTCCCTATAACCTAAAGGGAATTATTTTTTAACCTTTTCAAGCTTTATCGAATCATTCATAACATAGTGAAATATTTCTTGATGGTTTAATCAAATACTCTAGGATGTATAAATCTTTGATTCAGACTAATTCTCGAATACCAATAAGTAATATTAGAATTGTACACATCTTTATTGTATGTTTCTTGTTGTTCAATTTCTTCTCTAATGGATTTAAAAGCATATTGGTATTATTTTTTAGAAAAAGATAAAAGATATCAAAATTATAAAGAATTCAAAACTCAATATTTTCTCAAAATGTAAAGCTCATTGTTTTCAGATGGAGGTGGAGATTAGAAAACTAAGAAATAGATGAGAAAACTAATAGATGTCGACATCCTGGTAGAAATGATTGAATATGAAATTATGTTTCCTAGAATTAGAAAAATTATTATTTTCTCATTTGTCTAATTGATTTCTAGAAGTTTCTAATAGGATTGCAAATGCAATGTAGACAATAGTAAAAAATAGTCCTATAAGGGACAAAGAAACCTTGTAGGGGGATTGACTTGATAAAAAACACACTCTTTCTCCTATAACAAAAAATGGTAGAGTTGTCAAGATCTTTTCCTAGCACTTAAATATCTGGTTAGCTCACACACTTGTGTCACTCCCGAGAGGGCACCCATGTTTTTTTCTTTTTTTGAGAGATCAATTGGATATGATATAGAGGGGACTATAAAATGATCCCCATATGTCATATCAACCACCTCCAAATTTTCAAGAGGATATGTATGGTGATTGTATTTAGGAGAGATTATTCCCCCTCTCCATACAAAGATTACGTCTACTTTCAGAGATGGACTAGGTAGAAACTAATCTAATGTCTTATAGTAAAAGACTTCACACATAATCATCCCCTAAAGTCCTACAAGCATGATTAAGGCCTCTCATCCCTATCAGCACCCAAGATAATGTAATTTTGAAAGAAGGATTCAAGATGCATGCCCCTAAAAATATTAAGAATGTATCAAATACATGTAATTTATGGTAAAATGACCATGTTATTTGAGAATTTAATTTCAAGTAGGCATTTATTTATAGTAGTTTGGAAGAGTTGGCATCTTCTTGTTTCCACATGAGTCATTCTTGAGATATTTTTTGCCGAACTAACATGTTTGCAAAAGGTTTATCACGTAAGCAATGATTGACAATTATTGCGGTCAAGATTTCTTATTCTCCCAAAAGGAGAAAATAACATGCTTTCCTACTCAATTTGTTTTCTCTCAATCACTTTAACAAGGTGTTCAATTACTGTTGACATTTGTTTTAACTCTTTAGCCCATTACAAATAACTATTAGAAACATCTTTTACAGAATAAGTTTTGTTTGTTGTCGATGCAAGAAGTGTTGTGTATTTTTAGCATATTCTCATGTGCTAAAAAACATTGTGTTTTTTTTTGAAATCGAAGGAGTTTGGCTTACTGTAGGAAGATTTTATTGCTCCTTTGACATGATTGTAATCTTAAAATGTTGTGTATTTTTTACTTTTTTCATGATCGCAAGTCAATTTGAAGAGATGAAAAATCTTGGTTCTCGTAAAAGACAAATTTCATGTGTATTTTTTACCTTTTGCATGATCACTGATCTTTTGGAAAGAAGGCAATATTTGGTACAATGGTGCGCAGGCCAAAACTATTGTATGTTTTTCTGCTTGTGTTTATTTTTTCTATTGACTGCACATGACCTGAGAGAAACATATTTATTGTTGAACTACATTTTTTGGGTTTTACATGTTGATCTCATATCAGTTTTGATGAGTGAATGCCTACACACTTTAGTCATTTAATTAGTTCATGTTGAATAAGTAGTACATGCCAAGCACAACATGTATATAATAGAGCATGTCGAATCCATAGTGAGTGTCAAGTCACTCATGTGTCGAGTCACTCAAGTGCCAAGTAGATAGTGTATGTTGAGTAATTCAGGAGTTGAGTAAGCAGTGCATGTCGAGTGATATAGATGCTAAGTCAAAGTATAGAGAATAGTATATGTTGAGCATTAGAGACTTCAGATGCCGAGTAAGACAATTTTTTATAATTATTTATAATGGAAAAAACAACTATGTAAACCATTTTTGAGCTGACTTAAACATTGAATTATGATATTTGGAGATAAGGAAAAATCTTAATTTGAAATCCCAATGCATTACATATAGCCAATCAGAAAAAGGGAAGGATTGAGCAACAACATGGATGAATCACAACCATTGATTCATACCTAACCCTAAGTCACCCAAGTCTTCTTAAGGAGGACAAACCCTAAAATATCTATGATGTGAAGAAGGTGTATGAAGGAGTGAAGAGAGAAGTTTGCATGTGAAAATAGAGCATTCATGGTGACTAAGGAGTTATGAATTGACATTACATTGTAGAATCAGTTAAAGGAGAACAAAGAAAGGAACTAGTATACAACAATGAGACATCTGATCAAAAGGATCAAGAATGCATTAGTTTAGAGGTGATCTGTCATCAAGCAATCAAGTGCCAACTGTAGGATCAATGCTAAATCATTCTAGTAGGTGAATTAGTTAAATCTCTTAACAGAGTAGTCCTAATAGGCTATATTGAAATACTTTAACATGGTACTTACTTAATTGTGAGTTGAAGTCCTTTAACAAGGCACACTTTTAATAGGGTGTTGAGACCTAACAATCTTTGTAAACTTTTAATAGGGAAGACCTTTCACAGGGTAGATCATGTCTCATGATCAAAACATTGTAACCTTCATTGGGTACACTTTATTACTGTAGTAGTGAAGATTTTTAGGTGTCATCCCCACCCCAGTTTTACTTTCTCATTGGAGGGTTTCTAGGTAATCATATCTGGTGTCATAGATGTGTGAATATTTACTTGTTTTCATGATTTAGATGTACATGTTTCACATGGTATTTTAGTTTACTTAGTAAATATGTGAGATGGATGTGTGGTGAAAATTTTTATGGGTAGAAGTTTAAAGTACTGATTCACCCCCCCTCTTAGAAGTTTACCTTTCCTATTGTAATTCCAATAATTTGTATTAGAGCCTTGATCTCTAAAAGATAAGCTTTGCAACTTTGAGGAAAGATCTTGAAAATGGAAGTCTACAATTTGGGAAAGATCATTGAGAATCAGGGGATTGAAATACAATTCATTCTACATGAACTGGATGAAGCAAGAGAAGAACTAAAGAAATCTTTGAAGAGAAGGAAGGAAATTTTCATTGAGGAGAATGACACACAATACAAAGAGATAGACACTACTAAGTTATTTTCTAATGGAGACTCCAATGAATTTGATGTAGCAATTGTAGGTTTAATGGAAAAGAACATATCCCAAGCTAAGGAAATCAGAAATCTCAAGTTAGAGCAAGAATCACAAACCATACTACTATATGAGGTGACTGAACATAAAAGGAAAGCTTTGGAAGACAAAGCCATGATTGAAGATGAGAAAAGAGTTTTGACAAACATTCTAGAAGAGAAATCAGTAGAGCTAACCAAAATTTCCAACATGCAATTGGATACTCTAAGTCAAATGATGAATGCCAAATATGAATTGAATGTTAAGGACACTGAGATAACAACATTGAAACTACAGAATGAGCAATTGAAGAGTGGTCTAAAAAGGGAAAAAGAATTTTTTGAAAGTTTCAACAAATCAAATAAATCCATCAAATACTTTGAGCAATTATTGAGATCCCCTAGATCCAATAATGATACATTTGGACTGGGATACACAAGCATTGAAGAAGGAGAGTCATCCAAAAGTGTTGAAGAAAGGAATAAAAAAGGTAATAACTCTAAACCTACTTGTCATAATTATGGTAAGAAAGGACATGCTGCTAATGTGTGTAGAAGAAAGACTATAAATTAGAATGTCAAGCATAAAAGCATGGTTCACTATCATAAGTGCAGCAAACAAGGAAATTGAGCAAATGAATGTAGAACCAAGACCATGCACACACAAATATTTGAAGGATATTGTTATAACTATTAGAAGTATGGACATAGAGCTTTTGAGTGTAGATCCAAAGTCATTTTTTCATCAAACAGGCAAACAAAGGTAAGCAACAATGGCAATTCTTATAACTGGGATTATAATACAAGATATAGTTGTTATTATTGTCAAGAATATCAACATGTTCTTGAGAATTGTATAAGGACGCACTTCAGAAGTGACTACTAAAGGTGTTTAAGTCAAACCACATGTTTTAGCTATTTGAAAATTGGTCACATCAATTGATATTGTCCAACAAGGTCAAAGGCACCAAATTGTGAATTTGATAAAGGCAAAGGCAAGGCAGATGTTGAAAACATCAAAGATGAGATGAACAAGACATAGAAGAAAAAGGGTGGTTACAACACATCAAATGGAGAAGGGATCACTTCACCCAATGGGTCAGGTGATCACACCTCATGAAACTAAGCAATCAAGAGGTATGTGGGACTGATATTCATAAGTTATATCATACATCAATTCCAAAAGAACTTAGTACTAAAAAGACTATATAAGCATGAATAAAGATGCAATATGTTATTAGGAATCCAAGAAAATCTTTAAGTTTTTCATGTTACCGCCGAGCATGGAATACTTCCTAAGAATGCAGAGTAGAATGCTAAAAGATGTTGAGCTAACAAACTGGCTAGTTGATGCTGAGCTTGTAATTTTTTGTTGAACAAATGGAATGATAATGGATGTCAAATGAGCTTGAAATTGGTTTATGTCGAGCTTACAGTTGTGTAAGCACTGAACATTTATTGCAGGGTTTCAAAAGGGTATTTGATCAATTTTCAACTCATTTCACATCATTTCAAAATTGAGAAAGAGCAAGGAGAGTAGAAGGTCGTCAAAAAACTCATCCAAAGTGATTAAAAAAATATTTGAGCAGTGATTCTACATCATTTTGTCAAATCTTGCGAGGTATTTATTAAGTGTCGAGTTTTGTAAACCCTAGTTTTGTAAAATGGTATCTAGTTCAAAGAATGTAGAGGGTGAGGAAGTTTTGAATGTTCAACTGGTTAGTAATGAGGTCAAGAAACCAATATTCAAAGCCATACATGATATCGTTTACAAATAAGACCCCTCCATTGTGCTATCCATGATACCACCAAATGTTCTAATGGTGAAAGATGTTAGGAAGTGTTGCAACTATAGAGTTGGAAGTATTGGTGATATGGAGATTAGGCAATCATATGAAAAACTTTGTGAGAATGGTGTGCTAAGAGAAGAATACAAAATTGTAGAAAAAAAGGGTTAACACGAGCCCTAGATTTCTTGAATGTGTTCAAAGCTGAATGGATTAGGATTGTGTTAAGTTGAATTCATGACAATTCACTTTGGTTAGAAAATTGACCCATCAAAATAACCAAAAGCATAATTCATAGGGTAATAGGGTATCTAACCCTAGATCAGCCTAAGACTCTAAGAAGTGACTCAAAGTAGGTTATTGAGAAAAACACTTGAGTTATATGGAACAAGAGAGGAATGACAACTGATACCATTACAGATCCTTTGATAGATTTTGCAGTAAGGGTTATTTCACACAATTTTTACCAATCTAGCAGATTGAACAGTGTGCCCTGTATTGTAGTAGATGTTGGATATAAAATTGTCAAGAAAGATCACACATATGATCTTGCAGAGCTACAATAACAACAACTGATTGAGAACCTAGGAGCAATAAGGAAGACAAATAGTGCACAATTAAAATTTGGTTCCATTCTTATATGCATTTTCTTTTATGTTCAAAATACTTTTTCTACATTTGGCATAGTTGCATGGAAAACCAATAGGTCAGTGGTAGTAAAGATTGGTGAATTCATTGAACAATTGGGTGAGAACTTTGAGTTAGCTATGACCAGCTATTTTGAGGACTTTAAGCAATCAATGAAGAAAAGATTGAGAGTACTAGTATCCTTAGTGGAGAAACATTATGATGATGTTTTCTTTCTAATGGATGCTAATTACACTTTTGTTCAAGTATAAAAACCAAGGGTGAGATGGCTAAGGCCACTTGGATATGAAATCAATGTAGATGAGGGCTCTGTAACTATAACAACTTTACTGGTAAAAGATTTTGATAAAAATACAAAAGCATTTGGAAACTATCAAATGGCCAAGTCTAAAGTCACCATGGAACTAAAGACTGCCTCTATTATTTAGAAGAGGGATAAGTTGGTGAAGAAGTTGAGAGATAAATTTGGTGAAGGTGTCGAGCAAGAAGAAGAAGAAGAAGAGGAAGAAGAGGAAGAAGATGCACAAACACAAGCACCACTTGCACTTACTCAAGGAATGGGTGAATATTAGCTAGAGGAGGAGATAGAAGTTTCTAAAGTTGCTAGGGAGAAGAAGTCGAGGAAGCACCTACACCCACTGATCAAAAGAAGAGGAAGGCTAAAGCCCAACCAGTGAGAAAAGCCAAGAAGGACACCAAGCTGAGTTAGCCCAAATTTACAACATCTACTACAAGGGCTAGTGCATGTGTCACTACACTAAAAGCAAAAGAAAAGACAAAACCTATAGAATAGGGAGGTGAAGTGCAGAACAAACTAAGAAGAAAGTAAATTGCACAAGATGAATCTAATTAGGAGAAAATAGAATCAGATGACAATAGCCAATTCAAAGTGGTGAGTCATAATCCTTTATCAAACCTAGAAAATCTTTTGAAAATATTAAGAATAGTGTAGACTTATCAAGATTTTCTCATGTTGATTTTGATAATCTTGGTAAAGTCAAGAAAAATCAAGTCGATGAACCTATATATTCCGTGATGGAAAATTTTAAGAAAGCCCCACTAGAAATTGCTAACTCAATGTCTAAGAGCCTATATCAGAGAGTTGAGCAGAAATGGCACTATTACTTGAACTTGGAAAAAAAATAAGGTACACTTCACTTGCACAAGTGATGCCTTAACTCGGTAAGGAATAAATTGCTAAGACTATGAAGAAATATGTAGTTAGGTTTGTACCTAAATATAGACCCTTTAGCACATTACAAAATAATATTGAAGATATAGTTATGAAGTCTACTCAGATGTGGAAGATAACTTATGGACTTGCTACAGTAAAGGAAGGTGAACAAGAGTCCATAGAGGTAAAAGATGATGAAGAAGATGATGACAATATAGACATTATTGAGGGAGATACATAAATGAAAGTAGATGACAAGGCAATAGCTGAGGCAAAGTAGCAAGAGGAATAGAATGTACAAGATATACAACTACCTAATGTCAGCCCTCAACATGTAACAAGTGTAGATACTGAAATAGTAACAGTTAAGGATGTATCTAATATCATAGCTTAGAACATCAATCCCCTAATAGAGGAAGATCTAAAGAAGATACTTGATCAGTCTATAGTGCAAGCAAAATTATGTGATAATCCTATATTGGTGAGTTTAAATGAGATATAGAAAATAGTAATTGAAAATACAAGGGAAGAGGTGGATCCACAAGTATTAGGAATAAGGTGTCTCAACCTTGGATAATTCCTATTCTTATTATTTATTTTGTAAAATGTATTTCTTGCAAATAATGTTGATGTGTCGGCATCACAAATTGTGTATAAGGAGATCATAGCTAAAACGGTTATGACAGATTCCTATGACACGTAAGAGCTATGTTAGGAAGATTCAATGACAGGTGAAGACATGTGGCAACTCATAAATTTGAGTACTACACACTCTACCCAAATAGTGGGGTTTGAGGCATCGCCCCAAATTTTTTTTAGGGTTCCTATTTTCTCGAAGAATGGTAAAACCCTAATACGGTTACCTTTGGAAGTAACCCTAAAAGTGAAGCGCATGTTATAAGCATTTTTAGGGTTGCGAAGAGGTGTATGTGAGAAAGTGTATTGTTGGTACTGCAAGTTGCTACTAGTGTCTTTTGTTGTCGCTATTGAACTTGCATTACAAGTGTATTGTAACCTTGTGTTGAAGATAATACATTGTGCAGGTTCTGGAGGGGTGGGGTTGTTTTACCAAAAGGTTTTTCCCCATCGATAAATCTTTGTGTTATGTGTTTTCTTTCTCTGTCTATTTTCATTATGCTTTCTTGGCCGAGATATTGTTGTTTACGTGATATTGAATCTATAAGTGAAAATATTTTAATAGGATTTGCACCATACTTCTCTTAAGAGATTAGTGTAGGAAGCTATTTCTGCACCTGAGTTTCCTTACAACAAGAACCACCTACTATCACCCCTCAAGTCACTAATGTACAACCTTTGGATAAAATTCATGAAGGTACATAAGAAAAGGTTGATATAGTTGGAAAAGACACAATGGAAACCCAAGCCACTATAGAAACATAGAGTGAAATAGGTCAGATAATCTTATCTGCACCTATAGCACAAGTACAAGGTGCATCACAAGGCATTGTGGAAGCAAAAGACAAGCTTGAAGAGACCAAGCTGACACCAAAGGTGAAGGAGCAAGTAGAAATTCAAGCCTTGGTAACTTTACGAGAATTTGGCACTCCTTCCAGTTACACTCTTTAGAAGCTGAGCACAGATGCAACAACATTACAAACCTCAGTGCCAAGTCTGAGCTCATTAAAGGCTAAAGAAGTGATACAATATGGAGATATAAGTCTTGATGAAGAAATTATTTTTCCAAAAAATGATTATGACGCAATAAAATTTGAGTAGATGGGCATATTAGAAAAAGCCCTAGCAAGAAAGAGAAGAAAAGAATTGCTCAGAAAGGAGCATATGCAGAAGCAAGCATTGAAGGATATCAAAGACATCTTTATAGATGCATTTAGCCTACCAACTCCAAATGAAACCAAGCCATTGATTGAACAAATGACAAACATAGCAGAGAAGGTTAGTGATGTAGACCTAGACACAAATGCAAAATTGTTAGAATGGTCATAAAAGAAATTCCAAAGAAAAGTAAATGAGAAAATATCATGTGACATAGCACTCACACAAGTTGCATTGGAAACTAAAATAGAAAGTGTAAAGAAGGTACTTGAGAATATTTTCTCACTATACACTAAATTGTGCAATCCAACACTTTTCACACAAGAGACAAGAAGTCACATTTTGAGTTTGGAAGGTTAGTTTAATGCATCGGGTGCAAAACTACCTATGACACCAGCTCAAAGTGAGAAACACTTCAGAAGTTTTCTACAAACCTAGAGTTAGTTAGTTGCATTATCAGTAGATACAGCCAATATAAGTGCTAAACTAATTAGCATTCAAACAACATTGACCCCACACATGGAAATTTTGCACAAGGAATTAGGCTATGCTAGAACACATATGAAGAAAGACCCAAATCTTTCAACATTAGATGGCCTAGTCTACCTTGCTATCGAGCTAGCTATCCAAATTGAGTCTTTGGATGTAGCATGTGAAAATTGGGATGCAAATCTTAAAATTATCCCAGATGTCCATAAATTGGACAAACACAATCAGTGTATAAGCCCACTGACATAAATGTCAAAAAGGGGGAGATATATAGATTTGGGGGAGATATAAAATTTTGGGGAGATAAAAAGGAGATAGCGAAAAAGAAGAATAAGAATGAGAGTAGAGAGTAAGAGAAGGCACAGAGAAAAGATAGAATAAGCTAAGGCGGAGAGTGCACAAACAACATCAATTTCAAAGAGCATCAGTTGAGGCACATTTACTTAGCAGGAGTACAAAATTTTGAGTATAGAATAGACTTATCAACTCAAGGGGGGTTATCAAATTTTGAGGTACAAGTTGTTACAAAATTTTGAACTTTTGTATATAAGTTGAATAAGAGATAAGTTATGCTCATAAGAATAAGGATATTAATGCATGACCAAGTGTTTTTGACACTCATGTCAAGGGGGAGATTGTTGATCACAGATCAGTTTTGACAAGTGAGTGTCTACACACTTTAGTCATTTACTTAGTTCATGTCGAATAAGTAGTACATGCCAAGCACAATATTTATATAATAAAGCATGCCTAGTCCATAGTGAGTGTCCAGCCGCTCATGTGCTGAGTCACTTAAGTGCAGAGTAGACAATGTATGCCAAGTAATTCAGAAGCCAAGTAAGTAGTCCATTCCAAGTGATATAGATACTGAGTTAGAGTATAGAGAACAATATATGTTGAGCATCAAAGACTTTAGATGCCAAGTAGGACAATTTTTTATAGTTGTTTGTAATGGAATAAACAACTATGTAAATTGTTTTTGAGCTGATTTAAAGATTGAATATTGATATTTGGAGATAAGGATGAATCTTAATTTAAAATCCCAATGCATTGCATGTAGCCAATTATAAAAAGGGAAGAATTAAGTGACAAAATGGATGAATCACAACCGTTGATTCATACCTAACCCTAAGTCACCTAAGTATTCTTAAGGAGGACAAACCCTAAACTATCTATGATGTGAAGAAGGTCTATGAAGGAGTGAAGAGAGAAGTTTGCATGCGAAAACAAAGCATTCATGGTGACTAAGAAGTTATGACCTAAGATTACATTTTAGAATTATTTAAAGGAGAATAGAGAAAGGAACTAGTATACAATAGTGAGACATTCGATCAAAAGGATCAAGAATACATCAGTTTAGAGGTGATCTGTCATTAGGAAATCATGTGCTAACCACAAGATCAATGTTGAATCATTCTAGCAGGTGAATTAGTTAAATCTCTTAATAGAGTAGTCCTAAGAGGTTGTATTGAAATCCTTTAACATGGTAATTAATTGTGAGTTGAAGTCCTTTAACAAGGCACACTTTTAACAAGGTGTTGAAATCCTTTAATAGGGTGAGACCTAGCAATCTTTGTAAGCTTTTAACAGGGCAGACCTTTCACAGGGTAGATAATGTCTCATTATCAAAACATTGTAACCTTCATTGGATACACTTTATTACTGCAGTAGTGAAGATTTGTGGGTGTCATCCCCACCCCAGTTTTACCTTCTCATTGGAGGGTTTTTGGGTAATATATCTGGTGTCATACATGTGTGAATGTTTACTTGTTTTCATGATTTAGATGTACATGTTTCACATGGTATTTTAGTTTAATTAGTAAATGTGTGAGATGGATGTGTGGTGAAAGTTTTTATGGGTATAAATTTAAACTATTGATTCACCCCCTCTCCCTCAGAAGTTTACCTTTCTTATTGTAATTTCAACATTGCACACAATGCCAATGATTTTTCTTCCTATGTTGTCACTTGTAGAGGGTATATGCATGATTTTGTTGATTAAAGGGGCATTCATTGGCCCAATTCCTATCATTTCATGGATCAAGTATACATGAAATTAGATTTTATTGGATTTAATCTACTTGGTTTGTCTCTTCCTCCTACAGAGTATGTTCCTTTATTTCTGGGTTATTTCCTATCATTTCATGAATTAGATATATAAATAGAACCAGATTTTATTTGATATTTATTGACTTAAAAATCTCTAACTTAACTCTAGTGTAGTTAGAGTTTGAACTTGACTCTTGTAATTGAGTTATGCTTGACCTCTTTAAAATGTATCTTTCATTGTATTTTCTAAGTTCTTCTATTAGAGTTCTTCTCTAGTTATTTGTAGAAATATTATGCTCTGGAACTATTACTTCATTTTACTTTGCATAAGTAGAAATTTCAATTTCACATAAACTCTCACACTTAGTTGTGTGTGCATAAATTTTCCTTATGTTGAATACTTCTTTTTGTCTTCCTAGTTTATACAATATGTCAAATTTTCTCATGAATGGTACATTAAGAAAGTCATTTTCCTTGTGAATCTTAGTGTGATGAGATAGAGTTGAGATCTATGTATTTGGGCTTTTTATTTATGTTATGTGTATTGTAGGTGGAGATAGTAATCAAATTTCAATTTGGTGCATCATATTTTCCCTTTTAGTATTTTAATTTCATGCACTCCTTCTAGACCTTTCCCTCAAATTTGTAGTTAGGTTCATCTTGATAGTAAGGAATCCAACCTTCTCTAGAGATTAAGCCTCAAAATGAAATTCTCACACTTGTAGGTTATTTTCATGTTACACAAGGTTGCTTGAGGGTCATACCTCAAGCATGGGTGCAAAATTTTGTGTCAAATATTACTAAAGTGAGTTTTTCTGCAAGCAACAAGTCTCACACGTCTAGGTTTTTTTATTTCTTGAAATGAGAAAGAGAATACTCCCATAGTGATCAACAAAATGTTAGGATTAATGTGACAAAAATAACAATTACATGCAAATATAACCAATATCAAATAATAATAAATCACACAAAAGAGAAAACAAGACACAAAGATTTAATGTGGTTCACCCAATCTCTTGGATACGTCCACCAAACAACTAGTCCAATATTCTTATAATCCAATGATTACAACCTGATTATAATCTGTAATGCCTTATAGCTCAATATCACTACAAGAAGCTACAATTTCAATATTCATTATAAAATCCCTAACCCTAAGCCATTTTATACAATATTTTTGTCACTTACAAAATTAAGGCTAGAATAAGTCATCTAATAGAAAAATAGGACCCCACAAGGGGCACTACCTCTTGACCCTATCTTGGGGCAAACACCTATAGTAGAATCTAGGGGGAAAATTGCACTGAATAAAGTGGTAAAAATAAACCTCTAAGTTTGATTAGGCTCCACATCACAACACATGAATGTTTCCAAGATTAATTCCTATTTAAGTGTAAGAGCCTAGAAAACATCTAAGATATGTATGCATTCATTTTATATCTAGTTGGAAATTTTAGGAAACCTATAATATAATACTTGCTTTAGTAGTTTAACTTTTAGCATTTTCTTTGATGTGTCCTAAAAAACCACACATAAGTAGTTTAAAAGTTAACATCTTCTGAGAAATATGATCTATATAGGGTCATTTTGTTACCAAAAATGAAAAAAAAACACATAAAATAGATATGTCCAAAAATATGTTTAAATATTTTATAATTTCATTTCATTTTAAAGTAAGATAAACATAGATGATAGAATATAGGCAAAGACACCAAAACTTGCAGATGACCAGATATAAAACTACAAAGGTGACATAATATGAATAAATTAGCCAAAACAAAGTTTTATACCTGCCACATGTCACCTAGTTTTGTCAGTCATAGGCAATAGGTCAACCTGCACAAATAATAGAATATTAGTAAACACACAATATTAAAGTTAAACAAAAAGTTATTGACTTGGCCATAGTTTCTCACATTAAACCTTAACTATATAAAAAACATGAGAGTTAGGAAAAATAAAATAAGTAGGAAGCAATTTTGAAATATTAAAAACTTTAATTGTTTAACCCATATGCAGGCAACAATTTATGGGCACAAAAATCAAACTATGTAGATGACAAATTGTGGAGACAATAAAAGTTAGTCAAAGATGACACTATATGAAACATAGATGACCAAATGTACTTATGGGATGACAAGTTAGATAAAGTGTATCCTATTAGGATCAAGTTCAGACAAACAAATATTAGTGAAATAATGACTCAAAAATATGAATCATTCACCAAAGAAAACAACAATAAGCTCAATCTAAAACTAAACATTTCTTAGAACCTCAGAGCTTAGAAAGTGCACCCATGACTTGTTGATTTTATCATGATGAGGATTGTGTGTGTGTTCTCCCAACACAAGTAATAATAAATTACATGTAAAATCCTAGATAAATGAAGATTGAATGTTTCAAGAGATGATTATGGAATCAACCACTCTCAACAACATTCAATATAATATGAAAGAGTAGATGAAACTAAGATCTAGATCTAGATGAAATAAATGAGAGACCTAGTAATGCATCTACCAAACCAAATGAATATTAACTAAGGTAATGAATTTAAATTTACCAAGACAAGTTTAGCACATGAAAATCTCTAAATTATCTAAGAATAATTGGAAATATCTTAATGCAAAATACTAACATAATTTTAATACAAATGGAAGATGATAATTTATTGAGACAAGGGCTCTATTTATAAGATTTTGGAGGGCTTTGAGGAACTAGCATCTATGTGGCATCCACATAGGCACCACAAGGGATACACATAAGCCATGAAAAGTCTCAAGTTCACTCACACATATATGGGCAAATTGGGATGTGATGTGTCAATGTATGTACTCCAAGTACAAATGTGTAATTATGTGTATAAAAGGTGTAAGAGAAGGTCAAAATTTAAACTTTTGAAAAATATAAGAGGTCTAATAAGGTGTAAGAGTCTCTTATCTAGGGAAATTATACAAATGATTGGAAATATCATTCATTGGGCAAGTTGTTCATACATGTGTGAGTAGGGGATGCAATCCTGAAATCAACCTAATCAACCTTAGTTAATTAGTGTACAAGGTTATTAGGATAAGGGAGATGGGTGAGGGATAAGATTTAGGGCTAGATTGGGATTAAATAAAATAGGATTTAGCTTAGTCAAGGTTTGCTGGAAGAAAGTTAATCATGTGAAGGAATTAAATAAATAGAATTGATTTAAAAGACATTTTATGGAGAAACATATATTCAATTGAATTTAAAACATTAGGGGATTATATTTAAATTAAATTCAAATATATTAGCCCTGTAATGAACATATTAAATTAAATATGTTGTTGAATATTAAACAAATAATTAAATAATTGATAATTAGTTAGAGTGTTATGGAAAAATATTAAATACATTTATATAAGTATCATGAGCTGATTTTGGCTATCTATAATTACTAGCTTCCTTGCACAAAGATAATCAATCTTTCAGAGGTGATCTGGGTGGCCTACTAACTTAAGAACTCATAGTAAATGGTTCCATTTGAGAAAATCTTGTAATTCCAATGTAAGACAATATAGTCACAATCATGACTACAAGACTAGGTATAAGATACTCATGTCCTCTAAGACTTTTAACTATAGTGGGTTGGATAGATGGATTTGTTTTACCTGGGTCATTATCATGAGATTTTTCTCTTATTGACACACCGACTAAAAGGTGAAGATGTAAAATAAATAGAGAAAGAAAAAGGTCTTTATTTCTGATTTTCCTTTGCAAGAATGGGGCATACTCTCCTACTCTAACAAACTCCTTAACACATCATGGATGCATGTTAATTTACCAAATTCATTTTCAATGATCAATTCAATGAGTCTAGGTTTCTAATTGTCTAAATAAAGAAGATCATACTCTCCTGTCACTAGAATGATTACTAAAATTGAATTTTGATTAGGTTTCTAAAAAATAAATTTAGGAAAAAAAAATTGTTTGTATCTTCTTATGCAACTTACAAACAATTTGTTAGTAGTCTCAGGTTTTATGTTTGATTCTTTGGAAAGTGTTTCAACATTAGTACCAAAAATGTGTTAACCATTTTAATAAATCCTATCTCTTCCCTTAATATCACTAAGAAAAGATGAGATACAATTTTTCTAACAAATACTAAATGTGACTTTTCTTATATACAACCAAGGAATTACTAAATGCAACTAAGAACCTTAGATGTGTCTTTGGATCAACTTAATGTGACTTCTACTTCCTACAACTATTGGAATCTAGGATGTGACTAAGAAGTATCCTCATGTGACTTAAGATCCCAAATATGACTCTCTACATAGTCAAAGTTCAAAATTGTATGGAAATGATAAGAAAAAAGGTAGCAAATTAGGGATCGAGTCCTACAATTGTTACAAAAATATGGGTGTGATATATATTTATTCATGCACCTACAAGAACAAATACTCAATGAGACATTAATTTATTGGTGACTAAATTGAAATTAAATAATGCAAATGAACCCTATGGGAAAATCTCATTGCTTTCTAAGAAGAATGTGATCTACTTATTTCTCTCAAAATTAAATCAAGATCCGTGACAAGACAACTTAGAATAGAATATTCAATAAACAAGTATGCAACTATGCCATTAGAACATGAGTCTAACTATGGAACAAAAGTATAATTAAGCTAGATGTAAATTAATAAAATGAAAGCATGTTAATACATAATGAGATGATTTAATCTTTGGATGAGCTTCTTTTATATGTTTGAAATTGATTTGGATAGTTTAGATTCATCCTCGAAGAATGGTTAAGATTAATTCTCGTTTGAACCATGTAATCATCCCTTTATTGGTGGGATTTAAGTAATTTGTCCCCTAGTTATGAGATGGAAATTAGGATATCTAAATTAAGTTCTTTAGTTAAAAAATTTAAGAAAGGTATTTAATTGTCATGATTTAATTAATTAGGTTGGGAGCAATAATTAATGGATTGATCATTTTGATTAATAATTGATGATTATTATTTGATTAAATATGTTTTTATGAATTATGCTAGTAATTTGATTTGATGTACTAAAACAATAGTAGAATGACTTGATTTGAGGCAATTTTGGTTAATTTGTTGATTTAGGCCTAGCCCATTTTTAGGTGATTATTGTGATTGCGCAAATGAATATAATTAAAAAGGGAGAACCAATTCATGATAATAGATAATGAGTTCTTGAGGTGATTAGACAAATTACTAGAAGGTTAAAGGATATAATTTGGGAGGATATAAGTCATATCATTATATTTTTTGAATACAAGACTAACTAATAAATATATAAATACACACACACACACACACATGTGTGTGTGTGTGTGTGTGTGTGTGTACATGTATATATATTTATATGTATGTATGTATGTATATATGTATACATATATATATATATGTATATGTGTATGTATGGATATATACATATATACATATGTATATATCCATACATACACACACACACACACACACACATATATATACATATATTTATTTATTTATGCATACATATATATATACACTTGTATGTGTATATGTATATTTGTGTGTGTGTGTGTGTATGTATGTATGTATTCATGTATACACACACACACACACACACACACACACACACACACACACACACACACACACACACACACACACACACATATATATATTCATAAATGTATAAATATATGTGTGTGTGTGTGTGTGTGTAAAAGGAGGGGGAGAGAGAGAGAGAGAGTTATGTACATGCTTGCACATGGGTGCACACACGTGTCAATATTGGGATCAAGAGTTTCAATTTAATTGTTTGAGGGTTTAAATTTCACTATTCGAGGGTTACATAAAGGTACTAGTAGAAAGAATGTGTGCATGTGTGTGAATATTGAGACTAGGGATTTTAATTTTACTATTTAAGGGTTATATGAAGGTAATAATAGAAATAATAGATAACTACAAATTATTGAAAAAAATGGAAAGTGTATTGAATGTCAATGGATCAAAACAAACCATGAGGATGCGAAATAGTCAGTAGAGGGTATAAAAAATAAAAGATGGGATGCACACAAATGGACATGAAGGAAAAAGTACAAAATATTAGGTGAAATCAGTAAATATGTAAGGATGTAAATCCTCATATTGTGGATAGGGATGTAAAATAGAAATGAACATGGACGAAATGAAAGGATATGTACCTATAATTAAATCAAACAACAATGATACTATATAAATACAAAAATGAAAAATGAATTGAACCATAAGAAACTAATACCACAAACATTTACTATTCTGTAAATTTGTAAGGATGCGAATTGATATGCAAGGTTTGAAGGGTTATATTTCACATAAGGGTTTGTGCATGTCACCAACTATTAAAATACATTCAAAGGAAATTACAAATTTTGATGCTTTTTTCACTAACAATTAGAAATATGCATAACAAAGGAAGTAAATGAAGGACATTGGCATCAATGAGAGCCACAATGCTAGTCAATATAGTTCAAGAACCAATGATATAAAGGAAGGAAATATGGTTCAATCCATGAGGAGCTATGTATATTAAAATAAGTTTTATTTAAATTAAATAACATGTAAGGTGATTGCAAGGAGAGATGAAACATAGTAAATTTTCCACTTATTTTTGAAGTGTAATGAGTCAACAAAAAATAATAGTGATGACAGCAGTGAAAGTAATGGTGATGAGTCATAATGATAAATTAAGATCGATATAAAAGTTTAATTCTTAGCATCCTAGGCAGGAATGACAAAAAGAGAATATGAGAGAAATTTTATTTTATCTTGTACCACTTCGGTTAAGGTGATTTACTGACACCCACATTTAAATCCAAGCTCATAAACCGTAAAGTGACATTAAAATAGAAACATTTAAATAGTAAAAATGAGATTGTAAACCCATAAATACTAAATTTGGAACCCTTAATCCTTAAATTTGGAAAAAATTAACAGTAGAATCAAATACCTAAAATAAAATAAATTGAGAATGGTGTATATTGAATTGATAATCTTTATTTGTGATAGAACAATGGAATTGAACCACTCTCATATTAAATCGCAAACCCTTAAAATCTTCAAAGTAATAGTAAAATGGAAACCCTTCAATGATAGATGTGACATTGTAAACCCCTAAACAAAAAAATTGGAACCCTTCGTTGCTAACATTACTAATGAAATTAGAAAACATTAACACTAAGATTGAATATCTAATTGATAATGTTGCATATTGAACTAGAAAATATTAAATTTTTGAGCCCTTAAATAGTGAAATTGAATCACTCTCACATTGACCTTCAAACCCTTAAACCCCAAAGTAAAAGAATTGTGAAAACTCTTTGAGAATAATAGTGACATTGTAAATCCATGAACATTGAAATTGGAACCCTTAATCCCTAACATTTGAAATGAAAGTGAAAACTTTTAACAATAAATTTGAGTTCCTAAGATAGATAATTTGAGAATGTTGTACATTGAAATGAAAACCATTAAAATTGTGAATTAAACTCATAAAAAATGAAATTGAATAATTCCTACATTGAGCTCCAAACCTTAAACCCTAAAGGAATAATAAAATAGCAACCCTATGATAGTATCAATGACATTGTAACGCTGAATCCCTAATATTGGAAATGAAAGTGCAAACCTTTAACAATAAAATTAAAACCTTAAAATAAAGGAATTAAATTATTGTGCGTTGAATTGAAAACTATTGAATTTGCAAACTCTTAATTAGTGAAAATGAACCACTCTCACATTGAGCTCAAAATCCTTAAACTTTAAAGTAATAGTTAAATGGAAAACCTTTAAGAACAATAGTGGCATTATAAACCAATAAACACTAAAATTTTAGCCCTTAATCCCTAACATTACAAATGAAATTGGAAACCCTTAATAGTGAAATTGAATCCCTAAACTAGATAAGTTAAGAATGTTGTAAAAACCCTTAAACAATGATACTGAATCATTCCCACGTTGAACTCCAAATCCATAAACCTTAAAGTAATGGTAAGATGGAAATATCTTTAGAGTAACAATGACACTATAAACCCATAAACACTAAAATTAGAACCCCTAATCCCTAACATTATAAATGAAAGTGAAAACTCTTAACAATAAAATTAAAATAGTAAATCAAATAAATTAAAAATATTGTACATTGAATTGGAAACCATTAAATTTTTTAACCCTTAAACAATGAAAATGAGCCACTCCCACATTGAACCCCAACCCCTTAAACCCTAGAGTAACATTAAAAAATGAAACTCTTAGACAACAACAATGACATTGTAAACCCATAAACACTAAAACTAGAACCCTTAATACGTAACATTGAGAATTAAATTGGAATCCCTTAATAGTAAAATTGAATTCAAATTGAATTCCTAAAACATATAAATTGAAAATTTTATAGATTAAATTAAAATGTGTTGAATTTGTGGACCCTTAAATAAGTCGAATAATAATTTTTTTTTAATAAAAAGTCTTAAGTGATTACAATTAGACCAATAAGTCAAATACCAATCACAATGCTTGAGAAGATCAAAATATTATATTTGCACGACTCAGAACATGCCACTTAATTTAGACCATAGGAATGTGATTCACTTTTTTGCTTATAAGTGTTTATGAACACAATTAGTTGTGTTCAAAACAAATACACTAAAGAAAAGTCACAACAAGCACCAAATACAATAAAAGTCAAGATTAGAGTTAGAGAAAATAAAATCAAATAAAAAAATTAGAAAAAAGTAGGTTTAAAAACTTGTGGTCTTAGTGAGACAAAATCCTTACCTATGTTGAAACTGACCATTGCTCCACAAATCCTCCTAGTGGTTGTTATGAAGTGTTCACATGTAATACTCAAATCCCTCATTTTCTTTGCAACTAGAATCCATACTTGCAAACAAATGGTAGAGGAAGTAAATACAATACAAAACAAGAGCTCTAATGAAACTTGAGTTCTTGCCTTTGTTGAAATTGTAAGATAGATTTGTATGTAATTTTAAACTTAATAAACTATACAAAATAAAGGTATAACTTTAGTTATTACAATAATGTAGATAATTGAGTAATATAATAAATTCAAAGTAGTATATTTCAAGGATGAGAAGAAAAGATACATATTTTAGTCAAATATTGATACAAATAAATAAATCAATATGTTAGCAAATAATTAATTAAAAATACTACTTTAGAAAAAAAAATACTAAAACTCTATTCATTTACTTATTTGCTAGCATATTTTTTGTTGTTCCCCCAAATTAACAAAGCCCAAATAAGTAACAATAACATCACTTAGTTATATTTATAACATCATTTTATGTGAAAAAGTTAAAAATAATACTTTTATACAATATAATTAATATATAGAGATATAGAAATAGAATGATACATTATCATAAGATTTACTAATTATTAAATCAAATTTAAAGCTCTCTAATTTCTTAATTATTTAAAAATAAGATAGAGAAAATTTAATAAATATCATTTACTTTAAAAATAATTATTTTTATTAAAATAATTCAAACATTGTAATTTCATTTCACTTGATTAAAAAAGTATTAAATTAATCCATAATTGGAAATACTGTTATATTTTTATGGGTAAGTTTTTTACTCAATCTATCTTAATGTTTTTAACTTACCCACTGTCAATATTTTATTTAACTAAAATGTGTAGAAATACAAATGCCCAAAACTTTTAGCTTTCATCCCTAAAAACCCTAAATGCATATCACAAATACAAATGACAATGACAAGACAACTTAATCATAATATTCATCGTCTATGTCCCAAAACCTGAGTGAATAACAAGGGATGCAATGCACATGACTGGAAAAGTAAGATTGAATGCATAAAAGAACTCATCCTCCTATTTGTTTATTGGTGTTGGCAGCAAGCACTAGATATATACCTCCCATAGACCATCAATGTTGTAGCTATTAAGGGTGGAGGCATACACATGGCGTGGTCAGGAGAGCAACTGGATAGATTGCCATGACCAAAGTAGGCTAACGAAATATACACCAAAGTAGGCTAGCGAAATATCTACGAAAAAATAGGCTTTTCACAAGTAAAAACAAAATTTGTATCAGCTTAAACATAACTTGAGAGGAAATGCACATGCATTTGTGATAGATTTGCAAAGACCTCAGCCGATCTATCAGTAGAAATGTTGTTGTGTTGACTCAGTCTCCTTTAACCATGCACAATCTCTCACTCCCTTCCAAAATCTATCTCTAATATAGACTTGCAAAAGCCTTAAATATAAGACACAATAATTTTTAATGGTAAATTTCTTGAGTAATGAAAGTATAAAGAATGCTAATTATTAGTTCCTACCAAGCACAAGATACTAATGGATTCGTTCAATCTATTTTTCAATTAATTCAACCAATCACATTCTAGAATTTAAAAGGGTAAGGACAAATTCTATTGTTTGTATCTATATTTAATTTTACATAATTATATAATTTTCTTTTTTCTTTAATATTATTGGATAATCCTAATTTTGGTAATGAGTAAAATTAATTTTTAGTTCTAAAGTAAGCTTGAGTATGTGAAGTCTCAAATTAAGGTCTAGAATGAAAGAGTATTTAAGAATATATTTCGTGAGAAAGATTGGGTCAAAACTAATTTACAAGAGATCAATGAATGTATTTTTCAACACGGATTAGAAAATAACTCTTTTATGCTGTAGAAAGAGTTGCAAAATGAAAGGGAAGAGCTTTGTAAAAGGGAGGAAGTGTATTGGAGGAAAAAGTCTTGAGAATTATGGCTCAAGGATGGTGATAAGAATACAAATTTCTTTTATGCTTTTGCCAAACAAAAGAAAGAAACCAACACTATTTTTTCTATTCATGAAGCTTAATCAAATAATCTCATCTCATATCTAATTGGAATCCAATTTGAGGGTGTTAGATTTTTTAAGGCACTGTTGTACCCCCCATCACCTTCTATTCCAGACCAATCTCAGATGGATGAACTTCTAGATAATATTCCACACTTGATCTAGGGTCAAGATAATGAAAAGATAATGGCTCCATTCACAATAGATGAGCTAAAACATGTTGTTTTCTCTTTCCCTCCGGATAAGGCCCCAGGCTCTAATGGGTTTACAATTGTTTTCTTCCAAAAATGTTGGGATGTGCTTTCATGGGATTTATTGTTAGCAGGTGAAGAAGACAAGAAAGGTAAAGCTATGTTGAGGAACTTTAGTACAACCAATATAGCACTTATCCCTAAGGTCAAGGATCCTAAAAGTTTTTTTGATTTTCGCCCAATCTCCCTTTGTAGTATAATTTACAAAATATTCGCAAAGGCTATATACTTAAGATTGCAACATCTCATTCCCAATATAATCTCATTAGATCAAAGGGGCTTTGTGCTTGGGAGAGAAATAATGGAAGGTGTGTTAGTTGCACATAAGGTTCTACATTCTATCCATCATAGCCAGTAGACACATTTTGTCATAAAGTTGGATATGTCAAAGGCATATGATAGAGTAAATTGGAACTTTTTACCTTGAGTTTTGGAAATATTTGGCTTCTCTAAAAAGTGGTGTAAATGGGTGAAGGCATGTATATCAGAGGCCTAGTTTTCGGTCATTATTAATGGGGTCTTAATTGGCTTTTTTCATTTGTCACAAGGGATTAGACAAGGGGGCCCTCTTTCCCTAATTCTTTTTATTATCATTGTTGGGGATCTTATTAGAACAATAAAGGTTCAACAAGAGAGAACATTGAGAACAATAAAGGTTCAATAAGAGAGAGGTTCAACAATGAATGTATCTCTTGCTAGTAGAATTATAGATATTTTGGTTTTTTCAGTAGACCAGTTACCGTCAACATATTTGGGCATCCCTTTTTTTGTGGGGGCAAACAAGTCTAACTATTGGTCAGTTGTTATTGATAGAATTAAATGCAAAATCTCAACATGGAAAGCAAGGTGGTTATCACTATCTAGTGGAATTTTACTGATCAAAATAGTTTTGTCAACTATTCCCAATTATTAGTTGACAATACTTAAAGCCCCAACCATGGGGATACATCAAATTGAGAAATTAATCAAAGAATTTCTTTGGAAAGGTAATCTTTCATAGGATAAAAAGATACCTCTTATATCCTTACAAGACACGACAAGATCCAAGGTTACTAGGGGAGAAGGGTTCCATGATTTGAGTAAAAGGAATAAAACATCTGGGGGTAAATTAGTGTGGAAATTGTATACAAAGTCAAATAGTAAGTGGTGTCAAATAATGCAGCATAAATATTTAGATAATTCCGATCCTACACGTGTTTATATAGCCCTTAACCCTCCCCAAGGTTCCACAATATGGAATTTTATGATGTCATCTTGTGATTTAGTTTCAGACTATATTAGTTGGGAAGTCCATAATGGATTTAAAGTATTGTTTTAGGTACACTCATGGAACGAAAAATTGTCATTGGCTCTCACACCAATGTTTAAGGACATAATGAATATTTCTACAAACATTTGGGAAAACAAGCTAATTAACTATGTTGGCATAGTTGAAATCTTCACAGGAAGTGTTATATCAAAAAATTCATTTGAGTTGCCCATAGATGTAACACAAAGGCAATGTTTGCAGCAATTTTTTTCAAATTCAAAAGTTTTCTTGTCTAATAGGGAAGATACACTCATATGAGCATCGACGAGAAGCAGTAAGTACATTATTTAGGATGGTTACTCGATTCTTTTGAGTAGAGTCTACAAGAAACCTGTAGAGCATTTTCCCTCTGCTGGAATAGAGCAATATTACTGAAAGTAGGACTTTTTCTTGGTTAGCTTTAAGAAATCAGATTCTAACAAGTGAAAGATTGATTATGCTTCGTATTGCAGAACCTTTTAAATGTCTATTATTGCACGATGAATTTGAGACAATTGATCATCTACTTATGAGGTATCCTTTTTCCCTAAATTGTTGGCATTTTGTTATCTCCAAACTAAATTACCCTATGCCTCTTCCTAATAATATATGAGATTTGTTTTAGCCATGGCCACTTCTATTTTTTGAATCATTATTTCATTGTCTTTGGAAATGTATCCCCGCAACTGTGATTTGGGAAATTTGGTGGGAAAGAAATAAATAAATTTTTAGACATGAAACTTCATCTCTTACTCATGTGTTAGAGAATCTTGAGGTCAATATTGTGGAGCCAGTGAATACAAATCTAGTTAATAGAATATGTAATCATTACTTCTCAATCTGGGATGGCAAAGTGATGAGATAATGGAAAGGCATCATTGTCCTAATGAGAATAGTTCCTCAGCCTAAGAGTAGACAACTTGTAGATAGAACTTTAGTTAAATGGCCCCCTTTGCTCATGGATTCTATAAAATGGATTTTGATGGATCCTTGCATGGGAATCTGGGAAAATTTGGGATTGGTGCATGCATTAGGGATCACGAAGGACAATTGAAAGCCATAAAGGCTAGCACCATTCCTCCTGGAACTAATAATGTAGTAGAGGCCTAAGCATTATTGGTTGGGTTAGTCCTAGTTAAGAAAGGTGGGTATACAAATGTGTACATTGAGGGTGATTCAATGATCATAATCAATGCTTGCCTCAATAAGACTTTGCTAAATTGGAGGATATCATACATTATGGATTGTATCTAACAGCTTATGGATTCTTTTGATAATTGTACAATCTCTCATACCCTGCAGAAGGGAATAAACTCGTTGATCTACTTGTGAATTTGGTGTGTGATGGAGAACAAGTTTGCTCCCTCAATCTGGTTGAGTAGTGTCAGCAATACCCAATGGTCATGGAGTTAGTGTCTCTAGAGAAGCAAGGTCTTGTGAACATATAATATAATTTTTTCTTGCATGTACATGGATGCTAGCGCTCCATCCCATTCTATCTAGTTTACAGGTTTTAGGCTTTACTAAGTTAGTGTTAGTCATGGAATCTCTAGCTGAACACATAAAGTACATTTGGAAATATTTATGTGCCCGATATTTCAAATTTGTATTTGAGCAAGGATTTAGGGTTTTCTTACTAGTTCTTTCCCTAAGGAGCTCTTGAACTAGATTTTTATTAATAAATATATATGTGGTCTTATCCACTTTGCCTATTAAAAAAAATAAAATTACTTTTCAACCAAAAAATACTAAATTTTCTCGACTTGTCGAGAACATATATTTTCTTTTACAAAATATAACTAATGAGTACATGTCAGACATTAATGAAAAGATGTGGTTGTACAAATCAAGACATTAATGAAAAGATGTAATTGTACATATTATATATTAATGAAAATAAATCATAATCTAAGAATGTGACATTCAACGGTACTTCCATATCAGTATTAGAAATATTAAAAAATAAAACTTAAAAATTACCATTCATAATATGCTAACTGTTGCAATTTCTCATTTTCAAAGTTATATGATGTGATGTTGAGAAATTTTTGATAAAACTAGCAATTTAAAATGGCTTTTATTATATCATATATTTAATATTTATAATTTATGATTTTATAATATGTTTTATTTAATGAATATATATTTTAGTTGTATAATATAAATTTGATATATAAATTTACTAAAACCGATAATATATGAATAGTAAAACTAACAAGTGCCACGTAGTGGTTAGTATTTGCCTTAGTTTAATCAAAAGAATAAATTTAATAACTATAAGAAAATAAATTTAGTTGAATTATAATATAATATATAATCAACTAAAATATAAATGTATTTAATAAAATGTAAAAATATAAATTATTTATTGAAAATGAAAATATAAAATATAATAACTAGACAAGAATAAATTTAAAGATAAAAGCTCAAAAATTAAGAAGGAAGTTAGATATTAGATTAAATGGTATGTAGAGAATATGTACAAATTTCAATGGCTATAAATGATTCAAATATAAATTTTGAATTGAAATAATATATGTGCTTTTGAGATTTTAGTGGAATAACATTGCTAGAAAAATATAAAAATATAAAATATAAAATATAATTATATTTAATTACTATTTTCTTTCAATTTTTCAAATTTTAAATTCATTGTGACACACACATATATATAATGTTAGTAATGTAAATTAACTTTGAGAATGAGAAAGTAACTATTCTTATTATGGAAGCACAATATTGTTTAGGCTATAAGTATAATTTATATTTTTGAAAAATAATATTGTGTATGTTCATTAAATGGTTCAATTAGAAGATCTAACAATGAATATCACATTTACCAATTATTTTTCAATAAATTAAAACATAATTATATTTTTAATATAATATATTAGATTTTTAGTATATAGGAAGTTATATATTGATACATGTTTAATATTAGTAATTTAAATTAACATTTAAAATGGTCATTTAATTAATTTGAATATTTTATCTTTTAAATGTAATTTATTATTAATTAACATATGATAAAAATAATTAGCAATATTGTTCAACTATTTATAGATATAAACACTAAATGTTTAAAAAAAATCTTATAAATTTTTTATTTTAAGAAAAATCATATTTTGATACAAAACTATTTTCATTTTAAATTTTATTTAAGAAATATATTACATATATATATTTATCTTTAGTGAATTATAAAGAAAATTTTCCAATTCATTAGATAGATTTTGTTATGTTCATCTCTGTTTAACAGTTAACAATAGTAAAAACATGCAACTCTAATATTTTTTAATTGTAAAGCTGTGAAATCTTTAAATTGCAATCAATTTAAAATTCCAACCTGGTGAAATACCATCACACGTATATATATAAAGTCTTTTTTAATTACTTAGCTCTTCACTCTGCACACCAGAACCTCAAAACAAATAGTAAACTTAGATTGGAAGAGATGAGGGTTCATATGCAAAATATTCAATCTATGTGAATTTATTTTAACTATTATTATAACATCAATCAATGAGCATCGACAAAAACAAATTTGATAAATTTAAAAGTTTAAATAGATATCTTAAATTTCATATGAAAATTATCATTTCAATATTTTTAATGCCAATAGGCATTCTACAATGGAAGAATGGGTGGAGTGGGATGGTGTGAGCGTGTTGATGTTAACTTTTATTTTCTAAGTTAAATTTGACAACCATTTACATGTCAAAAGTTTAAATCTTATTATAAACATAATATACTTTTTGAAATAATTTAGTAAATGTCACATAAGATATTTGTTTAAATTATAATATTTGGAGATATAAATCATCCATTTTTTTATAAAATAAAATAAAAAACTTAAGTTAGTAAAAAACTAAATAAATGGAGATAAAAGAAATATAAATAATTTTAGATGTAGTAAATTAAATTATAATTATTATGTAGTAGATATCTATCGACATTTCTTTAGATAGACAAAAGGTTAAATTTGACAACCATCTAGATGTCATATTTTTAAATTTAATTAATGTCGATAGGCATTCTATTATGGCAGAATGGGTGGAATGGGATGGTGTGAGCGTGTTAATGTTAACTTTTATTCTTCTAGGTTAAATTTGACAACCATCTACATGTCAAAAGTTTGAATCTTTTTAAAAACATAATATACTTTTAAAAATAATTTAATAAATACTTCATAAAATATTTATTTAAATTATAATATTTGGAGATATAAATCATCCATTTTTTTAGAAATTAAAATAAAAAACTTAAGTTAGTATAAAACTAAGTAAATGGAGATAAATAAAATATAAATAATTTTAGATGTAGTAAATTAAATTATAATTATTATGTAGTGGATATCTATCGACATTTGGTTAAATTTGACAAACATCTACACGTCAAAAAATTTAATTTAATTATAAACAAAATATATATTTTAAAAATAATTTAATAAACACCATATTAAATATTTGTTAAAATTATAATGTTTGGATTTTAGGAGATATAAATTGTCAATTTTTTCAGAAATTAAAATAAAAAGTTTTGGTTAGTGCAAAAAGTAAATGAAGATAAAAAGAAATATAAATAGTTTTGGGTGCAGTAAATAAAATTTTAATCATTTTGTAGTGGATATCTATCTGCATTTCTTTAGATAGATTTATTTAAGATATCTATACTAGTTATAAATAAAATACATTTTTAAAATAATTTAATAAACAACACATTAATTATTTGTTAAAATTATAATATTTGGATCTTTGGAGATATAAATGGTCAATTTTTTTAGAAATAAAAAAATAAAAAGTTTAGGTTAGTGCAAAAAAGTAAATGAAAATAAAAGGAAATATAAATAGTTTTGTTTGTAGTAAAGTAAATTTTAATCATTTTGTAGTGGATTTCTATTGGCATTTCTTTAGATAGATTTATTTAAGATATCTATAAGTTAGTTATATATCACTAGTATAGATATCTTAAATAAATCTATTTAATAAAATGGTATAAATATAAGAATATCTTTATTGATGTGAGTATTATCCATTATAATATTATGTTAATTGAATTATAATGAAATTCTTCCAATATACACAATTCATATTATGATTTGGTATTTGTATCATCCACACTACTCGTTGTCAATTTTCAAGAGAATAATAAAATATTTTATGTCTATAATATCCTCTAAAAAAATTATGGAAAGAAAAAGAAAAAGAAAATCTAAATTATTTACAGTATTTTCTAAGAAAATCACATCACTTCATAAAAAAATTAATATATAAGGTAATATACAATTTTGGCTGAAGCCTAGGTTATTTATTATTATTATTAAGATTAATTATTATTATGTATTAATCGAGAGACTCGCAATTTACTAATGCGTTGTAGGCTCTTATCTATTTATACATCTATTTTTAAAATTAAAGGAATAAATTTTAAAAAGTTAAGAATAATTATAAATATAATATTTATATTAAATAATTTATTATAAAACTTTGTTTTATAATGTACTATAATATTCTTATTATATAAATAATTATTGAATGTTATTTTAAATTTTAATTTAAAAACATTTCTTATAAAATATTTTTATAATAAAATTATTTGAAAGATAAATGTATCCCAATATTGTTAATTTTTAGAGGCAAAAGCCTACAACACAATGGTAATATGTGAGCTTCTCATGTGGGAGGTCTTGGGTTCAAATCTACCTTCGCTTATATATATATATATAGTTGTTAATGTTCTTATTCTTTTACCAAACAAGAATTATCCAATCATTTTTATAAAAAAATTTAAATTATTTTTTAATAATTAATGTTCCTGTTAATACTATTAATATGTTTACATTAAAGAAATAACATTTTACAAGTTACAAATATAAACATCAATGTAAAACTAACAATAAATATATTTAAAATAAGAAATATAAAATATTTAATTCTATATTTGATTAAAATATCTAAATTATACAACTTAAAAAATATTTAACTCTATAAATTCATATGACTTATTCTTCATAAACTATCATAAATAATAAATGTATTTAAAATAAGAAATATAAAACATTTAACTCTATATTTGAACTTGGAGAAAAATAGATAGTGGTAATTAATATTGATTAGACATTTATTTGTAAGGTGGAGGATAAAAATGATTGTTTTTAAAAAAAGTTAATCCACTTTTCACAAATTCACAAATGTGGAAAGGATAAAGTTTTAATTAATGCAATTAATACATGATAGAGTTGTTAGAAAATATTTGTATTTTTGTTGGAGAAAATTAAATTTTTTCATTGCTTAAAATAGAATGGTCCAATAGAATGAATGGAAAATGTGGTTTATAAAATAATGAAAAATTAGAAAAAGATATAAGTACATTTGAAGTTTCTTTTAATCTTTAAGATCCTATGAATTGATTAGTTAGTTAAATTAAAAAATTGAATAGAAGGAAAACAATAGTATCTTGCAAAAGACAAGAACTAATAAACATGTTTACATAAGTGAATAAATGTGGCTCTTAAAAAGCTCAATTTTTACATTAATTGTCAATTGAAAGATTAAACTTGTCATCAAATGTGTATATGTTCTTCTTGCTTTCTAATTTCACTTTTACTTTTAATGTTAAAAGTTTGGTTTTTTTTACAACCTATCATTCTATGGTTGATATTTGTTCTCAATGTCCATATTCATGTGATAAGCTAATAACATGCATATATTTCCTGATTATATATATATATATATATATATATATATATATATATATATATATATATATATATATATATATATATAAGTTTTAACATGGAATCCCTCATAATTTAATCAAAATTACTTATTAGAAATTATATATATAATCTATATAATTATATTTAATATTATTTTGTATATTATAAATATTAAGTACTTTAAATTGAGATCGTATTTATTATTATTTATTGGTATATAACTTTGAATTATAATTATCTTTATCATAGGTTATATATATATATATATATATATATATATATATATTAATCTAAGGAAAATTATCGATTCTATTTGAAAAATTATTTTTAGTATGGTCAATAAATAAAATCTAATAAGTATCTTCTAATCTTATATAGGCATTCTTTATCTAAAAACAATGTAATTATAGTTTATTTGTTTCTCAATCTTTATAGTTAATTGTCCCCTTCATTATTTCAATTTTCATCTCTCTATATATTTCTACTTTATAACCTCTCTAACTATTTGGTAGGAACTTTGATGCATTGTGTCTCTTGTTAAAGTGACTACAATATTTTCTAATTTTTTATTCGTTCATTAACTTAACCTAGATTTGTCATAGCTTGTATGGTTACTACATAAAATCTAGATGGGTACCTTGCACATATTTTGACAGTTCTTTGTGAGCTTTTGTCACTTAATAACACATGATCAGAAGTGAGAAGGCCCTTTTTATTCTTCATATTTTCATAGTAGACATTGTGAAATTTAAGAGGTGTTGTAGGGTCCATATTAATAGCAATGTGAGGATCCACATTGATGGGACACATATACCCTATAGTTGTCTCACATAAGTGTTGTTCAGAGTAGGGTTAATCGGGTTGTTATATATCATGTCTAAAAGATTTCTCAATGACAAAACCCTATTGTGTGTTTGAAGTGGGTCATTTCATTCTTAACTCTATTCCTAACCCCATCCCAAAGCTTATTGTATATAGTCTTGTATAAAATTGCACATTAGAAGCACTTCTCAATTCCCTAAACACTTTGATTTCCAGTCCTTGTGGAAAAAAACCGTAGTATTTTTGTTACACCCCTGTAGAAGCCCTAAATTAATTTTGATACAATCAATTAATAAAAATTAGGTAATATCTAAATTTATAGGCATCACAAAAAGTCTCAAGGTGACCAAGGATCCAAACCCAACAATAACAACTACCAATTCCAAAATAATTTCTCATTAGAACCTTCAAATTGTGTAAAGAAGGTAATTTCGAACAAAAACAAAATCCAACAATTTAAAAAACCAAAAAATCTCAATTGGAGCTCAAATCTTGCAATAGTTCAAACCCAACCTTTTAGTTCCTGAAGTAGACATATTGGAAATAAAATGACACCAGATCAAAACATGGATTTTAGAGCCTCAAGAAAAATTGTTCAGATGAAGAAAGGAGCATGATATGGTAGTGATGATGATGGCTACCATGCTTATAGATCACCATCATGGTAGTCACCACAACCCCATTTGTCTAGCAAGCCAACAATCTACCATGTTGGGAGAGTAAAGAAACTTTGTGTCGACAAGCTTAGCGAAGCATCTTGCTATCCATTTTCACCTGGTTGTCACTATTTTTAAAAAATATTATAAAGAAACACATGTTTTTGACATCTAAACAAGTATTATAGAGGGATTATAAATCAGTTGCACAACCTTCTTTGGAACCCTCACTTGCATGGTTTTTCAACTTTTTTGACTTGGCCTCCTCCCACCTGCAATTCTCATCTTGCAACATGTTTTTCCCATTATGGTTGCTACAAGATCTCACCATGACACAAGATGCAGCAAGAATAGCTAGGGTTAATGCCTACACTAAAGTGAATTCAAGAGAAGTTTCTAAAATGAACTTAGAAGTGTATTTTTCCTATTTTCAGAGGTCAAAATATAATATTAACCCCTGGCAAAATTGATAGTAACCAATTACAATTTAGAAATTTGTAGAAATAAATATATTTTAAAAATAAATCACTTTAAACCTTAGAATGTTAGTTAGTTACTATTAGAAAAAAAAAATTATTGACCTCTGCTGAAAAACATTAGTACCCTATCTATTAAGTAGGCAAGTATTAAAAATCAAAAGAATGAGAAATAATGCAAATGAAAACCCATGTGTTAATGTAGAAACAATGGTGTAGCTAATGAAGATAAGTGCATGTTGTCATCTAGTGGTGAAGTTGTGAAGTTCCCTACCGAACATATTCTAGTCACAAGAGGATACAAAAATGAGACATGACTCAATCCACAAGGAGTTAGGGGTATTGAATGGAGTTATATACGAAAAAGATGTCCCCTTAGATTATTGTAAGAAGCAGTGATGTGTAACTACATGTTGCAAAGTAAGGTGTAGGTGAGAATAATGATGTTAAGAGTGGTGGATTGGATGGCCATCCCATGGAAGGGGGATTTGTTAGAAAGTAAAATCTACCAAGATAATTGAAGGAGGGGGGTGGGAGGGTAATCAATTATGCAATTAAAAAAACTCTCAATATCTTCTTTAATTTTGAAACATGCAAACAATATATGCAATAGCCATACATAATAACACCACATATGTTAACTAGGGAAACCCTTGATAAGAGGGAAAAACCTAGTGGAGATGCTACCTACAAGATGATGTACTAATATAAATGTTCCTTGTGAAAGGATGGACCCTGTTAAGAGTCAATGAAATGCATTTAGTACACAGAAGTCCCTGTTCAATGACTTTAAATCTCAGTTAGAAGATTCCAACCCTGTTAGGAGTTGTGCCAACCCTATTAGGAGTTGAACAGAAGATAGAAGGACCCATTGTCCAAATAGCTTCAATACTATCCTCACTAAATTATACAAGTGCACATTAGCAATTATCCAACAACAACTTATCTTGCCAAATACAGTTCCCTATAAGCTCATTGTGCCTCAACTACACCAAACACTTCTCTTATCCAAAAGATATTCACATGTAAGCTCGCATAATACAACATGATCTTATTATTTACGAAATTTGCACTAGATCTCAATCTCAAGTTCACATAAAAAAAAATGATCTCATTGATGATTACAACCAAGGAAAACATCTTTCCTTTATATGAAATTCTAAAACAAATTATTGAGTTGGTCTTGAGTCTTTCCCAATTTACAAGAATAATTTAGGACCAACTTCAGATATTACATTATAATATTACATCTTTTTCACAATTATAATTAATCTATCAACTCACAGTCTTCATAACTTTACACTCAGTAATCATTTGAATATGCATGATTAACCAAAGCATCTTTAGCATGTATTTCACCTCTATATTAGCTCGCTCAACTAGATTCCATCTCTATTAGGAGATACAATCCAAACATTAGTACATGCTTCCAAGAAATACTGTTTGAAAGTTGCCTTCACCGAATCCTTCATAACTCTATCCAGTCTTCATATTTTCATACATGCTCTTACATGTAGCATCTAGACATACTCTAGAACATAATCCCACATGCACATAAGTTGATCTTCAATCCTTGAACTACACAAAGCCAAACTATGTATGTTTCTCTACCAATCTTCATAGAATAACCAATATGTCGACATGAATGAAAAAATCTACCATGAATGCAACACACAATCACTAAATCATGTCTCCAACACTACTAGGACACTCCCTCATAGGAATGCCTTCAAAATTCATGCTAACAATCTCCCCCCTTGTCATTGATGACAACATAGATGAAAAACATCTAAGTTCCTTGAATACCAAATGTATCTCTATTGCATCTGCTCCCCAATCATACTATCCATGAATGTCATTTTCATTGTAACCATCATGCATAAGGAAGGTGTTAATCTCCCCCATACATCAACATATTTTCAAATCCTCTTCATTAATCCACATGAACCTCTCATTCAAGAACATCTCTCCCCCAAAGGATAATCTCCTATACATATTAAAAGATGTTTTTATCTATTACTCTCCATAAGATGTCTCCAAACATTCATATCAAAGGATGTTTTTCATATATTAATCTCCCTCATTGATATAAATGACAAAGGTATCATTATGTCAATTCTCTAAGTATGATCTACAACAAGATTGAGTGTCTAAAGACAATGTTAAATGCTAGTACCAAGAGTCCTTTGTGACTCAACTCAAACATAGATACTCCTCCATAGGTGAAGCATCACACATCTAGTCTAGATAAGGAAATAGTTCTTTGTTACCACTATATTGATGCAATCTCTACATCAACTACTCAAAAGTATGTTGGGGCATAGCCCCAAGCATACCTCTCAAGTACTCAAATGTGTCCTTTGCCAAAGGTTTTGTAAATATGTATGTTATCTGCTCCTTTGTGCTAACATATTCCAATCTAATTTCTTTCTCTACAACTTTCTCTCTCAAAAAGTTATACTTAATCGATATATGCTTTGTTTTTGAATGTAAGACTAGATTCTTTGACATACTCATTGTACTTGTGTTATCATAATGTATGATAACAGGCTCTAGAAACTCAATTCCAAATCTTTCAACATTTATTTTATCAAAATAATCCGATTATAATTTTTTGTTGTTGCTACATATTGTTCTTATGCCATGCTTTGTAAAATATAGTCCTATTTCTTGCTTAGCCAAGAAACCAATCTTTCTCCCAAGAAGAATGCTCCACCACTAGTGCTTTTTCTATCATCTATACTTCTTGTCCAATCTGCATTAGTGTATGCAAATAAAGTGAAATCATTTGATCTGTCATACCATAATCCATAATCAGGTGTGCCTTTCAAATATCTAAAAATCCTTTTTACTGCTACATAATGTGTCTCTTTAGGATCTTCTTGAAATCTTACCACAATTTTAGCGATGATAGCTATATTAGGTCTAATGTGTGTCAAATATTGCAATCCACCAATCATATATCTATGCTTTTTTCTGGTCAATAACAGGGGATTCATCTTCACTAGAAAATTTACATCCAGTTACCATAGGTGTTCCAATAGGTTTACAACTTTCCAAAACAAACTATTCAATAATTTTTTAAGATACTTAGCTTTTGATATGAAATTGTCATTGTTGTTCTATACAATTTGCAATCCTAAGAAGTGCTTCATCTCACCAGTCATACTCATCTCAAATTCTTTCTTCCCCTCTTATAAAAATACCTTACTTGCTTTATCATTTGCTTCAAAAATAATGTCATCCACAAATACCTCAACAATCAATGAGCCATTGTCATTCTTTCTCAAATACAAATTACTATCAACATTACCTTTCACAAATCCTAAACTTGTCAAATACTTATCCAATCTCACATACTAGGCTCTAGGTGCTTGTTTTAGTCCGTACAATGTCTTCTATAATCTATAAACTATATCCTCTTTATATGTCAGAGGAAAACCATCAAGCTACTCAATGTACACCTCTTCTTCTAGTTTATCATTTAGAAAAGCTGATTTGACATCCATTTGATAAACTATGAAATTTTTGTCAACTACATATGCAAAAAACATTCTCAATGCTTCTAATCTAGTAACATGTGCACAAGTTTCTCCAAATTTCATTCCTTCTTATAGTGAGTAACCTTTACATACCAATCTTGCTTGGTTTCTTACAACCTCACCTTGTTCATGTTGGAAATATAAGAGGAGTAATTGAGAGGGGAGGTGTGAATCAATTACCACTAAAACAATTCCAAATCCCTTAGATGTCAACTCAAACTTCCTTATAACTCACAGCTAAAGCTAGGTATTCACTGTAACTTGGTTTAAAAAGAAATCTTGAGATAATAATGTATATTAACCTTTAGTAATTTAATTGCAGAAAGATAAAGCAATAAGAAAATAACATGGATAGAAGAGACAACAAGATTTAATGTTGAAACCCAATTTGGAAAAATCACCAATGCAACTAGTTACAACTTTTTAGTCTTTTGAAGTGAGCCCTATTAGGAGACAACCATTTTAAAGGTTACAAAACACACTATTAGGTGTGACCCTATTAAATGATTTTAATCACCCTATTAGGAGTGGCCTTGTTAGATGTCTTAAGATAATTCAATTTGCAAAAGCCACCTTGTCAAAGGGTCTACAAAATGGTTGTTAAGTAAACTCTAATAAGAGATTTATTCATTGCTACAATTGTTACAGAGTAACAATGATTGACTTGATTGATGAAGCAACTGTATTGCAAATTCATATCACTATTTTGGTTTGTCCTCTAGATCCTCCTTGATCAGAATATTCTTTGTAGCTCCTTGGATGTTCTATCCTTAATCAAATATCCTTCTGTATTTGCATCTTATCTTCTTCCACAACTTCATATTTCAATACACTACTTGACCTTTCATATATATGAAATCCAATGTCAAGTCGGCTTGAATACCCTTACAAATAAACAAATAGCATTCACTAAGTCGGCTCACATAAACCAAATAATAAACAAAGTTATTATGTTGCAGGTTGACTGACACTAAAACTGGGTCACTGGGTTACCACTACGTTCCTTGGTAACATACCTGACTTAGTTTACACTAAACCCCTTTGGTAACCGACCTAACTTAATTTACATAGGAATCCATTCAATGATCGACCTAGCTCAATTTGCACTTGATCACTCAACTTGGCTTCTTCTAAACTTTTGCTCGGTTGATATTTGAGTCTTCTAAGCTCAGTTGCAGCTAGCAATTCTCGGTTAGAGTATAATATTTGTGTAACATCAATGACAATATACAATTTAATAATTGTTATCAATAATCTCCCTCTTTGGCATTGATGGGAACACAACATGTCATAAGCAAAGAAAAACTTGGAGAAAATAGAATATCCTTAGTTTTATTTTGATTCTTCATCTATAAGAACTCCCTCTAAGATTCTCCCTCTGACATGTTATCTTCAAATTCCATCTGATCAATTTTTCCCTCTTATATATATACAAAGTTCTTCCTTTGATTCATGAAATCAATCAAATTCTTCCTCAATTCTTTTGATATGACATATTCAATCTCTCGCTCTTTGACATCAAATGCCAAATACTTGATATAATGATTTTATAATGTACCTGATATACTGATTCACATGTAATGAGCTCTACCTTCTTCACATCAACTTAATAGATCTTCAATGTAGAATGGTTGATGCATCATTAATATATACTCTAGTGAGCATCAAATAGGGGAATAACCCCTAGCTTTCCTCTTAGATACAAAAATGCATCCTAAGGTAATAGTTTGGTAAATATGTTAGCAACCTGCTCCTTTGTGTTCACGTATTCCAATCTTACCTCTTTTCCTTGAACTAACTCTCTCATAAAATGATACCTAATTGCAATGTGTTTTGTGTTGGTGTGCATCACTAGATTTTTGAATATATTGATTGTACTTATGTTATCACAGTAGATGACCATTGGGTCCTTGATTTCTTCCTTCATTCTTGATAATAGTTGCTTGATCCAAACTATGTTGGAACAATTAACTGCTGCAACAACATATATAGCTTGTGTTGTAGACTGAGAGATGCAATTATGCTTTTTGCTTGTCCATAATACTAGCCTCTTTCCAAGAAAGAATGCTGCTCCACTGGTGCTCTTCCTATCATTAATGCTTCCAACCCAATCTGCATTAGTAAAGGATTTTAACTCAAATTTTCCTCCTTTCTTGTAACATAGACCATAATCTTGAGTTCCTTTTAGATATATCATGATTTTTTTGATTTCCATTGTATGTTTTTCTCTAGGATTTGTAGAAAACCTTGCAACTATACCAATTGCTAATGCAATATCAGGTCTTGTGTGAACAACATACTAAAGTTTCCCAATCATAGATCTGTAGGTAGTCTAATTTACCTCCTTCAAATAATCATCCTTGGATAGTTTATGTCCTAGTAGACATAGGTGTCCCAACTAGTTTGGAATTTTCCATTCCAAAGGTCTTCAATATCTTCTTTGTCTTCAACTTGGCTCCCACAATAGGTGACTCAAGTTCCTCTGTCTAAGAAAAATTGGGTTCCTCTATTTCTAACTCAGGTTGTATAGGTTGTAACTCGAGTTGCACTAAGGACTTAGTTTCCTCTATCTGAGCTAGTAAACATGTAGTTTTGGTGAAGTCTAGGTAAAACAAATTACTTTTTGTCTGATTGCCAATTCCAACTAGGTTTCCTTTACCATCCAAAAGCCTGGACTTCCCATTCATGAATTCTACCTTGTATCCAATATTGTTCAATTGTGCCACACTTAGAAGATTGTGTGTTAGTCATTCAACCTAGTAAGCATTGTCACACTTGAGCTCATTGGTCAATGCAATGCATCCTTTTCCCTTCACATAACATGGTTCATTGTTTCCAAATTTAACACTTCAACTATCATAGCACTCCAAGTGTTCAAACTTAGTTTTATCACCAGTCATGTGATGAGAAAACCCACTATCTATTATCCATGTAACATTCTTGCTAACATGAGATATACATGTCATATTTTCATTATCCTCATCATCTGATTAATCTTTAATAGCAATATATACCATTTCATCTTCATTATCATTCTCAGAATCTTTAGCAATATAATAAGATTTCTTACCTTTGTCTTTGTAGTCTTTGTAGTTCTTCAAATCTTTCTTTCCTTTGAACTTTTTGAATTTTCTACCATTTTTGTTTTCCTTGTTTGGACACCTAGTAGCAATTTGACCAACTTTGTCACAAGAGAAACACATTAATGGAATTTTTCCTTTATATGTACCTTTGCCTTTTGGTAACCTTATTGCAAGAAGGGCTTCAATAGCTTCAAGGTCACTATCAAATTTTTTACCTTTTGAGTTTCCTCCATTTTTACTAAGAGTTTTTTTTCTTTGAATGTTGAATCTATGTTGCGAGATCCAGGAAGAAAGTTATCAAAGTTATCCACTCAAAAGCTATTAACCTTCCCACTAGTGCATCCAATGTTATATCATTTTTTTGGATCACATCTCATCTCTTGAATAGCTAAAACTCTAATTGCATAAATAGGAAGAAGAGTTCTTAATACCTTGTTGACTATTGTCACATCATCTATTATTCCTCCTACATCTCTAATTGCACTCACACTTGTTTTGATTCTTTCACTTTATTTTGCAATGTTTTCATCTTCTCTCATTCTCATATGATCGAATTGGCCTCTTAGAATTTTTGCTTTGGCTCTTTTCGAATTGTCATCTCCTCCATAGAGCTTTTCTAGTTTGTTCCACATATCAAAGACAGTGGGACAATCTTTGACTTTGTCAAATTTAGAATAGTTGATAGAGGAAGCAATATCAATCATCATTATGTTGCGATTCTTTTTATCCACCATATGCTCCATAGTCAAAGGATTAGGAGGTGCCACATACTAGTTCTCCAAGAAGTGTAGGCATGTATATCTATTTGTTCCCAAATGTAGCTTCATGAGTTCCTGTCATGCTTTGAAGTTATCTATGTTAAGCTTATGGATCTCTCTTTTGTAAGACATTTTTTATCTTTATTTCAGGTCCTTGAAACCTTTCCTATAAGAACCAACAACTCTGATAACAATTGTTGGAAATGTAAGAGGATTAACCGAGAGGGGAGGGGTGAATCATTTACCACTAAAATAATTTCAAATCCCTTAGATGTCAATACAAACTTCCTTATAACTCACAGCTTGGTTAGAAATAGATATTCACTATAACTCGGTTAACAAAGCAATCTTGAGATATTAATGTGTATTAACCTTTAGTAAGTTAGTTGTAGAGAGATGAAACAATAAGAAAATAACATGAACACAAGAGACACCAAGATTTAACATGGAAACCCAATTTCAGAAAACCACCAATGCAACTAGTTACAACTTTTCACTCTTCTAAAGTGAGCCCTATTAGGAGCCAACCCTATTAAAAGTTACAAAACACACTGTTAGGTATGATCCTATTAAATGATTTGATTTTCCCTATTAGGAGTGACCTTCTTAGAGGTCTTAAGACACTTCAATATGAAAAGGCCACCTTGTTAGAGGATTTACAAAATGACTATTAAGTCAACTCTATTAAGAGATTTCTTCATTGCTATAATTGTTAGATAGTAACAATGATTGACCTGATTGATGAAGCAACTAGATTGCAGATTCAAATCACTATTTTGGTTTATCCTCTAGATCCTCCCTAATCAGAATATTCTTTGAAACTCCTTGGATGTTTTGCCTTGAATCAGATATCCCTCTTTACTCACATCTTATCTTCTTCCGCAACTTCATATTTTAGTCCACAACTTTACCTTTCATATATATGAAATCCAATGTCAAGTCGACTTGAATACTCTTACAAATAAAAACAATAACATCCAATAAGTTGACTTGCATAAATGAAATTTAAAAAAAAATTATTCTGTTGTAGGTCGACTGACACTGAAATTGGCTCACTCAGTTACCACTAAGTTCCTTGGTAACTAACTTGACTTGGTTTACACTGAACCCCTTTGGTAACTGACCTAACTCAGTTTACACAGGAATTCCTTCAACGATTGACCTAGATCGATTTGCACTTGATCATCAAACTTGACTTTTTCTGAACTTTTGCTTGGTTGATACTGGAGTCTTCTAATCTCGGTTACAACTGGCAATGCTTGGTTAGAGTACAACATTTGTGTAACATCAATGACAATAGACAATTTAATAATTGTTATCAACAATTCATTCATCTTGTTTCTAAATAACCATTTGGATCTAACAATAGTCTTATCCTTAGGTCTAAGGACCAATTCCCACATTTTTTTTCTTTTCAATATGCTCTAGTTCTTCTTTCATATCTTTAATAAGATAATCATCTTTACAGGCTTCATCAAAATTTTTAGGTTCAATTCGAGAAATTAAACATAGTTCTTCTTTTACCTTGTTTCTTGTCATAACTCCTATGTGTCTTCTTCCAATGATCTATTCAACAGGGTGATTCTTTATTAGATTTCTGTTAGGTGCCACTACTTCAACTTTGATTTTTTGCTCTAGATTGGTATCTAGGTTCTTCCCTTAGTTCATTTCTCTATTCTTCTCTTCAAATTTCAATATATAATTAAGTGGTAGTCTCATAAAATAATTCACGCTCAACATTTTTTCTATTAGGCCTTGGATCTGTTGGCTCCTAATTTAACAGTTTTGAAAATAACCAAGAAACCAAACAAATACATCTAAGGTTAGCAAATTCCTATGATGGATGCACTTGACTGCATTCTTGGGCCAACTATAAGGATAATTCCTTCTTCTTCTTCAGACTCTATAAGACCTAGGCGGGTGGACCTCAAATTCTTTATATGGTACCAGTGTAAAGGCATACAACTAAATTTGGAAAATAGATAAAATCTCTTAATCTTCTATGTTTATGCAAGCATTCATGGGTGAAATACTTAATAACAAAGCACGTGAACCTGATAAACCAAGTGAGGGAAAACTCTTTTAATTCTTAAACATAAAGGGAAAGATATTCAATTGAAGTTTTGATATCTCAACATAATTTGGGTACGCAACAATAGAGAACATGCAATCTCTAAGCTGACTAGTCCCTTATCCATTGGGCTTTAACTAAACCTTAACATACACATGGAAATCTGAAGTATACTCGTATATCCAGAAATCCAATCTACCTATCTGACTTGCAAATATACGTCAATCTCCATAACAACTCTCATACTTATGATGGAATCCTCCTAGTGTAACTTGCAACCCTATCAATGTAAACAAACATTTACATGGACTTTGTTCCAACAACAAATTTATCCTGACATACAACCTTAAGGGATTGCAATTGAGTTCAAGTTCTTCATTCTCAAACACAAAACATTATAGATAACAGAAAAAGGAGATGAAAATCAGAATGAAACTAAGAAGGTTAAACTCTTGCATTAATTTCCTTGAAACCAATACACCATCTGTATGTTAACATTCAGAGTGGTGTGACCTGTTACCCTATGAAATTTGCAGTACTCATTGTCTTTGTACCATGCAACTTTGGATTGGCCCTGGTCAATTTGCTGGGTAGGAGGAAATTTGATGAGGTTTTCCTTAGTCAATTTCTCAAAAATGACATCTAATGGCTCACCAAGGGGTGTATAGTTTCTAGGTGCAGGTTGGAACTTAGGCTTTGGTCCTGCAGCTACATTGATGGCATTAGCTTGATTGCTAGACCCTTGAAAGTTGGGTCTTGGATTGTGGCTTTGATAGCTTTGGTGATTCTGCTGTTGGTAGTTGATAGCTTGTTGATTGTTTGATTGATACGGTGGGTTGGACTGATTTTGGGAAGGACCAACAATATTCACATGTCTCGTATCAGTAACCCCATCTGTTGCAATGTGCTTATTTTTGTTCCAATACCTAGACTTGTCATTTGAATGTGTTTGATTTTGGTTGGCGTCCTTGTAAATCTTGACCACACCATCTTTAATGAGTCCTTGCTCAAGGATCATTCCTTTCTCTTTGATATCTTTGTAGGTCTACAAACAGTTCATGGTCATGTGGTGAGCCAAGCTAGGATGGGCATTATCAATAAACATTTTCACCAAATGGTGCTCTGGCAAGGTGCAGGTTATGCGAGTGGTAAGGGTTTGCCATCTTTGCAGGTATTCCGTAAGGCTTTCTCCACCTTTTTGCTTGGTGTGGACAAGATCAACTACTGATAGCTATGTTTCAACAAGATGGGCATATTGGGCTACAAATGCCTTAGACAATTCAACAAAGTTTTTAATTGTGCCATATGGGATTCTATAAAACCATTGAAGAGCTGGTTCGGCCAAGCTTTTGGGAAAGAGACGCAAGAGGAAGACGTCACCGTATGCCACTTCTTGGCAGTGCATGTAAAATTCTTTGATATGTGTGATAGGGTCTCCTTTTCCTCTGAATTTGTCAAACTTGGGTATCTCAAAGTGTTTGGAAAATGGTGTCATGGTAATGGCTTTGTCAAATGGGTAAGGACACACATTCTCAAACTTGAAGGTTTTTGGATCATTTCCCTCCTGGATGTTCTTCAAAGATGTCTTCATGCCTTCCCATTCTGAATTAATGGGTGATGGCTGGGGTGCCCCCAATGTAGGAGTGCCCTGAGGTAGGTATGTGCTAGATGGGGCAATGGAATATGGATGACTTTGAGGTATGGGCTCGTAGGGATTGTACATGGCTTGGGCAACTGAATGGTGGATGATGGGTTGCTGAGATGGAGGTGGCACATATTGCTGCATGTGTTGTGAGGCTTGCTGTTGATATTGGATTTGAGGTTGGGATTGAGGAACATAAGCTGGCTGTGGGATAAATGGATTGCTTTGTGGAGGTAAGGTATAAGATGGTTGTGAAGCTTGGGGAAAGGATTGGGGAGCTTGTGGAACTTGACTTTGGATTTGAGGAGTTTGACCAATATATGTGGGTTGTGCCCCCATTTGGGAAGGTATCTGCATGGCAAAAGAGGCCAAGTAATTGGTGGTTGGTGGTGGTGGATTTCCTCCTAGAAGTGGCATAGAAAAATAGTTAGTAATAGGAGGTAATGGATTAGTTGGTGGTGGAGGTGGTGGGAATTGAAAGCTTGGAAATGGAACTGATGGGGTTTGATAGCTTGGTGGCTAGATTTGAAAGCTTGGTAGAGTGGTGGCAAGCGCTTGGGTCACTTGAGAGCTTGGCAGAACATTGGTAGTAGCTTGTGGGGTTTGATAGCTATGTGGAGTGAGGGCAGTAGCTTGTGGATTTGTGGCTGATGGAACTAAGCTCCAAGGACCTAGTGGAAATGATGGAATTGTGCTCTGAGCTAAGGTAGACAAGCTTGGGGTGATGAAATCTTGATTACTTGGCCCCATGGGTGGCATCCTAGTTGTATATTACTAAGGTTGGCCAAAGATGCTAGCACTGATTTGGGAGATGGGTGGATTTGGAAGGTTGGGTTGGAGAGCAACAACAACAATAGTGAAGGGAGTGAATGATGAGGTGTTTTGGGTGAAGGGAGTTTGGGATGGAGTGGTATGGACCAATGGTGGAGTGGTGGTGGCTGGATTGGCATGCGGAAGGGAGATTTCAACTTGAGTGGAGGTTGGTATGTTTAGGTCTGTTGGATCATAAGGATTGGCTTGAGGCTCTTCTTTTGGCACATATTGAGGATAATTTGAATCATAAGAGCCTATTGGGAGTGGTAGTTGTCCAAACAATGGGTGAAATGGATCTGATAAGGGAGGAGGTCTTCCAAAGTCGAAGGCTCCTATATTGTCCCTTCAAAAATTAGCCATGATTGTTTCTTTGTTCTTTTCTATAATGGCATTCACCAATACTGCATTTCTTGGTTGGTTCACAAAAGCTTCAATGTCGGTAGGTGATGGTATAGTGTTCTCTGGGCTGAAGGATGTTGAGTGCTCAAGGGGAGCGATGATGTTTGATCCAAATGATAGGGTTCCATTGTTTCTTTCTTCTTCTTGGCTAAGTGAGTGACGGGTGGCATGAAAATGTTCCTAGGGATGAGATACAACAATGTTGATGGATGCAAAGGGGGAAGGCTTTTCTATGTAAATGATTTCCTAGGTTGAGGCAAAGCTATATGAAAAACCTAAGGAGGATTGGGTTGGGGATTCTAACTTCAAATATATGTTGCCAAAGCATGAAAGGTCTGCTTTCTTATGTGCAAGCTTGGTGGTGATTGTGTTCAACTTAAGGATAGACTGATGATCCTTTAGGAAAAACACGAGATTGACGACTTGTGGATCCCAACCTTTAGCTCAAGGTGATGAGGGATAGCAAGTGACAAAAGCTAGATTACCTTAGACAAAGCTCTGTCAAAGGGATAAACTTGGTGAGATTGGTGGATTTGGAAGATGTTAGGAATGGCAAACTCTTGGCAAGGTGACAACAATTTTGAAGGCTTGGATGCGAGATTTAGGCTTTTGGGATGCTATCTAGGTTTGAGGGGATTGGTTAGGTTCTAAGGAAAAGATCTAAATGAGATGGATGAGCTAAAATGCTTAATGGGATGACTAAGGATGGTTGGCTTACCTACAAGGATGACTCTAAAGTGAAGCTTATGCAAGAATATGTGGAGAAACAAGGGGGTCTAATCATAGAAATCATGCCTAGTTGGTAAGACATAAGTAGGGTTAACTCCTAGATGCTTGCTAAATCTGATAGTGTGATCTAACCAGGCGTCTTGACAGGTTTTGTTAGCTACTTTGTCTTCTGCTTTGTGGAGTTTGGCAATTCGAGGGCTTGGTGTTACTTCCTTTTTCTTGGCTGAAATTTCTTGGTATGCCTGAGATGGCTTGAGTTTGGCTTTGTGAAACTTCTGTTTGGGTTTGGGTTGTTCTAACATAAATTCTTGAATCTGCTTGGCTTTGAGAGATCTTGGTTGTTTTGCTTCAACATATTCAACTTTTGAAACAGGCAGTGAATACGCTAAGTGTGCCCTAAGCTAGGATTGACCAAGTTTGGCAAACATTCATTCAACAAGTAAAAGATCAAGCAATAGATAGAAACAACTAGATAGAAGTTTGTGATTCTCAGAAGATAGTAACTGTGTCGTGGAGTGTGTATATTTTACAAATGTTTCGAGCGGTCACTTAAAACACATTAACATCTTAGATGGTTGTCTACAAGGCTAATAGTTGGTTTAGCTAGGGAGTCCTCGATATACCCAAGGTACGTGAGGCCCAAATCCGTAGATGAAACCAAAACAATGTCACATAGCCGAGAGGAGCGGTAACCCACTTCTCCTCTTTCACTTCTCAAGGGTATAAAGTTTTTTGAGGCTTAGCCTGAGTGACAAAATCTTGATTCCAAGAGAGGTGTCTTTGGATTCACCTCCTGATCTTTATACTCCACCGGAATGCTGGAGTTGAGGTCATCCCAAAGGGTGATGAAATCCCAAGCAGGCCTTCTAAAAGCTAAGACAAGATTTTGGATCCTAATCTTATGCACCCAAGATGGCCTCAAAAGACGACAAGGGGAGAGAAGACTTGGATGATCTCGGGCTAAAAGACAAAGTTCTTTTCCAACTGACGCTTTAAGTTTTCTGATCTAGACCTTTTGAAAACACACGCGATTTAAGATGCAAAGGTTCAATTCCAATCTGAAATGTGCCAACAAAAGAGAAGTGATCAAAGAATGAATGCACCAAGAAGATTTAGGGTCAACAAAAAGTAAACTCGCGCGCCCAGAGGCCATCCACGTTAAGTATCAATTGATTTTTTTTAAGACATTCAAGATTGAGTGTGAGTTTGTTTTAAGCCCAAAAAAAAGATGTGTGTAAAGCTCAATTTCAAGCGCACGCCTAGAGGCCCTCCACATCAACATTTGTTCAATTTTTATGCCCAACTGAAGTGTTAGTGAGACTAATGTGCATTCAAAAAATTTTCTATCTTAGAAAAACCAATAAAAACTCAAGTGAGTGGAATTTGATTTTTGTGGAGCACTTAACACCTTCTTAGGTAGACTCATCCCCATATATGGCGCTGATATTGCAACCAATGATTAGAATGATGGGTGATTAAAGAGGGTGAGTCCAACAACAAATTCACTCAAAGTGTCTTTATTTGTTTTTATAACTTAGAAAGTTTCTAAAATGTGGATTCTTTTTATGCCCCAAAAGATGATTATTTGATCTATGACATTCAAGATTGGATTTGTTGTTTTAATCATGCATTCATTAAAAAAAAAAAAAACTTGATTTTAATCCATGGCACTCAAGAGTGATTTTAGCAACATGCATTCAAAGACAAGTGATTAAACATTCAAGTTTTTTCCTTTGAGCATTCAAGATTGAGATTTTGCGTGTTGTTTTAAGAACTTTGAAGTGCTTTGTTTTAACCTTAGATCATTCAAGATTGTTTTGAACTCAAAAGTGAAAATGACTCTTTGGACTTTGGTTTTCATTCAAGATTTTGTGTTCTAGTTTGCATGTTTTAAGCCCAAAAATGATATTCCTAGATTGTTTTGATGCATGAAAAACCTAAGAAACATTCAAGATTTTGCAACAAGACATTTTTTTGGAACAAATAACAAAGCTTTTAGGACAATTTTGGCAACCATTTAGGACTCTTAGTTTTCATGAGATTTTTAAAAGAACTTTAAAATATTTGCAAATGAGGTTCATTTTATCCTTGATTGATGCTTTGAGTTTGATTTAGATTTTAGTGTGCACTTAGAAAACTTGAAGTTCTTTTTAAATTCCCAAAAATGAAGTGTTTCAAACTTTGCATGAATGCATCTAAAACCTTGATGTTGCAAGGATGCAAATGATTGGATTGGTTTAGTTTCACTTGTTAAAAGATTTTTTTTTTTGGAAATTTTTAGTTTTTAATGGATTTAAGTATGATTTGGGGGTTCATTTTAAGTACTTAAAAGAAAGTGTGTATGATTTGTCTTTCTTGAAAAAAAAAGGCCAAGATCCCTCAAGAAGAAGAAGAAGAAGTAGACGGAATAGAAGAAGAATATAGACAAGAAGAGGAAGAAGAATTCCAAGTGCTTCGTCCACCTATAAGTTTGAAAAATTTTCAAACACTATGAGATAGACTATGAGTTCCTTTGTCTTCTTCATGCTCATGTGGACCTACAAAACCAATTTATACAATCCTACCAATCACAAAAACAAGCAAAATTAGCTAAAATCAACAAATGACATACAAAACTTGATTAAAAAAGCTAATGAAGATGACCCATGCGGGGTCCCACCGGACGTGCCAAAATGTATATGCTACTTTAGTATGTTAGAAACACTAAATTAAAACAATCAAAAGGCATTTGCATACTAATTTAACATAACTTCATGAGAGACAAAGTGAAGTCCTCAAATGAGAATATGAGCCATGGATAGGCTCTCTCAATGAGGACGATCACTTGATGTAGAGGTGTGTCTAATAGCTAAGATGACTTGATTATGTATGTATGCTCAAATGCTCAAATGGGCTTCAATGGAGGATTTTTGATAGATTTTGGTGAATGGATTTGATGTAAAAATGGCTTCTCAAAATGGCATTATGGCTTTACTTTCTAGATTGTGTTAAAATGGCTTGGGAGAGGATTCCTTAAATAGGCAAAGGGCTTGAGGGATCAAGGGCTAGGATGCAAGGATGGGAGAAAGCTTATGGAAGGTTTAGATTGAATGAGAGGAGAGCACATGGATTGTGCTTCCTTACAGCCAATCAGGGAGTGACACATGTCATAGGGTCATTGGTTAGAGCAAGAGGGGTTGAGGGGTCAACAAAGGAGGCTTAAAGCTCATAAAGACCCTCATAATGACTTGTAAGAGCAATGAATGAGCTTGTAAGAGTCATTTATGGCTTTGTGGGCTTCATAAAGTTTTATGGTTGGGATATTTGTGAGAGAGTTGAGATATTTTGACTTGGGTTGGATTAATAAAGTCTTAAGCTTGACTTAGGAATGTGCAAATGATTAAGGCTTGGATTAGGCTTGGGTTAAGATTAGATTAGGCTTGTAGAGACGAGCAAGTGGATGGCATTTAATGAGGGTGGGTGAAGGAGGAGATATTTGTTGGCTTTGGCTTGGGTTAGCAAATCTTAACCCATGTTTAGGGAATGTGACAAGGTTGGGTGGGGGGGATAAGGATTAGGATTAAAGATAAAGATTTACATCTTCTAGAAGAGTCTAGGCTTTGGATGAGGATGAAGACTTTCTAGAAGAGTCTAGAACTTGCTAGGATGAGGATAAAAAAGGTTTTTTAGAAAATAAATAAAGTTTTATTTATTTCAAGGGTTTGGGTTGAGGAGATATTTATTAAAACATTTTTAATAAATATGAGGATTACTATTTAATCTTAATTAAATATTTTGAGTTGGGATAAGGGTTAAGAAATGATAGGATTATCCTTTAATCGAAATTAAAGAAGGATTATAAGATTTTGGAAGAGGTTAATGGTCTTAATGAAATTGGCCAAGTTTTGGGCAAAAAATAAATAAATAATTTATTTTGGGATTTTTGGTCAATTTATTAATTAAATAATTAATAAATAATGAAATAATGTTTAAATAAGATTTAAACATTTTTGGGAGGGATTCCTTAATTAAATATTTTTAATTAAGATAAAGGGATTTAATGGCAAAAAAAATAAAAAATAAAAAAATTAATTAATTAATTAATTAAATAATTAATTAAATAATTAAATAAATAAATAAATAAATAAATAATTAATTAATTAATGATGATGTCATCAAGGACTTTTATTCAGAAAATAAAAATACTTTATTTTCTAAAGGATTTTTAGGTGTCTACAACCCCTACCTTCTTTTGCAGTTATATTTTACAGATCTCCTCTCTTTTCTTATCATGATACTCCCCTACAGTGAGACATTGTTGTCTTCTGACTTCTCGAGACATGGAAGCTCATCAATGCATGATCAACGCTTTTATTTTGATCCTCTTTAGTGTGAGCAACTACCTTCCACAGTGTATTCTTATATATCAACATGGGTTTTATAATCTCTCCAAATTTTCATTTTAAAACATTTGGGACTCCATTTGTATTGTGCCATGTGATTCTCAAGTTTAAGAGCAATATATAATTCTCATATGTAGTGGAATACACAAATGTTGAATTTAGAGCCATAGTTCATCACACAAGCCTCTGACTCCACATAAAAGCTAACATATTTTAAAATGAAATTATCTTTAAAGCTAGATAGTTGAAGACTGTTTCAATCACTTCTGCATGCAACATTGGCAAAGCTATTACTATCAAGACTTTGAGCAACTAATGAAATCAATCGAGCCTAAAAGTGGGTTTGGCTAAACAAATTTTCATTTTCGAACAACCGACATTGCAAACTAATCCATCGATCACCTCAAATTGATTGAAATCCACTTTGAGCACTGAATCATCACTTAAAACTCATTTTATCACTGTTCTTTTAAACTATGATTCACTGACAAGAAGGCCTGATAACCGGCTTTAAAAACTAACATAAACACCTAGTCGGGCTCTGAAACTTTGAACTTCTATTCTTTCCAAAAAATACAACAAGCCTAGCAAATCTTGTCACATGATGACATTTGGGTCAAAAGATATTGACATTCAAAGTTGCCTACTTATAATTACTTGCAAATAAACATGTCAGAAAACTAGAAAGTGCATTTGGTTTAAGCCTTGAAAACTGGACAAACGGACACTTGAGGTTCCAAGAACTCGGGCATTGGTAGACACTGACATAAAGAATATGAACCTCCATCTTGGGCATATGACGAATGACTAGGCAAAATTGGCAAAGGTTTGAAGTTGGCTACCTGGATTTGCAAGACTGGGGATATTGATAAGATAATGATTTTTACAAATGGAAAGGACTTGGGAAAGTGTGCAAAGGGATTCATAAAGACTTGAAAATTGGTACACTTGTAGTATTTTTAGTATAGAACACAGTGGTACAATCCATTTGATCCCACCAATCTTGGACTCAAAGATATGACATCCCAAACAGGGCTCCTGGTCAATCAACATTTCTAATTACTAGTGAAACTTTATAAATTGCAAATGAAATCATATTTAAAAATTGATCAAACAGATTTGACATAACGAATTAGGAATGTAGCAAGTCTCTAACCCCTAGAATATGATGCAAAAAGAACTTTCTTATTTTGGTCAACTAGTCAAAATTTATAGCTTGTCAAACAGGGCTACCTAAAAATATGAACAATATGCAGATGTAAGAAAATAATAAATCTCCAACTTTGAGGAGTTCAAAACCTAGTCAAACAGATTTGAAATCACTTGAAACTTGGAACATAGGTTCTTTGGTTTGCATACTAAACATCCTTAAAGTGGCGAGTTATTAATCTTAACCAAGTAAAAGATATTCAAAGGCAAACTGGGCTATTGAACACCATTTGAGACTTAGGCAGAAAATGCAGAACTAAAGACTACTCAAAATGGAACTTTGCAGAACGGTTTGGAATGTCAGTTTATCATTATAGAACACATGCACAGGCTGAATGAAGGGTGTTAGAAACATACAGCAGGGTACTTGAGCAAGAAAAGCATTCACAGGGCTCAAAATTTGGAATGGACACTCAAAATGAGAATATAGTTTTGAGTGCCAACAGGATCAATCTCTTCCTAAAAATTATAATAAATTATCCTTTCCTAAATTCTAAACTTTCATCAACTCTAGCATTAGCGCTCTAAACAATATTCTTAGTTCTTTGATTAAATTATCTACATGCCTTGCTTTTCAATGAATATCCAAGTAACATACCTTCATCACTTCTCGAATCAAACTTTCTAACATCATCATCTCTTTTGATGTAACATTTACTTCCAAAAACTCTTAAATACTTAACGGATGGTGCATGTCCAAACCAAAGTTCATAAGTTGTCTTACCAGTGCCTTCTCTGATCCATGGTCTATTCATAGTGTATACTATCGTATTTACTACTTCTCTCTAAAAGCTCTTAGATACAATATTTTCAAACATTATTGCTCTTGTTGCTTCGGTTATTGATTTTTTCCTCCTTTTTGCTATCATATTCTGTTTAGGTGTCTTAAGAGATGAAATTTGTATTTTTATACCATTATCTTCACAAAAATCATTAAACTCATTTGAAGTAAACTCTCCTCTTCTATCAGATCTCAAACATCTAATCTTCAAACTAGATTCATTCTCAACTCTACTCTTAAATATCTTTAATTTCTCAAAAGCTTTAGATTTTTTTCTTAGAAATGCTACCCACATAATTCTAGTGAAATCATCAACAAGAATCATAAAATATCTTTCACCATAGAATGCTCTTGTCTTTGTAGGACCACTCAAATCTATGTGCACAATCTCCATTCGCCAAAGTGGTAAATTTCTTGCTTGGAAATGACCTTTTCTTCTATTTTTCCATTACATATTCCTTACGTACCATGTTAGTAGGTTCCATAATCTTAGGTAAATATCTAACTACAAATGTAGTACCGACCTTTACAATTATACCAAATTTGATATGACAAAATCTCTTGTGTCATAACCAACTATCATCCACCTTAACAACTTAACATGTCATCTCAATAGGATTCAACTGAAATACATTACCTCTTGTTGTTGTACAAGTATCAATCAATGTGTCATCTTTATCTTTGATAATACAAGTCTTCTTTGTAAATTACAACTGATATTCCTTGTCCACTAGTTGTCCAACACTCAAAAGATTATGTTTCAAACCATTTATAAAATAAACATCATTGATATTAGTCTTTCCATCAAGTGTAATATATCATTTTCCTTTTATATGACATACTACATTCTTTCCAACTCTAACTACTCCTCCATCATAGTTATTGAATTCAACAAAATTATTCATATCTTTAGTCATGTGATGAGAACAACCACTATATATAATCCAATCAAATTTCTTTCTTTCAACTTGTGATAGTAATGCTTTTTCTTCTCTAACATCTGATTTTTCAGGGCTTTCTTCCTTAATAGAAACAAATCCTATTTCATCATTCTCACCATCACTTTCAATCAATAATTCTTCCAATTTTAGCATTAAAATATTCCTCATCAGCAAATAAGAAATCCTTAGGCATTCTTTATTTACAGGGCTTTATAGACTTCCTTACTCTCTTGGGACATTTAGAAGAATAATGACCATATTCATTTCAAGTCCAACTCTTAAAGATTTTGTTACCTTTAGGTCCTCTCTTTATAAGTAGGGAAAGTCCTTCCCCAACCTTCTTGTCTTCATCCACTTTTGTTCGGTTGCTACTGAAATAATCTCCACTTGTACTTGCACTCCTTGTCAACATATGTTTAACACTTAGTGAGCTGAAAATAATTTCAACTCTAGGCGACTCTCCACTCTATCTCATCCACATCTCAGTTGACTGTAATCTCTTAAGAAGAGTTTCTCTTGTAAAATTGAATGTGTAGGGAATAGTTTGTTTAGCATTTGTGTTGTCTGTTTGTATGCAAATGTCAAAGTCTTCAATATTTTCCATACAACTTCATTTTCTAATTTCTCTTCTCCACAAGTCTTAATTCCTGTAACAATCTTTGCCATTCTAGCAAAGTAACTTTTTACATATTCATCTTCCATCATGTTAACATCTTGAAATAATCATATCCAATTTTGTAATCTAACCTTCAAAGCATGTTTATCACCTTCAAATGTACTTTGCAAAACTTTTCAAACTTCATGAGCAAGTCTTAAAGATTTTACATGAGCAAATTTAGTTTTAGGAAGAGCTGACAATAGTGCTTCTCTAGCTAGAATACTGAACATGAATGTGTCTTTTTGAGTTTCATCACAACCTTCAAGCTTGTTTTCTTCAGTTGCATCCTTTTGTTTTGCAATAATCAACCAATATCTCAGATCCATGCATAGAAAATGTGTCTTCATCTTTTCCTTCTAATTGTCATAGTTAACTCCATCAAGCTTCAGACTTTCTTCCCTAGGCACGCCATATATCTGGTTAATCTATTAAGCTATTCCTTCAAGGACCTAAAGCTCTGATACCAATTGTTAGAAAGTAAAGTCCACTGAGATAACTTGGGGGGGTGGGGTGTGTAAATCAATTATGCAATTAAAATAACTCTCAATATCTTCTTTAGTTATGAAAGATGTAAATAATAGGTGCAATAACCATAGAAAGATAACCATACACAATAACACAAGATATGTTAACTAGGGAAACCCTTGATTAGAGGAAAAACTCTGGTGGGGATGACACCCATAAGATGATGTACTAATATAATATTCTTTGTGAAAGGATGAACCCTGTTAGGAGTCAATGAAATATATTCAATATATATGGGTCCCTGTTAGGAGATTCCAATCTTATTAGGAGTTGTGTCAACCCTATTAGAAGTTGAAAGGAAGACAAAAGGACCCAGTGTCCAAACAACTTTAATACCATCCTCAATGGAATAACACAAGTTGTTAACAACAACTTCTCTTGCCAAATACAGTTCCTTGCAAGCTCATTGTGCCTCAACTATACCAATCACTTCTTTGATCCAAAAGATATTCGCATGTAAGATCACACAATACAATATGATCTTACTAATTACAAAATTAGCACTCGATCTCATTCTCAAGTTCACATAACAAAAAAAAATCTTATTGATGATTACAACCAAGGACAATATATTTCCTTTATACTAAGTCCTAAAACAAATTGTCGAGTCGACCTTGAGGCTTTCCCAATTTACAATAATAATATATGACTAACTTAAGATATTGCATTACATGTTACATTACAACATTACATCTTTTTTCACAATTACAAGTAATTTGTTGGCTCATAGTCTTTATAACTGCACACTCACTGATCATTTGAATATGCATGATTAACCAAAACATCTTCAACATGTCTTCAATCTCTATCTTAGTTCACTCAACTAGATTCCATCACTATTAGGAGATACAATCCAACCATCAATACCCACTTCCTAGAAATATTGTCTGCAATCCACCTTCACCAAATCCTTGATAACTTTGTCCAGTCTTCATATTTCTGTACACTCTCTTAATTGTAGCATCTAGAGATACTTTAAAATATAATCCTACATGTTCATAAGTTGATCTTCAGTCCTCGAATTGTGTGAAGCCAAACTTTGTCTCTTGCTCTACCAGTCTTTATAGAATAACCAGTATGTTGACATCAATGACAAACTCTGTTATGAATGCAACACATGGCCACTACATAATGTCTCCAACACTACTAAGATCCCTCATAAGAATACCATCAACATTTATGCTAACAAACTTCCTATAAAATAGAGCAGAATGTAATGACCCTCTCTATAAAGGCCACAGAAACCCTCAAACTGAACTTAGGAATTTTGTCAAACACTTGGCGTGTAACAGTAACAATATTCAGAATATGGTAATTTCAGATTTGATACTTTCAGAATATAATCACAGAATTACAATATATATAAAGCCATTGAACTATATTTCAATTACAATGCAATAAATTCTGAAATTATTTTTATTACCAATTCTGGACTGATTATTACAATGATTGTATGACAGCAAATTTACCCAAAAATTGACATATATTTCAGAATGCAAGAACCTAGTTTGAAGAACTATGGAAGAACACCATGTTTTGCTGCAGATCGTTGATGAAGACCTCCAACCGCACCCCCAAACTGTCCTTAATTTGCTGCTTCTGCCCAAACTAGCAGGGCCGTACCAGGCCGTACCTGTACGACTGCTGAAATAAAATAATATTAGGGTTTTGGGACCCCCAAATGCAAGGAAAATGGGCGCCTAGGGTTAGGTAGTAACCCTGTAAAATCATAAAAAATAACTCCAAGGGGTTGAGGAGATATGAGCAATTATGTGGTTCCGAACCCTGCTTTGCCAATTCTGAAAATGCACTTATTCTGTCTTCAAACTCTTGTCAAATGCTTCTCTAATGATAGGGCAATTCTGAAATCCTTATTCCAACCAAAAACAAACCCTAACAACGAATTCTCAATAAGCTCCAATGAGATGGCTGAATACCAACTCCAATTATGCAACAATTCAGGTGATATTTCACACCCTCAAAGTCGCCAATCCAAGGGAGTGATTCATTCCCAAAGATCGAATAATTTGCAGATCCAAAGTCCACAAATGTCTTCACAATGAAGAAGTAGAAGAGTTCTCCAATCCAAGCATGTCCAAATGAGAGGCCCAGCCCTCTATTTATTCACTTTTCTAAGAAGTTGCTAGAACTTCTAGAAACATCCTTTATAATTTCTCATTATAATGCACTTTTTTATAATAAAGTAATTTTATAAAATAAAAAGTGCAACTCAAATTAAAATTATAACATGTGGGCCCCAATATCACATAATGATAAAATATAACCTCTTAACACTTCTTCAAGAGCAAGATATGACTATCTGATCCGCAGAATTGACTCTCTTTCCACACCATTTGCCTACGAGAGTCTGGAATAGGCAAATCCATGATCAATGCCATGTCGAACTAAAGAGGGGACATTACACAGAAGCCACTTGTTATTTTTTAGGGAATATTTTAAGGTTGGTGGTCTCATGACTTATGCTATATATTTAAGCTCAAAATTTTAGCTCTGAAAATAAAAGAATGTATGGATTAAAAACAAGCTAACAAATTAATTTTCCTCTAAACTATATTTTAACTAAAAATCTAAAATTTAGATGTTTGACAAGTTGAAACAAGTATTCTTAAGTTAGTGGGGCTATTTCCAGTCCCACCCCTTTTTCACAATCTTCCTAAAAATTAGGGGCTTCTATTTTTTAGGAGAAGATTCTAAATAAACCTGTAAAATATAATTTTGTTCATGAGACCACTCGCTTCTTTAAAAATAGAGCTTAAGGCCCCTTAAAGGACCACACTTGAGTTGACACATAGAATAATAGAGAGAAACACATGACAAATCACCAAATTGTTATTTAAAAAAAATATGATTTAAGATTGCAAACTAAGGGTGTAGTCCCATGAGGGGGGTTGCAGGATCTATTTCCGATTAGTGTGTGGTCTCATGAGGACAAAAAATAGTTTGCCATAGGATTAACTGGAATCTTCTCCTCAAAAATAACAACTCCTACTTTTTAGGGGGCAAATTTAAGCGGGTGGAAAAAGGCAAGGGCTAGAAATTGCCCCACTAGCTTAAGCTTTTCTTGTGCCACTTGTCAGTTATATACCGATTTGTAATTTTTACCAATAAATAAATATTTATGTAGCAAATGAATTGAATATGTTAAAATAAAAGAAATCACAGACCACATGCTTCCATAAATTATGGTGCTTAAACTTTTTAAGAATAACTCTACTACAAAATTTAGGGGACCTCCCATTTCAAAACAATCCTAAAAACTTTCTAAAGTACTTGCTGATTTTTAGTTCCTACCATGGCAGGAATACTTATGCATTCATGTCAGTGCTAATATGACATCAACACTAACCAATCAAATCACATTATTTTAAAGATTATATGAAACTTCAAATGTTTATATCTTTTTCTAATTTTTCATTATTTTATAGAACACATTTTTCATTCATTCTATTGGTCTATACTATTTTTGGTGTGGGAGAAAATTAATTTTCTTCAACAAAAATACAAATATTTTCTAACAACTTCATCATGCATTAATGAATGCATTAATTACAACTTTATCTTTTTCACATTTTTGACAAGTTGATAAGATTTTTTTTCCCAATCATTTTATCTTCCACCTCACACAACATATCTAATCAATATTAATTCTCAATAGCAATATAATTTCAAATATGCTATATCTTTATATTTGAATTTTCTAATTTTTAAAAAAAATTTTGATTTTTTTATAAAAGTAGTTAAATTATTACTATTATTTTGCTCTTATAAAAATAAATTAAATAATATTATTTTTAATTATATTTTATAATAGTGTTTGTAATATGTATAATTGATAAGTGTTATAATTTATAAATTATATCATTTATTATTAATAATATTTTTTCATTTAAACAATGTATCATTTAGTTTAAATATATTTAAAAATTAAATATATATTATACTATTAAAATAATAATTATATTTTACATCAAAAAAACATACTAAATGAAATAACCACAAAAAAGAAATAATTCAATTCTAAAAGATATATAAATTATTATTAAGTTTTTATAAACTATGCATTAAAATTAAATAGTTATATTCTATTTCTTATTTATTACATCATATTTATTCATCCACATCGAATTTATATGTATTACATCTATTTATTATTTACAAATGTACATATTAAATTATATAGATATTATTCCATAATAAAAAATTACTTAATTTTATAAAATTTTAGAAATACAAAACATTAAATAGTGCTTATAAAATATTTTTATATTTCAATACATTTCATTTTTTCTTATACAAATGCGAGTTTTAATATAAAAATTAAATTCTTAGTGTCATTAATTAAAATATAATATATTTTAATTTTTTATTATAATCATGATTTTAATTTGACTATTTGTTTTATTAAGAAAAATAATTATATTTAATTCTCTCTCTCTCTCACATGACTTATGTTGATATCACTCTATCTTGCTACTTTATCTCTCTACCTCTTCCTCCTCTATATTATCTATCATTTTTTTCTTTGCGTATATGTTTATATTGTTATTGTTTTATACTACTATTTATCTTTATCTAATGATTAAAAATTGTGTGACTTCCATTTGATAATCAAGTTGAGAATAATACATAGTTGGGGGAGTTTTTCCAACTACTTATGGTTCTCCAATAGCATGCATAACATGCTTAAACATATAATGTGATATTCCAAATGTTTCATCATTTCTTGAAGTTCTATAATTCAAATATTGGTATGGATATCTTTCCTCATTGCACATATTTTAAGTTGTCAATATAAAAGGCGCAAATTTGTGTAAAACATGTGTATTGATTGTAATATGATATTAAGTACTTATTGTCATATTGGGGACTTTGGCCTTTTATTCTTGCGCTTATATGCCCAAAGATATGAAAATATAACACAAAAACTTATTAACCAAATATGAGCCATCCTATCAGTTCACTTCAATGGTGCATTTCTAAAATGAGAATTTAACAACAAAATATGAATCATCCTATCAAATCACAAGTACATTTTTAGGTGAAAATTAATATATTCACAATGTTAATTTAGAAATATTTAACCTTATTCCCACTCATCTACAACCATTATGCCAAACTATGACACATTGTGTCGCTCGTTTTAAGAAATGGAACTGCACCCTAGAATCTAAATCGCCAATTACAAAATTGAATATAGAACGTCCCGCTACGTACATCGAGCCCAAATACTCTCCCCGTATGTGCGTTGGAGCACCTAATACGCTTTTTAAATTTCCATTAACCCAATCGTACTAAATTGCTTCAGTAACCCTCAATCATATTTTCTTTCCATTAAATAATGAAACATAACGAAGACTCCGGAAGATTGTAAGGATCCTATGCTGACGCTCTTTCTAGTAAAGTAACTTTTTCCTTTTCTTTCTGGTTTTCATTCTTTTTCTCACAGGCCAAGAATAGGATAACCACTTTCTCATTTCTGCCAGCTTGATCTCCACATTTATCAGGAATTGAACCCAATCCAGGAATCCATAGAAGCATTGAACGATCCTAACTGTTTGCAGAGACATAGTCCCTCCTACTAACAATGAGCAAGTATCCGCAAACTTCCTCAGGAAATGAAGAGGGCAGATGGGGCACATGGGTGATGGGAACCCCTGCAAATCCAAGCATACATCCTGTAAATCAGCAGGCAGCCAACTGGGTTGCACAAGATGCAACTCCGTCTGCAGTACAGAGCGGGACAACACAACATCAACAGTATATGCAATATTCAGGACCCCCTCATGCTGTCACAGGCACTGTTACTTATCAGCAGACCACGCCTTCACAGAGCAATCCTTATGTAGCAACAACTCCAGCCCCTGGATCCTCTGGAAAGAGTAAGTATTTAGGGGTTTCTTCTGCGAATTACATTTTTCCAACAAAAAGAAAATGCAGTGTTTTCATTTATTCGTTATTTCGGCTTTTTTCTTTTCCTTTTGGCTAAAGCTATAGAGAAAAGTTTATTTGGCCCGACGACAATCACCATTTAGTGTTAGCTAACAAACCTGGAGAAATATGATTGAAGCGAATTTCAAAATAAACGAATTAAGTAAATCTCTTTAATTCAAATCCAAGAATGTTAAACTAAAGGCTAGTGCCTTTCATCATTTTTCTATGACACCCTTTTTCTCTATTTATTCATGAAAATATACCATTTGGTGCACACATAGCCCATTATTTAATCTGCATAAGTCTCTACATAGATTCTGAATTTTATAGCTCTTAATGAAGATCCGACTTTCCTTTTATGGCAGAGTACTTTGATGTTAATTTAAATGTGATAGAGGGACATGACGAGTATACACTATCTTGCCTAATTTTTCAATCTCTTAATTGTTTACATGATTTGCAGCCATAATTCCTGTCCTCCCGATATGTTCGTACGAGATTTGGAATTACATTTTTCGTTTTATTCCTGATTGACATTGTTAATTGGCCTGTCACTGCACGTATTGCTTTTGTAATTGCATTGAGTCCCCTTCTGTTCAACATTTCTGTCATTTGTTTTTCTTGTACGGTTCTATTTTTGTCTAAGAAAGTCATTGCTTCTGCCAGACTATTTGTATTCAGTTCCAAGTGGATTAAAAACATTAACAGAGGTTGTCCATCATCAGTTCTGCAGATCCTCAATAGTGGACTTCCTTTCGCAGGATGATCCAAATTAAGATTAACGAGGCTTTAACTTGAAAATCAATTTTTTTCGCACACGTCAGCCTGTTCCCCCACCAAAACCATTATCAAGCAATCCTTCTGAGCAATTCAGGTTCAAAAATATGTTTGAGAATTTTATTCTGCATCTTTGAGTTGATTTTTTCTTCAAATCTATGTGACCAGTACAAGAGGATTTGTTGATGTAATATATTTTTAGTTGATTTAAATTCATACAACTTGCTCTCCAAAATAAAATGCATAAAGGTGCAGAAATTTTTCCAAAATGAAAATTTCAGAAGATAGTAAAATTATAAATTCTGTTTACTAAGATAATCATGTAATGGCAAAATCAAATTGAGTATGACAAGATAATATTTCAGGATATGATATAATTTGGGGAATGGCAGAAACCTTTATTAGACTTAAGATTTGCCAAATGAAATCTTGCAGTCTGATTAGACCTTGTAATCATATGTTTTCTTCATGAGCGCTAAAACATTTTGACACCTTTATATTTTTCATTTTCTGGTTCTTCCTTGAGGGGTCTGGGATTCAGTCCAGACTGTTTTGGTTTAGCCAAAACCTTGGGGCTACTGATCAAGCATTGGCCAGGTCCATATGAATAGCACAACATGAACTTATATATACTTGTGTTTATCATGGTTTACTTAATACCTGACTTTTGCCGATGGAATAAGGCCTTTTTAATTTTAAGTTTTTTTTGCAGGTCCTATGGACATGATTCAGAATGTTTTCAACAAGTGGGGCAAGGTATTTGATGGCACATTGAAGAATGTGGAAAACTTTGCTGGCAACATTTGGCATCATTGTATGTGTCTCATAAATCTTGTGTCAACTTTCATATATTGTGCTTTCTAAGGGTAGTTGAACCAGCTTCCATCTTTTGCAAATTTCAGTGTGTTGATTTTTTATGTCTAAAGCCATTTCTAACAGTTGGTCTGATCTAGTAAGCAAATCACAGTAATAAACTGAAAAGGAGATCACATTTAATTGCTGTCAGGTATCCAAGTGAGGGATTTCTGAGGGTCTGATTTGATAAATTCATGGCTTAAATTCATTGATAGTAGAATGGACAGTAAAATTGGAAAGCAGAATCCAAATCAATATTCTTGCTAACACACACGTGCACTAACTCTAATTTGTATTTTTTCATGCTGTGCAAAGCAAGTTCTGCTATATCTGATTAAGTTCCCAGGGAAGAGGATAAAATCTATAGGAAGTGATGTGATGATTGAGAAAAGCGATATAGAATATGTCAACACCAGGAAAACAAGTATGTTGAGAATTATGCATAACAAAAGTGCTGTTATTCTGTTTTAAATACAGAACTGAAAAAATCAACAGAATGACGAACTATTGAAGCAAGCATCAGCCTAGCCTGTACTTGTAGACATCAAAAGTTAAGCCAACAATAGAAGAACTGTGATCAGCATGATTCTTCATTCAGATTTTTGACTCGCTTGCTGCTTCAGATCATCCACACTGCCTCTGAGCTTGTATGGCAATTCATTAATCTGATTCAAAATTGCCATGTTTATTTTTTCTCATTGTGATTATGCCCGAGTGATCTAGGTTCTCTGTATTCCATCATCACAGTTTGGTTTCTTAACCCATTCCCTCTGGAACCTAGTCACTGTTATGAAATTGCAAATTAAAAATATGGAAAAAATCCAAAAATAGCGGGGGCCATAGTTGCTATTTCAAAGGGGCCTTAAGTTCCATAGATATGAATATCACGTGGGACAAATTAAACAATTATTTGCTATCTAGTTTGTTCTGTATCCTTTGTATATAGTTTGTTTGACAAAATTTGAACGAAAAATTAATTTGGGAGGAAAGTTAACATTTCTTTTGAGAAAAAGACAAGGTGGCAAACCATTGTTTCTTGGAGATAATTATATAGGTGCATGTTGTGAGTTTTTCACAACATCACTCTATTGCAAATGGGGACCCCCCTTTTCACTCATATTTGTTAGGTTTGGGCAGTTGAGGTGACGGTCCAGAGATCAAAAAGTTAAGGAGTGGTTTAGTGATCAGGTTGCAAGTGCAAGTAGGAGTGTCAAGATTAAGGTTAAACTGGGACAAGTTGTGGTGGTTAAGTTAAAATGCCTAACTGCATTAATACTTGGGCTAGTCAAATAGTCCAGAATGCATTATAAAGACATTTTAAAATTTATACATAAGGGCTTCAATTTTTATTATTAAAATTAACTTTCCATACTTAAAACATGCGAAATCCTTATGAAATTAAAACTTTCCCTATAATAATGCATGTAGTCCTAATTTATATAGAACTTTCACTACTAAAATGCACTTTATACGAATGAAAATAAAATTTCCACTCCAAAAATACATGTAGTCCAAATGGATATAGAATTTCACTCGTAAGATGCACAAATCCCAATAGAAATAGAATTTCCCTTGAAAAATCATGAAAATCCCTATCCAAGTGAGTTTCTGACTCATGAGGAGACATTTGTGAAAGAAAACTAAGTGCTGGGACTGATTTACCTAGATAAGGGTTGATTTTCCCCTTCTAGAAATCAAGAATAAGGAACAAAGTTAAGAGCAGATGTGGATCGATTTTCCCATTGGACTTTGTACTTAGAAATTTTTAAGGGAATTACCAAGTCCTTATGGACATGGATTTTCCCCTTTGTCTCAATGAAGATGATTTTTCCACTATCCAACACAGAGAATATTTTCGAGCTCCTAAGTTAGGAAAATTGCAATGGAAGAAGAATTCCCCTTTGTTTAGATGAACATGAAATCTCCCCAAGTCCAGATGAGAACTTATTTTCCTTTTGAGGCTATTATGGATGAATGAAAAATGTTAAAGTATGGGAAATTATAACCATGCTTATAGGGGTTATTTTCCCCTCATGGATAATGAAAATGACACAAATAAGGGTCTAGACTCTAGATGAAGATCAAATTTTCCCTTTGTGGATGAATCAAGGTATAAAATGCTAAGTGTGGAGGGGGAATTATATCCACATTAAGGTCAACTTTCTTTCATGGATAAGGGAATATTGTAAATGAAGTCCACATGAAGCTCAAACTTTGCTTTCGGGGTTGATATTGAAACGACTTGGGAAATGAAACAAACAAAAGATTATCCACATGAAGGTCGAATTATCCCTTGATGAAGATATGAAATGAAATTTAATAAAATGCAAGGGAAATCAATTAAAAAAAAATATACAGAAGTTTCAATATTATATTCATATACCCAGCAAGAAGGAAATATCAGAGGTGGCCAAAGAAATCAGATTGCAAAGAAATTGTGAAGAAAAAATCAGATTCTTTTTTCCAAGATCATGGTCTGCACTGAAGTGAGGAGTTGATGGGAGGCATGAATGTTTTCTGATTTAAATCGGAAACTCCTCCTGTAGGGTTTGAGTTTTTACAAAAAATCATTAGAATTATTTAAGTCACCAAATCGCATGAAGGCTTGTTGCAGGCTCATTAGAGGGCAAAAATCTGAGTTTCACGACCAAATTGGGGCACCAAGAGGGCTACAAGTGTGATGTCTGCAGACTTAAAAATCTGGGATTTGTTTTCTTTTTGAAAATCCATAGAAAAATTATTAAGACATAAATCCTCATTTCAAATCATTGCAGACACTCAAAGGGATAAAGTCTGAATTCCAAGACCACGACCAAGCTAAAGGAGCATCAATTTTCAGACTAAGCCTGGAATTTCTCACAACAGGGGTGATTTTTTGAAAAAAAATAATAATAAATTCATAACTTGTCCAATCAGTCTAGAATTTATTGCTGAGTGTTGGGGGATAAATCTTGCATCAAATCACTATCTTCTCTAGGGCAAAATCATCCAAGGAAGGTATGTTTCAAAGTTTGTCTTCAGCAATCAGAATTTCACATTATGGTAAAAAGTGATTTGTCTCTTATGTTTGGCTCATAATATGACTTCAAACTAATGTTGGAACCGTTAGTCATCAATTGAAGTGCATTTTTCATGGTGTTAAGACTGATTGAGGAACATTTTTAGACTTATTATATGCAGTCCTCAGAAAATCAGAACTTATATTTTATGACAAGGTGTGATATTTACATGTTAAAGTTAATTTTCGGTCATCTAAAACTGTGATTCACAAGATCTTTAAGTTTAATTATACTAGTTGTAGACTTAGTCTGCAAACTAAGTCTTTAGACTTGCGTACAAATTGGTTTCTGGGTTGTGTATATTTTTTTATCATCAACGTTTTGCATCACTCTGTGATCCATCAGCAGGATGAGAGAGCCAAGGATATGAAAAGAAAGAATTATGTGACTTAGTTTTCAGACATTGTCTTGAGGAATTGATGATTTCAAGAATCTGATTTTCTTTGTGGATTCAAAGCATTTAAGTATTAATTCAGTCATTTAGTGCATTGTCTTTAGACTTTGTTCAAGTCCACGTTTCATTTGCAGCCAATAAGTGCACATTTCTAAGTCTTAGAATTGAATTGAAGATTTAGAAGTCTGAAATTGGTCCCTTTATTTAAATCCCTTAAGCTATTTTAACTTTGAGCTTTGAACAAGGACATGGTGGAAAACAAAGGGATAGCAGCGAGGAAGGTGTTGTTAAAGAAGTTATCAAAGGGGGTTCTAGTCCGAGTCCCTGATATTCTTCAAGTGGAAGAAGGTTGTGGATACTAACATGGAACACTTGGACATGATGAAGCGAAGGATATTTGTAACAAAGAACCATTTACCTTCCCTCATGACAGTCAACATAATGAAATGTGGCATTTACCATGCCATTGGATTCCAATCAACTTTCCAATGTAGAAAGCTCTTGGCGGAGTCTACAAGGCTTTATGATTTAGAATCTAGGACTTCTAAATTTAAAGGAAAGGTGTTGGCATTCCTAAGAGAAGAGGTAGTGAGAGACTTCCATTTTACCCAAGGATGTGGATAAGGACTAAGGAAGAGGCACAAACATTGTTTGAGAAGAGACCTAAAGCTTGCATGGACGTCATCAATAAGAGTTGGATTAGCAAACCCAGGAAGTATAATTCTAAGCTACTTAAGAAGCTTGTAGTATCATTCTAAGCTACCTAGGAAACTTGTAAGTGCTGATTTCAAGGATGAGTACAATGATATGATTTTTATGCTGAATAGGGTCATGGGAACACTCCAAGGAGCTATTTTCGGAATTTGGATGTTTTACTTCATAGAGGAAGTGTTAGCAAGAACTGTGACGATTAATTTGGCCAAGAAGATTAGTGATAACTTAGGCACCTAGTTAAGGAACTTCAAAGAAAAGGACATTCTATATTAATTCCTATGTGATCTATCCCGTTGGCAAGAAACATTGAGTATCCAAGTTTATATGCAAGGGTATGGTAGGAAATGATGAGGGACAATTCAAGGTGCATGATTTTTTATCTTGATTAACACTCACTATAAGAAGATTAGTGATAACTTAGGCACCTGGTTAAGGAGCTTCAAAGAAAAGGACATTCTATATTAATTCCTATGTGATCCCGCATCATTTCCTACCATACGCTTGCATATAAACTTGGATACTCAATGTTTCTTGCCAACAAATAGATCACATAGGAATTAATATAGAATGTCCTTTTCTTTGAAGTTCCTTAACTAGGTGCCTAAGTTATCACTAATCTTCTTGGCCAAATTAATCGTCACAGTTCTTGTTGACACTTCCTCTATGAAGTAAAACATCCAAATTCCGAAAATAGCTCCTTGGAGTGTTCCCATGACCCTATTCAGCATAAAAATCATATCATTGTACTCATCCTTGAAATCAACTGGACTACATAGGAGGTTATCCAAGTAGGCTATGACATTGATTGAGAAATATGAATATTGGCACATATAGTTCCCTACATTCACTTATCAAAGGATCCATGGATTTTCTTTAGAACCTTACATACTTCCAAAGTACTCTACAAATAATATGGTGTTGCCAGAGGTGGTTAGATAGTGGTTTGATAACATACAAAAGGACAAACATAAAGAGGGTATGCCTTCCTCTAGCACATTAGGGAAAATGCTTGAGACATGTCCTTCACCATAGGCAACAAAGATAGGTAATATGAAATTGCAGTTTAATCAGTTTGGAAGCTACAAGGCAAGGTTAAAATTTGGTCCATTCTTGGAAATCCACAATAATTAGGGAAAGCAAAATAGGCATAAGATAGACATTGAGGACTAGTGGGCAAATTTTGTGGATGAATATGTTATAAGTAGAAAGATGTGGTCTAGGGTGTCATTAGATTTCATGCGGAAGTGTTGCATTTTCCTTGTTCCTAATCAATTCAGAGATGATAAAAATCATATTCACCCCCATTATGAACATGAAAAAGACTAGTCAGTCTGGCCACCTAATTGGTCATAGAGTGATGAGCATATAGAATTGGGCATCTTGATGAGGGAGGTGATGGAGAGATCAAGAGCATGGGTTGACAAACAAATAAACAAGTTGAGAAAACAAGGTATTTCCTTCATGCACAAAAGGATGCAAAATGAGGACTCTTCAAAAGGAGATGAAATGACTGTCAACACTTTATGACTACTAGCAATGAATTCAGAATTAAAAGGCACATGTCTACCATATCTGATTCCACTACTAGTTCATCAAAAGGAAGTAGAGATGTAGGATAAGGAGCAGAGAAAACAAGGTGGAGATTCAAAAATTCTACCTCAAGAGGATTAAGGAGTAGCTTCATCCACACAATTAGTACAACATGGGACAAAGATATTGCCAACTTCTCCTATTGTGCAATTGGTAGTTGATTTTGGAGATGCTATGAGACAACCTAGCCTCCACACATGAGGTTTATGATGAGATCATTTCTGCTTTCAAATGACTTATTGAGGATGAGCAGCTAGATGACAACATGGATTTGTCTAAGATTCCTAATCAGTTGAGGGAGAGCACGAAGAAAAGGAGAAGAGTTGAGGAAGTACTCCCAATGGATGACATTGACACATTCGTGAACATGATTGGCAAAATGAAGGAACCTAGATAGGTGAAGAAAATCCATAAGATTACTAGAGATGCATTAGGATCTCACACTTTGCACATGGTTGTCCTAGTTGGTGACAAGATTAGAGATGGGATCACTTTAAATGACTACTACATCACCTTATTTGATATTATGCAAATTACTAAGAAACATGAATTAATTGAGAGATACTATAGATGCAAATTGAGTACATAATGGATAAGTTGGAAAAGAAGAAAGAAATGCCATAATTGGAGAATATTATGTTGTGGGAGTACATAAATTAACACATGAATCCATAAGGACATGAGAGTGTTGCACTTGTTCCATTTGTCCCCACTTTTCAAGAGCCACATGATACTAATGATGTGACGAGGAACACTTAATAGGAGGTAAGGGAATGGGTTAGTGATTTTAGGAAACACATAGAGGATGGTCCAAGCACATGGGAGGGCTACATTGTTGATAGATAAGGTCCAAGGATTAGAGGAGACACGGAAAGAATTTCAGCCAATCAGAGACAAGGTGTTAAGGCATTGAAGAGTGTTCTTGTACCAATTTTGATCCAAAGAGGATAACTTGAGAGAGGAAGTGCATATGATTTTGGTCATTGCTATCGTTCTTTATCTGTGAGGTTTACATTTGAGCATGCAAATGTTGATTGTCTTGATATTGAGGGTCCTTTCCTTGAGATACATTTGAAAGTCCTTGTTGCAGTCAAGGAATTACTTGAGCTTGACATTGATGCTTTTAGTTAGTTGAATTTGGAGAAGTTAAAAGAAGAGATGGAATCAGTCTTCTTTAGGGATATAGGCTCTATTGAGAAGAATTAGTTAAATTATTTTTTTCCCCTAATGATTTCGATTGATGATTTGCAAAAGCATACTATAGATTGGGACAACATACTTGATACCTTCATGGAGAAGTTAGAGGTCATTGACCAGTAGCATAGAAACCTACCTAGTATTACCATGGGTGAACTTGAAGGAATCATGTTTAAGTTTATTGAGTTTTCCTACGAAGGATAAGAGGGTGCATCTTTCAGATGATGAGTTGTACAATGACTAGGCCTCCTTTTTTCCTTTGTTACTAGATTTGCGAGTAACAGGCCAAATTTGTATCCGTGCGTGGATCCACAGCCAAGGAAGAAAAAAAAACATAAAAAGGTGGGGGCAACTTAATTTTTTAATTTAAAAAAATAAATCTAAACCCTAAAAATGACCCTTTTATTCATTATGCAAGTTCATTTGCTCTCTATTTTGCTCTCTCATAGTTTTAGAATTATGTATATTTATCTTATTTTTTAGTATATATAATGCATACACACACACATATATTTATATATACACGAATCCTCCACGAACTACAGATTTGATTCACATACCCGAATCGGATTCGTTTCACGAATTTGCAACTAAGCTTTTTTCTTATTAGTTCTCATGCAATTGAATTTTCTTATTGGCTTATTTTGTGGTGTTTTATTCTCATTGGCTATTTATGGTGGCCCTAATTAGGGTTTTCTTAGAGTAAATCTGGGTCATTAATTCTTGTTTAATCTTCTTAGTTCACAGTAATTGGGAGTCCTATATGCAGTGCATTCTTTAGCCAATGCATTCTTGAGACAGCAGTTTCGACTCATTTCTGTAGATGTCGTTTCCTACGTTCAATCCCCAAGGCGGAGAGAGGTATTCATAGGAGTAGTTGCCATTCTAGTGCCACAAGAGTCAAGAGCACCATAGTCCGAGGATGCGCTCGAAGATGAGGAGGCTGTACCGGAGGTGGACGTCGCTGCCACAAAAGGGGCAGAGATGGATATAGAGATGGATGTGGAGCAGGATGCCAACACTGAGGACAGACTGAAATGGGTCGGATGAGGAGAGATCCATGGCATACATTAGAGCCATGGAGGTTGTGCTAGAGAGAGGTTGAATTATTGGGCAGCATGCTTTGACCCATAGAAGGGAGTTGCAGTTGGTCCGAGCCTATATCCAGAGGGGTTGTCCGAAGCATTTTCGCTCTTGCTTTGAGGCCAGAGGATGGCCAGCCATGGAAACACCAGAGATGTTGTCTGATTGGACTACAAAGCCTGAGTTGGGACTGTGCAACACTGCTATGGAGAAGCTTTGTCATGAGATAGTAGGGGTGTATAAAGTCATCTACTATGCTCATCGGTGTGCAAAGGCATATAAAGAAGCAGAGAGGGTTGTAGTTGCGAGGTCCAGGGAAGTCAAGGCAAAGGCTCGAGAGGAGCTAGCTGTTGAGTTGGCTAGTCAACAGGCAACGTGGGTAGCAGAGCGAGCAATGCTCTTACAGGACAAGGAGAAGGCTGAAAAAGGATTGCAAGCTGCCCAGACTCAAGCTATAGAGGCAGCACTTCTACTGAAGGAGGCTTTGGAAGTTAACACATGGATGTAGAAAGACTTATGCATACACAACGATTAGGTTTACCGTTTACGAGTTGCGTCAGCTGCTGAACACTTCAGGGATGCAACCTCCTCCCTAGTCTATGTTTGTTCTATATTTGTATGTTGTCTCCTAATTTTCTTAGTTTTGTGTCACTAGGAGATGACTTTTCTTTTTTGGGGAGGATGATGTTGTCCAACAAACTAGTTAGTTAGACAGTTACGGGTATGAGCATGGTTGTGCCGTTTCATTGGCACCGTGTCGGGTGTTATAAATGTGGCATACACTTATGTAATTGGCATCATGTTGGTATTGAACATTATTATGTACGGAATGAATAAAATTTTACTTTGTTAAGTTATATGTTTCTTTCTTGTTCACCTAAAGGCTGAACATATCCCACTCCTCTCATTTGTAAAGGAGGCTGTTGAAGAATTGTTGCAAATGTACAATCAAGTTTTCTTTTATCTTCATTTTTGTGTTTTGCATGGTGAATACTTTTGATCTTTTTGGAGTATTGCATTGTGATCTACATTCCTCACTTGAATGTATTTGATTTCAAGTGTTTAGTTAGAAAATTCTTTGAGTAGTTTAGTTAGATAAAAGTAATCATGAATGCATACTTGTTTGACTTGGTTATAGACCAAACCATTAGCTGCTTACTGATTGTAAGTCTTGCCTTGGTTTAGTGACAATATTATGAATTTAACTTCAATTGGTACTTGCTCATTGATTTGCATCTATAGATGGATTTGATGAAATGGCAGTAATTTGAACACCTTCGAATACACCTTAGAAGATTGCACTAGGTGAGTTTAGTTGATGACAAGACTGCATCCAGTAGTCCAAGGATATCACAATTCCTTGCATCCTTGCCTTGAAGTAAAACAGTTTAGAGTCATAAGTTTAAAATCTTAAATCCATTGCATTTCTGTCGTAAGTTGGGAGTTGTAAAATTTTCACTGCACATTGTGAAGCCATATTATTCAAAGTGCAAGTTGATAAAGCCCTAGTGAACTAGTGCAAGTCCCCTCATGATGCCAACATATCACATTATTATGACCGAGCTAGTATCCACAATTAAGAAAGAACCTTGGAGTCACCTTTATGATCTTTTACTGTAATCTTTAGCATAAGTGGAGTCTTTATTCAAGAGAGAATTCAGTATTTGTTGTTTCATCTTGAAACCATGGGTATTCTATCTTGCATGTTGTAAGGGTATAAAACTCACATCAACAGTGCCCTATTACCTTTTTAACTCTGATGTTTCAGCTACAATCTTGGACATGCTTGTGCCTCATTTGCATTTAAAGTGATTTGTTTTTCCCAGTTCTTTTCATATTTTTAAGCAACCTAATCCCATACAAGCAAACTCTGGTTTCATAGTGCAAATGAAAAAGGATTAACATGTGAGTCACATTATGGGTTTGTGAATGACGTTTCTTGAATGCTGGTGTCTTATATATCTTACATCAGGACTTAAATATTGGTCCACTCAATTCTGCACAAATTAGCTGAAATCATAGTTACACTGCCCTGGGGGCCAGGGGAATGGCGGAATGGGGGGACAAGTGTTTGGGACAGGGGGAGGGGACGGTGGTTGGGGATGGGATGGGTTGTATATATTATAAATATGGTACTTAAAATGTTAGTTATGAAAAGATGTATTGCAATATAAGATATAAAGATGTAAAGAGTAAATATGTGAACATTGCATTGAGTTGGAATGTCGAACATTGAACATAAATAGCCAAATCAACAAATAGTCAACACCGAGACATCCCCCATCCTTGGTGGAGGTGGCAGAATCTGGTGGCACTGCTGGGGATGGGGGAACGGGGTCTCGAAGTCCTTGGTGGGTCCTCGTCTCCGGTACGTGGGGCAAAAAGTGGCGGGATTCATCCCCGCATTATTATGGCTGAAATTCAACTGGAGGAACTATCTTCAGCAAGAAGTAACCTCAGGTAGTATGGAATGTGATGTATTCTACTAATATAATCATAAGCCATGATAATAACCCCTTAATATAAGAAGGCCCTTTTGCAACACAGCATAATTTATTGTCAATACTTAATGTTTTGCACAAAAAAAATCTATAAATGGGGGAAAATCAGAATTTTGGAGGACTAAATTATAGGGCTTTGTTGAGGTCTAATTCTCTCCCCCCTTCTCTCTATTGCTCGATTCTTCAGCCCCTCTGAATTCCCCAAGATCTCATGATCTCAGAATTCCCCAAGATTTGTTCAAGAATTGGAACCTCTTTGCTGCTTCAACGGAGGGAAGAGTCCCTCTTGATCCTTTGGATGGAGATAAACTCATTTTGGGGAGTATGAAAGGCTTTATCACTCAGATAATAAAGGCTATGAATTGTTGTGTGGTTCCTCACCACTTATGTCTAGATGGAGATATATCTGGCAGAAAGTGGATATTCTCAGAATCAACTTCTTGCTTTGGCTTCTGTTTAGGAATCAGCAATTAAACTAGTAACTAGGAACCATCAAGACAATTAAATTTGAGGCCCAAGCAGATGTGCCTTTTGTGAATGGCTAAAGAACATAGAGATCACCTCTTTGTGCATTGCCCCTATGTCAAAGGCATCTGGAAGCTAGTTCTCTCAAATGCTTACCTTGGTGTCTCTGCCTCTAATTCCTTTTAGGAAGCTACTGACAGGTTTTATCTAATTCACACTTTAGCCCATTTTCCATGGTCATTTTGAAGCAACTCGTGTGCAGATTCTGTTCTGGGGAGTCTGGAAAGCCAGAAATGATGTAATTTTTAGGAACCGTTTCTCTCCTCTTTTGTCTACCGTCTCAAATATTATTGCCTTTTTGAATGATGCTGCCTGTTAAATTTATGTGAAGAAGAAAATTTTCACATCTGAACTTGCTTCTCTTCTCCATTGGTTTCTCCCTTTCATTCATGGGGCCTCAAAAAGGAATGCAAGTTCTGCTAGTGGTGGTGGAGTTCTATTCCACAATGGAAAAGTCATTGTGAGGTTTGCTGTTCATTTGGGAATCTCATCAAACAACTATACTGAGGCTAACCACTTTATCTGGGACTTTCCATGACTAAATAAATCTGATGTGATTCCTGAAGACCTCTGAAGATTTGAAGCTTAATCTAAATGTGTCAAATATGGTCATTATAAGTAAATTGGTAATTCATATGTGATTAAGGTTATCAAGGTCCTTATAGAGTGATTTTTGCAAATTAACTTCTAGTATATTTTCTCAGTGAGGCCGATGAGATGGCTGATGAGGGTGAGTCTGAATCCTGGAATGTGGCAGATATGGCATATTTCTAATGTGTAAAGGTCTCTTTTGGCATCAACTTTCAGCTGTTGCTGTTCTCTTCCTCTGGTATTTTGGCTCTGGATTGGAATTGGTTCTCTCCTGTTTTGGAGCTGCTCTTCGTGTGATTTGGAACTGCTGTTTTGGAGCTGATCTGCTTTGCATTCATTGATTGTTCTATGGAAGTTTTTGGTTCCTACTGCTCACAATCCTCTTTAACTGATACAACATATGATGGTGAATAATATTTTAAATATCTCTGTTCTTTTAACTCAACTCTTTGTATATTCTGTATAATGAATAAGACCACTGTGTTTTAAACTTTTAAGTTTTTAAAACAAGATTCAAGACTTTTGGATCAATATCTGAGTTTTTTGTAATTTAGGATCTGTTTTTCAATTTCTAATATATATCATTTCCAGGAAAGTGGTATGGAGACGAGAACCATATCTGTCTCCATACCCACATTTTCTGGTGACTGCATTTATTCAGTTACTCACATATAGTAGTGTGGCCATCCTGGTACAACCATTTGTCCAGTTAGCTATGCTATTATGAATTATCTCTATTCCTCTCTAGTTGTTGTAATAACCAAAGTGTATTTTGTTTTGTCTCTTCTTAACAGTGAGAACTGGTCCTAGTCTTACAGACACAGCCATGGGAAGAATTGCACAAGGAACCCGAGTTCTAACTGAAGGTGGATATGAAAAGATCTATCGACAGACTTTTGATACTATCCCGGGAGAACAACTTCGCAAGTCATATGCATGCTATTTATCAACATCTACAGGGCCTGTTATAGGTACACTATATTTGTCTACCGTGAAGATCGCTTTTTGTAGTGACAGTCCTCTGGCATACAATCGTTATCCGGGCCAGACAGAATGGAGTTATTATAAGGTACTATTTTGCAGTTGATAATCTCATATGGTAGTTTTAATAGGATGGTTAAATAGGCTGCTGGAAAGCGTAATACATTAATGGACTTAAGTTGTAACTGTTAACCAGTATAAAGATAGCAAAACAGGTTTGTAAAGATGAGCAGGTAGCTAACCATTATAAGATAGCAGTGACGTATAACTATGAAATACATGTATGATGAGATTTTTCTTTTTGGTACTTGCCCTATTATAAATATTCATGAACATAGTCAAATGCAAAAACAGTAGTATGTAGAGTTGGGAAAGCTATGTGGCAATGTAGATTGTCTGCCGGAGCCTGAAGGTAATAACCATATTGTTAACTTGGTAGTTGGCACAGTCTTGTGGGAACAAATTACGAAATACACATTGTCAGCACCTTTATTACATTCAGTATTATTAAGATCTCAACTCTCTTCTTTCTAGAGAATTGTCATCTTTAGTATTAATTTAAGCTTTCAATCCTTTGTTTACAATGTCATTGTTCTGTGCTGATTTCCAGTTTGTCTTTTCATGACCATATATCTTGGTAAGAATAACAGGACATGACTTGCACTTGAATTTACTAAACCTACATTTTGACGTTACACATTGTTAAACAAGTCTCATTTTTTCAACCCAGTAAATTAATTTATTGCTGCCAAGTTGCGGTTTCTGAAAACTAGTGAATATTATGGCAGCAGAAAGATGCTAGTCACATATTACTGGCACCATGGTGGTCCTTTTTCATGTTTGTAGATGGTTTAAAAGAATTGTAACTGGCTATGGAAGAATATGAAGAGCTTCTAATTGTAATCTGCTGTTGGTTATCTATCATCTAACTGTACCTGATGCATTTTTCATGGCAACTTTATGTTCTGTGGCATGATTATGTTTGACTTTGGAGTTACAGGGAAAACCAGGAGGTTGCATTTATGATCTCAATGGAAGGTCAACATATGCGTTAGGGGTAAAACAAAACTCTTCAACTTCTTGATAGAATTGAAAGGTTCTCTGAGGTTGAGCTCTCGAGCTTGCTGGTAGAGGTCCTATACTTGAATCCTAGCTGGTGCGTGCATGTGAATATGGTGCAGAGGGCAAGATAGGTGAACACACGCTGGGTTGAGGTTGGTTGTCGAAGGGTCAAAATCCACACTTCATGAAAGAAACTATAGCTCGGTGCTAGAGTGTCTCAGCATATCATTTGTAGTTCCCTAGATCAAGATGCACTGTGCTTTTCAACATATCTGTTGACTATCAGAAATATGGAAGGACCATAAGCCATGCACAAGGATAAAAAACAAAATCAGAGAGCATAGTTCTGTGATTAGTAGTTCAATAGAGAGAGAGACAAATCGGGTAGATGATGATCGGCTTCATACAACTCCTTAACTTATATGCATAGCTCATAGCTGCTGTATAAACTGGCCCTATTTTTCCATTAATTTAACTACCAATAATTGGCACTAACATTAAATGCTAACTTCATCATAGGCTAGAGTTTTATCATTATGATTATACCAACTGAATGTAATGTTCATTTACAATAATATTATTGAATATTGTTAAGAGCATTTGGTCTGTGTGCTCTTATATCCTCATTAGAGTAGCTTCAAGTTCAAATATTAAGCTGGAAAATAATGTATTAAGAGCATTTGGTCTGTGTGCTCTTATATCCTCATCAGAGGAGCTTCAAGTTCAAATATTAAGCTGGAAAATAATGTATAAGTAAATGTCTGTAATCACTGTCTGAAGATTGCCTCAAACAAGTTTTGATCAAAAACTAAATTTGTAACTGATTTTTGACAACCCTTCTTCACAGGACCTTCTCGAAACATGGTTGACATGAATGTAGTTGGTAGGCTAACAAAACTTCTAGTTTGAATCCTTTGAAGGTACCCTTGTCATCTGCACATGTGCTTCAGGCAGTTAATTCCTAGAACTGAAGCATCCATTGAACTTGTAGCAGATATATGGTTAATTCCTAAAACTGAAGCATCCATTGAACTTGTACCAGATATATGGTGATATAAATGTCACCCTTGGATCAATTTTCACTATTTGTGTGGTCAAAACTGGATCACAATTGTGCAGTGCCCTCACAAACAAATACATCAGAATCACAGACATGAATTTCTCAAGTGCTCTGGGACTAGCTGGTATTATTGGATAACAAGCTCCTTCACTCATGCTCAATGGTATCATATGGCTATCTCAAAGAAATACCTTCTGTCAGCTGTGAGAAACTGCTTGGAATCTCTCCCTAAATGCAGTGGACAGGATTTCTTATTGGTTATAACATCAATCAACCACACTATCTTTATTATCTTCCATGTTCGTTTTCTTGGAATTAAAAATTGTTTTTTTATTGAAGAAGATAACAAATATGGCTTGCATGAGCAACTTGAAACTAATACTTGGCTCCTTGCAGCCTTTGATGAGATCAATAGATAGCTTGCTATGAGCACTAATGGGGTCAACGCTCTGCTCCTTTTGAGCATTCGCATGGATAACGACTTAGACATCCGTGCTAGAAGGCCACAATGGAACACTGAGAGTCACAATTTAAAATCCACATAGACATCACATCCACACTAGAAGTCCACAATGGACGACTAGAGTTGCAACTTCTAATTCCACATCAGATGTCTTTTTGGCAATTTGGACTTGGGTCTGTTTCAAACTGTTTTCTTGTATCAAGGTGGTTGTTATCTTGTGGAGTACATTTAATTTGTTTCCTATTTATATGTTTTTTGGCCTGGAGCCTGTGTTAATTCATTTATGCACAAAGATTGTTACAGACTGATACATCATTTATGTGAGTAGGTGACGGTTCCACTTAGCCACATTAAGGCCGTTAATCCTTCTGCAAACAGATTGAACCCTGCAGAGAAATACATTCAGATAATTACAGTTGATGATCATGAGTTCTGGTTCATGGGTTTTGTTAGCCATGACAAAGCACTAAAAAACCTCCAGGAAGCAGCTAGACATCAGGACTCCCAAAATTCTAGCAGATAACTGTAATGGCATTGCACTTGCAATTTGTTTATATCGGTAGGTATCATTTTATCATTTACCTTCTACTCTTATTCATAGTTAAATCCATGTCCATTGCATATAGCTTTCTCACATTCTTTTTAATGGTAAATAGGAAATGAAAAGAGGACATGCGTCCATAAATCTGTTTCCTGCGCCTGGATTTGGTGGATTCAGGATACTTTGGAGCTTGGTAAAATGGGTATGCCATAAGGGTAAGGCAAGAAAATTTATTTGATTTGTGTAAATTATGAGACACGTAATTATTTGGCATTAATTTCAAATGCTTCCCTCAATTCATTCTGTTTTGGGAAAGTACATTTGGATATTGTTGATATATGTAACTTGGAGAATCAATATATAACTGTTTTAATGAAATTTACTGGAAATTTTATTTCCAAGACCAAAACATTCCTTGCTTAAAATATTGGATGTTGCATGCACAATATTAATAATACTTGATGTTTCCCAAAAATAAATAAATCATCCCAAAAATAAATAAATCATTCATTGATAGTGCATTGACCATTGTGATTCCTGATATTATCCCTTGCTATTTTGTATGGCAGTAATAATATAAAGTCGCCAACTTTAGAAGGTATGGAGGTGTTTTTTCTCATTAATTGAAAAAAGTCGTGAATTCCAAGATGTTTTGAATGATAAATCTTTTAAGAGCTGTTGTTAGTGTTAATTTTAGTCCTAGATGCAACATTTTGCAACTATCATTCTCAGAGATCTATAGGTGCTCATCCAAGGAATATTTTGGAGAGAATCAAATTTTTGGGTTGAAGTCATGTCGGGGCACAAAGTGAGTCCTGCATCCTCTACACGAGCATATTATTATATTATTTTATAGAGTTCTGTATCCACAAATTAGTAGATGCACAATAGAAGTAAACCATGGATCCTTATTATTGAGGGTGATTGACATTATATGATTTATATAAAATAGGGAGTTGTTTATGTGAATTTTCTTTCTCTTCAGATTATAAAAACTCCTTTAGAATTAAGGACAATTGTATGTTATAGAAATGAAAATTAAAATCAATGTTAATGTTTTGTTGCAGTGATTTGTCATGGTTGGTTACGAATATTGTAATGCTTTTTATTTCTAGACACTGATATTTGTATATATACAGCCTATGCACATTGTTTACGTAAACATATTAATGCTTTGTACGTTATTATCTTGATGTTTTGTAAGGTGGATTTTATATGATTGTGTAGGGAAGAGGATCTAGTAATTGTGTTTTGATTTTTTGCCTCCCAAATTCATAAGCATTATTTATAAATGCCTCAAAATTTTACAATATTTTAATTCCCAAGTTTACTACTTATGTTGACAGGTGTATTCCACAGTGAATTAGATTACACTCCATGATCCATCATTAGGATCATTATCTTTTCTTTCTTTCATCTTGATGATAGATTGCACTGTAATTTGAAATGTCGATGCAAATATACTTACACAATGAAATTCAGAAATGATTTGCAATTTAATCTTATGGATCATAATAACAAAATGCATTACACTCATGAATTGAATGAGTCATTGAGTAGGCCAATGCAACATCCGAGGTGGTAGGCTAAGGCAAGACCTTTGGTCAAAGAACATGATAATGTGATCAGAGTGGTCAATGAAGAGTTGATACTGCTACAACCTCACCATCTGTTGTGTCATGCCTACCCATTGTACCACAGTTTTGTATGGTATACTTATGATGTACATTGCTTGGAATCTATTAAAAGTGGCTCTCTGATATAGTAAATTATCATTTTTCCATCGACTCCTCAATGTGTAAGCATGCACTTGTGTGGAGAAGATACATAAGTGATGTCATGTGATTTTGTTTTTTACCCACAAGAAGCACCTTGATGACCAAGTTGACCTTCACATTTTTAATTGTGTTTTGAATTACTTTTGCATCATAATGTAAAACTAAGATAATCATGTTTTCAATTAAGTGCAAGAGGTTTGATAAGATCTTTAAGTTAGAAAAATGAAGGAGGTTAGCTAATTGTATTCTTAGTTTTTTGTTTTTGACAATGTGCATTTGTTATGATTAACAAGACCTAAATAACAATTACATGCAAATATAACCAATATTAGAGAAAAATAAATTGCACAGAAGAGAACACAAAACACAAATTTAACATGGTTCACCCAATCCTTGGGTTTGGTCCACCAAACAATGAGTCTACTATTCATGATTACAACTTGATTACAATTTGTAATCCCTTACTGCTCAATATCGTCGCAAGAAGTTACAATCTTATCGTACATTATGAAATCCTTAACCCTAAGCCATTTTTACTAACTTTTTGTTGCTTATAGAATTAGGTCTAGAATAAGATGTCCAATAGAAAAATAACAGTCAATGCTTTCTACATTAATAAAGTCAATTGAGCTTTTGGGGGCACTACCCCCAAAACTCTCGCGAGGGCGTTGCCCTTCGACCCATCTTGTACTACGATAGAAAGAGCACTTGGGGCCTTGCCTCAAGGTTTTGCAAGGGGCATTGTCACTTGACTCCATTTTGGGGGCACTACCCCCAATCCCCCATAGTAATAATCTAGAGGTAAATTGCATAGAATAAAGTGGGAAAAAAGTTAACCTCTGAGCTTGATTAGGCTCCAAATCACAACAATTTCCTACCTAGAGACTAATTAGATTCCACAACAATAACCTTCCACTTAGAAACCAATCATAACATTGCTAAACTTATAGCTTTTATTGAAATAAAAAACCACTTAGACCTTGCTGTTCTTTTATTCTATTCAATCTAGAAGACCAACCAAAGTTGAAGAGAAGTTCATTTTTTCCCTTGTCACTGCCTTTGTAAACATATTTGTTGTATTATCATCTACATGTATCTTTTCCAACTTTAACCATCCATCATCCAAAATCGACCTAATGAGATAACATAAATGTATATGTTTTGTCTTTGAATGTAGGGAAAAATTCTTTGGAAGGTGAATGACTCTATTTGTAAACAAATAATTGTCCATTTGAGGGTGCCCCAACTCTTCTATGAAGAATTGAAGCCATAATATCTCCTTGGTTGCATCTATAGTAGCAACATACTCTGCCTTTGCAATAGATAAAGCATTAACTTTTTACATTTGAGAAATCCAACTCATTGTTGTCCCACCATCAATAAATACATAACCTGTAGTATTCTGTCTGGTATCAAGATCCCCTTTCAAATTTGAGTTAACATAACTATGTAAATCAACAGTAGAGCTTCCAAAATGTAAACACTTACGAGATGCTCCTCTCAAATATACGAGAATCCATTTGATTCCATTCTAAAGCTCAATCTTAGGATGACTCATACACCTACTAACAACTTGCACTGCATGTGCAATATTTGGCCTAGTACATACCATGACATAAACCATGCTCTCTATGGCTGAAGCATAAAGTTTCTTGGACATCTTATACTCCTCTTCTTGTGTCTTTGGACACATCTCCTTGGTCAATTTTAAATGACCAGTCAAAGGTGTACTGATAACTTTGACATTTTTCATAGAGAAATGTTGTAACATCTTTTCAATAAATTAGTCTGAGATAATGTCAATTTTCTATTCTTTCTATCTTTGCAAATTTTCATATCAATGATTTGTTTTGTTGCCCCCAAATCCTTTATAATAAATGAATGTGCTAATTATTATTTTAACCCCTTAATGTTATCTATGTTAGACTCAGCTACAAGCATATCATCAACATATAATAAACATAAAATAATGTAGCTATCTATTAGCATGAATGCTGATGATACTACTTTGATGAAGTATCTAAAGCATTGGAGAGTATTGACATGTTGCATTCATGACTGTATTTGTTATTGATGTCAACATAGCACGATTTCTATAAAGACTAGCTGAGTAGCAGATAAAGATATTGATGGTATGAACAATGGTTTGATTGTCTTACAGTCATGTTTGGCATAGTGTCCTAATGACGTGGTCAAGTGCACAGTGTCCGAGGTGAAGACGTACAGAAGTTGTACCTAATTTACAAAAGTAGTTCAGAGAGTATTGGGAAATCGGTTCTTGATGTTTGATGGCTATCTTACATTTGAGATGTAATGAAGAGATGCATAGTCAAGCAGTGATTGAGGACAGTCAACTGATGATGTCAACAAGTGCGCAAGCCCTAGTATCGTACGTGTGAAGTTTTGTATAGATTGTGAGCCGATAGTGCTATTGTAATTGTAATTACTTAATTATCTTATTATAATTAATTGGAAAAGCCTCAAGGCTAATTCAAGGGATTATTATGAAGATATGGTATAACACAAAGATGTTTTCCTTGTTTGTAATGTGTGTTCAAATATTGTTATCATTGTTGAAGTGCGAAGTGTGAAAAGAAGCAGAGTGCTTACTGAATGCATGTAAGCGATCCAAGAGATTATTGGATGTGAGATTTGTGATCTGGTTACAAGATTAGGAGTAGAGGTCTGGTTGACAAGACAGAGAGAGGAAAGAACAATACAATACCATTCTATTATTTTGCAAGGAATAATACAGAGATCATTTGGATAGTGGGTTCATTGGTCTTGCCCTTGAAGCTGTTTGGGCAGTGGGTCCAGCTATCTTCCACAACTCCTAATAGGGTTGAAATCTCCTAACATGGATTCAAAGTCTCCTAACAAGGACTCATATGTATTGAATGTATTCATAGACTCCTAATAGGGCCCATCCTCTAACAAGGAATATTTATATTAGTACATCATCCTGTGGGTACCATCCCCACTGGGGTTTTCCCTTTGATCAAGGGTTTCCCTAGTTAACATATCTAGTGTTATTGTGTACGAGTATCTTGTTGTGGTTTAAATTTATATTACTCATATGGTTAAGTTTGTTTAAGGTTGAAAATTGTGATATTAGTTAGATAATTGATTCACCCTTCTTAGTTATATCTGTGGACTATACATTACAACAATTGGTATGAGACCATTAGGTCCTTGAAGGATAAGCTTAACAACCTTGGGAGATCAATGACAAATCTTTTCAGAAAGGATAGTCCTAGATTTAATGGGGCCAACTATGATAGTTGGAAGGAGAAGATGAAGACTCATTTGTTGTGCATGGGTCTCAGATATTGGATCTTGACAAAGGGGAAGCAAACAATCGTTGAAGAAGAAAAGCTTGAAGGATGCAGTATAGAGAAGAGAGAGCTATTCATGTGTAACATGAGAGAAAGAGAAGCTCTACTAACAACTCTTTCATAGAATGAACACAATCAAGTAAACTCACTTGTAACATCTTATGAAATTTGGAAAATATTAGAATCTACTTTTGAAGGTAATGATCATGCAAAGAGAATGAGATTATAGAATTGGATATGTGCATTTCAAGATGCTAAAATGATGGAAGATGAATCTGTAAGAAGTTATGTTGGCAGAATATCAGAAATTGCTGTAAGAATTTGGTTTCATAGTGGAATCAAGGAAGATGATGAAGTTATATAGAAGATCTTGAAAAGTTGGACACCACCATTCAAGCTAGTAGCTCAGATGATTCAGCTAGTAATGCCCTGCACTATGGATTTCACAAAGGAAACATTGCTTGCAAGATTAGAATTAGTAGAAGTAGATCTGAGATAGTCTAGAGAACTAGTAAGGGTCATAACAACTTTCAGTGTCCTAAACATTTGACCTAATTTGACAAGGACTGCAAGCACTCGTGGAGATTTTGTTGGTAGCAACATATCTGATGAAGACAAGAAGATTGAGGAAGGAACATCCCTCCTTGCGAGAAGAGAAAAAGATGGTATGGAAATCTTTATATGTTGGACTTGTAATTAGTTTGGTCATTATGCATCTAAATGTCATAAAAGAGAGAAAAGTATAAGGGAAAGTTCAAGCCTAGAAGAGATAGAAATTGTCTGTACGCAAATGAAGACGAAGAATCTGATGAAAAAGGTCAAAGTGAAAGTGATGAAGAATTAAGATTTGTGGCTATCAAGGAAGATGATCTTGATAGAGAAATTAGAGAAGAAAGAGTTCTAGTTTCCCAAGTGGAAAAGAAATCTGATTGGATAATTGACAGTGGTTGTTCACATCACATGATTGGTGATATGAATAAGTTTGCTAAATTCAAGAATCGTGATGGAGGTATTGATAGAGTTGGTAACAATGTATCTTGTCATATATCAGGAATTGGATCCATAACTCTTGATGACAAAACTAATATTGATGATGCTTATTTTGTTGATGGATTGAATCGTAACTTGTTGAGTGTTTGACAGTTGGTGGACAAGGGTTATCTGTTGCAACTCACTTAAGAAGACCAACACTCTAAAATATATAGATGCTAAGATGCTCATAATTGATACTAGATCTAGAAGTAGTGTATTTTAGTTGAATCCTACTGAAATGACATATTTGGTAGCTAAAGTGGATAACAATTAGTTGTGGCATAAAAGTTTCTATCACATAAACTTTGATAATATTGTGAAGGTTAGTAGCACTTTTGCAGTCAGAGACTTGCCCAAGATTACAAAGCCTACTAATGTTGTAAGGAATGCATTTTGGCTAAGCAGAAGAAAGTATCATTTCCTAGCAAATAGTTCATTACCACAAAAAAGCTAGAGATCGTTCACACAGATTTGAGTGGTCCTTCTAGAACAAGAGCATTCTATAGTGAAAGATATTTTATGATTTTTGTTGATGATTTCACTAGAATGATGTGGGCAACATTTCTTAAAGAGAAATCTAAAGCTTTCGAGAAGTTTAAGATATTCTAAAGCTTTTGAGAAGTTTAAGATATTCAAGAATAGAGTTGAGAATGAATCGAGTGTTAAGATAAAGTGTTTGAGATCTGATAGAGGAGGAGAATTCATCTCTAGAGAGTCTAACATATTTTGTGAAGAGAATGGTATCAAAAGGTAGCTATTTGCACCTAGAACACTTGAGCGAACTGGGATTACTAAAAGGAGGAATAAATCAACAGTAGAAGCAACAAGAACAATGTTGTTTGAGAAAGATGTTTCTAAGACATTTTGAAGAGAAGCAATCAATACAACAATATATACTCTGAACAGAGTATAGATCAAAAAAGGTATGAGCAAGACACCTTATGAACTATGGTTTGGTCATTTACCATTAGTTAAGTATTTCGGAATATTTGGGATCAAATGTTATATTAAGAGATATGATGACATTGGTAAGTTTGATCTAAGAAGTGATGAAGGTATGATTCTTGGCTATTCATTGAAAATCAAGGCTTACAGATGTTTCAACTATAGAACTAAAATAATAGTTGAATGCACAAATGTAAGGATTGACTAAAAGCTTGGAACTAAAGAAAAGATGGTAGATTATAATTCAGATGAACAAGAAGATAATTATGGAATTGTTAGACAAAATGCTGAAGTTTTCTTTGAAACTAACAATGATTTGCTAACTGTTGAGCAAAGAGGAGAACAAAGATCTGAACCGAGTCAAGAGATAAGAGTTGAGATGTCAACTCCTACCCCTAATGGTAATCTGAAAAAGAATCACCCTCCTGAGTAGACAATTGGAAACAAAGATAAAGGTGTGATGACAAGGAACAAAGTAAATGAGGAGATATGTCTGATATCTCAAGTTGAACCTAAGAGTGCAAATGAAGCAGTTAAAGATGATCATTGGATTCAAGCAATAAAGGAAGAATTGGATTAGATAGTGAAGAATAATACATTTGTGTTAGTTCCTAAACCTAAAGACAAGAATGTGATAGGAACCAAATGGGTATTTAGAAACAAGATGAAAGCACAATGAGAAGTTGTGAGGAACAAGGCTAAACTTGTAGGCAAGCCATATTCATAGCAAGAAGGTATAGACTACGAAGAGACATATGCACCTGTAGCTAGAATGGAAGCAATAAGGATGTTCTTGGCTTATGCAACGAATAAGAAGTTTAAGGTTTATCAGATAGATGTTAAATCAACCTTTCTGAATGGAGAACTTGAAGAAGATGTATATATTGAGCAGCCTTAAGGTCTTTCTTTATCAAAAGATAAAGATATGGTATGCAGATTAAAGAAAGCTTTATACTGTCTGAAGCAAGCACCTAGAACATGGTATGCAAGGTTGGACAATTATTTGACAAAGCTTGGATTTTCTAAAGGTACGCCAGACTGTAACTTGTATTTAAAAGAAGTTGAAAATGGTTTGCTGATTATTGTAATATTTGTTGATGACATCATTTTTGAAGGTAATGATGAAGCAAGTTATAAGTTTGTTGAGGAAATAATGAATGGATTTGAAATGAACATGATAGGATAAATGAAGTTTTTCCTAGGATTGCAGATTATATAAAACAATGATGGTATTTTCATTTTACAAGCTAAGTACTTGAAAGATTTGTCGAAAAGGTTTGGTTTGGAAAGTTGTAAGCCTATTGGTACACCTATGATAATTGGTAACAAGTTATCCAACAAATATGAGACACCTGCAGTAGAGAAGAAGACGTATAGATCCATGATTGGAGACAGGAAAATATTTAGATATTTGAAAGAGACATTTGATTATGGAATTTGGTATGGTAGATTGAGTGATTTCACTCTATGTGCATATACTGATGCAGATTGGGGAAGCAGTATGGATGACATAAAGAGAACTAGTGGTGGAGCATTCTTTCTTGGAGGAAGATTGGTTTCTTGTTTAAGCAAGAAACAATATTGTATTTCGTAGAGTACTACTAAGGCAAAGTATGTTGTAGCAGCAAATAATTGTAATCAAGTTATGTGGATGAAACAGATGCTGAAGGATATCATAATTGAGTTTGAAGAACCTATTATCATTTACTGTGATAACACAAGTACAATGAGTATGTCTAAGAATCATGTATTGCATTCTAAGACTAAGCATATATCTATTAAGTATCATGTGCTGAGAGAGAAAGCAACAAAAAAGGAGACTAGATTGGAGTATGCAAGTCTAAAGATTAGATTGAAAATATCTTTATAAAGCCTTTGCCTAAAGATACGTTTGAGTACTTGAGAGGTATGCTTGGTGCCTGCTTACTTTTGATTAGATGATGTAGAGAGTGTCTTAGTCCAGCGGTACAAAACACTATTGTTCGCCTTGATTAAATGCTGATGCTTCCCGTATGGGAGGGTATCTGTGGTGATCTAAGTCACTGAGGACTCTTGGTATTTGGAATTGCATAGTGTCTTTGGACACTCAATTTGGTTGATGACTTGGTGCAACATATTAGCAATTGGTATTTAACAATTGGTATTTAAAAATTGGTATGTTGTAATATTGAGATTGAGGTCCTTTACATTGATGTCAATGGAGGAGAATATGCATGAAAAGAAACATCTCCTAAGTATGGGGGAGAGATATCTCTTTCGAAAGATTTAGAATGATTCATGAAAGGAAGCAGGATTATGCATCCGATATATGATGAATTGTTTAGTGTGAAGTAAAAAATTGATGTCTAAGGAGTATGCACCTATGTGCATCTATTGTATTTGAGATTCTTTTTAGTGTGTGGACAACTGATGTTGGTCAGTAGCAGCAACAGAACACTGTTTGGTATTCTTGGAATTTAGATTTTTTCATCTATGTTGCCATCAATGCCAAAGGGAGAGATTGTTAGCATGAATGCTAATGATACTACTTTGGGGGAGTATCCAAGCATTGGAGAGTATTGAAACACTGCATTTATGACCGTGTTTGTCATTGATGTCAACATAGAACGGTTTTTGTAAAGACTGGCCGAGTAGAAGACATAGATCTTGATGGTATAGACAATGGTTTGATTGTCTAGTGATGCATAGTTATAGACATGTTCATCATAGTCTCCTGATGACTGGTTAAGTTTATAGTGGCTGAGTTGAAGACATACATAAGTTGTACCTAATTTACATAAAGGAGTTAAGAGACAGAGTATTGGAAAAACAGTTCTTGATGTTTGTTGGCTATCTTACATATGAGATATAATGAGGAGATGCCTAGTCAAGCAGTGACAAAGGATAGTCAACTGATGAGTCAACAAGTGCACAAGCTCTAGTATTGCACGTGTGAAGTTTTGTATAGATTGTGAGCCGATAGTGCTATTGTAATTGTAATTAAGTAATTATATTATTATGATTAATTGGGAAAGACTTAAGGCTGACTCAAGGAATTATTATGAACATATGGTATAAAAGAAAGATGTTTTCCTTGTTTGTAATGTGTGTTCCATTGTTGAAGTGCAAAGTGTTAAAAGAAGCAAAGTGCTTACTAAATGCGTGTAAGTGGTCCAAGGGATTATTGGATGCGAGATTTGTGATTTGGTTACAAGATCAGAAGGACAAGAGGTTTGGTTGACATGACAAAGAAAGAGGAAGGAACAATACAATACCATTCTATTATTCTAGAAGGAATAATATAGAGATCATTTAGACAGTGGGTTCATTGGTCTTGCCCTTGAAGCTATTTGGGCAGTGGGTCCAGCTGTCTTCCACAACTCCTAATAGAGTTGAAATCTCCTAATAGGGATTCAAAGTCTCCTAACAAGGACTCATATGTATTAAATGTATGCATAAACTCCTAATAGAGTCCATCCTCTAATAAGGAATATTTATATTAGTACATCATCTTGTGGGTACCATCGCCCCTAGAGTTTTCCCTCTAATCAAGGGTTTCCTTAGTTAACATATCTAGTGTCATTGTGTATGAATATCTTGTTGTGGTTTTAGTTTATATTACTCAAATGGTTAAGTTTGTTTAAGGTTGATAATTTTGATATTAGTTGGATAACTGAATCATCCCCCCTCTCAGTTATATCCGTGGACTATACATTCTAACACTATTATCATCCAACCTCTTAAAATAAGTAGAATGATCTGAATGACACTCACTGTATCCATGCTCATGCATAAAATTGTCGAATTTAAGATACCACTACCAAGGTGCTTGTTTTAAACCATATAAACTTTTCTTCAATTTGCACACTAAATTCTTCTTACATTTGACATCAAATTTGTGTGGTTGTAACATATATATCTCTTTATCCAAATCACCATGAAGAAAAACTATTTTAACACCAAACTACTCCAAATGCAAATCATCAGTAGTCACAATAAAATAGTGCGAGTGGAAGTCATTTTAAAAATAGGAGAAAATATCTCATCAAAATTAATGCCCTTTTTTTGTGCAAATCATTTTACAACCAACCTAGCTTTAAATATTTTCTTACATCCATCCTCTTCTTTCAACATGTAAACCCATTTATTCTATAAAGCCCTTATACATGCAGGTAATTTACATAAATTGCAAGTCTAGTTTTCAACAAATAGTCCATTTCTTTTATCATTGCAGACTCTCACAGAATCTTTGTACCCACCTACACAACTTCATCATAACATTCAAGTTCACCAGCATCTGTTAATAAAATAGAATACAAAGAGGGAGAAAATATTTGTAGAGGTCTACTTAAGCTTGTTGAATGTTTTTCATTTACTAGGGTGTGTGGTATTTGTTGTTGCAAAACATGAGGGATTGTTGGAACATCATCCTTTTGAGTATCATCCAACACTACATAATCATTTTCTTTCTTCTCATGCCACTACAAGAAATATTTGTATAAAACTTTCTCATTGAATATGTCATTTATGCTCTTTACAATTTATGATTTTTTAAACCCCAAATCATATAACCAAATTCATCAATGCTATACCCAAAAAATACACATTTATTTGATTTAGCTTCCAAATTGGTTCTATTTTAAGAATCTATATGTGCAAATCCTTCATGACCAAAGGTTTTGAGAGAAGAACAACTCACCTTCTTACCAGTCCATGCTTCCTTTGGAATACGACAACCCAAAGGAGTAGAGAGACCTCTACTAATCAAATATACAATAGTATTGAAAACCTCTGCTTACATGTTTAAGGGCAACCCAACATGCAACCTCATGCTCCTGCACACTCCATTATTATCTCGTTCATGTGTTCAACCACTCCATTTTCCTGTGGAGTCCTTGGAACAATTTTTTTCCTACAAATACCATTAGTGGAACAATAATCTTCGAACTTAGTGCTGCAATACTCACCACCATTATAATATGTGAGACATTTTAGCTTTTTACTAGTGTCATTTTCAACCAAGCATTTCTATTTTAAAAAAGTTACAAATACATCTGATTTTTATCTAAGGAAATAAACTGATACTTTTCTAGTTGCATAATCAATAAATGTAACATAATAATGAGAGCCACAAGGGAAGATACCTGAGTTGGTCCCTAAACATTTGTATGCACAAACTCTAATTCTCATTTTTCTTTCCTTCCCACTCTTCACAAAACTAACTCTCTTTTATTTTCCATATAGAATTCTCATAGGATATCCATATTGATACATTTGAGACCTAGTAAAACTTTCTTTGAATGAAGTAATTTCATATCTTTCTCACTCGTGCCCAAGTTTATTGTGCCATAGTGCTATATTAGAATCTAGAACAACTGTTTGTTCTCCTTGCTCAATTGCAACAACTATTCCTGAACATTCATTGTTGTCTAGAATAATTAAAGTAAAAGGAACAATATGATCCGTACAAAGATATAAGATGCCTATTTTCACATCTTTTCCTAATACAAGGGAACCTTTTGTAACCTTTCAATTTTAATCATTATAAGTAGCTATGCAAATCTCATCACCCAATTGTCCTATTGAAATTAAATTCTTACTTAGCCTTGGAACATGTCTTACCTCTTGTAGTAACTAATGATTCCTATTTCGCAACTTAATCTTAGTTTTGGCTTTTCCAACAATTTGACAGGGTTCATTATCTCCCAAATAAACAAGCCCAAAATCCCCTTGGACATAATCAAGAAAATTAACTTTATGGGGAGTAGCATGAAATGAAGCCCTTGAATCTAAAACCCATAACTCATCAACACTTTCTAAAGAAAGAAGCAAAGCATCCTCTTCGGATTATTGCTTACCACATTTGCCTCGTTGTTGCCTGCTTGTTTGTCTCCTTTATTGTTCTTTCGAGTCCAGCTTGATCTTTCTTCTTATGACCTAGTTTTCTACAGTACCAACAATCTCTTGGTCCTATTTATTGAGACCTCTTCCCTTTTGATTTCCCATGATTTTTAGAATTGTTTCCTCTCATTCATCCTGCTCTACTTTGTGCATTCAAAACACTTCCTGATGTAGATTCACCTAAGCTTTTCCTACCAGTTTTCTCACTCGGAATAACACCAATCACATCATCAAATTTTAGGGTATTAGATCCAAAAACAAAATTACTCAACCATTACCAAGCCATTCCAGATTTTAGGTAAAGAACACAAAATCAATACAACCCTAATTTCTTTATCAAAATTAATATTTATAGAATATAATTGACTGGTAACTTTATTAAACTCATTTAAATGATCTGCAATAGATCCACCTTCTACCAGATTTATATTAAACAAAATCTTCATGAGAAATATGTTGTTTGAAGCAAAGGGCTTTTCATACTTCACTAGGGTTTGTATAAGCTCTTTTGTAGTCCTAACTTTCATAATATTAAATGCCACAGATTGCGCTAGGCATAAATGAATACTTCAAAGTGACTTTTGATCTAAAATATCCTAGGTCTCATCTGCGATAGTGGTAGTTTATTGGATTTTCCTTGCAATGGCTGCCATAAATCCTTTTGATAAAGATAGTCCTCCATTTGCATTTTTCATAACTGAAAATTTTGCCCATCAAACTTCTCAACCTTCAGCTTACCCTCGTCTGCCATCACTCCCACTCAACCATGAGACTCCCACTCCACCATGAGACCTTTTTGAAACCTCATTATGATATTAGTTGTTAGGATTAACGAGACATAAATAATAATCACATAAAAATATAACCAATATTAGGAAATAATAAATCACATAGAAGAGAATACAAGACATACAGATTTAATGTGGTTCACCCAATCCTTGGGCTACATCTTCCAAACAACTAGTTCAATATTCTTATTATCTAGTGATTACAATTTGTAATCTATTACAACTCAATACCGTTGCAAGAAGCTACAATCTCATCATACATTATTAAATCCCTAACCCTAAGCCATCTTATACAAGCTTTTTGTCACCTACAAAATTAGAGTTAGAGTAAGTAGTCCAATAGAATATGAGAAACTGACACCTTTTACAATAATAAAGTTAGTTGAGTATTCGGGGGTGCCGACCTTGAAAACTCTAGTGGGGCACCTTGTATTGTGATAGGGAGCGCATCTAGGGTTCTTCCCCAAATTCTCGGAATGGGCACTGCCCCTTGACCCTGTCTTGGGGGTGCTACCCCCAAAACCCCATAGTAATAACCTGGAGGGAAACAATGCTGAATAAAATGGAGAAAAATTAACCTCTAAGTCTAATCAAGCTCCACATCACAACAATATTAGCATCATAAAATATCAATTAAGTTTGAACGAAATTTGTGTTTTTCGAAAAACATTTAGTTTTGTTGATTAGTCTTTGAGCTTCAACTATTGTTGCTAACAAAAAATACCAAGCTCATATTTTGTGTTTTAATGTTTATTTCTGTTAATATATATTTTATTTTCTTTTAGTTATTTTATTTATTGTACAAATCATAAATAAATATAATATTAATAAGAAATATAAATATTTATTTTTGTTATATATTTCTCGTGAAGTGAAGAAAAGTACACAATGTCAAGATGGGTTAATACTTTTTAAATTGCAAATCTTTTTTTTGGACCTTTACTTGATTCTTTGAGCATTCCTATTTTTTGTTGACAATGTTTTTGTTTGAATTGTGATATAAGAAATTTTATTCACGGAGTTCTTTAAAATAACAAAACAATGCTTATTCTTTGAATATTAAGAATTTTAAAAAAACTTGTGATTTGTAACAAGAATATAACTTTTGATTGAAGATTTAAAACTCCTTGTGACAAGCTTCTCACTAATACTTATTTCTAACCTATCATTCCCTTAACTTGCCACTCCTTTTTTTTTCTATAAGTTTCTTATCAACTTGTTCATTAGATTCCTTAAACCTATTTGATTCATTACGCCATTTTAAACTAAAAATGAGAGATATGAGAAGAAACAAGAGATGCAATGAGTAATTGTTTTGGTCAATAGTTAGAAAGGATGAAAACTAGAAATATGAAAATTGAAATAAAGGAAAGGACAAGATAGGAGAAATAAATATAAAGATTGAAATAGAAAGTTTTATGACAATAAGTAAAGATATAATGATAAAGATAGCTGGAAGAGAATAAAAGAAAATTAAAACTATTAAGCTTTTAAGAAGTATTAATATTCATATAATTTAAAGAAATAATATTTTTTTGGAAAAAGGGGTAATTATTATTTTTAAACTGAAAAAAGAAACCAATTACATATTTCTATTCTTAATCAAGAGCTTATCTAAACTTTTAGGTAGTTCATCCCTCTTATCAATATCCCAATCTTCACCATTTTTAGAGGCCCACTTTGCCAAACAATCGACAAATATATTCCATTCTCTGGGAATATGAAAAATGATTTTTGTTTTCCAAAGAATCATAGAGATGAAAGATTCATCTAACCATTGAGGCTGATTGTATACTAACCTCTTCCAGTTTCTGATTATTCAATATATCCACAATAGTCTAGAAGTTCTACTCAAGCATAATCCTCCTACATCTAAAAAATTGTTTGTGCTCAACAACAACCTTAATAGAAAGGACCTCCATCAACTTATTAGAGTGGCCAATCTTATAGATAGAAAATAAGAATACAACAACACCTTGTTCATTGTCATGACCAAATTTTACAGGGCAAAACACAACTAATTTTTTTTTTTTTTTTTTTGAAAGACAATAATAAGGGGTCAGAAATTAGCATATACATGGTGCAACTAGGTTGTCGATTAGTTAGGCATTCATACCACATCTATTCAGGGTATTGAGTAATTGTTATGTTCATTAGAGTATGGTCTACATTGATACCTACTACTTTCACTTATAGAAGTGGATCTCTTTAATGGTGATCTAGTATAGAGTGATACACTTAAAAGTATCATGTTGCATTAATAATTCCAATTGGGCTTTAGACATTGCATCTAATAGTTTCACAATGGAATTGTATCAAATGGATAGTACATATGTCATTACCTCATCACTTCGTATTATATAACTCCCACATATATATACCTCACTTTCCTTCTTCGCTCCTCGAATATTGCATCTAAATATATTAATTACTATTAACGTATATAGTAAAATGAGTTGTACTTATCTTACACATTATTGATAGAAGTAATATATAATGGCTAGATAAGTAAACAATTACCCTATTAATCTCTAATTGAATTAACACTCGCTAAAAGATACTAATTCTTCCACAACTTATCATTTATATGCTATCATAGTTATTATCGATTAACTATATCCATTCACAAAACATTATATTTTCTCCCCTTTATACTTAATGGCTAGATAAGTAAACAATTACCCTATTAATCTCTAATTGAATTAACACTTGCTACCATATACTAATTTTTCCACAACTTATCATTTATATGCTATCATAGTTATTGTCGATTAACTATATCCATTCACAAAACTTTATATTTTCTCCCCTTTATACTTACCAACTCACAAGTGATTATTTACTAATTAATTCATTACTATATTTACACAACTTATTTCCTAGCCATTAGATTCTTCAATCCATACTATATTAACTCACTACTAATACATGTAGTAAATATTGTTTAATGAACAACCTAGACAATTCTCCTCTTAGTCCTTAATAACATGTTCATTAAAATATTACCTCTCATTTAATTAAATTTAGGTGACACATAATGTATCATTTAATTCCTACACCATTTACCACTAATTATGGTGTCCAAAGGTTACTCTAACCTTAACAAATTCTACATATAATAGATCATATCCTAAATAGTCTTAATAGCCATTCTACTCCTTCAATATTCGTAATAAAATTTAGTACATATACCAATTGCCATTAATTAAAAGGCCTATATGCATCATTAAATAATTACAACATATTTATAATCCCTTAAATATATTATTACTAATACTAACCTTTCATATATATCCTAACCACTGATTATTCCTATGTCTAACATATTTTCTAACTAACTTCTCAACTTACTAACCAAACTCAATACAATAATTCCTCATATATTTCCTAAAACTAACTTTTACTAAATTTAATTTCTTTAATCATTTCTAATTTACTAATTTTCATACTTCCCATCTACTAACCTTACTACTAACTATCTTATTCTCATCAAATTTTCTCTTTAATTGCTACACTATTCCTATAGATAGTGGAAAATTGCATATTCATGAGACTTTAATTTGAGTGTGTGAGAGTGAGTTAATCTAAAGAATATGTAGAAAATATAAACTAAACAACTCTCTCAACTCAAGAACATCTCATTTCTCCCTAACTACGATGGCTAATTTGCTCTCAGATCAGACATCTTAGTGACATCCTAGAATGGGATATTGTATAACTAACATGAAATGATGCAACACTAGCATGAATATACAAACTAACATGAACATGCAAATGAAACTATGAACTACAATAACAAAGCATAGATATGAGATTGCTCTACAAATAAAGATCCTAAAAATGGTAATGATAACAATGATACGAATAATGCATATGCTTCTCTTAACAATGAACTATAATACCAATGCCTAAAAACTTGATAAGTTTGCTCTAGAAATACCTTGTATTTATAGATGTTTCAAAGGGATTGGGGTTAAGTTTGGTTTGTAGCAGGGGTAAAGGTTAAATAATAAAATAATAATATCCATGAACCCATCTTGAATAAAATATTCATTATGGAGAATCCACTCAATTATTAAATTATTATTTGAATAAAATAATAATATTCATGGGATCCACTTTGAGTAAAAAATTCATAATGAAGAATCCCACTTCAAATATAAAATTATTATTTGAATGAAATAATAATATCCATGGGATCCACTTTGAATAAAATATTCATAATAGAGAATTCCACTTCAAATATAAAATTATTATTTGAATGAAATAATAATATCCATGAGATCTGCTTTGAATAAAATCTTCATAATGGAGAATCCCACTTCAAATATTAAATTATTATTTTGAATAAAATATGATTTTCATGATCCCACTTTGATTAAAATATGATTTTGAAAATATTTGAATATAAAATTGATTTTTGAGGATAAATGCCCATTTTAATTTCTTTAAAATTGAATTTCATGTGTAAATTTTAAATGGGTTCAAATAGTTGATTAATTTGAATTTTTTATTTAAATCAAATTTGATTGATTTATCCTTAATTCTCCAAAATACATATGATTTTGACCTTAAAACCCTTGCTAATTTGGTGAAAGCCCTGATTAAAAGATGTGCCCAATTTTAGTTGTCTACAAATGCTCCTCTTTGAACTGATATGCGTAGTATATTGGTTCAAAGAATGCTCTTGAATCATTTTGGTTTTGATTCAAGTTGACAAATCTAATTGGTTATGGGAAAAAAAACCTGGATGCCCCAATTTGATTGGCTGGAGTAGAATGGATTGAATGGTTGAAGAACTTGGATGTGAAACTTAGATAGATGATGATTGTTATTAATATGTTGCCCCCTCAGAAATGAAATTGGAAAACTCCAATTGTATTTTTGAAAAATGATGATGAAAAGATTGTAGAACATGATAAGAGTGGTTGCGTTGGAGAACGAGATCACACAAAAACTTGAAATAACAAAATAATGTAATCACCAAGTGATATGGAAGATCAATCAACTAGGTCAAATAGATGAGACATTCCCATCTCAGGATCTAGAGATTGGAAAACTAACATGTCCTAGCTCAAGATATAGAGTTGGTCAAATAACTAGTTCAAGATAGAACCATTAGCTGTAGAGCTAAATGTGGTTAACTTAGATTGATGTAGGATAATCACTTGCAATGAAAAACTAATGCAATTTTTTGGAAATCTGTGAAAAAAATTCAGTGGAGGAAAATTCAAGTTGTCTAGTGCATATAGTACACATAGCAAAGATTAAATATGATGTGGCTGATTTGGATGGATCTAGTTTAGACAATGGTTTTATCAGTGAAACTAGAGACAAGGCAATGCTTTATCAAATGTGAAGAGATGGGATGGATACAATGGTTCAGAGATTGGTGTGGTAGAAATAGGAGAGAATTCCAATGAACTAGGTGGTACCAATCATATGAGGTATGTGATCAAAACATGAAGGCATGGGTGCCTTTAATGAGCAAGAATTTATAGATCAAATATAGATTGTTTTGGTGCCCCTAGTGATAGAATCAAATGATGAAAATGGATAGATTGTTCAGATTGAGCATGGATGCACCATTGGGTTTGATGATGAATCGAGGATAAGGGACTTTAATTGGACACATGGTAGACTGATGATGTTGTTGTTGAGAAAGATAGTTTCTATGGTATCAAGTGTCCTTGGGGTCATGAATAGAGGGTAAACCTCAAACTTTATACCAAACCTTTGAAAATAACTTTTGGATGAGACAAAATGAGAGCTGAAGGAACGAAATGCAAACCTAGGCAACATGAAATGTAATGCAAACCTAAGTTATGAAATGCAACTAATTTTCACTTTTTGTGAAGAGATGCCTTTTAATTATCATCATTGAGCACTAAAAATATGATATAGTACAATTACCACTAGTTCACCCATGGTAATATGAATGCTTTATCATTCTAAGAAAACAAAAAGAAAACTATGTACAGGAAAGAAAACTATTTACATTATGTACAATATTGACAATAAATTACAAAATTACCATAGAAAACAAAAAAAAGACCCATGATTTCATCCTGGCATCTCTAGTCTCAGACATCATCAAGTCACTAGAAATCATGGCATAAGAGAAAATAAGCATTTTTCAATCCTTTGTACTTGTAGTTGCTGGTCCATCTCATAATAGGTGTATCATAGTCATGCTCTGGGCCATGCTTAAGAATAATATATTCAAACTAAGGACTATTTTTTCCACTATGAGGTGCATTTAATCTTGTCAACCCAAGGACGTATACTTGAAATGGTCGGCACAATATGTGCACTAGGTCTCTTAATGAGTCACTAAGCTTATGTTGTAGGAAAGTAAAATGCAAGGAAAAGAACTTACACTATTGCTGCAAGAAACTAACACAGTTAACTCTACAAATATTTGAAATACAATGAAAGACTAACAAATATTCCAACTCAGTTCATCCACTATAACTATTCTCACATATGCTGTAGGAAGGAACTTGCAACTTCTACTTACAATACTAAGAATGCTTGGAAATAAATCAATTCTAACCTAATCTAATCCACCTTCCAAGTGGGCCCCCTTGGTTGGGTTCAACTAAACTACTAACACAACATAGAAACCAAAAACTTATTTCATTACATCTCATAAATTTGTTACATAACACAAAACTATAAAAATATGAATCACTGTAAAAGTTAACAGTCTATTCTCATAAAATCTTTCTTCTAACTAGCTAAACTAACACACTTGGGTTGATTCTTATATATAGGAGATCAACACTTATTCCCATAATAGAAAAGTAAATAACCTAGCTTTAAATCCACAAGAGAGAAGGAAAATAACAACTCAAGGTGGGAAGAAGAGATAAAAGCTTAAGGTAGGAATAATAAAGTCTGAACATCCACTCGCCATAGAAATAAATGCAGAGAATGCAATAAGTCTTGATAGCTCCTCCATACTCACTGTCATGTCCTTTGGAATTGTTACAACTTTCCTCTGCCGTGGCTACACCTTAGCATTCTTTTCTCCTTGAATGTTGTTGGCACTCATCTTTGAATTCTCCCAATCATCTTTTAGCTTCATTGCTAACAGGTTAGTTATTATGCAGAGACATGTTTGAAAATAATCATTTATCAAATTAAATTAAAATATAAGAACACACATTTTGATAATTATATGAAATACTACATAATATATATAATACTAGCAAAAGATAGCATAGTATCTACCCATAGGTTTATCATAGGTTTCGGTAAACATAGGTCCACAAATGTTTTGAAAAAGATAAAATAGAGTATGAAAAAAGTGTTTAAAACTATCATGAAATAAAGGCAATATTTGGCCTCATCATCTGCCCCCTACTAAACTAATGCTTGTCCTCAAGCATTGCACTTTCTTGTTAAAGACTTGAACTCTCCAATTTTAGTCCTTCCTTTCCTACCGCTCTTGAAGGTATAGTAAAATCCTCCCGTTCTCTCCTACACTTCCCTTCTGTGATCTTCCTACAGCTTGTCGAGTCTATCAACATTAATGTCATATAAAGGCCATAGGAGCATTGGAGGTTGCATGGTTAGGGGACACCACAATTCTAGTCTGGCATGCTTCCCTAACTCTAAATACTTTGGAACCTTGTGAAGTGCTGCCTCCAAGTTGATGGGACTATGTGGTTCTGACTTTTTAAGTGATTCAGGCAATCTGGCCCATCTACTCCTAGCACTAGTCATAGCTCTCTAGAAAGCAAAGTAGGGAAAATTCTCATAATTAGCATAAGCCTTAGCTCTAGTAGCAAAGATCCTATCCCTTACTTCCGGATTCTTCTTTCCATAAGTTAATGTGAACCAATCCCTGATAATTTTTTCTGGCTTGCTACTCTTGGCTCTTAAAGGCAAGGGCTTTGTCCTTTCCTCATCCCTGTCATTATTCAGTTGCCTGTCATAGTTTGCTTCATTGGACATCCAGGACATGAGGGCTCATAAATGTATATCCCCTATATAGAGCAAGGGATTCCATTGTCTCTGAAGGGATAAAAAAATTATGAACATATAATTCACAAAGAAAATTCTACTGTCAAGGTGGTAGAGTATGATATAATCCATAAAATTCTTGTGCTGATTTAAACTCTGAATTAATATCCTTAAGAGTTAACATTAGTTGAAACAAAAGAAATTGTTCTTTCAAATAGAGAGCATAAACTCTTGGTAGTTGTCTACAAGCAAGTGCCTGACTAGCCAACTTGAGGCATGATCCATCCATTGCTTTTGACTTACTAATTGTTCTTTTAAATCTGCAATTTCTTCACCTTGAGATGGTATGGCTTATTCAACTTTTTTCTCTCTTCTTTCCACAAGGCCTCAGCAAACAAATGTTTTCCAAACAACTAAAAAAGGAGTTTGTACAATGTAATAGAACCACTATCTTCTTCATGATTTATTTTCCTCTTTCTCTATTCCTTCCATAAATGTTCTATAAAATCAATAATCCATGTTGATTTATGGGGAACTAGGGTAGTGTTTGGATCAACTTGCTCAAGAATTGTTTCATCCCTATAGCTTGAAGTACCTGGTTGGTCTACTGGGGTATCATTTGAATTTTCTTTGATTTCATCCCTACATTCCTTATTAGGATTTTTGAGAATGCTTTTAATTTCAATATGGGGAGGAGAGTGATCAGAGACAATTTACATAGGGTATTCCTTAGTAGATGTTTTGGACAAAGTAGAATTTTTAGAAACTTTCTGTCTCTTCCTAGAGCTTCTCCTTACAGGGGTTTCTTCTTGTATTACAACCTTTTGCCTACCTTTCCTTTTGGGTGTCTCTACTATAGGAATAGTTGCTGCAAGACTTTTATTAGTTCTCTTTTGCCTTACAAGTGTAGGGTTTGGTTCTTCCTTTTCCTAAACAAAGATTTCTTGTTGCAATTTTCGTTTCCTCTTTGCTCTGCTAGAAGTAAGTTTTGGGGTTTCTTGCACAGGTGAAGGCATAGTCTCTTGAATAGGGATAGTTTCTTGCACATTTTCTTGGGTATTTTTGGCTTTAGCCTCTTGGGTATTTCGTTTAGTAGGCTCATTGGTGGGGACTACATTTTTCTCATTGAGTTGTTCACTAGGGGTAGCTTGGGGTTGTAGAGTTTTGGCTTGTAAAAATTCATCCCATGTCATGAGAGACACATCCCTAAGTGACCTTTCTGTCAGTAACATAATTAGGGTATGATGGGTAATGGAATTATCTTTTCCTTTTTGAGTTTCCTTTGCACTAATACAGAGCATATTGTACAAGAAATTTGGAATGTTTACTAAAATATTATGCCTTATACAACTAAGTAACTTGAAATGATGTGTGTGTAAGTATGAGAATGTTATAAATGGAAAAATAAATATGTAAATAAGCAATACTAGGAAAGAATCTAAGCGAGTTAATGCATGAAAAGATATTACCATAAGATAGGAGAAAGCTTCAAGATCCAACACCATGAGACAAGATATTTGAAAAGGGGAAAGCAAAGAAAACCCCTTGTGAAATTATGAATGAGGCATGAAAAGCCTAAGAAGAGAGAGAGAGAGAGAGAGAGAGAGAGAGAGAGAGAGAGAGAGAGAAATCTCTCATACAATAATTGAGAAGAGGAAAAAAACCTCATTAGAAATGAGAGAGGAGGGCCATCTCTTAAATAGAGATGTGAGAGAGGAGTTAGAATGTAACTCCCATGTCTATGAATGCCACCATTCATAAGTGTGTGAGGCCAAGTGTGAGATTCCTTTTAAGGAGGAATAATCTAAATTAAAAATTACAATAAATATTTGTCCTCACATATTCCACTAGAGGACAAAATAAGATGTAGTGGAAAAAGGACAAAAAAGAAATATATTAGGATACCTTGGCTTATATCCTAATATATTATAACAATAAAGAAAGGAGGTCTAACCTTGGTTTATAAACACACCAAGGAAAGATTACAACTTCTAACACCCCCCTTTAATCTTTACTTGGGGTAATTATATCAAGGGGTATTAAACCCATAATTTACAACAATCTGCAACTTAATCTTCAATATGAAGTAAATTGATTGTCTTCAAGCCATATGGTACATTTTCAGATCCAAGAGAAGTACATGAGTCCTTTGAATGTGATGAAGTGGAAACATAGAAACATCTTCATATGTGAAAAAATGAGAAGGTTCCTTGATGGATCACCTGGAAAAAAAGTAAAGAACAAAAAACAAGACAACTATCCACAAGTAGAATTAAATAGAATGGTCAAGTTAGTAAAAAAAATGAAGTTATAATAATTTAATCAAGGAGGAACTAAGAGAGATGATGATAAATGAACGTGTTCACCAACATGTAGTGGAGTTAACATGATATCTAAAATAAGTCATAAGCTCAAAATGATCATAATAGATGCAATAAATCTCTCATGAAAGGAACATACTAATGCACAAATGACCACAGACAAGGCCAACTAATGAAACTTGCATCAACATTGCGTCAATCACATGGATATAGATAGTCCACTAAGAGTCATCCCACTACAAGCGAATGGGTCACGACTCCATCACCTACATGACTCACGATCTAGGCAATAAAGTATGCAGAACATTATCACATTGTATAGTTATCAAAGAAATATAAGAGAGACAATAATAAATAAGTAGAACATGTGCCTCAAGCACCAAATAATTCAAGTTATAGATTTTCCAAGAATGATTGCCGATGTGGACCAAAGGAAGGGTTTATGAGGAGTAACAACATATTGCCTTCAAATAAGAAATCCATCTTGGACAAGCAACATCATTGCCACGAGGAAAAAGATCAACATGGGTCAAAAAAACTTTCTCAAATAGAGTCTCCAATATTGGAGTGCTCCAAGATATGGTAGTCTCCTCAGCTATACACTAAAAAATTAGCAAAGTGTAGGAAGTCATACCATGAATAAATCACAACTAGGAGCATACACCAAGGAGACAAGGAGTTTAGAATGGGAAATCCACCTAAAATATCATCCTCACATTGAGGAACAAAGTGGAACCAATGGAGGGAAACTCCATTGAAGTAAGTGCACACCAATTATAGGTTGGAGGGATACTCCACGAGCCAGATAAGACAACTATGAGTTAGTTTAAAATTGTCGGGTCCACCATAGTTAACCTTGAAAAAATTGGCTCCCGATGCAACTTACACAAGATCAAATAAAAATCATATAAGCCAATGGTATAAAACCATAAACTACTACCATGAGCATAAAGAGATGTTATAAAAGTATAAAACTACAACCATGTGTAGATAGATCAATAGAATATAGTAAAATCAAATCATTAGATAATGAAGGCAATAGTGTAAGATAACTCATAAACCTGAATAATTTGAGATAAATAAAAAGTATTTGGAAGAGCAATAAGCATAAGTTATCAATTAAAATCTCCATGCAAGGTGAACACAAGTGAGAAGATATTAAGGATGGGCCCACCAACAAAAACAAGAATCTAATTCTTAGCTATCCATTCACCTTTGTTAAACGTGGCTGTCAAAATCCATTCTTGGAAATGGTAGCAATGGAACAATTAAATCAGCAGGTATTTGGTGCAGTTTCTTCCTTGCAACTATTTGAAAATCAATTTATTGACTTGAGTACCTTGACTGGTAAGGAAAAATATCTTGAAGGTTTAAGGTCTGAATGACCTCAGCCAACAGAGCTGAACAACTAGAGCATTTAGTCTTTCAACCCAAATAACCTTACTACTCTGATTAAAAACCCACAAATGATAATGAGATGTAGATGTGACTCTAGTTGATTGATTAGCTCAGTGGTGAGAGCATATTCAATTGGGTCGCAAGACAAAATGCTTGACAAAAAAAAAAGCAAACCTACTCCAATGCTAACCTCCAAACACAAGATAGTTTCTCAACGATAGTTAAGGGGAACAAAACACCAAGAAGATACAAAATGCAGGGTGCAATGAGCATGAACATAGACGAATTGAAGTTTTTGCCTTGTCTTGTCTGTTTAGATGCTGGCTATGCTCTAGACTTAAATAATGTGCAGGAGAAAATCGATTTCCATTTCCATACATTTAACATTCTCTCCAATCTAAATGTGGAATGAGTGAAAAAAAAACCCCAAATGCATAACCTAAACAAACATAGCACAATATATGAAAAAAAACAAAGGTGTTTTTACTGATAACTTCTCAATAATTGTTCTGTTGACAGCACAATCTGGTCAGTTTTGAAGCTGCAATTACAAATTCTTTACCATACTTGTTTCCAAGAAATGCAAAGTGCCAAAAGATTGGATGAGCTTCACGATAGAAAATTAGACACCCGTGGCAGAAGAAAGGCTGAAAGAAATGATTAAACTTATTCACGCCAGGGAAGCATGCATGCAAGGGAAAAAACCAACAATCAATAATGAGCTGCAGAAAAATGTATAGGAAAAAAAATGCGTAAAACGTAAAGATAATTGCCAACAATCAATAAAAAACGATATGCTGCAAAAAAGAATTGAAGAAGCCTACTGCCAGCAAGGTAAGATAGGAAATGTTTTAAATTTATAAAACAAAATGTATATGATAAAAGTAATCTATTGTAAGTTCTAAGTTTATTTTTAACAATCACACTTAGAATAATTTGATTAATATAATTGAAGAATATTATTTTAATTAAATGATAAGTAGAATCAATATATAAAATATTTAAAATTAAACAAATTGCACAATTTAATATAAGTGCTATCTAATAAATGCTTTTTGTTTTGGCAGCACACCTTCCAAAACAAGAGCAAAAAAAATGATCTTTTTTTTGAACGAAAAATCCTTTGGCGACAAGCCTTCCAAAGAGGGTTAGAAAATAATGATAAAAAAAAGTACAATAAAACCTGCACACACAAGATGTTAGAATGAGCAAACAACCAAAATACAAACTTCTTCTCTCAATGACGTCTCCAAATAAGGTGTGTTCCAATGAATGGTAACCTTCAACACAAAAACTTAAAACGAGGATTAGTAACCAAGCTTTGATACCATGTTAGAAATGGAAAAAGAAATATGTAAATAAGCAATACCAGGAAAGAATCTAAGCGAGTTAATACATGAAAAGATATTACCATAAGATAGGAGAGAGAAAGCTTCAAGATCCAACACCATGAGACAAGATATTTGAAAAGGGGAAAGAAAAGAAAACCCCTTGTGACATTATGAATGAGGCATGAAAAGCCTAAGAAGAGAGAGAGAGAGAGAGAGAGAGAGAGAGAGAGAGAGAGAGAGAGAGAGCAATCACTCATACAATAATTGAGAAGAGGAAGAAAACTCATTAGAAATGAGAGAGAAGGGTCATCTCTTAAATAGAGATGTGAGAGAGGAGTTAGAATGTAACTCCCATGTCTATGAATGCCACCATTCATAAGTGTGTGAGGCCAAGTGTGAGATTCCTTTTAAGGAGGAATAATCTAAATTAAAAATTACAATAAATATTTGTCCTCACATATTCCACTAGAGGACAAAATAAGATGTAGTGGAAAAAGGACAAAAAAGAAATATATTAGGATACCTTGGCTTATATCCTAATATATTATAACAATAAAGAAAGGAGGTCTAACCTTGGTTTATAAACACACCAAGGAAAGATTACAACTTCTAACAGAGAATCTACTTTCACATGTAAGGTACTTGATCATATGCATGACTAATTCATTGTATGGCAGCAATAGTGACATTCTCTTGCAACCTTGCTTTGTAATGTCCATTTGAGGATTAGTCGATCTAGTAAATTGAGCTCTTGCTGACCTTGCATCATGTGTGCTGGGATAATGTTCTCCAATTGTAGGCAACCTAGTTACTTCAGCAATGTGTTCCTTTGTTGCAATCACTGTTAAACTCCAAAAGGAAGCTTCACCTTCATCAAATGTCCTTGTGAATTCTACAGCTGCCTCCTCATTAAATGCAGTCAAACTCAAAAAATACCCTAACCATCCGCATGCATTAAACCTTCTTACGACCTCCACATCTGAGAGCAACATAGAATGTTCCACTAGTTCTCTCCTCTGCAACTGTCCACTCATTTTCTTAACACTTTCTCTATCTGCTCTATTTTTCCCCTTTTGAATTCAAGTTGCTTTGTTGTTTTACAAACTCAACTCACATTTCTTTGATTTAACAGGCAAGACGAATTGTTATGCACAATAATACGGCTTTAAAGAAGGTAAATCATGAATATGTGTGAGAATCATCTGAAAATGGGGTTTAGATCACATACAATTTGAACACAAGTCACATCACAACTTAAAAAAAGTTGTTAAAAAATAAGGGGTATGACACCTCACTTGTGTACTTATGGAAATTAAATTCCATCAATGAAGGAAATACAAAGATTTGAAAAAGTCTTTACGGATAAATAGAAATTCCATTGGATATTAGTGACCTTCCTTGCCCCTTGCTAAATATGGAAAAGTGTCCACACTTTACAAACCTAGTATGGGTAAGGGACTGTCATAATGCTGCCATCATATAAAGAATACAATATTAAAAATAATTAACGAAATTTGTGTACTATAAGTGAATAATAATTTGAAAGTGTTATACCTGTCAACTGATCATCACACATACTTGAAAAGGTGGCAAAAATTGCATCAACAGTGATATCATTCATCAGCAAGTTGTGGTGTTTATTGGAAACATAAGAAATTGATGACATGGAAGGCAGATGGGTGAAAGATAAAGAAATGAAATGAGGTGGATGGGTGGAAGAAAAAAAATGAGATGGATAGAGTGAATGGAGAAATCTGGAACTTTATGTGGACATAAAGTTTTTATTATGAACATGCACAAAGGAATTAATGTTGAAGAGTGGTAGGCAGAAGGTTGACACCTTCGACTACAGGAAGAGTTACCTGATGTGTATTTGAATTGGGCCAGTAGAACTGCTGTAGGAAGTCTTCTTTTTTTTGGGGCCATTTATATAATTTGAGTCTGTGACCATTGACTAGTAATTTGAAAGGTACTGGATCACTGGTAGTTAATTGAACAACTCTATTATCAAAGATATGAAAAATTTAATTTGGTCCCAACCATCTTGTCTACAATTTTTGGCATATCTTTAAATCTGGAATCATATAGTAGTGCTCAATCACCAACTTGAAATTGTTTACTGATAATATTGGAGTTATACCATTGTTTCCTTTATTTCTATATAAGTTTAGTGCATTCCAAAGTAGCTTTCCACATTTCATCTAGAGAGTTAAGATGTAGAAGATGTTCTCTTTGTGCTACAAGAAGTTCAATATCCAATTCCAATGTTGTCCTTAAAGTTCTATGTTAAAATTCAATTGGAAGAATTGCTACCTTTCCATACAAGAGCTCAAATGGTGTGAATCCTATAGTAGTCTTCGAGGTTGTTCTATAAGCCCAAAAAACTTCTTGTAATCTACTGGTCCAATCCCTACAATGTAGATAAACCATTTTTGTTAGGACATTCTCCAATTCATAGTTTGTGACCTCTGCTTGTCCATTAGCTTGAAGGTGATAAGGACTGGATTTTCGGTGCCTGATGTTATACTGTTTCATCAAGTCTAAGATCATATTAGAGGTAAGTTTCACACCTTGGTCAATGAATAGCTCTTTGGGTACACCATAGAGAGTAAAAATTTCTTCATACAAAAATTCAACAAATTTTTCATCATGAGCGTGCTTCATGGCCTTGACTTCAACGCATTTTGTTAGGTAATTAGTGCACACAAGAATATAGGATTTTCCATTAGATGGAGGATCAATTGGACCAATGAAGTCCATGCCCCATTTGTCAAATGTTGTTAATGCCATCTCAAGATTAAGAGACATTTCATCTATTCTTGTTGGTCAACCCATCTTTTGACACTTGCCACACTTTTGTATATGGTTTGCTGCATCTTTGTGAATTGTAGGCGAATAATAACTAGTTGTCAAGATTTTCAAGGTTGTTCTTTTTGTTGCAAAATATCCTCCACATGGTTTATTATGACATACATGTAGAATATCATATGTCTCATCCTTTCTCACACATCATCTCATAACTTCATCAAGTCTAGTGTAAAACAAGAGATTATCTATCTAGGAGAAATGGAAACTTTTCTCTACAAGTAGCTTCTTTTCCTTGTAAGAAAAATGTTCTGGTATTTTATTGGTTGTAATTAATTAGCAATGTCTACATACCATGGAGTTTGAACAAAAATATGAAATAAATGCTCATCTGGAAATGCATCATCTACCAAAGTAGTATTAGTATCATCATGATGGATTTTTGATAAATAATCAACTACAACATTGGCTTTTCTAGGCTTATCAACAATAGTTATATCAATTTCTTGCAAAAATAGTAACCATCTTGCTAATCTACCAGTTATAGCAGGTTTATTTATTAGATATTTAATTGCTACATGATCAGTATGAACAAATATGGAATAGCTAGTTATGTAATGCTGAAATTTGCTTAGGGCATAAACTACTACTAGCAGTTCTTTTTCTGTCACTATGTAGTTTAATTCTGGTCCATGAAGGCTCTTGCTAATATAATAGATTGCATTTTCAAAATTTTGGGATTGTTGTGCTAGAATTGCACCTATGGCATAATCAGAGGCATCTGTATATATGTGAAAAGGTAAATTCCAATCAAGGCCTTGTAAAACTAGGGCTATAGTCATAAGTTTCTTAAGCTGCAGGAAGGCTTCATCACATTTGGATGTCCAACTAAATTCAGCTTCTTTTGTGAGTAACTTATACAAAGGACTAGCTATTTTGCTGAAATCTTTTGTGAAACATTTGTAATATCCAGCATAACCTAGAAAAGATCTTACATCTTTTGATTTTGTAAGTATGGGCAATGTTTGAATTACCTTTATCTTAGCTAGATCCACTTGTATTCCTGTAGCTGATATGAAATGACCAAGTACCACGCCTTCCTGCATGAGCATGAAACACTTTTCACTATTAAGTGCCAAATTATGTTCTTGAGATCTTACCATAACCTTTTCAAGATTCATCATTGATTCCTCAAAAGTGACTCCAAATGTTGTGAAATCATCCATATATATTTCTATACAATCATGTGATATATCAGCAAAGATGCTAATAACTACTCGTTGGAATTTTGTAGGAGCATTACATAGACCAAAGTTGCAAAAGTACCCCATGGACATGTAAATGTGGTTTTGTCTTGATCTTCAGGAGCAATACTAATTTGGTTATAACCACTATACCCATCTAGAAAAGAGAAATACTTCTTTCCAACTAGAGTGTCCAGAACTTGGTTTAGAAATGGTAAAGGAAAGTGATATTTTTTGGTGACCTTGTTCAATTCTCTGTAATCTACAAAAATTCTCCATTTTCCTCCCTTTTAAGGCACTATGAATAGGGTGACACCCATCTACTATCAATTATAGGATAAATAAAACCAGGGTCAAGCAATTTTTGCAATTTAATTTTAACTATATCTATAAGGCTTGAATTTATCCTTCTCTAGGGTTGACGAAGTAGTAGACAACCTTCATTAATGTATATCCTATGGGTGCATAGTGTAGGACTCAACCCTTTCATATCACTATAGTCCCATGCAAAGGTCTTTTCATGCCTTTGAAGCAACTCTTTTAATTGTTCCATCTGTGTGGGTGTTAATTTGGGATTAACATGGAGATTATGACCTTTAGTAAGTTCAACAGTAGTGGTGGACTCTATCATAGTAGCTTCAGAGATTGGACTTGCTTCTAATTCACACGGTAAGACTGGATGAAGAATATTAGGTTCTTTGAGAAAAATAAAATTCTTATCACATTCTTCATATGTTATTAATTCCAACACAAAACTTTCAGATACATCTTTTTCTACCACACAACTGTTAGTGAGGACATCTGAAGTACTGAATCTTCCTCTTGCAGTTTTAGAAAAGATTGTCTATGCAACATCATGAGTATACAATAGAATTTAACTCTTCTTCTTCATCCCCTAAATTTGGCCAAACAGATGTGCTCAAATTTGGTAATTGTTGGGTTGGAGGATACAAATCAAATTTCTTTATTGCTTGGCCATTTGATATGGTCATATTCCCTAATCTACAACTTATATTTGCATCAACTATGGCTAACCATGGTCGACCTAGGATGACAGGGTAACCAGATAGATTAACTTTGGGGGATAAAATCATGAAGTTTGTAGGATATTCTAGAGAATCTAAGGTTACAACTATGTTTTCTATCATCCCATCAGGGGTGACAATAGAACTATCTGCAAGTTGTACAATTGTTGGTGTAGCCCTTAGTCCTTCTATTTTCAACTTCTTCATAGTATCCTTGGTCATGAAATTTATAGTAGTGCCAGGATCTATTAAAGCATTTTTAACAAATTGACCATTTATATTGACATTCACTATTGGACTTCCTGGATTAGAATATTTTGGTGTGATTAGTTTCCCTAACATGATGTCAACCAATTGTCCCACAACATGGACTGTGGTGGGGTCCTTTTTCTTCCTTTTAGGTTTCTTTGAGTAGGCTTCTCTAATGGATTTTCCATAAAATGGAACATCCTTAATGGCTTGAAATAGGGGTATTTGGACATGTATGCTTTTTAGCTGATCAACAATGTCAAATGGTTGGTTCATCTGTTTGTTCAGGTTTCTTTTGTATAAGCTTTTTTGGAAAAGGAGGTTCCATTGCTAGTTGAGCTTGGGTTGACATGGTAACATTGTTTGGGGCAACTATTTCAACAATTGAGAGTTCTCATGCTGTAGGAGGGTCTAGTATTTTAGTTATAAGAGGTAGTTTAGGCACTAGTAAAGTTGAACCAGATCTCAGATGTATATCTGCAACACCCAAAGTGTAAGCAGGATACTACTGAGCATCAACACTATACATGGGCTACTGTGGTTATTGGCTATTTGGGTTTGGCTAAAGTTGTGTAGGTAATTGTGTCTGCTTTTGAGGTTTAGGATTTGCAAGTGGTGGCATTAGAGCAAGTTGTTGAACTGGAGGTGGTAATTGTGGAGTACCAGTATTTTGGTTAGACCATTATTGAGATCCCTTCTATTGGTTCATAGACTACTAATTCCCTTGGGGTGGTTGCCATTGGTTCTACTAGTTCTACTAGTAGTTTTGTTGGTTCTACTATTGGTTACTCTATTAGTTAGGCCAAGGTGGTTGGGAATTCTCAGGCCATTGGGATTGTTGTGGATTGTTTTGCCTAGCATTGTTCCAATTAGGTTGATATTGTGGAGGACCTTGGGCTTTGCCATTGATTACCATATGAATTTGAATTTTGCAAAGGGTCCTGAGGCATACCTTGATGTTGGGCCCATGGTCAGCATTGAGAAACAAAGAATACTTGCTCATCATCTCCATCTATCTTGACGTACTTAGTTGGAAGATGCTGGTTCTCCATGCTTGCGACTAGTTTACATTGGCAATCCTTCTTTTGCTTTCGGCAATGAGGACAATATTCAGCTAGTTGTAGCTTAGCTTCTTCATACTTATTTTTTGCAGTCATCGTGTCAAGATGTGTAGAAACATCGGTGATGATGTCTTGTTTGAAATCTGACAATAGGTTAGATATCTCAAGCTTTGAAATGCCTTGACTAATTCCTTTAGTGACTGTGGGATGAGGTCCTCAGCCTTTCTTTATGGTTGACCTTGAATAGTTCTCACAGATCTCTTTGAGGTCTTCTCAAGAAGATTGATATACATCACCACCAACCATCAACTCAAGTGCTTCTAAATAGTTATTATTCACACCTCTTAGAAAGACTAGCTTTTGTTAATCCTCAAACAACACATGCTAAGGAGTCTTCTGCAGTGTATATAAGAAATGTGAAACATAGTCTTCTAATGTTTCTTCCTCCTTCTGAAATATCTTAAAGACATCATCTCCTCTTGAACCAAATTCTTCTTAATACTTTTTGTACTTATCTAGAAATAGAGTTTGCATTTCATCCCAACTTTCTATTGCATTGGCTCTTAAGCCCATGAACCATAGTAGAGTTGATTCTTTCAATGTTGCTGGAAACAATTTAAGCTTATGGGCATCGGTGTTGTAGTTAAAACTATGACAAAGTATATCAAAATCAAACAAGAAAGTATCAGGTGCTTCTGTTGCAAGACCATAGAACTTTGGAAGGGCAGTGATAGGTATATTCTTGAGATTATCAGTATTTAAAAAGCTTGGGAGAGGAAATGGAAAATTAGGTTGTGCCATGATTGGAGGTATTAGATTATGAGGTTGCTGCTAAAAAGGGACATTGGGTATTGGATGATTAACAACTAGTGGATTTAGAGCAGTTTCATCAAGAAAACTGACCAAAACTTTAGTAAAAGGTTGAAGACCACTTGTATCTATTGGTTTAGCTCTTAATGATGATGTTGTGGGAAAACTAGGGCTTGCGTCTTCAAAAGGTAACTCAACTTCTTCTTCTTTAATTTCTTTGTTCAAATTAATAGACTCTTGTAGAAGAAATCTACCATATTCATCTCGTTGTCTTCCTCTTCAATGCATGCAATTAAACTTTTCACACTAGTGAAAGAAGCTTCAAAACTAGAAATTTCTAAAAAACTTTATCTAAGAACTATGACTCAAAAATGCTCCTAGCTTGACACCATCCTCGACAACGGTGCCGAAAATGGTCCGCCTCACAATAGGTGTATCATAGTCATGCTCTGGGCCATGCTTAAAAATAATATATTCAAACTAAGTACTATTTTTCCCACTATGAGGTGCATTTAATCTTGTCAACCCATGGACATATACTTGAAATGGTCGGCACAATATGTGCACTAGGTCTCTTAATGAGTCACTAAGCTTATGCTGCAAGAAATTAAAATGCAAGGAAAAGAACTTACACTATTGCTACAGGAAACTAATGCACTTAACTCTACAAATACTGGAAATACAATGAAAGACTAACAAATATTCCAACTCAGTTCATCCACAATAACTATTCTCACATATGCTGTAGGAAGGAACTTACAACTTCTACTTACAATACTAAGAATGCTTGGAAATAAATATATTCTAATCTAATCTAATCTAACTTCCAAGTGGGCCCCCTTGGTTGGCTTCAACTAGACTACTAACACAAGAAAGAAGCCAAAAACTTATTTCACTACATTTTAGAGTTTTTTATTTTTTGATCAATAATAAGAGTTTATTGAAAAAAGATAATAACCAAGTTAACCTTGGCTTGAACTAGTAACAACAAGAGGTGAGATATATCCAACTCAAAAAAATCAATACATCAAGAAGAGTCAACAACTACACCAGGGGTTAGGAACTATGTCTTTCCTCTACCTCGAGACTAAGACCGAAGGATCATCTCAAAAGGCTCTTTTGTCCCCCACTTCTCCTTTTTTCCCTTCACTACCTGCCATCCATCTTCCACCCTTGTGGCTTGTATCTACCATGCCGACTCCTTATAAGAATGAGAAACCCCTTCATTTCCCTTTTTTTGCAATGTCACTTGTGCTGCAACCTTTTCATAATGTTTACGCTTCTCCTATCCTATTGGAGTATCCGTGCCTACCTCAACCTGTTGCTTGCCCTTTCCTTCCTCAATTGATGAGATTCTATTCAATTTTTGAGGCACATTTGTGGCTGTTGGAGATATCCTTTTTGGAGAATCCGTAACAATTTGGGAGAAACTCTTTTGTTTCTCACCCCCTTCCAAATTCTTCACTACCGTGTAGTGTTGTTCCTTACTATCTTTCCACCAAGATGCTTCTCGATGGACTCTCTCTTTTGAGAAATTTTCAGCCAAATGTCCCACTTGGTGACATCACCTGCATCTAAATGGGATACCTTCATAATCCAAGGGTTGAATCCAACAACCCTTTGAAGTTTTAATCTCAATATCTTCCGGTAGCCCAAAATGAAATATTCATTTCAATTAAAACTCGAGCATAGGTGGAATGCAAAAGGTTTGAGGATCCTTCATCTACCATTAAGAAATCACCTAAAAAATTCCCAATAGCTTCCAGACAGGAATTAAACCATAAGTGGAAAGGAAAATAGGGAAGCCTTACCCATATTAGGATTGTCTCAAAACCTTCTAAATTTGGACAAAAATTTGGGTGCCATGGTTTCAACATTAGGACATTTTGATCCTCCCAACACCAAAAATGATCACACAGAACCATCTTTTTATCTTGGGTGTTCTCAAAAACTATGATAAAAAACCCTTTAGCTGCAGGGTAAATCTAGATTGTTCCTATTAACAGCGGTCTTGAGTTCTCTATGATCCATTTATGCAGCTTGCTCAAGCTTGGCCACAATCTGCAGAACCTTCCTATTAATCTGAACTTAGAGAAGACTAAAACATTATGCATCACTTCCTCATCTACCCCTGTATCTAAAACTGCAGACAAACCCCCTCCCTTTTTTTGCACAGGGGGTCTTGAAACTATACCTCATTTTCTACCTCCACCATGGCATTCATTCTAGTCACCTCCAACAAACCCATCCCCCTCATTTCCTTCACCATCACCATTAAATCTACCCCATTAGCTAAAAAGCCTCCTATTTTTCCACCACCAAAACATCCTACCCTTTCATGGCCTCTGCTACCCTCATTGTTGATTCTCGTCTTACTCTAGCCATTGATTTTCATAAAACCCTGTGCACCCTATTTTCCTCCATCCACACCTTCTTCCATGTCACTACTCCTGTTCCCTCCTTTTCTTGCACTCTTGGGTCCACCAAAATGAAGGAGCAAATTTATTTCATTGGTGCTTTTGTCCCTATTTGTTGTGCGTCCCAAACCATTCGTTGCCTTGAAACCCTTGACCATTCTACCATTGTTCTTAGCCTTTCCGAGCTGAGCTAGTGGGGAGGAGGCCTGTCAAATTTGGCCATTTCCATGTAGCTATCCTAAAGAAACCCTAGGCACCACAAAAATAGTAATAGAGGTACTTAGGAGTGCTATTTTTCAAACTTAAGGGGATAACCAAACTTTACATTTTAGAAATTCATTACATAATATAGAACTATAAAATCATGACTCACTGTAAAAGTTAACAGTTTGTTCTCATAAACTCTTTCTTCTAATTGGCTAAACTAACACACTTGTGTTGATTCCTATATATAGGAGATTGACACTTATTCCCATAGTAGAAAAGTAAATAACCTAGGTTTAAATTCGTAGGAGAGAAAGAAGGAAAATAACAACTCAAGGTGAGAAGAAGAGATGATGGCTTAAATAAAAAATAATAAAGTTTGAACATCTGCTCACCATAGAAATAAATGTAGAGAATGCAATAAATCTTGATAGCTCCTCCATACTTGCTGCTGTGTTCTTTGGAACCATTACAACTTTCCTCCGTCATGGCTACACCTTAGTGTTCTTTTCTCCTTGAATGCTATTGGCACGCATCTTTGAATTCTTCCAATCATCTTTTAGCTTCATTGCTAACAGGTTAGTTATTATGTAGAGACATGTTTGCAAATAATCATTTATCAAATTAAATTTAAATATAAGAATAGACATTTTGATAATTATATGAAATACTACATAATATATATAATACTAGCAAAAGATGGCATAGTATCTACCCATAGGTTTATCATAGGTTTTGGTAAACATAGATCCACAAATGTTTTGACAAAGATAAAATAGAGTATCAACAAAGTGTTTAAAACTATCATGAAATAAAGGCAATATTTGGCCTCATTAGTTAGATGTGAAGCAAGTGTAATATACAATAATTTGTACAATAAATGGGAATGTGGTCTCCACTATGAAGAATAAAATCTATGATAAAAATAGTGAAGTATTTATGTTTGTGGATGCACATTGAATTTTACTTAGTGTATGATTGCTCACAAAAGGTCTTGTATTCAGAGTGTTTGTTAAAGTGTATTTGGTGTTAACATGTGTAGATGATATGTTAGAGCACAAATGGGAAGCATCTTTTGGAAGAATCACTATTGCCATACAACTATCAAAAGGCATTGTATTCTTAAGTGGCAAGATAAGGTTGGTTATTGTGTAGTTATTATATGTTGTGAGATGTGTAAAAATCAAGCAGAGTGGTATTATTGCACGTCATTTGTGAAAAATATGGTGGACATCTCATCTGCTCTTAATAAGTCAGTAGCATATAGTAGAAGGTATTGAGATTTTTTTACCATAAATACTTGAGAAATATCCATTGATCTCATAGTGCATTAGAGTGATGAACAAATGCAAGAGAAGCTTGAGCAAATAATTGTTTGTTTGAAAATAGGCAATTACAGGCTCACAAGAGCAATCACAACAAATATCTAAGTCAATAGAGGTGGGAAGTGGAGGATGGTTGGAAAATGATAGGGATAACATAGTGGGCAAAAATTGGCTGAGGAGGCAGAGGAGGAGAGTGAAACGTAGTCGCTAAGAAGCAAGTGGAGCATGCTCCCATCGAATTGTGCATTAGTGGGAGTGGGAAATGGAAGAGGCAAGCCAAGGTGATCCAACTTGAGAGAAAATAGAAGAAAAAGAGGAGGATTCTACCCTGCTACAGATGTTATTTGAAAGTGCACACAAATTGCAAGGTAAGATGAGATAGCAGAGGAGACTAGATCTCCAAGTGAGAAGACACAACTAGAAGATAACAATGTGCATGTCTTCTTTATAGATAGCTAGCTAGAGGATCAAACACCTATGGAAGATACCATCCTAGTTATGGAGAAAGGACTTGTGGTGAAGCTAGTGGCATCACCATATTAGCATGGAAAGAACATACTTGGGGGAATGATCAAATTATCTGTAGAGAAGGTGAGTGGTTCTGTCATGTCTTCATTTCATCCTTTTAGAGAAGCACAACTTGGTATTATCTTACAACCAGTTCATGATGTAGACATAGCAATGAAAGTGGAGTTGAAGAAAGTATTGGAGGCTAAGACAAAGTAGCCTAATAATGCAAAGTTCTTTCAAGGTTTGATTGAGAGAGCTCAAGAAGATGGAGCATAGGAGGAAGCAGAGCGAGTGAAAGTAGGGTTGTTAGTAGAATGAGCACGAGCAGAGATTGTAGAGGCATCTCTAGTGGCAACAGACATCAGTGGAACAAATTTACAATGAGATGGTGCTGTTACAAGCGCATTCAGAGAAACTATGGCAAAGACTAATGCCATAACGTATCGATCATAAGATCAATCAAATGTTGCCAATGCAAGGATCACCCACTTCATGAATTAGATGCATGAAGTGAAGCATAAGAGGGAGTCCTAGAAAATGACTGTAAATACATATAAGGCAGAATGAGACATTGCTCAATAGGAGACAACACTACTTGGGGAAGCAAAATTCCAAGCATATATGAATGAAGTTAGGGAGAAGTTAGAGAAGCTGGCATGAGAGGCAACATACTACATGTGATTGGGATTGTACCATTAGGCAGTCCCCCCAGAGCATAGGAGAGGAATATCCTTCTTAGATAGGATGTTTATGACACAAATGAATAATTTGTTGAGATGAAACCATATCTTGATTCTGATGTATACAATCTGGAAAGATGAAAGATTGACACTAGGAGCTTCATCATCTGGGACTGCACAAACAAGAATGCCCCCAATTAGAAATTCAAATGTCCCACCTCCATGAGTAGGACATTGACGAGCATTGTACTAATGTTGTGACTTTAGTGTATCGTGTGCTAGGAAGTATTTGTCCAAGTTGATTGTGGTGGTCTCATGGCATATGTGGATGTTTTTTTATTTTTGGAAAATGTTTTAAATGTTTTGGGAATTTTTGAAAATATTTTATTGTTTTGTAATTTTTAATGAATATTCTAATATTTTTGGAAATTTTGAAAATATTTTATTGTTTTGTAATTTTTGATGAATATTCTGATATTTTTGGAATTTTTGAAAAATGTGTGAATGTTTTTGGAATTTTTGAAAAATATGTGAATTTTTGAAAAATATGTAAATATTTTTTGGAATTTTTTGGCAAATATAAAGGAAAAAAAGGAATTGTCTCTTATGTGTAATAAACAACAAGTGCTCCCTGAAAGATGAGTATGAACTTACAAAACAGTTGGGGAACGAGATGAGTGAGGTGGTAAAAGTAGGAAGTGTTAACTCACAAAAGGCTGGTTGAACTTGATTGAGAAATTATATATATATTGATAGCCCTTGAAGACAAGTGAGGGCCACAGTGAGAACTATTCTCTAGGAGTGGATTGAGACGGGAGCCTTATATGTTGGAAAAGGCATTGAATAGTCAAAAGGCACATGGTGGGCCTAAAAAAGGGTGCTTGAGGCTGCCAAAAAGGTGCTTGGGCCTTGAAAAATGTGTGTAAGCCTTGAAAAAGTCATTTTGAGGAGTCTAGAAAAGTGTTTTATCCTAAAAAGTCATTTGGGCCTTGAAATTGTCATTTGAGTGGCCAAGAAAGACATGTGGGCTCAAGAAAGGACACTTGAGTGGCCTAAAAAAGGCTTTGTATGTCAAAAAGTGCTTTGGGCCTAAAAGGGCATTTGAGGGCCTATAAAGGCATGCCCTAAAGAGGCATTTGATGGCCTAAAAAGCTGTTTGAGGCCTAAAATGGCATGTGGGTCTCGAAAAGGTACTTGAGGGTCATAAAAAGGTACACCTAAAAAGGTATTTGGGCCTTAAAAAAGGTGCTTGATAGCCTAAAAAGGTGTTGGAGGCCTAAAAAGGAAATTGAGCCTATAAAAGGTGTTAGAGTGGCCTTAAAAAAATTCTTGGGGGCCTAAAAAAGGTGATTGGGCCTAAAAAGGCGCTTTAGGGGCTTGAAAAATGTGTCTGGGCCTAAAAAGGTGCTTGAGGGGCCTTAAAAAGGTGTTTGAGCCTAAAAAGGTGCAGGGGGGGGGGGGGGTGGCAAGCTCTCACTCTTACACTTTCTTATTCTATACCCCCTTTGAGGGGATGATGAAAGAGTCCAATGAATATCTAGGCTTTCGGGATAGCATTGATATATTTGTTGCAAAGGTTTAGATCAATCATGACCAATGCAACATAAATAAAACTAATAATCCATTGAGAATTGTTGTTCTTGACAAGAGGAAAGAAGAGGGGATTTTGTGAGGGCCTCTTGCGCTATTCATGTTGTGCTAGATTTTCCAAAGCCTAGTGAGACGTTTTAGGACATAACTACGTTACTTCTTAATACCGTTGAGGCATTCTTATTGTTTTTTCAGAAGTAATAGAGCCACAAAGCATGTGATATAATATTTAAATATTTTTCAATATAGTGGGCCTCACCATTGATTTCATATAAAATCGGTTGAGGTACACAAACCTTTCCCAAAGGAGTAGAAATTATAGACGGACACTAGTTTGACTTGAAATCAATGGTTCATTGGTGTGAAAAATACATCAATAATTTATGCATGGTTAAATAGCCTATTTGAGTCGCAGTGAGCCACGTTTGACTAGAATTTTGGAATGTTGTTAATTGTTCATGATTTTTGGCTATGTTTGGCAATTATTACCCCCCTTTTAAATATTTTTGAAAATTTTGGATAATTTGTGAACTTTGTTGATAAGTTTTTACAAGTTTTAACTTTTTTTTGATAATTTTTGGCAATTTTTGAATGTTTTTGATAATTTTTGACCATTTTTGAATTTGTTTGTTTTAGATTAAGGTAAAAATAGGTTTTGAAGTGACCCAAAACCCTTAACAAAAAAAAAGATGTTTAAAAAAGCACAACCAAGTTTTACAAGGACCTGAAACTTGCAGTATGAAAGTAGCAAAACTAGGTTTTACAGGGACCTGAAATCACAAAAAAAGACTAGAATAAGAAACCAGGTTTTACAAGGACCTGAAATCTAGAGTTTAAACAAAAGGAAGAAAAACCAACTAAGAAATCCAAACTAGGGATGAGTTACCAGAACCACCACCAGTAGCTATTGCAACTCCTTGATCATTTTCACCACCTCCTTGCTCACTTACATAGTGTTTTGGATAATGTTAGCAATAGAGAACCTAGATCCACTGGTTGCCTCAGTCACCTTCTTCCTTGAACTCAGTCTTGTTCTTTTGCTTGGCCTATTAGGAGACATGATTTTCTCATTATTTTTCTTACCCAAGCTTGTAGTAGCTACACAAAGACTTGAAGTGACCTGTTCCATCTTATTACCACTCTCTCTAATCAAAAGATAGAGCTCATGTTCATATTCCTTTAACTTCTTTGGGATATTGCCAACCTGAACTTCCAGCTAGATGATCTTTACTCGATCAGTTTCCTAGTCCTACTGCATCTTTCCCATTCTTTTTTTTAGAGTCATTAACTCATTGTACATCTAAAAATCACCTTGGAGAGAGGATTCTACCTTGAGCTTAGCAATGTGAAGGAAAGAAAGCATAGCACCCTTACTAGCTGATTCATCCTTCTCCTTCCCCGTATCTTCCTCCAAATTTTCCTCCCTAGCTTTCTGGGGTTGCTCACTCTAGTTTTTATCCTCTTCTCCAATATTTTTTGACCCTATATTTTTCTCATAACTTTCCTTAGCCTCATCCTTTCCATGCTCACCTTTGCTACCAAACTAACCATCCAGATTTGAACTAAAGTCCCCTATATCCATATTATCTTCATTCTCCATATTCATTTTATCATTTTTGTCTGAATTTTCAGACTCAGTAATTTTCTCAACATTTTTCTAAGGTGTGTCCTGCTTCAAACTCTTCTTTTTCACACTTTCCCCTTCATCTCCCTTACTCTTCCTTGAATGGATCTCACTTATAGAACCTCTCTTTTTCTTAGAGGGTGAGGAAGATATAATGGCCTTACTCTTATAGTAATTTTCAATTAAAAGGATTAGCCTTTCATGTAAAACCGGATGAGATTCTTTTTTCCTATGGGCTTGAAGGCTTTGAAGCAAGGAGTACCTCAAATAAAATAGAAAAGAGATTCTGTCCTTGTATTGAAAATGATTCAGGAAAACAAAATAAAATTTATGAACTCTTTTTTCACTACCATCTAGAATGAAGTACTCATGGATGCAAGAGAGGATGTCCTACAAAATAACTTTTATTTGATTCAACTCATAAAAGTCTCCATTTTTTTCCAATTTTTTCTCCTCCTCTTCTATCTTCAAAAATTTCTTGAATGCAACATTAGAAATACTATTTTCCTTGCTAAACTTTATGCCCTCCTTAAGAAGCTCTATGACTTCAGCAATGAAATCTTTAGTCAAGTGAACCATAACACCATGCATGGAAACCCTGTCTTCAAACCAATTTTTAAAAAAGGCTTCTATGATATGTGGTTTGTAGCCATGAAGGCACTCCAAGTAAGTAGTTAGATTACCCTTCTCCAGAATCTTCCAAATAGGGGCTTTGGCCTTCCATGCTTTACAGTTCTTTGGTTCCTATTTTCTTGGTTTCCTGCTTATATCCAAAAATTACATTTCTCTGTGAAATGCCAAAGTAGAGCACACTAGGAGACATAAAGATTTGAGAAAAGCCAAGGTGCTCATAAAAACAACTAAGGAGCTCATCAAAACACTTACATGCCAAGCATAGGTAACAATCACTTTTAGGTACTTCCTAGCAAATATAACATTGTCCTTCATAATCCCACCTCTATTTATCATCAAATTGCTAATCTTAGAAAATCTTACCATCTGTCACATGAGTTCTATCATAATTAATAAGTGCTTTCAAATCTACACTCATACTTAGGTCATCATGCCACCTTAGCTTACTTTCCCATTGGATAGCTTGGTTTGCAATCCAGTTGGCCATAACATTTCTGTCACGATAGGAGTGAGAGAAAATGACTGTCAAATTTATCCATTAAGGTTTTAATTTCCATTACACTTGCTTCGTCTATACCATGTAATCAGGCTTTTACCATTAAGCATATTTATGATATTCAAGGAGTCTCCTTCCATTCAGAGGTACCTGTAACCAATTTCCACTACCAGCCTGAATGTATAAAGAGCTGCAGTAGCCTGAACTTTATGACTAGTTGAGGTGCCAATAGGGATGGCAATATCATCTATAATATTACAAGTATGATCCATCAAAACCCCTCCATAGCCTGCTCTACCAAGATTTTATTTAGCAACAACATCAAAATTCTCTTTGATCCATCCCATAGGAGGAGCCTTCCATTTAGTATTTAGTCTTTGATCTTCTTTCTTGATTTTAGAACCTATAGCTTGCATTGGATTGTCAATTTTTAAATCTTCATTGCACTTTCTATGAGAATTGAAGTTTTCTTTTATAGCTTTGATAATGTTTTGGCCAAGCACCCACTCGGGTATTTCTTTATTTCTAAAGATTTTATTGTTTCTTTCTTCCTAGATTCTCCACTAGAGATGGGGAAGAGTAATTTTTCATAGGACACCAACGTTACTATCCTTAGATGGGCAATTCCAGCTCTAAAAAAAGTGTTCAACGTTGTTATGATGGACCCAAGCAATATTCCAGAAGTTGAGGATAACACTCCATACTTTTTTACTATAAGTACAATTTAAGAACATGTGATCTCTATCTTCATAACCTTCTTTACATAGGTTACACCGATTAACCACATTGATGCCTCTCTTTTGCTGATTGTCCTGGGTTAGAATTTTATTTTGAAGCAATATCTAGTAAAAGATATTTATTTTTGGAGTAAGACTTTTTATCCATGCTATAGTCCACAAAGGGCGAGCACCTTTCTCCTTAGATTTGAACATAGATGAAGCTTTGAAATAACCGCTTGCATCAGCACTCCATATCATTTTATCTTCCTTATGGGGATAAAAACAAAAGGCATTCAACATAATCTAGATATTATTAAAATCCTGGTTAATATCAACAAGGCTAACCCAACTGTTGTTAAACTAGTAATGTCCCACAAGAGTGCCATAAAATTTCTTACATTTATCAATCTGGGTCCTATGCTCAAAATCCTTAATCAGAGGATAGTCCAAGATCCAAACATCTTCCTAGAATCTGACCTTCTGCCCATTTCCAACTTTTCAAGAGCATCCTTTACTTAAGATGTTCTTAGCTCCTTGCATAGCCCCCCAGATGTTAGAAGGGGAGAGAACATTAGGATATGAAAGAAAGTTAGATAATGAAGGAGCATTAAAAAGGTATCTATGTTTCCATATAGTGCTCCACTCCTTATCATCATGATACACTCTCCATCCATGCTTAGCAAGAAGAGCTTTATTCATACTTCACATTGACCTAATTCCTAGATCACCATCGTTGATAGGCTTACAAATTTGATCCTAAGCTATCAGAGCCATTCTCTTCCTTTCTTCAGTGCTAGAATAGAGAAAATTCCTTTGGATTTTGTTTGTAGTATCTGCAAATTTTGCTAAAATTCTAAAGAGACTTAAAGCATAAGTAGGGATACTTTGGAGGCAAGCTTTAAGAAGAGTGATTTTTCTAGCTTGGATCAAAATGTTACCCTTCCACCCAACAAGTTTCTTATTAAAATTCTTAATGAGATCATCCCAAAAGGAATTTGGAGCTTTAAGCCCCAAAGGGAGACCTAGATAAATACAAGGAAAAGAACCTATTAAGCACCCAATAATTTTAGTAATTTTGTTCTGTCTTAAAATTGGGGTGTTAACAAAAAAGAGAGAGCTCTTATTCCAATTAATCAACTAACCTGAAGTAGAAGAGTAGAGGTTGAGGGCTTTTTAAAGATTTCTAGCTTCCCCGACTTCAACATTCCCCATGAAAATAGTGTCATCAAAAAATTATCAATGGGAGTAGATAAGAGGCTGAGAAGAAGGCTACAGACCTTTAATTTCCCCTTGCAAAACTAATTTCCCAATATACCTCCCAAAAAAATCAGCCATAATAGTGAAGAGAATAGGGGATAAAGGGTTTCCCTATCTCAATCCCCTAGAAGGGCTAAAGAAATTAGAGGAGCAACCATTCACTAAAACAAAAATTGAGGTTGTAGAAATCAATTGTAGAATTACCCTCACTATACTATTACTAAAGCCAACGGCCAATAAAATCTTTTCAAGAAAAATCCATTCCACTTTGTCATAAGCTTTCACAATATCAATTTTCATAATAAAACCCTGATTATTGGAACAAGATAAGGAGTGAATATTCTCATGCACAAGAATAATAGAGTTAAGAATTTGTCTACCTAGAACAAAACCATTTTTTTGTTCATCAATAAGAGATGGTAGCACTAGAAGCAACCTAGAAGTTGTTGGAAATATTCAAGACAATGCTAAGTTACTGAGAGGGGAGGGGTGAATTAGTAACTTCTAAAACTTTAACAATTTCAATTCTTAATCCAATAAATCAATTAGCACTTAATTCATCACATCTAATCTAGTTACATGCATGAGAAACTAAAAATATGAAAGCATTCGTAACACTTGAACACAAAGATTTGGTGACCCAAAAACCTTCCAAATAGAAAGTAAAACTGGGGTAGGGATGATATCCACAAACTTTAGTATTGTAGTATAAAGTTGGCATGTTAAGGCTTGCGTTGATCGATTCTAATGATCTACCCTATTAGGAGCAATTAGGATTGCTAGGTCCACCTTGTGAGAGGATTTACAAACACACAATGAAGTATGTATTCAATAAAGAGATTTATAAAAGACTGTTAGTTCTACCTTGTTAAAGGATTTTGACTAGTTCACTTGTTAGGATGAAGTAGTAGATCTCTAATTTGCAACTAAGTTTTCTAATAGAGATTCCTTAGTGTACTGATCACCTTTCTATGATAGATATGTCTCTAGTTCTCCTTATACTGTTGTGGCCTTCACAATCTACTGTATTCATAACTTGAACTTTTTACATCCATATTGCAATACATATGCTTACACAATCATATTCTTACTCATTAGATATGATATAATAGATTACATATATATACCAATCCAAATTACAAAATTGCAAAGTTGGCCATGATACAAGTTAACACAAATATTACAAAGTCAGCCCACATGAAGATACTCAAGTTCTGAAGACTGACTTGGTGAGGTTCTGATACTCAACATCCACTATCAATGCTTGGCATCATCATGCACTTGGTAGATGTAGAAGCTTGGTCCATACTGATCACTTTCAAGTAGCCTTGAACTCGATCTGCATTGGTGACTCGATAGATATTGTGCAACTAGGAAAACACTGAATCACTTGGTTGGCATAAAGTAGCTTGGTTAACACTGGCTTTGCATCACATGAACTACGAACTTAGTAGACATTTCAATGCTTGGTAACCACTGATAAACTTGGTGTAAACTAAAATGCATGGTTTGAACTATTGGACTTCACACTAACTGGATCTACTTGGTAACCATTGGGATTAGTCCAAAAGACTCAGTAGCAACTATACAGCTCGATGGCTACTGAATTACATGGCAATCACTATAAACTATTCAATGAGCTTGGTAGCTATACAAAATTTAAATAAGTGTGTGTCACTACTAACAAACTTGACTGATATGTCAACAATCTCCCCCTTTGGCATCAGTGACAAAAATACTTATTAGCCCAAAATTGAATACCTTATATTCATCACCATGTGATACTTTCTCGGTATATTTTTGAGATTTTCAAAATTGATGTTTGTAAGTATATACACTATACATCTTTTTCTATATATAGCATGTCTTACTAATACAAGTTCTTCACCATAGCATATTTCTCCCCCATACTATGTGATTTTCTATGTACATGTCTTACTTTTCTTCAATATAACTTTTCTCCCATATACATATAACATTTCTCCAATGTAACTTTTCTCCCCCTTTTAACAATAATGCCAAAGATTTATTCTAACATATTTAAATAGAGATACCAAAATGGGATAAGAATTTAGAGTGTACCTTGAGGGTGATTGCCAAGGTTTTATCCCAATTTTCTTGCAAGACCTTGCATTTATGAATTGTAATTTGCACCTCTATTGATAGTTCAATCATGTGGTCTACAATAGAGAAGTTATTATCATGGATTAGAGTTTTTGAATATACAATATGTTTTTGCATAGCATCCATGACTAGAAGGATCATATTTTGTATGTCAATAAATGTTGAGTGGATCCTTGCTTCTTCTCTTAAAAATTCAGCTTACATATCTGACAAAAAATTGATCTTCTTGAAATGTGTAGAGGTTGAACTAGGGTCAAGTTGCAATTTCTAAGCACTTGCTTTAAGATCTATATCAATTTTGGAAAAAAATTCCTTTATTTCATTTGTATACTCCAAGATATTACATAGTTTCCCAAAATGTGATGACACATTTGAATAGGACACCTCAAGATTGACCAAAATTGTTGAAAACTCAACTTGATAAATGGCTATTTGCTAAGAAATGTGCTTTAGAACTTTATTGTTAAATTTCTTTTCAGCCTTTTCAACTAGCTTATCTTGACCTTCAGTGTGCTAATTGAATTTTTGGACTACTTCTCCTAGCTGATAAAAAATAGGTTGAGAATAATCAACCTCAATTCCTATTACCTTAGTCAAGATACTCTTGGCATCATCAATTATCTTATACTCTCTATCTCTTTCTTCTCTTAATCTTTGCTGTTTGGCCTTTTTCTGGAGGAGTTCACCAAATATGTGCATTTGGTCTATAGAAAGATTGTAGATATCTCATTTGGGAATTACTATTTCCTCATCTAAATCTATGTCTTCCTCTATCTCCTTTCCTTTCCCCAAAAATTTTGTACTTGGTTGAGCCTTAGGCTCAACTGTCCTTGCACATATTGCTTTTGTACTCAGAATAGAAACAATAGTGGACATACTTGGACTTGTAGTAAAAATTGATACTGTACTAACTAATGGAATACTTACATAAATACTTGAAGAATCTAAAATTGATGAAGTCAAAATTGTATAATCGAAAATTGAAGTAGACAAAACTAGAGAGCTTACCATAGATGTACTCAAATCTGAAAAAGTCAAAATTGGAGAAGTGAAGGCTGAAGAACAAAACTCGGTAGATAAAGAGGGAGTCTCCAACTCAGTAGATGAAGTGGAAGTCACTTTTGTCAATGATATGCTGAGTTGAGTCAGGGAAAAGAGTGATTGGACATTTGATGTATCAGTAGTAGTCACAACCAAACTTGTTGAAGCTGTCTCCATACTTGATGTAGTCAATGGTTTCCTCGAGGAGTGAGGAAGTGAAGCAATGAGTCCTGTGACTATCTTGATTGGTTTAGTCTCTTCATCATCTTGCTTTTCTTCCTCGATAGCTTTTGGACCTTGATCCTCTTCATCTTCTTCATTATCAATATGCGTCACTTCTTCAACATTTTCTTCCTCATCTTTCTCCTTATCTTCTTCTTCATCAACATCCTTTACTTCAATTGGAAATTCACTTGGTTTATTAAGATGATAAATATTTTTCCAAGTGTTTGTAGCATTTCTAACAACATGCTCAATTTCTTTAATCAAAACCAAACAAGTATTAAACCTTAGAGTCATTGTTTCTTCATTTTTCTTTAATGACTCTTTCACCTTAGCATCTAATATGCTCAGTAGTAACTGCCTCAAGGTTTGTGCATATATTTCTTTGACTATTTGCATAGCAAAATCCTATCTTGGCTTTATCTTCTCTAGTAATTCACTAAAGACTTGATAAGCGATCTGTTCTGGTGAGTACTTCCACTAACCCATTATGTTTAGCACCTGTTCTTCAACTTTCTTCTACTCTACCTTAGTCCTAATTTCATATTTCAAAGATTTAAATTTTTTTATTCCTACTCCTTCCAATTGTTTCAACCTATCTTGGAAGGTGGGTGGAGGTTTGCTGAATACAATGTCACTTCCTTTCTTTTGTGACCTCCTTATGAAGATTGTAGTGGATGACTTTGTAGACTTGGTGATGATCACCTTGCCCTTTTTCTTTAAAGGTTATTCTTCTTCCTCAATTTCTTCCTCATCCTCTGCTTGTTCCACATCCTCACCTTTCCCCTTGGTTAAAAAGAGAGGTGCACTTGATTTTAGTTTGGCTATCCTTCTCTTCCCTTTGTTAACTGCCTATGGGAGCTTTATTTTTAGCTCTATTCTAGCCTTAGCTTCATCATAAGTTCCAAAATAAGGGGCCTTGAGATCAACATGTTCATTAACAAGGGCTTTAATGATTTCCTTTGTCTCACCAATATTTACCTCATAGCCAAGAGGTTTGACCCACACAACTCTAGGCTTAACTACCTGGATATATACTTTTTCACTATCCACCACGAAGCAAATATCATCCTTTTAGTCTTCAACTAAATTCTTTAGAATTATGAACCTATTGTTCATTTTCTCTTTGAAGACATTGAAGTATTTGTCCATAATGCTAACATAGTTCTCACCAATTTCTATAATATATTCATTTATTTGGTAAAGTACAGGCACATCTTTTCTCTAGACTATACTACCTTTAGAAGGGAAGAACTTCCGAACATAAAAGAACAGACATGTTAAAAGTGAACCAAATTTTTATGGGTTGTCCTTTGATGTTCTAATACTTTCCATATTTTTACTAAATTGCCTCAATAATAGGTCAACAAGGTCATAAGATAGGTTGTTTTTAACCACTTTATATGCCAAATCCACGGCTTCACATGACATACTATTAAGATCACTTGAACTATATATCTTATGCAAAATAACATGAATTCCAAATTTCAATTCTACATCTATAACACTTCTTATTTTCATACCTCTGCCATCCCACTTGGCTAGGTTTTTCTTTCCAACTTTTCCTGACCTAGGGTTTTAGTTATTTTGGCTTTGGCTAGCATGGGGAGGCCGGGTTTTTGATGAATCATCTTCTTTGTTATCAGAATTGGTTGTTCTAACCACAACTATCCATTATGCATCTGGCTAAGGATAAATCTAATCCATTTAATTTGAAATTCTTGAGGCATATGGGAAATATGTGTCAATCCTTTTGCTTCCAGATGTTGATGCTTAGGTTTTAGGGTTCCATCAACATATAACCAACCTAGGGCATCATCCATCTCCAAAGTATCAATTTCTTGAAAAGCACATTTAAAATGAGTACGAATATCATTAACAAGCACCTTAGGAGGGATTTGGGATTGAGCTGCACTTGGGTCTAGGGTTTCAGTAACCGTGGGTATGAGCTTGAAATTTGATGCTTTCCATTCAACTCCTTGAACCAACATGTCAGAACCTTTCTTGACCTTACTACTATTGGATGCCATTTTTTCTTGGTATCTTGAGAGAACTTTGAAAAAATTTTGCAAGAAATTCACTCAAGTCACTTTGATCACACAGAAAATAGCTCTTCGTAATAGCACTCAAAAATTCATGGTAAGAAATGAATTTGATTCCATGCCTTTTTTTTAAAACTTTTCCATTAATTCTTAGTATAGAGGTGGATAAGTTGATAGACTATCATCCACTATATGGCATTAATTACTCAGTGACATCTCCATGATTCAGTAACCATAAGTGCCTTTGTTACTCCTGACCTTGCTTGGTAGAGTCTATGACCTAACCTTATTCAGTAGAGAAGGTAACTTGGTAATAACTAATACTGATCTTACTCAATGATCCCTTTGTATCTTGTATATAGATTTGGATCTTTGTCACCTTTCAACTGGAACTAATTTAGATATCTTCTTAGATAGCCAAGTTCTAGTTCTTCCTTGAGAACTTAATTAGAAATGGTCGAGTCACCCAATTCTTGAGTGACTTGACCATAATTTCTTAGACTAGTATCCTTGGTAGACTTAGGAATCCATTGTTGGCTCATCTACTTTAAGATGTTATCAACCTTTTCTTTCTTCTCATCTTCAATTATACCAGTATTCATACAATTCTTGGCAAGATGACCAAGTTCTATACAAATGAAACATCTTCAAGTTCATATGATGTTTAACACAATTCATACCAATGGTACCAAATTCTCTATAGTAATGACATCTATACCAAGTATTGTAGTCCCAACCAAATACTACTTTCACAATTTGCTCTACATGATTCAATGTCTTTGTTTTGCAATCTGATGCCTTGTGTCCATGTTTCTTACATTTATGATAGTTTCCTTCAAATCTTGATTTCTCTTTGCATTCACTAGCCCTGTGACCATGTTGATTACAATTGTAGCATTCTCCATTGAATTTTTCTTTTCCATTACTCCAACATTTTTTTGATGTATGACATATCTTACCATAGTGATTGCAAGTAGGTCTTTGATTCTTTTGAGCACCTTTTTTGAAGGATTCACCTTCTTCTTTGTATCCAATTCCTACTTTTCCCTTTTTCCTATAGAGGTTTTCCTCATTTAGTTGATCCATGTTTACTTGAGATTTCATCATTCTCTCATTGATTTTCTTCTCAGAGTTTAGATCATTCCTCAATCTTTCATTGATTTGTCTTTTAGATCTCAAATCATTTTTTATCCTTTCATTGATTTATCTTTCAAAATTTAGAGCATTCCTCATTCTTTCATTTTCAAATCTTAGGCTCATGATTTCCTCATTTGTATTGGAGAGTTGATCAATAAGATCTACTTGCTAAAGGGATTGGTTTTGGATTTCATTGTTCTTTCCATCCATCTCTTCTTTTATCTTGTTTCTTTGTTGCACGATTTCATATAACCTTATTGACCAAATTTCTTGTTCTCTTTTTAGCTTTCTTACTTCTTCTTGCAAGGAACCATTCTTCTCTAGGAGTTCCTTGATTGCATCATTTTCTTCATCTGAACTACTTGAAGGGTGAAAGTCTTCAATTATTTCTTTAATGTAAAGATAATCATTCATTTGATTTGCAAGTTCCTTTCTTCTTTTTAGGGATTGGGAAAGTTGCTTCTTAGATTTTCTTGAGTTGGGAAATGGCTATTTTAGATCCAAATTTTCATTGTCAATAGCTTTGTCAAGTTTGAATATCTTCATATCCTTGATCTTTGCTCAAGTTGTTAAACTTTCTCCTGAGAACCACAAAGTTTTGATACCAATTGTTGGAAATATTCAAGACTATGCTAAGTTACTAAGAGGTGAGAGGTGAATCAGTAACTTCTAAAACTTTAACAATTTCAATTCTTAATCCAATAAATCAATTAGCACTTAATTCATCACATCTGATCTAGTTGCATGCATGAGAAACTGAAAACATGAAAGCATCCGTAACACTTGTACACAAAGATTTGGTGACCCAGTAACCTTCCAAATAGAAACTAAAACTGGGGTGGGGATGATACCCAAAAACTTTAGTACTGCAACATAAAGTTGGCCTGTTAAGGCTTACATTGATCACTTCTGATGATCTGCCCTATTAGGAGCAATTAGGACTACTAGGTCCACCTTGTGAGAGGATTTACAAACACACAATGAAGGATGTACTCAGTAAAGAGATTTATAAAAGACTGTTAGGTTTACCTTGTTAAAGGATTTTGACTGGTTTACTTGTTAGGATGAAGCAGTAGATCTCTGATTTGCAACTGAGTTTACTGATAGAGATTCTTTAGTGTACTGATCACCTTTTTGTGATAGATATGTCTCTGCTGCTCCTTATACTATTATGGCCTTCACAATCTCCTGTATGCATAGCTTGAACTTTTTGTATCCATATTACAATACATATGCTTACACAATCACATTCTTACTCATTGGATATGATGAAATACATTACATATATATATAAATCCAAATTACAAAATTACAAAGTCGACCATGATACAAGTTAACACAAATATTACAAAGTCAGCCCACATGAAGATACTCAAGTTTTAAAGACTGACTTGGTGAGGTTTTGATACTTGGCATTCACTATCAATACTTGTCATCATCATGCAGTTGATAGATGTAGAAGCTCGGTCCATACTGATCACTTTCAAGTAGTCTTGAACTTAGTCTGCATCAATGACTTAGTAGATATTGTGGAACTCAGAAAACACTAAATCGCTTGGTTGGCATAGAGTATCTTGGTTAACACTTGCTTTGCATCACATGAACTATGAGCTTGGTAGACACTAAAATGCTCAGTAACCACTAATAAACTTGGTGTGTACTAAAATGAATGGTTTGAACTGCTAGAATTCACACTAACTAAATCTGCTCGGTAACCACTAGGATTAGTCCAAAAGACTCGGTAGCAACTATAGAGCTCAGTGGCTACTGAATTACATGGCAACCACTATAGACTATTCAATGAGCTCAGTAGCTATACAAAATCTGAATAAGTGTGTGTGTCTAATAACAAACATGACTGATATGTCAAAAGAAGTGAGGACTTTTGAGATGATCTTATAAAAGGTGTTACACAAACTTATAGGCCTGAATTTTTCTGGAGAATCAGCCCCAACCTTTTTAGGAATAAGGTAGAGGAAGGTAGAATTAATCTCCTTTAGTATACATTTTGCTCCAAAAAATTCTTTAACAACATCACACACAACTTCCCTAGTTAATTTCTATTCTTTTTGAAAAAATAACATAGGAAAACCATCCGATCTTGGACATTTATCCCCTCCTAAGGAGCATACTGCCTTAAAATTTTTTGCTTCCTTAGCAAAAGTGCCCAACATTTTATTTTTTTCTTCAGTAATCAAAGATGGAATAACCTTTAAAAGTTCTTGTTGGTGAGTAGGATCAATATTAGAGTTATATGTCATCAGAGTGGAAAAAAAGGAGACCATCTCTTCTGAGAATTTCTTTTCCTTTGTAATCTTCATATTACCTTTCTTAAGATTTGAGATATGAATTTTAGCTCTATGCTTCAGTGTAAAGAGGTGAAAAAACCTAGTACTTTTATCTCCTTCATTGAGCCAGACCAATCTAGATCTTTGCCTCCAATAAATTTCCTCTTTAGTAACATTGTCATGATACTCCACCAATTTTTCATTTTTTTTCTCTAACAAGATCAAGAGTTTATCCTTTTGTTTGTATCCTTTCTTGGATATTTTGTAGTTCTTTCTTGATATTTGATTTACTCTCAAAAATATTACCAAAATCTTTTTTATTCTAGATTTTAACCTTTTGACATTTCTTAGTTTAGAAGCTGCCCTAAAAAGAGCAGTTCCATCAATATCTGTATTCCACCATTCAACCAATTTACTCTCAAATTGTGGATGTTGTATCCATATTTTTTCAAAGTTAAAAGGAATTTTTTTTTTGAAATTAACCTTATCAGTAGTAAAGATCAGTGGAAAGTGGTTTGACATAATTTTTTGTAATGCCTCTAACTTGCATATAAAATCTTTAGTCCAGTTAAGAGAAATAAGAGCTCTATCCAATTGAGCCTTAATACAATCATCACCTATCCTCTTATTACTCTAGGTAAAATCTATACCATGAAGATCTAGATCCATTAAACCCTCCTTATTAATGAAATCCATAAAATCTAGTCTCCCATCTCGACTCACATTTCCCCCCTTTTTTTCATGGTCATAAAGAGGAACATTAAAATCCCCCAAGAAGATCCATATACCATAGTAATCTTTACTTCTTATATTAGACAGAGTTTCCCATACCTTTTTTCTAGAATTCTTGATATTAGGTGCATACATATTGATGATATACCATTCATTATTTTGGTCATTGCTTGTAATTTTGACCACCATGAAATGTTTGCTAGCATTCAAAATAGTTCTTAAGAAATAGAATTTCTTCCATATCATCATAGTACCTCCTGAAGTTCCTTTTGAACTACTTGACTTTATACAATAATCATTCAGCTCTCTCCTTCTCAATTTTTATTTCTTGAAGCAATAAAATATCTAGCTTATGCTCCCTAACAAAATTTTGAACAATATCTAATTTATGGCTGCTATTCAATCCCCTAATATTCCAAGTGATAATTTTCATATTTATTTTTTAGGGGTAAAATCCAAAATAATTGCTTGTCTTCCATCAACAATATTCTGTAAACTTTCAATCTCTCTGGTTTTCCTAGAAGATTTCCTTCTAGGTTTCTTTAGAGTTCCAACATTCGGTTTCACCTTGGATTGCTGCTCCAGTTTACTACTTCGACTCTCTACTCCTTTACGAGTTGTATTACTTTTCTTTTTAGCCTTTTTCCTTTGACTCTGTTTCTATTTCAGATCCTTCCCTTCCAAGCTCCTCTCCTCAACTTTAGAATCATTCCTAAAGGGAATTATTTCTTTGCACAAAGGTGTCTCAAGAGGCTGGGAATCAACACTCTAGATCTCAGTAGACTAGAAATCAACATTCCATGTTTCCTCCAAGACCGGAGATCTACTTGTTAGGAACCTGTGTGTTCCTTCTGTTTATTTTGTTAGAGTAGTGTTGTTGGACGCATATGCTTTGTAAGTCGTCCCGTGAGTATATTTTATTATCCCACATGCATAGGTAGTATTACTTTTCTAGATCGTACCCAGTATATAAGAATAGGTTGAGGCCCTTGATGGGCACGGACGAATTTATTGTATTGAGCTTGCTCAAAGGAGGTTACCCCCTCGAAGTGGCCTGCGATCAGTAGATTCATTCTGAGTTCTGCTATCACTTTGTATTCTGTTATTTCGAGCATTCTCACGATATTGCTATAAGGAGGTTCATCACATCTGGTATCAGAGCACTCTCTTGGGCTCGCTGGGTGGAAATTACATCAAATTTTTTTTTCTGTCGTGGCCTTCAGGTTCCTCTCACTTCTAATATCTCTTGTTATTGCAATAACTCTTTTCAGTTGTTCTGTCTGTGAGTGAATTTTTCTAAGTCGACTGTTCAAAAAAAAAAGAGTAAAAATTTTTCTATTTTTTAGTCGTAGCTTCCTTGTTTGCTTTCTGTTTCTGCTCATACTTCCGCAGAACGTCTGCAATATCATTTCGCATACTTCCTTCCTTGGCGACCCAACCCCAAATTTTACATATCAAAGCCCTAAATCCCTCATTTATCTAATTTTAGGGTTTGCCCTATCTTTTTCACCTCTCATCCAATCGCCACCAAACTGAGCCACAAGATTCAATTCCTCATTTTGCTCCCTTATCCCTCTTGGACTGTTCGCCTCATTTCGCCTCCCTACCCTTGAAACCCTCATTTTTCTTTTTCCCTTGTCCCCAGATAGTCTCCCACCACCCGTCGAACACCCATTTCCTATATGAGTTTTACCCAAATCCAAGTTTGCCGTAACTAAAAAAGTTTTTGTTTCTCATCTTCTACCCATTCCAAAAAAAAAAAAAAAAAAAAAAAAAAAAAACCTTGTTTTATGGTTGTTACGCGTACAGGAGCAAAAATCATGGAAGAGGAAATTGCATCCCTCAAAACCAAACTTCAAGATCTGGATGACAAAATTTTGGGTCTTAACTTTCAGCAGTCAGCCATGAGCCGAAACCATTCCGGAGATACTGGGTCCTCTTCTGGCAATTTCCGTGGACCAAAGCTTGATTTTCCACGCTTCGATGGTTCTGATCCGACTGGATGGATCTATCGGGCAGAGCAGTATTTCAGCTTGCATAATACTTTGGATAACCACAAAGTCCCCCTTGCATCTTTTCATTTGGAACATGAAGCTCTTCAATGGTTCCGTTGGTATATCAAGGCTAATGTAGGCCCAACGTGGAGAGAATTGTGCACCCTCATTTTGGAGCGCTTTGGCCCTAGTTCCTTTGATGATTTCACAAGAGCACTCACTAAACTGCGTCAAACAGGCACTGTAAGAGAATACCAGACAGAGTTTGAAAAATTAGCTAATCACACAGAGGGCTTGTCTGATGAATTTTTCCGTAGTTGTTTTGTCAGTGGTCTGAAGGATGCACTTCGCTCAGAAGTCAAAATGTTTCGACCTACTACAATGATGGAAGCCCTTGGGTTGGCTAAGTTAGCGGAAGACAAGATTAGTGCTCTACAACGCTCCAGATCTAATTTTGTTCCATTCAAAAATACAGGTTCTCACAACCCTCCAGTCATACCAGCTCCCAGAACTACTCCGATCAAGCACTTGTCTGAAACAGAGATGCAAGTCAGGCGAGACAAAGGGCTTTGTTATAATTGTGATGAGAAATGGTCTCGGGGCCATAGATGTGTTCAGCAAAATCTCTATCTCTTGGATGTGGATTCTCCACCGGAACTGGAAGAATATGTAGATGCTCAGGAAACAGTGGATGATGAGGTTGAGCCTCACCAGCCTGAACCTCCTTCACCAGAAGCTCCACCAGAGATATCTGTCCATGCTTTGGCAGGAGTCACTACTCCACAAACCATGCGGGTCCAGGGTTTCTTCAAGAAGATCCCTCTTACTATACTCATTGATTCTGGTAGCACTCATAACTTCATTGATCCACGAATAGCCAAACAGGCTGATTGCTTTATCCATCCCTGCTCTAGCTTTGAAGTCATGATTGCCAATGGGGGCACTTTACCTTGTAAAGGGAAATGTCGCAATGTGCGTCTCTCTATTGGAGATTATAACATGCGCTCTGACATGTTTGCCTTACCCTTAGGTGGCTGTGATGTGGTTTTGGGTGCCCAATGGTTACGCACTCTTGGCCCCATTCTCTGAGATTTTGCTGAACTTTGGATGCAATTTTCAGCCGAGGGGCACCAACACACTTTGAAAGGCTTACAACCAGGGTCTCTCAGCATCATCAGTTCACACCGTATGGAAAAACTTCTTAAGAAGAATTCACATGGTGTCATCGCTCAGCTCCATTCCATTCAGATGCAGCCATCAGCAGTCTCTAGCACTCCTGCCGATCTCCAACACATTTTGGACAAGTATTCTGGTATATTTGCTGAACCTGTGGGATTACCTCCTTCTCGTCCAGAGGACCACCGTATTCAGCTCCTTCCTGGCAGTGTTCCGCCCAACATCAGGCCCTACCGCTACCCATTTCATCAGAAGACCAAAATCGAGATACTTGTCCGTGACTTACTGAAGCAAGGTATTATTCGCCCTAGTACCAGTTCCTTTTCTTCTCCAGTTCTGCTTGTTCGCAAAAAAGATGGGTCATGGCGACTCTGCATTGATTTGCGAGCACTTAATCATCTCACTATAAAGGACAAGTTTCCCATTCCAGTTGTTGATGAACTTCTTGATGAACTTCATGGGGCTCATTTTTTCTCCAAGTTAGATCTTCATTCTGGGTATCATCAAATTCGGGTTAATGAGGAGGATATACCTAAAACTGCTTTCCGCACACATGATGGTCACTATGAATTTTTAGTCATGCCCTTTGGCCTCACGAATGCTCCTTCAACATTTCAGGCAGTGATGAATAACATATTTCGACCATACCTCCGAAAATTCATTCTGGTCTTCTTTGATGATATCCTCATATATAGCAAAACTTGGGCTGAGCATCTCCATCATCTGGAGCTTGTCTTGCAACTTCTCTCTGATCATCAACTCTGTGCAAAACTATCTAAATGTGTGTTTGGCCAGGAGGAAGTGGAGTATCTCGGGCATATTGTTGCACACCATGGAGTGCGGGTGGATCCTACAAAAATAGATGCCATGAAAACTTGGCCGCATCCTAAAACTCTCAAGAGCCTTCGGGGTTTTTTGGGGTTGACTAGCTACTACCGCAAGTTTGTCAAAGATTACGAGAAAATTGCAGCACCATTGACAGCTCTGTTAAAAAAGGATGCCTTCTCCTGGACCCCTGTTGCTGAGACTGCATTTGAACAACTGAAACAGGCTATGTGCAATACACCTGTTCTCGCGATGCCAGATTTTTCCAAACCCTTCACTATTGAGAGTGATGCTTGCGGCAATGGATTGGGTGCTGTTCTCCTGCAAGATGACCATCCTATTGCGTTCACTAGCAAAGCCCTCTCTGGTAAGAATCTAGCCCTCTCTACTTATGAAAAAGAAATGATGGCTATTTTGCATGCTGTACAGAAGTGGCGGCCATACCTCTTAGGGAGTCATTTTTGCATCAGAACCGATCACCAAAGTCTGAAATACTTCCTGGAACAACGGGTATCCTCTCCTACACAACAGAAATGGGTCAGCAAACTCATGGGGTATGATTATGAGATCACCTACAAGTAGGGTAAGGAGAATATTGTGGCAGATGCTCTTTCTCGCACAAACTACTCTCCCTGAAATGGATACGGAAGGATCCATTATCCTGGAGCCGGTGGCAATCATTGACCAGCGCACTCGCCAGCTTCGCTCCCGCTCCATCTCTGAGGTCTTGATTCAGTGGCATGGCATGCAACTAGAGGATGCTACCTGGGAACCCCTTCTTCAGATTCAACAACAATTTCCACACCTTAAGCTTTGAGGACAAAGCTTTTTTCTAAGGGAGAGGGGATGTTAGGAACCTGTGTGTTCCTTCTGTTTATTTTGTTAGAGTAGTGTTGTTGGACGCATATGCTTTGTAAGTCGTCCCGTGAGTATATTTTATTATCCCACATGCATAGGTAGTATTACTTTTCTAGATCGTACCCAGTATATAAGAATAGGTTGAGGCCCTTGATGGGCACAGACGAATTTATTGTATTGAGCTTGCTCAAAGGAGGTTACCCCCTCGAAGTGGCCTGCGATCAGTAGATTCATTCTGAGTTCTGCTATCACTTTGTATTCTGTTATTTCGAGCATTCTCACGATATTGCTATAAGGAGGTTCATCACACTACTCCTATCCTCCAAAATTTCTCCCTCCTATATTTCCTCCATTTCTACTAGATCTTCCCATTTTATATCATTCTTCTAGTAGATGACTAGTTGTTTCATCAAGTCAACCATATTCTCTTTATTTTGCTTAGGTAAGGTAGAATTTAACAACGATCCAATCTCCTAAATTTCAAGGTTTAGGTTATCCTTCAAGGTAGGATTTGACAACATGCTAGTTTCCTAATTTTTAGGGTTCGATTTATCCTTCAAACCCTTTTCAAGAGTAGCTTTAGGTCTTTCTTCTGAGTCTTTTCTTCTTTCTTCTTGTGCTCCTTATCAATCTTGGGTTGGTTCTTGCTTTTGTTAGGGAAATTTTTCACCCAATGGCCCTATTTTTATAGGCAAAACAAGTATTTGGAAGATCTTTGTATACAATTTATTGTGTCCTTTCTCCAAGTTTTGAAATTAGTTCCACCTTTTTAGGAAGGCTACTCAAGTTTGCCACTTTCACATATAATCTTGTGCTCTAAAGTTTAGACTTAGAAGTCATAGCATTGTCCACTACAATTAGTTCCCCAAAGGAACCAACTATTCCCTTAAAAACATCCTTATGCTAGAATTCCAAACGAAGGCTAGGAAGTCTAACCCAGATCAAGGTAGTTAAGAAGAAGGGATCAGATAAGTCCATGTTTGGTTCCCATTTTTTTTTTATAGTGAGTGCTTTTTCCAAACGACCATGGCCCTCCACAAAGGACCATGTTCATATCTTCCTTGTAGTTAAAAATGAACGAAAGGAAACCATTTATCATAGGAGCTATATCAACTTGACCATGGAAAACCCATTTCCATTTTATCATATTTTTCAAATTATCTATATTTGGTCTAGCCCCCATAAATTTTCCAACTAGAGTACATTTTGTAGATGAGATAGAGAAATCAATAATCAAATTTGAAATAAAGATTTGAAACTCACCTTTCTCCTAGAAAGATTTTGATGTGACTAGAGGGAAAGATGATTTTCTTCAAGGTTTCCTTCCAAACAGAGAAGACCATGCCCTTTGATCTCCTAACCCTTTCAGCGGGTTCTCTACTTTCCTATCTTTGGTCTTCTCCACATTCTCCAAAGGAATCTTTTCTGCTTAAGTTCTTATCTGGGCACATGATTTGCCAGTAAAGGATCCAAAGGAATTTTCCCAACCCCACATCTTGTGGAGCTGGAACCTATAAAATAGTCAGGTGCCACTACAGACTTTGCCATAAATTTTGCATTTCAATCTCTTGGCCCACCAAGATCGATACCTCCTGCAAGATTTACCCCTTCCAATTTCCCACCTAACAGAGCACCAACTAATTCAAAAATGCTGATATCCATTTCCTAGAGTCATAAGAGTTTGTTTGTTATTTTGTGATGATTTTGTGAATTTTTTAAAACAATTTTAAATAATTTTTTAATTGGTGGGAGTGAGACAAGAATGTGAGTGAGATTTGTTAGACTATGGAGATAACCAAGACTATGTGGAGGCACCTAAAGATTCAAGGAGACCCAAGTGAGCCAGATAAGAATGAGCTTAGGGAGCTATATTGGAGATGATGAAACAAAAAAGGATCTTCAAAATATCAAATAGATTAAATAAGAGCTAAAATGGATAGTGGGAATCATTGGTCATGGTAGATAGTTGAGATGTGCATTGGTTTTCCTACAATTCATGTCTATGGTATCTCAATCCATAATCTGACTCCATGTTTCTCCCAATTTATTGTTCTCCCCTTTATTGTTGTGCTATTTACTATCTCTGCTATTGTGAACTACGCTAGATGCTAAGGAACCACTAAATTATAACCTACAAGTGTTTCTCAATTGGGTATATGTGAAATTAACTTGACTGTACTAGGTAAGCCTACAATTGTCTTGATTTTTTTAGCATTGAAAGACTTGTGTTGTTTAGGGGAGTCGAAAGTGGCAATCTCTCACTCCTTTTCAAACCAAAGGTGGCATTTCTCACTTCTGTTGCACCATTTTTTATGGTGTTTTTAAATTTTTTTTTGGGCTATATAATAGAATAACATTACTAAGCATAAAAACATTTCAAATGGATGCTATTAAGAGGTTCCTATAGTTCCATGCCATCACAATCAAGCAACTTGTAGGTTCCAGTCCCAAAGGATTCACTGATGACATAGGGAGGTATCTAATTGGGTTCCCATTTTCCTTTATTTTCTCTCTCAACTTGATTTTTTGGATTTTCTCTAAGAACTAAATCACCAACTTAGAAGACACACACTTTGACCCTCTTATTATAGTGTGTAGATGACCTATTCTGGTATAATTTGAGATGCTCATAAGACATATTTTGGTGTGCCTCTAGAAGTTCTAGTTGTTCAAGGTAGGCTATCTTGTAGTCTTCATCGATCATCACATCATGCAGGGTGACCCTAAGGGAGAGATTTTGACCTCTAGTGGAAAAATTGCTTCACTCCCATAAACCAATGAAAATGGTATTGCCCCTGTATGAGTCCTCACACTTGTGTGATATACCCACAGTGTAGGATTCAATGAACATGCCAATCTCTACTAGAGTTATCAATAGTTCTTTTCAGGATGTTGATTATGTTCTTATTGGTGGCCTTTGTCTGGCCATTTCCTTGAGGAAAATAAATGGAGGATGAATGGTTAATAATATGGAATTTATCACATAGTTCATCAACAATTTGGTTCTTGAAATAAAGGGCATTGCCTTTCAAGATAGCATGGGGTACACCAAACCTACAAATGATATGATTGAGGATGAACAAAGAAATTTGTTTTTCCCTAGCATGCATGAGTAGGACTACCTCTACCCACTTGGTAAAATACTCTATTGCTGTAATTATTCACTTATGCCCATTAGAAGAGTGGGGATATATCATCCCAATTAGATCAAAACCCCATTGATAGAATGGCCAAGTTGTTAACAATGGATGAAGTTCTTGAGTTGGCGCATCAATTAAGTTGCCATGTATTTGGCATTTCTTACAAATCCTCACAAAGTCAACATAATCTTTTTACATAGTTGGCTAGAAATACCCCATCCTAAGTATTTTCTTGGCTAGAGATAAACCATTGTAATATGACCCACAAACCCCCTCACATATTTCTCCTAAAGCAATTTTTGACTCTTCAATCTCTAAAACACCTAAACAAAGTTCCACCAAGACCCTTACGATAAAATGTGTTGGCTATGAGGGTATAACAAGAGGCTTGTCTTATGAAATTTCTCTTTTGATTTCGAGATTGGTGGTTGGGAAAAAGGTTATCTTTGAGGTAGGCATAAATAGATTCATACCCAGATGATTGAAGGGGTTCAAGAAGGAAAACAATGTGAGATTCAGGTAGAAAAAATGTAGGTTGAACCAACTCCACTACCAAGAATTCAAAACATTGATTTTTATCTGGTAATTGAAGTAAAGAAGCCAAGGTAGCCATAGTAGCTGCCACTTTATTTTTCTCTCTTGGAATCTACTCAAATGCAATGGTAGTAAAACATCTTTTGAGTGCATACACCATTTATTTATATGGTAGTAATTTATCATCCTTTTCTTGATAGACATAATTAACTTGGTTTATGATTAGCTAAGAGTCCCCATAGATGTCTATTATTTGTAATTTCCACTCCAATGCTAACTTGATGCCAATAACTAGAGCTTCATACTAAGCCACATCATTGGTGCACAAAATTAAAATCTTATAGGATTTTGGTATGGTGAATCCTTAAAGAGCAATGAACAAAATTCTAGCCCCTAATCCATGATGTGTATAAAAGCTATCAAAATATAGTTTCCAAGTGATTGGTTCTAGCTAGAGAACACATACATCTGGGAAGTCTAACTCTATAGAATGAAATCCATCTAAAGGTGACTCTGCTAACTACTTTGCAATAACTTACCCTTTGATGGCTTTCCTATCTATATATTCAATATCAAACTCTCTTAGGATCATAACCCATTTTGCCAACCTCCTAGTTAATGTTGCTTTTCTTAGAAGATATTTTAACGGGTCTATTTTAGTAATGAGTTTGATTTTGTGTGATAAGAGATAATGGCATAGTGTTTGGGAAGAAAAAACTACTACAAGGCATACTTTCTCAATTAAGGTTTAGTTGAGCTCATAACCAACTAGGGTCCTACTAATATAGTAGATTGCCTTTTTTTTTTCTTGATGATCTTCTTGTGCTAATAGTGACCCCAATGATCAGTTAGTTATTGAAATAGAGAGTAATAAGGGTTTGTTTGAAATAGTTGGGATCAAAATTGATGGATTTATCAAGTATTGTTTGAGAAAATTGAAGGCCACATCACACTATTCATCCCATTGAAAGACTACACTTTTGTGAAAAATATGGGTAAAAGGGTTACATTTTTTAGCTAATTGAGAGATAAATCTTTGGAATAATTGAAGTTTTCCTTGTAAAGATCTTATTTGGCTAATATTTTTGGTAGGCTTCATCTCTAAAATAGCTTTTACCTTTTTCAGATCAACCTGTATCACTTTGGCGGAGACAATAAAGCCCAATAGTCTCCTAGATTGGACCGTAAAGGCACACTTTCGTGGATTAAGTCTAACCTTGAAGGCCTCTAACCTTGTAAAGACCTTATCCAAAATAGAAAGGTGTTCTTCTCTAGTGTGTGACATAACTAAAATATCATCCACAGTCTTCCATTATCTTGTGGATCATGTCATGGAAAATAACAATCATTACTCTTTGATAAGTGGCTCCTACATTTTTCAAACTAAAAGGCATGAAATTACAACAAAATTTTCCCCGAGCACAAGTGAATGCTATCTTTTCTTGGTCTTCAGTAGCTATCTAGATCTAATTGTAACCAGAGAATCCATCCATTAAGGAAAACATAGAATGACCTACCCTCAAATCTACAATAGTATCAATGTGTGGTAATGGGAAATCATCTTTGGGGCATGCCTTGTTTAAATCTCTAAAATCAATGTAAATCCATATGCTACCATCCTTCTTTGATATTGGAATAATACTTGATATCTAGGAGGCATAGGCTAAAGGTCTTATGAACCTTATTTCAAGAAGTTTCTCTAGTTCATCCTTGACTAGTAATGCAATTTGAGGATGGATTTTTCTCAATTTTTGCTTCACAAGTTTTGTTCTAGGGTCAATGTTGAGATAATGTAGAATCAAGTTGGGGTCCAAACTTGGCATGTTAGCATATGAATAGGAAAAATTTATTTTCCTATCTATAAAATAATCTATGAAAATTGCTCTTTTCAAAGATGTTAGAGAGATTGCGACATGGATAAATTTGGGGTCTTCAGTAGTTCCAATGTTGACCTTCTCCATTGACTCAATTAGAATTGGAGATATTTCCTCAAAATTGTGAGGCAATGTATAATGGTCACATCGTTAGGTGCCACAATTGGGTTTTCACCATTGCATACATCATCTTTTATTTCATTTATTTTTTCATCTAGCCCAAACACATGGTGACTTGGATTACTAGATCTTTCTCTTATTTTGTGATGATTGAGGCCATTGATACATTCCTTTCTTGTTAATCTAATGTTGGATTCAAGCTTCAAAGATGGTTCAATAGCATTTAGGTATATGCTTATATCATGGTCAGTGTTAAAGGAAAGAAGGTGATGATGTGTAGTTGTATCCCAATTGATGAGCTCGGGATGGATTAAGGCTAAATATTTGAAATGATAGTCTAAATTGACTAGGTTGAAAGACATGACTTGATTTGATGGGTCAGTCATTATATTTCTTGAGTCAATAATGTGGGTTTCATCTAGATGAGCTAGAGAACTAGGGTCATGAAACCACTCACTATATTCATCTTGAATTTCTTCAACCATTCAATCCATTCTACTCCATCCAATCAAATTAGGATATCCAAGTTCTTTTCCATAACCAATCAGATTTTTCAACTTGGATAAAAAACAAAATGATTCAAGAGCATTATTTGAACCAATATGCTATGTATATCAGTTCAAAGAGGGGCCTTTGTAGACACCTAAAATTGGGAACATCTTTTAATCAGGGCTTTCACCGAATTAGCAAGGGTTTTAAGGTTAAAATCATATGTATTTTTGAGAATCGAAAAATAAATCAATCAAATTTGAGTTAAATAAAACATTTGAATTAATCAACTATTTGAACCCATTTGAAATTTACACATGAACTTAAATTTTAAAGAAATTAAAATGGGCATTTATCCTCAAAAATCAATTTTATATTTATATATCTCCAAAATTATATCTTAACCAAAGTGGGATCTTGAAAATCATATTTCATTCAAAATAATAATTTAATATTTGAAGTGGGATTCTCCATTATGAATATTTTATTCAAATTGGATCCCATGGATATTATTATTCATTCAAATAATAATTTTATATTTAAAGTGGGATTCTCCATTATGAATATTTTATTCAAAGTGAATCCCATGGATATTATTATTTCATTCAAATAGAAATTTTATATTTGAAGTGGGATTCTCCATTATGAATATTTTATTCAAAGTGGATCCCATGGATATTATTATTTTATTCAAATAATGATTTAATAATTGAGTGGATTCTCCATAATGAATATTTTATTTGAAATGGGTCCATAGATATTATTATTTTATTATCTAGCCTTTACTCTTGGTAAAAACCAAACTTAACCTCAATCCCTTTGAAACATCTTTAAATACAAGGCATTTCTAAAGAAAATTCATTAAGTTTTTAGGCGTTGGTTGTTGAGAGAAGCATATGAATTATTATTATCATTGTTATCATTACTATTTTAGGATCTTTATTTGTAGAGCAATCTCATATCTATGCTTTGTTATTGTAGTTCATAGTTTCATTTGTTTGTTTATTTGTAGGTTTGTTTCTTGTTTATTTCTTTGTAGGCTTAAAGACACATCATAAGAAGATTGAAAACCTATCAAATCCACTCAAAGACACTTCAAAAATGAAAATAAATAGTGGAAACTCCCATTGTTCAGCCATTTTTGTACACCTATAATCTGCTATAGTGTTTTTGTTTCTATTTTTCACATATTTGTTCCTTTTGAATGTTTGCACAGTGTGTATGTTATTTCATGTAGCATATACATTAAATTTTGAAACATATTTGATAACATTCTCTATTTTTGAAATTTGACTTTTGATATGGTCATTGCTACAACTGTAATCACCTAAAAATGGTCAGCTAGACTATTAGCCCCCTTTTCAACATTTTGGCTAAATTAATTTAATCATTTACTTAGACCAAATTGCTAATAATCAATTTATTTGATTATAACCTATAGTTTGACTATGCTATCCTAATTTCATTATTTGATTAAAAGAACATGTCCCCTTTTAATTAAATAAAAGACCCCATTCTTCTAACCCACTTAAAGTGCACACATAAACTCCTTTTTCTATTTTGCAATTAAAAGAAAAGGCTTTGTGACTTTTGTCTTATATGACAAGTCAACTTATATTCTATTGGTTGACTTGTGTGTGCACATGGATCACTCCTCTTTTTGAATTCCACCATTGATCATCCACCATCTTCATCTTGATCTCTACCATCCATACATCTTTAAAAGGGAGAGAGCTTTCCCCCTCAATCGATCTTATATTTTGAATATTGTTATACTGCAGGTTTTCTAATAGGTTTCTTTGGAGCTTTGTGGAGAACTTCTATTTCTTGTCTACATTCTCTCATACCATAGCATTTTAGCTTAGATTCATGTTGCATGTTAGTTTAGCTTCTATTTTGCAATAATCTATCTCACATAGCTTAATATTTGGATTGTAACACTCTCATCCATGCTTAGAATAGCTCCACTTTGCATCTCATTCTAGCTTAATTTTCATTTGCATTGCATTCTTGAGGAACTCCTTGAGACATTTGCATTCTTGCATCTTGTCTTTGGAACCTCCCATTGCATGGTTTACTAGCAAGAAGATTATCTCTAAGGCTCATCTGAGAGCCCTTGAACTTAAAATACACTCTCTTGCACTTCATGGATAGGGAGCTCTAAACCGGCATCCGAACATTCGAACTCATGGAATCATTTGGATAGAAGGGTTTAGAGTGAGACACTTTCGAGTGTACATTTTTGGCGCCCACCGTGGGGCTTGAATCAAATTTTTAGCTCCTTTTGCTTTTATATTTCATCTCTAATTTTTTACAGTAGCATATTGAATCTAATCAAGTGCTTTTGTAGAATTATCACTTGGGTTTTAAGGCCAACTCACAAGTAGATTGGTTTGAAGGCCAAAAATCTAGTTGGTTTAAAGATTTGATCATATCTTTTAAACCACTTAGAGTTTGGTTCTAAAATTGTTTTTTTAAGTTAAGTATGTGTTCAAAATGTCTCAGTTCAATTTTTAGAGCATTTTGACGTGATTTTTGGGAGTTATGATTTTTTAAAATTTTTCATAAAAAGCTATTTATGATCGCAAATCAGTGCATTTTTTGAAAAAAATTATATTTTTAGAAATATTTTCAAATTCTAAGAGGGGAACTCTCTTTGTATTTTGACTTTTGAGGTCGTATTAGGGATCAAAAACTTGATTTGATAAATCTGGCCTATTTTGACAAAATCAATCTCTAGGGAGCAAATGAAGAGATTTTTTTGAATTTCTTACATTTTTGAAAAGCTCTCTGATTTTTAGTAGGGATCTCTTCTTTTCATTTCTATTTTTGGATCCTAAATCATAGCAAACAAGTCCAATCTTGTTGACTAGGTCAAAATCAAACAACAAAAATGAGAGCATTTATGATTAACTTGCACTTTCTTTGCATGCACTTGGTTGGAAGATAAATTGGATTTTTGAGGAAATTCACCACTTTTTATTTCATATTTTTATGTTATTTCACATTAACTTTTGGTACTAACAAGTTGTGATTACAGGTTGCCATCCTTATGAAAAAAATTGAAACATTGCATAAAAAGAACGCATGTCAAAGCTTCAAATGCACAAGGGCTACTAACGATTGTTTGCAGGGCTGCCCAATGCATAAAAACCCAATTTTTCTTGTTCTTTACTTTTACATGTGTGACATATACTAGATTTTTATTTTTAGGCACATTAAAACTTACAATTGGGATCTTTTGGTAATAGGAGAGTATGCTCTTCACCCTTGTGGTGAATCAGAAATCTTGACTTGCCATTTGGTTTCAAGAGCAAGGGGTAACTAAATCTTCTTGGCGTGTTTGGGAGAAAATTATTGGAATAGGAGAGTATGCTCTTCACCCTTGTGGTGAATCAAAAATCTTGACTTCCAAAAGTTGATCCACTCTATGTAGTTTAGAATCCTTTAGAGGGCCTGCTCTCGGACAACCTGAGAGGAACGACCCAAGTGGGGACAAGCAAATTACTCGGCTCTTCCAACCCACTATAAAATCAAGGCTATCAAGGACACAAAATCTTGGTAGACGTAGTTTTTATCTTCGCCTAATGTGATCGCTTATGGGATTTCGACCATAGGGAGATCACTAGGCAAGAATGCTTAAGGTACTCTTGTGGTCGCGAAATCAGTTACTCATCGTAAGGTGAGGTGTCCTATAATTGAGAGCAAGAGAAACAATATTAATGGAAGCCCTATCTAAACACCCTAAGTTAGTAACTACCTTTTTTAGCCACTCAACTTCTTGGTGCAAGGATTGATCCTAGTGGACTACCCGGATCACCCCAAGATTTTACACTCACCATCTATGTTCCCTTGGTTATGCTTATGGCATTTCTATGACAAAGCCAATATCTCTTGTGGGAAACCACTTGGTGTGAGGCAAAGGAGCATCAAGTGTGGGCCAAGTTGTTGAGTAATGAACCATGACATTTAGGTAGATATTGCTTGATGTGTTCTTGAATGTGCTAGACCTGTGAAAATCTTTTGAACATACACATGATGATTGTTCTAGGGATTTATTTTAAGACCTCATATATGCTTGTATCATGCAAGGTTTTTTTGTCCCTTGCTTGATTATTTGAAGACTACTTCATGTGTCACTATCTTGCTTGGAAAGAAATTATTTTTGAACATCAAACTTGCTATGCTATTAACTATTGTCAAACTTTGTCAACCAAGTCAAAGCATCAAGTCTTAACATTTTTTCTTGTGTTTCTTGCTAAGGGGAGTCTCATCATTTGATTTTTATTTTCTATGTCTCTAGTTCTTGAACATGCTTAAAGTGACTCTTTGGTCTTGGTGCTCTTGGTCTTTTTGTCTTCATGGTCTACGTCCGCTTGCTAGTCATCCTTTTGCTGAAATGGTTTCCTTGATTTCTTGACTACACTCTTGGGTTAGAGAGTTGTTCACTTGTCACACCACTTGCTCTATCTATTTGGCTATTTGGGCATCTTGCCTAGCTATTGACTTGAGTTATTCATGTTGTAAGTTTCTTGGACATATTGTTTGACAAGTCACTTTAATCTCTCTCTACTATCTTGGAAAGTGAACACTCTACCTCCTATAGTTTCAACATCAAGTTATCCTCTAGGCTCTTTTATGCTTGGCTTTGCATCTAAAACTATGGGATCTAAACCTTATGCTACCAAACTTCAACAAAATCTAGATGATCATGATATCCTCCATGTCACTAAAGAGTTTGAAGATCTATATGCACAATACAAAGAACTAGAAGAGACAAATGATCTTTCTTACCTTCATCTCTCTAAGCGCATGATGGAAATGAAGTCTAAACTTGACAAAAGGTTGGAGGAGAAGATTACATTGTTACATGAATCTTTCTTAAGGTCTTTATATGCATGTGAGTCACCTTCTTTGAGGTCATCATATTCTTCTAGGTCCACATGCTCTACTTCAAGACATCAAATGTATTCATCTTCTTGATCTAAAGACCTTTGTAGAGAACAAGCACTTGAGCCTATGCCAAAATTTCATGACAGACCTATCTTTGACGAAGATAATGATGAAGACATGACCACATGCCATTCACTTGAGAAACAAAAAAAGGACTCTAGACATACTTCTAATATAACTTTTTCTCCCTTGGAGGATTCTTATGATGAGACTTTGCAAAAATGTCTTAGCAATAAGATCATCATATTACCAAAGTCTAGCTCCTATGGAAACCCATTCTTGGATATCTATTGTGCTTATCATCAACATAATGAGCATAGTACTTCAGATTGCATTGAGCTAAAACATTAAATCCAAGATCTTATTGGTAATGGAATTATTGATACCTCTAATGATTCATGCGACGAGGATACTTTTCGTGAGCAAGATTACATTAATGAACCTATGTCTAGTAGCGGCTCTATTACATCTTCCACTTCTTCCAACACTCATGCATCTCCCAACACTTCAAATCTTTCCAAAATGCCTCCATAAAATAAAGAATCTAATGCTTTCCACATTGACTATGTGTATCCTCAAGGGGTACCTCTAAAAGAAACTCAAGCTAACCTTCACTTGGCTGCAAACCTTTTCCATGCTACTAATCCTAAATATCCTCAACCTTCATGCACTACTATGCCTAATCCAAGCACTACTCCATTCACTCTTCATTCTCTGTTGTCCTTAGAAGTGGCTCCATGCCAAGAGGACTCTCAAAAAGAAAAAGCTATAAATGTCAAGAAAGATCAAGATCAAGCACCCTTTCATCTCTTTCAAGATTTTCCCCCTCCATATCCTATAACTTGTCCACCTCCTAAGTATGATGAAGATACCACTTCGATTATCTCCCTTGAGCTTACAGAAAATTATGAGAAAAGTTCTCTTCATATGCTATCCAAGGCTACTTGTCAAGATCAAAGCATCCCATCATGTTCTACTTCTCCACATCCACTTCAAAACTGTGCTCAAGCTTCAAGTGCTTCTATTAAAAATGTTGTTCCTATCAAAGGTACTCGTGAGTCTATTGATGGCTTTGATCATGTTGCTCACTCTAAAGATGTTGATATCCCTTCCCACTATCCCTTTGCATCTTCTAAATCTATCCTTGGTCCTTATCCATCTAAGCTAAAGCATTCAAACCTTCCATCCATATTGGGGCCTTATGTTCCTTCATCTCCTACATTCACTCCTAGCTCATTCCCTAGTTCTCCTATAATACCACAAGATCAACAAAGACACTCATCCTTGATGACTTTTCACCCATCTATACATCTAAACCAATCATATCATCCTTATTCATCCACAAATCCCAAGTCCTTTGGAAGTGAGAATAAACATAAGAATCCATTGAAAAAGAAAGATCACTATGTCCCTTCTAATCAACATGTGAATGCTAAGAAGGAGAAAGCACAAAAGAGACTGCAAAGGTCCACTATTAAAAAAGCTAAATCAAAGAAAATATTGGTTCCTAAGCCCATTATTGAAAAAATGTGTTTTGAAGTATCCAAAGGAAAATATAAAGCTATATGGATTCCCAAGTCCCTTTTAAAAGACTTGAATATTGAAAATACTTCACAGTTGACATTCAAGCTTCCAAAGGCTTCCATTCCATCTTTTTCCAAAAATATTTCTAAAAATATTCCAAAGCCTTCCACTCCACTTTTTTCCAAATCTCTTCTACCACCTCATACATCTAAATCTCAAGCTATTTCATCCATGATTCCTCCATTGTTCCAATACCCTTCAAGGTGTGTGTCAATGTTGATCTTGTCCAATATTTTAGCTACCCTCATGAAATCCTCTAAAGCTTACACTTACTTTCTATACATGAACTCTTATCCTCAATATATTCTTCCTACTACCATTTCTCTTTCATCACCCTATCAACATCTTTGAGCATACCTTTCTATGGTCTTGGCTTATCATGACTTATCTTTCCTATAGGAGCACTATCTACATTCAAAAAGCTTGAGCTCTTTCTAAAAATTCAAAAAAAGAAAAAAAAAAAATAGAAAAAGAAAAAAAGAAAAAAAAATAAAAAATGAAAATGTGCCTTGGTGAAAACCACTTCTTGTGGCACTTTGGTAGTAAAAGTAAAGAGAAATAAATTTATCCTATGGTGAAAACTACTTCTTGTGGCACCTTGGATAAGTACCATGATGAAAACCTAGCAAACATGCGTCATGTCTAATTCTTCCACCATCCATCTATCCCCTCTTCTCTCTTTGATCTTGACAATGTTGAGCTATCTTTGCATATTGGCTATCTTATCCATGAGAGTTTCTATTGTTCTCTCCCATTCACTCATAGCCTCTATCTTGAGCTTTATTCTCATTACTCTATCCCATCATTATCCTATCTAGTTGACCCCTTGGTCTTGCTCATAATAAATGAAACATGGTTCTCATAGGCCTCTTGACATGTCTACTCTCTTGGATTGCACGTTTTCATGCTATCTTTCTCATTGGCTTCCACTGCTTATCCTACATGCTATCTTACTCATTGGCTTCCATCACTTATCTTATATGCTATCACACTTGTTGGCTTCACCGCTTATCCTACATGCTATCTTGCTAATTTCTTCCATTACTTATCCAAAACCTACTTTATATGGCTATCTTTCCCTAGCATGGGTACTCTTGAGGAGTGCATCCTTGATGATCACTTTCACTTGCTTCATACTCCTTTCTTATCCATCTTTGTCTATCCACCAACTTTCTGCTCCATCATGTCCTACACCTTGCTAGACATTGGGAGAAAATGATGCAATCTTGCTTGAGAACTAGTAATCTCTAAAAACCTTCTAAAAAATTCAAAAAATCATATATGATGTTGAAAAAATCTTAAAAATCAAAAAATGTTCTGAAAAAAGATCATCTTAGTGAAAACCTAGCAATAGTCGCTTTGATGTATCATCAAAAAAATTCAAAAATACAAAAAAAATTGAAAAAAGTCCTGAAAAAATCTGTCAAGTGGTGAAAATCTGGAAACAGGTGCTACTTGAGACCCTTGCACCTCTGTCTATCAGTCTCAATCACCTACTTTGCTACACATTTCCTAGCTTGGAATTGTTTCTTGTCCTCATCTTGGAGGAACAATTGCTTAGCCTATTGAGGTATTCTTGTGCATTAGGGTTTCTTTGACAACTCACAAAATAGTGTTTCTCAACACTTCCCCCACCTTAACATCAAGTGTTTTTCAACACTTTTCAGATAGTTTACGTACAATCTCCGATGTTGCAATATTTCTCACTATCAGAATCAAGTCTTGAAGAAATGGCCAAGTGACTTGCACACACGCACTTTAACACTTAAACAACTGAGCTATGCTGATCTTTATCTACTTTGTGTGCTGTCTATGATGATTTCTTTGCCATGTGTTCCCTTCCTAATAGTCTTTCAAGGATGTCATTGACTAGAAGACTGGGGGCATGGGACATATTTTCTTGATTTCTGCTTGTGGGTATACTTTTGTTTTTCTATAGTGTTGTAAGCATTTATGCTGGTCCTATTCAACATGTTGACTTACAAATGTATCATCCTTGACTGTTTTGCAAGACCACACTTAGGGTTTATCTTGGCGCTTATGCCTTGATACAGGTGTAATCTTGCTAAATTAAACTTAGGGAATCTAATCGTGTAGTTATCTTGACTTACATGTCTTTGATGCTTAGATTGGATTTCCACATACCTATCTAATATTGATCATATTCATATCCTCATAGTTATACTAGTGATGGTTGTATGATCTCATGATGTCCCTAATAAATGCTCAATGATGAAATTAAGAGTCTAAATGTTATGCACTTCTTGCTGGTAAACCACTTTGCATATTAGCTTGCATTTTAGGTTCATTTTCTAGCTTAGTCTTGCATTCTTGCATATCAGGAGAGCTCTCTCTTCATCTTTTTGTGGATGTATCAGCTAACTCCTTTCATATATTTCTTTACTTTCTTCTTGGTCATGTCCTTTACCTTCTTAATCTTTCACTTCATCTCTTTTCTATCTTGTCATCACATTATATAAAGTTTTGACCTCTTAAATAATTTCAACATCCTAGATTCATTTTCGGGATCAAAATCCAAATTTGAGTTCATCTTGATGGTCAAAATTGTCTTTTAAAATTCTACTTTCTTCTGAGCAGTTAGCTGACCTTTTGAGGTCTAATCTCTGAATCATCACTGGGGCATCTTTATTTCTTCATGTCTTCATCATTTCCATACTTCATATCTACTTCAATTCACTGTTTCATGTCTAAAATCACCTTTCTACTCGTTTTGACCTAATTTTTATGCTATATCCTTCAAGGTCAACTCTAGTCAAACTAGGGCATTTTATCCATTTTTTATAGTCATTCTTGGGTTCTAATCATCTATCTATCATCTTGGACATTGCTATATTCTAATTTTCTCATGTCTAGCCAGTTTTTTGCATCCCCTTACCTCATTTCAATTTCGATCCCGAGGGGGCATAAATACTCTATCACTGATTGCTACAACTATCAATTTCTTAGGAGCATTTGTTTGATCTTCTCACTTGTTCTCGATCTATCTACTTTGCTAAGTGTTAGCATTCTTCTTGAATTCTGACATCATCTTTTCCTAGTGTTCAGTACTACCACTACCAGGCTGTACATTTAGGACTTGCTATCTTTTTCTATATTTCGTTCTTCAAAATCAGATATCTATATCTATCACCGCCTACTTGGCTTTCTATTTTCTTTGACATAATGTGTTCCCAGATCGATCATGCATTAGTCAAAGAGGGGCAAATGTAATCACCTAAAAATGGTCATCTAGACTATTAGCCCCCTTCTCAACATTTTGGCTAAATTAATTTAATCATTTACCTAGACCAAATTGCTAATAATCAATTTATTTGATTATAACCTATAGTTTGACTATGCTAGCCTAATTTCATTATTTGATTAAAAGAACATGTCCCCTTTTAATTAAATAAAAGACCCCATTCTTCTAACCCACTTAAAGTGCACACATAAACTCCTTTTTCTATTTTGCAATTAAAAGAAAAGGCTTTGTGACTTTTGTCTTATATGACAAGTCAACTTATATTCTATTGGTTGACTTGTGTGTGCACATGGATCACTCCTCTTTTTGAATTCCACCATTGATCATCCACCATCTTCATCTTGATCTCTACCATCCATACATCTTTAAAAGGGAGAGAGCTTTCCCCCTCAATCGATCTTATATTTTGAATATTGTTATGCAGCAGGTTTTCTAACAGGTTTCTTTGGAGCTTTGTGGAGAACTTCTATTTCTTGTCTACATTCTCTCATACCATAGCATTTTAGCTTAAATTCATGTTGCATGTTAGTTTAGCTTATATTTTTCAATAATCTATCTCACATAGCTTAATATTTGGATTGTAACACTCTCATCCATGCTTAGAATAGCTGCACTTTTCATATTCATTCTAGTTTAATCTTTAGTTGCATTGCATTCTTGAGGAACTCCTTGGGACATTTTCATTCTTGCATCTTGTCTTTGGAACCTCCCATTGCATGGTTTACTAGCAAGAAGAGTATCTCTAAGGCTCATCTGAGAGCTTTTTTATTTTTGAAATATACTCTCTTGCACTCCATGGATAGGGAGCTCTAAGCCAGCATCCAAGCATTCCAACTCATGGAATTGTTTGGATAGAATGGTTTAGAGTGTGACACAAATCTAGTGTACAACAACATGTTTGAATAAGTTGATTGTTTCTCAAAGTTGACTGATATTCATGATTGTTGGTTGGTTGCAGGTTGTAGGAAAGCAGGTTCTAGATGCCTGCATTTAAAATATATCATTTAAGTATAAGATTATTTATACTTAAGATATATTTTAAATATATATGATGATTCATTTGACATATGTTCTAGCCCTCTCAAAGTTAAGATAAAGATTCTACAAATTTTCAAGCTTCCAAAATTTTGGACTTAGCCAAATTTCAGGAGAATTAGGATTCGAAACTTAATCAAATTTCAGATAAACATGAGATGAAAAGGAATCAAAAAAATTGTGGAGACAAAGCATAGAGACCCTAAAAAATGCACCTAGCCTTTGCTAGCTATGGACAATGTAAGCATGAACCCTTTGTATTGTTTAGATTGCAGCTTCTCAAAGTTCAAAACTTAGTTAGGAGCCCATTTATCTTTCTTAGAGTAAGGGCTTGTAAATTGAACTTCTATTTGGCGTGTTTTGGAAAGACAAGGTAGTAGGGATATGCTATCACCCTTTTAGGGTGATCAAATTCCCCAACTTGCTTTGGATTTTTGCTTTTCTCATTTTAGTAGGTAGTTACATAGTTGTAGTAAGGCCTACCTCCCAAGAATTTTCCTTAATGAGGCCAATGAGAGGCGAAGCCTTTCACTTGCATTTGTAATGGGATGTAAGGCAATAATGTTCAAATTAAAACCTTGTAGTCACCAGCCTTTTTTTAGAGCCATTGTTAGGAAGCCATTTTTGCTTTTAGGCTTATGAATATTTTATTCCTTCATGTTTTCTAGATTATTGAGTCTAAATGTGCTATTTTTTAATCAAAAGAACATTTAAAAATAATAAACTTTAGAAAAAATTGGATAAAATCATTAATGACAATATCTCTATATGAAACAATGCATTCACATTGTTAAAACATTGCATAATTCCTTTCAAATGGCACATACATTCCTTAGAACAACACTACTAAAACTAAAAACAATGTATATGGAACTTGAAATGGCATATTGGATTATTTCTGAAATGCACTCAACAAATTCTATAGCGCATCTATAAGAGACTTGCAAACAAAGGCTATTTGCACTTCAAATTTTAAGAAAGGAAGAGCATTTTTGGATATCCTTTTTCTTGATCTACATTTTGCAAATTGAGAGAATTCAAATGATCATAATTCCTTCAAACTTAAGCAAGACATTTTTATTCTGTTATCCTTTTAGTTACAAACAACCAAGTTTTTAAGTCTAACCAAACAATCGTTGTTGAGCTACTTTGTGGTTAATTATCAGGATATTTACATCCTTTCTTCACCAACTTCAAAGAGCTTATTATGATCTATCTTGTTTGAGCAACTTCCCATCTTACTTAAAATTTCCATTAATGTTTAATCCAAGGTTTTCTTCATTTTGCAACATGAAAAGATTTTGATAAGGTTATACTCATCACTCATGTCACAAAGGAAATCTATTAGTACCCCAAAAACAAGAACAAACAAATCTTTTTCTTTGTGAACAAGAGGGTCAAGAAGAATTTTTATATGAATGAGTGCAAGATCATCAAGACAAATTGGGACTCTAAAATCTTCACAATCATCAACTACCGCTGATCCAGAAGTTGAAGTTAGTTCCTCATCAACATTCATTACTCCAATATATGCGAGTCCAAAACCTATGATAAACCAAACCAACCAAGCCAAACAAATTGAATACCAAACCAACCAAACCAAATAAATTGAAAACCAAACCAACCAAACCAAAAAAATTGAACAATCAAATCAAGAAATAAAATCACCAACAAGAATGACTTCTCAATTTCCACCAGGGAGTGAAGATTACTACAATGAAAAAATTGATGAAGTTCAACAAAATCTTGAACAGATTGATATTGTGAACGTAATGATAGAATGAAATAAAGAGTGATATCTCTTATATCTTGCTAAACAAGGGGCCAAATTTTCTCAAAAAATTTGATATGAGCCAGATGCAAAAAGACCATGATGACTCACCTTTAGAAGTTGCCACTCAAAGGCTAGAAGCCATGGAATTTTGACTTCATAGATTGCATCAAGAAAAGGTAGAACCACCAAAGTTTAGTCAAGAAAAAATATGCCCACTCCTTTTTGATAAGAGAGTTGTTTTTGAGCCATTCCCTCAAAACATGCAAATTCCAAAATAAGATAAGTATCATGGCACATCTGACCCCTATGATCACTTAAGAAAATTCTATATGACAAGTATGGAATTTTTCCATGATACCACCTATCTCATGTGACTGTTTTCGAGAAGCCTAGGAGGGCAAGCCATGGAATGGTTTTCAATGCTCCCCTCAAACATTTGTTCTTTTGACCAATTGGCTTCATTGTTTGTCACACACTATGCTTACAACATAGATAAGGAAGTTACCATGTGTAACGCCCCGCCAAGGGATCCAAAAGAATTAACCTAGAGTTTCACTAAGTTTGCTAAACATTTTTTTTTTTTTTTTTTTTAAAATTAAGAATGTATAACATACACATCAAACACATAGTAGCGGAAGTAATAACATGTAATCATCAACAAACATACATCACAAGTTACACCTTAAGGATCCCAAGACGTTGAGTCACATTTAAATTTAATTAATTCTAAGTCTAACAACTACCTCATACATAGGAAAGAATAATCAGAAAGTCCAATGTCCATAATATACATTTGTTCTGAATGCCTCTTGGAAATTTAATTCGGAATGCTCAATCATCCACTGTACATGTCACAGGGTATGAAAGGCTTATAAGAATATACATATGTAAAGATAAAGATACATCATCCTCAAATCCATGATACAATGTACAGTAAAATAAATGAAACTAATAACATACCTGATACATCCATACATCCATAATGATAAAACATCTATCATAAAATCTAACCATCCATCATAGTAATCCAAGAACATAGTGAAGGTAAATGCCAACCAAGAAAGCTTCAGCCACAGTGACCACGGACGGATCTCAATGGTAAGAGTAAAAAGCACTACCACCCGACCGCGTGGAACCTAAATGGTCCACTCCCACCGCGCTGAGGAGATAGTCTCAAGTCCCAAACAAGGTATCAAACACAAAACACAAGTACTCTCTAAGTCTGGAAAATCCTAAAAGTATACTAACTCAAAGGTTCCAACATAGAAAGACATCTAGACCCAGAGGCACCACAAAGACACGTAGGAAACCTGCTATGCAAGCGGGAAAGTGTCATCACAAAAGTCATGTAGAAGTTACCCGAGCAATCCCTTAGGAATCCCGGGTCCCTACTGATCCTGCGGCCACTAGTATCCTCTCGTACTGACGAGGCATACTATGGAATGCAAGGTCATAACCAAGCGTTCTCTCTACCCCATCCTAGCCTGTACTAGCACTCATGGCATGGGAGAGAACATACAATTATCTTATTAGGTTCATTTAAGTCAGTATTTAGGTGAGATGTTTTCACTTGTTAACACAACTTGCAATGGGTTACTCCAGGCAGCCTCTTAGGGCCCCGATCCCCATTGCAAGCCACTTCCTGACACTACACATAGATAACCTACCCTAGGCTCATGAAATCACGAATCAAAGAATCATAATAAAATCACCTCAGTCCTATACAAGCAACTGAAAAACATCATAAAAGATAAGCCACAAAAATTACATCAGTTCCTCATGAGCAACAGGTAAGCATCAAATAATAATCATATGATCACAACAGTTCTCTATCAGCAACTGAAGGCATCAATGATAAATCACAATACTGATCAAAGATTCCAAAATGGTCAAGTCAACACATGACATCATCAAGAACATAACAAACACTTCAATCCTCTCAAGCGATCGAAAAGCAATCCAAGTATAACTGATCGAGACTCAAAAATGGTTATCAAATATAACTGATCGATGACTCAAAAATGGTTATCCAATATAACTGATCGATGACTCAAAAATGGTTATCCAATATAACTGATTGATGACTCAAAAATGGTTAAGTCAGGTATCTTATATACATACACTTCAGCTTCACACCAGGAAACTGGAAAGCAATAACAAACAGTAAATACATCCATCATAGAGCATACTATCGCATTACCTTGGTTGGTTTGAAAAGATCGAGAACAAATCATCATAACCTCACATTCACAAACCCCCGAGCCTCTGGTAACAACCTAAGACTGGCCAGCACTAAGTCCACCCCAAAACCCCAAAAGAACATAGACAGACGTAGAAAATATCAAAGTTTTGGTTTGATTGATAATATACTATTGAGTTAATGTAACGTTTCAGTTTTAGTTTCAAGGTATGATTCTAGTTCAAAAGATTTCTAGATTACCCTACAGGTTGACCCATTTACTTGTTCGAATGAAACTAGAATTACCCTCCCATCATATTTTAAAACAATAATTCTACAATTTATTTCCACATAGAATTCATCATTAAATAACTTTAATTAAATTAATTATTTTATTTTATTTTTATTTTTTTTATTTTTTTAAATAAATAAATTAATAATTAAAGATCTAAACGCTCATATTAATATTTTCATTATTATCAATTTATTAATATTTAATCAAAAATTATTTATAAATTAGTATTTACATAACTATATTTAAAATGCATTAATAGTTAAACATTTAAAAAGCATTAATAGTTTAACATTTAAAATGCATTAATACTTCAATTATTTAAATATTGATAAAACTAATAATAAAACATTAAATAATAATTAATATTTTAAAGATTATATATAATAACAATTCATTTTTTTTTTTTTAAAAATGAATGCAAATTTATATCATTACAAAACAAAGTCGAATTCCAAAAATATTGGAATGGCACGAATTAAATATGTTTAAGCGATTATAATCGCTGGCCCCGAAATCGTGCGGACTGCTGTCGCAGTCGTACTGCGACCACAGTCGCAGGTACGGCTGCACAGCAGCCGCCGGCTTTTATAGCCGTCGGTTAATAATAAAACAAAGGGAAGGGGGTGGTTAGGCCGCCCCTCCCTTATTTGTTACTATTTATATTTTTTTATTTTTATTTTTATTTTAAAACAAGTTTATTATAAAAACAAAACTTTTACAACATGCAATTTCTTTTAAATCTAATTTTATTTATTTCATGCAATTTATAAATATTTAAATTATATATATATATATATATATATATATATATATATATATATATATATATATATATATATATATATATATATATATATATATGTATGTATATAATTTATTTATTTATTTATAATTAATTTCTTTTAATATAATTATACAAACAATATTCTTTTTCAATTATATATATATATATATATAATAACAATTGTAAATATATTCTGATAGAGAAAGTAATTCCAACCCTACGAATTTCCTTTTTAATTTTAGATTCCACCCAATTGAATACAATAATACTTTAATCTAGAAACGAGGGTTTCCCCATTTTTCTTTTCTAATCCTTATGTATAGAGTAGTTAATTGACAAGCATCTAAAAATTCACAATATTTGAAATGCTTAAACTTCCATCACAAAGAATTCGGATTTAGACACGAAGAAGACAGGATTATCAAATTGCATAATTCAACCCGTGATCAAACACAAGATCCTACCTCAACTTGATGCTATTATGCAATCTCCAAAAACTGTAAGAGGACTCGCTTCTCTTCAATAACTTTCTTCTGAAAATCTTTCCTAGAATTCTCCTTCTGAAATTTGCTTCCAAAAACTCTCTCCAAAAAAATTCCTGTCTCCCAAAATTCCCGGTCCAAATTCGTGTCCCCCAAAAATGAACCCCAAAGTTGTGATAAGGAGTTTTCTCCTCAAATCGGGGCACTAATTGTGCGTTCACCCGAGAGGACTCTTTGCTCAACTGAGTTAACTCCAAAATTATCTTTTATTAATCTTTGCTTTATCTTTTTAATGCATATTAAATTGAATTATTAAACAACTTTATTTAATATTCCACTTGACTTCTATTTTTTAATCTTTATTACTTTTAATCCCATGCGCACTTTATGAGATTAAAAATAATATTATAATTTCCTCTTACTTTATCTTTTAATTTATTTCTTTATTTTCAACACATGCTCGCATCATGCAATCTTACACTTTTAGTAATTAATATATTTTCACTTTTTAATTTATTTTAGAAACTTAATTGATAAAATATTTAATTAACTTAAATAACAATAATATTTAGCATTTATTTAAAAATGAACTCTAAATATATTATTATTAAATTAAATAAATATTATAATGTTCTAAATTATCCTTAAACTTTTATCTCCAAATTTAATTCTTTTTATTTAGTTAATTTCTCAATTAATTAAATATAATCAAATATTAAAATATCATAATAATCTTCTATTAAATTAAATCATTAATTAATCGTTTTAATTAATTTCTTTTATATTTAAACTCATGCTTAGATCATGCGATCTAGAAACCTTTAATAATTTAATATCTTTCCCACTTTTAATTTATTTAAGAAACTTTAATTGATAAAATATTTATTAATTCAATTAATAATAATATTTAGCATTTATTTAAAAATGAACTCTAAATATATATTATTATTAAATTAAATAAATATTATCACATTCTAAAATTATACTTAAAATTTTTATTTCCAAATTTAATTCTTTTTATTTAATTAATTTTTCAATTAATTAAATATAATTAAATATTAAAATATCATAATAATTTTCTATTAAATTAAATCATTAATTAATCTTTTTAATTAAACTTAATTAATAGAAAATACATCAAGGACTCATAAAGCAACATACGAAAACCCATCATAGAAAAATACATACTAAATCAAACAAAAGGGTTATAATCACGAAATAACATCATTTGATGCATTCGGAGGGTACTTAACTCAGATACTTGCCCTAATTATCAATTAGGACAATTGGCTAAAGGGTTTAGGAATTGGACTTAAGAGTTTATCTCCCCTCTCTTACCATTGAGATAATGCGATAGGGTACGCTCATCCTGGCAATTCAGGGAAGTCGATACCCGGTACCTGCAACCTGCATAAAATTCACGCATGTACAGACAAAATATTTTAAGCTAAACAGACAATGGCAAGAAGTGGTGCATCGTGTAGATCCCGACTAGCAGGTGACTACGACTCCCTTCCTTAACCACATTAGAAACACCATACATAAAGAAAACAAACACGCACACCATACACATGCAGTATGGGGTAAGTATCCATAAGAAAGCACATGTGAGAATAAACCATCTAACTAATCATCATCGATAACTGAAAATATTGAATAATCATCATGCATGCATGAAATATAGAGTACCAAGTCATCTCATCATATAATAAATTGAGTGTAAAACAACATCTGATAATTTGAAAGTAATGCTACTAAACATCAAGTATAAAACTGGCCTAAAAGAGTTTGGCAATTAAAACAAAATGTGAACTAGGGGTAGGCACTACATCCACCCCCCCTAGACTTAAGCTTACTCCTGGAAGCGTACATGAATGATCAAACTAAGGGTCTCGCTGTGTGGGTCCAATGGAAACCTTTCCCCTGCAGGAGGATATGTCTCCACTGAGAACACTCTTTGGGATCTATCCATATCACCAACCGTAGGTTCTGAAGCTGCGGGTCTCTGATCCAAGGGTTGAGGTTTCCTTTGAGGACAATGAGACACCTTGTGTCCCCGTTGTCTACATATGAAACACTCTCCCTCGAAGCTCCTCTGAACTTTAGGTGCACTAGACTGCAAGAAACTACCCCCACTAGGATAAGGCTGAACACTCTGAGACTGTCGATCATGCTGGTTGGGCTTGTTGCGATGAACCTTGTGATAGTTCCTAGCATTGGAACCATCGCCACCACACTGTGCTGGAGGATAAGTACCTTCCTGCCGTTGGTTACCCCTAGAAGAAGGTTTCCTATTGCCACCTACACCTTGATTACCCAGATATGGTTGGTAACGCTGGTGGCGCTTATTACGCCATGCATTACGAGCTTGACGAGAGTTCATGCTCTTAGGTCTATGCTCAAGTCTTGCCCGAGGTGCTCTATCATGGTCATGAATAGGAGGTAGGCGATCAATGATGGTCTGCAACATTTGCCTCAGATCATCCTCCTCAGAGACAACTTGTTGCTCTCTACAGTACTCTTCCTGATGCTCCCTGACATGCTCTTCCCTATTCCCATCTTGGATAGGTTCTTCATGGATAGACTCATGGACACTGATAGCTCTGTCTCGTCCATGGCTTTCACCATGGTCTGGGCTATGGCTTATAACAGATGATCTCGCCCCAGATATCATCCTACAATAATATCCAGATACAAGATGGTATCATAAACATACATATATAACTTTAAATCACTTAGAGCAATATAATTCTGGTTTAATAATAAACCGAAAACCATATTGATCCAACATGCATCCTTCCTAACAAATATTGAAATCGATCACCTAAACTCTCTAAACATAATACTCCCAAGGATAATCAAAAGAACACTACTTTAAAACATAGACAACAGATACATGTTTTACAAACAAGCTAGTTTCAATTTTCAGTTTGTCTATAATTTTGGTTTAAGTATAATTTCAGTTTGAAGTCTAAGTGTTGAAGTATGAAAAATATGAAACTAACAATTTAAGTTATGTTTTAGTTCAACTAGCTTCAAGTTTCAGTTTGAAAGAGATACACATAATAGTTTAAAGTTTTCATTTTTGTTCAACTAGTTAACACTAGTGGCGTTCCAATATACCCAGAGCTCCCAATGTAGAACCTGGCTCTGATACCAGATGTAACGCCCCGCCAAGGGATCCAAAAGAATTAACTTAGAGTTTCACTAAGTTTGCTAAACATTTAAAAAAAAAAAAAAAAAATTAAGAATGTATAACATACACATCAAACACATAGTAGCGGAAGTAATAACATGTAATCATCAACAAACATACATCACAAGTTACACCTTAAGGATCCCAAGACGTTGAGTCACATTTAAATTTAATTAATTCTAAGTCTAACAACTACCTCATACATAGGAAAGAATAATCAGAAAGTCGCAATTTAATTCGGAATGCTCAATCATCCACTGTACATGTCACAGGGTATGAAAGGCTTATAAGAATATACATATGTAAAGATAAAGATACATCATCCTCAAATCCATGATACAAAGTACAGTAAAATAAATGAAACTAATAACATACCTGATACATCCATACATCCATAATGATAAAACATCTATCATAAAATCTAACCATCCATCATAGTAATCCAAGAACATAGTGAAGGTAAATGCCAACCAAGAAAGCTTCAGCCACAGTGACCACGGACGGATCTCAATGGTAAGAGTAAAAAGCACTACCACCCGACCGCGTGGAACCTAAATGGTCCACTCCCACCGCGCTGAGGAGATAGTCTCAAGTCCCAAACAAGGTATCAAACACAAAACACAAGTACTCTCTAAGTCTGGGAAATCCTAAAAGTATACTAACTCAAAGGTTCCAACATAGAAAGACATCTAGACCCAGAGGCACCACAAAGACATGTAGAAAACCTGCTATGCAAGCGGGAAAGTGTCATCACAAAAGTCATGTAGAAGTTACCCGAGCAATCCCTTAGGAATCCTGGGTCCCTACTGATCCTGCGGCCACTAGTATCCTCTCGTACTGACGAGGCATACTATGGAATGCAAGGTCATAACCAAGCGTTCTCTCTACCCCATCCTAGCCTGTACTAGCACTCATGGCATGGGAGAGAACATACAATTATCTTATTAGGTTCATTTAAGTCAGTATTTAGGTGAGATGTTTTCACTTGTTAACACAACTTGCAATGGGTTACTCCAGGCAGCCTCTTAGGGCCCCGATCCCCATTGCAAGCCACTTCCCGACACTACACATAGATAACCTACCCTAGGCTCATGAAATCACGAATCAAAGAATCATAATAAAATCACCTCAGTCCTATACAAGCAACTGAAAAACATCATAAAAGATAAGCCACAAAAATTACATCAGTTCCTCATGAGCAACAGGTAAGCATCAAATAATAATCATATGATCACAACAGTTCTCTATCAACAACTGAAGGCATCAATGATAAATCACAATATTGATGAAAGATTCCAAAATGGTCAAGTCAACACATGACATCATCAAGAACATAACAAACACTTCAATCCTCTCAAGCGATCGAAAAGCAATCCAAGTATAACTGATCGAGACTCAAAAATGGTTATCAAATATAACTGATCGATGACTCAAAAATGGTTATCCAATATAACTGATCGATGACTCAAAAATGGTTATCCAATATAACTGATCGATGACTAAAAAATGGTTAAGTCAGGTATCTTATATACATACACTTCAGCTTCACACCAGGAAACTGGAAAGCAATAACAAACAGTAAATACATCCATCATAGAGCATACTATCGCATTACCTTGGTTGGTTTGAAAAGATCGAGAACAAATCATCATAACCTCACATTCACAAACCCCCGAGCCTCTGGTAACAACCTAAGACTGGCCAGCACTAAGTCCACCCCAAAACCCCAAAAGAACATAGACAGACATAGAAAATATCAAAGTTTTGGTTTGATTGATAATATACTATTGAGTTAATGTAACGTTTCAGTTTTAGTTTCAAGGTATGATTCTAGTTCAAAAGATTTCTAGATTACCCTACAGGTTGACCCATTTACTTGTTCGAATGAAACTAGAATTACCCTCCCATCATATTTTAAAACAATAATTCTACAATTTATTTCCACATAGAATTCATCATTAAATAACTTTAATTAAATTAATTATTTTATTTTATTTTTATTTTTTTTATTTTTTAAAATAAATTAATTAATAATTAAAGATCTAAACGCTCATATTAATATTTTCATTATTATCAATTTATTAATATTTAATAAAAAATTATTTATAAATTAGTATTTACATAACTATATTTAAAATGCATTAATAGTTAAACATTTTAAATGCATTAATAGTTTAACATTTAAAATGCATTAATACTTCAATTATTTAAATATTGATAAAACTAATAATAAAACATTAAATAATAATTAATATTTTAAAGATTATATATAATAACAATTCATTTTTTTTTTTTATAAAAATGAATGCAAATTTATATCATTACAAAACAAAGTCGAATTCCAAAAATATTGGAATGGCATGAATTAAATATGTTTAAGCGATTATAATCGCTGGCCCCGAAATCGTGCGGACTGCTGTCGCAGTCGTATTGCGACCACAGTCGCAGGTACGGCTGCACAGCAGCCGCCGGCTTTTATAGCCGTCGGTTAATAATAAAACAAAGGGAAGGGGGTGGTTAGGCCGCCCCTCCCTTATTTGTTACTATTTATATTTTTTTATTTTTAATTTTATTTTAAAACAAGTTTATTATAAAAACAAAACTTTTACAACATGCAATTTCTTTTAAATCTAATTTTATTTATTTCATGCAATTTATAAATATTTAAATTATATATATATATATATATATATATATATATATAATTTATTTATTTATTTATTTATTTTTAATTAATTTCTTTTAATATAATTATACAAACAATATTCTTTTTCAATTATATATATATATATATATATATATATATAATAACAATTGTAAATATATTCTGATAGAGAAAGTAATTCCAACCCTACGAATTTTCTTTTTAATTTCAGATTCCACCCAATTGAATACAATAATACTTTAATCTAGAAACGAGGGTTTCCCCATTTTTCTTTTCTAATCCTTATGTATAGAGTAGTTAATTGACAAGCATCTAAAAATTCACAATATTTGAAATGCTTAAACTTCCATCACAAAGAATTCGGATTTAGACACGAAGAAGACAGGATTATCAAATTGCATAATTCAACCCGTGATCAAACACAAGATCCTACCTCAACCTGATGCTATTATGCAATCTCCAAAAATTGTAAGAGGACTCGCTTCTCTTCAATAACTTTCTTCTGAAAATCTTTCCTAGAATTCTCCTTCTGAAATTTGCTTCCAAAAACTCTCTCCAAAAAAATTCCTGTCTCCCAAAATTCCCGGTCCAAATTCGTGTCCCCCAAAAATGAACCCCAAAGTTGTGATAAGGAGTTTTCTCCTCAAATCGGGGCACTAATTGTGCGTTCACCCGAGAGGACTCTTTGCTCAACTGAGTTAACTCCAAAATTATCTTTTATTAATCTTTGCTTTATCTTTTTAATGCATATTAAATTGAATTATTAAACAACTTTATTTAATATTCCACTTGACTTCTATTTTTTAATCTTTATTACTTTTAATCCCATGCGCACTTTATGAGATTAAAAATAATATTATAATTTCCTCTTACTTTATCTTTTAATTTATTTCTTTATTTTCAACACATGCTCGCATCATGCAATCTTACACTTTTAGTAATTAATATATTTTCACTTTTTAATTTATTTTAAAAACTTAATTGATAAAATATTTAATTAACTTAAATAACAATAATATTTAGCATTTATTTAAAAATGAACTCTAAATATATTATTATTAAATTAAATAAATATTATAATATTCTAAATTATCCTTAAACTTTTATCTCCAAATTTAATTCTTTTTATTTAGTTAATTTCTCAATTAATTAAATATAATCAAATATTAAAATATCATAATAATCTTCTATTAAATTAAATCATTAATTAATCGTTTTAATTAATTTCTTTTATATTTAAACTCATGCTTAGATCATGCGATCTAGAAACCTTTAATAATTTAATATCTTTCCCACTTTTAATTTATTTAAGAAACTTTAATTGATAAAATATTTATTAATTCAATTAATAATAATATTTAGCATTTATTTAAAAATGAACTCTAAATATATATTATTATTAAATTAAATAAATATTATCACATTCTAAAATTATACTTAAAATTTTTATTTCCAAATTTAATTCTTTTTATTTAATTAATTTTTTAATTAATTAAATATAATTAAATATTAAAATATCATAATAATTTTCTATTAAATTAAATCATTAATTAATCTTTTTAATTAAACTTAATTAATAGAAAATACATCAAGGACTCATAAAGCAACATACGAAAACCCATCATAGAAAAATACATACTAAATCAAACAAAAGGGTTATAATCACGAAATAACATCATTTGATGCATTCGGAGGGTACTTAACTCAGATACTTGCCCTAATTATCAATTAGGACAATTGGCTAAAGGGTTTAGGAATTGGACTTAAGAGTTTATCTCCCCTCTCTTACCATTGAGATAATGCGATAGGGTACGCTCATCCTGACAATTCAGGGAAGTCGATACCCGGTACCTGCAACCTGCATAAAATCCATGCATGTACAGACACAATATTTTAAGCTAAACAGACAATGGCAGGAAGTGGTGCATCGTGTAGATCCCGACTAGCAGGTGACTACGACTCCCTTCCTTAACCACATCAGAAACACCATACATAAAGAAAACAAACACGCACACCATACACATGCAGTATGGGGTAAGTATCCATAAGAAAGCACATGTGAGAATAAACCATCTAACTAATCATCATCGATAACTGAAAATATTGAATAATCATCATGCATGCATGAAATATAGAGTACCAAGTCATCTCATCATATAATAAATTGAGTGTAAAACAACATCTGATAATCTGAAAGTAATGCTACTAAACATCAAGTATAAAACTGGCCTAAAAGAGTTTGGCAATTAAAACAAAATGTGAACTAGGGGTAGGCACTACACCATGATCGATCTTTACAACACAAAACAATTATCTAGTGAAGACCTTCAACATTTCATCCAAAGATGGTGAAACATTTTTTGCCAAATATAATCGAGTCGTCCCAAAAAATGAAAAGATTGCCATCTTTGTAAAAAGCCTCACAAAACCCACGAGATATTTGTTGCAACTGCAATGTCCTCAAGACTTTGAGAAAATGCTTGAAAATGCTATGAAAGTAGAGACAACCTTGCTCGATAATGATAGTCTTAGGGTATCCAATTATAGGAAAGGTTTTTCTAAGGATGCTTCTAGTTCTAATAATTCCACAAATACTTCTAGTGATAAAAAAATGACTTTGTGGAAAAATCATAATAAAATTCTTGTTAATGGTAGAGTTTTATATGCTAATAATGTCAGGCAATAGAGCCATTGTTGGCCAGACTCATCATCTTCCAAGACCAATGGACTTGCTACTTCCCCTTCTAAAAATAATCAACAAAAAAGTACTAATCTGTGACCATTCTATACTCACATGAATCAACAAGTGGCATACACTCAAGTCCTGCCACCAACCAATTATGTCAAACAAACACCAAAAGTCTATACCCCAATTGGTGAAACTTACAAAAATACCCGAAAGACACTTTTTGCAAATGAAATCATTGTATTACCTAAGTCCAAGCCATATGAACCCGTAGTCAAGATGAGTTAGTGGAGTGAGAAAAACTATTGTGTATCACCAAAATCAGGGGCATATCACTAATAACTGCTACACTCTTAAGGATGCCATCCAAAAATTGATTAATGACAAGGTCATTGAGGTTAATTGCATTGGTTCAAATATTGGATCCAAAAAAGCTTTTGACATTTCTATAAACAAAGTGATCTTTGGGTTTGGTTCTGTTTCCTAACTTTAAGGCACCCATTTTTTTTTGGCAATATTGAGTCATATAGTCATCAAGTCATTCTAGCATCTACGTCTAAGTCTTTATAGGTAGGTAATCTTTGCTAGGTTTCCCTTCATTTGCTATCTTGTTTAAGCAAGATGGGATGTTTTCAAGTTCTCATTGTTTGGGTAGGTGATAGACCACAACCCAACAAGGATATCATGCTCCCATTGATGATCTCTCTTAGATGGAATGGTGATTGAAATCATGATTCTTGGACACTCATAAGGAACCAACAAAATATTTCTTTATGTGGATAATGCAGTGTAGAGCTTTAGTGGAAAATTTTCAAGATTGCAAGTGGCTAGTGGCATTGGGAGACATGATGATGACATTAGCAAGGCATTTGTGTTCCAGTCTGGTGGTGTTGGATTGAATATTGTAGCAGCTGATACGGTGATATTCTATGAATAGGAACAAAATCCACAAATTGACAAGCAAGCAAGGTTCCATGAGCATAGTTGATGAAAGGTTTAAAAATGATTTTCGAGAAAGGATACAAATTAACTCCATTTACTTTTATGATGAGGAAGTCCATTGATTCTCATAGCTACCATTTCAAAATTAGGTTTACTGTTGCATTTTCATTTATAAGCATCTCTAAGCTTGGTGATAAGACATTCTTTATTGCCACATTATTGGCTATGCAATATACAAATCAAATGATTCTTCTTAGATCTATGGGAGCACTATCATTAATGATTATTATCTCTATTGTAATTGGGAGGACCTTTCACTCTGTTCTAGAGCAATTTCAAGCTTCATTACCTATAAGAAGATATGCAACAGTAACCTTACTTGCATTCTTTGGATTCACATCTATAAAAAATTCTTGGGATCTTCCATCTCAATCCCAAAAGAGTGGAGGCAGTGGACATGAGCTTGGTGAACTTGTTAAAGTTGAGGAGCTGGTGAAAGAAAAAGTTCCAGACAAGCTGAGTACACCAATCAAAATTGTTTGGAAGTCTATCAGCCTTGTGATTTTGCTGAATGGGGAGATTGTTCTATGTTAGTTACCATAGTCTTAGGTGTTGCACCATCTCCATCAACCGTTGCAATAGGGGCCATCATTGAGCATGTTACTGTTACTTCTATCACAATTTTAGGTTTGAAGCAGTGTGGAAAGAGTTGTCGATTGTGGTGGTTGCTGATTGTAGGTCGAATAGATAACAAAATAAAGAACTACTAGATCACCCATCTCAGCAAGAAGAATCGAACAAGCAAAACACTTTCCAAATTAATTAGCAAAACAAGAAAATATGATCATCCTACAGATGATGACCATTTATTGAAGGTCATGCTGGTAAAAGTAATAGCAATGAGAATAAGAAAGGGGTGCAACAAATATATGCACACTCACTCAAATCATAAAAAACTGATTCTCCACAGAAATTGAAGGCCTCGATAAGTTGTTCTCAACTATATTCTTCTGCTGACATTGCAATGGCCACTGATCCAGAATCCTCGTCTGTTAAAATTGACAATCAATACTATTTTGAAGATTTTAGAATTGAGGAACTACAGAAAAGGTTAGGCTATCAATTGATGGTGTATTGGTAGCAACTGGTGCAGAGCGTAAGGAATAGGAGGCAATGATCATGCTGTTCAGCACTATAATGAAACAAAATCCCCACAAGTAACTTCGGGAGATGAGAGTGAGCTCCAATGAGATATATTCTATTCATTCTCTAGCAATTAATTCAACTACACTAGCAATGGGAGGTATCGATGGCATTTTATGAATAATTAATGCTAAAAGTGGTGAAATCATTTCCAGCTGCCGACGTGGTTGGTGTTTCTGGTGGCTTAGTTGCCAAGTGCACAACTAGTAAATCAAGTTCTCAAATAGATGCAATACCAAGAAGTATACGGTGTCCTATTATATGTGTTGCCATGGGGTTGAACAAAATAGTAACCACACATAATAATAAGGATGTCGTGTTATGGACCTTCCAAAGGACAAAAGTTAAACAGTAGTTATACCAATTTCTTGGTAGAAAGGAACCTTTTACTTTTTTGCGAAGATCATTGATAACTATGGAAGTTTGAGAGATTTCCTGTCAATTTTTTCTTCTAATTGCTAAAACAGAAAATGGGAATGCATCTGGAAGAACAGATAGCTTAGTCGATACGGTTTCCAAAAGTCAAGATTGTATTAAAAAAAAGAAAGAAAGTATATCTTAGGATACAGGAAAATCAGTGGAGTGTTGGTTAGAAAAGTTCACAGGCTGTAAGTGGGATCACTTCTAAACATGAGGAGCCTTCAACTAAGAAGAGGACTAAGTTCTCTAATGAAGTTAAAGTGGAGTATTCGACCGAGATGAAAAAGAAAAGAAAATGAAGAGTTTTCCAAGATTTAGTTTTGAATAACCAAAGAAAGAAGTAACCGAACAGTCAATTCTGAAATGGAAGAGCAACCGAAGGGTTATGGAAGAGTATTATTTATTGAAGATTCTTTTCTGTAAAGTGGGTCTTCTTCGGGGCTGCATACAGTCAGAGAGCTAGAGCATAAGAGAGGGAATTTTAGTTTAGATATTTCATTTCATTGTAGGTAGAGGGTCGGCAAAATTTTGGTATGAAGCTGATTGCAGAGACAATCAAGTCCAGGGCCATTTATTTTCTGTCCAATTGTACCTGGTGTTATTTCATGGTGTTGAATTGGGAATGATAAAAAAACAGAGTTTTGTTCTATTGTTATCAGTTTGGCCAATCAGTAAGATAATCAGAGAATTATAACTGATTGTGGAGTTGCATCAGTTACTTCATCTGCATAATCATTCTTGCATTGCATTGTCATAATTTGCATCTTTCATAATTTCTTTGTTGAGAAATTCATAAGAGTATGAAGATCATAGCATAGCATTTTGCATCTAAATTTTGCCTGAGATTTCACTGGCCTGGGTGGAACTTGGTTTTCCTCTACTGTTCTCTGGTTAAGAACATACCCCGCAGTAGGAATTAGAGATAAAACATGATTCATTGAATATCATTTACATAGGGAGCTGTACCTCAATTCAGAGGGAAACTGGATATTCTTAGAAATGGTTTCCCAACTGTTGTGTAAAGTTGTTCTTCATTATAAATTTGGGCACATACAAAGAGGAAAAAAAGAAGAACAATCTGTTTACCAATAGGTTCTACTTGCATAGGTTCAACAAACTACTTTAAAATAATTTTCGAGCTCTCTTGATACAATGGAAGGTCTAGATTCGGGTTATCATTCTCATCAAATAAAGACTCTTGTCCACTCATGTTTTGGGAACAAGAGACATGGATGGAAATGCATTCTTTATCATGAGTAGATTCTTCAGATAAGGATTCAAACTCCCATAGAGAAAAATCATCAATTGTTAAAGTATTAATTATCTTCATTTTCTTTATCATGAGTATTCAAGAAAAGGCTCATCTATGATATTGAGGTTTGAAAGTGAGGGACTCGTAGCTTCCAAAATTTTTGTAGAGTTTAGAATGACCATTTTTTCCTTAGGGGCCCAGACTTGTTCACAAAAGTCTTTGGGTATGTGTCGGTGATAATTATGTTGTGGTTTGGTATAAACTAGTAATCTCTCAAATTGATGTTCTAAATAACCCACTCTTGATTTAAGCTTGTTAGACCTGAAATTTTCTTGTAGAGGTTCCACCATGCCTTTACCATTTCCTATGGGACCTTTCCTAGAGTATCCCATTTTTTTCATTATGTCCAAACCTTTACCAAAGAAATGTGGTGAAATATCAACAATTTGAATTCTCTAGTTTTCTTCTTTTGACATAACTAGTGTCGATCTATCTATAGGTGGGATAATTGGTGAAGCTTCTCCCCTAACAAAGTGTTGATTGTACATTCAAGGGAGATTAGTCAGAGATAGTTTTCCATGTGATTTATGAGATATAGGTAAGTCAAATAGAGAAATTGAGTATTCTCCCACCCCTTTGTGCTAAATTTGGCAATTTCTTTCAAAGGTTTTCATTTCCTTGTCCATCTTGGCATAATGTAGTTGTTTTGTCTCAAATTGAGAAAGAGACAATAAAGCTAATTTAGAAGAACAATCAACCTTCTCTTTTCCCTTAGTTTTAGTGATCAAGTGATTGTTTTCTTACCCTTTAAACTAGGACTAGTTCCTTTATTAGGGTCTGCATTGATGGAGACATTGTCCTTGTTGTAAAGAAGCAAAGATGAACCTAAATTTGATGTAGAAGGTGATACCTTATTTTGGTCTATGTCTGAAACATTATCTTCCCTATTGTGAGGGACAAAAAAGTTGTAGTACTGTGTATAGTTCTGATCCCCTAGTATAGTTATTTCTTTCCCTAGGTATGGGAATTTCAAACATTGGTGAAATGTGGATGGAACAGCTTGCATATCATGTATCCATAGTCTACCCAAAAAAAATATTGTAGGTAAGCTCTAGGTCAACTACCTGATAGACAATTTCCTTAGTAAGAGGGCCAACACATATAGCTAAAATGACCATTCCTTTGGAAGATCTTTCTCACTCATCATATGCCTTGATTGTTATCCTTTTTGTGGATCCACAAAATCATTTGTGTACACTAATGCCTTTACAAGACGCAAACTACAGATGTTCAAACCTACACCTACATCAATCTTTCTTCTTTTAACATGATTTCTATGGATAAAGATTTCTATATGGAGGGGAAAATTTTGGGGTTGGGCAAAGGACATATCATCTTGTGCAGAAAAGGTTACACAATGAGGTGCAACAAGATTACTAAGCATGGTTTGGAAATGAGTAACATGCAAATTGTTGGGCACTAGAGCTTTGGTTAAAATGTCTTTATGTTTTGGGGATGTCTATAATAATTCAAAAATTGAGATATGCATATGAGTCTTGAGAAATTGATTAACCAAGTTGTATTTCATCGTAGTAGAGCTGCTTCTTGGTTATTCTTGATTGGTAATTGCCTCTAGCAATGCTACTTTAGAGGCTTGATGATGCAGGAGCATCTAGAGGTATAAGGGCAATCCTATGTCACCCAAAAAAATGTACTTAGACTTAGTTTTTGTTTCATGTGTTTTCATTTTTGGATACCCATTTGGGCCAAATAAAGGTTCCAAATCTCACAGTTCCACTAGCAGTGTTCGTGTAAATCTTGAAAAAATAGGAGTATGTAATTGAGCCATCATTTTGGTGAACTAGGAGGTGTAAATTGGCCAGATGAATGTAATTGTGATTTAGAGCATTCCAGAAAAAGAATTAGGTCAAAAGGCCTCATGGTTTGAAAGTTATTGCAATTTTTTGAGTTTTGGAGACCTCCTAAGAATGCTTCAATGTCAGGTCAGGGGCATTAAATGACCTTGAAAAGGGCCAAAAAATAGGGGACAAGCAAAGCTGGTCCATAGGGCTGTAGAGCGCTTCGAGAGCTTTCCGAAAATGTAAACAGTTCGTCAATCGGAGCTACGGTTCAAAAGTTACGCCTCTTCAAAGTTTGGTTACCGTCTCTAGATTCTTCTAGATTTGCGCCGACTTCTAATGCAACTTCTGGAGCCTTCTATTTGGTCGGTGGATGCCTACTAGCACTTCCTAGAATGTATTCCTAGTCCTTAACCCTCTGGGGTCTATTTAAGGAGATTCTTGGCATTGTAAAAGGCAGTTCGGAGTGGAGTTTGAGAGGAGGTACTGAAAGGAGAAATTATCTCCAGATTTATGCTATTGTAAGCCCTTAGAGCATGTTTTGAAGTTTATTTTCTCTGTACTGAATGTACTAGATTATTTTTCAGTTAATACAGTTTCCTTTTTCTGTTGTGTCCATTCTGTTCTTGGGTTGTGTCCCCATCACTTGACCTCTAGTGATAACATTTAATGGTTATTTCTTGTATTGTTCATTAATGACTATAAGATTCACTAAATCATCAATTCTTGAAATCATGTTGACTATCTAGTCATAGTGTTGCATACATTTAACCTTTTTAGAAGTATTTTTGTTTGGCTTTGTCTGTGATGCCCCACCTTTCTCATGATTCATGAAAAAATTCTTAAAGGTAATATGGTCTTCGTTTGTTCTAAGGTCATTAACCTCAATGACCTTGTCATTAATCATTTTTTGGATGGCATCCTTAAGAGCATAGTAGTTATTAGTGATACACCCCGATTTCGATGATACACACAATATTTTTTCTCACTCCACCAACTCAGTTTGACTATAGGTTCATATGGCCTGGACTGAGGTAATACAATGAGTTCATCTGCCAAAAGTGCCTTTAGGGATTTTTTGTAAGTTTTTGCAATTGGGGTATAGACCTTTGGTGGTTGTTTGACATAATTGATTTGTGGTGGGACTTGAGTGTATGCCACTAGTTGATTCGTGTGAGTATAGAATGGTCACATATTAGTACTTTGTTGTTTATTATTTCTAGAAGGGGAAGTACTAGCTCCATTGGTGTTGGAAGATGATGAGTTTGGCCAACGATGGCTCCATTGCTTGACATTGTTAGCATCTACAACTCCATCATTAACAAGAATTTTATTAGAATTTTGGCATGACATCTTTTGTTTATCACTAGAGGTATTTGTGTAATTATTGGAACTAGAAGCATCCTTAAAAAAACCTTTCCCATCTTTGGATACTCTAACACTATTATTATTGAGCAAGGTTGCCTCTACTTTTGCAGCATTTTTGAGCATTTTCTCAAAGTCTTGAGGACATTGTAGTTGCAACCAATATCTCATGGGTTTTGCAGGGTTATTTACAAAGATGGCAATCTTTTCATTTTCTGGGATGACTCGATTATATTTGCCAATGACGTGTTGCCATCTTTGGAGGAAATGTTGAAATTATTCACCAGATAATTATTTTGTGTTGCAAAAGATTGATCATGGTAACTTCCTTATCTATTCTGTAAGCATAGTGTGTGACAAACAATGAAGCCAATTGGTCAAAAGTGCAAATGTTTGAGGGGATCTTTGAAAACCATTCCATGGCTTGCCCTCCTAGGCTTCTCGAAAGCAACTGCATGATATAGGTGGTATCATGGATGAATTCCATAGTTTTCATATAGAATTGTCTCATGATCATGGGAGTCAGATGTACCATGATACTTATCTTATTTTGGAATTTGCAAGTACTTTTGAGGGAATGTCTCAAAAACAACTCTCTTATCAAAAGGGAGTGGGCATATTTTTTCTAGGCTACACTTTGTGGTTCTACCTTTTCTTGCTGTAATCTATGAAGTCCAAATTCCATGTCTTCTAGCCTTTGAGTGACAACTTCTAAAGGTGAGCCATCATGGTCTCTTTGCATGTGGCTCATATAAAATTTTTGAGGAAATTTGGCCCCTTGTTCAACAAGATATAAGAGATATCAGTCTTTATTTTGTTCTATCATTTTGTTCACAATGCTAATTAGTTCAGGATTTTGTTGAGCTTCATCAATTTTTTCATTGTAGTAATCTTTACCCCTTGGTGGAAATTGAGAAGTCATTCTTGTTGATGATTGTCTTTCTTGATTTGATTGTTTGATTTGTTTTGTTTAGTTGGTTTGGTTTATTACAAGTTTTGGATTCGTATATATTGGATTAGCAAATGATGATGAGGAACTAACTTCAATTTTTGGATCAGTGGTAGTTGATGATTATGAAGATTTTGGAGATGCAATTTGTCTTGATAATCTTGCACTCTGTCATATAGGAATTTTTCTTGACCCTCCTATTTGCAAAGAAAAAGGTTTGTTTGTTCTTGTTTTTGGGGTAGTAACAAATTTCCTTGGTGACATGAGCAATGATTATACCCTTATCAAAATATTTTCATGTTGCAAAATGAATAAAATCTTGGATCAAACATTAATGGAAATTTTAAGTGAGATGGGAAGTCACTCAAACATGATAGATCATAATAAGCTCTTTGAAGTTGGTGAAGAAACGATATAAATACCTTGATAATTAACCACAATGCAGCTCATTGACATTTGTTTGGTTGGACTTAAAGACTTGGTTGTTTGTAACTAAAAGGATAATGGAAAAAATTTATTGCTTAAGTTTGAAGGAATTATGATTGTTTGAGTTCTTTCAATTTGCAAAATGTAGATCAAGAAAAAAGATATCCAAAAATGCTCTTTCTTAAAATTCGAAGTGCAAATAGCCTCTATTTGCAAGTTTCCTATATATGTGCTATAGAATTTGTTGAGTGCATTTCAGAAATAATTCAATGCACCATTTTGAGTTCTATATACATTGTTCTTAGTTTTAGAAGTGTTTTTCTAAGGAATGTATGCACCGTTTGAAAGGATTTATGCAACAATTTAACAATGTGAATGTGTTGTTTCATCTAGAGATATTGTTCTTAATGATTTTATCCAATTTTGTTTGAAGTTTATCATTTTTAAAAATTCCCTTTGATTAAAAAATAACACATTCAGAGTCAATAATCTAGAAAACATGAAGGAATAAAATAGTCATAAGCCTAAGACCAAAAATGACTTCCTAAAAATGGCTCTAAAAAGGCTGGTGATTGCAAGGTTTTAGTTTGAATTGTTGAAAATATAGAAGAAGTAACTGAGGGGCAGGGGGGTTGAATTAGTTACCACTAAAATATTTTAGATCCCTTGGATGTTAACAATAAAATTGATTGTTGTTGTTATTTGGTAAACAAATAGAAAATGTTGTAACTCGATAAAAGCAGTGTAATTTACTTTTAGTTGATCTTAAACATTCATAGTAATTAACTTGAAAGCATTAAAAAAATACCATGAACACATGAGACACTAGGAGTTAATGTGGAAACCCAATATGGGAAAAACCACCAGTGTAACTAGTTATTGTTTTTCACTTTATGAAGTGAGCCTTGTTAGGAACTAACCTAGTTAAAGGTTACAAAACACACTATTAGGTGTGACCTTGTTAGAGGATTTAATCACCCTATTAGGAGTGGCCTTGCAAGAGGTCTTAAAAAAATTCAATGGAACTGTCACCTTTTTAGAGGATTTACAACTAGCTATTAAACCAACTCTATTAAGAGATTTTGGATCACTACTACGATGGTAAGAAAGTAACAATGAAATGACCTGATTGAGATGCAACTAAATTGATGATGCTACTCCACAAGGATATCTGACCACCATCCAAGTTTTCTCACACACTTTCCTTCTCAATCAATCAATACACTTGCATACTCACACACACACACACTAGAATCTCAACTTGAACTTTCATTTATAGCATCTAGATTATCAAGTCAGCTCAATTACAAATTATAATGATCAATAATCATTACCATAGTTGGCTAGAATCAATACTTGAAATAATTAAACTTCAGATCCCAAATGAGTAAAATCCTTTGATAGCTGACCCAACTCGATAAACACTAGTCTTGAGACAATTCCCTATGTTAACCATTCCCTGTGTTAACCAACATAAGCTTGGTTAAAATTGTGAACTTACAAAATCCTTTGGCAATCGAATGAACTTGGTTTATATTAACTCATAACAACTTTTCTTCATTAACCATGAGAACTCGGTTAACACTGCTTTTAGCCATAATTTCCTTCGATGCTTGAGTGAGCTTGGTAAACACTATCTTCATAGAGTAATCTACAGGAATGCTTGGTGGACAAGGAAAGCTATCTTGCTAACTAAGTGAGCTCGGTAAGCACTAAATGACAACTGATATGACATTTGTGTAACATCAAAGATAACACACAATTAGACAATTGTATCCAACATGAACATTATTGCCTTGCATTCCATTATGAATGCAAGTCAAAGGCTTTCCTCTCATTGGCCTCGTTAAGGAAAATTCTTGGGAGGTAGGCCTTACTATAGCTATGTAACTACCTACTATAATGAGAAAAGTAGAAATTTGAAATAGGTTGGGGAATTTGATCACCCTAAAAGGGTGAGAGCATATCCCTACTACCTCATCTTTCCAAAACATGCCAAGAAAAAGTTTAATTTACAAGTCATTACTCTAAGAAAGACAAATGGGCTCCTAATTAAACTAAGTTTTTAACTTTGATGTAATGACCCGTACTAATAGGCCACTAAAAAAAACCCTAAATTTAATACATGGCTAAAGTATATTGCTGAAATAAGGAAATAATAGTGCCAATGTATTCATTCAATGAAAACCAAATATTTTTACAAATGATATGTCAATTTTCAGCACTGAAACACTATGACCTGGCACATTACAGATAACCCTAACTAGTTGTATACAATTGAGAATTTATTACAACTACAAACTGAAATGAGAACCTGGATTGATCAAATACTAGAGACTAACTGTTGAAGATGATATGTTGAAAGTGAAGCTCCACTTGAAACTCCAAATCAACAATTAAGCACAAGTGAAAGGACTAAAATATCCTTCCCACAGCTGCAATAATTTAGGTGATCTCTCACACCCTCAAAATTGTGTACCAATTGAGAGTTTTCGTTCTCAATGGCCAATTGTGACTACTTGCAAAAACCCTAAGCTCCACAACGCACATAAGAAAAAATCAATAATAAATCTCGATGATAGGCAATGAGCCCTCAATGCCTATTTATTCTTTTTTTCCTTGATAGGTCAGCCTCCCCTTTTTAATTTTTCTTTGCTTCTTCTAGCAACCTCTAGAAGATTTTTTTTATTTAATTTATAAAGTTACCTTGTAATATATATTTTTTAATTGATAACTTTATAATTAATTCCCCAAAAAAAATGAGACATTACGGGTCTGTCCCTCCTAAAATTGCTTGGCCTCAAGCAATCTTAATGCTGGATGTTGCAAAATCACTTCTCCCTCCCAAGTAGCATCTTCAATAGGTAAATCTTTCCACTTAACTAGATACTCTCTGATTACTCTCTTGTGAAGCTGGTTCTCTCTACTATCCAGAATGGATTCTGGCACTAAGATCAATTTCCCTTCATCATCCAAGGGAGGTAATACTGTAGAAGGCATCACATTCTGACCCAATGCCTTTTTGAGGCGTGATACATGAAACACATTGTGCACTCTACTATTTGTAGGAAGCTCCAACTCATAAGACACCTCACCAACTCATTTGATGATCTTGAATGGTCCATAATAGCGTGGCTTGAGTTTCTCTATACCACTCTTCTTGAGAGTGGACTGCTTATATGGCTACAACATGAGGTAAACCATATCATTTACCTCAAAACTACGCTCAGTCCTCTTCTTGTCTACAAACTATTTTTTTTGGTTTTGAGCTCTAGCAATGTTGTCTCTGAGAGTAGCAACTATATCCTTACTTTCTTGTAATAGTTCACCTGCATGGGGTACTCGACTGTCTCCCAACAAAAAATCTAAGAAACTAGGTGCCTCATAATTGTAAAGTGCCATGAAGGTTGTCATTTGTATAGTCATATGATATGTAGTATTGTAACAATACTCACAGAGATATATCCATCTGACCCAAGCTCACTATTGATCTGCCACATAATTCCTCAAATACCCTTCTACCTATTTGTTTACAATCTCTGTTTGACCATCAGTTTGTGGGTGATAACTAGTACTAGGTGTAAGCTCAATGCCACACAATCAAAATATCTCCTGCCAAAAGTGACACATGAAGTGGCTGTCCTTGTCACTCACAATGCTCCAAGGAAAATCGTGTAATCTAAAAAGCTCCCTGAAGAAGACCTCTACCACCAGAGTTGCTGAGTATGTAGTAGCGATAGGGAAGAAGTGAGCATATTTTTCAGCTTATCCACCACCACATAGATACAATCATGCCCCTGGGCCCTAGGCAAGCCCGTAATAAAATCCATAGAGATGCACTCCCACTTCTTGTCAGGAATAGGAAGTGGCTATAGGAGCCCTACTAGATAAGTGTGCTCTTATTTGTTCTACTGGCAAACATGACACTCACGCACATACTGAAAAACATCAGCCTTAAGCCCCTTCCAAGTGAACCGTTCCTGTACTAACCTGTAAGTCTTGAAATACCCAGGATGGCCTACTATAGGTGAATTATGGAATGCTCTCAAAATCAACTGCTTCACTTTCGATCTTGGGACTAAGTAAATCCTATTCTTGTAAATGATCAAATCATCTATGAGAGTGTATCTCATGTCAATTGTTGTCCCCTCCACTATAGTAGAGGCCCACGTGTCTTTGGCATATTCTACTACAATCAAGTGTCACCAATCCTCTGATATCTGAATCATAGAAGTGAGGTGTGGCCTACAAGATAAAGCATCTGCAACAATATTCTATGTCCCCTTAACATATGTAATATCAAAATCATATGCCTGTAACTTACTCACCCACTTTTGTTGACGATCATTCAGGTCCCGCTATCCCAAAAAGTGCTTCAAACTATTATGATCAGTTTTAATACAAAAGTTTTTGCCCACAAGATACTGTCTGAATTTGGCCAAGGCATGCATGATGGCCAACATCTCCTTATCATATATGCTGAATGATCTCTCAACCCCTTTGAGTTTCCTACTCTCATAAGCTATAGGATGCTTGTCCTGCATGAGTATAGCACCAACTCCCTCTCTAGAAGCATCACATTGAAGCTCAAATGGCTTTTTGAAAAACTGCATAAAACACTCTTGTGCCTCCCGAGTCCACACAAATGCCCCTTTCTTTAGCAAATCTGTCATGGGTGCTGCATGTCATGAGTAGCCACTAACAAACCTACGATAGAATCCACATAGACCAAGGAACCCTCTTAACTATATAAGGTTCTCTGGTGGTGGCCAACCAACAATAGCACGGATGTTTTTAGGATCCATTCGAACTCATTTTGCACTAATGATGTGTCCAAGATACGATAATTCTATCATCCCCAAATCACATTTGGACTCCTTGGCATACAAGGACTCACTCTGTAAAATGCTTAATACTATCTCCAAGTGCTCTAAATGTTCCTACCATGTCTTGCTATAGATCAAAATATCATCAAAGAACACTAGCACAAATTTTCTCAACTGATGGTGGAAGACCTTATTTATAGTGGACTGAAAAGTGGTAGGTGCATTAGTCAAACCAAAAGGCATGACTGCAAACTCAAAATGCCTGTAATGACATCTAAAAGCAATTTTTTCAATATCCTGCTCTCGAACTTTGATATGGTGATAGCCTGATCTCAAATCATTTTTTGTGAAATAAAAAGCCCCATGCAATTCGTCTATCAACTCATCAATGTGTGGGATGGGATACTTTTTCTTTATAGTTCTCTTATTCAACACCCTGTAATCAATACACATTCGTAGAGTACCATCCTTCTTTTTACCAAAACAACAGAAGATGCAAAGGGTGACTTATTTGGTCTGATGTGTCCCATTGCTAGCAACTTGTTGATGTTCCTCTTGATCTCATCTTTGAGTCATTTTGGGTGCTGGTATGGTGTGATCATGATAGGCTTAGCACCTTCCTCCAACTCGATAATGTGCTTAATACCTCTGTCTGGTGGCCTGCCTAGTGGAATCTCACTGAATACCTTCCCATACTGATTCTCAATTTTTGAATATCTGGATGATATTCAATCTTATGTTGCCCCTCCTAGGTAGGCATCAAAGCACATATTTCTACCCACTCTATATTATTATGTTTGGCTAATCTCTCCAACCGCCTAAATGAGATAGTCCTGACATCACCATTACGGATAGCCTTCAACACATGAGTCCTGCCATCCACCATGAATCGTATCTCCATATCCTCCAATCTCAGGGCAACCTCCTTCAAATAATGTAGCCATTGCATCCCAAGTACTATGTCCATGTCACCCATGTTGACCACATGATAGTCTGCCTTAAACTCATATTTTTTTAGGCGCAAAGGTAGATCTCACACTATCCTATCACAACGAAGAGTATATCCATCAGCTACCTTAACTCTTAGTCCGTCAAACTCCTCAGTAATGAGTCCATGCCTCTCCACAAATTTTGCATCAATGAAATTATGCATGGCACCTGTATCCAATAGATTAATAATCTTTTGTCCTGTCAAGACTCCCCAAAATCTGAAAGATGCCTCTCTTTGAATACTAGACAGACATGCCTCCTGTAAATGCATCTCTAGAGCCTCTTTTTTCTCAGCACTATCTACCTCTTGTTCACCCTCTGCCTCATCAGGATCCTCATCATGGTGCTCTAAGATGTCTGAATCTGAACCTTCATAATAATCCCACATCACCCGGTTAGCCTTCCCCTTAGGCTTCATAGGAAAATCATGACCAAAATCATAGGGACCTTTGCAAAATAAGCATAGCTTCTTCCTACGTAGGTCATTAAGTGTTTTCTTATCCCAAGGTGTAGCTAGCTTGTCTTTTGAGTCACTAACCTTCTCTTTACCCTTGCTGAATTCCCCTTTGTTATCTCTAAATGATGAAGAACTCTTTGAACTAAATTGGTTTGCTATAGCTACAAGTTCCATACTGTAGGTTTTCTTCATGGCTTCCTATAATGTAGGAGGATCAAAGGCCTTTAACCACCCCTTGAGTGGTTTAGTTAATCCCTCTATGAATAAAATAACTAACCTCGTTTTTGAAATGTTAGGCACCATCACTGCAAGCTTTTGGAAGTCATTGATAAATTGGTCTAAGCCTCTTGACTATCTTTACTGGGCCAACTCCCAAAAATAAACTTCAAGATGTTTTTTATTAAACCTTTCTATCAATCTATCCAAAAACTCCTAATAAGTGGTTACTTGATTGTGTTGCAATGTGATCATGCCATGTGTCCACCAATCATGTGCTGCCCCATCTAAGTGTAAAGTGGCATACTTGAGTGCTTCAAATTCTATCATCGTCTTCAAAGATAGGAAAGTATCCACCTTATGAATCCAAGCATGAGCAGTCATTTTTACACTGCCATCAAATGTGGGTAATACCAACTTGTTGGTGACCTGTTGCAACTCACTATGTTTATGTACTTGCTTCTGCTTGGCAGCTCTATAGTTCAGGTACCTGTCAAATGTCCATCCATCCTATACATATTCTGGTAATGAATTCCACTCATTCCTCGCTTGTCAAAGTTCATTTACAATATCTATTACCATAGCATCAGGTGTGCATGCTGGAGTTTCTTCTCTAAATGTAGGACGTGTTGTTTTGTCAGCTGTTCCAGATCATGTCCTATGTTGTGATCCTGCTACGCTCCTATCATCTTGGTCATTATTATGATTATTCCTCCTATTTTCCCCAATCAAATTTTGCATCATAACCATAATTGCCTGTGTACTTGCCTCTATTGACTGTAGAAGCCTTTCTTGTTGCTGTAAAGTCTCATCATCTCGCATACTTCTGGATGGGCTTTGAGAATGTCTCTTAGCCATATTCTCAATTATGTCGGTTCTTTTGTAAACCAAATTAAATGGTGGCTGGGTAACCCTATCAGGCTAGTAGGAAACCACTTTGATACCATTGTAATGACCCGTACCAATAGGCCACTAAAAAAAACCCTAAATTTAATACATAGCTAAAGTATATTGCTGAAATAAGGAAATAATAGTGCCAATGTATTCATTCAATGAAAACCAAATAATTTTACAAATGATATGTCAATTTTCAGCACTAAAACATTATGATCTGGCACATTACAAATAACCCTAACTAGTTGTATACAATTGAGAATTTATTACAACTACAAACTGAAATGAGAAACTGGATTGATCAGATACTAGAGACTGACTGCTGAAGATGATATGGTGAAAGTGCAGCTCCACTTGAAACTCCAAATCAGCAATTAAGCATAAGTGAAAGGACTAAAATATCCTTCCCATAGCTGCAATAATTTAGGTGATCTCTCACACCCTCAAAATTGCATACCAATTGAGTTTTCATTCTCAATGGCCAATTGCGACTACTTGCAAAAACCCTAGGCTCCACAACGCACATAAGCAAAAATCAATAATAAATCTAGATGATAGGCAATGAGCCCTCAATGCCTATTTATTCTTTTTTTTCGCCTCCCTTTTTAATTTTTCCCCGCTTCTTCCAGCAACCTCTAGAAGATTTTTTTTTATTTAATTTATAAAATTACCTTGTAATATATATTTTTTAATTAATAACTTTATAATTAATTCCTCCAAAAAAATGGGACATTACATTTGAGAAGCCATAATCTAAGCAATACAAAGGGTTTAGGCTTACCTTGTTCGTAGTCAGCAAAGGCTAGGCACATTTTTGAGGGTCTTTATGCTTTGTCTCCATAGATTTTTTTATGCCTTAAATCTGATTAAGTCTGAAATCTTGATTCTCCTAAAATTTGGCTAAGTCTAAATTTTGGAAGCCTGAAATTTTGTAGAATCTTTATTTTAACTCTGGGAGGGCTGGAACATATCTCAAATGAATCATCATATATATTTAAAATATATATTAAGTATAAGTAATCGTAAACTTATACTTAAATGATATATTTTAAATATAGGAGCCTAGAATCTGCTTTCCCACAACCTACAACCAACTAGCAATCACAAATATCAGTCAACTTTGAGAAACAATCAACTTATTCAAACACGTTGCAACAATGACCATATCAAAATTTATATTTCAAAAATAGAAAATGTAATCAAATATGCTACAAAATTGAACATATCTACTACATGAAATAAAAAATGCACTATAAAAACATTCAGAAGGAACAAATGTGCAAAAAATAGAAACAAAAACACTATAGTAGATTATAGGTGCATGAAAGTGGCCAAGCAGTGGGAGTTTTTGCTATTTGTTTCATTTTTGAAGCAACTTTGAGTGGATTTTATAGGCGTCCAATCTTTTTATGATGTGCCTTTAAGCTTGCTAAGAAACAAACAAGAAACAAACCCACAAAGAAACAAACACAAAAAAAAAAAAATGAAAGCAAAACTATAAGCAACAAAAGAACATAAAAGAACTATGAATAATGAAATGAAACACAAGGCCTTTCAAAGTCATATTTGATGATTCTTTTTCCCTTCAATTTTGAAGATTCTTGTAGTTTCTTCTTGAAGTTCCTCCAAGCCGAAAATGAATCAAACTTGCAAAACAAACAATTTCAAACAAAACTAAAAACAAAACAAAGACAATATGAGGCTTTCATGTCCCATGGAGGGTGCCAATATGTACAAAGTGGAAAATTGTGTATTCATGAGACTTTAATTTGAGTGTGTGATAGTAAGTTAATCTAAAGAATATGTAGCAAATATAAATGAAACAACTCTCTCAACTCAAGAACATCTCATCTCTCCCTAACTACGATAGCTAATTTGCTCTTAGATCAAGCATTTTAGTGACATCCTAGAATGGGATATTGTATAACTAACATGAAATGATGCAACACTAGCATGAATATACAAACTAACATAAACATGCAAATGAAACTATGAACTACAATAACAAAACATAGATATGAGATTGCTTTGAAAATAAAGATTCTAAAAATGGTAATGATAACAATGATAATAATAATGCATATGCTTCTCTCAACAATGAACTATAATACCAATGCCTAAAAACTTGATGATTTTGCTCTAGAAATGCCTTGTATTTATAGACGTTTCAAAGGGATTGGGGTTAAGTTTGGTTTGTAGCAAGGGTAAAGGCTAAATAATAAAATAATAATATCCACGAACCAATTTTGATTAAAATATTCATTAAGGAGAATCCACTCAATTATTAAATTATTATTTGAATAAAATAATAATATCCATGGGATCCACTTTGAATAAAATATTCATAATGGAGAATCCCACTTCAACTATAAAATTGCTATTTGAATGAAATAATAATATCCTTGGGATCCATTTTGAATAAAATATTCATAATGGAGAATCCCACTTCAAATACAAAATTATTATTTGAATGAAATAATAATATCCATGGGATCAACTCTGAATAAAATATTCATAATGGAGAATCCCATTCTAAAAATTTAATTATTATTTTGAATAAAATATGATTTTCATAATCCCACTTTGATTAAAATATGATTTTGGAGATATTTGAATATAAAATTAATTTTTGAGGATAAATGACCATATTAATTTCTTTAAAATTGAATTTCACGTGTAAATTTCAAATGGGTTCAAATAGTTGATTAATTTGAATTTTTGATTTAAATCAAATTTGATTGATTTATCCTCAATTCTCCAAAATACATATGACTTTAACCTTAAAATTGGTGAAAGCCCTAATTAAAAGATGTGCCTAATTTTAGGTGTCTACAATTCCTACACATTTGATTTAATTATTATTAATTTACTATCTAAGCTCCACTTTGTAAGAAGGTACTCTCTCTCTTTCTCTCTCTCACCTCAACTCACATGCCAGACATACCTTTTTAATTCAATAATGACAAGACTCTTAGTCCTAAGTAAAATCTGACTTGAAACCTTTTCAAACTTGGCTGACTTTTATACCTAGGTTGATGTCCTTGGGTGGTGGCCTATACCATGTATTGGAAAGTGATCCAACTTACCCATTGCTTGAGGATGAAGTGGGATCATGTGTCATGCATGTTATTCTTGGAAAAGATGAATTCTTGTTGAATTTCTTAGCATGGGGTGGAATGGTTTGACTTCCCTTTTCCATAGGTTATTTTATTTGGAAGGAAGGTGTCCTTTGAAAGGATGGTTGATTTTCTTGGGAGGATGGAAGGATACTGTGTTATATGCAATTTGTTGTTGCTAATCGTACTTAGCTATATAGGGTGGTTGTTTAGAGTAGGTGATTTTAAGTTAAACTAGGAATTATTGTTATGAGACATTGACATGTCCTCAAATGTGTGCATGCGTACACACACACACACACATATATATTTCAAAAAGTGAACTTCTAACATAAGGGTCACATGATGCTAATGAGCCTCCCCAAAATATTTTATACATATGGTTTATTTTCTAAGACTTGGTTATTTTACTATTCCCCTTTGTTTTGACTAGATACCAAGGGGATATACTTTTTTTTTTATTGGTCTGTAATTGAAAGTGGGATATTTCTCTACCTCCCATACAATTTCCAAAGAGCTAAATCTACATCTACAACAAGGTTTCACAATGAGCCTTATGAATTTTCATCCCTTATCACTTAGGAGACCATGACTATGGATTTGGTGCTATTCTAATTTGTATTCTCTAATCCTCTTAATTACATGTTTGATATTATTCTTTGCATCCATCTAATCTAAAGATTTATTGGTACTTGAAAGCTCAAAGTTTTAACACATAGATTACATTGTACAAGATTAAATATATATGTTCCAAAAGATGAATAGTCTCATATATGGAATTGATTGTTACTTGAAAATATATTGAACCATTTTCCATGTATACATATGAACTATTGCCATATAAAAATATTTATTTTCATTGCATCAAAATAATGGAATAACTTAAATAACTATTACAATGGTTCTCTCTCGTGAGATATAAAGTTTGACTATTGATTGATACATGAATCTACATGAGATGAAGTAACTCAACTACATGAATTCAACATATACTTCACAATCATGGATATTCCTTTATACACGAACTATTTCTTTCCTTCTTAAACAATTATGAATATGATATCATTTTTTCCTACAATGCAATTTATATGCATAACATCCAATCTCAGCTCACTCATTCACATTAATATACAACATGGTGTAAATACTTCTCACAATACATTAAACCATAATGGAGTTTTTTTTTTCATCACAACACATTGCAAAATGACATGGGAAGGATTGCATTCCTTCAACTACATGATACATCAGCACAAAATTTGATTTCCCAACAATGCCAAGGGGAAAACACTAAATTCTTCATAGATGACATCCTCGAAACCTTCAAAAAGGAACACAAAACCAAGAACCATGGAGGCTCACCTCCCATCCTAGACTTCTAAGAAGCCACCCACTGAGCTGGGGAAGCAAGGCTCAAATAGGTTACAATCAAGCACCAACAATGCATACAACACATTATTACAATACACATAAATTCCCTTCCAAGGCTTAACACAATGATTCATCATTAGAATCATGAAAAAATGGGTAAAGGTGGGCTTTCCAAAGAGGAGAATGCCATTTCCATAGACACATATACATTTACAATTTCATAATTCCTCTTCAAGGCTATCAAAATACATTCTCCTCATCACATCAATACACTTATATGTAGTGCCTACCCCTAGTCTATATTTTTGAGTTACATTTTTGATATCATTGCCAAACTCTTTTAGGCCAATTTATGTTTGATGATTAGTATTATTATTTTAGAGATTATCAGATGTTGTTTACACTCAGTTTATTATATGATGAGATTACTTGGTACTCTATATTTCATGCATGTATGATGATTATTCAATGGTTTCAGTTATTGATGATGATTAATTAGATGGTTTATTATTCCATGCGCTTCTTACGGATACTTACCCCATACTGCATGTGTATGGTGTGCATGTTGTTTTATTTATGTATGGTGTTTCTGATGTGGTTAAGGAAGGGAGTCATAGTCACCTGCTAGTCTGGATCTACACGATGCACCACTTCCTGCCATTGTCTGTTTAGCTTAGAATATTGTGTTTGTACATGCATGAATTTTATGCAGGTTGCAGGTATCGGGTATCGACTTTCCTGAATTGTCAGGATGAGCGTACCCTATCGCACTGTCTCAATGGTAAGAGAGGGGAGATAAACTCTTAACTCCAATTACTAAACCCTTTAGCCAATTGTCCTAATTGATAATTAGGACAAGTATCTGAGTTAAGTACCCTCTGAATGCATCAAATGATGTAATTTCAGGATTATAACCTTTTTGTTTTGATTTAGTATATGCTTTTCTATGTAGGGTTTTTGTATGTTGTTATATGAGTCCTTGATGTGTTTTCTATTAATTAAGTCTAATTAAAAGATTAATTAATGATTTAATTTAATAGAGAATTATTATGATATCTTTAATATTTAATTAATTGAGAAATTAATTAAATAAAAGAACTAAATTTGGAGATTAAAGTTCTAAGATAAATTTAGAATAGGATAATATTTATTTAATTTATTAATAATATAATTGGAGTTCATTTTTAAATAAATGCTAAATATTATTGTTAATTAAATTAATTAAATATGTTATCAATTAAGTTTCTAAAATTAATTTAAAAAGTTGAAAGACATTAAATTATTAAGAATTCTAGATCGCATGATCTAAGCTTGAGTTTAAATATGAAAAATAAATTAAAAGATTAAATAATAAAAATTAATAACGTTATTTTAATTTCATAAAGTGCACATGAGATTAAAGTAATAAATTAATTTAAAATAGAAGTCAAGTAGATTATTAAATAAAGTTATTTAATAAATCAACTTAATGTGCATGAAAGTTGAATGCAAAAGAAAAGAAAAGATAATAAAGGTTAATTTGGAGTTAATTGAGTTGTGCAAAGAGTCTTCTTGGGTAAACGCACAATTAGTGCCCCGATTTGAGGAGAAATTGCTTATCACATCTTTGGGGGTTCATTTTTGGGGTATACAAAGTTGGACGGGAATTTTTGGGGAGACAACTTTTGGAAGCGATTTTCAGAAGGCTAATACCAAAGAAAGGTTTTGGGAAGAAGGTTATTGAGAGGAGAAAATTCTCTTACAGTTCCTGGGGATTTCATAATAGCATCAGGATCAGGTAGGGTCTTGTGTTTTGATTATCGATTAAATACGCAATTATCCTTTCCTGTCTTCTTCGTGTCTGGGGTTTGTAAATTTGAATTCTCTATAATGAATGTTTAAACATTACAATATTGAAAATTATCAGATGCTTGTCTATAAACTTCTGTATACAAAATTTGTATGGGAAGGGTTGAATCTTAGATTGAAATTTTAAATTAAATGTTCGGATGATTGACTATATTTTCTATATCAATATAGAGAAGGAAACAATTTTGCAATGCATATATTTATATATATATTAAAAGAGATTATTTTAATATATATAGTTATAAATTTATATATATATATCCTTAATTAATTGGATTATTAATAAAATCTTATTATAAACGAATTGTATTCTTTTAAAAATATATATATATATAAAATTTAATATATATTTAAGTGGGGGGGAGGGAATCACCCCGTACCCACCCCCACTGTCGGCGGGCCGACAGTACCTATGTCGCAGGTACTGTGACGGTAGGTACAAAGTACCTGCCGCCGCAGGCCCTACGACTGCAGGCCTGCGGCAGACCGCAGAGGTCTATTTAGCTGACGGGCTATAAACGTATGTTTAAAACATCTGTTTTTTTGGTTTTTATATAATTTTTATTATTTATAAAAACAAATTTTATTATTATTTAAAATTTTTAATTAATAAAATTTTAATATATATTTTTAATTAATAAATATTTTAATTTTTTATTAATATTTAATAATTAAATAATAATGCATTTAACATAGTTTGTAAATATTAATTTATTAATAATTTTGATTTAATATTAATAAATTAACAATTAATGAATAGATTAAGATAAGTAAGTAGAACAAGGAATTATTGATTAATTTAATTAAAATTAGTTCAATTAAAGTTAATTAATAATGAATATTATTTGACTAAATTATAGATTTGGATTATTGATTTAATGAAAGTTATTATAAAAATGGGTTAATCGTAAGGGGTAGTTATGAAAACCTAGTTACTTGAAAATCGACGTTAAACTGAAACATAAACCTTACCTTAACTCAATAATATACTTTCAAATCCAATCTCTGAGACTTTGATGTTTTCTTTGTGCTTTGAGTGTTATGGGGTTGGTTTAGCGTTGACCAATTTAGGTTGTTACCAGAGGCTCGGGGTTGTGAATGTGATGTCATGATAATTTGGTCTCGATCTTTCTTAACCCGACCGTGGTAATGTGATGAAATGCTCTATGACATGATTGTGTTTACTGTTTGTTATTTCTTTCCAGTTTCCTTGTGTGAAGCTGAGATGTACGTATTTGAGATAGTTGACTTAACCATTTTCGAGTCTCGATCAGTTATATTTGATAACCATTTTTGAGTCTCGATCAGTTATACTTGGATTTCTTTTTGGTCGCTTGAAAGGACTGAAGTGTTTGTTATGTTCTTGATGATGTCATGTTTTGACTTGACCATTTTGGAGTCTTCGATCAGTATTGTAATTTACTGTTGGGATACTTTCTGGTTGCTCATTGGAGAACCATTGGATTTTGTGACTTATCATTGATGCCTTCAGTTGCTGATAGAGAACTGTCGTGATCATATGATTACTATTTGATATTATCTGTTGCTCATGAAGAACTGATATAATTTTGTGGCTTATCTTTTATGATGTCTTTTCAGTTGCTTGTATAGGACTGAGGTGGTTTTATTATGATTCTTTGATTTATGTTTTCATGAGCCTAGGGTAGGTTATCTATGTGTAGAGTCGAGAAGTGGCTTGCAATGGGGGTCAGAGCCCTAAGAGGCTGCCTTGGGAAACCCATTGTAAGTCATTTTTAATAAGTGAAAACATTTAAACTAAATGAGAGAAAATGAACCTAACAAGATAATTGTATGTTGTCTCCCATGCCTTGAGTGCTAGTACAGACTAGGATGGGTAGAGAGAACACTTGGTTACGACTTGGCATTCCATAGTAGGCCTCGTCAGTACGAGAGGATACTAGTGGCCGCAGGATCAGTAGGGACCCAGGATTCCTAAGGGATTGCTCAGGTAACTTCTACGTGACTTTTGTGATGACACTTTCCCGCTTGCATATTAGGTTTCCTATGTGTATTGTGGTACCTCTGGGATTTAGATGTCGATCTTTTTAGGAACACTTGAGTTAGCATACTTATAGGATTTCATGGACTTAGAGAGTATTTATGATTATAGGTTTTGTTATCCTATTTGGGACTTGAGACTATCTCCTCAGCGTGGTGGGAGTGGACCATTTAGGTTCTACGCGGTCGGGTGGTAGTGCTTTTACTCTTACCATTGAGATCCATTCCGTGGTCACCGTGGTTGGATTTTTCGTGATTGGCATTTACCTTCACTATGTTCTTGGATTATTATGATGGATGGTTAGATTTTATGATAGATGTTTTATCATTATGGATGTATGGATGTATCATGTATGGTGAATAGTTTCATTTATTTTTACTGTACTTTGTATCATGGATTTGAGGATGTTGTATCTTTATCTTTACATATGTATATTCTTTTAAGACTTTCATACCCTGTGACTTGTACAGTGGATGATTGAGCATTCCGAATTAATTTGCCGAGAGGCATTCAGAACAAATGTATATTATGGACATGGGACTTTCTGATTATTCTTTCATATGTATGTGATAGTTGTTAGACTTAGATTTAATTAAATTTAAACGTGACTCAACATCTTGGGATCTTTAAGAAATGTAACTTGCAATGTTTGTTTGTCAATGATTACATGTTATTGCTTCAGCTACTATGTGTTTGATGTGTATGTTATACATTCTTACTTTAAAAAAAAAATGTTTAGCAAACTTAGTGAAACTTTAGGTTAATTCTTTTGGATCCCTTGGCGGGGCGTTACATTATACCTCCCATAATAACAATATGAGGCATATGGCTTCAATGGATCCCATATTCCATGAACAAAAAAACCCTCTCCAAGAGAAAAATCTCTCAACTACAATGTTGAGCCCAACTAATCCCTTCACCTAAGGCTCTCTTCCCTCCCAAGGGTGAGTGCAACCTTCACACCCATTAACATTCATATTCAAAAACCAAAGAAAAAATTCAAGATAAATCCATCACAATAATAACACATAACAATCCACTCAACATCACACACATTACATATTTCCACCACTATATGAACAAGAATGCAACACCATTAAGCAAGTTCAGTGAAAGCCATGGCAAGAGTACCAACCTTGATCCAAGCTAAAGGAAAAGTATAGTTGATGAAGAGCTCCCTTCTCCTTAGTCTTTCTCCCTCCAAAACCCAAGTTGTCTCTAAACTTAGAGAGTGGGTGAACACTCCACTAGTTTGTCAAAGTTCACTAAAAAGACTCTCCCACTATCTCTTTTTTGGCAAAAACATCAAGCCACTATCTCTTGCAACTTTGTCCCTACCAAATTTTCTATTTTTACCTAGGAGAGATGTGGATGGACTCATGGGACAACTAAATTTTTGAATTGGTGGAAGAATGCATTGGTTAAGGGATCCATTAGGCTAGCCAAACAATAAAATGGTCAAATTTAGGCCCCTAACATGTTATGCTAACATATGGGTAGCTTATTTTCACAAAAATGAGACTTTGAGACCACATATTGACCCTCTAAAATCCTTGTCAAGTTTGAATTCGAAATTTCCTTTGATGGTGACTCATCCTATCCTTTCTCCAAGTGGATTTTCTTAATTTTTTTAAAAGGCAATTAGTTTAAGGTTAAGTGCAACCATGACTTAAACCCGTAGGTGATATTTCATCAACACATAAATAGTTAACAAGTGTCAAGTGACACATTAAAATGCATTACACATCACCATGACATGTCCCTAATGTATTTGTGAGATTAAATTTACCATACACATGCAAGTTTACATTTACAAAATAAAACACATCACGATGAGGCTTTTAAATATTCCAAAGATTTACCTTGGCTAAATTATGTTCACATAAGTTTGGACCTCGTTTCTCGGATTAAATTCCATGGTTCAATTGCCTACACACTAAACTTGAGCATCAGTAGTCCAATGAAAATTATATAAAAATACATGTTATGGATGCACGACAATTTTAACATTTGAAAATCAACATATTCAAATTAACCTTTCTTTCTCTAATCATCTTCATATAAAAAGCATTCAAAACATTAAGATATCAAAATTTTCATATCAACATTAGTCTTTCCCTATCACAATTACATTATATTCCATTTTCTATCATGGTGATGAAATTTTGAATCTATATTGTTAAGTCAACCAACATGAAAATTAGTTCTGAATACATATCTTAGGTCAAATCACCCTAAATGTAAACATCATGACTAGTATCCTTTGATTCAATATAGTTTGATCAGCAGTAGTATCTCATTATCATTATGAGATAAAACACATAATAAGGGGTATCAATTATGTTAGGTAAACCAAGAGGTTTGCATAGTCACATAGTTTTCAAAATCAATCTTAGAATGAATCTATTATATTTTATCAAGCCATAAATTATGTCCTCATGAATATCAACATATCCACCTAATACTACTTGCACAATAATTAGCTTATTGCATTACATCATACTGAGTTCTACTATGTAGACCCTTATCCAATTTGATAACAATTTTCATTTGTGAATATTAGTAATGTTCAAAAGGATGCATGTTGATTTATCTTTCCAAAATTCAATTATCCTAATAGGCCATACAATATCATGAACCCATCAACATAGTTTCTAGATTATGAAATCTTAGGCCTTTATTCCATAGGTATTAGCTTATCAACCTAATGTAATTCTAAATATGATACTTAATACAAAAATGACTAAAATGTATATCAATCTTAATAAGATCTCAGGTTCATTAAGGAAAATTTAAATCATGGCATACTTAGATCCCAAAACCTTCTTACCATCATTCAATCTTAAGGTGTATGGCACTAGTGTACAATTCACATTCTATACACAAGATTCATAATAGGGTACTAGGAAAGGGGCCTTACATTAATAGATCTATTATAGTAGTTATAAATGAGGAAAAAATGGATTTATTTCAAGGAATAGTCATTACTTGTGGACACTCAAGTAAGGAACATGAAGATGTAGAGATGCACTCATTTTTTATTCATGAACCAATATAAAAATAAATTCATCTTAAAATATGATTCATACAAAGAAGTTTCATTTGAATTAGTTTAATAAGAAGTATCAGTTTAAGTTTTCTTAATGACAGACAAAAATAAATAAATTATTGCTTCACATTTGATTTTGTTTCCAAATTCATTTCAAGTGTTAAGTTTATTGTACAAGAGATCTTAAATGGATTCAATAATCTCCACTTATACATTATAATATTAAAATGATATCCAATTTCTATTAAGTTAGGCTTAGCTTACAAAGCTTGAGTATGGGAGCATTCAACTAGTGTAAAATAGTGTTGTGACATACTTGACAAACTAACCTGTAGGAGTGAATTAGTTCTCTGGAATTTGTATGAGGATGGAGGAATAATCCTTAGTCTATGATAGACTAATAATTTTTTGCAGTGGGACCCTTCTTAGTGTCCTCTAATATGAAAAAGAAATTAGGTAGTTCATCCCTCTTATCAATATCCCAATCTTCACCATTTTTAGAGGCCCATTTTGCCAAACAATCGACAAATATATTCCATTCTCTAGGAATATGAAAAATGAATTTTCTTTCCAAAGAATCATAGAGATGAAAGATTCATCTAACAATTGAGGGTGATTGCAAACTAACCTCTTCCATTTTCTAATTGTTTAATATATCCACAATATTCTAGAAGTTATACTCAAGCATAATCCTCCTGCATCTAAAAAATCATCTATGCTCAACAACAACCTTAATAGAAAGGACCTCCATCAACTTGTTAGAGTGGCCAATCTTATAGATAGAAAATAAGAATAAAAATACACCCTTCTCATCTCCTCCTATACATCCAATGCCAACATGCCCATGATTCCCATGAGAAGAACCATTTATAATAATTTTTAGAACCCTTGAAGGAGAAAGTGTCCACCTACCATCTCCACTAATTCTCTACTTGACATGAAAAGAAATATTACCCCATTACACAACCTACTTTTTTTCTCTCTATCTATATATTTTGAATAAAAATCAACTTGCTTGGATACAAACCTTTTGACATATCACAATTTGCAAAGATAGTTTCCTAGAGCTTCTAGAAAATCTTCTATCACAACTATAAGCTAGAAAGATGAGAATCATAAAAAAAACCCTGTGGTTCCTTTCCAACCATATGATCCAGAATAGTCCAAGCCACTCAAAGAAAAGAATTCTTCATAGGGGGTCTTCCCAATCTCTCCCAAAATTCAACTAAGGAGGTTGTACGAGTGTAAGCTTGTTGCAACCTTCTACCATCTATGACATATACACCTAGCAAATGGACACAAAAAGAACAGATGGGAGCAACTTTCATCACTATTACAACAAGGAGATACTATAGAGAGGCCCTAGAATCTCCTCTTTCACATTTTCTCCCATGTAAGGCATTTCCTCTAAACCACCAACCACAAGAAAAAGTTACAGTTAGGCCATGACAAACTATTACAAACCTTCTTCTACCATGGAATATTTGGCCCACCATACAATTTCCTATCCAACCTAGCATAACCATCAACAAGAATAATTTTACCTTTAGGATTAGGATCCCAAACCAACATATCTCTCTCTACAAGGGAGGTGCAAAAACCATTTTTTAGGATATAATCCAACATAAATCATTCCTCCCCAGAACAACCTAGGGGCCATTAACATGGGTCCTTCCAATAGGTTACCTTGACCTAGCCTATACACTTAAATATTTTAGCTTTCTCCACCTTAATCCAACTAGCCTCATTTAAGGAGTTGTGAATATGTTGAAGTTTTGGATAGTTAGAGATAATTTTAGGCTAACCATCCCAAGAATTCAAACAAAATAAAGCTTTAGAGCCTCTATTACATATCCAAAAAATACAATCTTTAATAAGTTGAGCATCCATTTTATAGGTGTCCCAAATACATGATCCCTTGCCCACCAACTCATATTGTGTCATCTCATGAAAAGCCACACTAGGGAGGTACTTGTGAAATAAAATCTTGGCCAAATCCTAGTCTTGAGATTTACACCACCTTCAGTACAACTTAGCTATCAGAGCCTGATAATCAAGAGAGAAAGAGTGAAGAGAAAGACTACCAACATAATATAGTCTATAACTAGTTTCACACTTAACTAGATTCCACTTAAAAGAAAGAAGATTTCCAAAATAGAGAATTTTTTGAGTAAGAGCATCAAATTCCTACACAAAACTAGAGGAAGGTGTCTGTAGAAAGCATTTATAAATAGGCACAACTTGCACCACTATCTTCAAAAGAATCACCCTACTAGTAGAGGATAACCACCTATTAGTCCAGTGACTAACCTTGCAGCTAAATATGTCCAAAACACCCTACCAAATGTCTCTATACTAAGCTCCTAGAAATAAGGGGACACTAAGATATAACAAAAGAAGAGAACATATATGGAAATAGATGATTCTGGAAATTCTATTTTGAATACATTGAGGGGTATTAAAGAAATAGATAGATGACTTGTCTTCATGAATTGATTGCTCTAAGGCTTTAAAGTAAAAGAATAATTCTCTCCTAAAATTCATTTTCTCACTAACTTTGGGCTTACCTATCAAAATAGTGTTATCCATAAATTGAAGGTGAGAGTAGGGAGGCAAAACATTACCCAAATCAACTATTGAATTAAACTTGGGGTCACCTAGGAGGAGAGAAATTTGCTTAGTCCCTCTACTTTGATAATTAATAAATGAGGGGACAATAGGTCTCCATTCCTTAAACCCTTAACAAATCTAAAATATTTTGAGGGTTCACCATTGATAAGTATTGAAAATGAGGCAAAAGTTACACAATTGAATACCCAATCCACAAACTCTTTAGAAGGATTTTCAATAAGAAGTCCCAACTCTCCATGTTATAAGCTTTGGACATTTTGAGCTTGGTAAACATATCTTTCTTCTTAAATTTTTCATTTAATGCATAGCTTCCATAACCATCATAGTATTATCAATAATATTTCAACCATTTACAAAGCCAACTTATTTACTAATTAGTTTAGTGATAATCCTATAGACCACATTACAAAGAGAAAGATGCCTAAACTAGTCTAGCCTATTAGCTCCTTCCTCTTAGGAATGAGTAATATGAACATAGATTTATGAACTTGAGTATTTTCTATTCCTATGAAATTCTTGTACCAACTCAAAAAAATCATATTTTACAACTTCTCAAAACTCCCAAAAGAATTCAATAGGAAAATCATCTCGACTTGGGCCCTTACCTTTTTTAATATGGAAAATAATTTCCCTCAATTTAGAAAGCAATATGGGACAAAAAAGACTATCATTCAAATTAATAGAGATAAGAGGGGGAATGCAATTAAAAATGATCCCCTCTTCTTCCCTAGCATCAATATACCCTTTAGTATACATATTTTTAAAATATTCAACTTCTTCCTTGAAACTATATTTACAAGAGGAGAGACGTGTTCTATCAATAGATATTATAGAAGTCATGGAACTGCCATATGTTTGAGCCTTAACAAAATCATGAAACAAATAGTAATCTAATATCCTTCCAGGAGCCAATCATCATGAGAATTTTTTTTCCAAAAATATCCTCTCACAGTTCCCATTCTTATTAATCCTTGAGGCCCAAGGATTCAACCATACCAAGCTCTAGAGTCATCCCATTTTCCCTAGCTAATGAGTGACATCATCTAACTTGGATTGAGAATATTTTTTTTGCACTTGAAGATCCCCAAAACATTATTTATTCCACTTTTTGAGTTTTTATTTCACATGTCAAAGTCTCTTCTCAAAATTAAACATTGCATGTCCATGAGAAAACTTTCCTTCATACCATGAACTAACCATAATATCCTTCAAATATTGATCATGAAACCAGATTAATTGAAATTTGAAAGGATGATTTTTTAAGACCCTGAATGAAGCGAGAGAGATCTCAATAGGCTAATGATAAAAACCCCTCAAGTCAAGAATTTTTGAGTTAGTGGACCACATGCCACTCACCCAAAAATAAGAGACTCAAAATATGTCAAGCCTCTTCTAAAATAGCATCACCACCATTACTCCTATTGTTCCATGTAAAGACCCAATTAAGTAGCTCCACATTAATGAGATTTGAGGAATCAATGTTGCTTCTAAGTAAATGTGAAGAGAGCTCTAGCTTTTATAGCTCACCTCATTTTCATCCAGACTAGTAAAAAACTTAAATTCACCAACCAAAATCTAGGAAATAAAATGATCAAAGGACCTAACATACTTGATATGAGCCCAAAGAAGAAACTTACCCAAGAGATCCATAGGAGTATAAATAAAACAAAAGAGGCATATTCCCCAATGTTAAAAATATTGGTAATATGGTCAGATAGATGTCTTGATGGTTTTTATTTATGGCAACATGTTTTCATCATTTCATTTATGCATTTAGAGATAGAAAATTGTCAAGTGTTAGATAATTTGCAGTAGTGCAAAGAATAGATCTTAAGAGTACAACAAAATCATTCAAAGTTATCTAATGTGCAATTAAGAAAAGCTTCATGAAATTATCATGATGATTTGGTTAAGTGTATGTATGTGTACGAACAATATGGCACAAGTTATGATTAAAATACCAGTATGAGTATTTAATAGAGTAGAACAAAGAATATTAGTAAATAGAGTTGTACAGATTGATGAATTATTTTGGTTGCACAATAATTACAACATCATGATGAGATGAGTATGTGGATGTTAATACATATGTTATTATATATTATGTCAAGCATGTGAACACATGAAGGTTAACTAAGAAGATTTTTGTGAATGTGCAAGGTATAAGTAAAAATCTTATATCATGCAATTAGTGTGAAGTTGTGCAAAGTCATGATATGTTGTAATCATGATGCAAACTATTATGCAAGCTTTATGTGATGTAATATCTGATGTTTTATTAGAGAAAGTATGAGTTATAGAAATAAAGAAAGTATTGTATGTATACCTATCTTGTGAAGAACTAAATTGTATTATTGCATGTTAGGGTAGTGGGCTCTTCTTGCATACTTTGTATTAGTTCTACCAACTCCTAACAGGGTTGAGGCTTCTAACAAGGCCTAATCTCCTAATAGTGACTTGAGACACTATATGTATTTCATAGACTCCTAACAAGGTCAATATTCTTAATAGGACCCTATTGTCTAGTGAATCATCTAGTGGGTTTCATCCCCACTGGAGTTTTCCATTGGCCAGGGTTTTTCTCATTAACAAATAATGGTGTTATGAGTTATCTATGCACATAGTTATATTTAATATTCAACATTGTTGGTTTACTTTCACATGTAATTTATAAAGTAAGTAAAAATATCTAGTTGTGGGAAAAAGTTTGTAGAATATTGATTCAGCCCCCTCTCAGTATTATCTATTTCTAACAATTAGTATCAGAGCACAATTATTTTGAAGAGGCTTAATAGCTTAAGTAAGATCCCAGTGAATATGGAATAGTTGAAGAAGAATCTTGAAGAAGATCTTGATCAAATTAACCTTCTTACAAAAGAAAGAGACACCTTGAAAGATAGATAAAAAGATGCAAAAGTGTACATTGGCAAACTAAAAGATGAGATTGATAATCTGAAATCTGGCAAGGAACCAATTGTGTAGACTAATGAAAATGATGAAGTAGGAGATATTTAGAGGGAAAATGAGATATTGAAACATGTACTAAAAATAGTTGAGCTTAAGTTAAGTCTTGAGAAAAATAATGGCATTAGTGAACTAGGACTGAAAACTAAGAATGCAAATCTTAGATCCTAATTAAGTCAAGTTACATCTAAATTAGATACTATCAAGATTGAACATGTTGAGTTAGAAAAAGTAAAACATTTTTGTAAAAGGAAAATTGACACAAGCTAACCAACAATTAGAGAAACTTTATTCTAGTAGTGAGAAGATAGGTCAACAAATATTGTATCAAAGACCTTCTTATGACAAGATAGGACCTGGATATCTGATTGGAGAGAAATCAACCAAAAATAGTCGAAATCAAGAGAGAACTAGATCCAATTATTGAATCCCCTTAGGAATTTGATGTAAGTAAGCTAGAATCAAGCACATCTACTGAAGTATCAAAGGAAGTTGAGTTAATTGATTTGATAGTTAAACCTAATGAACCTAAGAAAATAGAGCAAATTGATAAACCTAAGCAAGATGAACCACCTAAGGAAGTAAGACAAAAATTTAGAGGTAGATGCTTCATTTGTAATGAAATTGGACATATGAAGAGATATTGCAAAGGTTAGTCTTTTAAACCCATTACTAATTTCTATTGTTATAATTGTCATGGTTATGGAAATAAGGCAGTAGATTGTAAGAAACCTAAGTTTGATGGTAATAATACAAATAGTAGAACGTCTAGAAATACTAACCCTATAGGTAATGAAAGAGGAAGATCATAGGATAGATCCAATAATGGAGAAAAGAACTAGTTCATGTCTTACAAGTGTAACAACCATGGGCACATTGCAAGGAATTGTAGAGCACTTAGGAATAAGAATGGAACACGTTAGAGGAGGAATGTACCTATATGTCAATTATGCAATAAATTTGGACACAATAAAATTCTGTATAATGGACAGAAAGAACTATTGGCCAAAGGTTCCCTCCCACCAAGGATTCAATTCAAAATATTTAAACCCACCCAATAGTCACAAGATTCAATTTCATGTTATGTTTCAAGTCTCAGAGTTGTGACATAATGGTATGGTCTCGATCTTGCGATAACTCATGTATCAGAGGATTGTCGGGCAAATCAAGCAGTGATAAGATTCTATGAGGCTCCTATTGGTCAAGTGAATGGGTTATTCTAACATCAAAAATAGTCAAAGGATCATAATACAAAGAAAATTTTTCCCCGATGTTATGGCAGTAAAAAATTGTAAGATCATGGGTGCTACAAGGACATCTTTCGAGGACATGAGGTAGAGCATTGGTGTAGCATCAAGTTTTCATGATTTAAAAATATCATAGGATCATGAGCCAAATGGATATGTGTTTTGATGCCATGAAGGTTAAGGATCATAGGATCGTGAAGTTGACTTCCTAGGTTGCTGATGCTATGAAAGGGAAGGTTGCTTATATGATCTTAGAGTCGTAAGATCACAAGGTAAGAAAGGGATGGAGGCAAATTTTAGATAGACATTGAGTGTTTCAATCTCATGATATTCCTCTATTGTAAAGTCACAAGTACAAGCAAGGATGCCTCTTGAGGTCACAATAAAAGATATTAAACCATGATCATAGGATTGCAAGGGTTATTGCCACAACTACTGACATTATGATGGATTGTGATCACCAGATCATGAAGGTCCAATCAGCCTGCTTGTGACATTATAAGGGGAGAATAATGGCATCACAACCTTATGCCAAGGGTGTTATCATGCCATTTTTCTATTGTAAGATTGGAGGTCTTGTTGCTATCAATGGATTGTAAAGAGAATGAAGGATGGACTTGATGCTATGAGATTATGCAATCAAAAGATCATAGAAGTTAGGGTTATGAATAAAAGGTGACATGAAGGGTTTTGACCATAGTTGATGAGCATGAGATTATGAGTTTAGCATTGACCAAAAATATATAAGTATCTTCATTGATTGAGCTAGAAAAAAGAGGAGTCCCCAACCAATCAAGTAGTAGGAAGGGTACAGAATGAGAGTTGAATATGGTTGACCTATGCTTTTTTGTTTGATTTGGAAAATTGATGACATATGAAGCAACTCTTTGATGATAGGTCCAATCTTTTTGATCTCTTACAACCACTTTTGTCATTTCCCAAGTCTAATAAATGTAGTAGAACACTCCATCACCACCTATTGATCCATCTACTTAGTTAGAAGATTAATGGCTGCCATTCCTGTCCTCTCAAAAAAATTTTGGTGGATAAGTGATCTTCTCACATCTAGATTTGTACTGTGATCAAATCTTTTCCAATTTTGTAGTAATTATTCTATGTAAATTTAATGTAATTGTTGAGTTTTATCTTAGAGTGGAAGCTATCTAAGTTATGCTTACATTATAAAAGTAGATTTTGTAATCTTTCTTAGAGTAGATTCTTCCCTATTTTCCTTGGCATGTTTGGCATGCACATTAAAAATTCCCTTTGCCTCTGAGCCATTGTAATTCTTTATTTTATCTCTTTTAGCCATTAACACAATATGAAAGATTTCTTTGCCTTTGGTTAATGTTCTTTTCTATATTCTACAATTTGGATGAATGTATCTATTTTTGGCTTTCAAATGATATTGCGTGAAATTTCTTCCTATAGAATTCTTTTGTTGTCTGGTCTACATGTGGATGTTAGATTAAACAAGGTCTCAATCTATATTCTTTGAGGTTATAATTGGTTAACTGTGCATATATGGGCATAGGTATGATTGAACACCCTATTTTGGTGCATCACTTCTTTAGAATAGATTAGATAGTTACTTTCATCTATTTCTTCTCCCTTTTCTCTTCAAGTGTAGTTTAAGTACATCTTGATAGTAGAGGAAGCCAACCTTTGCTAAAGACTTAACCTCATAGTTCAAGTCCCACAACTTGGAGGTTGTGTCCATGTTTCATAAGGTTGTCCTTAGGTAAAAAAATTTCACAAGGGTGCAAGCTTTTGTGACAATAGGAACCTTAATAGTAATCCTAATCACAAAAGGAGAAAAAATAGAGATAACATAAGGAATGAGAATGTAAGTGATAATAGTCAGAAAGAAGCTATTAAGGAACATGTTGATGAGTTCAAGGAAGCATTTTTGAAAGCTTTAATCTAGAGAGTTCACAAACAATATTGGAAGAATAGTACTTTGATGCACCTAATGGAAAGTTGAAGTCATAGATTGTTTGTGGCTCATCCTACCTAAATTGAGTAGTTCTAGTAGAGACACAACATCAGTTGGTAAAAATTGATGTTAGAGAACGAGTTAGAGGTTGTGCAATTAACAAAAGGTAAAAGACATAAAGATCAAGCTATGGTTGAGTGTGTAAGTCTAGATATGATTGCAATAAGCAAAAATTATGAAAACAAGGTTACTAGTAAAAAGAGATAAAATTTTAAATTTGTAGTAGATACACATTTAATGCACAACATTGATTTGAAATGATTTAAGGATAGAAAGCAAGATTGAGTGTACCATTTATTCATGTGAAGTGTCTTGAGTGAATTGAAGAGCAATTTGACAAAAAATTGAAGTGCGAAGTAAATTTTGAAAAGTTGAAAGTTTTAGAAGCCCTAAATCATGAATTTGAGGTATTTTATAGAATTTTAAATCTAGTTTATTCCAATATTTATAGATTAGAGAGCTATGGATAGTTAAAGAGTGCATGGTGTTAGTAATAGACTGAGGTATGAGTTCAAGAAACATCCATTTGTTTCTTTATTGGATGATCCATTAGGCACATTTTTGAAAGTTCCAAAAAATGTGTTACATGCAGAAGATATTAGAAGTTATATACATTGTAAGGTTGAGGGCATTGGTGATGATGAGATTCACAGAGATTTAGGTGATATGTGTAATAATGATTTATTCCTAAAATCTAAGTATGTGCACTTGGAGGAGTTGAATTTAGTGAAGTATATGTTTTATACAGAATTTAACAATCATGAATGGACCTGAATCATATTGAGTAGGTTACATGATGATATATTTTGGTTAGGTGATGCACCTATTGTCATCGACAATGACCTAATTCACAAGGTCACATGATTAAGCAATGAAGGTTTTAATCCTATTAATGAGAATAATGTTAGAAAAATGGTTGATATGAACTTGAAAATGAAGTTTGATGGAAGGAATATGAAGGTTGGACCTATTCAAAACAAAGGAGTTAAGTTGTTAACTAAGATATTAGGGTATAAGTTGAACCATGGAACAAGGGTTAACTTTGTACTGGTCAACTAGATTTCTTCATGCGACATATTTGATGGCTATTGAAGGAAGGAAAGTGAATTTGTGTGACATTATCAGATTGCAATTGTTGGAAAACATTGCAAAGATCAAGAGAATGAAGAGTGCAATGTTTAGATTTGAGTCACTATTGAGTCACTTATTTTTCTATGTTGCAAAGAAGTTTCCTAGACTAATTAATTGGGATAGAAGTGAGTGCACACTGAAGTTAGTGACTCAATTCTACATATTGAAGCTTGAGAATGTTAGAGATAATGACATAGACAAAATGATGAAGAGTTTCCAGTTAGAGATGAAACTAAGGTATAGGATACCTCCTTCTCTAATGGATAAATTTAAGGATGATTTATGCTTCATGGTGGATACTGACAACACTTGCATGGAAGTAATCATTCCAAAAGTGAAATTCATTGAGCCTATGGGCTATGAGATGAATGCAAAGCTAATAGAAGGGTATGCATAGATCATACTCAAATCATAGAAGGATATAGAATGTCCCAAATGGGGAACCTATGATGAGAGACCATGAATAGTTTAGTCTAAACTATATAGTAAAGAGAGAAAGAAAGAGGTTGAAAAGGAGATAGATTCCATTCTCAAGGAATCTGGCATGACAAGGGAAGAGTTTAATGAGATTAAAGGAATTGTGTTGGAGATGAAGGCTAATGGTCAAATTGAAGTGTTGGAAGCAACTCCCATTGTTGTGGTAAGACCTTCAAAAGGAGTAACTATGGAACAACCTTGTGCACAAGCTCCTATTGCCCCTTATGAAACAATTATGCAAGTGCAACTAGTAAGAGCTAGACATGAACAAATAAGGAGATAGCCAGAGGTGGAAGAACCTTCTATATAGAGGAAGTCTGGTAGACTTGTGAAGTTTAAGCAAGAACCCGCTTTGCAAGCAAAGAAAAGGGTCAAGCAGAGTGCTAGCAGACCAGGAAAGAGGAGAAAGACCATGCAGATAAGAAAAAATGAAATTTCAAAGGATGATGTTAAAGATAAACCTATTGAACAAGATGCATAGAAAGAAAGAACATCATCGTGCAAGAAAGCATGGAAACTATTGAGCTATCATTTTGCGATGCTTAACGATAGGAATCCTTCAAAATCCTCTCTTGAAAATTCAATCTTGGGTATTAACTCCAAGGTTTTGAGCAATCTTGTGACCTAATAGAACCCACTTAGTTAAAGATAAATGTGAATGTTCATGAGGAGGTCTTTTTTGGTTCTGATAACTTTTGATAAGATGTAAAATCTATTTGCTACTTCAAAAGAATAAAATACACAAAAAGAACTATATTTTTGTATTTTTCTATTTTATGATGAATGCAACCTAATAATGCAACTATATGAATTCATAAGTTAACTAAGAGGTTAGTAAAAAAAAAAACAAAGATAGGGTGACAAGAAGTTTAAGCAAATAATACGAAAAGTAAATCCTAATGGACATAAACTATAGAAACAATGTGTCTGCACAGTAAGCTTTCAAAAAGATTAGTGGATAACCAATGAAAGTAGGAGTAGCACTTCCTTAATTCCATTGATGCAATCATCTATGGGAATTTAGCAACTATAAGATGTTTCACTTTTCATCAAATCATAAGGCCATGAAAAGTGCGCTCATGCGAGACAAAAAATTATGAAGGAACAAAATGGGCGATCTCTTCTTGAACTAGATACATCAGCAAAATTCATAAAATTGTAGCAAACACTAGAATTAAAAGATCACACAACCAAAAATAACACAATAAACTTTTGGCTCAATTGCATTCCATGAACATACATCCACAAAATATAACACACTTAAGCAAGAATCACTACACTCCAAATGCGAGCACCAAAAGCATATGTTATTTGAAAATAATGGTAGCCCTGTGTACATATTACAATCTTGTATTTACAAGAAATCATCTCCTCAATTTGTGTTGAGAGTGAGAGATATCTTTATGCAATCATATGCTTCTAAATTAATAAAACAAATCTAATTATGTACAAACTGACTCTCTAACTAGTGCTAAATAGGACTCCATCCATTTTTATATCATTAATTGGATGAATGAGCCTTTACATGTCTTAAAACAAAGAAAAAATGAGAAAATAAGAAGAAGAGAGCCATTAGTTGATGTAAGAGTGTTTGGAAGTGTCAAAAATAGAAGCGTCATCTTTACTAGGTGTCTATCAAAGTTAAACTGTTGTTAGAATGCATTTTTGATGCATGGAAAGCTATAATTTTGGAATTGGTAGTTAACTATTAGGGCACCTATGACTTCTTAAAAATATTCCAAAATACTTTTCAAAAAGTGCACCAATGCACCTATCACACCTGGCACAACAACGTACCTCAGAGGCCAAAAATGCAAAATTTCACCAAGTGTCAGAATTGAAAATTTGGCTTCTAAGTTTTGTTCCCCTTTATACCAAAGCTTTATTTGGGTGTTTGCCTTTGAATTCCTCAATTATCTTAGTGACTTTATTTATATTTGGTAGATCTAAGGAATTATATTTATCATTTACTTTCTTCCTATAGTTGTCCACTTCTATACAGGTTTCTACAAAATCCTCGAGTTTTGTATCAAGCTTCAATAAAGCTTCTTCCATTCTAAATGCATACCAAATATCCTCATCATTAGAAACTTCATCAAAAGTTTTCTGAAATCTCTAAACTACTAGCTCTATTGGTATTAGTTTTTCCCATACATTATCTTCAAAAATGTCCAAACATGCATCACTCTAATGTTTCTCAGCTTCCAAAATTTTCTCTTGGGCATGTTCCTTGAGCTTGTGAATGTTCATGTATAATGACTCCATTACTTTATTTCCACCTACAATCTTCCCAATCTAATCATCTATTAAATCTAGTTCCTCCACTATATACACATTCATGAGCATCTGATACCTTTGGCCTTTGATTACCTATAATGCTTGAAAATCTTTTCCCCAAGTATGCACTTCATCCATTAAACCAAAATCTTGATTCAAAATTGTTACTAACTTATCCATATTCTCCTACATAACATGTAATAATTTAAATTTCCCTAAATAATTAGTACACCTTTTTCCTCAAAACTTTCTTGCCATTGCTGATAAACATTCAAAAATGGGTCCAATTGTACTGCACCTCTATCCCTTCTCTGAATTACTGCATTTATAGTTTCTTTGAGGTTAGTGGGATCCAAGGGGCTAACAACTTTTCTCAAATATCCTTTTAGGATTTCATTCTATTTCCAAAGTGTTATCAATTCTACCCCATCCTATTCTAGGCTCCTGAATACTTCCTTCATGCCCGTGGTAACCATCAGCTTTGTAGTTTCCAAGGTTGGCTTTCCAAGCATGACCTCCTGGATCTAATAATCCCACAAAGTCAGTTCTTCTACATTTGATTATGGAGGAGGGATAGCTACATGAGCAAAAAGATCCTAATTATGATCACTCATAACAAAGGATAATGCTTACGCATCCTTTGGTGCTGAATCAGGCTTCCTTAAAACATCTATCAATTCCATTCTATCATCCTCTTCAATAATGAACTATTGCTTCTTGTTTTTGATCACTTTTATGAGCCACCTTGGAACATGTTGTACTAGGGATTTACCTTTAGAGGATGAAGAAGTTTTCTCAATTGTACTCTTCCCCTTATCACTCCTTTCTAGAGTCTTCTCCCTTTGTGAGAGGTCTATGCTAACAGTCTCTATATTTGTGGAGCCTACAGTTCTCACCTCTATGTCTTGGGAAGTTTTTTGAGGTTGTTCACCTATCTATCCTTCTTCTGACACTTCATTGTTGGATACTTGTTGTGGCTCTTCTTCATGTTCTGCTTGGACCTATTCAACTTCTATACCTAGAGTAAGGGGGGTAGCTGATCCCTTATCTACACAAAATGTGACTTGTAACTGGGATTCTAGAACTATCTCAGGTCCTTGTGATTTGGGGGGCATTTGATTCCAATCCTCCTATTAAGGTTGATTGGTTGGCATATCTCTGATCTTGTCCCCAACCAACTCAGTACCCATGGGAATAAAGTCAAAATTTGACATCTAAAAGGCATTAGTTCCTTCCACCTCCTACTCATCTATCCATTGTTGCATTTCATCCTCTAATGTAGTGGTTTGCATGGGTTCATTAGGGATAGATGGTAGTGTGATAGTGGAACTTCTCCTTCATTCCTACTTTGTGGCTTTGGCTAGTTGAATCCTCTGACTCAAAGGTAGATCATCCCCTTCATCCTCATCGCCCTCTTTTTTTGTCTCTTCTAGAATGGGTTCAGGGATTGATGGGAAAAGGATCACTTTCTTGATCACCTTTTGTCTCCTCTTCACTAGAGTCTTAATTTTCCTTCTTTTAGGCACTACAAGGGAGGCTTACTCTATCTATCAAGGTAGGACACCTCTTGTATCTCAATTTCTACTTCCTTTTGGCCTTGTGCAACTAGCAACACTTGAGGATTACCTTGGGCTTGTGTGGCTTCTATATTATTTGGCCCTTGTATCTTTTCCTCTTCTTGTTGTGGAGGTGCTAGAATTTCTCCCTCTTCTAATTCAGCTTGTTGCAGAGAATTCCTCCTCCTCTTGTCCTTTCCTTTACTCTTTTGAGCTCAATAATAACCAACTGGCCTATCAATATGGTGCACCATTTATGGTCTTACTAGCGACTAAGCTATAAATGTAGGGACGGTGACCTTTTTCCCTCTACCTTTGGCTAGATGGGCTTGCACATGGAAGATCACTATCTCAGTAATTAGATCAAGTTCGAATGGTTTCTTGATCTAGTCCTACATCAATTTGATGACATGCCTTGCCTTGTGATTAATTTTGAAGTTTTCATCTCTATCAATCTTCGTATTCATAATAGGCCTTTCACCAATTTTATCCCTGTTGAACAAAGGATCAAGCAAATCTTCCCTATCTTATTATGTAATCTTAAACAAAATATTTATCTTCAAATCCTTCTCTTCCAAATACAAAGTCATCCTACAATAATCCTTGATATGGACATCATAGTCATTTGTTGCATTCATCCAATGATCTTCAATGACTTCTTCATGTTGGAATGTTTTGCCTACTAAGTACTACACTCTCCTAATATTGTCAAAATATGGCTGTGGATAATTTACTCTTCTAATGGATACTGATCTCACTTATATTCAAAAGAGGGGATATCTTGCCTCTGATCTACATGAAAAGGTCATATAGTCATAGGCCAGGTCCAACATATTTAATGTTGCTTTCTAACTCTGTCATAGGAAAACAAGAGTTGTTGGTAAATCTCTAGGAGAATCAATCTGTCATTGGGATACCTAGGGAGATTCTTAGTGTTAATAGTTGTATTATCTACCCTTAAATATGTAAATGTTTGAAACTAGATATAGTAAGCCCCAACTAGTGATATCTATGTGGCTGCCTCCTCTAATATTCTTTTTGCATAATCTCCCTCTATAAACTGAATTATGGAAAATATGAAAGCATAGTTCACAATTCTATATTCTTTTCTTTAATTTAAAAGCTTTTTCTTCACTAGCTAAGGGTATACAATATATGGCCATGCATTGGCATCCTACATACTACCCCTCTTGTGGAGCCCTAGATAATCTATGGCTCTCATGACTAACAAGTACACAAAGTATGATGTCATGTAGAATTTCCTATTGTTCTTTGCTGCCACCAACTGTTTACCCAAATTCTTACTAAGAGTAGAAGCCCAATCCAGTGGCATCTTTGCTTTCTTTATCATTTGAATAAAATGGACCATGAAAATGTTCAGGTGTCTAGCTGCTAGCAAACCCATAACCCTACTCAAGAGTATAATCGAGTATCCAATATCTTCTTTCATATGTCCTCTTGTCATGTCTACTTTGCTGGTTTGATTTCCCAAAGGAGTCTTCTCTATAAGGTATGAGGACTCACTAGTACATTTGACCCTATTTTTTGACCAAAATTTTTAACCATCTATTAAAATGTTTTAGATTGGTTGAAATATGGGAGGAAAAACATCTTTTTTGCTTCATAATGTTAAACTAAAAAAGGGATTTCGCTATTTCATTGTTATGCATTTGCCCGCGCGCGGGAGCTGAATGCAAAAATGGTTTTCGCTCTTCTGAATGCCTCAGAAAGATCTTTCCTCACTGTGAAACACTGGTAGATGCTCTTTTTAGGTTTCTCTTGTCTTCATTCATCCATTTTTATTTTGATCTAAGATTGATTGGTGGAGTATTGAGGAAGAATGACTTGCTGTAACAGTGGAAGTCGTCGACGTGCCCTAGTTTGTCATTTTTTAAGCTTCAAAATTTTGTTTCTTCCAATGAATCGATAGATGCCTTTAAATTTTGGGGAGGAAGAATGTAACATTATATTTTTCAAAATTTGTTTTCTTTTTGTTAACTCCTATTTGAATATTGGTGCTCGAAGACCACAGTTTGGGTTCGAAAGACTTACCTCAAATCAAATCCATCATGGCCATGAGTAGGAGCCAAGTCTAAGACACCTTACTGCATGCCCTTGGATATTCAGATCCCACTGAATGTAAGAGATCGTGGACAGGAAAGTCTCCAAGTCCCACCAGGTATATACTTCCAAAATTACCTGTATATACTTATATTTATCAAAGGAATACAAAATATATAGTAAATAAAATTTGGGTAAATTAAACACATTGCATTGCAAATGATAACAGAGCACATTTATTTTTCTATTAGTAATGGATACTGTGTGTTTACTTGCAAAATGACAACTAAGAAACTCAACAAAAGAAGGAAAAGACTGGATGCAAAAGATGAATAATTGTAGAAGTAATATATCCTGTGAAGTGCACTATGATGAGACATGTCTATTTAGACACCCCACCCTTTCTGAAATTATTACAGTTGCACTTCTCTGTTCTTATTGAAAACCATAACATCATTAAAATATGAACCAAGGTAAGGACCAAAAATATCATTCATGTAGTTCATTTATATTCTTAAATTTAAAATGATACCATAAAACATATAATTAATATCAGCCATATTGTGTGGTCAATTTGCTTCCTTCACATTCTCTTTGTGAATTGTGTGTTTGCAAACATTCTCTTCTAAGACTTTGTTGAAGAAGATATTAACCATTTTGATGGAATTCAAAACAACCTTATTTCTCAGAAGATGGCACTTAACCTCAATGGTTAGCTTAGCAAGTGTTGAAAAATCCATTTAGAATAATCATAAGCAATACTCATATATTGACAACATCCCACACTCAAAGTCAAGTTCAATTTCTTAAAAAAATGAAAACAACTTCAATTCTTAGAAGATGCCTTTCAACCTTAATGGTTAGCTTATCAAGTGTTAGCAAATCCATTAAGAATAACTATAAGCAATGGTTATATATTCGCAACATTTTACACACAAAGGCTATCACATTTTCTTAAAAAAAATCAAATCTTCTTATATTTGAAGAAAGATTATACACACTCAGGTGCGATAGGAACTCTTTGGGAGAAATACATTACCTGTGATAGTAATCAATCACTCAGCTTTACATATGATCATGTATAAATAAGCCTATATGCAGTTATCTTTTAGTTAGAACAACAATAACTACATCGAACTATCTTTATCAGCATCATCGTTTGTAACATTTTGTCATTTGAACACTCATTTTACTGCTTAGTCATTTGAAAATTTTGTCTGTGGATTAGTATCAATACATTAGATATAATGAGTGCATTAATTGATTCAGTAAAGCAGCTGGTCCTAAGCAATTGGAAGTGAAATTATTCACTAGTACATTTGAGGCCATTTTTTGACCAAAATTTTTGACCATTAACTAAATAAGTTTAAGTTGGTCGAAATATTAAGGCAAAAAAATTCTTCTTTTTACATGTAAGCTCTGTGTTGGTCAAAATTTTAACCAACACCCCCATGTTGGTCAAAATTTTGACCAACACAGGGCTTATACATCAAAAAAACAAAAAAACATTTCTCACTTTCACTTTGTCTTTTGCGGGCGCAGGTTTTGTGTGTTACAATAGATCGATTCACATTGCTGGATGCTAGGAGATAGAAAGAAAGCCCGTCAAGATAGGCATTTCACTTGATAAAATTCTCTTCAAACTTTCCATAGCACTAGGCTTGAGCTCTTGAATCCATTTGGTTCATGCCCATTTCGTTTTTCACTTTTTTCCAAGCTCTTGAATCGCTTTGGAGTAACCCATTTTCATTTGCTTAAGCTTTTGAATCCGTTTGCTGCAAACCCATTTCATATCTTCAGGCTTCTAAATCCTTTGGGACCATACTGTTATCATAATATTCAAACTTCTAAATCTTTTGTGATTTTGAGCGATACCCATTTCAATTTTAAGCCTTTCGAATTCTACCGGCACAATTTCCTCCAGCTTTGTAGTCGATCTCGGGAAAGCCCATTTTTTTTTTCGATAATCAATTTGAAAAATTGATCAACTAAAATCAAAGGATCGAGTATTCATGGTGTGAGAAATTAGGGCTTGAATTAGATGCTATGATTTGGGGGTTCTATTTTGGCAACATGTGAATTCTTTTGAGGCCCAAAACATGACATTTGGAGGGTTTAATACCAGTTGTGTTGTGTTTTTAGTATACTTTCTAGTCTGGGTTTTGATGCAATAGGAAGTGTTTCTAGAGTTTTATTGAAGGATAGGTGCAATGGAATTTATTTGAATTACCAAGGGCAGACTCCAAGGATAACTTATCCCCTTACAACGAATGCAAAAGATCAACCTTATGTCTTTAATTCCATGGAAACTGTGCTTAACATTGGAAAAGAAGAAGTTAAAGGGTGGAAAGTTTATGTTGGGTTTCAGCATGGGGAGATGTTGGTGGGCATGAGCAATGCTGTGATTGAAGATGGCTCTAGTTTTCCTACCAATGTTAGCAATGGCACCATTTTGTCAGGATTCCCACAGATAGATCTCAAGACTACTATTGAGACTACTAGGGATTTGAACCAGATTCAGGTGCAGATTCAAATGAGTGGTGTTGAGTTTGGGGTTGATGAAATGGAAATCCCTATGCCCTCACACTTCAACTTGACTAATGAAGGCTACAAATGCAGTACCCCAAATTTTACTGGTAAGTAATTGTTTTGGTCCTCTCATAATTATTTCGTGGCAAATGGGGAAATTATTAAGGCATGGACTTTTAAGTGTACTATTGTAGAATACTTTTTTCCTAGCTTTCCATTCTGAAAATCTATAACTAAGGCATATGATATGATCAGATGTTTGATGACATTTGCTTAAGTAGTCATTAATTTTTGTGTACATTTTATATAAAAATTGAGAAAGCATCTGCTAATTTACCACTCTATATTTGTGAAACTTTATTTTGATTTTGATCTGGCTATTTGTTATATAATTTATGTAGAAAATGAACCCAATTAGTAGTCTTAAAGGTTCATAGGATGTAATAGCAGTGTTAATAAGAGTGAAAATTCCAGATATTAAATGCATTATTTTGAAGTGGTATTCTTTTTTAGATTATATTCGACATTGATTCAACAACTGAGGGGCATCTCTTCTGTAAATTGATCCACGAGTTTTGTGACTGATCTTGTTAAGTCGGTCACACGTCACATCCAGCAAGTTGAATGTTATATTTTAATAGTTTATCTCAATTTTAACACTTTATCACTTCTCATGGGGATTTGAACTTGAGGTTCCTCTTCAGAAGTCCAACAATTTAACCATTTGAGCGCATCTCATCGGAAACCAAAATTTTACTACACTTTTCTACTATATTATGTTAAGAGGAGATTTTTGGTGTTAATTGGGCATGCCACAATAAACATGATGCTGAAAACAACCAAAATTCTCCATTTTATTCAATCATTAGTTCAACAGGTTCACAGTTAATACTTGTACTACAAGCAAGAGAGAGATTTTTAAATTTGACTCCTCTTCTTAATTAACAAGATCATATTTCCACAATCCATGATAGTTATGGTTCTTAGCTTCTGGATTATTTTGTGTAGAGGATTTTACCATCAACATTGTGAATCACACTATGTAATCCATCATTAGGATAGAATCACACTACTTTTACCGTTACACCTCTTGCTCTCTCATCTTGATGATGGATCACATAGTGTTATTTGAAATGTTGATGGTAAAAATCTCTACACAATATAATCTAGAAGCTAAGCACCATAATCCTCTTTTTAATACTTGTGTTACAGTGTATCGGTAAATGTTGATTGTCTTTGGCAGTGTTGCTTGCGGAAAACAAACCCATTTCTTTTTTGTTTTTATTAATTTCCATAGCAGGGTCGTGGTTAATAATAATACTAAAAATAAAAGCAAGGAATTAAAAACTGGCTACTCATTTTTATTGTTGTGGAGGAGAATTTTTGTCCCTAGTCAAGGCTGCTAAGTTAATGATATGTTGATAGTAAATTACTTCAATAGTATCATCATAAGTGGTAGCATTGTTGACAAGAAAGGGTAAGAGATTTTAATCTTGATTGTCGGGCTTTACATTTATGTTGGAAGAGATTTAAAACTCTAACTCAGGTCCTTTTAGAAACTTGAGTTTAAAGTTAAAATTGTCTAGTAAGTGATAGCATGCAACAAAAAATGAGGAGTTTGGAAGGTTGCCTTTTCCTTTTGCACACTTGTGACAGGCTTTTTTTATCTTGATCTAGTAGTTCGTAGCAAACAGTAGGTGGAAAAAATAGTCACCACTAAATGTGATTATTTATTCAATAGTGTCTAATGATTTCAACTAGCACTGCTTGAGCCCTTTCACACTTTATACATTTATTTAGAGGCTATATTTTTCCTAATTTAGTCTCTTCAATTAGTTAACTTTAGTAGGGTCATAATAAGCACCAACTCTGCAAATAAAGAAAGGAGTACAAAAATTGATTGCACTTTTTAGCATGTATGTTTTGGGACATATTTTATCCTGATATGGTCCAATGTAGTAAGCAATTTTTTAAGTAATCCTAATTCATTATTAGTTAGTTCTTAGTTTAATAGTATTGCATTGGATTCCTAGCAGGCAATCAGAACAATGAATTTGATGATCAAATTCTCTTTTTGACATTTATGCTAGAGAAGAAGTTTTCTATTCGAAACACTTAAATAAGCTTTATATTTGAAGCATTATATAAACAAACGTACACAAAACAAGTCATAGAATAAAAAGTGACTGTTTGGCATTCACAACCCATATATCCAAGTGAGAAACTAGAAATGATAAACACATCAATCAAAATCACCAAGAACACACAACCACACCAAGAGGAGGGGGAACAGTCATCTCATTGGGGAATCAACCAAGGGGAAGGCTTTAGGAGGGAGGATCAGGGAACCCTCAGCCATCTTGAATCTTGGATTTCAAGGTGGATTGACACTCCCTAGCAATGCATGTTGGTCAACATAGTTGCAAAAATTAAATCAAGATTTATGTTGATAACTATGTTACATTCCTTATTTCAATCATATTTTTGGTTAAAAGGAAATTAAAAAGGGGACATTGTAGTTGGTAGGAGAACATTGTTCTTGTTAGCTTGAGGGATGAATGATTGTGGATGCAACCTAGCAAAAGAGTTCAAAGGGCCTTGGGAGAGAAAAGAAGAAACTTGTATCCATTCATAACACCATTCAAAACAATACATTCCTTGGAAAGAGAAAAAAAGAAAATTTTATTTGTCCATAACACCATTTAAAACAATACTGTAGGACCGGAAAAATGGGTTAAATGCATAACATACTATGAGTAAATCACAAAACTCAATCAACATACATTAGCACCCACTAGTGTACCATGAAAGCCAAACTAATAAAGAAAGAAATAAAAACCCCCTTTTTCATTTGTAGCTCCCATGTCCTTCTTTCTTCTCCAAATGATTGTAGCTCCAAAGTTGCCTATAGTGGACACAAAATTGAAGAAAAAATTTATGATGTGGATAATGCATTGAGAATACTTGAAGTTTTGATTTGAATGTGAGAGATGGAATGAGAAATCTAAAAGAAATTAGGACCTAAAGGCTTCCAAGACTTCAAGGATTCAAGGACCAAAAACGAGAGAAAGAGTGTCCAATTTATAATTGACATGGAGGATGAGAGCATTGGATTTTTCACCCATAGATATGTGATGTGTCTAGAGATTCCTTTGAGAATCCATGACGCATATGACAAAATGTGCCAATTGTAAGATTCTATGACACATGAGAGTCAAACTTGGCTAAATGTGGAAGAGAATCTATGATGCATCATAAGACACCTCAACCCACTTAAAGCCAAGAATCTATGATGAATAAGACAAATAGGGACATGCGTAAGAGATAAGAATATTTGATTATGACAAGCCTTAACCAAGTGTCGAAGAAGAATCCACGAGGTGTCACATCCAAGTGTCATGATGATGCAATATTTTATGGAATATTTGAATTGAAAATACTTTTATTCCACAAAGTAAGAATTAGTAGAAAATTGAATTAATGATGGAAAATGGAACTTAGGAAATTGTACATTTCCATGGTTTGCAAATGATGAACCAATTAATTAATAAAATTAATTAATTGAGGATGATAATTAGGAAGAATAATTAGAAGGAATAATAGAATTAAATTATGGGTTATTTAATCCTATAGAGAAAATTAGTAAATGATTGGCCAAATTGATTAAATGAATGCGACAATATCCTTTGATGAAAATATAATGATGATGGATATGGAATAAGATGATGACTAGTAGATCAAATCCATGATCAGATTGATTTATTGAAGTTGATAACATGCCAAGGACACATGACATGAATTGGTTGATACGTAACATTTAACTGACATTGTAAATGCTATAGGATTGAAATTGATTGATAAGGTTTGATCATAATAACACCGAAAAATATTGTCAATGTTATTAAAATGGTTTATGATGACATGATTTGACATTGAAAGCCTCAAAAATTTCAAATATTGAATGACATGAATGATAGTTTGACCTAGCACTGAGAGCCACGACAGTACTAAGGTCAGATTGATAAGATTGATAGGATGATAGGTTTCCCAAGGCACTGAAAGCCACAAAAATACCTAAGATAAGATAAATGATGATTGATTTGGGATGTTTGATATGTTTTGGGTTGAATAGGACTGATTTTGAGTGATTCTGAGTCAATTTGGGGTGATTCTGAGTTGATTTGATATGATTTTGAGTTGATATGAAATTGATGTGAAGAAGGATACAAATGACGAAATATGGTCAATTTGGCCAAAAGATAAAAGTTAGTAGAATGATAAAATGGGAAAAATTAGTATGAAGAAGTGATGAAGTCATAGATGTGAACCATTTTTGAGCATCTACATTTTGCCCCTCTTTGATACAATGTGATTTAGAGCATTGTATCAAAGAATGCTAATGAAAAAGTCACAACATGCCCCAGTAGGGATGATATATATGGGTGCACCCTTGAGAAATTGACTAAGATAAGAATATGATAATTTAATTTTTGGATAACAAGAAGATAAAACCATAGCAATTGATGGATCACAAATCAGAGCTAAGATGTGAAAGTTATGAGGTCTAGAGTGCAAAACAAGGTCAATCAGGAGCCCAAGAGTGATTGCATGGGTTACCACTCAATAAAAACAAAAAATTATGAAAATGATATTTCATGTTTTCCATAACAAATATATGAATCCAATGCAACTGACGGATTGCAAATACGAGTTAAAACACAAAAGTTATGGGCTCCGGAGTGCAACATAGGGGCTCCGGGAGAAGTTTTGGGTATCCTAGGTCCCCAACTGCACCTAAAACTCAATCAAGTACTTCATTGATGCACTTGGTAAGCCCAAGTGCACCATGACAGTACCAAGTGCGTCAATGATGCACTTGGGAAGCCCAAGTGGTCTCAAAAAGTGTAAAATGTGCCTGAGAAGGCTCCGGGGGCCAAAATCAACATGATGGGGGGGGGGGGGGGAACTAGGAGCCCAAGAGTAATTGCAAGGATTAATACTCCATACAGTGACCAACTAATGAAAATGATATATCATTTTGTTCACAAGAAAGATATGAGTCCAACGCAATTGACAGTTCATAAATCAGAGTTGAAATGCAAAAGTTATGGCCTCCGGAGTGCAACCTAGGGGTTTCAGGAGCAATTATGGATAACCTAGGTTCCCAAGTGCACCCAAACTCTACCAAGTGCATCAATGACATAGTTGGCATGACCAAGTGCATCAATGACATAGTTGGGAATCCCAACTATGCCCTGTAAGTGGAGATTGCACCCTAAAAGGCTTCGGGGCCTAGAAATAGCTCGATTGGACTCAGAATGCCCCAAAACTGTGCGTGCATGTCCAAAATGATGGAAAGATGTCATAACATGAGGGAAATAATCAAAAATGGTTGTATTTTTTCAAATATTATGAGACAAATTTTAGACTAAGGTTTAACTAGGTGGAAATCCATAGAAAGTTGATTGACAGTGTAGGATGATGCAAGAATGCAAGATGAAGATGATTTGTGAATTGGAAGATGTGATTATGGTGATGGAGAATGAGATGAAGAAGAAAGATGAGATGAGGAGATATGATAGAAAGACTTTTTATTCTAGAAAGTGCACTATATGTCAAATGGAGCTTTATTTTGATATGGCAAATGGAATGCAATGCATCATGGCATAAAGGGCCAGAGCGCAAATGCAAGCCTTTTGCGTAAACAAGCACGATGCAGATAGAGAATGACCTTGTCCTTCCTAAGGCATATGTATATTCCCCAAATTCTCAAAGGTACATTGTAATAGATAGAAATAGAAAAAGATGACCATGAACCATCCCGACCAGTCTCATAGATTAGTTTATATCATCGAGTGGCATAGGAATAGGATCAAAGAAAAATAAAGCAAAAAATAAATCACTCACTAAAAAGTGTGAGCCAATAGCTATCCTTGTCCATTATTACTTTTTTTATAGTGTTTTTAGGTGTTTAGATGGTGTTCGACATGTTGACGATGTGATAGTTCTAGTTGTGGATTTAGTTGATAGGTTCATAGTGATATGTTGGATTGATTGTTGGTCACATTGCTTACATATTGTGATTGGCATTGAAGTGTAGTGCTTTGATTTTTAGTCTACAAAGTGCAAGTGTTTACGCAAAAGGGGTGGTTATCCACAGTGAACATGTAGAAGGTTTATTGCATATTTTTGATGGGTTTTGTGATTTTTAGGGTTTTTGAGGATATTTGATGTTTTTGCGTGACTAGTTTCTTTAGGACATTTTATAATTGTTAGGGTTTTTTCAAGACATTTTATGATTTTTAGTGATTTTTTCAGGATCGTATTTTAATGTTTAGGATTTTTTCAAGACATTATGTGATTTTTAGTGATTTTCTCAGGACATTTTATGATTTTTAGGGATTTTTTCAGGATCGTATAAGCATATACAAGTGTTAGCTCCAATCTGTTATGTGATAGGTCCAATGGATAAAAAGCACTTAGACATATGCCTCTAGTTCAAATTTAAACTCATCCACCATGTAGATAATATGCCCCCAGACAAGACGCAAATTATGTACAAAGGCCAATGATAGAGTGTGTATGCAGACTGGTGGTACTTAGGCAAGGTAACAAAGTTCATTAACCAGTTTGTGAGCCATGATAAGGGACCAAGGATGTCTTGCAATATGAAGGATATGATCAAGGAATGATAGAGGGGGAAAAGACTAGATGGAATCTTGATAGATGGAGGAGCAACATTGATTACACATGGTGCCTGTTTGCCAGGTTTTCACCATGGTACTTGCCCAAAGTGCCTGTTTGCCAAGTTTTCACTTTTGGACAAATTTTTTCTCTTGAGTCAAATTTTCATGCCAAGATGCCTATTTGCCAGGTTTTCATCAAGGCATCCATTTTTTCATGACTTTTTTCACTTTTTTCTTTTCTTTTTTCATGACTTTTAACTATTTTTTTGATATTTTTTTAGGACTTTTAGATGGAATCAAGAATGTCATTGACAAATGCTGAGAAGATATCAGTTGTTGGTGCTGCTAGCGGATGAGCTCTAGATCCATGACTGACCATAACTATGGAGGATTTGTTCCAAGTCTATAGCTAAAATCAAGCCACTAGAAAGGCCTCGAGAGATACCGTCATGTACCATATGTAAGACAATGTCTATCTCTTGCGAATCAAGGCATTTGAGGATAATTGGGTCAATAGATGTATCATGTGGGATGTCACTGATGATGACATATGCAAAGGCTTGTTGGATAAAGGACTGATTTTTTTTATTGGACAAATTAAGTAGCTGGATTTGGGGATAAACAAAGGGATATAAGGGAGGGTTGGGAGGGTTGAGACCAATGACCTTCTGCATGAACGCTGATTGAGAGAGCTCCAAAAGACTTTGTGGCATGTTGAACACCGGAACACTGATATTCATGGCATCATATTTTTGATTTTGTATCATTAGGAGCTGCTTATCTTTTGATTTTTTATGGTCTAATGGTGCCTTTCAGTTTTCACCAAGAGACCTATGCTTGTTATTTCTTTATCTTTTTGCTTTGTAACTAGAAGGTGGAGTAGGCTCCCCAAAGTATGCCAATGTGTTCTCTTTAGAAGAAATTGCTTCTTTATGATCTTCAATCATAATTCCTTCAAATTCTATTATGAGAGTGTCATCATCGTTGAATTGATCAAAAATTGGTGGTCCACATTGGTCCCAATCCAAAGGTTCAGTATAACTTGAGGAGATGTCATCATCAATGTTGAATGAGCTTTGGTTGAAGGTAGATATATGGGTAACTAATTCAACTGGGTCATTGGGGTTATGCTCAAAGGCTAGGGGATTTTTGGTTTCAAGTGGGATATCCTCATATGCCTTTTCATCATTCAAAACATCCATAGTCTTACATGTAGGTACCGTGGTACTAGGAGGACCTATTTGTAATGGTTTAAATCCAAGCCCCAAACTAGGAGGTTGTCCTTCTGTAGTGATAGGTTCAATGATTCCTTGTTTCTGAGATCCAAGACCACTATAGCCATCATAACCTTGTTTCTGCATGATGGTAAACCCAAGTCCATACTTGCTAGGAGATATCAAAGTGGGTTCTCGTTCTGCTTTTGCTTTCTCAATACATATGGATGTATTCTCATTAATAGAAGTATAATTATTTGTACTAATGGGAGAAAGTGGTGACTCCCTAATGTGAGAGACTTGAGACATAAAGTACTCTCCACACCCATTGTCTTCAATCTTCATCTTTTCCTTGGCTTTACTGAGCAGTATATCAGCATCCACATACTTAGAGGAATTTGTGGGTTGTGCTTCATTATTTGTTGGGATTTGGTATGCAGTGGCATCTCTTAGATTAGCACAAAACTGGAAAGGATCTAGATTGCCAGGGATGGTAACCTCCATGTTATTATAGGAAAACTTCAAACATTGATGATATGTAGAAGGGACTGCTTTCATAGAATGAAGCCAAGGGCATCCTAGTATCATGTTGCAATTCATCTCTATATCTAGGACATGGAACAATGTATCTTTAATAGCTGGACCAACTCTGATAGGTAATGTGATGATGCCCTTGGAGAAGCGTTCACCATCATCATAAGATTTTATTTTGATTCTTTGAGAGGGATCTACATCATCTTTAGAATAACCCAAATTGTTGACAACCTTAAGAGTACAGATGTTCAGTCCTGCTCCATCTATTAAGAAACATCTAACTTTGGCATTATGGATGAAGACTTCAAGATAAAGGGGATCATTATGGTTAGGTTTGTCCTTAGGAATATCTCGAGGTGAAAAAGTGATATGTTGTGATGCGGATAGGTTCCCAACCATGGCTTGGAACTGGGCAACATCAATTTTATTTGGGACTACTAACTCTTTAAGGGCTTGCTCCAAGATCTTTTGGTGTTGGGGGAATGCAAGAAGTAGGTCCAAAATGTATATTTGTGTAGGGGTTTTTCTGAGTTGTTCAACAAGGCTATAATCAAATGAAGTAGGAGCAGTAGGTCTACTTGGGGGTGCAAGTCTAGTAGAAGCAGTAGGTCTAGATGGGGCTCCAGGTAGGGTGATCTTGCTATAGCGTGTAGTAACAGCACAACAAGGGTCTTCAACCTTCAATGTGAATGTGGATATGCGAAAGTCAGACTCATTAAAGAAATTGATGGTGTAGTCATAGTCGGTGCGTGTGTAATTCACATTACCTTGTGAGTTTGAGTTTGAACTTGAGGGTTTCTCTTTGTCATGATTACCCAAAGGATCTTTGAAAATAGCGTGATCAGATTTGGATGCTAACAGTGATGGATCAACTATGATGACACCATCATCAATAAGGTCTTGTATTGCATGTTTCAATTGGAAGCATGGTGAAGTCTTATGTCCTTTGGCGTGATGGTAATCACAATACTTTTTGTCATCCCACCAATCTGATTTAGTTAATGGTTCATCTTTGATTGGGGGTAGGTGTAGGAAGTTATTACTCAATAACTGTTGTAATGCAGTCTCAAGTGGTATTCCCAATGGTGTGAATTTTCTATCCTTGGTTCTAGGATGTCTTTTGTCTTGCATGGAAGTCTCAGTTTTCTGTTGTTGAGGTGTTGTTTGATTAGGAGTTTGTGAATTTGTGGGGTTTGTGCCTTTCAAAGTCAATTGAGGTTGTGTTGTGCTAATTGTTCAAGCATCCACAATGCCATCATTAGTCATGTTCTTGTTTTTGGAGAAAATTTTTGGCTTGTCATTAGATGAGTTGGTATTGGTATTGTCCTTGTTTGTCTTGAGGATTCCCTTACAGATAAGAGCATCTTCAATACTAGCCCCTTTTTTCATCAGTTTAGAAATGGTGCTTGGACTCTTGATTTTAATTTCATACATTAAGTCCGGGACTAAGTTTTCAATGCACAAGTTTACTTGTTGTTCTTCAAGAATGTCTAGTGAGCATTGAATAACTAAGCTTCTCCAACAGAGTAAGAATGTGATGAATAGCTCTCCTACCTTTTGTTTAGTTGAGCACAAATCAGAAAGTGTCACCTCATTTGTAATGTTGAAGGCAAAGTGGGAGATAAATTTGTCTGCTAGCTCTAACCAAGATTTGATATTACCAGGAAGTTTGGAGTACCATTCAAGTGCAGGCCCACCTAGAGAATGAGGAAAAAATCTTATAAGGTAAGTGGGCTCATCACTAAGTTTGGTACGTGAAGCACAAAATTCTCAGATGTGATCAACAGGGTTTCCTTTTCCTCAGTATTTCTCAAACCTTGGAGCCTCAAAGTGTTTTGGGAATGGAGGCATATATAGAATTTTATCGAATGGATTAGGACGTAGGTCCCTTTCTGTATATAGAGCCTATTTCTTTTGGACTCCCAATGCCTCAACTTGTTTGGAAAGTTGTTTGAATTGTTTTAATAGTTCTTCATTGGGGTTTTGCATGATCATCTTTCCTTCAAGTCTTTTGTGTCTGTGAGTAGACCATTTGCTGTGGTGAGAATTATGTCTACTTGATTTTGACTTTTTGTGTCTGATGAGTCTGATGAAGTGTCACTAGGTGGTGGAGGTATGTTGGCACCTTGAAGATAGAAAGGTCCTTGTTGTTGGCGAACTTGTTGTGGTATTTGATGTGGCACTTGTTGTGGGATTGACTACGATTGTTGTACCATGTGTTGTTGTTGTTGTGCCATGTGTTGTGGTTGTTGTTTGGATACCTCTGTTGGTTGTATGTGAGACCATGTATGTTCTTTTTTTTGTGGAGGTATTTGTTGAGGTTGTTGTGGCACATGTTGTTGTTGTAACAAATGTTGCTGGTATGTGATTTGTTGCTCAAGGCATCTTCGGTATTCCAATTGTTGCTTGAGTTGCTCTTGTTGTTTAGCAAACATTGCTTGTTGTTGTTAGAATTTCTGCTGAAATTGTTGTTGATAAATTGTGTGCAAGTCAAGTGGGTTCACATGGGACTACGTATTAGGAATGTTGCATGTCTGCCCCACTTGAAGTTGTTTTCGTTGTGGTTGATGTTTTTGTTGATATGTGGGATGTGTGTCAAGCGGATGTAGACTTGGTTGTGCGTTGGAAGTGTTGAGTCCTTGTACCACTGTAGGTTGTTGTTGTCGTGGGGGTTGACTAAGTCCTTGAGAATTTAATGTCATGTTTGGATTGTGGTTTTGGTACCTTTGTGTGTTAGATGTTCCTATTTGTGACATCATATTGACTTGACTATGAGATGTGTCCCTATTGGGAATGGGCGTAATGTCAATAAGACTTTTCCTTTGTGTGTTTATAGGGATGGTTGCACTTGATGTTTCACATGTTGTATTTATGAGAGGCTCCATAGCATTTGATGTCATAGCACTTGGTAAAGTTAGGAGCAAAGGTGTACTTTGTTGATTTGCCTCCAAAGGAGGTATGTTTGGCATCCCTAGAGCACAAGTCCCTTTAGGTGCATCTTGTTGTTGCATCATGTGACTAAAATCAAGTCTTAATGTCCTTTTGGGGTGTTTAGGGATTGGTGGTATTTCATCAAACAAGGGGTTAACATTGATGTGTTCAAATGTACTTTGGAGGATTTCGATAGTTGACTCTTGATGGGACCTTATAGGTGCCATTATTGTGTTTGAAAACTCCAAAGGTTGTTTTCCCTTGTCTAAGTCCAAATTTATCATGGGTTGGATGTTTTCAATTGTTGTGTTGGTTTGATTTTTGGACTTAGGACCTTCCAAGTTTGGGTTAAATTTGACAATTTCTTGGGCTGCCATACATTTGAAGTTCTTACAAAAACTTTTGTCTTGACATGCCCTAGCCATTTCTTCATCAGTGATGCCATAGTCAGTGTCAGAGATATCACTTAGGTGTATAGTACCTTGTTTTATGTTGGATGTGTTATAGTTGAAGGTACTTGTGTTAGGTTGGCTGAATTTGAAGGAATGTGATTGTTCATTGTCGGGTGTGGTTGGTACACTTCCACCTCCAAGTGGTATTAGCACAAATATAGGTTCAAAGTAAAGACTCCATTGAACCATACCATGTGTGGGGGAAGTGTTTGGAGGAAATATCATGGTAGGTGCATTGTTCAAGGTTTTTTTTGCCATAGCTTGATTATGAGGATCTTGCGAAAACATGTTCAAGGGGTTTGCTAGTAATGGTTGTGATGCCTCAATTTGGTCATCATCAAAGGTTTGTTGGGTTTTCTTGCTCTTTCTTTGTTTTGGAAAAGGTTTTGGTTGTGCTTGTAAGTGCTGGCATGATACCTAAGAATGCAGATATAATGGAAATTTTGAGTGTTTTGAGTGATTTAGAGTGGTGGGTATGCAAGATATGAGTGTTTTTGGGATTTTTAAGTGTTTAGGAATTTTATGAAATGTGTAGAAATGCTAAATGAATTATGGTTTTGATTTGCAAAGTGCAAATGTCCTAGGGATGTAGTGCAAGTACAAATGAGAGGTGATGTTTTGAAGTTTGACTAGAGGGGATGAAAATGACTCTAAGGTATGCAAAATGACAATTAGGGTTATGTTTTGGACTTCCTAAGGATGCTAAAGGCTGATGTATGCAAGGAATATCATGAATAGGATGATGTTCTAGGGTTTGTAATGACATTTGGGACATGCAAAATGAGGGTAAATGCTCAAGAAGACAATTTGGTTGATGGACAATTTGATAGGGTTTGGTAGTGAAAATGATGTTAAGGATTTTGATTAATGCAATATGAAGGGGATATACCACTAGGGTAAGTCAAAATGACATTTGGGGATGCTAGGGATATGATTATTCTATGACAAGGGTATATGGAAAGTTTTGAACTTAGGTAGAACCTTTTAGAAAGTATTTTGTCTAGGAGTTTAACCTTGTGATAAAGGACTTTGGATCTTGACCAAAAACTGATAAACGATAAAAAGATCAAATTGATAAAAGATGAAAAGGTCAAATATATCAAGACATAGATAGATTTTGACCAAAGAAAGTGATAAGAAAAGATAAAAAGACTAGTCAAGATCCATTATCCGTCAACACGAGGAGATACTCTAAGACTCATACTTTATCTAGATTTTTGACTAAATTCAAAGGTTTTGGGGGCTCAAAATGGTGGTGATACTGATTGGATGTGTGATATGGAAAATGTCTATAATGAAAAAGGGGATTTTGGGTGCAAGATGCAGTTTTGGGTCAAGTGCAGAACAAGGAGGTGTAGAGGCTCCTAGATGCAGTTTTTGGGTCCTAAAGTACAGTTCGAAGGCCCAAAATGGTCATGCAAGTAACCAAGTGCACCCTAATTGTGCCAAGTGCACACTAATAGTACCAACTACTCCATTGATGAACTTGGAGCTAGTTTGGGCACAATTGGTAGTTTATGGGCGCAGTTGGTAAGTTAGAATGAAGGTTTGCTAATTCTGAGAGGTATGGTTGCCAAACTGATATGCTAGGAAGCTAAGATGATGGGGTTGATGTTAGGATGGGTTGGGAGATGAAAAATAGAGGTTATGACCTATAGAATTATGTCCTAATTGAAGGTACTAAAGACTAGGTGATGCAGAATGCAAAGCTAGGCAAGTTGGTGCAAGGGGAGCTAACCAGGTACCTAAGGACATTGTTGAAGCCCCAAAATGTTATCTGGAACCCAAAACTAGATCTCAGGACCACCAAGTGCACCCAGATAGTGAAAAATACATCAATGATTTAGTTGGGGCCCAATTGGTGCAGTTGGTAGTTTTCGAGCGCAGTTGGTAAAATGGGCTAAAACAGAGGCAATTCTGGAAGCTATGATTTCAAGATTGATGTCACAGAGAGCTAAATAGCAGAGGACAATTTTAGGGCTATTATGAATGCTAAAAATGATGGTTAGGACACTCAGAATGATGGATAAAGTGGTCAAGATGATGAATAGGTATTCAAAGATGCAAGGTGGTGAATGCAAAGTGCTAATCTTGAGATGGGAATGCAAAAGACTAAGGGAGGTAAATTGAACCTAAAAGGATGCAATATGAAAGGTAATTGTAAGAATTTGGCTTAGGCCAAAATTCACCCAAGAACAAATGAACTCAAAAATAGTACACAGTAGACCAAAATAGGCAGATTATGATCATAATGATGATATTCATTCAATAATTGGATACAACCAACATATTCTGAGTACACTAGGAGTGCCTGAATATAAAGGCCTCAGGAGAGCTTCTAGAATGCCTAGAAGTTAGCACCATGACATGTCATACAACTAGGCACATGTCCACCAGATATGGATTATCCTCCATTAAGCACGGGATTATGTGCGATGATGTGAGGATAAGACTACAATGGTGTAGCGCAAAAATCAGTGGAGTAGACAACATGTACTAAATGAGGAGTGCGGAAAACTATGTTGTCACCATGACAACTAAGTGAATGATGCATACTCCTGTGTTGTAGACTCCATGTGCCTAATTAGAGTTGCATAACTCAATGAGAGTTCACAAACTCCTAAGTGTCTCACCTAAAATAATAATAAAATAATGCAAAATAATTAAATAATGCATTAACCTAAGTAAAACTTAAGTAAGTGTAATAAGTAAATACTTATTTACACCAACACCCCCCCTTAAGTGTAAGTTAGGGGAATTCCCTTAAGCTTATGCAATCTAGGATGAAATACAAGATGGGTCCCGGCTACTAGGCCATGTTAGGTACCCATGTACATAATGATATGCAATCTCCCATAAAGCGGGGAAAGAGGGAAAACCTCATGGGAAAAACCCTCCCCCAAAAAGAGAGATAGATAGGATGCATGGATGGATGGAGTAATAAAACCCCCCCCATTATGACATACATCCAATATATACATAAGAGAATGATGAGAAGAGGTAGAGAGACAGAATGGTCTCCCCCCCCCAACGAAGAATGTCAAACAGTGAATGCTCCAATGGAGAATCTGATCCAAGACTGTAGAATGGTGTTCCTCCCCTTAGGAAGAAACAAAGCCAAAGGTACAAATGAGATGCTTCCGCTGTGTGTGGAAAGAATCCCATGGATAAGTGATGTCTCTAAAACCTGCTCAATTGGCTAAAGAACCTGTCCCAAAGAACTGTCTATCCCTACAACTGATGCAGAACCCTGCTGCAACTGCTGATCATAAGAATCCACATTCACTTCAACCTGTAAGGATTGATCATGTAGATAATGAACAAGAGAGTTTGATGGAACCCTTGTGACAACTAAAGAAGGTAATTCTGCATCAAAAAGAAGAGGCAGATCATGAATACTGTCCCCCAAATCTGTCACTGAACCTGTATCTGGAAGACTGAAAGTACCGTGCTATTCTAGACCTATCACTATGGCGATGTATGCATGCGGACTGAACTGATGAAGTGACCTCTAACTGTATCTGTCGACAAAACTCCACGTTTCTGAAGCTATTGAAGCACTATCTATCAGTATCCACACTGTATGATGTGCAAAGAGGAGTAGAGGACAAGCTAGAAGAACTTTCCTTCAAAATGTACATCCTTCTCCACAAAAATCTGATGTGTCTCAAGATCTAGAAGTCTATATGCCTTCACACTATCTTCATAACCAATGAAAGTACAAGGTTGAGATGTCTGTGCCTTGCGACCCCTGGAAGATCTGTTTGCCCAAGCAGGACAACCAAAGACTCTGAAGTGTGTCACAATAGGTTTTCTTCCACACCATGCCTCAAAAGGAGTTTTGCCATCTAAGGTGGGATGAGGAGAACGATTAAGAATGTGAGTGGCACTTGAGATTGCTTTGACTTCTAATGATGGATCTAGAGACTTGGCATGAATCATGCAACTTGCCATAGACTTAAGAGTTTGGATCCTCAAAGCTGCAACATCTGTCTTATGCGAATTTAATGCTGAAGGAATCTGAAGATCAATGCCCTCATGTCTACAAAAATCCTTAAGTCTTCTGTTCACATCCATGTTTCCATTGTCCATGCGGAGTACTTTGATGGCCTTTCTGGATTATCGTTCTACATGAGCCTTGAAGTCTAGAAATGCGTCCAAAACTTCACCCTTACTATGCAGAAAGTAGACCCAAGTGAACCTTGAAAAGTCATCAACTAATGTAAGTATGTAGCGACCCTGGCTGAATGCAAAAGGACCTGCTAATACCATGTGAACCATTTGAAGAACACTTGTTGCTCTAGAAGACTTCCCTCTTTGTAACTTCCCCTCTGGATGCATATCCACTAAATCTGATGAACACTTACCCTTAGAAAAGTTTATTTGAGGTAGACCTTTGACCATTTGGTATGTGCAAATTTGCTAAAGATAGCAATAGTCAAGATGACCATACTACTCATGCCATAATTGCATGTTTGAATGAGATTGTGTTAACAAGGCTTTTGAAGGAGTCTTGGGTACAAAATGCGAGAAAGAGTACAACCTCTTGTGATCATTCACTTTCCCTACTGCAACCAAGGAATATCTTTAAGACTGTGCACTTGAACTGAGTCAGGAAGGAACTCAACGCTATGTCCATCTCCAAGGTGAGTGATTTGGTAGATTGAAAGGAGATTTGAACTTAGGTTTGGAACATAGAGAACCTCTTCAAACTCTCCATTTTCCATCTCCACATTTCCTTTTCCTTCAACTTCCATTTTGCTATCATTCCCCATGAACATGTGTGGTACCCTTGAGCGATTCAATGAAGAAAAATCCCCCTTTGAAGAACCCATATGATATGAGGCACCTGAGTGAAATATCCATTCCTTCGAAGAGTTTGCATTAGCCATGAGTGCTTGCCCTTTGTTCTTTGAATCTGAAGAAGATCCCTTCTCCTTGTAAGCATTAGGCAATGGAACATTATGTTTCTTCATGATGTTGGTCAATTCATCAATCTTTTTAAGATAGCAATCATGCTCTTCATGACCCATTTTCTTGCAATAAGCACACTTCTTCTTCTCCTTATTATTTTTGTCCCCTTTCTTGTTGGAATTCGAGGACTTGCCTTGTTGATTTGATTGTGGTGTTGTCTTTTCTACATCCTCAGATTTTCTCTTCCATTTCTTCTTACCCTTTCCTTTGTTTGAAGATTGTCCAGCTGAATGTTGAGAACCCTCATTGGCCACCAATGCTTTGGACTGAGGTGATTTGAGAATCCCCATTGTTTTCAACTTCTTTTCTTCATCATCCAACAGTTTAGAATATTCATCAAAAGTTACTTTCTTGTAGGCAGACCCTAAGGTAGTCTTTGAGGTGTTAAAAGAAGATACAAATGTGGAATATTCGGATGGCAGCTTGTTTTGAATGAGATAGATCAGTCTGTCATCTTTGATAGAATTCCCACAATCAGTAAGCTTTGTCCTTAATTCATTCACCTTGATGATGAAGTCCTGTATGGAGTCATACGACTTAGGATCTAAGGAAACTAGCTCATCTTCTATTTTAAACACATCGTCTTCAGACAATGTACCATAAAGGCTTTCGAGGGTATCCCAAGCTTCCTTGGATGTAGAAAATTTTATGATTTGATACATGATTTTATCATCTACCCCCAAACATATATCACCTAGGGCTTTCCTATCCATGACTACCCATTCAAAAATATCACTTGTTGATACATTATCACCTGCTGGTTTAGGAAGAGTACCATCTACATATTGTGAAACTCCATTATGCATTAAGTGATACAACATTTTTATAGACCACAAAGCATAGTTATGAGGACTTAACTTAGGAAACTTAAAGTTGCCCATAATGCAGAAAAATGAAAGAAATTTTTAGAAAAGAGAGAACACAACACCAAGAATACCCCCCCTTTTCACTAAATCAAGAAATCCCCCCAAAATAGATGCATTGGGCACTTTATCAATAGTGCGATTACAATGGTCCACTTGCCAATTTAGGCCTTTGTGGACTTCTGATTTTGCTTGTTACAACTTCTCAATAGAGTACACAACTGAAACTTTACAATGTGCTACAATAATGAAGCATTACAAAGCAAAGAAAGGCCCTATGCTGAAAGTGACAATTTTTTTCACACAACACTACAATCTGATGCCAGATCTGGAAAGTAGACAAAAAAATATGCACTTTCAAAAAAAAAATGGAACCTATTTTCGACTCCAGATGTGCCCGTACGGAGCAGTTGAAGTTGCAAAATGCAAGATTATTTAGGTACAGTCGCCAAAAAATGCAAATTCTAAAAAATCCATGCACCAAAACCAAAAAATAGCTGCACCACTGAAAATTTAGAAAATTTTACCCAATTTCAAAAAAAATTGCACTTGATTTGGAGTCCGGATGTGTGAGTTATGGCCTCTTGAAGTCAGACTGCCAAAACCAAAATCAATTTGGTGAGGGGTTGCACCAGCAAAGACAGGGTTAAATTTGATGGTCATACAACCATCGCTGCAGTTATAAAATGAACAAGTTTGACGTCCAAACGGGCGTCAATTTTAGGCTCAGGAAATGATGACATCAGCAGAAAATTCGGCCAACTAGATGATGTGGCGTTGACGTGGATGTCCGTACTGTACGGATGCTGACATGTCCGGTTGATGCGGACCGCTGCGCTGTCAGGTGATAGTGTCTAGCGTGGATGACTGGGCAATTAATGTGCACCGCCTAGGCAATCAACGTGGATTTGACTGGGCAATTACAAGATCGCCACGTGTCTGGGTACCTGCGTGGTATGGCAGAATGGAACGCCGCATGGCGATGTGTGGCATCGGTCGTGTGTCTGAGGCGGGTTGCGTCAGTCCGATGCCGAGATCTCTGTGCTGGTTGCCATCGGTCTTTTAGCGTGTGCCAAAATTTTGAATGCCGCCGGAGATCGGCTCGTTGCCAGATGTCGCAAACAAAATCCCACATTAGTGGGATATGTGAATTCTGTGCGCCTTATAAAACACAGTCTGCAGGATTTGAAATAAACTATTGCCGGTTTGGACAACCGATTAGCGAAATGTGGCACCGCTGGTGGATATGTCTGCCGAAATGTATTTGGTGCACCAAATTTAGTGAAGGCGCTAGATTTAGCCTATGAACTAGGCGTCCGCCAAATATAATGCCCTGCCACTAAAAAGTATCCACCAACAATACAGATCCGAGATTTGATTGCTCGGGTCTGTAAAATTTTTTACGAATAACGAAAAATTACAGAGAAAAATTTCTCTCTGAGTGGGCAATAAAAATGCCAAAAATGCTTTCAGAAAATACCCAAAAAATTGAAGAGAAATAATTCAGATTTGACAAAATAAATAATCAAATCATGAAACGATCATACCCAATTTGCAAATCGGTGCCTTCGGGTGCCGGTTTGCAAAAAAAATTTGCCTCACGATCAATTTTCACCCAAGATAGGCGAATTTATAGTCAATCTTCACTGATTCAGCGCTCCGGACGCAACGGAGAAGTCTGTAAGAATTTGGCTCTAGACGCTCCCAATTTCTGCGAATCCTTCGGAATTGATGTGCTGAAGCATGTATGGTCTCGAACGGCTACGTGATGAGAATCCTCCTCAGCTCTGATACCATGTAAGAATTTGGCTTAGGCTAGAATTCACCCAAGAACAAAAGAACTCAACAATAGCACACAGTAGATCAAAATAGGCAGAGCATGATCAGAATGATGATATTCATTCAATAATTAGATACAACCAACATATTCTGAGTACACTAGGAGTGCCTGAATATAAAGGCCTTAGGAGAGCTTCTAGAATGCCTAGAAGTTAGCACCATGACATGTCATACAACCAGGCACATGTCCACTAGATATGGATTATCCTCCATTAAGCACAGGATTAAGTGCGATGATGTGAGGATAAGACTACAATGGTGTAGCGCGGATATCAGTGGAGTAGACAACATGTGCTAATTGAGGAGTGCAGAAAATTGTGTTGTCACCATGACAACTAAGTGAATGATGCATACTCCTGTGTTTTAGACACCATGTGCCTAATTAGAGTTGCATAACTCAATGAGAGTTCACAAACTCGTAAGTGTCTCACCTAAAATAATAATAAAATAATGTAAAATAATTAAATAATGCATTAACCTAAGTAAAACTTAAGTAAGTGTAATAAGTAAATACTTATTTATACCAACAGTAATAGATACTAAATGAGGACTAAAAGGTGCAATATGAAGTCTATATGATGCAAGAATGAAGCCTAGACTAGGGTGAATGCAAGTGATGTCTATGCAAGTGTGAGATCTATGTTTTTCCAAGCACGTTTAGGAGTACAAGTCACCATGTTTTTCAAAGTTTGAGTGTGTTGAACCAAAGTTTGCAAAGTTTGATAAAGGTTGAAATGTTTTGGCCATGTGTGATGTTTTGACAAGTTCAAATGATATCCAAGGTGTAAATTTAAAAGTTTGGCTTTTATCTTGATTATGTTTTACACACACACAAGACACATTAAGACAAGAATAGCTGTTGTTTAAAGTAACAAACACACCACAACCTAGGCTTTTAGGACTGTATCCACTAAATTCCTACTAGAACTGAAGTTCAGCTGCACTTATCTAGAGTAGACAACCTAGGATCTTGGCACCACAAGCTCCCCCTTACAGCGCACTCACTTCTTAGGGCTACTAAGATCTGCTTCCCAAGGGGCATGACTTCCCAAGGGATTGTTGCCTCTACTAAGGATCGCGAGAATGTAGGATGTCTTCATGGGCATGGGTGACCCCTTGAGCCAGTGGATAGAAAGGATTTTGGCCACTAAAACATGATTTTTAGTAAGGGTATTCTGTTCGGCAAGTGAATGATAATATTTTGAACAAGGTCTCCCAGCCCCGAGAATCGAGGTTTGACGCACCACAAGGGTACTGGAGAAGAGCTATCACGTAGCAATACCATCGATATGGCTTTCACCGTAATCAAATTTTATATAGCGGCTAGAATGTTGACTTGGCTTTGGTCTGTTACTACTCCAAGGTCATCCCCTGGCATACCCAATATCAAGTATCTTGGTCCAAGGTAGGCCTCCTATAGAAGTTACATGGATTTCTCTTAGACCCAAGATCTACGAATGGCAAGGGGAGAGGATACATCCAATGCAACTCCTAGGGATTTAACACTGTAGACACGCCAAGCAGAAAAGAAAAAGGTTCATTTTAAGCACCAAATGAAATGTTATCTAATCTAGGAAATCCAAACACATAGTTTGGAAAGACACACAAAGTCTTCGACAACATCCTGCAAAGCACATATTAGTAGTTTCTTATGATCATGTCTTCATCCAACGATTGCCAGCTGCTGCAAATAGACCATCAGTAACACAAAATCACCTAATCTATGTCCTAGAGAGTGATAGGAACCTTAGATGCAGATTTTGATTGATGCATATGCTTACTGTGAACCTGGGTGTGCTTTGATAGAGGAAATTGCTCCCCAGAATGCCAAAATGGCTCAGAACACTCCCAAGTGTGCCCAAACAGTGCAAACTATGTCAATGATGTAGTTGGGGCCCAGTTGGGTGCAGTTGGTAGTTTTTGGGTGTAGTTGGGAAGTCAGGTGCAAAGTGTGGGGAAATGGTGCCTAGACAAGACCCAAAAATTGAAAATTTCAAAGCTACACTCCCAAATGTGCCCAAACAGTGTAGACTATGTCAATGACATAGTTGGGGCCTATTTGGGCATAGTTGGGAAGTTAAAAATAACAAAAAGAGATTTTGGTGCTTCTGGGCTCCTAAAACTGCTCCTAGGGGTCCCAAGTGCGCCCTGACAGAGCAGAGTGTGCCCTAGGACAGAAAGCTAATAGAATGCATGAAATAAGAGCATATAAGCATTTTACTAGACCCCCTAATTAATCTAGGTGTGAAAAGGAAGAGTAGATAGTCATTATACCCTTCCAAGTGATCTCCTTCCTTGCACCTACAAGCACAAAACAAGAAAACCCAAGTTAGATATGCATGTTCACGTTGGGTTCCCCAAATGTAGGACCAGAAAAATGGGTTAAATGCATAACATACTATGAGAAAATCACAAAACTCAATCAACATACGTTATCACCCACTAGTCTACCATGAAAGCCAAACTAATAAAGAAAGCAATAGAAATCCCCTTTTTCATTTGTAGCTCCCATGTCCTTCTTTCTTCTCCAAATGATTGTAGCTCCAAATTTGCTTATAGTGCACACAAAATTGAAGCAAAAGTCTATGATGTGGATAATGCCATGAGAATACTTGAAGTTGTGATTTGAATGTGAGAGATGGAATGAGAAATTTAAAAGAAATTAGGACCTAAAGGCTTCCAAGACTTCAAGGATTCAAGAACCAAAAATGAGAGAAAGAGTGTCCAATTTATAATTGACATGGAGGATGAGAGCATTGGATTTTTCACCCATAGATATCTGATGTGTCTAGAGATACCTTTGAGAATCCATGATGCATATGACAAAATATTCCAATTGTAAGATTCTATGGCACATGAGAGTCAAACTTGGCTAAATGTGGAAGAGAACCTATGACGCGTCATAAGACACCTCAACCCACTTAAAGCCAAGAATCTATGATGAATAAGCCAAATAGGGACATGCGTAAGAGATAAGAATGTTTGATTATGACAAGCCTTAACCAAGTGTTGAAGGAGAATCCATGAGGTGTCACATCCAAGTGTCATGATGATGCAATATTTTATGGAATATTTGAATTGAAAATCCTTTTATTCCACAAAGTAAGAATTAGTAGAAAATCAAATTAATGATGGAAAATGGAACTTAGGAAATTGTACATTTCCATGGTTTGCAGATGACAAACCAATTAATTAATAAAATTAATTAATTGAGTATGATAATTAGGAAGAATAATTAGAAGGAATAATAGAATTAAATTATGGGTTATTTAATCCTATAGAGAAAATTAGTAAATGATTGGCCAAATTGATTAAATGAATGCAACAATATCCTTTGATGAAAATGTAATGATGATGGATATGGAATAATATGATGACTAGTAGATCAAAACCATGATCATATTGATTTATTGAAGTTGATAACATGCCAAGGACACATGACATGAATTGGTTGATATGTAACATTTAACCGACATTGTAAATGCTACAGGATTGAAATTGATTGATAAGGTTTGATCATAATAACACCGACCAATATTGTCAATGTTATTAAAATGGTTGATGATGCCATGATTTGATATTGAAAGCCTCAACAATGTCAAATATTGAATGACATGAGTGATATTTTGACCTCGCACTGAGAGCCATGACAGTACTAAGGTCAGATTGATAAGATTGATAGGTTTCCCAAGGCATTGAAAGCCACAACAATACCTAGGATAAGATAAATGATGATTGATTTGGGATGTTTGATATGTTTTGGGTTGATTAAGACTAATTTTGAGTGATTTCGAGTTGATTTGATATGATTTTGAGTTGATATGAAATTGATGTGAAGAAGGATACAAATGACGAAATATGGTCAATCTAGCCAAAAGATCAAAGTTAGTAGAATGAGAAAATGGGACAAATTAGTATGAAGAAGTGATGAAGTCATAGATGTGAACCATTTTTGAGCATCTACAAATACAATGGGCAGACAAATGACAAACAGATTGAGGGTTCTCATGGAGTGCCATGAAAAAAAACTCAAGCTCTCATGAATCAAAATAAAAGAATGACAACTACTTCTCCAAGCCATCCAAAATACAAACAACAATAATACTATATCCAACCAAACCAATGGGAGGGTTTTCAGCTCTAATCATTTTGAAAACAATAGTTCACCACTGAGGTCAACTCAAGGATGTGTAGACCCTCCTTTATAACATTAAATGGGCTAGATAGAGAAGAAGAAGCAAATAATGAATGAAATCATTAATTAGAAGAACTCTTTGAATTGTATTCAAGATTTGACTTGAAATGAGGAGAAACATTCCATTTAGAGAGTTATTTTAGGCCGGATCAAGAATTAACCATTGAAGGGAATGGGTCAACTTAATAAAATCCTAGATCGAAAAGTAAGAAAAATAACTCTTCCTAATTTTGATGGGCTAGGGAATGTCATTACTCATTCATGGGTCCAAAAATTGGGTACTACCCCACAATGGAAGAAGATGCATACATTTGGAGGGGGTTACTCGTAACTGGTGGCACCATGGTTTGCTTATGCAAGGGCATTAAAACATAGCATCGTCCGATGAATTTACCTACAAAATCATTGACATATTTGATCAAAAGCATTTGGAGAGTCATTCCAAAAATTAACCTAATTAAGGCAAGAACGGACCACAGAGGACTATGTGATAGAATCACAAAGGCATTTTGTCTTGGTTACCAGAATAAGTGAAAAAGAGACTCACATACCTACTATGGAGGGACTATTGGAATTGATCAAGGGCCTTGTATTTGCCTTTGATCTTACCACTCTCCAAGGTGCAATCCTAAGAGCCCTACGACTTGATACTGCTGAAACAAGGGCTAAAGGTTCCTCTAAAAATACATCATCAAGAGATAAACCCTTCTATAAGGAAGACAAGAACCTAAAGACAACCATGAAATTTTTTGGACAAAAAATTTATGTTACAAGTGCAAGGAAAATTGGGAGAATGGATATGCTTTCAAGTGAGAAGAACCTAAAAAGAAAGGCTTTTGCTTCAAGGAAAAACACAAATTGAAGTTGGAACATATATGAGAAAAAAGAAGACAAGTACACCAGCTAGAGATGAAGAAAAAGAAAAAAAAGAGAAAATCCAAGCAAAAGAGAAATGTGTGATGAAGAAGATCTTGAAAGCATATTGTCAAAGAAAAAAGGATAGTAAAAAAATGGTGACAATCATTTGGAAATCCAAATTGAGGTGGGTTAATAAGGAGCTTTGGTGTGGAGAAAATATAGTAGTGGTAATGTCCTTAATCCTCAAGATCTAGAAGCAAATTCTAACCATTCTCAGCAAGTAATTTTTTTTTCAATATCTCAACAATCATATGTGGGTGAGAATGGAGATGCATTTGGGAGAACCAATATAGGTTTCTCCTCTAAGAACACTTTCAAGTTGGATGGAATTATCTTGGTTGGATGTTCCTACCACTTGTGGCCCAAGGGTTCAAGTTGTCTTTGTTGGATGTTTTGCATCCTTTGGCTTAGTGGTGTACAGTCTTTGGCACCCTTGTGTTATCCTCTCCAATCTCCATGATGGTTGGTTTTTGGAAGTGAATAAACAATCAAAGGAATGGAAAGAAATTTGTTAGTGAGAGGTGGTAGACATAAGTTTATTGGAATTATTTAGGATATCCCAAGGGATGAAATCATCATGGGGGATGTTCTTGTCACTTGTGGGCTGAGAGGTGAGTTGTCTTGGTCAAGTGTGGGCTGAATATTCTTTCTGTATGACTTGGGTTGCCTTAAATTAAGTAGACCACCCTAAGGGATGGAATCATCATGGAATGTTCTTAGTTCTTGTGGGCCAAGGGACAAGTTGTCTTGGTTAGGCACTGCATGCTTTTCGGCTTAATTAGCGTGAATAATAATTGAGCACACTTTGTGGACTTCCTCTACAAATCCAAAATATGATTAATTGTGGGAATTGAAATGATTGGTTATTGCATAACTTATCTAGAATAAGATGATTATTGTTAGGTATGTATAGGTTAAGATAATTATGGACATATATGTATACATATCTATATTTGTTGATTAGATCCTAACCCTAAATAGAAATAATTTGTCTTATGAAATATACTTCAAATATAATCTAACATCATTGCTAGACCTAAACCAGGATTTATCTTTATAAATATATTACATTCCTCATTTCAATTAAATTTGTGATTTTAGGGCAATTTCAAAAATGGGATATTACAATTACTATTTTAGTAGATGCTTTCTAACTTTACCCATTTAGAGGCTTGTTTAGTACAATTCCTTCCTAGGGTATGTGCTCTATCTGCTTTGAATTATGGCCTAAGGAAGTTTTGCAAGCTATTGCAAAGTCTCTTCAAGATATCATATTTGTTGATTTAAGTGCATCTTTTTGTACGAGACTTTTTGTTCGTAGCTTAAACTTTGAGGAAAAATGTTCAGTAATAGGTATCTGAAATTAAGGAAAAGATAGGAAAATATTTTTTAGGAGTGTTGGACTTTAATCAAAATGAAGATAATGTCACCAATTCGTTCCTTTGGAAGCATAAATTTGCGAGGGTCATTTAGTATTGTGAATTTGACTAAGCAATTTAGCAACTTTTCTAAAATATCTACAGATAGGGGTTATGCAAGGAGATGAATCTGAGATATATGTGTCCATAGTAAAAGTCTGTGCACTATCTTTGCTTATAAATGTGGTCAAAATAACAAGTTTCATTCATTATATCTACAAGCCTCTCTTAAAGCTAGTGTGATATTATGTCAAGATTTTGCATGTGTATATCAAAGTGTGTTACAACTGACATTTTTGTAAATTTCAGGGAACAGAGGCATTTCAAAAAGAAAAAAATAAATTATATTAACATATGTAGATGACCAAGAATAGGTCAATGAGAATCATGAGACGACAGGATACTATAGGGAGTTCTTGGAAGAGAAGAAAGGTACCACCAAGGGGAAGAACATAGGTAGGGAAGTAGAAAACTTCAAAATACAAAACAACAGGGAACTCCTAAACCAAGTGAGGTCAAGATCGGGGAACAAAAATCTGAAGATCATTGATTATCACTATTTGGACTAGAAATGGAAAAGTTTTCTGTGCCACTATTGATCAGTGTGAAGGGACCAGTACAAGATCTGATAATTTTTTGAGGATTGAAATAGGCACCCTGTAGTGAAAGCTCATAGCATACATTTGGCCATGAATTGAGAGGTGGCTAGAGGGGAGATGATCTAAGGCAACAAGAGGAAGTAGCACTCTGTTGTTGAGAAGAAATAGGAGCAATATGCTCTTGAGAAGAAATAGGAGCAATATGCTCTTGAGAAGTCTTATAGTTTATTATAAGTTAATACTAGTGTTTATGACTGTTAACATGAGGGAGTTAATAGTTATGATTTTATTTTCTCTAAGTATTTTAAAAAGTTAAATGTAGGTTTCTAAGAAAAATGTTAAGAAAGAGTAATGAATAAATTAACAATGTTAGCTATTTACCATGTAGTTATAATATGATTTTTGATTGGAACTATTTTTCCACTATAGGTGAAAACTTCCGTGGAAATCACAATAGTCCTATTTATGTGGTTTGTAATAGATTGAACATATCACATGGCACAATAATTAATATAAGCAATTTTATCAATGACAATCATCTGGATAATTTTTAGTTAAACACTGAAAAAAGTTCAAATTGTTTCATTTAATTGCACCTTTTAATAGATTAAATTAAATACATATTAAACATCTACATGTGTTTAAGAATGAAGTCTTCAGGTGTTTTGATATTTGTAGCTGAGTTTTGAGATATCGTAACTATATTTTCCCTCTTCTCTCTGATGATTGGTGATGGAGCTTATCTAAAGTGTGATTCAAAAATTGTAATTAGTGCTTTCAAAATATCAGCTACAAAATTTTCAATATGTTTGCAAGGATAACGAGTTCATGTTTGTAGCTTATGCATGAATATGATAATTATTCTACCCAAGGTTTTAGGGACCAAAGACTTTTTTGTTCTCTTCTATTGTCATTGTTTTTGTAACAGATTCACTCTTGTTTGCAAGCAACTGTAGGACCTTGTAATATTTCTAAACCTCGTAGTTGGAATCCAATTGAGCATAGAAAATGGACAAGGTGAATACTTTTCTTACTTATTTGATTTCAAATTTTAGTAAATTTGCAAATTGTAATTACTATGTACATTGTCAAGTTATGAACACATTGCATCCTAGTTATCAAGATGTAATGCTTTTGAATTTCCCCTTGTGAGATAAATATATTAAATTGATATTATTGATATGGCTTTGGCTAATAAGTTTCATTTGGAAAGATTGGGTTTACTACCAAACTTTTTACAAGGGTATTTTCAAGAATAAAAGTTTTGAATAGTAAATAAGTTGAATGACAAGAAGTCACTTCATTTGAATATGCTTTTGTAAGATAAATATATTAAAATGATATTATTGATATGACTTTGGTTAATAAGTTTCATCTGCAAAGATTTGGTTTACTTCCAAACTTTTCATAGAGTTTGGAATCAAGATTAGAAGTTTTGAATAATGTATAAGTTAAATGGGAAGAATCGGCTTTGCAAGCTTCCAAAGGGGAATTTCATGCCAAATTGATGTGATGTGGCTAAGAATCTTGTCAACTAATTGACCTTTTTACAAGAAACTGAACTAATGAATAGTTCATTTATGCAGATACACTCCTGTCCTACTAGAATCACACCATTTTGTCATGTAAAGAATATAATCGTCTCTTGGTTTATTATTGTGTGGGAAAAATTAAAGTCTTACCAAATAATATAGTGCTAATTGTAACTGAAAGGTATATTAATAAGAATGAGTTTGTTTTAGTACATGCTTGCTTTTTACATTCAAGTTGGAATTTTGACTTCAAGTTTTTTCTATCCACCAAAAAAGCTCTCCGTGCTTATATCCTCTCAGAATTCCAAGAATGACTTTCCTTAGTATCACATTGATATGAGCATGACACAGTTTAAAGTTTGGGTAAAATGGGTGCTTCTCTTATTCTTTTTTTCATGACAAATATTTGACCATGGAGCATTTATAAATATATAAAAAATGGAGCAGTGACTTTAATTGTGTTGTATTTAAATATCTCCCTTTTGTCATGTTAAGAATCTAGTTGTCTCTATGTCAATCATGGTACATTTATTGAATATAGTCCCTCTTTGGCTTTTTAAAATCTTGCCACTTCTTTTGTAGTGTGTTGGGGAGGACATTGAAGACTTGGAATACACACCAAAGCTAGAATTCGAAGGGATTTTCAAAGTGACCAATGTACCAAATGAGGTAGTTTAGGCTATTTCCTTTTCTATCATAAACTCTGTGCCTCTGAAACTAATTCTGATTCCTTTGAAATTTGATATATATGTAGAGAGAGCTTATTAAGTGGTGGTTTGATCATATGCATGAAGTCAAACTTGGGATTTATGTGACATACAATGGTGATTTTTTTGATTGGCCTTTCCTGGAGCAATGGGCTAATCATAATGGAATGGAGAATGAGCGATGTAAGTGATTTTTTGTATCAAGTATGAAAATTGCTTAAATTAGGAAACTATTGGGGATTTTGAATTACCTTCTATTCAGGAGAAAGTTCACAATTCATGATGGTTCAATGAACCTGCATTGCCATTTAAAGTCTTAATGTGCAGAGTACTTGTTCCAGATGCCTAAGTAATTTATTCTGATCTTGTCTTAGTTATATTGAATCAAACCATTATTTTATTTTGTCTTTTCTAATAAGTAATACATTTTGATTGTGTTTTGTGGGCATTATATCTAGCATGGAAGACTGATTTTTACCCTGACATAAGTGTGTATTTCACAGATAGAAAGTATATGACTAGAATGTTTCATTCGTGATGTTGTGAATTTAAAGTGTTTTACACTCTCACTTTATATATTAGTTTTGTCTTTTTATTGATGAAAGCCCTTGCTAGGTTATGTTTAATTTAGATTGGATGGTGATGGATATTTTACGTTAAAGTCACCTAGGATTTGTACATGGGTGTGCCCAATTGGATATGTTGCACCAGGGACCAAAGTTGGTTGCAATATCTTTTTGATTTTAGCACTTTAACATGTCTCTTGGTGATTTGAACTGATGGCTTTGTCATGTGTCCAAGATCATTTACGACTCATACTTATCCCATTTGACCTTAGGAAAAGCATGTGACAAAATATTATTCATACTTTTGTTGGTAAAAAACCCTTTGTTGCTGACATACTGAAATATAAAATATGAAATGCACGGCCAAGATAACTTAAATTAATAAATGAAGTAAAATATGAAAGATTAATTACACTAAGTTGCCAATTGTGTTTGGAAATGAAGTGAAAAATAGTGTTTTTCTTAAAAATTGTAGACAAAAAAAGGTTTTAATGTGGATTTGGACAAGTATTAGCACAAAAATTGTGTTTTCCCCTATAGCCAAATCAATTTTATAGGGAAGAATCACCATGAATTGAATAACAACTCGCGTAGCAATCTGGCTTGTGAGTACTAAACAAGTTTTGCAATTATGGTTAGAATGTTTTACTCTTTTCTTACCTCATTTGTCCAGGTCTGAATGCATTGATGCTTCTTAGGCTTTAGTCTCACGACCCCATTAATTAAGTCTATTTTACAAAAAATATTTTTAGCTGGGACTTGTGCGAGCTTTAGAATTAACTTTTCCTATGTTTGGATAGAATTAAAATTAAAATTAAAACTTAAAATGTTGTATGTATATTTCTCTCTTTTGATTTATTTTATTCTCTTGCTCTAGGAACAACTCTTCCTATATCATTTCCAGTTGATTGTTATTTGAGACTAGCACTCTAATGCTGTTTACCTAGTCCCCTTATTCACGAAGACTAATATAGTTTAAAATTCAAGTTTAATTTATGTTTTCAAATAGGAGAAGGTTTTGCAATTTCTCACCTGGACCCTATCAAAGTGATTTGTTAATTTGTGTTTGGCTGCTTATAAGTTTTCATCTCCAGTAAATTGTTATCCTAAAGTTGTTTGCATTATGTGAAGATACTGTATCATTCTGATATTACTGTTGGTTGATTGCAGGAACTTGGCTTCCATTGTGATAAAATTCAAGGTGAATGTCATGATAAATTTTTATGCCACCTAGATTGTTTTGCTTGGGTCAATCGTGACAGTTATCTACCACAAGGTAGCTAGGGCCTAAAGGTGCTAGTTCTGTCTATCAAAACACTGTAACTTCTAATAGTTAAATAGCTTTTTGTTAGAGTTTCTATATTATGTTTAGAAGGAGCTTAAATTTAGAGAAATAGATCAAGACTTGCTCCATATATTATTTAATAATTTGTGCTTGGTGAATGCATTTTATGCCTAGCCTGAAATTAAAATGGAATTTATCCTTGGCTTAGACTGTGCGAGTTTTCCTTTTTCACATATATGCCAAAATGATTTTTTTTTGTTAATTGTAATTTTAATTCTATGAACCTCCTCTTCTTTTCCCTTCAAGATCTTGTGTCTTACTATCTTGATGTTTCTAAATAGTGGGCATATTCTTATGTATCTTTCCTATATTTGTGGTAGCAGTAACACTATAAATAGAAAAAATGTCATTGATTTTGGAGCTGTAGTTTTATTTTAGACTTGCAGAACCTCTTCATCTAGAAGTAGAACATCCTTGATCCAAACTTGGTAGAAAGTGTACATTTCATTTTACACGTGTTCTGGAAGGTTACTTTTCAAACAATTTTATCTCAAGTTGCACTTTGCTTAATGGATAGAATGCACTATGAACGTTTTAAATTGGTAGTTTCATGAATCTTGATTTTGTTTTAAGATAGGATAACAATTTAGTGGATGTCTTGTTTGAGATTAAAATGGTGGGTATATGTTTAATCTAGTTTTGTACCGTATTGCCTGCTAGCTTTCTTCAACACACTGAAAAAGTTCTTTAAATGGCATTCTCTACTTTTTGTTTTCTACATGTTTTGAGTTTTTTGTTTTTGGTGAATTGCTGTGAAAGGAGATTCCTCCCATTATATTGAAAGAAAGTAATTTGATTACAATGACTTCCTGTAATTTGGCTAAGATCATGATGCAAATGCCTTGAGTGACGTCTTGCAGTCTTTTGATCTGATCAGGAGAAAATAGATTTCATTGAAGTTTATAAAATAAGCATATGTTTGCATGTTATTCGTTGCCAATCTTTTCATTAGAGTGATGCATGCATCATGTCTTCACTATTTCTTGCTGTTGAAATGCATCCTCAACTAGGCCTCCTTTTGAATCTCTTCTCAAACCAGCAAGTGCCATCAATGCCACAAACCTATAGACTCGATTCACTGTGTTGTTGATCACTCTTCTACCACATTCAAATTTGTTGAGTGATTTGTATTTTGTTTAGTAGATGTATTCTTGTTTTAAGTTGTAGATAATGAATCAGAAATATGCAAGTATTATGTCAGTGCTTAACAATTCAGTTAATTGTCCTAGGACAAGTTTTCCTAGTTTTCTTGTATTATATCTTATGTACGTTCCAACCTGTTGACTTATTCTTCGTCATTCATGGTTATGATCCATTGGACATAAATCCTGAGGATATGGTCTAGTTTGCAATGGAAGAGCCACAGGTCAGTCATAATGATACACTTGAATATTGATGTTGATTTCTTGATTCACTCATTTTGTATTTCACTAGTAGGAGTAAAAGATAATATTGCATTGCTATTTACATTGCTTGTTTAAATTATTTGTCATTGTACTAGTTTCATTGTTCTCCATTTCTGAGTGCCATGATATGTTCTTTTGATACTTATTTTCTGCAGACAATGGCTTCCTATTCAGTATTTGATGCAGTTGCAACATATTACCTTTACATGACATATGTACACCCTTTTATCTTTTCTTTAGCAACAATAATCCCTATGCCTCCTGATGAAGTTTTACACAAAGGCAGTGGAACTCTTTGTGAAATGTTGCTTATAGTTCAGGTGACTAATCTTTCAATGGCTTGAAATATTTTATAAATTGTTCCAATCTAATTTAGGGTCACTTAAATCTATCAAGGTTTTGGAATATTCACACATTTAGAAAACTGAAATTCAATAATGTATACTTTTAAAGATTTTTTGTAAATGAAATGGATATTGAAATAATTACATTCTTGGTTGTTCCCTACTATTTTGGTACAACATTGGTTAAATCCAAGCTAGATCTTATTAAGTGTTATAATTCTTAAATGCTTTCTTCAAGTCCCAAATTTTCATTCTAGAAAAATCTATTTATTTTTTTTAGCGATTTCATCCTTTTTGTTCACAGGTTTTTTGAAAGGTGCTTTGAGGCTTAAACATGATTATTAGTGCTTTGGTGATTATAATATAGGGTTTTGATGATATTATTGTTGGATTTTTATTAATGTATGAACCTTTGTAGGCATTCAAGGCAAACATCATTTGTTCCAACAAGCATCAATCTGAACCTATTGGAGGCCATGTTGAATGTCTTGAAAGTGGTGTCTTTCGCTTTGATCTTCCTACAAAATTTTGTCTTGAACCTTCAGCTTATCAGGTGCCTTTCTTGTCAAAATTTCTTTTGAAAGAATATATTTTGTAGGAATTTTTTGTTGAGTACTATGTTATCAAATTCTTCATTGGCAAGCCCAAAGTCTGGTCCCATTCTTGCAAAAGTCTGGTCCTTATCATATTATTGCTAAAGTCTTTCCAAATTTTGTTAAATGAACCCAACACAAATTTTGTAGATAATGCTTTGTCATATAAGACTTAGCTCTGCAATGTGTTTGTAACATCTAGCTCTGAATTTGCTGGTTCTTTGGTGTCTATTGATTGGTGTAGGTATTGTTAAATGAGCATTGTGGAAGAAAGTATAGTATTTTAGGGAATATACATCTCAAATAACAACCATTGTTGGGGCAAAGCATGCTTCGAGTATTGTAAGCAATGCACTTTACTACTTGGCTGCAGGGAATGCTGATTGGGGTGTTAGTTATTTCTTCAACATAGGAAATGTTAACAGTAACCATGCTAGGATCTGTACAATGCTGGAGCCAAAAATTTCATAGTAGTAGGGTTGTTGATCTTGGGATGTTCACCTTAAAATAGAACATTTCTTGCTATGGAAGGGAGGCCATGCACTGTAAGAATAAATGATGCATCACCCTACTTCAACAGAAATTGGGCACTTGCTCTCTCCAAATTGGAGAGCTCACTGCCAGGATCAACTATTGTTTACTCAGACATCTATGACATTTCAGTGGATGTTGTTGCTTATCTATGACATCTATACAAGTTTTTCACCATATAGCTTGGATGGACCAAAATATTCATCACTAGAACCTTGTAGTTTTGATTTTGATTGTGGATGTTCTCAAGCAAATCAGAATTCTACTTCTTACGAGAGTAATTCCTTCCAGACTTTGAAATTTCATATCAAACCAAACATTGAACTGATTAAAAATCCAACCTTGCTGATTGTGTGAATGTGTTCCATAAAGATAGAGGTTTCACACATCACATATCCTTTTGTTATTCATTGATTACACGATCAATAAACAAGTTAACTAAAATCTCTACATTTCATGTTATATCCATTTGTAGCATGTGCCTCATGGCTATGTTTTTGTGATGGGCAATAACCGAAACAAAAACTGTGACTCTCATGTTTGGTAAGTAGAGTGGAAGCTTAAGTTTCTAATAGACTATGTGCCACCTATATTTGTATATCTGACTTTTAAATGGACTGACTCTGATTTGTCTTATTTTAAAATAGGGGATCTCTTCCTGTCAAGAACATTCTAGGAAGATATGTAATGTGTTATTTGCAACCGTCACAATTGGGATCCAACATATACAGACATCATTAGAAATTTAGAGGCACGAGATTTGCTAGGATGTTACTAGACAAGAGCTTTTATGACAACATGAATTTATTTTTGTGGAGAAAATCCTAGTAGTAGTCATGCATCATATGCAACCTTCGAATATTAGTAGGGACCCTGGTGGACAGAAAACTAGTGGTTGTGAGTATGTGTCATTGGAGTATCAATTCTTGAATGGGGTAAAGCTTCTTAGAAAAATGTTGTCTATAGTAAAATGAGCAACTGCAGACTCTGAAAACTCACTTCTCAGTCACATAATTTGGTGGTTGTAATTTCCTTATGTTTCTGATTACGAGATACTACTTGAATTCTTCACAATTCAATGAATATAGAAACAGTTTCTTGTATTAAAGTAATATTTGAATGATTCTTAATTCCAAATGCATATAAAGTATGGTTCAGATCAAAATAATTATGATTGCATAACAATCAAGATGATATATATTTGCTATTTCTGATATACAGGAAATTACATGCAATGACTAAGGAAATTTTCAGTACCTTGTACTGTTCGTTGTGTCTGATATACAAGAATTTGCAAATATGCAGGTCATCTCTGATATAACTTTATATTTATGCTCTAAATATTGTGATAAGTTGTCTGATATGACAATATAAATATACTCAAAGATGATGCCATTTCTGATGATAGACTTTATATGCCTACACTGAATGGGTGCCAAAGGTAATATGCTCTCTTACAGAGTGATCATTGTGAGATGCAAAATATAATAAGTTCTTCCAATCATCCTAAGTTGAATGATAGAACTACCTTTTTACAACTTTCATTACAAATGATTAGTCATGTTGTAAATGATGTGATTTATATCTCTTTTCAGTCACACCCTTTCATAATAATCTCTAATCACTTCTCTTATGATCCAAATTGGTTTGTTCACAATAAGCACTCGAACAATCGACTTGGTGACATGACTTAGTGGGCTTGGCAAGTTGACCTGGCATGTGTACTTGAATAGTAGACTTGGTAAGATGACTTAAAGAGTCAACTCGTTGAGGTGACTCAGTGGGGGTGACTTGGTGGGCTAACCTGGAGAGTTGACCTAGGGGGTAGACTTTGTGAGCGAACTTAAAGAGTTGACTTGGTGAGCGTACTTGAATTGTTAGCTTAGCGAGCTGACTATGGGAGTCAGCCTGGCAAGTTGATGTGGCGAGTCGACTTAAAGTGGTGACTTGGTGGTGCAAGTTGGTGAGCTAACTTATCGAGGCCACTTGGTGAGGCAACTTCGTGAAGCAACTTGGTGAGCTGACCTATTAAGTGTACTTAAAGACTGACCTTGATGAGGTGCTTTGGTTGGGTGACTTGATGAGAAAACTTAAAGTGTCAACTTGGCGTGCCGACCAAGTGATTTTACATGGTGAGAGAGCTTAGACAAGAAACTCTATGGGGCAACTTTGTAAGCACACAGAGTGAGCCCACTTGCTGGGGCAAGGTGGTAAAACCACTGGGTGAGTTGACTTTGTGAGCTAACTTAATGAGTCAACTTGTTGAGGTGACTAGGTGGGGGTGACTTGGTGAGCTGACCTAGAGAGTTGGCCTAGGGGGCAGACTTGGTGAGCGAACTTAGAGAGTCAACTTGGTGAGCGTACTTTAATTGTTAGCTTGGTGAGCTGACTTGGGGAGTCAGCCTGGCAATCTAACATGGTGAGTGGGCTTAAAATGGCAACCTGGTGGGGCAAGTTGGCTAGTCGACTTAGCGAGGCCACTTAGAGTCATGACATGGCGAGCTGACTTGGTGAGCAAGCTTGATGAGAAAACCTAAAGATTGACCTTGATGAGTCACTTTGGAGGGGTGACTTGATGACCAAACTCAAAGAGTCAACTTGGAGAGCATAATTGCACTAGTGCATTTGGGTTCATTTTTTGACCTTCATTGATCAAAATTTCGACCCAAATTTTGACCAAATTTGACCAACCCATTGGTCAAAATTTATCTGGTCAAAATTTTGACCAAATCACTAGTACATGATTTCTCTCAATCATATAACTAATTATATATTTTTCATATTAGTTACTTTCAGTGTTTTTCAGGCATTCTATAAAACAGTTCACATGCCTTGCCTATGATATGACATTTTGTATGCATCCTTCACTCTCTCTCATCTGGCTAATGATGGATTACGTAGAGTGATCTAAAACCATGATGCTAAAAAACACACAATCAAATCCAAAATGAACTTGCACTATAAATGGATTGTGGAAATATGATATTGGTAAAATTGCATGCATGTCTACCAAGACAATCACAACTTAAACATATATTTGTCTTAGTAGACATGCATGCAAAATTAACAATATCAGATTTCCACAATCCATTTGTAATGCAAGTTCATTTTGGATTTGATTGTGTGTGTTTTTTAGCATCATGGTTTCAGATAACTCTCCATAATCCATCATCAGCTAGATGAGAGAGTGCAGGATGCATGCAAAATGTCATATCATATGCAAGGCATGTGACTATTTTATAGAATGCCTAAAAAAATTTTACACCTACCTGTTGGTAGAAATTTCTACCTTCATTGGTCAAAATTTTTGACCTTCATTGGTTGAAATTTCTACCTTCATTCGTTAAAATTGTTGACCTTCATTGGTCGAAATTTCTACCTTTATTGGTCAAAATTTTTGACCTTCATTGGTCAAATTTTCTACCTTTATTGGTCAAATTTTTTTCCTTCATTGGTCGAAATTTCTACCTTTATTGGTCAAAATTTTCTACCTTCATTGGTCAAAATTTTGACCAATTCCTGGCAGAACTTGCACCATGGCTATGGAGGTTTTTCGACCAACGTATTGGTTGAAATTCGACCAACCAGAAAAATTTTGACCGAAAAAATTCCAACCAATGGGTTGGTCAAAGTTGGTCGAAGTTTGGTCGAAAATTGGGTCAAAATTTTGACCAATAATGGTCTCAAATGTACTATTGACTAGATAATCTCAAAAAATTCATCAACATGTTCCTAATACCATCTCTCTACTTGCTCATAGGTTAGCCAAATGAACTAATCCATCCTTGGGAGATGGAATACTTTCTCAATGTTCTTGGGTTGTAGATCTAGGACAATCTCTCCCATAATACTCTTGACTACCCTCTCCTCAGGAACAATTTTTTTTGCAAGTGTCATGATCAGTTTTGAAGATTGTACTGACACTAAGTGTGATGCAGCATTAATGAGCCCTGATCAAATTAATGCGGAGATCATTTGGGACCTCTCAGTTGGTTTATTGCATATCTTTAAGAATTCTCCCAAATTTATGTGACCCAAATCTGTGTCTCTAATCTCTGATCAGTCATCTTGGAACCATGATTTTGTAGGAATGCCCTAGAATTTGAACACTACTAGTTTTGGTGTCATTTTCTCACCAAGGGAAAATGAAAAAGATGTCATTGTATCTGCACAAAAAGTACATCCATTAGCTCAAAATTGAAGGAAACATGATTAATGACACCCTAAATTATGAAGAGAAAACCCCTAAAAATACCTAATGCTCTGAAAATCACTAGAAAACTTACAAAAAGCCTTAGAATGCAAAATTTGGTGCACTTGGCACACCTGTCAGGCACACCTAGTGCACCATCTTTAAAAAAAATTGTATGAAGTGTGCATTGATGCACCTCTTAGGGTGTGCTAATGGAAACCTCATGTTTTATTTGTTTTTTTGTTTTTTTTTAAAAATGAAATTGGGTGCACATTAGCACACTCGAGCAGGTGTGCTAATGTGGACTCAATTTAGGGTTTATTTTTAGATTTTTTAAGTTTTTTGGTTGTTTTTATGTTTTGAAGGGAAAACAATGGTGCACATTAGCTTACCTAGGGAGGTGCACTAATTCATACAATAATCATGTTTTTCTTTGTGTTTTGTGTAGGACGTTGGGTGGAAGAAGGTACACCTGCTTAGGTGTAGGAGCTACGACACAATGGAGCTACAGTTATGAAGATCTAACAGGAACATGGAGAAAAGTAAGGTAAGGAGGGAGGGAGACCCCCTATTTATATAGCCTCAAGGAACCTTCAGTGTTGTTTAGATCCATGGGTGCACAGTTGAACATCACTAATGCACAATGCCATTTGGGAATTTAACACACTAGCGCACCTAGGGAGGTGCATTGGTGCACCTCTTCACTTTGTAATTTGACTTTTTCTTTATGATAATTTTTTATTTTTGGCCACCAAGTTTTTGAGTCAAGACTCGAATGCGAACTAGGAGACTAGATAAAACCTCAAAAGGACTCAGACCCCAAATTAGGGATCCAAAAACCCCCCTAAAAAAGTAGGGGTCCCCATTTTTGATCGAAATGGGGCATGCGTTGTGGAACCACAACATAAACCTAAGTAGAAAATCTAAATATACAGATTATTAATGATGATAATTTTGTTCAGCTAAATAAATTTTGCAGTATGTACAGTAATATGGATAGAAGATAGTTAGAGAATGTTGTTATAAGAAATATGATTTTGAAGAATAAAAGGTTTGAGAGTATTCAAAATAAGATTCCTAAAGACCTATACAATAGGTTTTTAAATAGGAAGAAAAGGGTATTAGAAGAATATTTGAATATGAGGATCACATTAATAAATAAGATATGTGATGTTGGATCAAAAGAAGAATCAAGCAGAGTTTTGAAGGGTATTGAGCCCTTGCTGAGGAACAAAAGAAGAGAAATTATTTTGATGGGATGTAATTATGACAAATTTAGGCAAGAGACAAAGGAGGCTATAGTAAAATATATGTCCTTTGTACCTAAGGTGAGTGCAGAGACCAAAGCTAATAGTCCAATATATGTACAAATAGAAGAAGATGAAGAAGAGACATAACATGCACTTTCACCACCTCACATTGTTATGGGTATTGAATCCATGCAAGTGGATAGTATACACATAAAAATGGATGTCAAATAAAATCCCTTTGTGGCATTTAACCAAACTATTATTGGCAATATCACTGAATTTAGTAGCTTAGATGATGAGGAAGAAGATAAGAAGAAGAAGGAAGAAAAAGAAAAGAGTAAACAAGAAAAAAATGAAAAGAAAAGAAAAGAAAATGAACAAAAGAGGAAAGAAGAAGAAGAGGATAAAAAGAAAGCAGAAGATAAGAAGAAAGAAAAAGAGGAAGAACAAAAGAAGAAAGAAGAAGATAATAAGAGGATGAAAGAAGAGGATGCAAGGAAAGAGGCTAAGGAAAAGAAGAAAAAAGAGAAAAGAAAAGCTACTATACCTTTAGTAGTATCAACAGTTGGAACATCAACAATAATACCTATTCCTTCTGATGATCAAGATCAGAAATATTTAATGGGCACCTTGAGAAAGCTATTTGAGAAAAAAAAATCTATTAAGTCTTTAGAGAAGACTCTTGCTGAAGTCTTGGAGAAAATGTAGAAGATAGTTTCCACAACTATAGAAAATCCAAACTTGTAGGTTAAGGAAAAAGAGTTGGTGAAGACCTTTGATAAGGAGTTCACAACTTTAGCTGAAGTAGCAGCAGTGCAAGTGCAGACACAAGATGATCCATCACTATTTGACACAATATGCACAAATGTTAGGAACAATATGAAAACCTTAGATGTATGTATAAAGGATCTAAGGAAGAGCTTAGATGAAGGTAAGAAGTTGTATGTATAATGCACACTGTCTTATAGTTACTTATCATATTTTAATGCAACGATCAAAGGCCATATGAGTGTGCTTCAATCACTCACTACTAGATTGTAGTAACCAGAGGTCAAAATTGAAGATTCTAAAACTAAAATTGAGAAGATTCATAATGTTGTTAGAGACATTGAGTCTAACAAGTATAAGAAAATAAGGAGATTCTCTATTCTTAGAGAATATTCAACAACCAAACTGGTCATTTTACAGAGGCAGTTGGAGGAATGTCTTGCAACAAAGACATCCTATGACAAATTTTCCTATACTAACTCGAGCACAGTTCAAGTGGCATCTTACGAACTTTTCACACTTATTAGTATATCTAATATAGTCAAAGGAAACTGGAAGAATGACATAGATAGGTTAAAGATTGATTTTTCAGAATGTACATCTAGAATGATAGGTTGAGCATCAACAGTCAACAAGTTTTGTGATACAATTTTTGACACCTTTGTCATTAATGTCAAAGGGGAAGTATTATGTAGAGAAAATTGTATAGATGAAAATGTATATGTAAGGAGGAGCTTGTGTATGTATAAAGGAGTGATAAGGAATGTAATGATACCACCAAAACATGAATAAAAATTGTTATGTTTTGGAGGCAAGTTTTGTAGTTACTTTTATGTGTTTTTCTTATGTATGACATCATTGAGACTTATCCAATTTTTCCAAATGTTTCCATCAATTCCAAAGTGAGAGATTGTTAGAAATATGGTCAGATAGATGTCTTGATGGTTGTCATTTATGGCAACATGTTTTCAGCATTTCATTTATGCATTTAGAGATAGAAAATTGTTTAAGTGTTAGATAGTTTACAACAGTGCATAGAATAGATCTTAAGAGTACAAACAAATCATTGAGAGTTAGCTTATGCATAGTTAAGGAAAGCTTCATGATACTGTCATGATGATGTGGTCAAGTGCATAGATGTGTATAGAAAATATGACACAAGTTATGATTAAAATACCAGTACGAGTATTTAATAGAGTAGAATAGAGCATATCAATAAATAAAGCTATATGACTTGAGGAATTATTTTGTTTAAAAAATAATTAATAAGTCATGATGAGATGACTATGTGGATATTAGTCCATAATTTATTCTATATTATGTTAAGCATGTGAACACATGAAGGTTGATTGAGCATAGTTTTGTGAATGTGCAAGGTAGAAGTAAAGATCTTATATTGCACAGATACTGTAAAGTTATGTGAAGTCATGAGATGTTGTAATTATAATGCAAACTATTATGCAAGTCTTATGTGATGTGTCACCTGATGTTTTATTGGAGCAAGTGCGAGTTACAATAGTAAAGCAAGTATTGTGTGTGTGTGTGTGTGTGTGTGTATATCTTGTGAAAAATTGAATTGTATTATTGCATGTTATGGAAGTTGGCTCTTCTTGCATAAGTTTTATTTGTTCTACCAACTCCTAATAGGGTTGAGGCTTCTAACAAGGCTTATTGTCCTAATAGGGAATCGAGACACTATATGTATTTGATAGTCTCTTAATAGGGTCAATATCCTTAACATGATCCTATTGTTTAGTGAATCATCTAGTGGGTATCATCCCCACCAAGGTTTTCCCTTCGCTAGGGTTTCCATAGTTAATAAATAATGGTGTTATGAGTTATCTTTGTGCATGGTTATATTTATTGTTCAGCATTGTTGGTTTAATTTCATATGCAAGTTATAAAGCAACAATATTCAGTTATGGGTAAAAGTTTGTAGAATACTAATTTTCTCCCCCTTAGTATTATCTATTTCTAACAAAAACTAGAGGTAACCATAGAAAGAGAAGATCTATAATAAATTCACTAGAAGGGATAGATCTTCCTTGGGTTCTAGAGGAAAGAAATTCTCACTAAACATCCATGAGCACCAACCCCTTAACAATGGTCTTGGGGCTAGACACGAGTCACACAATGAGCCAAACCATCCATTGAAAGATTTGTTCCTTGAATAAAAATAACATTAGGAGAATGAGATTCAAGTAATTGTGAACAACCCTTTGTCTAGAGATGTTGTTAAATCCCCATACATTCCATGAAAGTGCAATCATTTATGAGGTCAGGAGAAGTGAAATTCAACAGGGTTCAGTAGATCCCTACTCAACTAAAATATCACCAATAAGTTCACCTTTTCTTGATTTGTCTTTCATGTAGTCTATAGAGATTTATCTAAGAGAGTCTTTTTAAGGGACTTATGTTGTAAGAAAAGAGATGGTGAGGCCCTATTACTTTTCCTTGAATCGAGGGTTACCTTAGTGGATGAAGATGAAGAGGTCCCTACTGCCACATCTTCTAGAATTTGTGATCCACTAGACTCCTTATTTTCTTGTCCTCAAGACAATGTATCCATCATCATTGGTTTCTCCTATTGATACCACAAGAAAGGAACCATATCCACTTTAACTAAATCCTCCTCTTGATTCATAGGTTGAAAAGGGGCACTTAGAGGAAATTAATCGGGGATCCCTATTTATTGAATCAAGTTATCCAAAACATCAAACATAACATCATTCTGTGTATCTAACCAAGTTTTTTTTCTTCCCTTTACTCTTGTTAAAAGACTTGATAGATAGGAGAAAATCCTCCTTATCTATGGGTTTATCAACCATATGGGCTTTTCCCTTATCTTTACATAATATGGATTAGGGAGGATCATAAGGTAGTAAAGAGAGGGGTTTATTTCTAAGGTAGGACTGTTGGTGTAAATTAGTACTTTACTATTTACACTTACTTAGGTTTACTTAGGTTAATGCATTATTTAATTATATTGCATTATTTTATTATTTTTATTTATGAGATACTTAGGAGTTTGCACAACTTGTGATTTGTCATGTTGACAACACAAGAGTACACAACTTTATTTGAGCACATGGTGTCTACAACACTATTTTGCATGTCCCACCCTTGTAGGCTTATCCTCTCATCACCGCACTTACTTTCATTCTTAATGGAGGATAATCCATATTTGGTGGACATGTGCTTGGTTGTATGACACTTCATGGTGCTAACTTCTATGCATTCTAGAAGCTCTCTTGAGGCCTTTATAATCAGGCACTCCTAGTGTACTCTTGTATCAAGTTATTGAATACATTGTTATTCTGATCATACTCTCTCCATTTTTGGTCTACAATTGTGCTTGTGTTTGAGTTCTTAGTTATTGGGTGAATTTTTCCCTTAGGAAAATTCTTACAAGGACACCTCCATTGTAAGTGACAATATTCATGATGAATTATGCATCTAAATGGGAAAGAGAAGAAAAATTCCACTCCCTGAAGAATATACACAAAAATGGGATGACCATCTACAAGCCCCATCCTCTAAACCCCATACACAAAGAAACCCACAAAAAATAAATACCAACAATATGTGAGAGACATACCCAAATTCCTATCCATGATCATCGCAACACCACAATTCCCAATAGAAAAAACCTCTTCCCTCATTAGGATATAAAAGAGTTATGAGTTAATGCACAAACTCTTGCTCGTGAAAAGAAGAGCTACCATCCCCTCCATCCATCCATGATAGGAATTCATTAGTATTTAAGAACTATTTTTTTGATGAATAGTTGCTTCTCTATTAATATAAATATTAAAGTTACATATTCACCAAAAAAGGGTTGGGGCATACAAGATCACCCTGCAAGAGTTTACACCACCCTGGGTCAAAAAGCTTAACAACTATTCATCAAAAAACATATAAAAACTACTATCACGTGGCCAAAGTAGTGCTAGTCATGGAAGGATGATCATGGTGATCTTTAGAACACCATACATTGGTGGGGTTATTGGCTAACATAGGAGGAGCCTAGGTATCATCAACAACAACATATTTATCTTTTTCTTCTCCCTCCATCTTGGGAGGAAAATTTTCTAGGTTTAAGTGGGCAAATGACCACTTTGGGTATCTACTAGAGGAGGGCTAACTAGAATCAATAGGGAAAAAGTTGGGGACCAACCAGAACCTTGCTAGGAAGAAATAGAGTGGTGATGTTGGTTAACAAACCCACAACTAGGCACATGATGAGGAGCCTAAGAGTGAGACATTTGCAAGTGGTGAGAAAAAGAGCTACAACCCCACCAATGGTCATGAGGTAGAGTGTATTCCATAAATGTAGAATCTAGTGGTACTTTGGAAACTATACATGGCTTGTTAGCCTAGTGGTTAAGAAATTATTGAAGGTGGGCCACCTCCAATGCGACTCTATCAGCCTATACTTGAATCTACATCATGACATTATTACATATACAAGGCTTAATATACATAGATACATTGATGTCTAAAAAACTGTGAGTGATCAAAACAACATGTCTATCTTTCCATAAAGTAAATAGGATCTCTAGTTTGAAATTATTCCAAATATGAGTATACTTGAAGGGAATTCTAGGAATATCTCCCAACAAGACCATATGCCGAGAGAGAGGTTCTGACTGAAAGGGTCTAAAAAATGAATCCAGAGCCAATATTGCTAGGCCCTTTTATAAAACTAGAAAATTTGAAGAAAATCTTTAGGCTACCCATAGAATGGGCACCTAGGGTCTAGAACTCCCAAATGCTTGATTCAAGGACCTAGAGGAAAACCCTAAAAAAGAACACACTAGGAAAAGTGTGCAATATTTGGCTTTGTAATAACATTCCACATGGTGTTAACTCTAAAGCTCTAGTTCTTGTAAGAAGACTTCAAATGCTATCAATGATTAAGAACATCATCCAATCATAACCTAGATTGAATTTTTATCTGGACATAGGAGTTGCAGTGTACCACTTCCAATCCTTCCACCTTGGTTTGATTGATTGAACCCCTAATTTGTGAAGCATATGAGGAAGCACTACAAAATATAGAAAATCAAATGTCTATGGGTTTGGACAATCAATACAAAACTAAATTTGCATATCATCCCATGAGAGAATATTCATGGTGGCTCTAGAAAAAAGGTCTTTGGGAGTCCAAATGCCATGTTTGAAAAAACATAGAGCACTGGCACCTTGAACTTTAGCTAGTAGAATTTCTTCAAAAATAAATAAGGGGTACCACTAGATGTTGTGTTGGTACTTAGAAAGACCATATTTGAAGCCATCGCCTACTTGAAAAAGCCAAGGCTTGAGAGCTCCCCAGGCTTTCCAAATACTTTTCACCACAAAAGTGCCTATGATTTTCACTAGTTCAAGAGATGTAATGAGAAGGGTTTGAAATCCAATCCCCTTCCAGGCTAATCTATTGACTAGATACCCTAAAGAAATACAATGTTTGAGGATAATCTTCGAAGCCTCATTGCCAGTAAGTGTATGAATGATCCACTTGGAACAAAGAGAAATGCCTTGCTTCTATGTAGATAGGAGACCGATGCCTCCAAATTCTTTGGGAAGAAATTAGCATTCTCAGGCCACTTTGTGAAAGCCATGATGCTTGAAATCTATTTCCCAAATAAAATACCTCAAAAGACATTCTAGCTTCAAGTAAGAAGCCTTAGAGGGAACCCAACAAGAAGAATAATAGGCATGGGTAGCAACCAAAACTTTGGAAGAAATTTAGAATTTACCAACCAAAGAAAGGGGCTTGGTAATCTAGTACTATAGATTCTTCTCAATTTGGGAAAGCACAATATTCCAAGGCTCAATAGGGGAAGCTCAAAAAAAAAAAGGAATGCCTAAGAAGTGGAAAATATCCCTATGCTAGATCTTCTTCCACTTATACTAGTCTAAAAAGGAGCAAGAAAAAGAAAATATTGCCTATGGTAGAGAGTTTTATGCCATTAAATAGTTGAGCCCAAGGCCAGGAAAAAGGTGTCCAAACACTATAAGGAATTGGCAACATTTTCTTCCTCCTTAATTAGGGCGAGGAAGGAATCTTCAGCAAAGTTCCCATTGACAAATTGGGAGGAATAATCTAATAGAGAGATGTCACAATCCATAATTGTGGAAATAGAATTAGAAAGAAAATATCCAAAACCTTTGGCTACAAGAACATAGAGAACCGAGGCAAGAGGACAACCCTAACAAATGGATTTGAATAGACAAAAGAAGAGGATTGTCTTCTATTAATGGTGATGCAAGTTGAAGCATCCCCAAAACCTAGATTGATCGGAGGAAAACATGACCAAACCTAGGAGCTTTTAGCATAGCGAGAATGAAAGACTATTCAATCCTATCACAGGCCTTGGCAAAGCCAATTTTGAGTAAGAGTGCTTGCTTCTTAGATTGATGAGCCCACTCAATTCCTTCCCAAAAAAAAAATGATATTATCTAGAATGTATCTAGATTAGATGAAGATAGTCTTCTTAGGGTGCGTAATCATAGGCAAGAGATGTAAAATTTTAATGGCCAATGCCTTAGCAATGATTTTATAAGAGACATTCGAAAGAGTGACAGGTCTCTAGATGAAAATGTCTTCATGAATTTGATGTTTCATTTGTTGATAAGATTTCCCAATGTTTTAGAGTAAAAATGTTCAAGGTAGACTTTATACAAGTTAGGACCACTAGATTCCCAGAAGGTTTTATGAATTCATAAGGGCCCTTGTCATCTTTTATGGAAAAGATGACTTCTTTGAGATCATTGATGGTGAGAATTCTCTTACAAAAGGGATGCTCCTCCTCCTGAAGCTTGTTGGGAACCATTGAAATGCAAGTTTGAAAATAGGAACCACACTAGCCATCACTAGAGAGGAGTCAGAAGATGCCTGGGTGACAAAATTTGGTGTCTATGTGGGAGCCATCAACGTTTTAGCCTTACATGTAACCACAATCCATTCTTCTTTTTTCTAAGCTACAACTAGTTGAACCTACTTGAGAGAATGGTTATTGTGCTCAATCAATGGGAAATTCTTGATATTGTCCTCAATGGACTAGCACCAATAGCAACTATTGGGTAAATTCAAATAGAGCACCTTTTGAGTGAAGGGTGTTACCAACCTAAATTTCAACAGTTTCCTTAAGATCATGTGAAAGGTTGACTTCTACACAAATTATCCTTTGAGGATGAGCATTATAAAACTTAAGTGACTCCATTCAACCCATCTTGCCTAGGGTTTAGGCAATAGTGTGCATGACAATCCAACAAGGCATAGGGAGATTGGGGAACTTGACCCAAACAAGGAATCCAAGTTTCTTAGCATCCAAGATTGTAAAATCTTGAGAGCACATCTAGAAAACTAAGAGAGAAGCTCTAACTTACCAAGGACCATGGGAAAGGATCAAGTCGACCTGACTAGGGTTAGTAGAGTGAAACAAAAAGAAGATGTTGGTCTGGCTTTGAATGTCTTCTATCTGTACTCCACACGAAGTCCAAGCCTTGGTGACCCACTCTTTGAGTGTGCTTTTAGAAGGAGTATGATCCATAAAATAGCCTATCAGGGAATGTTACTCTTTCCAAACACATGCATTATTAAAATCTTGGATGTTAAGAAGAATGTTAGAGGGGGAATTACCTTGTGAAGTACTTTTGGGAAGAACTTGTGAGACTGCTTGCTTGGAGGAGCCATTAACATTTGCAACTCCAACACCAACATCAATTGTTGTGCTAAAATTGGCTAGAGCCATAATAAAAGGCCAAACAAATCCTATAGTAAATGTGGTATGTTAAAGCCAGAAGCATTCAAAAGGAAAGTCATACAGAAACATAAACCCTAACCTTAACAAATATTTAAATAGCAATAAAATGTTTGAATTAAATATAATAATTACACCATGGTGTAATGGGTATGACTAAGAGGTACAAAGGGGAGATATAAGGAGGAGAAATGTCAAGAGAGGGAGAGAAGGGTAAAAAAAGAGACATAGAAGGATAAATATATAGAGAGAAATGAGGAGAAAATGAGAGAGGGGGAGATATAAAAATAATGAAATATATAAAATGATATATGAAGATAGGAAGAGAGAAGGAGATATATATGAATAAAGATATATGAAAGAACAAGATAGAGACATGCGTCAAACAATACAGATAAAGAGGTAGGAAGCTATGAACAAGGGTATAAAAGAGAGGAAAAAATAACAAAACTTAGTTTTATTTTTTAGAAGTTTAATTTTATTATTTTCAATTTAAATTATTTTAAAATTTTATTACCTTAAAACAACAATTCTTCAAAATATTCAATGATTGATATTAAAATAAATTAATATTTTATTTTCATAAATAATACTATTAATTTATCTTATACTAATTTAAATAAAAATATAATTTATTCACATCATAATTATAATTTAGAATTATATATTAATAAAATTAAATAAAAAATATATAAATATTATCTCAAATTTATAATATTTAATATTTATATTATAAAATAGAACATATAATACTAAATTACAATATAAAACAAATATATAAATTTTAATTAAAATTTATAAATTATTTTTAATAATTTAAATATCTAAATATATAACAATTTATTTGAATTCTTAAATTTTTAATTTTGACTTTTATTAAATCATAAAGACATGTAAGAACTTACAAACTTTTAATTAAAATTCTTATTTCTTTCTTTAAGATAAATGTTAATAATTTTTTAGGGATAGGGAGATAGCCAATATCATTATAAAATACTTATTTTGAAATATAATAAGTTAGACTTGGGTATCAATCTAAATATATAACAATTTATTTGAATTCTTAAATTTTTGATTTTTGACTTTGATTAAATCATAAAGACATGTTAAAACTTTCAAGCTTTTAATTAAAATTCTTATTTGTTTCTTTAAGATAAATGTCAATAATTTTATAGGGATGGGAAGATAGCCAATATCATTATATAATACTTATGTTGAAATATATTAAGTTAGACTTGGATATTTTTAATTTAGATTATTGAATTAAACTCTAAAAATATATAATTAAATTATAATTTTACTATTATCAATATATTTAATAAAATTCACAGAAAAAATAGATTTAATTATGAAAATTTGATATGTAAAAATTAAAATTCAATACATTTTATTATAAACATGAATCAATTAAAATATAAAATATAATACATTTGGTCACGAATATTATTGTCAATAAAGTTGCAATCAATAAATCCTACAATACCTTAAGAAGGTTGCAACTTTATTGTCAATATATTGAGGCTTTCACATTATTTGAAAAAATAAAAGATAATGTTAAAAAACATAAGATATTGTGCTCACCATACAAGTAAAATATAGTTCACTTAATTCTACAATATTAGAGTTGTTTGTGGGACAACTAAGAGTAATCTTGGGCTAGCTAGGTGTAGGGGAGTGATAAGAAATCATTATGGTCATTGTTTGGCAGCGGTGGTGCTTCCCTTGGGAATCTAGACTAACCACTTTGTTGAGGCAATAGTCACTATCTACATTACTAAACAAGAAAACAATAATGGGCTCTTAAGCTTTGCCAGGAGGGAGATTCAATGAACATAGTCAATTGCCTAAATGGTTCTTCTAGTCCCTCTTTGAATATTGACAATATCATTAGGGAAACTATTGAAATTATTAAGTCTATGAATAATTATAATATATTCCATGTCTATCATGAATCAACTAAGGTAGAAGATTCTATTGTGAATTTGGTTGTGAGGTGTGATGAGAGGATGACATGGAAGGGTAATGATAGGTTACCAAATGAGGTCCTATCATGCATTGATTATGACAAAATTAAGAGGAAGGAGCCATTTATTATTAATAGGAATGGAGGTACTAAGAGGTGATGGTTTTTTTATTACAATGTAGGAAAAAGAGAAAGCATGACATTTGTATTTATTTTTTCAAATTTTTGCATAGTTTCTGGGTTATTTTAAGAGCCATAGTTTTTGACAAGTCTTTACATTTTACTGCGAGTTTCTTGTATAAGAGATCTCTATTCACCAAGAACAAGATCATGGGGAGTCAATGCATGTTTCATGAACCTTCAAACTATAAAAATTGGAGACAAAGAATAAAGGTTTGGGAGATTCTAGAGAGGGGTGGTTTGACCACTTAAATGGAGAGACTACATGGTGGAAATGTGCAAGTTACCCAATTATTCCCGAGGAAGTGGAATGAAGGCATGCTACATGTTGACACTCAGAGTATCATCATAACTAGGAGCTAATTTCCAAGGTGATTGACATTCACAGAGACTATGAATTTTTAGAAGTTGTTATTGAGGGGTTTCCCAAAGAGCATGGTGAGAGTGAGGCTCTTGTTAAGCAAGAAGGTGAAACCTATTTTAAGCCCAATTGTATCAAGCAACTTTAGCATTTTTTTTCTATGTGCTATTATTTACTATGTTACTATTAATGAGAGATTTTCAAGGGTTTGTTCACACAATTTTGTCTTATTAAGCTACTTTTGGCATGATATTAAGATATCCATTATATTTTACCTTTACTCTTCCATGAATGCCAACATCAATGGGTTGAGGGAGAAAATTCTTTCCAATCCTCCACTATATGATAGCTTAATATTTCTCATTTGTGAGCACAATAAAGATCATTCTATTGGGAAATTTATTAATGTAAAGGGTGTGGAGGAAGATGAGGAGGAGTTCTCAAGTGATACTTAGGATCCCTCTCTAAACCTAACTGCCAAATCAAGGAGGAGTAGGCATAAGAGCTGATAAAGAAAATCGGTTGATTACATTTTGATTTCCTTTTCTCTCTATATTTTTTTTTGTTTTTGTTAGTGGTTGGTGTGATGTCCTTTTGTAGTTGACTTTTGTTTGATTGTTGGATTTGTCCTTTTTTGTCTAATGGGCTTAATGTCCAATCTTTAACATCTCTTTGTATAGGGTTTCAGGGGGTCTTCAAAACCTATTTTGTTAATAAAAAATGCTAGAGTTTTTTGTTACCTCACTCAAATCATCTTATAGAGCTGACAGTATCATATAAAGACCTTTTTCTCATTCTTTCTCATTTAAGTCATCATTTGTAAACAAATCTCACAAGGAATTTTTGGAAAGTCTAAAAAGAAAAAAAAAAACATTGGAAATGTTTACATGGACTGTACATGTCTTTGAGATTTAGAGAAAAAAAAAAGTTATTATAAATGCATGACATGTTTATAACTTTTCATGTTATAAAAAAATTTATAGTTTTGCTGAAAATAAATGAATTTTTTTCCTTAAAAAATTAGAATGAGCTAATAGAACTAATGAAAAATATGATCTATAAAATCATGCAGAATGAGAAAAAGATATAGACATTTGAAGTTGTATTTAATTTTTTAAATTATGTTCTTTGATTAGTTAATTTAATTGACAAATTGACATGAATGGATGCAATAGTATCCTGCATTTATTTTTATTGGTAAAAGGTCAAGGCCAATTATTTTATATTAATTAACTTAAAACATACAATGTCTCCATTCAATGTGGACACTAGTAGGAAAGAATGAAGAAGAGAACCTCCAGTCTTTCCCATGACATAGTCCACAATATAAAATATATAAGGCTTAAGGAGGCATACCTCTTCTTACTTAAACTACTTAGGGCATACCCTTGTTTAAGAAAGATGTAAAAACTTTAACTTTTGACACCCACTACATGATCAGTTACCATAATCTCAATAATCTCCCACTTGGAGACTAATCAAGCTCCACCCCAAAAAATCTCACACTTGGAGACTAAAACTAGACAATAATGTAGTATGTACAACACCCATTAGATAAAAGACTTTGTCGTGTATTACCTTCATGATCATTAGTAAAGAAGCACAATAGAAGATAAGCATGAAACCAACTTCTCCTTGGGGACTGCCTTCATTAACATCTCTATAGGATTTTCACTTCTGTAAATATTTTCAAGCTATAATTGGCCATCCTCTAGAATAGATGTTATAAATTGTACTTGAGTTGTATGTTATTTGTCCTTGAATGAAAAGCATAATTATTTGCAAGATTAATGGAACTCTGGCTATCACTGTCCAATGGATGATCTTCTTGCTTCTGACTCAATTCCTCTAGAAAACATTGTAACCAAATTATCTCCTTGCTAGCTTCCATAGTAGCTACATACTCAGCTTCAGTGGTTGAAAATGCATTAACCTTTTGTAATCTAGAAATCTAACTAATTGTAGTACCCCTATAGTAAAAACATGCCTTGTAGTAATCCTCCTTGTATCAATATCTCTTGCCAGATTAGAGTCAAAAAATCCACTCAAAGTAGTATTGGATCCTGTGAAACATAATGCCTTTGTAGTAGTACCATTCAAATATGGAAGAATCCATTTGACAACATTCCAATAATCCATATCCAGATTGCTCATATACCTACTAAAAACTCCCACTACATGAGAAATATCTAGCCTTGTGCATACCATTGCATACATTAGGCTGCCAACAACTAATGAATATAGAATGTTAGAAATTTTATCTACCTCTTCCTATGCCTTTGGGAACATTTCCTTAGTCAATTTGAAATGACTAGCCAAAGGTGTACTGACTAATTTTGTATCTTGCATATTAAATCTTTTCAACACCTTCTTTATAGACTCATTTTGGGACAAACTCAAGGTTTTATTTTTCCTCTCCTGTGTAATCCTTATACCAAGGATTTTCTTAGCACCACCTAAATCATTCATAGCAAATGATCTTGCTAATTTATGTTTAGTTTCATTTTTTTTTTGCAAATTAGACCCAAAAAAAAGCATGCCATCAACATAGAGTAACAAGATAATGTAATTCCCATTATCTAGCCTCTTAAAATTACATAGTGATTAGAATAAAATCTATGATAACCTTGTTCATCCATGAAACTATCAAATTTTAAATACCATTGTCCAAGTGACTATTTTAGGCCATACAAACTCTTCCTTAATCTATACACTGAATTCTCCTTACCCTTGACTTCATATCCCTTTGGTTGCTACATGAAAATTTCTTCCTCCAAATCTCCATAGAGAAAATATGTCTTGACATCTAGTTGTTCAAGATGCATGTCATCTACAATTACAAGAATTAGTACAATTCTTATTGAAGTCATTTTTACAATAGGGGAGAATATTTCATCAAAATCTATACCATTTTCTATACAAAACCCTTTACCACAAGTTTGGCCTTATCCCTTTTCTTTCCTCCATCTTCCTCCTTTAGCCTATAAACCTATTTGATAGGAAAAGATCTTTTTCCTTCAGGTAAAGGGACTAAGTCCCAATTCTTATTATTCAAGGAGTCCATCTCCTCTTTCATGCCCATCTTCCACTATTGTTTGGCATCCACTTGCATTACTTCTTCATATTCTTCTAGTTCATTAGAATCAGTCAATAAAATGGAATACAAATAAGGAGAAAACCTTTCAAGAGGTCTACTTGACCTTGTGTAATGTCTAACACTTACATGGGTTCTTGGGATAACCTTTTCTTGTTGATCATTAGGTACCAATGGATTTTCATTTTTAGGAGTCTTATCCAACACCACATATTCTTGTTTGACCTATTCATGTTTCTTTTCCCACAACTATTCTTTATACATGACCTTCTCATTGAATACAACATCTCTACTTCTAATTATTTTAAAATTCTCAAAATCCATTAATCGGTAACTGTAAGAATTTTCCTAAGGGCAAAATTCACCCAAGAACTAAGAACTCAAACACAAGCACAACTGTAGACCAAAAATGGAGAGAGTATGATCAGAATAACAATGTATTCAATAACTTGATGCATAAGAGTACACTAGGAGTGCCTGAATATAAAGGCTACAGGAGAGCTTCTAAAATGCATAGAAGTTAGCATCATGATGTGTCATAAAACCAAGCACATGTCCACCAGATATGGATTATCCTCCATTAAGCATGAAAGTAAGTGCAGTGATGAGAGGATAAGCCTAGAAGGGTGGGACACACAAATCAGTGTTGTAGACACCATGTGCTCAAATAGAGGTGCGAACTCATGTGTTGTCAACATGACAACTCACAAGGTTGCACAAACTCCTAAGTGTCTCATAATAACAATAATAAAATAATGCAATATAATTAAATAATGCATTAACCTAAGTAAACTTAAGTAAGTGTAAATAGTAAAGTACTAATTTACACCAACACCCCCCCTTAAGTGCAAGTTAGGGGAATGTGCTTAAGCTTCGAGCTAGGATGAAGATGCAAAATGGGTCCCAGCTACTAGGCCATGTTAGGTACCCAAGTACATAATGAAAATGCAATCTCCCATAAAGCGGGGAAAGAGGGAAAACCTCATGAGAAAAACCCTCCCCCAAAAAGAGAGATAAAGGAAGATGCATCGATGGATTGAGTAATTAAGACCCCCCCATTATGACATACATCTAGTATATACAAAAGAGAATAAGAGAAGGAAGAGAGACAGAATAGGTTCCCCCCCCCCCCCCCCCCCCCAAAAGAAGAATGCCAATAGGTGAAAGCTGCTCCGATGAAGAAGCTGGTCCAAGAATGTAGAATGGTGTTCCTCCCCTTAGGAAGAAATAATGCCCAAGGTACAGTCCTGAAGATGTGTGCTGGCCCTGAAACCTGCTCAAGTATCCCTGTACTGATGCTGAAGTTCACCCCTTCCAACTGTGCTGAAAAGAACGAATGCAAATTTGGCAAGGATGTCTGTTGAATCTATTCCAATGAACCATTTGTCTCCTCTACTGACAAAGAGGCCTCCTCTAATTGTTATTCATAAGGATCCACAATCATGCCAACCTATTCAGATTGATCATGTAGAGAATGGACATGAGGGTCAGAGTGAGCCCTCGCAACAACTGTAGAAGTATCATCATCAATGAGAAGATGTGTGTCCTCACGTCTGTCTCCCAAGTCAAATGAAGCTAGAGCTGGAAGACTAGATGTAGCATGCTGAGATGGACCTTTCACTATGGCAATGTAAGCATGTGGACTGGACTGATGTAACCTGTCACTGCAACTATCGACAAAACCCCACATATCTAAACCTATTGAAGCACTATCGCATGTGTCACTATCAGTTTCCACTGTGTAGGATGTGTCAAGAGGAGTAGAGGACAAGCTTGGTGAACTTTCCTCAAAGTGAACATCCTTCTCCACAAAAATCTTGTGTGTCTCTGGATCCATAAGTCTGTAAGCCTTCACATTGTCTTCATAACCAATAAAGGTACAAGGCCTAGGTGTCAGTGCCTTGCAACTCCTGCAAGAAAGGTTTGCCCATGCTGGAAAATCGAAGACTTTAAGGTGAATCACAACTAGTTTTCTGCCACACCATGCCTCAAAAGGAGTTTTTCCATCTAAGGCTGGATGAGGAGATATGTTAAGTATGTAAGTAGAACTGCTAATGGCTTCAACTTCAAGTGTAGGATCAAGAGACTTGGCCTTTATCATGCAACTTTCCATGGTCTTGAGAGTCCTAATCCTCATAGCTGCAACATCTGTCTTGTGTGAACTAAATGCTGGTGAGTTTTGAAGATCAATCCCCTCAATTCTGCAAAAGTTCTTAAGTCTTCTGTCTACATATCTATTCTCATTGTCCACTCTAAGTACCTTGATGGCTTTCCTTGACTTGTGTTCAACATGAGTCTTGAAGGCTTGAAGCTTGTGAACTACTTCATTCTTGTGATGAAGGAAAAAGACCAAGTGAATTTGGAAAAGTCATCAACAAATGCAAGTATGTAGTGGCCTTGGCTGACTGAAGTCACTGCAAACGGTCCTACTAATACCATGTGAACTAGCTTAAGAACAACTGGAGCTCGAGAAGACTTCCCTTTATCATACTTCTCCTTGAGATGCATGTCCACTAAACAAGATGAACACTCCCCCTTAGAAAAGTTGATGTTGGGTAGACCTTTGACCATGCATTTTGAGCAAAGTTGTTGAAGAGAGCGAAAGTCAAGGTGACCAAATCGCTCATGCCATAAGTTGTTGTTTGAATGTGAGTGAGTTAACAAGGCTTGAGAAGAACTCTTAGGCACAAAATGGGAGAAAGAATAAAGCCTCCTATCATCATTGACTTTCCCAACTGCTACCAATGAATCATCTTTGAGACTTCACACCATCACTAAATCGAGAAGGAACTCAACCTTATGACCATCTCCACGGTGAGTGATTTGGTAAACTGAAAGGAGATTGGAGCTTAGATTTGGAACATAGAGTACATCTTTGAATTCCCCATCTTCCATTTCTACATGTCCTTTCCCTTCAACTTCCATTTTGGTATCATGTCCCACGAAGATGTGTGGCACCTTTGACTGCTTCAATGAAGAAAAATCTTGCTTTGAAGAACCCATGTGGTAGGAGGCACCTGAGTCAAGTATCCATTCTGAAGAAGAATTTGAGTTGTCCATAAGTGCTTGACCTTTACCCTTTGAAGAGTTAGGAGTAAAATCCTTGGAAGTACCTGGCACTTGTATCTTATTCTTCTTGAGTAGATTTTCTAACTCAACGATTCTTTTTGTTTTGCTATGATGCTCATCATGATTTGGCTTTTTACAGTATGCACAAAAGATTTTTTCCTTCTTTTCATTACTTCCTTTCTTGTTTGAAGAAGAACCTCCTTGTAGAGAGGAGTCATGTTGTGTCTCAGATTGTGTTTTTTGCTTCCACTGCTTCTTCTTGTTGTTTCTTTTTCCCCCTTGACTAGATGTATGATCATTGCGAGCTACTAAGGCTTTGGTCTTAGATGACTTGAGAAGGCCAAAATCCACCAAGTGAGATTGTTCAACAATCAACATGTCTACAAATCCATCAAAGGAAGGTTTCTGGTAAGCAGATCCCATGGTCAACTTGTGAGTATTAAAACTCAAAACAAAGTTAGCATACTCAGTAGGTAGCTTCTTCAGGATGTGATGTATCAACCTATCATCCTTCATGAGATTTCCACAATCTTTCAGAAGTGCCCTATACTCATTGACTTTGATGATTGTTGGAATATTCAAATATGGAAAGAGTACTTATGAGAGGGGGGAGTGAATCATAAGTATCACACTTTAGCCAATAAAACTTTTAACTGAAAGTAAATTGCATGCATGTAAATACATCAAATAAACATGCAACCAAACACATGCATCAATAACTCATAACACTAGAATTTGGTAACCCAGAAAACCTCCAGGAATAAGAAGGTAAAATTGGGGTGGGGATGATACCCACAAAAATTACTGCAGCAATATTGTTCAACCACTTCTAATGGTCTGCCCTGTTAAAGGCTTTACACTGTGTCAATAGTGACCTGGTTAGAGGATTTACAAACACTTAACATGAAGTGACACCCTGTTAAAGGATTTAATCACGTAATTAAGGATTTACAAAATAGTTTTTAAGCTAGCCTATCACCATAGAATTTTCATTCTAATACAATTGCTAGAAAGTATTAGGTATAATGAACTTGATTGATTACAATCCTTGATTGCTAAATGCAGGCACCTGTTCTACTTTCTTTGATCTTGATCCTTTGTGATTTGATAACCCTCACTTCTAAAAATAGATTTCCTTGTGCACCCTTGTATATCCACTCATACATTTACAAATGAAATTTTGTCTTCCTTATTAAGACATTTGAGGATTTAGGGTTAGGTATGGATCTACGATCCATATTCAATCTCCATTTTTTGCTCATTATTTGCATTTATTCTATTGGTTACATGCCTTCATCATTTTTCTTATTGGATGCATGTGGATTTCATAGGAAAATTAAAAGATTCAATCTCATCATTAAATCCTTCAAGATTTACCTTGTGTTGGCTATAAAAATTGTTTGCATCATAGTTTGTGCAATTACAAACTCTTATGCTGATCTACTGAGTTAGTCAACTCCTGAATATTGCTGATACTGGGCACATACTGTTTCTTGGATAGCTCGACACCTTAACAAAACTATATCACTCAGCACCTTATATTACTTGGCACTTGTTAACACTCGACACCTTATGTTACTTGGCACTTATACATCACTCAGATCTTGATATTTGATCTTCACTCAGTATCTGATCTTCACTCGATATCTGAAAACTACTCGGCATATGAAGATCACTCGGCACTTGTTGTGACTCAGCATGCATGATGTACTCGGCTCCAATGTGGAATATGATTAAGTGTATTGGCACTCAAGTGTCAAAACCATTATGAGGTTAACAATCTCTCCCTTTGACATGAGTGACAAAAGCACTTAACTGACCTTATTTGTACATTTACTAATCTGATTGGTATATATAGAGTTTAAAGAAAACTTGATCAAAATTTGTAACTTACAATATATACCTCAAAATTTTATAACTCCCCTTGAGTTGATTGTGCCTTATCTGTATATCAAGCTCCTCCTTTATATATTTTCTCCTTTTATAACTTCCCCATTAATTTATCTCATAATATCTGTATCTCCCCCTATTATGTCTATTTTCTCCCCCTTTTTGACACTTATGTCAAAGAATGTTTAAGGGTTAAGACCATATTTAGCCAAAAATGTGTTTTTTACCTCCATAATCATCCTAAGAGCTGCATCCCAATTGTTTAAAGCAATTTCCAGTGACTTATGTCAGATGGAAGTCTCGCCAGCAAGATGAATAAGTCCATCTGATGTAGAAAGATTTGGGTCTTTCTTGAGAACAGTTTCAGCATATACCTACTCTTTATGGAGTATCTCTAAATGTGGGGTAATGGAGGACTGGAGCTATATTAATTTGGCCTTGATATTAGCCTCATCTACTGTTAGTACAGCTATTTCTTTGTGAGTTTGAAGCGATTGAGAAAAATGCTTCTCACTTTGAGCTGGATCATTTGGTAATTGCATGCTTGAAATGTTTAAATTTCTTTCCAAGCTCAATATCTTTTGGCTTTTTTCTTGTGTGAAGTATGAAAAATCACACAACTTTTTGTACAATGAGAATATATTCTCAAGTACCTTTTTCACTTTGTCAATAAGCTTAGCCAATTCAACTTGTGAAAGTGCAATTTGACTTGATATTTTCTCATTCACTTTCCCTTGAAATTTTCTTTCTGACCATTCCATAAGTTTTACATTTGTTTCTAGGTCTTCATTTTTCACCTGGTCAACAATATTTGTTAATTGCTCCATGATATGCTTTGACTCATCTGGTGATTGCAAATTGAAGGCATCCATAAAGATGTCCTTAATCTCATATAATGTTTGCTTATGTTTATACTCCTTCCTGAGTATCTCCGATCTTTTCCTTCTATTCAGTGCTTCCTACAACTCATTGATTTGATCAATGGTTATTGATTTTGAGTCATAGCTCAGTATGACTATTTCCTCATCTAATTTAGGGTCTCCATAGTGAAGTACCCTTGCAACTCTAGTAGTACTGGATGATGGTACAGATATTTGCAATGGCTGGTGTAAAGGAGTTCTCAAGGTAGGCAAATTTATTAATGTTTGTATTGCCTCCTGTTCTTTAGGGGTTTTCACTGTTTCCTCCTCCTTCTGTCTACCATGATCAATTATTGTAATTTGTGGAAGTGCACCTTGTGTTTGTGTTGTAGGATTAGATATAATAGTCTGTCCTGTTTGTTCTATTCCTTTTTCTACAGCTACACTTGGCTTCTGTCTTGTAGCATCAATTATGCTTGTTGGTATTTGGAATTGACTACTAGTAGTTGTAATAGAAGGTGGTTCTTGTGGATTCACCTTATCTTTTACTATATTTTCTACTAGTTTTTGCAATTCATCTATACTGACCAATACTGGATCTATACACAATATTTCTTGTTGTGTTGATTGGTCAAGAATTCTTTTTAGATCTTCTACAGTTAATGGATTGATATTTTGACCAGAAGTATCAGGAACATTAGTAATAGTTATAGTGTCTGCAGGTGAGATGGATGCTTGAGGAGGGCTAGGGGGTGGCAATTGTGTGTCTTGCACACTCTGATCTAGTTGCTGCTCTTGCTCAGTTGTTGCCATTACATCCTATTTTTGTGTCTCTTCCTCCTCTCCATCTTTTTCTTCTTCTTCTCTTTTCTTTTGTTCTTCTTCTTTCCCCTCTTCTTCTCTTTTCTTTTCTTCTTCTTCTTTCCTTTTTCTCCTCTCCTCTATTGGTACACCAACTTCTTCCTTGTATTCTTCCTCAAGAAAATTTCTTCCATGATTTCATTGTTCTTTGAAAAATCTCTTCCATCCTATTTTGGAGTATGAAGAATGCCCTGTATTTAGGTGTAAACCTGTTATTATGCCTTTTTACTGCATTCCTTACTTGTTCCCTAGTCAAATCTGGAAATACACTTGCTAGGGTTGATTGTCTCATCTCCTTCTCCATTTTCAAACAAAAATGTCATCTGTCTTCTACAATTTTTGACAGTTCTTTTGGCAATTGTCCATCTAGTTCAAGTGGAGTGTACTTGAACTGTGCCATCATTCCATAAACTATTTCTTCTATTCTATTCTATTCTTCTTTATTAAATTTACTGAAATCAACTTTATTTAAATTACTTTAAGTCACCACTTGCAATCTTTTTACATAAGGTATCAACTGATGAATTGCTTACCTTTTCAGTTTGATCTTCTTCATCAGTGTCAAGTTGAGCCACATACCTTCTTCTTTTCCTCATCTCTTCCTATGTTTCCTTGACTTGCATCTTCTTGGTAACTTCCTCTTTAGCCTTTTGAGTGGAGGCCCTTGTTGATGCTCGTGTTGTTGGCTTTTGAGGTGATGGCGTGGCAGCTTTCTTTGATCTGGGCTTGGCTGAAGGCTATTCTGTTGCCTTTCTCTTCTTTGGCTTAGCTTTGATTGGTGCTTCCTTGGCTTCTTCTTCCTCTGCACCTTCCTCCTTGTCTTCTCCAAGACCTTGTGTTAATTCCATTGGCCCTTGTTCTTACTCATCTTCATCATCACTGTCATCTTCTTCTTCTTCTGCTTCAGCCTCAATTTCTTTACCAAAATTCTTCTTAATCTTCTTTATTAATTTGTCTTTCTTCTTCAATGTGGAGGTAGTTTTTAGTTCCATGTTAATCTTTGATCTTACCACATCATAAATGCCAAAATGTGGAGCACTTTTATCTATTTCTTCTGCCAATAATGCAGTTATTACTACAGATGCCTCATCAATATTAATTTTATATCCAAATGGCCTTAGACATCTTACGCTTGGTATTACTGCTTGAATATAGGTAAAATCAATGTCAACTAAGAAACATATATCATTAGTATGTTTCTCCACTAAAGAAGTTAGTATCCTTGATCTTTGCTTCATGGATTTCTTGAAATCCTCAAAATAGCTTGTCATCAAGGTATCATAATTTTCTCCCATTTTTTCTATATATTCATTAATTTGGCCAATGATGGTTTTGTCATTCCTCCATACTACTTTTCCAAAAGAAGAAAACTCATTCTGAACATAAAAGAATATGCAAGCTAGGATTGCTCCAAATTTGCATTGAGTGCCCTTTGTTCTTCTTATGGCAGCTAGGTTTTCATTGATTTGTTGTAGTTGCAGTTCTACAAGATCATAAGTATGATCCTTTTTCACCAATTTGTAGCCTACATCTACTACAATGCATGGTACATTGTTGAGTCTACTGGATTGATAGAATTTATGGGCGATGACTCTAACAAAAAACTCAACTAGAAGATCTTGTATGGTATGAATTTTCATTCCTCTTTTGTTCCACTGTGCACCAGTATTCTTTTCAATGACCTCCTTTGATTCACTTCTCAGGGTTTTGTACCGATCTAGGGTTGGGTACCTTGTTACTCTATGTATGATTTCTTTAGTCAATTTGATGGGAATATCTTCTAACCACAAATTTCCACCATGAATTCTCTCAGTACAAGTCTAACCCATTTTGTTTTGAATACGATGGGAAAACTTTGAACTCGGGTCAAACCCTTTCTTTCAATGATTTTGAATTCTTCTTTCAAGACTCTGTCTACACACAGTTTATCATATGCTTTTCTAATTTCTATGTCTCCTAGAGCTCCTATCTTACAGTTGTAACATTTCCTCACTTCTTGAACCATTACAACTTTTGGGTGAATATGGGAGAGAGATCTGGCTGGGTCATTTTTGTAGGCAACTTCAGGAATAGGATAGAAATCAAGTTGCTTGACCTCATTTGAAACTAATTGCACTTCAAAAGACTCTTTTTCCTTGATTTTCTTTGAACTTGACGCTATTTATGAAAACTAGGATTTTTACAACAAAAGGATATGAAACTACGTAGCTCAGCACAAATGAAAATATGTTAAGATCGATGAAAAATGTGTTGAATGAGGTTGCAATCTGCTTGAAATGCTAGATTCTTTCTATGAAGTCGCTCAAATCTCTTTCTTCTCCTTTGCTTCTTGATCACAATAATATACCCTAATTTCATCGCATTAAATGCTCAACTGCCAACTCAATTTTTGAAGAAATTTTAACCTAACTCGGCTTCCACTATATTTCCTCTTTACTCAGCTTCCATTGGAGTTATCAAACTCAGCATCAGTTATCAGCTCGATCGCTGTTGGGAGCTCGACATCTATTTTAACTCAACATCCAAAGACAACTTGGCAACAACATTTAGTTTTTGTCTTGACATCTTGTTTCATGTAGATTTATACTTTGCTTAGCTTCTTTGTCTTGGGACTAATGTGTGATATAGCTTTGTATATCAGTCCTCTATACTTCTCATGCTTAGTTTGATGAAGTGTGATCACTTGACCCTTTGGGTGAAGTGATCCCTCCACTTGATGTGTTGCACTCATCTTTCTTTTTCCAAGTCTTATTCATTTGCCCCCTTGTCTTTTTGACATCAATCTTTTGTTTTCCTCTGTTATCTTCGATCTTGGGTGCCTTTGATCTTGTAGGACAATTTCTGCTGATATGACCAATTTTCAAACAACTGAAACATGTAGTTTGATTCAACCATCTTTTGTAGTTCCCTTTGAAATGTGTTCTTATGTAGTTCTGTGGTATATGTCCATATTCTTGGCAATAGTGACAACTGTACCTGGTGTTGTAATCCCAATGATAGTGACTTTCATTCCCTTCTATTTTTGCTAGTTAATTTGATATCCACATAGGTTTTGATCTACATTCAAATGCCCTATGTCCATACTTTTTGTAATTATAATAATATCCATCAAATCTCTAAGTCCTTGTGACATTGGATCTATAATTTTGTGCCATATGTCCTTGCATGTTGCACTTGTGAAAGAAACTTTTGGGTATGTTTGATTGATTGAATCTTCTACTCTTGCACACATTAGCTGTATGTCCCTTCTTATTACAGTAATGACAAGTGGGTTTTGAATTCTTACCTTTGTCACTTCTTTGTTCAGCATTCTTTGATGATTCCCCAACTTCAGTGCTATTGTATCCTAGTCCTGATGTATCATGGGCAAATTTTGGGAATTTCAGCAACTATTCAAAATACTTGATGGCTTCACTTGATTTATTGAGATTCTCTGCTACCTCTTTTTCTCTGTTCAATTCATTCTGCATTTTTTCATTCTGCATCTTCAAAGTAGAGATCTCAATATCTTTTACATTGAATTCATGATGAAGGTTCATCATTTGGGCAAGTGTATCGATCTGCATGTTTGAGATCCTTGTCAATTCAGTACATTTTTCTTCAAGTTTGTTTGCAAGATTTCTTTTGTCATTTTTCAACATCACTTTATCTTCAACTGCTCTTTTCTTGTTTCAGTAATTTCACATATCATTATGGCCTGTGATTCATGTTCCATCTTGAGAGATCTTATCTCATCTGCTTGAACTTTGTTTTTCTCCATTAATTCTACTATTGCTGCATCAAACTCTTTTGTATCTCCATTGGAAAATATGTTGTTGGTATCAATCTCCTTGTAGTGTATATCATTTTCAGCTATGGCTAGATCCTTCCTTTTTTTTAATGAATTTCTCAACTTGTTTCTAAATTCCTCCAAGCTATGCAGAGCAAGTTGCACATCTATCACCTGATTTTCAATGATCTTTCCAAGTTTGAAAGCTTCCATCTTTAGATCTTTTCCTCCAAGCTGTTAGGCTTTTCCTTATGAGAACCTGGATTTTCTCTAATACCAATTGTTGGAATTTTCAAATATGGAAAGAGTACTTATGAGAGGGGGCGGGGGTGGGGGTGAATCATAAGTATCACACTTTAGCCAATAAAAATTTTAACTGAAAGTAAATTGCATGCATGTAAATATATCAAATAAACATGTAACTAAACACATGCATCAATAACTCATAACACTAGAATTTGGTAACCCAGAAACCCTCTAGGAATAAGAAGGTAAAATTGAGGTGGGGATGATACCCACAAAAATTACTATAGTAATATTGTTCAACCACTTTTGATGGTCTACCCTATTAAAGGCTTTACACTATGTCAATAGTGACCTCGTTAGAGGATTTACAAACACTTAACATGAAGTGTCACCCTGTTAAAGGATTTAATCACCTAATTAAGGATTTACAAACTAGCTATTAAGCTAATCTATCACCATAGGATTTTCATTCTAATACAATTGCTAGAAAGTATTAGGTATAATGAACCTGATTGATTACAATCCTTGATTGCTGAATGCAGGCACCTGTTCTACTTTCTCTAATCTTGATCCTTTGTGATCTGATAACCCTCGCTTCTGAAAATAGATTTCCCTATGCACCCTTGTATATCCACTCATACATTTACAAATGAAATTTTGTCTTCCTTATAAAGACATTTGAGGATTTAGGGTTAGGTATGGATCTACGATCCATATTCAATCTCCATTTTTTGCTCATTATTTGCATTTATTCTATTGGTTGCATGCCTTCATCATTTTTCTTATTGGCTGCATGTGGATTGCATAGGAAAATTAAAAGATTCGATCTCATCATTAAATCCTTCAAAGATTTACCTTATGTCGGCTGTAAAAATTGTTTGCATCATAGTTTGTGCAATTACAAACTCTTATGTTGATCTACTGAGTTACTCGGCTCCTGAAGTATTGCCAATACTCGGCACATGTTGTTTCCTGAAAAGCTCGGTACCTTAACAAAACTGTATCACTTGGCACCTTATATTACTCAGCATTTGTTAACACTCGGCACCTTATGTTACTCGGCACTTATACTTCACTCAGTATCTTAGTATCTGATCTTCACTCGGTATCTAATCTTCAATCAGTATCTGATCTTCACTCGGTATCTGAAAACTACTTAGCATATGAAGATCACTCGGCACTTGTTGTGACTCAACATACATGATGTACTCGGGTCCAATGTGGAATATGATTAAGTGTGTTGGCACTCAAGTGTCAAAACTGTTATGAGGTTAACAATGATATAATCCTAAATTATGTCATAATTCTTAGGATCTAAGAGAAGTAGATCATCCTCAATCTAAAATCCCTTTTCTTCATCCACTTTACCATACAACTGTTCAAGTTTGTCCCAAGCTTCCTTAGATTCTAAAAAATTTTTAATGTGGAAGAGAAGATCACTATGTACACAACTCCTAATTACACCAAAAGCTTGTTGGTCATGAATTGTCCAATCAATGAGTTCTTTAGCATCAATAGGTTTGGTAATTGTACCATCAACATACAAACTATATCCTTTTTCCATTAATCTACTCCATGCAATATCTTTCCAAGTAGCATAGTTGCGTGAGGTTAGAGGAGGACATTTAAAACCCATGATGTAGAAATGAAAGAGAAAAAAAAAGAGAGACACCAAAAACATAGTACACACCCCCCCTTTTCACTCAATCAAAAGACCCCCCCAAAAAAGATGCTTTGGCACTTTATAAGTAGTGCGTTTACAATGAGCCACTTGTCAAAATGATCAAAGTAGTCTTTCTAATTTTTCTTTTACAACTTCCTTATGAGGCTTAAATCTATCACTTAAGCACTGTAGCTTAGTTTTACAACAATTCTGAAAAAGAATAAAGCTTTACAATGCCAAAGAAGGCCTAATTCTGAAAGTGAGAAATTTTTCCACACAACCCTAGAATCTAACTTTAGATCTAGAAAGTAGACAAAAAAATACACACTTTCAAAAAAAATAGAACCTGAAAAGGTGACCAGATGTGCTCGTACAGAGCTTCTAAAGTTGCAAAAGGCAGGATTATGTAGGTACAATCACCAAAAAAAGAAATTTCTACAAAATTAGTGTACCAAAACCAAAAAAAAAACTACCACTGGAAAGTTCAAGAAATTCTACCTGATTTCAAAAAAAAATTGCACCTAAATTAGAGTTCGGATGACCAAGTTATGAGCTCGCAAAGTCAGGCTACCAAACTGAAAAGCAATCTGGAGAGGGGTCTGGAGGAGAAACTATGATGCTAAATTTGATGGTGAAATAGCCATCAAAGCTGTTTTAAAATTCCCTAAAATGACATCCACATGGGCGTCAAATTTAACACACTAAATTGATGACATTAGCAAGAAAAACTGACTCTGGGATGATGTGGCAGGCCTGTCATATCCGTACTATATGAATGACACGTGTCTGTACGACCTACTGATGTGTCACTACCAGATTCCATGTGGCATGTGGTAGTTTCGAGCTTACATGTGTGGATGATGTGTGTTAAGTCAGCAGTGCTGACATGGGTGCCGATGACGTGGAGCTGCGTGGCACTTCAGTCGATGTGGTAGAGTGACTGTGTGAGGTCATGCAGGACCACGGATCTAACTGGGAAAAATGACATGGTTGCCGGCATTGGTGAGCAACGGTACCTGGAAATATCTATGCGGATGTTGTCGAACTGTGGGTTGATTTTCCCACATGCACTGCATTTTGGATTGCGCAATTGTTTAAAAACAAATTGCGATAGTTTGCAATGCAAAAGTGGTGGGTTGGAGAAAGTAAGGATGTCGGTAGAGGCTCCATCGGTATTGTCTCACCAAATTTTCAACAGTTGCATTCTCTCAAAATTTGAATGGCCAGTGCATAATTTTGCAGGATCTGAGGCGTGATTAAACTCGCAAAAATTATAAATAATTCTGAGATAATAAACTTGTGAGAATAAATAAAATAATTCCACCACAAATGTGCAATACGGGATCTGACAGCCCGTATTGCAAAAAAAATTTTCTCTGATGGACTATATAAATGAGATCTGAAAATTTCAAAAAATAAATTCAAAAATTACAGAGAATTATAGATCTGAAAATTAATAATTAGATCAATAAAAATGATCATACCCAATTGCAAATCGGTGCCTTCAGGTGCTGGATTGCAAAAAAAAAAATTGCCTCATGGTTGACTATGGGCCAAGGTAGGCATGCTTATAGTCAATTTTCACTGGTTCAGTGTTTTGGATGCAATGGAGAGGTCAGATCTGGTGTTGGATGCTCCCAATTTTTGCAGCACTCCAGATTCAGGCTCAGGTGATGAAGCAAGAGGTATTGAACAAATTGTGCTGAGAAAATCTCCAAGCTCTGATACCATGTAAGAATTTTCCTAAGGGCAAAATTCACCCAAGAACTAAGAACTCAAATACAAGCACAACTGTAGATCAAAAATGGAGAGAGTATGATCAGAATAATAATGTATTCAATAACTTGATGCATAAGAGTACACTAGGAGTTCCTAAATATAAAGGCTATAGGAGAGCTTCTAGAATGCATAGAAGTTAGCATCATGATGTGTCATACAACCAAGCACATGTCCACCAGATATGGATTATCCTCCATTAAGCATGAAAGTAAGTGCACCGATGAGAGGATAAGCCTAGAAGGGTGGGACACACAAATCAGTGTTGTAGACACCATATGCTCAAATAGAGGTGCAAACTCCTATGTTGTCAACATGACAACTCACAAGGTTGCACAAACTCCTAAGTGTCTCATAATAAAAATAATAAAATAATGCATTAACCTAAGTAAACTTAAGTAAGTGTAAATAGTAAAGTACTAATTTACACCAATAGTAACCATAGTCATCTACTCCATATCCAATGAAGGTAAATTTTAGAGATTTAGCATCAAGCTTGGTTCTATTTTCTTTATCAACATGGACAAAAGCTTCCCAACCAAAAGTTTTCATAAATGAATATTTTACCTTTTTTCCAATCCATGCTTCCTTTGGAATACCACCATCCAAAGGGGTTGAAGGTCCTCTATTTATAAAATAGACAATAGTGTTTACAACATCTGCTCAGAAATGAAGGGGGAAACCAACATGCAATCTCATGTTGCTTTCATGTTCCATGATTGTCCTATTCATTCTTTTTGATACCCCATTTTCTTGTGGGGTTCCTAGAACTATCATCTGCCTTTGAATTCCATTAATAGAACAATAATCTTCAAATTCAATGCTACAATACTCACCTCCATTTTCAAATCTAAGACAATTCAACTTGTTTCTTATCTCATTTTCAACCAAATCTTTCCATTTCTTAAATGTTTCAAAAACATCATATTTTTGTTTCAGGAAATATACCCACATTTTCTTGGTTGAATCATCCATCAAGAGATGATACTTGAACTAGTCTCCATACATATAAATGCACCGACTCTAACTTCTCACTCTTCTTTTCTTTCCCAACTATGAGAAATCTAACTTTTTATATTTTTCATAAACACAATTTTCACAAAACTCTAAATCGATATTTTGCAGTCCTAACAATAGATTTTTAGAGTGAAGAATTTTCATCCCCTTCTCACTCATGTGCCCAAGCCTATGGTGCCACATTTTTGAATCGGTTCTTGCAACATCTATAGTAGATTTCCTTGCATTGACATTATTAGTAGTAGCTAAGGTAGAATAAGTGTTACCAATACATAGATATAATGTGTGTACTTTCACACCTTTTAGCTACTACTAATGAACCTTTAGTGACCTTCCAAATTTTGTCTGAAAACATGACTATGCAACCTTCACTACCCAATTGTCCTACATAATTAAATTTCTTCTTAAAATAGGGACATGCCTTACCTCCTGTAGTATCTAGTCATTTCTATTTGGAAAATTGATCTTTATTTTTCCTTTTCCAAGAATAGGATAGGGCTCATCATCACCCAAATATACTCACCCAAAATCACCTTGAACATAATCTTGAAAATATTTACTATATGGTGTAGCATGGAATGAAGCCCTAGAATATATTACCTAGGAATCACTAACATTATCCAAACATAATATTAAAGCATCTTGTAAAGTATTACTTGCAACATTAGCTTCCTTACTATCATCTTCATTTTTGTCTCCTTGTTTGTTTTTTTGAGACCAATAGTCTTTCTTTAGGTGACCAAGCTTTCCACAGTGCCAACAATCTTTCTTTCCTTTAGATTGAGAATGTGCTTTCTTTGACTTCTCATGTGAAGGCCATTTTCCTTTTTCCCCTTTTCTTCGTCTGTTCTCCATGTTTAAAGTAGAACCTGATTAGGTTAAAGTTTCATGTGTGCTTTTCTGTCATATTTCCTCTCTTAGGATAACACCAACAACTTCATCAAATTTCAAAATATTTGAACTAGAGATATAGTTACTTACAACAATAACCAAGCTATTCCATCTTTCTAGAAAATCACATAAGATTAAGAGATCCCTAACCTCTTCATTGAATGGAATTTGTATGGATGAAAATTGACTGGTGACTATGTTAAATTCATTTAAATGATTCCTAGAGATCCTCCCTTACCCATTTTCATATTAAACAAACAATTCATAAGAAATATCATATTTGAAGCTAAGTGTTTCTCATATAACTTAGCCAATATTTCCATCATCTCTGCTATCATTTTTTCCTTTGATATGTTGAAACTTGCAGATGGTGCAAGGCATAATCAAATAGATCCCAATACCTTCCTATCCAAGATATCCCAATATTCATCTATGATAGTTCCCTATTTCTTGGATTTTCCTTCTAATGGACTCTATAGATCCTTTTAATATAGATAATCATCCATCTACATTTCCCATAATTAGAAATTCTAGCCATTAAAATTTTCAATATTAAATCTAGAATCCTCCATTGCTCCCACTCAAATATGAAAGTCTTGTCAATCTACAACAACAAACCTTACTTTGATACAAATTGTTAGGGTTTGACATATCAAGAAAAACATAAGAATAAATAGTTATATATAGAAATAAAAGAAGAATACAAATGAACATAGATAACATACAGATTTAATGTGGTTTACCCCAAAACTTAGGCTACATTCACCTACACAACCTTCAACCTTTCTATTATCTAGCAAAAATGTACACTAGTGTTACCATGCATCGTACATCTCAACTTCTTATAACAACATTTTAGCAAAACCTCTAAAATAACCATTTTAGGGTTTTACAATGCCAATTTTTTCCCCCAAAAGAATACAATTTTTTTACCACTCCATGCCGACCGAAGATTTAGGGCTACTGGCCCTCACCTCCAATAACAACATGAGTGGTCTCCACAATATCAATAGACACTACATGATCACTCACTACAATATCAACAGGTCCACACTCCCATCTTCTACAAACTTAAAGTCAAAATCCTTAAGCTAGGTGCATTCAGGCCGAGGGGAGATACGAGGAATAGGTGAAGAGCTTATCGAGTAGGGTGGGGGGGTTGAATAGTTTTAATTAGAGATATAATGATTTGAGGAGAATCAGATAATAAATCATTTTTATAGGATATGTTTGTGCTAATATTTGGAGAAGGGGAGTGTGTGGGGGAAAAAGTTTGGAATCAAGATCCTAAGTATTTATGTTTGACAAGGGAATTGTCTTTTTGTATTACTGCAAGGGAATTTGATGTTCTTGAGAATAAATCCTCCATTTTCTATGAAGTTGATGTCTAGGACTAATTTTTGAAATAGAAATTTCAAATATTCCATTTTAATAAAGGAAACTATGTATAATTACTCTTTTAGCTTAGATTTTTTTTAAAATGTTGTTTGTATTGACTTCATCATTGAAAATTGGGTTGAGATTATAGATTGAGTTGTTTGAAATAATTTTAAGTGGTTTGAGTTTCTTGGTAATAAAAACCCTAACAAAGATTTTCAAGTTTCTTGAAGAGACAAATTTCTCTATTAAACCCTCATACCCACCTAAAATATCTCTAATTTAAAATATAATCTTTCTATTCAATAATTCAATAGGGAAATTTGGAATCCAAAGGAGAACAAAGGGAGAGTTGTATTTAGAAACATTAAAATTAGGGTACTAGTTGAAGAAATTAACTTGCATACATTTACAATAAATGGGTGCTCCAGACAACAATCTATTTCTAAATTTTTTATTTTTACATTCAATATATGCAAATCTACTGTCAAGGTTTATGGTACTTACCTAACCATCAAATTTTATTTCAATCTAGTTAGAGAAATTGAATTCTTTTAATGTAGCTACCATCCCAAAAGGGGAAGAGACAATTATTTTTACAAATTTCCCAAAGGTCGTTCAAGTAGATACTATTGGTAATAAGAATGTCCATTTTTGAGCTTGGGTTAGAGGTAGGAATGAGAGTTTCCTTCCTTATTTTTGTCTCATGACTGTAGAGATTTAGAAATTTATGATAAGGGTTTTTGCATATGTTGAAATTAAGGAGGACTCTATTTACCTCTTTAGTGAACTTCAAATTTTTTCCTTAGACAAATTTATTCAAGGTTGTCAAGTGGCACTACACCCATGACCAAGTTCCTACCATGTTGAATATTCTAACCTTGATTACAAAAGAACAAGAAATCTTAGGTGCTTCCTCTTTAGAGTTTCCATTGGATAGGGTAGTGAAGGAATTATTTATTGCGAATCCATATTTGATTTTTTCAAAAAATCCTTTCTTCTTGCTTAAGTCACAGGGTCGCATTTTGTATTTAATTGATGAGTGCTACTTTTCTTTTCACTTGCAAGTAACATTTTTTTTGTTATTAATAGTATTGTACATTTGATAGTAACTAATAATTAGAATTGAAGTGAGAAAAATCTATAACTTTTGACATTGAAAATATTAAGAAACATTTATGATTTGTGAATATAACTTTTGATCAAAGACTTAAAACTCGTTGCCACAAATGTATCACTAAGAATTTTTTCTTACTTGTCATTCCTCCTTATCAAATCATTCATTGCATCCCATAAAAAAAATTCATTCATGACACTTTAAAATAAAAATGAGAGCTACAAGTAGTAATAATGGGAATCAAAGTAAGAAAAATAAAAGCAATAAGGAAAAACTATAACACAATATTGTTTATAGGCTAACACTATTTATTAATGTTAGTGTAGTTGTATTGTCTTATGTTTCCTTCATGTTGAATTGGCTTATCAATATTTGTGCGTTATGTAATATTTTGGTTGTTTTTATTAATGAAATTTTCTTACAATAAAAAAATATAAACCAAAATAATATAATATCAAAAGACAAGAATCAAAATTGGAAAAAAGAAAAGAATAAAAATATTCAAATTAGAAAAGGAAGAAAACAATGGAATTGCATGAACTTGTCCCTCCATTTCCCAAACTAATTGAGCAGTTTTTGTTCAACCATGACACCTTAAAATCTTAGAAAATTCAAAGAAATGGTAAGAATAAATACAAAAGTTTATAACAAGTGACAAATATAGATTCTTTCTAGCCTTGGAATGTGGACACACTTTTCTTTCATTTAAGTGTAGTAACATTAAATCTCTTTTTAGTTACACATTCCAAAATATTTACAACTCAAAAAATCTACTTTTATTAAAGTGCCATTATGAAATACTCTTCCCTTTTGTCTATCATTGTAGATTATGTTGTTAAACTTCAACAGACTCTTTTTGAGTGCATATTTTAAGTTTTATTTGATGATAAAATATTTTAATATATGGATTATTTGATTATTACATGATAGTTTGAATAGTAACATGATTAATTGCATATGATAATGATATATTATCTCATTTAAGTTGACAATTACACTTATACTCTATTGGAAGGTACAAGTAGAATAATTGTTATGTTGTCATTGATGTCAAACCTTATTGGTGAGACAGTTGCTACCTAAGTAGAGTGCCATATCAAGATGATTTATGATGATGATTTGAGAAGAAGAGATAATAAGAAGACCTAGTGGAAAGGTCACATTATGTGGAACTATAATGGGCACTTGTTGGATTTTGACAAGATAATGTGTTGTTTAATCATAACACTAAGTGGAGAAAATGGTTGAGTTAAAGGCTAGTTGAGATGATCAATGGAAGACCAAATGCATAGGATAAGCCAAGAAACAAAGTAGAAGATTAAGGAACTTATAGTTGAACCCAAGTTATGCCAGTGTCACCCAAGTAAACAGTAGAATTTTAGAAAATATAGTGTCAACCATGTAAGAATGAGTATCAAAAAAGTCAAACCAAGTGAAGACAATATAAGCTAAGCAAGAAATCTTAGTGATGACTGAGGATGAGAAAAATAGTATTGACTGAGTGTCAACATTTGATAGTTTGTGAAGGAATTGAGATTCCTAGTCAACACAGTTAAAATTTTGGATTAGTGAAAGTGTGTGAAGGATAAGTATTGCAGAGCTAGAGAATTTAATATTTGAGAAACCACACTTAAGCATTCCTATGCATGGATTCCAAGAGATGTTTTGAGAAGTATCTAGAAGTAGAAAGAATAATCTAAATGATAGAAGGATTTGATAAATTTGACCTAATCCTAAAATCAACGGTGATGCTTAAGTAGAAAAAGATCAAAGATACCTACTTAAGGAGGCATAAGGATTAACCTAGAGAGGTTAATAGTTGTTAATATTGTTGAATGGAGAACTAGAGACAAAGGTTGTAAAGGAGTAGAGAAGAGGTGAAGAGTGATTTCTTGAAGGATCTTCCAAGGAGATCAGATATTGGAAATGGAGACATGAATAGAGTTCAGTCAATGACTTACCAAATGAGCTACATTGTGAGTTATATATATCTATCAAATCAACTTGTTGTTACTTTTTAACTATTGTATCAGTTAAAATTATTTAATCAAGGTTGACCTAATAGTCATTTGTAAATCCTTTGATCAAGGTAACATTCTAATAGAATGTTCTTAAGTCCTCTGACAAGGCAACTTCTAATAGGGTCATTAAATCCTTTAATAGGGTCTCACATAACAATTTTTCCTACAAACTTTAACAGGGTTGGATCCTAACATAGCCCACTTCAAAAGAGTGAAAATTTGGTAGCATGTTACTAGTAGTTTTTCCCAAATTGGGTTCCCATGTTAAATTCAGGTTTCATACTTTTGTGAATTTTGTTTGAGATTTTTTACTATTTAATGCTTTACATTATGCAAGTTAGTTACTATTAGGACAATAGACTACAATTTTATGTTACTAATATTTTTTTATAGAGACCGAACTGCTTAAGGACTAGATACAATTTCTTTGAAGTATTCATATTTTAATTAGTACATTTGGACCCAAGGGTAACTAATTTTCCCTCCTCTCAGTTATTCTAATTATTCTAACAATTAGTATCAGAGCTTTGGTTTTTGTAAAGAAAAGTTTCAACAGACTTAAAGCTAAACATCAAGCTTTACAGAAAGGAGGCACCCAAGTTGAACAAGGAAACTTTCCTTGTATGAAAAATCTTAATGAAGTTACATATTACTAGAATTGGAGATTCAGTGGTATACTACTTGGATTATGAGTACATAGTAGTATCAACACCTATAATAGCCTTGTAGATAAAAGAGAAATAAGAGCATAATCAAGAAATGTTGAAGATTACATCTACCTTAAGATACTTAGAATTTGATCAGATAAAGGAATTCAAAACTATAGTGAATATGTGGGAAAACTTGATAAAGATCCATGGAGGACATAAAAATGCATTAAGAGAAAAATCATAAAGCTTGAGAGGAAAGTTTGTTGACATGAAGATGGAGGGGGTTTATTGTAATTGACTCACAATATCATAATTGGATATAATAGAAGTATTGGTTTTCTTAGAAGACAAATCTTGTTTAGAATCTTCCACCTTAAGGACAACCTTAGGTTGCCCTCTAGTAACAATTTTTAATGTCTCACCATGAGCTGAATAGAGATCCACTACTCTAAGTGAAACCATAGGTCTATTATTATCAGAGGGATCACAAGTCCTCAAGATTACCTTACGCCTTTCATCATCCGTGTCATAGTTAGGCTCTTCATTAGATTTGGGCCCCATCATGTAGACATTTGAAATGTCCCTTTTCTGATTTTACATGATATTTCCAACCTTTAATCAGATCTTTAAGATCAAACAACTAATATCACAAAGATCCTCCAAATTTCTCAAGAAACCCCAAATCGGGTATGCCAGAAATTGTGCCAAAAGCTTCACAGCTTCACCAATTACTAATAAATCTGAAAATGGAAATTTTTATAGAACTTTCAGCAGCATAACAGCCTACAAATTGACATTTCCAGATCCGTATAGCCTTTACACAACAGCTCAAAAATGTAGGACCAAAACTATGCTCATCGGGCTCCCGAAATAGCACAAAATATGCCCGGAAACACCACAAGAACACTAATAATCTATCTCAGAAGTTTAATCACATCCCAATATGTATATTCAGATCTATTTTAATAGCTTAAAGTCTAAAATACAGCAGCAACCAAAACTGATATGAAATACTCAACCGGAAACACCAAACTCTTACAAAAATACACCCGGAAACTCACAAATCTGCACTGTTCAGCACAAAGGCAAACTCTGTATGAGCATGCACATGGAATGGCTTCAAACTCCCGTCCTTAGCCTTCCTGGAAACCTGCAAACTCCCGTTCTTGGGTCTCCCTGGAAACCTGCAAACTCCCGTTCTTGGGTCTCCTTCTCCACAGGTTTGGCAGCCTCTGAAGAATAACAAAGAATGAGCGAAAATCAAGTCTGGAATCCCCCCAAAATGCCTCCAAACCTCTTTAAAAAGGGAATAACTGTAACTCACGTCCAAGAGAGGTTAATGAAACATATTTTAATAATAATTATCATTTATTAGTCCAACGGTTTCCAAAGATTAACTCCCTTTTTCCGAAACTTCACTTTCTTGGGCCTGCCTGCCTTAGCAAAGATTTTCTTTTTTTTAAATTATTTGAAAAGGGGACATGACAAGTCCTCCCCTCCCAATCATTGCTTGTCCTCAAGCAATGGCTGAACAATAAACCAATCAATCCACCTGGATCCCAAATGTAGTCATGAACTATACTACTACCAATTAACATAGGCTCCTGCAATATCCTTTGCAATATGACCAAGAGGAATCCATAATCAAATTGACAATTATAGCTCAACCAAACTCCAAAATCACCACTACCACAAACAAAAACCCATGAGGCACAAACTCTTAGAACATCAGAACCCAAGTAAAGTGGACAAATCAAACTACCAACACAGTAAATACCATCAACGCATCCCACTGGCCTATATGGAATGTACAATCCAACTCTGAAACAATGGTGAACCCTCTTGAATGAAACTGTACCAAGTATGGAGAATCCACACACTGTACAACTCCTGCAGTCAACACAACTCTGCAAATCCTCGGCCACTATCTCATAACCATAACTCCCATACACTGCTGATGGTGAAAAGACATTACAAGATAAAGAGTAAGAAATGGAATCCAAACCAAATTTGTCTACCATCAACTCCTCAGCACAAGGATCAAATGCTAACTGATGTACATACCCTGCAATATAATGTTGATAAAAAAAACCAACCTCAGTCAACAGCTCACCATGAAGAAGTGATACAACCCACTGTGACTGATCACCAGCTAAGTCAAGAGATGTCATAGCCAAAGGAGTAGAATCAATAACAACACCTGCTGAAGCATCACTCTGAAACTCCTGCTCTAAGTCATGTATTATCAAGCTGTCAACTGTAGAACCTATCGCCATGTCATGCCCATCACAACTCTCATCTTGAGGCATCAAATTGTCCCATAACTGATGATAAGCACTAGGAACCAAAGTACATCTCTGTATCATCATCTCATCAACATGGTCATCAAAGGTAGATAGATGAGCATACCTCACAGTGTAATGCCGATAGAATGCACCAATCTCAGTCAGTGGCTCAGACTGCAATCCAGATGTAACTAACTGCAATCGATCATTAACCAAATTGGAACTGACTACTACCTCTGAAGACATTGTGAAGGGAGTAGTATTACTAGTAGGAACCATGCCAACTATCAGCTCACCAATGTCACACATGGTCTTTGATACAACATCTCTAGTCTTCGTGCCATTAGTACTAGAGGTCACCACCATGTCAGGCATACAAAAATCTGCTACAACACCCAACTCAATTGAACCTAACTCTAGTGGGAATGAACCTGATATTCCAATGTTAGTATCAAGAATGGATGCATCCCCATCTCCACTGTCTCTGACAATCTCGGCCATGGACATCCTCGGATCACCAAACACCACTGCTTGTGACTGTATAGAATCAGGTGAAGACTGTAGTCGCTCTAACTCCATGGTCACCTTAGCCAAATGAAACTGTGACTCCTTGAAAGCCAACTGTGTACTCTCAAGAATCTCAGAAGTCACCACAAGCTGCTCAGTAATCTCACTCACCTCATCTTCCTTGGCCAACAATGCATCATATGCTGTACTGCCCCACTTCATAAGATAATCTCTGTCGGCTACCAACTGCATATAATCCTGTCTCAGAATCTGGATAGCCTCCCATAAAGAGTGGAACTCTGTCAAGGAAAGATAACTGCCTCCCTGCTCATCACTAGTAGGAGAACCCCATCCATAAACTGCTAACAACTGACGAGCAGCATCGAAATGCTGGCAAGTGATAGCAATGTCTTGGTCACTAACTCTCAACTGATTAGACACATGATGGCACTGGCTTGACTGTCTCCTACAAACCTCCTCTGATGCACTGTCTAAAGGAGTATCCTCAAAGTTACTAGTCTCTAGAGTATTACCATCCATATCCTGTGAATCAAATCTAAAACTCATATCAACATACAGAGTATCAAAAACATTAGCATTTCTGTCCAACTCCTCTATACCCAAGGAAACTAAGTCTTCAAAATTGCCCATTGCATCCTTCTGGATGTCATCAATGCCAATATGATCCTGGGACTCATCTATACACACTGCCAAATATGAAATATCATCAACACATTCCAACAAGTATGGCCGACTGGATATATGAACAAGGCCCAACATTGGTGTATAAAAACTAATACCAACATCAGACAAGATACTGGCACAAGAAAAGACAACACCATGTAATCTGCTAATCAAATCCATGATAGCACCCAAACAAACACTGCTACCAAAAAGTGTTAAAGATATCCAGTCAACTGAATCCCAAATGCCAATATAACAATCTCGAGTCCATATCCGTAAACTAGAATCAAATGGTAACTCAAGCAAACTCCTCACCTGAGTAATATGACCAATACCAACTAACTCCACATACCTGTCATGATGAGATAATGAAGTCACAATACTATCTTGGTTCACCTTCAGCTGGCTGGACAAATCATGTGAAGTACTACCAGCCTCAACCTCATGTGATGAAGCATCTAACTGTGCCTGGTACTCTTTCTCAGCAAAGTCATGAATGCTCAATGTCTGCTCATCTCTACCAGGTATCTCACCATCCTGCACAACAACATCCTCATAATCATCATCTGAACCCACTACACTGTTGTCACTGCCTGTTGTAACTATACCATCCTGAATACCTGTGGCATCACCCTTTGACAACCTGTAAACAATTGTCTCAATTTGAGTATCAAGTTGACCGTTACTATCAATCTGTGTAATATCCTTTCCCACCACCTCCTGTGGCAGAGTAGAATCTGAGACCTCTACCTGGCTATCAGCTAGTTTCTCAAACTCCTCATGCAAGTTCTTGGAAATTGTGTCATCTGTCCTGTGAGAAAATCTGCCAAATAGAAATCCAGTCAACTTATCCACCTTAGCTGGGTCAGATAACATGTCATTTATACGGTGGTGCTCAACCAACTGTTTAGACATGTCATGGCTTATTTTCATAAGTTTATCTCGAATGTCTAAATAACCATCCTTTCTATTATTTTGACTCTGGCTATCAATTGTCCAAGATTGTTCCCTCTGAGACTCTGTACTATACCTGTCCATTCTGGATAAAGTAGAGTGTAACCCCAATAGGATATAACTTCTTCAAACACCAAGAACTAACATGCAAATGATTAGAAGTATCATGCAACCATAGATTTGGACATGCAACTGATTAGAAGCAACATGCAACCACCAAATTATGACATGCAAGATCTGGGTAGTTGTCAAAACTGAAATGCAAACTTCTACAACCACCAAATTCACCAAGAACTAACATGCAAATGATTATAAGTAGCATGAAACTATAGATTTGGACATGCAACTGATTAGAAGCATGCAACCACCAAATTATGACATGCAAGATCTGGGTAGTTGTCAAAACTGATATGCAAGATCTGGGTACTTGTCAAAACTGAAATGCAAACTTCTACAACCACCAAATTCACCAAGAACTAACATGAAAATGATTAGAAGTAGCATGCAACCATAAATTTTGACATGCAACTGATTAGAAGCAACATGCAATCATAAATTATGACATGCAAGATTTGGGTAGTTCTCAAAACTGAAATGCAAGATCTGGGTAGTTGTCAAAACTGACCTGCAACTTCTACAAACCCTCAGGCTGGCAAGATCATGGCTCTGATACCACTGAAATGTCCCTTTTCTGATTTTACATGATATTTCCAACCTTTAATCAGATCTTTAAGATCAAACAACTAATATCACAAAGATCCTCCAAATTTCTCAAGAAACCCCAAATCGGGTATGCCAGAAATTGTGCCAAAAGCTTCACAGCTTCACCAATTACTAATAAATCTGAAAATGGAAATTTTTACAGAACTTTCAGCAGCATAACAGCCTACAAATTGACATTTCCAGATCCGTATAGCCTTTACACAACAGCTCAAAAATGTAGGACCAAAACTATGCTCATCGGGCTCCCGAAATAGCACAAAATATGCCCGGAAACACCACAAGAACACTAATAATCTATCTCAGAAGTTTAATCACGTCCCAATATGTATATTCAGATCTATTTTAATAGCTTAAAGTCTAAAATACAGCAGCAACCAAAACTGATATGAAATACTCAACCGGAAACACCAAACTCTTACAAAAATACACCCGGAAACTCACAAATCTGCACTGTTCAGCACAAAGGCAAACTCTGTATGAGCATGCACATGGAATGGCTTCAAACTCCCGTCCTTAGCCTTCCTGGAAACCTGCAAACTCCCGTTCTTGGGTCTCCCTGGAAACCTGCAAACTCCCGTTCTTGGGTCTCCTCCACAGGTTTGGCAGCCTCTGAAGAATAACAAAGAATGAGCGAAAATCAAGTCTGGAATCCCCCCAAAATGCCTCCAAACCTCTTTAAAAAGGGCATAACTGTAACTCATGTCCAAGAGAGGTTAATGAAACATATTTTAATAATAATTATCATTTATTAGTCCAACGGTTTCCAAAGATTAACTCCCTTTTTCCGAAACTTCACTTTCTTGGGCCTGCCTGCCTTAGCAAAGATTTTCTTTTTTTTAAATTATTTGAAAAGGGGACATGACAACATTCTCCTCAATAAGTTCATGTATGTTTATGACATTGTTGATGTTGGTATGTGCATAATTGATCTTAGTGTCATTACCATTTTTTTTCGTTTGAGGTTTCTTCTTGTTCATAATATGGGATATGGTCCTTGAAGGCTTTATGATTATAGTTAATATGTTGGAAGATTAGGAAGATTTTTGGAATATTTATTGGAAGCATGAATGATGATGATATTCCTATGGGGGAGTACTACTATGATGATATATTACATTTATGACTAAGTTTGTCATTGATGTCAACATAATAGTTTTTTGTTGTATCTGACAGAAGAACAATGAAAAGATCAAGTTGGTATGGATGACTAGTTGAGTATTATAACCACCCAAGGTTATGGGAGATATTTTTGAGTATCTAGTATATGCAGTTAATGTCAGAAGAAGAAAGGATAATTCTAGAAGAAGTTATGGTTTTGATGATGTCTATTCTGAGATAGAGTTTACAAAGCCATGCTCTAGTAAACTTGTTATATCTCTTAACAAAGTTGATATTTGAAGATCAAGGTTGAGGACATGGAGAAGAAATGTTGAGGATGACATGGCTAAGCTCACTCATCATAATATAGTGTGTATGGAAAGTTATTAAATTTGCAAGGTAGAAGATTAATGTTATCACTAAGTGTAACATGTTCTTAATGTGGTCCTATAATAATTAATTGAGAAGGTCTAACAACTAACTTAGGGAATTATTTTATGGACTCAATATAAAGGAAGGAAATTTTTCTTTATGATGGTATGAAAATATGTGGATTTGAATTATTGAGAAGCAGAAGTAAAGAGCGAAATGCAAAGTTGAGCAGAGAAGTGTAGAAGTGAAGGATACTTCATTATCGAGCTTTTCCTGAGTGATCTAAGGTTTGGTATTTGGATTTGAGGTTCATGACCTAGTATGCAAGTTCTAACAATGATTGATTCAATTGATAGGATAGAGGAAAGAGCAAAGGAAAGAAGAAGATAACAATAAATTACTTGTTTGAGCAATGAGCTCTTCTTGTAGTTGAAATTTCATGTTTGGGCAGTGGACTCTTCTTGCATATATTCTACCACAACTCTTGATAGGGTTGGAATCAACTAATAGGGATTAAAAGTCTCCTAACAGGGACTCATTGCACTAAATTTTGTAATTTACTTATAACAGAGTCCGTCCTCTGACAAGAAATATTTATATTAGTACATAATCTTGTGGGCATCATTCCCACCAAGGTTTTTGCTCTAATCAAGGGTTCCCTAGTCAACATATCTAGTGTAATTTTCTATAAGCATTTTATTATGGTTCTTGCTTACTTTGGTTGAATAGTTAAGTTTGTTTAAAGAAGATAAATGTTTAATTTGTTGGATAACTAATTCACCCCCACACCTCCCTTAGTTATCTTGGTGGACTATTATTTCTAACAATTGTTATCAAAGCATCAGGTCCTTGAAGATAAAGTTTAACAAATTTGGGAGATACATGGTGAATATGTTCAAGAAAGATAGTCTAAATTTTGATGGAACAAACTATGATAGTTGGAAGGAAAATATGTAGACACATTTGTTGTGTATGGGTTCAAGATATTGGATCTTGAAAAAACCAGCAAAGACAATCATTGTTGAAAAGGATTTGGAAATTTTCACTATGGTAGAAAGAGATCTTTTCATGTGTGACATGAGAGCTAGAGAAGCATTATTGATTGCACTTCCTAAAATTGAGTAAATTCACGTAAAATCACTTGCTACTTCACATTTGATTTGGAAAGCTTTGGAAAATAGTTTTGAAGGTAATGCATATTCTGAGAAGTTGAGGCTACAAAGTTGGATTTGTGCATTTCAAGATGCTAAAATGAAGGAAGATGAATCTATAAGAACATATATAAGTAGGATATCAAAAATTACTATAGGTGTTAAAGCTCAAGGAGAAACTAAAGAAAATGATGAGGTTATATAAAAGATATTGAAGACTCTAACACCACCATTTAAGTTAGTGGTTTGAATGATATAGTTGTTGATATCTTGTACCAAAGATTTCACAAATGAGATATTGCTTGGAAGATTTGAACTAGTTGAGAATGAACTTAGACAGTCTAGAGAATTGACCACAATAGAGATAGCTTTCAAGTGTGTTAAATATTTTCCCTAACTTATCATGGAGAACAAGTGCTAGAAGAGATTTTGGTAGCAATAGTAGATCTGAGGAAGACAAAAAGATTAAAGAAGGAGTAGCCCTTCTGGTAAGAAGAGAAAAAGGAGGTAAGAAAATCTTTAAGTGTTGGACTTGTGATGAATATGGTCATTATGTATCTAAGTATCCTAAAAGGGAGAAAAATTATAAGGGAAACCATAAGACTAGAAAAGATAGAGAATGTTTGTATGTAAATGAAGATAATGATTTTGATGAACAAGCATTAAGTACTAGTGATGATGAAATTAGATTTGTGGAAATTAAAGAAAGTCTAGGGAAGGTAGCTTTGGTGTCACAGTTTGAGAAAAAATATAATTCTATAATTGACAGTGGTTGTTCTCATCATATGACTGGTAACATAAACAAGTTTGTTGACTTCAAAATTCAAGATAGAGAAATTGTCAGAGTTGGAAATAATGCATTATGCCAAGTTAAAGGTATTGGATCTACTCTTGATGGTAAAACTAACACTAAGGATGAATACTTTGTTGATGGTATAAATACAATCTTTTGAGTGTTGGATAACTAGTAGACAAAGGTTATCAGTCACAGTTCACAGAAAAGACATGCATGATCAAAGATAAAGATGTAAAGTTTATTGGAATAGGAACTAGATCTAGAGGTAATGTATTTTAGTTGAATCCTACTGAAATGAAATGTTTGGTTGCAAAGGTAGATGATAGTTGGTTATGACATAAGAGATTTTGTCACATAAACTTTGACAATATTGTGAGGACTAGTAAAATGTTTGTAGTGAGAGATCTGCCAAAGATTGTAAAGCTTACCAACACAATTTGCAAGGAGTGTGCTTTGGAAAAGTATAAAAGAAATTCTTTTTCCAGTAAGAAGTTTACCACTACAACGAAGTTGGAGATTAGAAACACAAATATTAGTGATCCTACAAAGACTAAATGATTCTATGGTGAAAGTTATTTTATGATTTTAGTTGATGATTTTTCTAGAATGATGTGGGTTGCATTTCTTAAAGATAAATTTGAGCATTTGATAAGTTCAAAATATTCAAGAATAGAGTTGAGAGTGAATTTTCTATGAAGATTAAATGTTTAAGATCAGATAGAGGAGGACAATTTAAGTCAAATGAGTTTAACATATTTTATAGAGAAAATGGAATTAAAAGACAACTATCAGCTTCAAGAACCCTTGAATAGAATGGCATTCTAGAGAGAAGGAACAAGTCAGATACAAAAGCTACAAGAGCTATGTTAGAAAAAAATGATGTATCAAAGACATTTTGGAGAGAAGATTTGAATACAATAGTCTACACTATGAATAGAGTGCAAGCTAGGAAGGACACAAACAAGACACCTTATGAACTATGGTTTGATTACTCACCTATAGTTAAGTATTTTAGAATATTTGGAAGTAAGTGTTACATAAAGAGAGATGATGATATTGGTAAATTTGATGATAGAAGTGATGAAGGTATGTTTCTTCATTATTCATTGAAAAAAAAGGCTTATAGATGCTATAATTAGAGAACTAAGACTATTATGGAAAGTACAAATGTAGAATTGATGAGAAATTCAGAATACAAGAGAGAATAGTTGATTATAATTTAGATGACAATGTTGTTACTAAGCTAAGGAATGATGAGGTATTTCATGAGACTAATAATAATTTGTAGAATAAAGGAGAGCCAATGTAGGAACAAAGTCTGTAACCATTAGTAGAGCCAAGAGTTGAGACAAAAAATCCTTATTCATGAAAGAACATGATAAAGAATCACCCATCTAAAAAGATCATCAAAAGTAAAGATAAAGGTGTGATGACAAGAAGTAGAGTAAATGAAGAACTATGCTTGATATCTCAATTTGAGCCTAAGAATGCAGATGAAACATGTAAAGATGATTATTGAAAACAAGCTATGAAAGAGAAATTGTACCATATATAAAACAATGAGACATGAGAACTAGTCCCTAGACTAGTAGACAAGAATGTGATAGGAACTAAATGGGTATTCATGAATAAGATGAATGAGTAAGGAGAAGTTGTAAGAAACAAGGAAAGATTGGTATATAAAGGTTACTCAAAGCAAGAAGGAATAGATTATAAGGAGACTTATGCTCCAATAGCTAGAATAGAAGTAGTAAGATTATTCTTAGACTATAAAACATAGAAGAACTTCAAAGTATATCATATGGATGTCAAATTAGCATTCCTAAATGGAAAAATTGAAGAAGAGGTATACATTGGGTAACATGAAGGATGTCCTTTAACAGATCATAAGGACATAGTATGTAGACTAAGGAAAGCATTGTATGGATTGAAGCAAGCACCCAGAACTAGAATAGAAGTAGTAAGATTATTCTTAGACTATAAAACATAGAAGAAATTCAAAGTATATCAGATGGATGTCAAGTCAGCATTCCTAAATAGAAAATTTGAAGAAGAGGTATACATTGGGTAGTGTGAAGGATGTCCTTTGATAGATCACAAGGATATAGTATGCAAAATAAGGAAAGCATTGTATGGATTGAAGCAAGCACTCAGAACTTGGTATACAAAGTTAGAAAAACATTTAACAAAACTTGGATATAGCAAAGGTATGATATATAGTAATCTATATAGGAAAGAAACTAATGACAGTTTGATGATTTTAGTAATATTTTTTGATGACATCATATTTAGAGGAAATGAAGAAGAAAGTGAGAAGTTTTTAGAAGAGATGAAGAAAGAATTTGAAATGATTATGATAGGAAAGATGAAATATTTCCTAGGATTGCAGATTGTACAGAATAAAGAAGGAATCTTTATTTCTAAGACTAAGTACTTGAAGGATTTACTAAAAAGGTTTGGCTTGGAAACATGCAAACCCATTGGAACACCTATGGTAACTAGACACAAGTTATCTATGAAGGGTGAGACTCCTACTATTGAGAAGAAGATGTATAGATCTATGATCAAAAGATTGCAATATTTGACTCACACAAGGCCAGATATAGCAAATGCAATTGGAATTGTTACAAGATTCTAGGGTAATCTGAGAGACATAAATTATGCAACAGTGAAAAGGATATTTAGATATTTGAAGGGAACATCTAAGTTTGGATTATGGTATGAAAGATCTAATGATTTTACTCTAAGTGCCTATACTGATGTAGATTGGGTATGCAACATGGATGATAGAAAGAGCACCAGTGCAACAGCTTTCTTTCTTGGAGGAAGATTGGTTTCTTGGTTAAGCAAGAAGCAGGATTGTACATCTCAAGGTACAATAGAAGTAGAGTATGTTGTAGTAGAAAATAATTGCAATCAAGTCATTTGGATGAAGTAGATGCTGAAGGATATAAGGATAGAAATTAGTGAACCTATTGTTATACATTATGACAAAAAAAGCATGATAAATATATCTAAGAATCCAATGTTGCATTTGAAGACTAAGAATATTTCTATTAAGTATCATATGTTGAGAGAAAAGTTTGTAGAAAAGGAAATCAAATTGGAGTATGTGAGCACTAAAAAGTACATTGTAGATACAATCATTAAGCCTCTTCCCAAAGAGACTTTTGAGTATTTGTGAGGTATGCTTAGGGTTATGTACCTTCCTACATCAGAGTAGAAGATGCAAGTGTACATTAGTCTAGGGTAATAGTGTACCATTGTTTTTTTAGATTGAATGTTGATGCTTCTTGAATGGGGGAGTATTTGTGATGGACAGAGTCATCTAAGAGTCTTGTTTATAAATTTTTGAAAAGTGTCTTTTGACACTTTAGTTAGTAAGTATCATTTGTTGCAAATTTTGATGTAGACATATTGATTACAAAAACCTTTGACATTGATGTCAATGGGGGAGAATTTTTTCATGAAAAAAATTATGCTAAGGAAGATGTTTGGCATAAGCACAATATGAAGAATAAAAATTTGGTATAGAGAAAATTGAGGTATACTAATTGGGGAGTATGATTGATGAAGAGGATTTGAAGATGAAAAGTCTTTTGTTGGTATTCTTCGAACTAGATGTTATTCATTTATGTTGCCATTGTTTCCAAAGGGGGAGATTATTGGAAGATTGATTGGAAGCATAAATTCTGATGATATTCCAATGGGGGAGTATTACTATGATGATATGTTACATTCATGACTGATTTTTTTATTGATGTCAACATAGCAGTTTTCTGTGATATCTAACAAAAGAATAACAAAAATATCATGTTGGTATGGATGGCTAGTTGAGCATTGTAACCACTTGAAGTTATGGGAGATACTTTTGAGTCTCTAGTATATGTAGTTAACATCAAAAGAAGAAAGGATAAATCTAGAAGAAGTTATGTAAGTTTTGGTCATGTCTGTTGTGAGATATAGTTTACATAGGCATGTTCTAGTAAACTTGTTATATCTCTTAGTAGAGTTGATATCTTGAGAATCAAGGTTGAGGACATGGAGAAGACATGTTGAGGATAATTTGGCTAAGCTTGCTTGTTATAATATGGTGTATACAAAAATTTGTTCAAGTTGCAAGGTGAAAATTAATGTTATCGCTAAGTGTAACATGTTCTTAATGTGGTCCTATAATAATTAATTGAGAAGGTCTAACAGTCAACTCAATAAATTATTTTATGGACTCATAATAAAGGAAGGACATTTATCTTTATCATAGTATGAAAATTGTTGGCGTAAATACATATTTACTATTTACACTTACTTAAGTTTACTTAGGTTAATGCATTATTTTATTATTTATTTTGTGAGACACTTAGGAGTTTGCATACTTTCATGAGTTATCATGTTGACAACACATAAGTAAGAAAATCTAATTTAGCACATGGTGTCTACAACATAAATTTGCATGCTACACCTTTGTAGGCTTATCCTCTTATCATCGTACTTATTCCTGTGCTTAATGGAGGATAGCCCATATTTGGTGGACATGTGTCTTGTTGTATAACTTATCATGTTGCTAATTCCTATGCATTCTAGAAGCATTTCAAAGGCCTTTATATACAAGCACTCCTAGTGTACTTTCACATTGAATCGAATACATATCGATATTCTAATCATACTCTTTTTGGTTTACTGTTGTGCTTGTGCTTGAGTTCTTTGATCTTGGGTGAATTTTTCCCTAAAGAAAATTCTTACATGGTATCAAAGCTTGGATAATTTCTCTTCACATAGCCATTTGATACCATTGTTGCTTCAACACCTCAGCTTAGATCTAAAGTATCACAGTCATTGGGAGTGTCTAGAGCCAGAACAACCCTCGCCATTACATCTAGAATATCGATTTAGTGAAAATCAGCTATAAATTTTCCTACCCTAGGCCAAAGTTTATTTTGAGGAATTTTTTTTTTTGCAAATCAGCACCCAAAGGCCCAATTTGCAAGTTTGGGTATCATCTTTTTTAGATCTGCAATGTGATTTTTTAGATCTTTTATTTTGTTTCTCTATATTTTTTTAGATAGATTTTTCAAAAAAAAATTGGTCAGGCAGTCTTGTAGAAAAATTTTATTTTTGTACAGGTACCAGGTAGTGACTACTCAACCTTATACCCTGTGCAAAACATTTTTAGCAGATTAATTTTGCAATTTTCGACCACACAATGGATTGTGTTCAAAATGTGGTCAAGCATACTTAACATTTCCACCACTGAGCATCAAACATTTTGGTCCAACCCAATTTTATGGCAACCAGCACAAGCCCATGGTCTGGCCAACACTGCCATTGGGCTCTCTACATTTATTTAAATATATAGGAAACTCTTCTTATTGAGTGTGTTTTTTCCTTTACTAAGGCATGTGGGACTAAATTTTTTGAGTGCCACTAGACTTCTAAACTCTGTTAGCTAGCTTTTCCTTTTAATGACAATAGTTTATTTTCTAGTGCTTTACCTGCCATTGGTGCCGAAGGCACTACACATTCTATGAAAATGATAGTTTTTATGGTGACTGTGCACTGGCCATTTCATATTTTGGTGCCTGAAGCATCCAATTCCATGGCATTACTGCTAAACTCGTCAACCAACATTTTGTGGTTTCTCGACTAGTTGCTCTGATCTCGCTCTGCTAACTCTTTAAAAGCTCTAGTAGCCACACAATTTCCCACCCATCCAAATCCAACACTGAAAACAATTTTCAGCATTTGTAGTAGTTCCCACCAAGACCCCAACTCTAGGACATGCATCATCATTCTGAAGACTCATCACGTGGTGACAATAGATAGGCCATGTTACCCTCACAGTACTCACGTCATCTGCCACATAAGTGCCATCTCAGCAACCAAGTTAGTAGACCATACATTTTCCATGTAGGACCATACTATTCTGTGTTTTATGTCTGTATGAATCCATACAATCTAGTCAGCCTACCACATCAGCAAGGGGCTAGTTTTTTTGCTGACATCATCATTTCATGAGATGAAAATTGATGGTCATCTAAACATCATTTCCAGGCATTTTTCAACTGCTAAAATGGCCATTTGATCATCAAATTTAAGCTTGTAGTTTTCTACCCAGGCCCCTCTTTTGATGCATTTTTTATTTGGTAGCCCGACTTTGAGAGGCCATAATTCAGTCATCCAGATGCTAAATCAGGTGTGATTTTTTTCTTTTTGGGTAGAATTTCATGAACTTTTTAGTGGTAGTGTTCTTTTCTAGTTTTTGGTGCAACAATTTATTAAAAATTGCATTTTTGGTGACTATACCTATCCAATCCTGCATTTAGGTTCTATTTTTTTTCAAAGTGCATTACTTTTTGTCTACTTTCTAGATCTACATTCAGATTATAGGGTTGTATGGACAAAAATATCACTTTCAGACTTAGGGCCTTTTCTACATCGTATTGTTTTGATTACTTTTCATAATTGTTGTACATCTAAGCTATAGTGCTTAGTGATAGATTTGAGCCTCACAAGTTATTTGTAAATAGCTAAATCAGAAGTCCACTATGTACATTTTAACAAGTGGCCTATTGTACATGCACTATGTATAAAGTTCCAAAAGCATCTTTTTTTGGGGGGTCTTTTGATTGAGTGAAAAGTTGGGGGTGTATCATGTTTTTGTGTCTCTCTCTTGTGCTCTTTTAATTTTTAACACTCATTGATTGGAAAAAATAAGACCAATAGGCTTTAGGAATTATTAGGAATTGTGTATATAGAGATCTTTTCTTCCACATTTCCAATTTCAAGGAATCCAAACCTACATGGGACAAAATTGAAGCATTGTATGATAAGGTGGATGAGGAAAAAGGTTTCTAGATTGAGGATGATCTACTTCTATTGGATCCAAAGAACTTTGACACTATTCAAGATTATATCAACAAAGCCAACGAGTTTAGGGCACTACTTAAAGATTGTGGAAATCCCATGAAGGATGAAAATTTGATTCATCACATCCTAAAGAGGCCACCTTTAGAGTATGCTTCCTTTGTTTTGAGTTATAATACTCACACATTAACCATCGGAAGTGCTTTCCAAAAGCTTACATTTGATGTTTTTGTAGAGATGTTGATTCTTGAACAATCTCACTTGATAGATTTGGGACTTTTGATGACATCAAAGATGAAAGAATTGGTGACTAGTGATGAGAACCAATCAAGTCAAGGAGAAAAAATTTCTAACAATAGCAAGAAGAAGTAGTGGACACAAAAATCACAATTTGAGACATAGAAATCCTCCTTAAAGCAAGGTGATTCTTCTTCCAACAAGAAGGGAAGTAATGAAAAGAAGGACAAACTTTTTTGTAAATATTGCAAGAAGCCAAATCATGATGAGCATCATTGCAATAAGAGAATTGATGAGTTGGAAAACTTGCTCAGGAAGAACAAAATTCAAGTGCCATGTACTTCCAAGGATTCAACTCCAACCACTTCAAAGGGAAAAGGGAAAGCACTTAAGGAAAATACAATTTTTTCATCAGAATGGATTCTTGACTTAGGTGCCTCCTATCATATGGGTTCTTCAAATGGAGACTTTTCTTCATTGAAGTAGTCACAAGCACCACACTTCTTTGTGGGAGATGATACAAAAATGAAAGTTGAAGGGAAAGGACATGTGGAGATAGAAAATAGAGAATTCAAATATGTTCTCTATGTTCCAAACCTTAGCTCCAATCTCCTCTCAATTTACTAAATCACTCACCTTAGAGATGGCAACAAAGTTGAGTTCCTTCTAGATTCAATAACGGTACAAAGTCTAAGAGATGATTCATTGGTTGTAGTGGGAAAATTCCATCATGACAAGAGGCTTTATTCCTTCTCCCTCTTTGTGCCTAAGTCTCCTTCACATGCCTTATTAACTCAATGTAATTTACAAATCAAACTATGGCATGAGCGGTTTGGTCATCTTGCCTTCTGGTATCTTCAACAACTTTGCTCCAAATATATGGTCAAAGGTCTACCTCCAATAAAATTTTCTAAGGGTGAATGTTCATCATGTTCAATGGATATACATCTCAAGGAGAAGTATGATAAAGGGAATTCTTCAAGAGCACCCATTGTTCTTCAATTGGTTCACATGGTTTTAGCAAGTCCTTTTGTAGTGACATTAGTCAACCAAGGTTGCTACATCCTTACTTTAATTGATGACTTTTCACATTACACATGGATCTATGTTCTTCATCATAAGAATGAAGTATTGGACAAGCTTAAAGCCTTAAATATTCATGTTGAATAGAAATCCAGGAAAGCTATCAAGGTTCTACGAATGGACAATGAAAGCAGATATGTGGACAAAAGACTTAAAGACTTTTTCTAACTTGAGGATATTGATCTTTAGAATCCACCAACGTTTAGTCCATACAAGATAGATGTTGTAGCACTAAGGATTCAAACTCTTAAGTCCATGTAAAGTTGCATGATACAAGCTAAGTCTCTTGATCCTACACTAGAAGCCAAAGCTATCAGTAGTGACACTCACATACTTAACAGGTCTCCTCATAATGCCTTAGATGGGAAGACTCCTTTTGAGGCATGGTGTGGGACAAAACTAGTTGTGAGTCACTTCAAAGTCTTTGGTTGACTAGCATGGGAAAACATATCTTCTAAAGCATGCAAGGCACCAACACCTAGGCCTTGTACTTTCGTTAGATATGAAGCTTATGTTAAGGCATACCAACTTATGGATCCTAAGATTCATGATATTTTTGTGGAGAAGGATGTTCACTTTGAGGAAATTTCACCTAGCTTATCATCTAATCCTCTCTACACTTCATACACTATGGAAACTGATAGTGACACCAACAATAGTACTTCAACAAATTTAGATACGTGGGGTTCGATCAATAGTTGTAGTGAGAGGTCACAACATCAGTATATTCCACATGCATACATTGCCGCAATGATAGGTCCAACATAGTAGGGTACACCTTGTCTTCGAACTCCAACGATAGTGGATGACTACATGGAAGACATTGTAGGTTTGTTCGTGGAGTCGCACATAGCAAACTTGGGAGACATCCTTGATGATTGTAATCTTCTCTTTGATGAAGATGATCCTTCTACAGTTGTTGTGAGGGCTCACTCTAACCCTCATGTCCATTCTCTACATGATTAATCTTTACAGGTTGACATGATTGTGGATCCTTATGTATAATAGTTGTAGGAGGTCTCTTTATTAGTTGAGGAGATAGATGGTTCATTGGGATAGGTTCTAAAGAAATCCTTTCCAGATCTACATTCATTCTTTTTAGCACTATTGGAAGGGGCGACCATCAACATCAACATAGGGACACTTGAGAAGGTTTCAGGGCTACCATACATCTTCAATATTGTACCTTTGCCATTATATCTTCCAAAGGGGAGGAACGTCATTTAGTACTCTTGAACCAGCTTCTACCTTGGAGCAGCTATCACTTTTTAGCACTCTTCATTGGGGGGGACTACCTTGTCTCACTTCCTCTTCTTTCTTATGGGGGGAATTTTTCCTCTTATGGGATTTTGTTCTTCTCATTCTTCACTATTCTATATACTTAATGTATTTATTAATGGGGGGGTCTTGATTACTCCATCCATCCATGCATCTTATCTTTTCATCTCTCTTTTTGGGGGAAGGTTTTTCCCATGAGGTTTTCCATCTTTCTCTGCTTTATGAGAGATTGCATTTCATTATGTACATGGCTACAACATGGCCTAGTAGCTAGGACCCATTATGCATTTCATCCTAGTTTTTGTGAGCTTAAGGGCATTCCCCTAAGTTGCACTTAAGGGGGGTGTTGGTGTAAATATTTATTTACTATTTACACTTAAGTTTACTTAGGTTAATACATTATTTTATTATATTGTATTATTTTATTATTTATTTTGTGAGACACTTAGGAGTTTGTGTACTTTCATGAGTTGTCATGTTGACAACACAAAAGTAAGAAACTCTAATTGAGCATGTGGTGTCTAAAACACTAGAGTTTGCATCATTAACTAAGTTTTCATGTAGATAACATAATTATTTGCACTCCTAATTTAGCACATGGTGTCTACAACATAAATTTGCATGCTATACCTTTGTAGGCTTATCCTTTCATCATCACACTTATTTCTATGCTTAATGGAGGATAACCAATATGTGGTGGACATGCTCTTGGTTGAATGACTTATCATGTTGCTAATTCCTATGCATTCTAGAAGCATTCCAAAGGCCTTTATATACAAGAAATCCTAGTGTACTTTCACATTGAATTGAATACATATCGATATTCTGATCATACTCTTTTTGGTCTATTATTGTGCTTGTGCTTGAGTTCTTTGATCTTGGGTGAATTTTTTCCTAAGGAAAATTCTTTAAAAAATATGTGGATTTGAATTATTGAGAAGTAGTAGTAAAGAGTGGAATGCGAATTTGAGTAGAGTAATGCAGAAGTGAAGGAAACTTCATTGTCAAGGTTTTGTTGAGTGATCCAAGGTTTGGTATTTGGATTGGAGGTTCGTGACCTAGTCTACAAGATCTGATAATGATTGATCAAGTTGAAAAGATAGAGGAAAGAGCAAAGGAAAGAAGAAGATAATAGTAAATTACTTGTTTGAGCAGTGAGCTCTTCTTGTAGTTGAAATTGCATGTTTGGGCAGTGGGCTCTTCTTGCATACATTATACCACAACTCCTAACAGGGTTGGAATCTCCTAATAGGGACTCATTGTATTAAATGTTGTAATAGAGTCCTAATAGGTTCCATCCTCTAACAAGGAATATTTATATTAGTACATCATCTTGTGGGCATCATTCCCACTAGGGTTTTCCCTCTGATCAAGGGTCTCCCTAGTCAATATATCTGGTGTAATTATCTATGAGCATTTTATTATGATTTTTATTTAATTTGGTTGAATGGTTAAATTTTTTTAAAGAAGGTAAATGTTTTAATTGTTGGATAACTAATTCACTCCCCCTCTTAGTTATCTTGGTGGACTATTGTTTCTAACATCTTAACCAACCCATCAATGAGGAAATTTCTTCCATCGATTAGATCTTGTATCACATCTTTAAGCTTGCAAAAATTATCCATGTTATGACTCTTATTTCTATAGGAACTACAATAGTGATCATCTCTCCACCAAGAAGGTTTAATGCTGAGAACACTTCTCAATATGTTGGAAGAATCAAAGAAGTGGTGAATGCTATTAGAGGATTTGAAGGAAAGATAAATTATTAGAGTATGATTAGTAAGGTATTAAGAAGCTTACTACCTATTACCTCTATTAGATTTTCTATAATACAAGAATTGAGCTATAATCCTACTAATGATTTAACCTTGGATAGTCGGGTTGGTATAAAAAAAATTTGGCAAAAAATTATATTTATATTAATAATAACTAGTTCAAAAATAGCTCCTAAAGAAAAGAACCAAAAAATAAAAACTCCAATCATTGCTTGATACAAAAAAGATGTAGAAGAAGAAAGATTGTATCAATAGAGAGTATCTATCAATAGTAATGAATCTTGTCCTCATGATTACCAAATTGAGAATATTGTGATTACAAAGAGCCCAAAATTCATTGTTTGGTGTCAAAGATAAAACCAGGAGCCAAGCCAAAAACTATCATAAAAGTTTCCATCATTGATCTTCATCCAAAACTCCAACTGAGATCGTGATATTAGAAAGCCATCTGACGCAAGTGCAACCTAAGACCTTGAACTGCATACAATATCTCAAAAGAACAAGTGATATACATAAAAGTAAAAATATGTGAAATCATAGAGAAGACATGATTTACTATCAAAAAATATATGAGAAGGACTCAACATTATTCTAAACATATTCTTTTGTTATAATTATAACCAAGTTGGGGAAATCAATGAGGTTAAGAGGGGAAAGTAAAGAATTAACATAAACCCCATCAATACCCAAATTATCTAGATAATCAGCTAAAATATCTCCTTCTCTATAAGTATGCCTAATGTAACATTCATAGATTGAATCAAGAAGAGACCATACTTGATGCAATATATACTGTATGGATCAATTATATACATTATATTTAATAAATACATTAATAATAATGGTTAGATCCCCTTTAACATGTAACATAGATATAGATATGTTGGGAAATAGATTTGTTCTTTCAACTTATTACTCTTAATTGCCTAATTCGGAACAATATCTAATCACAGATAGTTGGAAAGCTACTTGTGGATCGTTTGGCTTTCCTCTGAATTGGTAAGTAAAACTCCCTAAAATAGATTTGCAATGAATGTTGTTCCTTCCTAAATTACTTTGGGGTATGTTCTTAACCTAAGAATAGTAGAGGGGTAATCGAGCTAGACCTAAATAAAATCCAAATCAGGCAAATAGAAATTTCTCAACACTGAAACAAGTTTATGCATCCACACATCTTATGAATTCATAAATTTTTATCCAAATGATGACTAACACTAAACTAATCTAATTCAAATCTAAACTGTGACTAATAAACTAGAAAAGCTAGAAGGATTTCCTCTCTAAATGAATAATAACAATACCTATCACATTCATCTATTGCCTCAAAATAGGGGAGGTAAAACTATATTTTTCCCTTGTCTCAATTCAAACAAAAGAGTAAACATAAACTAAATACAATATTAACTAGAATAGAAAATGATTGACATAAAATACCATTCAATTGCCTTTGCAACAAAAAGTACTTCACACCAAAAATTTTCAAGCCTTTCATTAATCTTTTCAATTCATACATATAGAGTTTTTGAGATGATCGTTACAATGGAAGCTTAATCAGTTCATCTTCTGAAAATGACATATGACAAGATACCATTTTGTCATATTACAAAATTACAAAAGAAAAATGAAAAGAGGGCATAATATAAATTATTTAGAATTCTTCCCCTTTTCTATTTTTGCTCTATGTGACTTAGTAGAAACCATTATTGGGATCAGCTCCTCGTGATTGGGCACATGTATATTAGTGAATCTCAAAAGCCATTTTGAATGTTCCCTCACCAACTCCTTTACACCATTCAACTAATTTGGCAACTCTTCTGTGGCCACATGTATCCACCCACTGAGCTTCTGGAGTTCTATGATTCTATCTTGACTACTATAGGCCACTCCAAATAGATTATCTAGAAATGTAGAGAATTTACTCTTCATTACATCTACTCCAATAAGATTCTTTCCCTAACCACTAGTTTAAGAATTAGTGTATAGCCATCTCATAAGCTCAAATACTCTATCTTGAGTCTTCTTTATTTTACTACCCATTTCCTTGAGTCCCTTCTCAGCTTCCTAGATCATTTCTAGCTTGAACTACATACTTTGGAGCCATTCGAACAAAGGTTCATTTCCTTTCTTTAGAATCTTTGCTTCAACTGCTTCTTTTTCTTACATTTGGATGATCATCTTTAGAAGGGAGATGCATTAATCACATCTAACTCATTCTCTAGCTAGAGTGTTAAACTTAGATAATATGTTATCCTTATCCATTTCCAATCTGAGGATAACATTTCCAATTTGATCTATGAGAGAAAATCCTTCTGATTTAAGTCTCTCGATCCATTCTCTACCAATCTAGCCATAATTCCTATCTTCTTGTAGCTAGGAAATGAGGGCTTGCACTTCAACTACACTAGGAGTTTGGGTTACAGACATACCAAAAATAGTTGCTAGTGGAGTGACTAGCTACTTGATAAATTTGTTCAATTCTTCTATCTTTGCTTTCATCTTGATCTTTGATGATTTGAGACTCTCCAATTGTCCTTCTATCAATTTATTACTTGATCTCCACAAGCCAACTTTTGTATCATGTTTGGCTTCTCCAAGATCAATCAAATGTAGAGTAAAATCTTTAGGCATCATATCCTCAATTCTCTCTCCTTTGTTTGGCTTGGCTATTTCCATTGTCAAGTGCCCTATTTCTGGATCTTGCCCCAATATTGACAAAGTCTTTTTCTTTTTGACCTTTTCCAATGCAATCCTAGAACAAACTACAAGAGATGCAACATCCTTCATAGAAACACTTTCATTTTTTCTCTTTCTTTTCCTTTCCAAAGAATCTTCTAACCAAGAATCAGTTCCTATCACTTTGGAAGTTGTTCTGAGTGATTCAATGCTGAACATTTTCTTCTTCACTAGAGTCATGTTTACAGTAGTTGAAGAGAAAGGATTCTTTGAGTCATTAGAGATGAGTTTGGAAGAAGCCTATCCCTTCTCCATCTTTGAAGTCTTCTTCATCTCTTCATTTGATTTAGTAGACTTGCTTCTGCTAGTTTTTACATCCCCTAGGTCTACTATCTATATAGGGGAACCACCTAGCTTCAAAAGTGAAGCACTTGCTGATGGCATAGGGCTATGATGAGGAGATGGGATTGGGGTAGTATGCAGAGAAGGAATAGGGTAGTTTAAGGAGATGGAATGGGAGTAGTATGTGGGGAAGGTACTGGAGTAAGGGTATTGTCCTTTGGTTCCTCTGCCTTCTTCTCTTTAGCACCAATCTGGGTTCCTATAACTAGCAAAGAACCATCATGACATGTTTGGGCTATAGGAACATTCTTGTCTAGGGGTTGATCACCTCCACCTATAGGTTGAACTAGTCCTTGGGTGGAAGCTATGGTCACACCCACTATAGCACTCTAAGATGAAGTAGGCATTGTAGCTATTGAATAATCTTAAGTGGCTACACCCTTACTCTAGCTCTTTCTAGTTGTCCATTTGACCCATTTCCTAGTTCTCTTGATTGTCCTAGCCATCATGATATCGAGATTCTCTTCCACATCCACATATGGCTCCGAACTCATAAAAATTCTACTTAATTTAGTCAAATATGTATTGCTATACATCTTTTGACCATCATCCTGCAATCCTTCTACATTGAGATTAATGCCATATGTCTTTATTTGTTCCACCATGAGTGTGGTGACTCTAACTCATCCTTTCAATTTGTCCAATAATCCACTAGAGTGGTGACATGCTTAATCACACTCTTGATTTCAAGCACCTCTCTTGCATATCCATTTGGGTCAAACATGGGTCTCACAACCTCATATTCTTCCAATTTGTACTTATTCTTGAATGTCTTGAGAATGTTTTTGGCATAAGACTGAGAATCATAAACTATAAGCCCTGACCTTCATGGGGAACTCATACCCCTTCTTCCTTAAACTAGTGCTCAACATGTTCACCTCAATAGCTTGTCTCATAATCTCAATCAACACAATCATGTCACTTGGCATCTGGGCAACTTCAAAGGAAATCTGTCAAAAGCTGCAAGATGTAAATATGAGAAGGATGAGAATTGAATAAAGTAATTATCAAACTGATTGATGGTTTCCATTGCTTCTAGGCTAAATCTCCTCTCTGGGCATCCTTGGAGTTCCCTGCAAATCCTCATTGTAAATGAATCATTAACTTTTACATACTCTTCATAACTATTCTATAACTACAAGCATGGATAAAATTCATATCTTTTCACATCATCAAGGAAATTCTCTAATCTAGGAAAGCCTGGCCATAATTCTAGAGAAGCCAACATATAAATCAAGAAAGAAGACATGTAGAAAGTATTGTAGAACTTTGTAGCACTGAGAGCTCAAGAAAGATGCTCACTTACCTCATATTCCCAATCAACATAATGTGTGTCTAAACAAATGATTTTCACTAAAAAGAAATATTGTTCTACAAAATTGAGTACTTCTACCTCACCTTTCAATCGATACAAAAGAATTGGAATGCCCATGATCTCAGGCTTGAGATTAGTTCTGAAAAGTGTCTTAGGATCCTTACTCTTAGCTCCCTATGGCTTCTAAAACCAAGACCTCATAATTTCCTTCTACCACACCATCTTCTTCAAGGAGAACTTGGACATGGCTCCTACTATTGTCAATTCAAAAAATTCTTCTTGTTCTAGTATCCAGAGGAAATTTACTATAACTTTTTCAGTCAATTGAGATCAAGACTATATCATCAGGTAGCAAAATTTGTTTAGTGTCTGGATTGTTGTGGTTAATACATTCAATAATCAGCTCAAGAGCTTGAACTGCCATAGGAAACTTGGTTGCTTCCACTAGCCCACTTCCTTAGAGTTTCTCTATTATTGGGTGGATTGGCTTTGTTCTCAACCTCCTTTGGAAATCTTGCATGTCGAAGAAATGGAGTGAGGTATCTATACCATTTTACAATGTTGACTTAATCCCATTCAATCCATCGAATCTAGTGAATCTTGTTGCCATCTTATCTAAGATAGAGATGAATTGAAAATATTAAAACTAAAAGTAGTATAGAGAGTAGAACTTTTTAACTGTGAGAATTTTGAATCACTATTCAATTCAATAGCATAACAGTTTATATAAGAAATTGGTAGTTTGAAAATCCATTATGTTCATCTCTATATAGAAATCCCAATCCACCCGTTAATCTTCAAGATCTGTGCCACATGAGTGAATTAAAGGATAAATCCATTAGATTAGTAAATGTGGGGGTTTTTAACAGATTTTTCCATGTCTTTTCACTATTTCTGTTGGCCCAATAGTAACTTTCCTTTATTATAGACTTACTTTCCTATTTTTCACCAAGTTTCAGAAAATTAAGAATGGAGTACTTTGAAGGGAAAAATCCGCTTAGCTAGATTCTGCTTAAGATACCTTCCCAAATGTGATTAATTTGCTTCCATTATCCTTTTTAAGTATACTATGATCAATCTATGAACCTAGCATGTTTGCAGAAGTGATTTTTCAATAGATGCAGAAAATCGCTTTCTAGGGCTGGAAACTCGCTGAGGAGAAGGCAACTTTTTCTTTTTTGCCTATGCTTTTATTATTTCTTTACCCTTTAATAGACATGATTTTAAGTTTTAGAAAATCGAAAAAGGGCTATGAAAATGAAAAAAGAACTCACTTACTTGCTTTTCTCTTTCAGAAATGCCTTTGTTGGAAAATCGACTTCCTAAGTCAAAAACCCACCACAGAGAAGTTACTTCAAAGTTTTTTGCCAGATGCTACTCTAATCATTATGATGAATTCTAAGTGACTCCAAGGTAGAATACTACAATGTAAGGAAGATCTATCCATAAAACAACTTGTTTCTTCCTTGTTTTAGCTTGTAAACCTCATTTGTTGACCTCTGTAGGAAATCACCTTCACAGTTTGAAACTCCACCAAGGAGAAGCCAATGCTAGGTTTTCCACAGACTTCATTTTCTTTATGTGAAAACTATAATGAGTCATGAGAAAGTTCATTCTTGGAAATGACTTTGTGAAAATCATGATATGACCCAAGAATCTCCATCGAAAAGGATCTTGGACTACCCACAAAACTCACGACACAAAGAATACCCATCCAATTACATAATACAAGGGAAGAGGAAAAATAAAAACCCGATGGAGAAAATTTTCATTTGAGGGAAAAAAAATAGACTTGGACATACCTAGACCAAATTAAGACACAAGATCATTTTCCACTTTGCAAAATGGGTACAGGATGAAAAGTGGGGCAACAGCTGGTTCTGACTAGGGACTTGGGTTGAGCATACCCAAGCAAGGAACTCAAAATCTCTAATTTCACAAAATAAGGTAAAAAGGTGGCAACACAACAAAACACAATTGAGACAAAGAATAGGAAAACAAAAGAAAAGGGAAAAGACTAACTAGGAAACACAAGAAGACACTAAACCTAACTATAATACAAAATATAGGTTACTTGTTCTCAATTAGCAATTTGATAAAGCTTCAGATCCTAACCATTATAGGTCAAGGGTAGTATTTCACCATCTTCATATGCCAACTTGAAAGAATTATTTTCAAATGCCTGATGAATTTTGAATGGGCCTTTCCATAAAGTGTCAAACTTCTTATGCATTCCTTTCAGAGTGCTTTGTTTATCCCAAAGTAGCGCATTGTCTCCTACCATGAATTTTTAGGGTCTTGCTTTCTTGTCAAACAGATCCTTCATTTGCATCTGATGCTGTGTAATGTGATCTACAATTTCTTCCATTTCTTCTTCAAGTTTTCTTAGGTACAGGATCCTTTTTTCTAGACCATCTTTATAAACATCATCTTTGATCACTATTCTAATTTTATTTGTGGCTAATTCCAGAGGTAAGGGGAGATTAGTTTTAGTCCCATAAAATAGTTCAAAAGGAGATATGCCAATTGCCCTTCTAGGTGTCACTCTATTTGCCCAAAGTGCTTCATGAATCTTTTTGTGTCAAGTCTTTTGATTATATGAAACCAATTTCTTAACAATATTCATCAAATTCATATTACATGACTCATCTTGACCATTTCCTTGAGGGAAATAATCAGATGAATGACCCACGGTGATCCCATACTCAAAGCAAAAAATGGTAATTTCAATTGAAGAAAAATAAGATGCATTATCCATCACTAGTTTAATAGGGACACTAAACCTAAACAATATGTTCTCCTTTACAAATTTGCACACCACTTTGGAAGTAGTTTTCTTGGTAGCCTTAGCTTCTACCCACTTAGTGAAGTAGTCAGTCATAGTTATCACATATTGGTGACCAGCACTGGATGTAGGGCTAATCAGACCAATGAAGTCAAGAACCCATTATTGAACAAGTCCTTCAATGATAATAGGTCTCAATCACAAAGTAGCTAATTGAGGGCGTCCAGAGAACATCTTGCACTTCTTGCATTTTGCTACCCATGCATAGGCATCTTTAAACATTCTAGGCTAGTAATAACACTGCCTTAATATTTTAAAAGTTGTGACCGAAGATGAGAAATGTCCTCCACAAGCTTCATCATGAAATTTTTCAACATCTTTTCTTGTTGTTTTTTGTCTATGCACCTAAGGAAAGTGCCATCAATGGATTTTTTGAATAGTTTACCATCCCAAATCACATACTTAGCTTCTTTCAATTTGAGATCTCTTCTTTATTTTTCATTGAGGCCCTTTGGACATTCACCATATGTTAGCAAATAAGAAATATTTTCAAACCATGAATCATAGAGGCCTATTGTTGACACCAACTACTTCTCTCCTGATTCTTCTGATTCTTCAGTTATCTTATTTTCTACAATCACCTTGCACAGAGCATTTCCCCTTACTAGCTTGGTAGGTTTTATTTCTATATCATACTCCTATATCTTTGCCACCCATGCCCCTCTGACATTATAGAACACATCATGTTATGTCAATACACTCTTCACTACTACATCTAGGACAAAGACTATAGAATGTGAATGCAAGATATAAAATCTAAAAAATTTAAGGGCCTTAACCACTACAAAAGTGTTCTTTTCAATTTTCAAATATTTCAATTCATGATTCTTCAAAGGTATGCTCATGAAAGCTATTGGGGCTTGTACCCCTTCATCATTTTCTTGCATAAGTATCGTCGATAAAGTATGTTAGGAAGCATAACAATAAATGATGAAATCTCATTTATAATTTGGATGACATAACACTAGGGCATTAGCAATAGCAATCTTTATATCTTGAAAGGCTTGCTTTCCTACCTCATTCCATATGAAATTTGAATTCCCTTTCATCATATCCACTATATGCTTAGTGGTTTCCATGAAATCAGGTACAAACCTTCTAAGAAAATTCACTTGCCTGAAGAAAGACTTGACTCCTATTTTATTTGAAGGCAAGCTTAATCTTTGAATGGCTTCCACTCATTTAGGGTCAATTCTAATACCTTCTTGGGACACTATATGACCTAGGATTTTTCCTTCTATTACACAGAAAACCAATTTCTTGGGATTGAGAGAAATCCCATGCTCTTTGCATCTTTGTAAAAAAATTCTCAAATCTTAAATGTCATCAAGATATATGACTATAATTTGGTCCTTCAAATCAGTGAATGTCTTGCTCATACATCTTTGGAATGTAGCACCAGTGTTGATAAGCCCAAAGGACATTCTACAATACACAAATGTACCACAAGGAGTGGTGAATTTTTTCTTATGCTAATATTTCTCCTCTACTTTGACCTGGTTATAACCTAAGAAACTGTTGAGCATAGACATCATTTCAGATCTTGCCACTATTTATAATAGGTAATCCATGTTAGGAAGAGCAAAGTTATCTTTAAGAGATGCTTGGTTCAGGTTGTGAAAATTAACGTAGATTCTTATTTCTCCATTCTATATTGGCTATCCAGGTGGAATGATGAATGGGATAAATCATTCTTACTTTTAGCATCTTATCTACTTCCCAAAAGATGGCATCTACAACTTTGGGATTGTAGTTCCTCTATTTTTTTCAAAAAGGAACTGTATCAGGTTTTAGTGGAATTTGATGTTTTACCTTCCAACCTCTATAACTTTTCAAATATTCATAACTCCAAAAAAAAAATCTCTATATTCCATGAATAGATTTCTTGTAGCTTCTTTTTCTTCAGATGAACAACACTTCCCAATATTAATCATTCTGGGATTATGGATATCACCAATGTTTATTCCCTCATATTCACTCATAGTAGGTCCCTTTTTTGCTCTTTTTTTCTTTATGTAGGCACCATGTCTATTAAACAATTTTTCTAAAGCCACAAAATACGGGGTAATAATGTTATCTTTCAGCTGAACTTCTCCATTTTGATTCGGTTTCTTATCCACACAAGAGCTTTCAAGATCACTCCCACTAGATTCATGTTCAAGACTAGACTTGTCATTTTCAAGGAACATCTGCAAACTCTTATCATCATTGAAGACTTGCTATGATTCTGTGTTATCTGGAATAGTAGATCGATAGACAATTTTGATCTAATACATTTTGTCTTTGAAATCTAGGTGAGGAAGTAATAGGGAAGTAGAGGCTGTAAGGGAATCAGCCTTGGTATTCATCTCCCTTGGAATAGCTTCAATGGAGAAGGCCTCTAGGCCTTCTATCTCATCCCAAACTCTATTTTTGGTGATTTTTCACAGAATATTATCCTTTTACTTGTTTCACAATAATCTCTACATCACCTTGAGCTCTTACGATCTTTATCTCTCTTTCTTTTTTTGTGATTATCCCCAATAATAATGCTTCATATTCAGTAGTGTTATTTGTATTCCCAAATTCTAATTTGAAAGCCATAGGTTCAGGTTCTCCTTCTAGGGATATCAACACCACACCTACTCTAGATCCTAAGGTGGCACAACTTCCATCAAATTCAAGTGTCTATATACTCGATTCATTTTTATTTTCATTAGAAACTTTCTTTCTTTGACTCTCATCTATTTTATCATTTGAGCCTTCTTCAGTAAACAACATATAGTTGTTGAATTCTAGCTCTTGCTAGAGAATCTGAGCTTTAGGGTCATCTAATTTCAAGACTATGAACTTTTCCTTTTCTTCGAGTTCTAATTTGACTTTCTTATTCCCAATAGGTATCACTACTTGAGACTAGTCAAGTTTTATTTCTCCTCCTAAGTCTCAACAAAAAATTCTACCTAAAAGAAGTCCATAGCTTGTTAGAATACCAGCTACCAGAATAGTCAATAGGAGCTTCTTTTTTGGATGAGAAGCTAAGGCTACCTGAGCATCTTTAATCTACCCACATAAGGGGACTTGTTTGGCATCCATTAAGTAGCATCTTCCATGCACTTTAGTGAGATTGAGGCCCAAGGATTTGGCTACGGAATAAGGCATAATGTTATTTGATGTACCTAAATCTATTATACAATTACTAAGTTTACATCCATTGATATATGATAAAATATAAAAAGGCTTAGGTTTTTTCCCTAGGGATGTTGCTAAAACTGTAGAATATTCTTGGTTAAACAAGCCAAATGTCAAAGTTTCATCCTCTTTCTCAACTATTATATTATAATTCACATCTGATGTGTTTCCTTTACACTGGTCTACTAGTCTTTTTAACTTAGAAGGGTGTGACTTTAAATAATCAATAGTGGAAATTTGAATTTTTGATTCCTCACAAAATTGAATGAAATCAAAGGATGTTTTATCCTTACCCATTTTTGAAGTAGATGCTCCTTGATTAGTATGTACATTACTCATCAAAGGATTGGAGTCATTTTTGTGAGTGTAGTTAGAGGATTGATTCTTCAACCTTTGCCCTTAGGTAAGCACTGTGTATGAAGTTTCATCAATGGTTGCATAACATTCACCTTTTGATTTAGAATCTAACTCATATTCTAAAAATAAATTTCCAAATTCACCATTTGAATAGGAATTGGGCTTCGAACAAGGAGTTGTTGTGTTCAATTTATTAGTAGATAACAACTGCATCATGCAGGTAGTCTTTGGACAACTCTCAATGTCATGATCTATGGTTAAATGAAAGATGCACATGTTTCCTTTTTTTGGTGCTTCTTCAATTTGCAACCTGGGCTGTGAACTTGTAAGCTGCAGGAATTTTCCCTCATTTCTCTTCCCTGGTAAATTTTGATAATTTCATTGATAGGAATTATTAAATCGAGGTAATTTCTTCTTTACTACTACCAGCTTGTTTGACAATTTCTAAATCATCTCCTCAGACAACATGGTATTACTGGAACTTCCTTTAGTTTGAAGTTCTTGTTTCCATTTTCCCATAGAAATCAAATCATCTTCACATTCAATCACTTTCTTTTTTGTATCAGCTAGATCTATGGGATGTGCTCTCCTTAAATCATAATTAACATTTGAAGGCATTGCACTAATAAATAAAGTTTTCAAATTACCAGATGTGGGTCTATTGATGGCTAGAATTCTACTGATAATCTTATTGAACTTAGCAACAAAATCTCTCATACTCAGAGTGGGTTGCTTATTAATTGAGATCAACTATGTTAACAAAGCATGCTCATCTTCTACAAATTTAAACCTCATCTCAAAGGCCATTCTCAACATATCCCAATTAGTTATAGAGCCATTGGCTAGATGGTAAAACCAGTTTGTTGCACTATCCATAAGGGTCTTTATGAACAACCTTACAACAACATCTTCATGTCCCACTCCTAAGATATGAGTGGCTGCAAAGAAAGCTTTAATGTGTTCATCTATAGTGACTTTCCCATCACCTAAGAATTTAGGGAAATTCTTCCTTGAACTAATTGAGAGTGGATGATAAGTGTTTAACACTAACAGTCCTATTGTAGTGGCCCATGGAGCAGCCATGATTGTCCTAGTAGTATATGGTAGGAAATTAACAACTATAGGAGAAGTAACTACATCGAGTTCTAACACTTGACAAGTAGAATGCAAAGTGTTGGTGTCCTAATTCCTAATAGGGGAAGGGGGTCTGCTAAAACTTTTCTTCTCACTTTTTTGCTTTGAAACATCTAAGATAGGAAAATCAAGCTTTGTAAGCTTATCAAAGATAGGGTCTTGCCCACCTTGTTCCTTGGTACTTCTGAGGAACCTAAATTGTTCCAGGATGTTGGGTTAGGTTTATTTCTAAGCCTCTTGTCTCAATTGTCTTTTTTCTCTTTGGATGTCTCTCCTTTGAACAATTCTCTCTAAGGCTTCAGCTCTTATCTCTTCTTCTTCCAATACCTGGCTAGCATTCCTATAATGTTCAGTGTTCCTTCTATATCTCCAAATGAATGTGTTAAGGGATGAAATTATCTCTTCTTGGTCATCTTGAAAATTGAGATTGGGTTGGAGCACTGAAATAATGTTTTCATAAGATAGTACCATTTTCCCTCATGACATAGGCTATTTTTTAGTCAAGTGATTGTTCGTCTCCCTAGTAGAGTCACCAAAAATTTTTTGGTAAATAGATTTTTTCTTTCAACTTATTACTCTTAATTGCCCAATTTAGAACAATACCTGATCACTAAAAATTGGAAAGCTACTTATGGATCATTTGGCTTTCCTCTGAATTGGTAGGTACAGCTCCCTAAAATAGATTTGTAATGAATTATGTTCCTTCCTAAATTACTTTGGGGTATGTTCTTAACCTGAGAACAGTAGAGGGGTAATCGAGCTAGACCTAAATAAAATCCAACTCAGGAAAATAAAAATTTCTCAACACCAAAACAAGTTTATGCATCCACACATCTTATGAATTCATAAATTTTTATCCAAATGATGACTAACACTGAACTAAGCTAATTCAAATCTAAACTGTGACTAATAAACTAGAAAAGCTAGAAGGATTTCCTCTCTGAATGAATAATAACAATACCTATCAAATTCATCCATTGCCTTAAAATAGGGGAGCTAAAAATCTATTTTTCCCTTTTTCCTAATTCAAACAAAAGAGAAAATGTAAACTAAATACAATATTAACTGGAATAGAAAATGATTGACATAAAATACCATTCAATTGTCTCTGCAACAAAAAGTACTTCACACCAAAAATTTGTAGACTGTTCATTAATATTTTCAATTCATACATATAGATTTTTTTAGATGACCATTACAATGGCAGTTTAATTGGTTCATCTTCTAAAAATGACAAATGTCATGATGCTAGTTTGTCGTATTACAAAATTACAAAAGAAAAATGAAAAGAGGGCATAATATGAATCATTTAGACTTCTTCCCCTTTTCTATTTTTGCTCTATGTGACTTAGTAGCAACCATTATTGGGATTAGCTCCTCATGATTGAACATGTGTATATTAGTGAATCTCAAAAGCCATTTTGAATGTTCCCTCACTAACTCCTTTATAGCATTCAACTAATTCAGCAACTCTTCTACAACCACATGTATCCACCCACTAAGCGTCTAGAGTTTTGTGATTTTGTCTTGACTAATATAGGCCACTTCGGATAGATTATCTAGAAATGTAGAGAATTTACTCTTCATTACATCTACTCCAATGAGATCCTTTCCCTGACCACTAGTTTGAGAATCAGTGTGTAGCCCTCTCATAAGCTCAAATCCTCTATCTTGAGTCTTCTTTATTTTACTCTCCATTTCCTTGAGTCCCTTCTCAACTTCCTAGATCATTTCTAGCTTGAACTACATAATTTGGAGCCATTCAAACAAAGGTTCATTTCTTTTCTTTAGAATTTTTTCTTTGACTACTTCTTTTGCTTTCATCTAGATGATTATCTTAAAAGGGAAATGCATTCATCACATTTGACTCTTTCTCCAGCTAGAGTGTTATTGTTAGACAATATGTTATCCTTTTATGTTTCTAGTCTGAGGATAACATTTCCAATTTTATCTAAGAGACAAACTTCTTTTGATTTAAGTCTCTCGATCCATTCTCTACCAATTTGGCCATAATGCCTATCTACCTGTAGCTAGGAAATGAGGGCTTGCACTTTAGTTACACTAGGAGTCTAGGTCACAAACATACCAAAAATAGTTTCTAGTGGAGTGACTATCTGCCCGATAAATTTATTCAGTTCTTCTATCTTTCCTTTTGTCTTGATCTTTGACAATTTGAGACTCTCCAATTGTCCTTCTATCACTTCATTACTTGATCTCCACAAGCCAACTTTTGTATCATGTTTGGCTTCTCCAAGATCAATCGAATGCAGAGTAAAATCTTCAAGTATCATTTCCTCAATTCTCCCTCCTTTGTTTGGCTTGGCTATTTCCATTTTCAAGTGCCCTATTTCTAGATCTTGCCCCAATATTGACAAAGTCTTTTTCTTTTTTACCTCTGTCAATATAGTCCCAGAATGAACTACGAGTGATACAATGTCCTTCACAAAACACTTTCATCTTTTCTCTTTCTTTTCCTTTCCAAAGTATCTTCTAACCAAGAATCAGTTCCTATCACTTTGGAAACTATTCTGAGTGATTCAATGCTGAAAATTTTCTTCTTCATTAGAGTCATGGTTACAATAGTTGAAGAGAAAGGATTCTTTGAATCCTTAGAGATGAGTATAGAAGAAGCCTGGCACTTCTCCATCTTTGAAGTCTTCTTTGTCTCTTCATCTAATCTAGTAGACTCACTACTACTACTTTTTGCATCCCCTAGGTCTACTATCTATATAGGGGAACCATCTAGCTTCAAAAGTGAAACACTTGCTAATGACACGAGGCTATGATGAGGAGATGGGATTGGGTTTGTATGCGAAGAAGGAATATGGGTAGTGTGAGGATATGGAATAGGAGTAGTATGTGGGGAAGGTACTAGAGTAGGGGTATTGTCCTTTGGTTCCTCTACCTTCTTCTCTTTAGCATGAGTTTGGGTTCCTATAACTGGCAAGGAACCTTAATGACATGTTTGGGCTATAGGAACATTCTTGTGTAGGGATTGATCACCTCCACCCGTAGGTTGAGCTAGTCCTTGGGTGGAAGCTATGGTCACACCCACTGTAGCACTATGAGATGAAGTAGGTGTTGCAGCTGTTGGAGAAGCTTGAGTGGTTGCACCCTTACTCCAGCTCTTTTTGGTTGTCCATTCAACCCATTTCCTCATTCTCTTGATTATCCTAGCCATCATGATATCAAGATTCTCTTCCACATCCACATATGGCTCAAAACTGATAGGAATTCCCCTTAATTTAGTCAAATATGTATTGCTATACATATTTTGACCATTATCCTCCAATCTTTCTACATTAAGATCAATGCCATATGTCTTTATTTGTTCCACTGTGAGCCTAGAATAAGCACGATCTCAGCTCTCTAACTCATCCTTGCAATCTACCCAATAATCCTCTAGAGTGGTGACATGCTTGATCACATTCCCAATTTGAAGCACCTCTCTTGCATATCCATTTGGGTCAAACATGGGTCTCACAACCTCATATTCTTCCAATTTGTACTTATTCTTGAATTCCTTGAGCATTTTTTTTGCATCAGATCGAGAATCACAACTATAAGCCCTAACCTTTACGGGGAACTCATACCCCTTCCTCCTTAAACTAGTGCTTAGCACATTCACCTAAATAGCTTGTCTTAAGATCTCAATCAGCATGATCATGTCACTTGGGTATCTGGGCAGCTTCAAAGGAAATTTGTTGAAAGCTACAAGACATAAATACAAGAAGGATGAGAATTGAATAAAGTAACTACCAAACTGACTAATTGCCGCCACCACTTCTGGGCTGAATCTCCTCTCTGAGCATCCTTGGAGTTCCCTAAAAATCCTCATTGTAAATGAATCATTAACTCTAACATACTCTACATAAATATTCTGTAACTGTAAGTATGGATAAAATTCATAACTTTTCACATCATCAGGGAAATTCTCTAATCTGGGAAGGCCCAGCCACAATTGTAGAGAAGCCAACATATAAATTAGGCAAGAAGACATGTAGAAGGTATTGTAGAACTTTGCAGCATTAAGAGCTCTAGATCGATGCTCACTTACCTCATACACCCAATCAACATAATGTGTGTCTAAATAGATTATTTGTACTAAAAAGAAATATTGTTCTATGAAATTGAGTGCTTCTACCTCACCTTTCAATCAATGCAAAAGAACCAGAATGTCCATGATCTCAGGCTTGAGATTATTGTCAATAAAAGTCTTAGGAACCTTACTCTTAACTCTGTGTGGCTTCTAGATTCAAGACCTCATAATTTCCTTTTTCCACACCATCTTCTTCAAGGAGAACTTGGACATGGCTCCTCCTATTATCAATTTGGAAAATTCTTCTTGCTCTAGTATTTGGAGGCAGTTTACTATAGTCTATCAATCAATTGGGATCAAGACTGTATGATCAGGTAGCAAAAAAATTTTAGTGTTTAGATTGTAGTGGTTAATACATTTAATGATTAGCTTGGGAGCTTGAACTGCTACTAGAAACTTGATTTCTTCCACTAGCCAGCTTCCTCAAAGATTCTTTGTTATTGGATGGATTGGCTATGTTCTCAACCTCCTATAGAAATCTTGCATGTCAAAGAAATGGAGTGAGGTATCTATAACATTTTGCAATGTTGACTTAATCCCATTCAGTCCATCGAATCTAGCGAATCTTGTTGTCATTTTATCTGAGATAGAGATGAATTGAAAATATTAAAACTCAAAGTAGCACAAAGAGTAGAACTTTGTAACTGTGAGAATTTAAAATCACTATTCAGTTCAACAACATAATAGTTCAAATAAGAAAGTGGTAGTTTGAAAATCCATTATGTTCATCTCTATATAGAAATCCCAATCCACTCGTTAATCTTCAAGATCCATGCCACACAAGTGAATTAAAGGATGAATCCCTTAGATTAGTAAATGTGGGGGTTTCTAATGGATTTTTCCATGTCTTTTCACTGTTTCCATTGGCCCAATGGTAACTTTCTTTTATTATAGACTTACTTTCCCATTTTTCACCAAGTTTCAAAAAATTAAGAACGGAGTACTTCGCAGTGAAAAATCCACTCAACCAAATTCTGCTTAAGATACCTTCCCAAATGTGATTAATCTTCTTCCATTATCCTTTTTAAGTATACTATGATCAATCTTTGAACCCAACATGTTTGCAGAAGTGATTTTTCAATAGATGCAGAAAATCACTTTCCAAGGCTGAAACCTGCTGAGGAGAAGGCAACTTCTATTTTTTCGTCTATGCTTTTATTTTCAATTTACCCTTTAATAAATGTGCTTTTACTCTTTAGCATATCCAAAAAGGGCTGAAAAAATAAAAAAGGAACTCACTTTCTTGCTTTTCTCTTTCACAAATGCTTTTTTCAGAATACTGACTTCCTAAGTCAAAAACCCATCGTGGAGAAGTTACTTCAGAGTTTTCTACCATATGTTACTCTAATCATTGCAAGGTATAATATTTCAATGTAAGGAAGATCTATCCACAAAACAACTTGTTTCTTCCTTGTTTTAGCCTGTAAACCTCATTTTTTGACCTCTGCAAGAAATCGCCTTCATAGTTTGAAACTCCATCGAGGAGAAGCTAATGCTAGGTTTTCTAGAAACTTCATTTTATTTATGTGAAAAATATAATGAGTCACAAGAAAGTTCATTCTTGGAAAATCATGATATGACCCAAGAATCTCCATCAAAAAGGATCCTGGACTACCCGCAAAACTCATGACACAAGGAAAACCCACCCGATTATGTAATGCAAGGGAAGATGAAAAATGAAAACCTGATGGAGAAACTTTTCATTTGAGGGAAAAGAAATAGACTTGGACATACCTAGACCAAACTAAGACACAAGATCATTTTCCACTTTGCAAAATGGGTACAGGATGAAAAGTGGGGCAACAAGATAGTGATTTTATAAGTTCCACACCAAAAAGAAAGGCCAAGGCCTCATCTTTTTTATTAGTATAAAAAGGGAGAGGAGAAGATTTTGATGCAATCACATGATCTTTAAGGTGTCTAATGACTATTGCATAGCTAGAGTTTCCATGATTTCTTCTAGAGCTCCCATCAAATCTGAGTTTGAAATAAACCTCATAAGGAGGAATCCACTTGGTTTGTACTCGGATAAGAGGAATCTTAGATGGACACAATGGAATAGGAAGATAAGGAAAAATTAAACCCTTCCATTGATGAATAACATAGCCATCTTAAGGAGAAAAAACATGTTTACCCTTATATTTACTTGATGACGCATTAACAAGCTCGACAATTAATGTCTATAATCCTTACAGGATTTGAGGGATGGAGATGATGTCTGTCTAAAAATTATCTTATTTCTTTCCCATCAAATTTCCCATACTACAGATGTAGGGATACACTTCCAAAGACATGAAAATATTGGTCTAGAATATAATATTGGCCATGCCTGGAATAGATCCAATAGAGAGTTAGGTAATGGCATATGAAAATTAAGCGTATTAATAACAAAATGCCAACAGTCTTGGGCAAAAGGGTAGTTTAAGAGGACATGATCTATTGTTTCTATAATGTGTAGATAGAGCATGTAGTTAAAGGGATCATAAATGTCCAATCTATGAAGCTAATCACTAGTTAAAATTTGGTTCCTTGATGTGAGCCATGCAAAGCATCCTACTTTTGAAAAAATTGAGCTATTCTAGTAGAATTTAAAAGTTTGATATGTGGTTTGATTAAATTAGTTGTGTAGGAGAGCTAAGTTTCCTTTTTCAACAAAGTATTTACCATCTTTAGCCACAACCTAGAAGAGGTAATCTAGTTGATTAGACATTAAAACATTCCTTTTAGCTAATACTTGTTTGAAAGAAGTAACCTGATTATGGGATATAGGAAGAATTGAGGGGTCCTGCCAAATAACTAGCCTTGTAAATCTATGTATAGCTAATAAATAATTAGAAAAAGATGTCCCCCAAGCTTGAATCACTATTTTTGAGAAATCCTTTAAAGAATCAATAGTGGCAAGCTAGGGGGACCCATTCCATGAATAAAACCAAAAATTGACACTATCCCCATTTTTCACTTCTCATTGTATGAATGAAGTAATAAATTCTTAAGATGCCAACATGAAATCCCAAATGATAGAGCCCTTTGGTGGGTCTAGGTCAATAAGAACTCTAGAAGGTTCCAAGTTATCTAAATATTTCTCTTGTAAAAGGAAACACAATTTGGCAGAGGATACTAAACAAGAGGCAACCTATTCTATCTAGACCTATATGATGATACATGCTTATTTGCACAATATGATGATATATGGTTATAACATAAGAGGCTATGCCATGTGAATTTTGACAATTTGGTAAGCATTATTAAGATGAATAAAGTAAGAGGATTAAAAAGATTAAGGAAACCTAATAATGTGATGTGTAAACAATGTCAACTGGGAGAATTGACAAAGTCCATTTTCAAGAGCAAGACATATACTTCTGATGTTATTTTAGAGTTGATTCATACTAAACTTTGTGGACCTATTGGATTGAAAGTCTATTTTTGTGATAAATATTTTATTCTATTTGTTGATGATTATGCTAGAAATGGTGACTATGATGTTTCTTAAAGAAAAACCAGATGCATTTCAAATGTTTAAGTGGTTTTTGGCTAGAGTTGAAAAGGAGACAAGTTAAAGCTTGAAGTGTCTGAGATTAGATAGAGGAGGTGAATTCATATATGATAAATTCAATACATTTTACAATGATAGAGTAATCAAGAGTCAAAGATGTCTATGCCAAGGACCCCTCCACAAAATGGTATAGCTAAAAGGAGGAACAAATCAATTACAAATAATGATAAGACATTAACAATGGAGAAGAATGTTGCACCAAAGTACTAGAGAGAAGATGTAAGTATTGTAGTTTATACCTTGAATATACTACAAGTTAGGAAAGATAAAATTTTTACACCCTTTGAGTTATGGTATGGGTATGCACCTAATGTGAAATATTTCAAAATATTTGGAAGCAAATGCTATATACTGAAGACAATAGACATGGAAAACTTGATGCAAAGAGTGATCAAGGTATATTCTTGGGATATTCCACTAAGAGAAAAGCATATAAGTATTTGAATTCTAACACTAATAAAGTTGTAGAAAGTGTAAATGTGAAAGTTGATGACTATTTGATGCAAGAGCATCTTGGGTTGCCCTGTTATCCTACTCATTTTTGTTCATTCTACAGTTGGTGTTGAGTTACTGTAGCACTCTTCATGTGTCAAGTTACTATAGCACTCTTCATGTGCTGAGTTACTATAGCACTCTTAATGTTTTGAGTTATTGTAGCACTCTTCATGTGCCAAGTTACTGTAGCACTCTTCATGTGCTGAGTTATTGTAGCATTCCTTCATGTGCTGAGTTATTGTAGCACTCTTCATGTGTCAAGTTACCCGGTGTATGTTGAGTGCTATTTTTGGAAAGCTTTCTTTTGCCGAGTAATCTGTGTCTGGTTCCTATTTGGGCTAACTTTTCTCACATTTGATTTTGGGATAGGTAGTTATATTTTTTGAGAGCCAACTTGTGGCTTCTCTATGTTCTAGAATGTTCTATAAGCCATTTTGGCAAGTATATATAGAGTATTTAGGCTTAGATTTAGGCAAGTTTTGAGAGAAGAAGTTTTTGGAAGAAGATTAGAGAGTAGAACTAAAAGTGATAATTTGCAGTTGGATCTTTGAATGTGAATGTATTTGTAATTGGCTGTAACCTAGAATGCCTTACAGTTGGGCATGTATGAAGATATCTTGATGAATCAATAAAAGTAGTTCACTCTTCTTCCTCCTTTGGTTGTTGTTCTTTGTGTTTGTTTCCATTGTGTTAACTCTTGTAGGGTGGTTTGGATAGCTAGTTGAGCCTTTGGCCCTAGTTATTCACCCTCTTGCCTGCATCAGTTGGTATCAGAGCTTGAGGTTCATCCTTATGAAGATTTGATCATGTGGAACCCTGATTTGGATTTGGTTGTAGGGTGGTAGATCTATGGATTTGACCTATAACTTGCAGAGGGTTACGATCTCGCAAGAACCTGATTTGTGAAGATGGTTCATGGTAGAGGAAATAATGTTGATAATGCTATATTGGATTAGTTGAGACAAATTGTACCCAGATTAGATGTTGTGGAGATAGCCCAGAGGAGAGGAGCGCATCTTAAAGATGTGAGTGATGATGAAGTAGCAGCACCAAACCATAATCTAGAACCTGAAGAAGATCAAGATGAGGAAAGATTATTGTGAGTATTGTCTAAGGAAAATTCAAAACCTATTGTAGAAGTTGGTCCTTATGATTGAAAATTGGATACCAATGTTGTGTTGGATTGGATCTCTAATATGGAGAAGTTCTTTGAGTATGAAAACACTCCTGATAATAGAAAGGTGAAGATTGTAGTCACTAGGCTGAAAGGTCATGCATCGCTATGGTGGGAGCACTTGCAAACTAATAGACAAAAGAGAGGAAAGGAGAACATTAGAACTTGGCCAAAGATGGTGAACAAGGTAAAGAACAAATTCCTTCCTGCTAATTACCAAGTTAGCTTGTTGAGAAAGATGCAAAATTTGAAACAAAAGGACATGACTATAAAAGAATATACTAAGGAATTCTATAGATTAGACATCAGATCTGGACATGTGGATGATGATGTTGAGAAAATTGCAAGGTACATTAATGGATTGAGATCTAGAATACAAGATGAAATAAGTTTTGTGAAGCTGGAAAGTGTAGAAGAAGCATATCAATATGCCTTAAAGCTGAGGAGATCTTGACAAAGAAGCATGAACAAAGACAGAGAGGTAGAGGTGGTAGATTCCAGAGAGGTAGAGGTAGATCTTATGGAGAAAGTGGCAGATCTGATAGTTCTATGTAGGATAAAGGAAAATCTAAATGGAAGAATGATGACAAAGGCAAGACTAAATGGAAAAGTGATAATTCTTACCGTGGAGGCACTAATTCTTATCGAGAAAGAGGTAATTCTTATTCTACAGGTGGATTTTATGGTAATTGTTTTAGATGTGGCAAAGAAGGGCATAGATCCTTTGAATGTAGATCTTCTCCAAGTGGGAAAAATAATAGAAATGCTATGATTCAAGAAGACATTGAGAGTTCATCAAGTGGACCTAAGGCTGGAGAAAATTTGATGGTGAGAAGAACCTAATGTAATAAGGGAGGTGATGAGGAACCTATTTTAAGGAGAAGTCTTTTCAAGATGAGATGTAAGATGGCTAGAAAATGCTATAAAGTGATCATTGATAGTGGAAGTTCTACAAATCTGGCATCAGAAGAGCTAGTTACAAAATTGTAGTTGCAGAGGCTGAAACATCCCAAACCTTATCATGTTTCATGGATCAAAGATGAGCATAAGATATTGGTAAGTGAGCAATGCCTTATGAAGTTCAAAATTGGACATTACTTTGATGAAATTTTGTGTGATATTATGCCCATGGATTATTGTCATATTTTGTTGGGTAGACCTTGGCAATATGATAGATATGTTGTAGATGATGGAAGATTGAATCAATATACTCTTTGGGTAAATGGGAAGAAACAAACATTGTTGCCTTTGATCAAAAGTCCATATGAGGTTAATTGTACTACTGTAAAAATTTTCATTGTTAATGGGAAACAATTTGAAAAGGAAATGAAAAAGAATCAAGTCTATCTATAATTTCAAGAAAACTGAGTTTTGTCAATGGAGATCGAGTGCAAGAAAATAGTGCTAACCGAGTGCTAGTCAATGGTGACCAAATGACAGATGGTAGTATTGATCGAGTGCCAGAAGAAATTGTAGAGTTATTGATTGAGTATAAAGAAATTATTGCTAACGATATTCCTAATGGTTTACCTCCAGTAAGAAGTATAAGTCATTGTATGGATTTGATCCCTGGAGCTAGTTTGCCATATAAAGCACCATATAGATTGATACCTATAGAGAATGAAGAACTTAACAAACAGGCGCATGAGTTGTTGCAAAAAGGTTTGATCAGAGAAAGCTTGAGTCCATGTGCTATACCTGTTGTATTACACATAAAAAGAATGGAAAATAAAGAATGTGTACTGATTCCAAAGCCATTAACAAGATAATAGTGAAATATAGGTTTCCTATGCCAAGGATGGATGACATAATGGATTGTTTGAGTAGAGCAAAGTATTTTACCAAGATTGATTTGAAGAGTGGCTATCATCAGATTAGAATTAGAGAAGGTGATGAATGAAAGACTACTTTCAAGACAAAAGATGGTTTGTATGAATGGTTGGTTATACCTTTTGGTTTAATTAATGCACCTAGTACTTTCATGAGGTTGATGAATGAAGTTTTGAAAAGATTCTTGGGTAAATTTGTGATTGTTTATTTGGATGATATTTTGATATTCAGCAAGACTAAGGAAGAACATCTTGAGCATATTAGACAAGTATTGTAGAGGTTGAAAAAGGAAAAGTTGCTGATTAATATGAAAAAGTGTTCTTTTATGCAAGAGGAGATTGTGTATTTGGGATTTGTGATTTCAGGTGATGGTTTAAAGATGGATCTTGAGAAGGTTAAAGCAATTTTGTAATGGCCTACACCTGAGAATGTGAGTGAGGTATGATCATTTCATGGTCTGGCTAGTTTTTATAGAAATTTTATAAAGAATTTTATTGCTATTTGTAATGCTATGATTGAAAAAATGAGGGGAGATAAAAAGGAATTCAAGTGGACACATGGAGCTAATAAGAGTTTTGAGACTTTGAAATAAAAGGTTGTTGAATTACCCGTATTGGCTTTACCTAATTTCAACAAAGTATTTCAAGTTGAATGTGATGTAAGTGGTAATGCAATAGGAGCTATATTAAGTCAAGAAGGTAAGCCTGTCACTTTCTTTAGTGAAAATTTGAATGATTCTAAAAGGAAATATTCTATGTATGATCAACAATTTTATGCCATTGTTCAAGAATTGAAGAAATGGAGACATTATTTGATGCCTATAGAGTTTGTGTTGTATATTGATCATAAAGGTTTACAATACTTGGGAAGTCAACATAAATTGAATCAAAGACATATGAAGTGGGTTGAGTATTTACAGAGTTTTACATTTCTGATCAAGCACAAGAGTGGAGTTACTAACAAAGTTGTTGATGCATTGAGTAGAAGACGTTCTTTGTTGACTAAAATGAAGGTTGAAGTTCTTGGTTTTGATGAAATGAAAGAATGTATGATAATGATCCTGATTTTTCTGAGGTGTGGAGAGAGTGCAAAGCACCAAATTTGATAGATCACATAAGTAAGTATGATGAGTATTTCATTCAAGAAGGTATTTTGTTCAAAGGCATCTAGTTGTGTATTCCTAGAAGTCCTATGAGGTTGAATTTGATTAAGAAAAAGCATAGTGGTGGATTAGCTGGACATTTTGGAATTGATAAGACATTGAGTTTGGTGAAAGAGAAGTATTATTGGCCACAAATGTATAAGGATGTTTAGAAATTTGTAAAGATTTGTGGAGTTTGTCAAGTTGCAAAGGGAGTGAGTCAAAATACTGGTTTGTATATACCTATTACTGTTCCTAAGAAACCTTGGACTAACATTAGTATGGATTTTGTTCTTGGATTTCCTAAAACAGTGAAGGGGTATGATTCTATATTTATTGTAGTGGACATATTTTCTAAGATGGTTCATTTCATACCATGTAAGAAGACATCAAATCTTGAGCATGTTGCTGAACTTTTCTTTAAAGAGATTGTGAGATTGCATGGATTACCAAGAAGCATTATTTCAGACAGAGATAGTAAGTTTGTTGGTTATTTTTGGAAGACTTTGTGGAAAAATATAGGTACTGAGCTGAAGTTCAATTCTACATTCTATCCACAAACAGATGGATAGACAGAGGTTGTGAATAGAAGCTTGGGAAATTTACTGAGATGTTTAGTTGGGAATAAGCCAAGTAATTGGGAGATGGTATTGGCACAAGCTGAATTTTCATATAATAATTCTATGAATAGGAGTATAGGGAAGACACCTTTTGAGATTGTTACTGGAATGCATCCTAGAGGTATATTAGATTTGAGAGATGTTGCTGGTGAAGAAAAGAAAAGCACTGCAGGAGAACAATTTGTTGATTTTATGGAGTCCTTGCATAAAGAAGTGAAGTTGAGGTTGGAACAAAGCAATCAGAAGTATAAGGAGAATGCTGATCAATCTAGAAGACACCATGATTTTCAAGTTGGTGATGAGGTGATGGTTCATCTAAAGAAAGGAAGATTCCTAGTTTGAACATATAGTAAGTTGAAGATGAAGAAATTTGGACCTTGTAAGATCTTGAAGAAGTTTGACAGTGGTAATGCTTATGAAGTTGAGTTACCTGATGACATGGATATATCTCCTATATTCAATATTGCTGATGTGTATAAGTATCATGAGCTAGATGATGAAGTTGTTGTATTAGAAGACTATCCTAAGAAGCAAATTGAAGAAGTTGAACAGATATTGGATCAAAAAGTTGGCATAAGCACAATAGGAAAAGATTACTATGAATATTTGGTAAAGTAGAAGAATAGGCCTATTGAAGATTCTTCATGAATTTCACAATCTGAGTTGGTTTCCACTCAGATTGTGACATCTCAATGATTCAGGAGAATCATCTCTTTCAACCTCAGTTGTCTGATGTAGGAGCATCCTAGGTTGCCTTGTTATCCTACTCATTTTTGTTCATTCTACAGTTGGTGCAAAGTTATTGTAGCACTCTTCATGTGCCGAGTTATTGTAGCACTCTTCATGTGTCGAGTTATTGTAGCACTCTTCATGTGCTGAGTTACTGTAGCACTCTTCATGTGCCAAGTTACTATAGCACTCTTCATGTGCTGAGTTACTATAGCACTCTTCATGTGCCAAGTTACTATAGCATTCCTTCATGTGCCAAGTTACTATAGAACTCTTCATGTGCTAAGTTACCCAGTGTATGCTGAGTGCCAATTTTGAAAAGCTTTCTTTTGCTGAGTAATATGTGTCTGGTTCCTATTTGGGTCGACTTTGCTCGCATTTAATTTTGGGATAGGTAGTTATATTTGCTGAGAGCCGACTTGTGGCTTCTTTATGTTCTAGAATGTTCTATAAGCCATTTTGGCAAGTATATATAGAGTATTTAGGCTTAGATTTAGGAAAGTTTTGAGAGAAGAAGTTTTTAGAAGAAGATTAGAGAGCAGAACTGAAAGTGCAAATTTGTAGTTGGATCTTTGAATGTGAATGTATTTGTAATTGGTCGTAACCTAGAAGTCATTATAGCTAGGCATGTATGAAGATATCTTGATGAATCAATAAAAGTAGTTCACTCTTCTTCCTCCTTTGGTTGTTGTTCTTTGTATTTTTTTGCCTTGTGTTAACTCTTACAGGGTGGTTTGGATAGCTGGGTGAGCCTTTGGCCCTAGTTATTCACCCTCTTGCCTGCGTCAATATTCCTAAAAAATGAAGTTGAATGTAAGAAAGAACCTAAATATTAGAGACGCTTCATTAATGAAGGTGATCCCAAAACCTTACTTGAACTTGAGAAGAAAGATGGAGTTATAATAACAATGTATTAAGCACTAGGGAATTGGTGCCAAGCATCAGTAAGAGCATGCCATGAATTAGAAAGTGAGAAAAAAATAACCAAAAGAACAAGATTAGATACATGAAGTGCTACCTGAAGCTAATCTACAAGATGAACTTGATGAGAACCTACAAGAAGTAAGAATATAATAGCCTACACTAGAAAAATATGTGAGAAGACATCATACATTTGATCAAATAATTGGAGTTAAAGATTCTGGAGTTATGACAAGAAAAATATTGAGGAGTGATACATTCCTACTATATGAATTTGAGCCTAAACTATTAAAGAATGCTTTGGATAATGGACACTAGATTCAAGCAATGAATAAAGATATTGAGAAGATAGAGAAGAAAAAAACTTGGCCATTGGTTATGAGAACAAAGGACAAGAATATTATTGGAACAAAGTGGGTATTTAGAAATAAGCTAAATGAGAAAGGTGAAGTCACTAGAAATAAAACAAGACTAGTTGGTAAGAAATATGCACAAGAAGAAGGTATTGCATATGGAGAAATATTTATCCCTATTGGAGTGAGAATTTTGCATATTCTACTTACAAAGGATTCAAAGTGTATCAAATGGATGTCAAGTTTGCATTTTTGAATGAAATACTAGAAGAGGAAGTTTATGTTGAACAACCTAAAAAATTGTCAACCCAAATAAAAGAGATATGGTATGTAAGCTACATAAAACACTATATGGATTGAACAAGCCCCTAAATCTTAGTATGAAAGGTTACACAGTTATTTGGTGAAGATTGTTTTAGCAAGGACAAATGATAATGGGAATCTATACTTAAATACTAAATCTGAAAAGGGGATATTGATAGCTAAGATATTTGTGGATGATATCATATTTGGAGGAAAAGATACATTATGTAAATTTTTTATAGATGAAATGAGGCAAGAGTTTGAGATGTCTATTTTTGGAGAGATCAAATTCTTTGTTCGCCTATAATTGTATCAAATGAAGAAATGTATCTACATTACATAGTAAGTATATCAAGGAGATACTAAAAACTTTTGGTATGGAAGACCCAAGAATAGTTGGAACTCCCATGACTACTAGACATCAAATTTCAATGACTGATGATTCTATTAATGTGAATAAAACCTTGTATAGATCAATGATTGGAAAACTGAAATATGTTGTTCATAGAATACAAAATATTGCACTATCAATTGGGATAGTTGCTAGATTTTTTGCAAATCCTAAGAAAAATTACATGATGGCTATGAAAAGAATAGAAAGACATCTGAAAGAAATAGAGGATTATGGATTGTATTAAGAAAATCATGACAAGTTTGAACTTAAAGTATATACTAATGTAGATTGGGATGAAAATATTGATGAAAAAAAGAGTAGAAGCAGTGGAGCTTTCTTTCCAGGAAGGATACTAGTTTCATGGATAAGCAAGAAGAAAATTGCATCTCCCAATCTACAATAGAACCTAAATATGTAGCCACAACAGTCAATTTTTTTAACATAATGTGGATCAAGCAATTGTTGAAAGGTATAAAGGAAGAGATCACTAAACCAATTGTCATATTCTATGAGAATAGAAGTTCTATAAACATATCTAAAATTCTATGATGTACACTAAGACCAAGAACATTGCTATCAAGTATCATTATTTGAGGGAGTAGGTACAAGACAAAGAAGTGAGGTTCTAGAGTATGTGAATCTAAAGGAACACATAACTGACATTTTCACAAAATCCTAGCTTAGCAATGCCCATGAATATCTAAGAGGTAAATGTAAAAATGAGTATATGAGAAACAAGATACAAAGAGGGGGAGGGGGGTGAATCAGGATCTTACACTTTTTCCATCAAAACCAATTTTATGAATTCACTCCTAATTCATCTCATGTAATAGATCTTCCATTAAAACTATAATGCTAAAATATAAATGAAAGACATAACATCTATGAAATTTCAACACATAACCTAATGATTTGGTAACCTAGAAACACTTTAATGTGAAGGTAAAATTGGGGCGAGGATGAAACCTAGAAATATTCACTATTGCAACAATAAAGTTAACCTATTAGGGTTATAATATTTGATCATAAGACATGACTTGTTTGTCTTTAGTTGTGAGCTCGACTAACCTCTTTTGACTAGATGTCAATTCTATTGGAATTCTTTTAGAATTATTGAGAGGGGAGTTGAATCAATTATTCAAGGTCCAGAGTATAAATAAAACTTTTCACAACTTAGTGAACCCATAAACATTTATCTTCATGCATACATCCATAAGATTATGCAATCATTTAAAACTTATAGGTTACTATCAAATCAACTTGCAAAAATGTAAACATGAAACATAACAAATTCATCAACACACTTGACACAATGATTTATGTGGAAACCCAATTTGGGAAAAACCACTAGTAATATGCTACACCTTTTCACTCTTCTAAAGTGATACCCTGTGAAAGGCCAACCAAGTTAAAGGTTATAATACTAACTATTAAATGTGACCTTGTTAAAGGATTTCAATAACCCTATTAGGAGTGAGCCTTGTTAGAGGACTTTAGATCATTTACTTGAAATGTCACCTAGTTAAAGGGTTTACAAATGACTATTAGGTCAACCTTAATCCAAAGGATTTACCCTAGACTGATACAATTATTAGAGAGTAACAATAAGGCTTGATTTTATAACAACTTACAACTCCATTTGTATATTATAGATCTCTATTTTAGTCCTCCATTCTGCTTGGCCTTCATACATTTCAACTCTAATAGCTTGTTCACCCTTCAAGCATTCATATCCTTAAGCCTTCTTGCTTAACATGCTAATGCAGTCTCTTCTCTTAGGTCACTTGATGAAGAAAAACCCTTGACTCCTTTTCTTCCTTAAGTTCTCACACATGACATTTTTCTTCTAACCAAACATTTTTATAAATAGGAAATTAAGATCTTTTGCCGCTCATTCTTCACCGTCCAATTTAGGGCCAGGATGTATTAGGTAGGATACAATGAATCTACCCCACATTCCATATCTCTTCTAGAGACTTCTCCTTAAATCCTCTTTGAATTTTTCTAAAAATAGTTTACCTTGAATTTTGTACCACCAACTCATCAATCTTATCTTCTACCTGTATATGAGCAATGTTAGTATGCTAATAGAAACCAAATTTAAATAAAGCTTCTACAAACTAAAAAAAATTCACAAACTTCAAAATAGACTAAGATGAGCTCCCAATTGAGAATATGAGCCATTAATGGGCTCTCTCAATGAGAAGCTCTCTTGTTGAGTAGCTTTGTCTAAATAGATAGGATATATGCTCAAGCTTTATGCTTCAAAAAGTGCTTCAAATGGAGTTGGAATTTGGGTGTGAGTGTATGGTTTTGATGTAAAATGGCTTCTCAAAATGGCATTATGACTTTACTTCATGGATTGTGTTATTTTGCAAAGGGGAAGGATCCAATTTATAGGCAAGAGGCTTGAGGGATTGAGGGCTAAGATGCAAGGATGGGAAAAAGCTCATGGAGGGCTCAGATTGCATGAGAAGAGAGCACATGGATTATGCTTTCTTATAGCCAATCAAGGAGTGACACATGTCACATGGTGAGAGGATAGAGGAAAGGGGAAGGATGAGTCAACAAAGGAGGCTCAAGGGATAAAATCTTCATAAAGACCCTCATAATGACTTGTAAGAGCAATAAAAGGGCTTGTAACAGTCATTTATGACCTAGTGGACTTCATAAAGTTTTATGGTTGAGATATTTTGAGGGTGATGAGAGAAATTCCGATTTGGACTTGATTAGGAAGGTTTTAAGCTTGTTTAGGCTTGTGCAAATGATTAGAGGATGGATTAGGATGGTTTAGGATTAGCTTAGGGATAGGCAAGTGGATGGCATTTAATGAGGGTGGGTGAAGGAGGAGATATTTGTTAACTTTGGCTTGGGTTAGTAATTCTTAACCCATGTTTAGGGAATGTGACAAGGTTAGGAGGGGATTAGGATTAGGTTTAAAGACATCTTCTAGAAGAGTCTAGACTTTGGATGAGGATAAAGACTTTCTAGAATAGTCTAGAATTTCCTAGGATGAGGATGAAGACTTTCTAGAAGAGTCTAGAACTTCTTAGGATGAGGATAAATTAGATTTTTTGAAAATAAATAAAGTTTTATTTATTTCAAGGGTTTGGGTTGAGGAGATAATTATTAAAACTTTTTTAATAAACATGAGGATTAATATTTAATCTTAATTAAATATTTTGAGTTGGGATTAGGGGTAGGAAATTATGGGATTAGCCTTTAATTAAAATTAAAGAAGGATTAGAAGATTTTGGAAGAGGTTAGTGGTCTTAAGGAAATTGGCCAAGTTTTGGGCAAAAAATAAAAAAATTTATTTATTTTGGGTTTTTTGGTCAATTTATTAATTAAATAATTAATAAATAAGGAAATAATGTTTAAATAAGATTTAAACATTTTTGGGAGGGATTCCTTAATTAAATATTTTTAATTAAGATAAAGGGATTTAATGGCATAAAAATTAATTAATTAAATAATTAATTAATAAATGATGATGTCATCAGGACTTTTTCAGAAAATAAAAATACTTTATTTTCGAAAGGTTTTTAGGTGTCTACATTTTTTCCCTCTTTGATGTGATGCCGCAAGTGGCATGGCATCAAAGATAAGAAAATAAGATGCCCAAGGCTAGAGCAGAAGAGGAGAGAATGGACTGCAAGATGCCCCCTCAAGAAGGCGGCGGGGAGAGAAAGCGAGGCTCGATGACTTCTTGAAAAGTACAAGAATTTGAGATGAGCAAGGAAACTCAGATTGGCAAAGAGAAGGGGCTGAATTAGCTCAAACTCTCACAATGGGAGAATGATAAAGGAGAGTCAGATGCACAAGAGGAAGCAAGCTTAAGACTTTAGGGAAGGTGGAGGATGAAGGAGCAAAGCGCTATAAAAAGGAATCTAGGATAGGGAGATGGATGAGGGGATTATAAAGCTGATGCAACAGGATTTCAAAGAGTCAGATTGGCGGAAGATGGGTTTCAGAGATCCCAAGGACTAGGATTGTGGATCTCGAAAGATGAGGCTTGGTGGATTGATTTGGATTGGTGGATCCCTAAAACTAGGATTGTGGATCCCTAAAGCTAAAGGTGAGGAGTGATTCAAAGAGATACTAATGCATAAGCTGGGGTAGGAGAGACGGATGTTGGATATGGATGGGGGATAATGGAGATGAAGGAAAATCATTGAAGCTTTTTGAGCGGGGGGGATACTTCAAAGAGAAGTACCACCATGTAGTTGAGCACTAGATTTGCTATAGGACTGTTGGTTAATTGCCAAGGTTACCAAGAACATCAAGGCCTTTTCACCAACTATTTAGAGGACTGACGAACTGACTCAAAAAAAACACGCAAGGATTGCCCCAGTATCACACATGAATCCCAGAGGAAGCAGTGTGGAAATGACACTGGGTAACCCACAAGCAAAAAAGAAAACAAGCAAAAGATATGATCAATACCTTACGCTCTGATTGCCCCATTCACAGTATACCATGATATGGAAGATCATGACAACCTTGAGGAGGGAACAAGGAGATTGCTTGGAAAAGATATTTCAAGACCCAATAGGGAAGAGTCCAAATCAAAAGAAAGCGAAAATCCAAAAGAGAACCGTTTGCCAATGAGATGGGTAGGACGAGGTACTAACAGACCAAGATCAGACATGAGGAAAGCTATAACCTACAAGGACCTATCGAAGAGCACCTAAGCTGGTGGATTTGGATGAGTGATGCATCTGGCAAGCTGAACTAAGAAAGATAACACTTTGGTGATAGGAAATCTAGCTAAAGGATGCATTGGAATAGCTAACCAAGATGTGCGATGGGTGCAAGATGTTGATCAAGGACGAACTAACATGAATGCTGGATAGATATAATGGTACTAAACTAAAGAGGATGTACAAGCTGATGGACCAAGATATTTACAAGCTGAAGCTGACCAAGATAGTTACAAGTAGGCAAAAGCTCAGGATGATAGGATAGCGGGATGGTTCAATGTTGTGCAAGATGCGAAAGCTAAGGGTGGGGTGATAGAAAAAGATATGGATTTGGCAGGATGCATCCAATGATGATGAGAGATTTTGTGACCAAGGATAGCTAGAGGAGCAGGATGAGATGGCTGGATAGGATGGTAGATAGCTAGGATTATGATGGATATAAAGAAATGACATTGGGTTTGCATGAGGATAGCCTAGAGCTAGATACCAATGACAAGGGAGGATGGACAAGATAAGATCTCCAAGGAATATAGTTCCCCCAATTAGAAGATAACATGCAGAAGGAGGTCTTATGATGGATGTAATAGGATTGAAGCTAGGATGGAAAAAGCTGAAGGGGCTAGGGAGATGGATGATAGCTGGGATGGTTGGCTGAAGCTGTAGGAGATAAGTGGATGGTGTGAGATGGAAGATGGAGGGTGGAGGATAGGTGGATAGATTGGAAGATGGAGTTGGATGTCAAGAGATGACCAAAAGCATGAGGGTGATAGGCTGAGCTGGGGATGGCAAGATTACGCATGACACTTGTTTGCCAAGTTTTCATCATGGTACTTGTCCAAGGCGCTTGAATTGCCAAGTTTTCACCAGTGGACGCTTTATTTTTCTTTTCTTTTTTGACTTTTTGACTTTGGACTTAGCTGGAATGATTTTGGCTTTCTTTAGCTATTTTGGCTTTTTTGGGATTTTTCACTGGCTGTTGGAATGTTCAATTTTGTTGCTAGCTGTTGGTACACCAGATGTGTGATTTATGCAATAGATTGAATTAGATGGGATTGATGGTAGGAGATGGAGGGATGAAAATGCTGGAAAGGAGCATGAGATGGGGATTCTTGCAAGAGCAACATTGGCACATGTTGGAACGGGTGTAAAAAGAGCATATGGGGGATAGATGGTAGATGCAGGCGTGATGGAGGATTTGTGGAAGCGTGCTTGGGTATATAGGCACCCAAGATGGAGTTAGGAGATGGGGGACATGAGTCACTAGATGCAATGGTGGATGCCATTATGCATTGGGTTTCAACTTTTTTCTTGGGGATCCACATGGTTTTGGATTTTCTTTTCATAGGCTTTTACATTGTTTTTCATTCTTTGATTGGATTTTGCCTTTTTGGAGTACGTCTTTTAGAATAGACATATGATTGCCTAGGATGTGGATTTTTAGCTTTATGCATTTTGAAGTTGGCATTTACATTGTTGTGGTAAGCTTTGGGAAGATGGTTAGGAGAAGCTTTGTGAGATGGAGAGGATATGAAAGAGCATGTAGGGGGATGATGATGGATGATGTGCCCTGATATGTGCGTTTGTTGATCTTGCATAGAAATGGATGGAATAGGATTTTTATGATGGCTGATAGGAGGATGGAGGATGGTAGATTTTGGGACATAGGGACCCAAAATGGATTTAGCGGATGAAGGGGGGATATGGTAGGTTGTTTTGGGTTGCAAAGATGGTGGAGGGGGGATGACATAAGATTTCTTGAAGGAGTGATGGGAGGCTGGCATGGTGGGCTTGGAGATAGGCTTGGTTGGGGGGTGCGGTGTACCAACACCTTTAGATGGTGAGCCTTTGGATACATATCCAAGACCATGAAATCCTAGATTTTTTTGTGCAATAATAGGCTCTCTGATTCCTTGCTCTTGTGGTAATAAACCTTGACCTTGATAATGCCATCGATTGAGCATTTGAACAAGCTGAGGAAACTTTTTGCTTGCAAAAAATGGTAGAAGTGATTTATTAGGTGTATTGCAATGGGGAGATACTGTTCTTAATTCTTCTGCTGAGAGAGGGCCACCGTGGATGAATGTAAGTGAACCAAGAGGGTAGATTATAGATGGTGGAATAGCTTGGATAGGTGGTAAGATGGAAGCATGGAGCGGGGGAGATGGAAGGATAAGATCTTGATGTAGCTGGTGGGATGATAAGATATCTTGTAGTGGAGGAGATATGGCTCGAGGTTTTGGAGATGGAGGAGATGGTGACTGCACTATGGATGGAAGACATGGTATGATGATATCTTCATTTATGCTTTGGGGGATGTCAACATGCTTTTGGGAAGGATCTTGATAGGATTGGTTTGGAGTGGATGGTGCGATAGGAGGTGAAGGGATGGATTCTTCAAAGGCAGCGGATGGATAGATGGGAGATTCAGAAGTGGAGATGGGTGAGTAGAAGATGGATGCATAAGGGTCATTACGAGAGATTTGGGAAATGCTTGGAGGTGATGTGGATAGGATTTGGAGGGATTTGACAGGTGGTGGGATTTTAAGCAATTTGATGGATGGTATGGGGATGATAGTTATGGGAGATGGAGGTGATATTATAGATGGGAAAGCTTCATTACTGACTACTTCACATGGTTGGATTAGATGACATGGCTTATCGACTATTGGAGGTGACTTTTCTTGTATTTCCTCTAGGAGATTCCTTGGAGACTCATGTGTCGAAGGTGGAGGTGGATTGATAGGAATAGCTAGTGTGATGTGGGTGGAAGATTGGAAGCTTGGTTGATGGGGTGATGGAGGGGAAGCTGGAATATCAGATGGCATGACTAGATAGTTTGGAATAACTCTTGGATTTTGGGGGATGCTTGGGGGAATGTTTCTAAGGCTTTCAATATACCTGTCATAGTCAACAAGATTTTCATCATCATTGGAATAGGAGGTGGCGAGAGCAAGGACAATGCGACCAAACACATCATGATAGGATTGGTACTTCATGCTTTGATGATGAGTTTGATGGGGATGGGGTCTTGCATATGGATGAACACGGAAGCTCATGGTTGGATTTGGGTTAAGCACAAATTTTGGATTGGATGATGAAAGATTTCCTAGGGAGAGTCAAAGTTGCATGACAGACCTAAGGAGGATTGGCTGGAGATTTTTGGCTTTCTTGTGGGTGGAAGACTTCAAGGGTATGCTATCAAAAAGTGAGAGTTTTGCTTTCCTATGTGCAAGATTCATGGTGATTGTGTTAACTTAAGGATAGACTAGTGATCCTATGGCATGACACGAGATTAACCACTTGTGGATCCCAACCTTTAGCTCAAGGTGATGAGGGATACAAGTGACAAAGCTGGATTACCCTAGACAATGCTCTGTCAAAGGGATAACCTTGGTGAGATTGGTTGATTGGTAGGATTGATTGGATAGCAAAATCTAGCAAAGTGACAACAACTCTTTAAAGGCTTGGGTGATTTTAGATTGGGTTGCTAGCTGGCTGGGGGGATGATTTGGATGGACTTTGGATTTGGGATTGTTCTAAGGCAAAGAACTAGATAGATTCGGTTGTAGTGGGGGAGCTTGGATGATTTTCTGATAAGGCAGTGACTACGCTAAGTATGCCTTGAGCTGGGAGATTTCTGCTTTTCTGGGATTTCGACCAAAATTGGCAAATATTCATTCAAAAGCTATGAACAAACAAGCAGACAAAAGTTTTTAGCAAGCACGTCAAACACAACAACATCCTAGGAAGCTTTCTACAAGGATGAAATTTGGTTTAGGTAGGGAGTCCTCGATATATGCAAGGTATGTGAGGCCCAAATCTATAGATGAAACCAAAAAGATGTCACACAGCCGAGAGGAGCGGTAACCCACTTCTCCTCTTTCACTTCTCAAGGGTATAAAGTTCCTTGAGGCTTAGCCCGAGTGACAAAATCTTGATTCCAAGAGAGGTGTCTTTGGATTCACCTCCTAATCTTTATACTCTGTCGAAACGCTGGAGTTGAGGTCGTCCCAAGGGGTGATGAAATCCCCAAGTAGGCCTCCTAAAAAGCTAAGACAAGATTTTGGATCCTAATCTTATGCACCCAAGATGGCCTCGAAAGACAAGGGGAGAGAAGACTTGGATGATCTTGGGCTAAAAAACACGCTTGTTCTTTTACCAACTGATGCTTAAGTTTTCTAATCTAGACTTTGCAAGCACTCATGTTTAAGATACAATATTTATTCCAACTTTGAAGCATCGACAAAAATAAAATTGATCGAATAATGTGAACAACAAGAAGAGTTAGGGTCAACAAGAAGGTAAACCCATGCACCCGGAGGCCCTCCACATCAAGTATCGATTGATTTTTCTTTAAGGCATTCAAGATTGAGTGTGAGTTTATTTTAAGCCCAAAACAAAGGTGTGTGAGATTCAATTTCAAGCACGCACCCGGAGGCCCTCCACATCAATATTTGTTCAATTTTAGTGCCCAAACTTGAAGTGTGATCGATTTAATCTAGAGTTTTGGTCATTTAAAATTTTTGATAAAGTTAAAGCAAACATTCAAAGACCAAGTGAGTGAGTTAGATTGTGGAACATTTAACACCTTTTTCAAGTAGACCCATCCCCATAAATGGTGATGAGATTGCAACCAATGGTTGAATTGATGGGTGATTAGAAAAGAGGTGAGTCCAAGGAACTACTCAAATTGATTTTTGCAAATTTGTATTTAACTTAACAAAGTCTCTTAAATATCCAAAAATCAAACTTTACCTAAATTGCATGTGGAAAAGAAATTTTTTTTGTTCAATTTTAGAAGCTCCAAATGAAGTGTTTGATATTGCAATGGTTAATTGATCCTCGGCATTCAAGATTGGATTTGTTGTTTTAATCATGCATTCAAGGAAAATTTGATTTTAATCCATGACATTCAAGAGTGTGTTTAGCAACATGCATTCAAAGACAAGTGATTAAACATTCAAGTTTTTTCCTTTGAGCATTCAAGGTTGAGATTTTGTGTGTTGTTTTAAGAACTTTGAAGTGCTTTGTTTTAACCTTAGATCATTCAAGATTGTTTTGGACTCAAAAGTGAAAATGACTCTTTGGACTTTGGTTTTCATTCAAGATTTTGTGTTATAGTTTGCATATTTTAAGCCCCAAAAATGATATTCCTAGATTGTTTTGATGCATGAAAAACCTAAGAAACATTCAAGATTTTGCAACAAGACATTTGTTTGGAACAAATAACAAAATTTTTAGGACTCTTAGTTTTCATGAGATTTTTAAAAAAACTTTAAAATATTTTCAAATGAGGTTCATTTTATCCTTGATTGATGCTTTGAGTTTGATTTAGATTTTAGTGTGCACTTAGTGTTGATTTTGAACCTTTTGAAATGGAAACTTGAAGTTCTTTTTAAATTCCCAAAAATGAAGTGTTCCTAACTTTGCATGAATGCATCTAAAACCTTGATGTTACAAGGATGCAATGATTAGATTGGTTTAGTTTCACTTGTTAAAAGATTTTTTCTTTTTTGCAAATTTTTAATTTTTTAATGGATTTAAGTATGATTTGGGGGTTCATTTTAAGCACTAAAAAGAAGTGTGTATGATTTTGCTTCCTTAAAAAAAAAAATGGCCAAGATCTCCCACAAGAAGAAGAAGAAGAAGAAGTATATGGAATAAGAAGAATATAGACAAGAAGAGGAAGAAGAATTCCAAGTTCTTTGTCCACCTATAAGCTTGAAAAATCTGCAAACACTATGAGATATACTATGAGTTCCTTTGTCTTCTTCATGCTCATGTGGAGCTACAAAACTAATTTATACAATCCTACCAATCACAAAAACAAGCAAAATTAGCCAAAATCAGCAAATAAAATACAAAACTTGACTAAAAAATCTAATGAAGATGACCCATGCGGGGTCCCACCGGGCGTGCCAAAATGTATATGAGCAATGTTAGTATGCTAATAGAAACCAAATTTAAATAAAGCTTCTACAAACTAAAAAAAATTCATAAACTTCAAGATAGACTAAGATGAGCCCTCAATTGAGAATATGAGCCATTAATGGGCTCTCTCAATGAGAAGCTCTCTTGTTGAGTAGCTTTGTCTAAATAGATAGGATGTATGCTCAAGCTTTATGCTTCAAAAAGTGCTTCAAATGGAGTTGGAATTTGGGTGTGAGTGTATGGTTTTGATGTAAAATGGCTTCTCAAAATGGCATTATGACTTTACTTCATGTATTGTGTTATTTTGCAAAGGGGAAGGATCCAATTTATAGGCAAGAGGCTTGAGGGATTGAGGGCTAAGATGCAAGGATGGAAAAAAGCTCATGGAGGGCTCAGATTGCATGAGAAGAGAGCACATGGATTGTGCTTCCTTATAGCCAATCAAGGAGTGACACATGTCACATGGTGAAAGGATGGAGGAAAGGGGAAGGATGAGTCAACAAAGGAGGCTCAAGGGATAAAATCTTCATAAAGACCCTCATAATGACTTGTAAGAGCAATAAAAGGGCTTGTAACAGTCATTTATGACCTAGTGGACTTCATAAAGTTTTATGGTTGAGATATTTTGAGGGTGATGAGAGAAATTTCGACTTGGACTTGATTAGGAAGGTTTTAAGCTTGTTTAGGCTTGTGCAAATGATTAGAGGATGGATTAGGAATGTTTAGGATTAGCTTAGGGATAGGCAAGTGGATGGCATTTAATGAGGGTGGGTGAAGGAGGAGATATTTGTTAACTTTTGCTTGGGTTAGTAATTCTTAACCCATGTTTAGGGAATGTGACAAGGTTAGGAGGGGATTAGGATTAGGTTTAAAGACATCTTCTAGAAGAGTCTAGACTTTGGATGAGGATAAAGACTTTCTAGAATAGTCTAGAATTTCCTAAGATGAGGATGAAGACTTTCTAGAAGAGTCTAGAACTTCTTAGGATGAGGTAAATTAGATTTTTAGAAAATAAATAAAGTTTTATTTATTTCAAGGGTTTGGGTTGAGGAGATATTTATTAAAACTTTTTTAATAAACATGACGATTAATATTTAATCTTAATTAAATATTTTGAGTTGGGATTAGGGGTAGGAAATGATGGGATTAGCCTTTAATTAAAATTAAAGAAGGATTAGAAGATTTTGGAAGAGGTTAGTGGTCTTAAGGAAATTGGCCAAGTTTTGGGCAAAAAATAAATTTTTTATTTATTTTGGGTTTTTTGGTCAATTTATTAATTAAATAATTAATAAATAAGGAAATAATGTTTAAATAAGATTTAAACATTTTTGGGAGGGATTCCTTAATTAAATATTTTTAATTAAGATAAAGGGATTTAATGGCATAAAAATTAATTAATTAATTAATTAAATAATTAATTAATAAATGATGATGTCATCAGGACTTTTTCAGAAAATAAAAATACTTTATTTTCTAAAGGTTTTTAGGTGTCTACACTACCTAGTTCACATATTCCAAGAAAATAAACTTGTCCTCTCAGATCCATCAAATTCATGATCTTTTAAATAATGTAGCCGCTTGACATTATCTAGCTTCTGATGCTTGGCATATACTACATTGCTCGGCATCCTCTATAAAATCACTTGGCACAAACTAAGGTTTATTGGTGCTCAGAATCAACTAAACTTTACTCAGAATCCACTATTTTTCTTGGCATACACTAGAATAAACTTTTACTGGGCTCCAACTGATTTTCTACTCTGCTTGCACTAACTTTACTCAGCACCTACTGTCCACTCAGTCAAGCTTGGAAAACAAACTTTGTGTAACTTGTTCTTCTAAACTTTCTTAATGTAACCAACTTTTGTAACCTTAAGTAGATTATCAATGCATTATGTTATCACTATTTTAACTAATTCTTATACTCCTTTACAAAATCATAACTCAACCTTTCCTCTAGGTGTTATTGTTACATTTTTTATTAAATCTTGTTCATCAATCAAATAAGTGATAGTACTTAAAGCATATAAGCAGTCATCTTTCTAGAAAATGGTAGGTTTAACATTAGTGACAAAATAATGATTTAAGCATATTAATCATGCGTGTATCAATCTATTCTCAATAGTCTCCCTCTTTAATAGTCTTCTTCAATCTATCAATTATCTTCCTCTTTGGCATTGATTGCAAACCAAATTGATCAACCAAATTGACTAGGTTAAAATAGTAAGACAATACCAAAAAGAAAATAATTCCTTGCATGAAAATCTCTCCCTCTATCAACAACTTCCATCTTTTGAGTAGGTTACAAAATTCTTCCTTATAACTCCCTTTGAATTCCTTCTTTTCATATCTCCCTCTTACTATATCTCCCTCTTACTAGGTAGATGTTATGATTTCTCCTTCTTTGTTCTTCTGATCAATACCTATCTCCTTCGTCAATTATCTCCATTAGTAATTATACTAGCTTGATCAACAATTATAATCTCACTCTTTGACAACAATGCCAAAGACATGTCATCTTTGTTGGTGTTTTCAAATAATACAATTCCAAATTACCCCAATGAGAACAAAATACATCTAGGGGTGGCTCCTTCCCATCCTTGACATACCCTTTTAGACATTAGGCCAACTATAAGACTAGACCCTTCTTCTACTTTAGGCTTTACAAAACCTAGGTAGCTGCACCTCAAATTCACTTATATGGTACCAGTCCTAAACATATTCTAGAATCTAACAATAGATTTAGCCCTTATTTCTCCTATTGAATCATGCAATAACATAGATCTACAATAGCTAAGTGCAAGACAATGCAATTCATAAGCTAAGTGAGGGCATTCTATTCTAGCTCTTCAAACATTAAAGGGAAAAACATTTGATTAATGATATTGATTTCAGCAAAACATGACATGAACAACATAACCCTATGATCCTTCAAAATGATTAGTGCCTTATCTATTGGGTAGTCACACAAACCCCTAACTCACATCCTGAAAAGTCATTGACATATGTCATATATTAGGACATATGTCATCTATCTATTCACCTTGTGAACTAGGAATCTAAATCTTTCTAAACCTCATACTCAACCTATCCCTTTATGGGATCTGCAATCATATGATGATAAATCAAGCATTTACATAACTCCTTGAGTCATAAGAAAAATAGATCAACATATACAACCAAAAGATTGTAATTGAGTTTCATACTCTTCATTTACAAAACATAAAAGACCACAAAAAACATGAATGGGAGACAAGATATCAAAATAAAGACTAACTTTCTGATGTATTTTCATTCATTTCATTGAAACAAATATAGTAAGATGCATGAAATTGAAATGCCAAGCTACCTAATAGATTATAACTATCTGTATTCTCATTTCTTGCTATTCATTACAAGAGAAATTATTGAAGAAAATTGTATCACAGTCATGAAAAATATATCAAGAACTAGAACCAACTGGTTTCCAAGTGAAGAAATGGAACCCTTACAATGAATGAGAGAAAGAAAGATATAGAAGAGGATGAATTTGCAGATCTGTTCTGTGTATGACATGTGTCCACTTGGAAAAATTCCATCTCTAGATGCAAAACATATTTCTAACCTCTTTCCATAACTACATATCAAATCCTCAATCATTTTGGCTCCCAAAAGCACAAAATATCTCAGATATTTGATGGAAAATATAACTAATTTTGAAAAAGAAAAAAATCTCTGAGAAGTTCCATCAAAAAATAAGCAAATTGTAAAATACTAGATGCAAAATACATCATTATGTATCAAATTTCAAACATAATGAGCCAAACAAGAAAATCAAATGTATCCCAACTAAATTTTGTAATTGTACTGATGAAATCATTGTATGTAACTGAGCATCTTATTGAAAACATAAAGCCCCCCTAGCATGCATCAGTGACCACCTGTGTAAAAACTAACTACAAAAATGGATAGCTCATCTTCTTTTGGTTTTGGTGATATATAATATTCCTATATTCACTTATCAGGAACTTCCAAAATCTTGGTTTGAAGAATTGGGCTCCAATCAAGGCTCTTCAAACAACACTATTGCATACATTTAATTTATCATAAAGTTTAAACTATAGAATAAATGCAAACTTTATTTTTTTTAAATTTGACCTGCACATGATTTCTAAGAAGGAATAAAAAATAATTTTTTGCCTCCTTAAATTTTCCACTCAAATTCCATTTGGGTCAGAGATGTTTGATTGACCCTGCCACATGTCAATTCCTGATTGGTCAGAGTTTTGCTGACACATCTGCCACATGGCTGCCATGTCATCACCACCTCAGTCAATTTCCATGTCATAGTGCCTCCTTAGCTAGTCGTTATGTTGCATACTTAATGTTTGAGCATCTTTACTTTGGTAACATAGTGACCACTATCAAATTTTTCACGTGTCACCATCTAGTGCATTTGTGAGATTTGTGCCATATCACTGTTGGCATAGAGGTATTTTCCATTAGTGACAACACTCATTATACAATTCAAATTGAGCGTCGAAGACACAGTTCAAACTGAGCATCAAAGACACAGTTCAAATCGGGTAAAGTTGCACTTAGTGTTAACCGAGTGGAGTGTTAACTGAGTAAAGATAGAAGCAGTGTTAACCGAGTAAAGATAGACGTAGTGTTAACCAAGTGAAGATGTACCTAGTGTTAACCGAGTAAAGAAGGACTCAGTATTGACCGAGTGAAGAAGGACTCAGTGTTAACCGAGCTCAGTCAGTTAATAAAGAAATTAGTTTTTACCGAGTGACACTATATTTACCGAGTCACCAATGGTTACCAAGTTCCAGGCAACGTTGTATGACTAGTATGAACTGAGCCCCTACCTCTACTGAGTGCATGACAATGCCGCGTAATATAGTAGATGTCGTGTATCAGAAGGTCATCGTCTGTCTGAAGAACCCGAGTTTATTTTACTATTTGGCCGACTTAGTTATATTTTGTTTACTTGTGTTTAGCCAACCTTGCATCTATAATTACTGAAATGGTATATATGTGTATAATACAGAGTTGTAATTGTGGTAATGGATAAGAGACATGTATGATACAAGAGACAGATGCGAATTCAGCAGTAAAGCAGTATATTAGCAAGGTTCACAAGGTGCAGTAAAGATTTCATCAATCAAAAGAGGTGATTATTGCAAAGGATCTAATCAAGGCATATGTAGATCCGATTGGTTCATCCTAATAGGTGAATCATCTAAAAATCCTCTAACAAGGTAGACTTAATAGTCTTTGTATAAATCTCCTAACAAAGTGCATACTTGTAAAGTATGTTTAAATCCTTTCACAAGGTGGATCTACCAATCCTCTTTGCTCCTAACAGGGTAGATCACCAGAAGTGATCATTGTATGCCTTAACCAGCTAACTTCCTACTACAAAAAAGAAGCTTTGTGGGTTTCATCCCCACCCCAGTTTTACTTTCTATTTTGGAAGGTTTCTGGGTCACCAAAATCTCTGTGCATATGTGTTATGAATATTTATTTATCTCTTGCATGCATCAGATTAGGTGAATGAATGATTTTCCAGTTTATGTTGAATTAACTAAAAATTTGTATTGTTACTGATTCACCCCTCCCCTCTCAGTAACTTGTTATATCTTGAATATTTCCAACAATTGGTATCAGAGCTATTTGGTTCTCAGGACAAAGCTTGACAGCTTGAGCAAAGATCAAATTCAATGGAGATATTCAGACTGGAGAAAGTTATAGAAAATGAAAAGTTAGATCTAGAAATGGCCATGGTTCAACTCAAAGAAGAAAAGGAACATCTTTCTCAATCCCTAAAAAGAAGAAAGGAACTTGCAAGATAAATGAATGACCATCTTTATGTTGAAGAAAGGATTGAAGATTTGTTACCATCAAGTAATTCAGAAGAAGCTGACAAAGCAATCAAAGAACTTCTAGAAAAGAATGGATCTCTGCAAGAAGAGGTAAGAAAGCTTAAAAGAGAGCAAGAAATACAATCAATCAAGCTATGTGAAGTTTTCGAACAAAGAAACAAAGCACAAGAAGAATTGAAAGATAGATGTTATGAAATTCATAATCAATCCCATCAGCATGAAGATCTTATAGACCAACTCTCTAATGCAAATGAAGAAATCAGAATTCTCAAAGCACAAAATGAAAGAATAAGGAATGATTTAAACACCAAAAAGCAAATCAATGAAAGTCTAAAAAGTGACTTAAGAACTGAGAGACAAATCAATGAAAGCTTGGAAAATGACCTAATCTCTGAAAGGAAAGGCAATCAAAGAATGATGAAATCTCAAACAGATATAAATCAATTAAATCAACAAAATGAGGAAAACCTTCATAGAAAAAAGGGTAAAGTTGGTCTTGGATACAAGGAAGAAGGTGAATCCTCCAAACAAGGTGAACAAAGGAATAAAAGACCCACTTGTAATCACTATGGCAGGTTAGGACATACATCAAACAAATGCTGGAGCAATGGGAAAGCAAAATTTAGTGGCAAATGCTTCAATTGCAATCAGGATGGTCATAAGGCAAATGAGTGTAAAGAAAAACCAAAATTTGAGGGCAACTATCACAAATGCAAAAAGCATGGTCACAAAGCATTCCAATGCAAAACTAAAGCATTCAATCTAGCTAAATAGATTGTCAAAGCCATATTTGGATGGGACTACAACACCTGGTGTAGATGTCACTATTGTGGAGAATATGGACATTCTAGCATAAATTGTGCTAGACATCACCTAAGGAAAAAGGACACTACAGTAAGATGCTATACATGTACAGAACTTGGTCATATAGCTAAAAATTGCATGAATATCAAAAGAATTGAAGATGAGAAAAAAAATCAAAGTAGACAACATTCGGAAGCAAATAAAGCAACAGTGGATTCCAAAATCTACCGAGCAAAATAAATCAAGTAATGGAAATGTCACTCAAGAAATGGGTGATTCCACCATTTCCAATTAATATTCATAAAAGAAAGATTGGAACTGCATCCTCCAAGATTTATCCTAAGTAGCTCCAAAGGAAGAAGGATGATCAAATTAGTATTTCAGATACACTTTGACTTCAGGATGGTTCAAGACTTTACCGAGTTTGGTCAGGTATAACAAAGCTTCATTAACCGAGTAGCAGCTACTGAGTTAGGTCGATAAGAGACTTTACCGAGTTCGGTCAGGTGCAACAAAGTTTCACTGACCAAGTTGTGTCAACTGAGGAAGGTCAGTTCATGACCTAATCGAGTTAGGTCGGTACTTCAATGTTTTCATTTGATTGCCGAGTTGATAATATCTACCGAGCTAGTGGATGACAACCTATCATTTCATCTACCATTGTACCAAAACATTTATGGAAAATTTTTTGTCAAAAGGGGAAAAATTTGATCTCATTTTTCACTACGAACAAAGAGCCAAGTTATCTTCTGCAATTCCAGAGCGAGCTTAAAGCATTTTCGAGCGAATTTTTTTTCAAAAGGGCAAAGAATCTGTTCAAAATTTTTCTACACCTACCGAGTAGCAATAGTATCCGAAAGTGGCAGCTCCAAGATAAAGAAAGGTTCAAAAATGCTGGTTAGAGGAGAGGAATGGAAGACCCCAAACTTCAAATTGGCACCAGCAATTGCAGAATCATTGGACCCTAACGGTGCTCAGTCACAAATCCCTCCAAAGGTACTTCTTATTAATGACATTCGCTCTCATTTCAAGTGTTCCATTCAAGAACTTGGAAACCTAGAAATTGACAATGCCCTAGGTGAAATGAGTGTAGATGGAACCTTGAAACTAGAACATAAACATCTTGAAACAAAAGGGTTAACCCATATTTTGCATTTTCCAAGGAAATTTCAAGTAAAATGGGTTAGGTATGTACTCTGTCGGGTTCACAATGGCCAAATGTGGTTAGAGAAACCAGTACCTATCACTGAGAAAATGATTAGCAAAATTACTGGACTCCCCATGTTGAGAAAAGCCAAGACTACCAAAACCCTAGGTCGGGAAGAATTGCATAGACTAACCCAAGCAGAATGGGATGGCAGAGGACTTAAGCTCAGTATAGTAACTGACATTGAATTGAGATTTGGCATTCACATCATTGCTCGTAAAATCTATAGTTCAAGCCATCCAAATAGTGTATCCTATGAAGCTGTGGATTTGGCATATAAAATAGTAAAGAAGAATGTAGAGTTTGATTTATCGAAATTGCTTTTGTCCCAATTCAATAAAAATATGGAAAGCATAAGGACTTCCAAGAACAACTCCTATAAATTTGGTTCACTTTTGATTTTTTTATTTTTCTATGTTCTAAAGTCCTTTCCATCTAAAGGATCAATAGTATGGGAAAAGGATATCCCAATTCTTTATCAAATTAATGAATTCATCGCCGAATTAGGTAAAAATTTTGACAGTGTTTTGGATAGTTATTTTGAAGAATTTAAGGAAAGAAGGAACAATAGGTTTTGAATTTGTCCAAGACTTGTTGAAGAGTACAAGGAAGATGTATGTTTCATGGTAGACTGTGACAAGGTATACATACAGGCAGTTAGGCCTTGGGTAGCATGGGTGAAACCTCTTGCCTATGAGGTAAATATTGATGAAACCAGGGACATCATAGAAGCACTGGTAAATGAACTTGTAGACCCAAGGCAACCAGTTTTTGGAACATATGATGAAGGTAAGGCCAGAATTGAGCTTCAAATTAAAATCCCTCAAGCCATTAGCAAAGGAAAGAGGAACATAGCCAAACTGAAAACAGATGTTGGCCCTCTCATGATAACAAAAGGGAGAGGAGAAGATGAAGAAGAGGAGGAAACTGAGTCTAAAAAAGAAGAAGAGCCTCAATGAAAGAAAGGTAAGGTGACTATCACCAAACCTACAAAGAAAACTATTGCAGTGTTCTCCAAGAGAACAAGACAGGGAAAGAAGGAACCTGTACTTGTTAAGCCTCCACTCACCCTTGAGGAAAGACTAAAGCAATTAGATGCAAGAGCTAGCTTCACAAACTTCAAAGCATTGAAGTTTGAAACCATAACAGAATAGGAGAAAATGCAGATTGAGGAACTGGTATTGAACAAAATGGGTAAATGGAAATACTCCCCGGACCAAATAGCCTCTCAAATCTCCAAAGAGCTATTGGAGAGGTTGCAACCAAGATGGGAAGCTGCAATCAAGACTGTCAAAGACATTTATGAGTAGACCCTGAGGAATCTCCTGCCAAGTCTCATTGATGCTGAAGTGAAGAAATCACTGAAAGACCACGAAGGTAACATGATGATTAGATTCCACACTTGTTTGATACTTGTCAAAGACATTGAGCATGTAGTAAATGATGCAACAAACATGTGGAAAAATATCTATCATCTACACAAACCTAATGATGATACTATTGAAATCAAGGACAATGACAACAGTGATGATAATGATGATGATGATGATGGTGATGACATTGAAGACATTCCAGACGACCTGCAATCATTAATGTTAGAAGTTGAGGAAGAAGCTGAAAGAGAAATGAAGGAAGAAGCAGAACAAGCTAAGGAGGAAGAAGATCCACTAATAATTGCAGCCAAAGTCATTGCATCTCTTCCTCACTCTCCACCTAAAATAGGTACATCAACTATGGAGATAGCTTCTACTGGTGAGATTGTGAGCTCAATAGCCTCATCAATTGATCAATCTTCACCTGTCTCCTCTCAGCTCTGGGTACCATCTATGCAAGTGTCTACCACTTCATTAACTGAGCTGCAGCTACCTTCTTTGACCGAGTTATCCTTAGTCACAGTAGTAAGTTTTTCAAGTATATCAACTTCTAATGCAGAGTGTATAGTAAGTGTACCTACAGGTACTACAATTTTGACTTCTCCTGCTCTAATTTTGGCAACTGATTCTCCCACTCCATCTTGTATAGCAATTTTGGGAGCAACACCAATTTTTGATACTATTAGCACTTCTCTCAGTCTTTCTCTAGTTAGTCCTATTCCAGTTTTGTCAACTAGTCCAGCATCATCAACTATTGTTTCAATTTCAAAGGGCAAAGGTGTAGTCACTACAAAAAAACCAAAGAGATACATGTTTTCCAGTAAGGCAGTGGATGAGGAAATTGATCTAGATAAGGACATTGTCATTCCTAAGATAGATCTAGATACTGCATCAGTTGATGAAATGAGAATGCTTAGTTAGCTATTAGAGCAGAAAGCTAGGCAAAAACAGCTGAGGCATGAGAGAGACCAGGAATATAGCATTATTGAGAATGCTAAGAATATCATAACAAATGCTATAGGTGTTGAAGTAGATTCTACTCAACACATTTTGATTCAGTTAGAAGAGGCTATATATAAATTTAATGAGGACAGCTCTAGCCAAGAGAAATTGATTGAAAAGGTAGAGAAGAAATTTGACAATAAGGTGCTTGAGCACATTGCTCAGCATATTGCAATAAAACAGGTAGAATTGTCTACAATTTTGAGTAATTTTGAACATTCTTTTAATAATGTAACTTCACTTTTTGGCAAACTCTGTGATGTTACTGAGTTTACTAAGGAAATAAGAGTAAAGTTGAATAAAATTGATGTGGATATGAAGGTCAGTGCCCAAATGCTGCAATCTGACCACAGTGCAAGTTCATCCCATCATCTGAGAATAAGGTTTTTGTCAGAGAAACAGGCAAAATTGTTGAGAGAGGAAGCAAGGATCAAATCTACTCTGATTGACATCCAGAATATGATCCTTCTTATCATGGACACAATGCAAAAGCATATTGCTCATTCTAAAACATTGATCCATGACAACAACTTCTCTATTGCAGATCACATGATTGAACTCTCTGCAGAAGTTCAAATTGCACTCTCCTCCAGCAAAATTTTGCAAGAAAATTGGGATAAGACTTTGGCTCTTATTCTCAAGGTACATTCAGAATTTATCTCTCATTTTGGAATCTCCGTGTAAATATATATTGTTTGGCATTATTGTCAAAAAGGGGGATATAGACTTCAAGAGTTAATTGTGCAAAAGATATATGTATTGACTTATAAATACTGTACATATTGAATGGGGGAGATATATGTAAATAAAAGGATATGTGTTGCAAGATTTGCAAAAAGATCAATTTTGAACTGTATGTCATTTTTATTTTGCACATAAACTTTGATTCATAGTTGTTTTTGTCACTAATGCCAAAGGGGGAGATTATTGGCATAAAGGTATTTACCATTAGTGACAACACTCATTATATAGTTCAAACTGAGTGTCAAAGACATAGTTCAAATCGAGCATCGAAGACACAGTTCAAACCAAGTGTCAAAGACATAGTTCAAACTAGGTAAAGTTGCACTTAGTGTTAACCAAGTGGAGTGTTAACCAAGTAAAGATAGAAGCAGTGTTAACCAAGTAAAGATGGACGCAGTGTTAACTGAGTGAAGATGTACTTAGTGTTAACTGAGTAAAGAAGGACTCAGTATTGACTGAGTGAAGAAGGACTCAGTGTTAACTGAGCTCAGTCAGTTAACAAAGAAATTAGTTTTTACCGAGTGACACTATATTTACCGAGTCACCAATGGTTACCGAGTTCCAGGCAATGTTGTATGACTAGTATGAACCGAGACCCTACCTTGACCGAGTGCATGACGATGCCATGTAACATAGTGGATGTTGTGTATCAGAAGGTCATCAAGTCTGTCTGAAGAACCCGAGTTTATTTTACTATTTGGCTGACTCAGTTATATTTTGTTTACTTGTGTTCAGCCGACCTTGCATCTATAATTACTAAAATGGTATATATATGTGTATAATATAGAGTTGTAATTGTGGTAATGGATAAGAGACATGTATGATACAAGAGACAGATGTGAATTCAGTAGCAAAGTAGTATATTAGCAAGGTTCACAAGATGCAGTAAAGATTTCATCAATCACAAGAGGTGATTATTGCAAAGGATCTAAGCAAGGTATATGTAGATCTGATTGGTTCATCCTAACAGGTGAATCATCTAAAAATCCTCTAACAAGGTAGACTTAACAGTATTTGTATAAATCTCCTAACAGAGTACATACTTGTAAAGTATGTTTAAATCCTTTCACAAGGTGGATCTAGCAATCCTCTTTGCTCCTAACAGGGCAGATCGCCAGAAGTGATCATTGTATGCCTTAACCGGCTAACTTCCTACTGTAGAAAAGAAGCTTTGTGGGTTTCATCCCCACCCTAGTTTTACTTTCTATTTTGGAAGGTTTCTAGGTCACCAAAATCTCTATGCATATGTGTTATGAATATTTATTTATCTCTTGCATGCATCAGATTAGGTGAATGAATGATTTTCCAGTTTATGCTGAATTAACCTAAAATTTGTATTGTTATTGATTCACCCCTCCCCTCTCAGTAACTTGTTATATCTTGAATATTTCCAAAAATCACTACCCAATTCATCATGCTCACATGACTGGCTCTTAGGTCCACATCATCACTGAGTCATCCTACCTATGATCCACCATGTTTTCCATTTTCTAGGAGTTCGCCATGTCACTTATCGACAAAACCTTCCATTTTTTAGTGGCAACATGGTGACCACCAAAATTTGATGGCTTTTTCCAAAAACTCCTTCTTTAGGACACTTAGTCAAAATTTATGATGTCCAACTAGCCATCCATGGGCTCCACCATGCGGGGTTGAGGCTTCAAAAGCCTTTTTCTTGAAGACATTCATGTTATTGTGTGTTGTAGTATTTAAATGCATAAAAATAACAGAGCATGGGAAATGTGGGACTATTATGTTATTCATTATCTTCCTCTACTCTTACATCTCATGAGTTGGTTGCCTTTGTTCCTTTGATTGAGCTACTGATAGCCAATTTGCTAAAATCCTCTTCACTTTCTTAGGATCCATAACTACTAGTTCTGCAAGCTTTCAATAGTCATTGCTTTCTTTAACTCTACCATTTCCAAAAATGGTTGATCTAATAGCGATGACATTGTTCTGCCCATAGAATAGCTGTGTTGATGTTGAAATTGGAGAAACTTCAACTTCCCCATAACCATCTATTGAAGAAACTTAGATAGTGGTTCATATCTCCTTGTCCCATGCTTGCCCAAAAATAAGACATGATGATAGCATTCAACTGGGCATTGAAACCACCACAAAAGGATATCAACAGGAGTTTGGTGATGAAAATGCAAGCCATATTACTAGTAGGACAGGTGATTATAATAGAGTTCCTCATTCTGTCCAAAACAATTAGAATGTCATTGGATGAGAAGATACTCGATATAAAAATCACCCAGTTAAGACTGTTGCGACATAGTCATGACTACAAGTAGGAGATTACCTTGATGATTGTATTGGCCACACTGTTGGTAGACTAAGAATCTCTAGTAGTATTAATATTCATATTTCCTGGTTGAACCAAACAATCATTTTCGGTTTTCTTCACATCTGTATTCATGGGCAAAAAATCTTCACCTATTTCATCAGAAAGGGTAGGTGTTTTAGTTCCAAATTCCAACTAACCTGATATAAATATTATTAGGTTTACAAAATGCCAATTCTGACTAAACTCTTCTGTGGGTACATCTTTGAGTAGGACTTTCAAGAATTTTCTTAACATCCATGCTGAAAGTGTGGGTTGGTTCATTCATTTTTATAGACTTTGGCCAAATATTGTACTGGGATAATTTTCTTAAAATAACACTTCACAAAATTATATACGTCCCTAGTTTTGGGAATCAAATTGGTATATGAATCATCAACTAAAAGCTCCACAAAATGGACCTTCCATCACTTTAGCCCTCCACTTAAGACAAGAAATGATGATATAGTGTAAGCTATGCTAAAAGGGTAGTTGCTTTTGCCTATAGTGTTCACACTTCTTGCTCTAATTCTGATATATATTGTGTCTTTCATTCCTTCTATTCACTAGTAAGAGCTAGATCTACTATTGATTTATTCCTCTGAGAACCTATTGCAAGTGATGAGACTTGAAATACCTATATATTTACACCATTTCTTGCTATGGTCTCAAGCTTCCTTTGTTGGTATTATCACCTGGTCTTCCACTCCATCTGTGCTTGCTTGAGGCTCTATCGTGGAGTGCCCTATTTCAACTTCTCGCTCTCCATTGTCATTTGATGAAGAGGTGGACATTTTTTCTTCTTCATTCACCTCCACTTCTTCATCACTATGAGATCTAATACCTTAAAACTCTATTTCTTCTTCATGTCCACTAATATTTTCAACTATCCTTCCATATCCATGTCTCCCTATAACAAAACCACTAAAATATCTCGGAGTTCTTGTATACTTCTCAAAAATTCATCATAGGAGTCCTCCAATCAAAAAAGGTAAGTAGAATATTAATGGACATGTACCACCTATGAAAATGATTGTCTTATTTTATGCAACTTTGCATTCCTACCCATATAAGCAAAGGAAAAAGCATTATCATTTCACCCCTTTTTTACATAACTTCATAGATGCATTAGCAAGAAATTATATTGTCAAATGTCACTGATTGTGCCAAGATTTCAAACATAATAGCTCGTGTAAACACAATAAACACAATCTTATCAATCTGATACCATTTAGTCAAGCCCCAAAGCAGGTCTGCCTAAAAAAATTCATTTTCGAACAACTAATTTTTCAAACTGATCTATTGATTTTCTAATATTGATTGGAAACAAATTCAAGCATGTCTCTATCATTAAAAACTCATTTTATTGTTGATTCACAAACTATGATTTTCTGCTAACAGGGCCTGTCAACTAGCTTTAAAAACTGACCCAGACACTTGATTGGGCTCTAAAATCAAACATATTGATTCTATGTTTTGTATTCCTACACCATGTCAAATCTCATCTCATGAAACATCATTCGTCAAAAGAAATTGATTGTCAAAGTTTCCCTCTCAGAACTACTTGCAAGCAAACATGTCAAAAAACTATAATTTGCGTTCGAATTTGGCTCTGAAAACTAGACAAATTGACACTGAGGAGAATGAAAACTAGGGCATTGGTTCACTGTCATGAGGATAATATAAATATTTTATTATGGCTAATGATGAATAATAGGATGAAAATATCAAGTAGTCAAAATAGGCTACTCAGAATTTGCAAACTGAAACACTGGCAGAAAAGCAATTTTTTAAAAATGGAATAGACTTGGGAAAGTGTGCATACGGATTTGTCAAGATTTAAAAATTGGCACACTTAACATATTTTAAGAGTACAACATAGTGGTACAATCCATTTGATCTCATCTATCACATATTTTGAGATATTATGAACAAGGGTATTGACCAATCTACATTTGTTGACACTAGTAAAACATCAAAAATTGCATTTGGAATCACGTTCAATAACTGATCAAATGGATTCATCGTAAGCTTAAAATTGAAAAATAACAAGTCTCTAACCTCTAGAATGAAATAAAAAAGGAATTTTATTATTTTGGTCAACTAGGTAAAAGTTATGACAAGTCAAACAAGGCCTTCTAGAATTCTAAACAATTCACATCAGTGTGACAACAATAAATGACCAACTTTGAGGAATTCAAAACCTAGTCAAACAGATTTGAAATGACTCAAAATTTGAAATATAGGTTCTATAATATGGACACTAAACACTCCAAAAGTGGTGGGTCATTAAACATAATTAGGTGTTAGATATTCAGATGCAAACACAACCTCCTGTTGTTGTTTGACACTTAGGCAAAATTCAGATTTGGACATTGCTCAAAACAAAACTTCACAGAATGACTTAGAATGACAATTTATCATCATGAAACACATAGATGCACTAAATTCAAGGTGTTAGAATCATTAAACATCTCTTAGGCCTCACAAGAATAGCAAGGTACACACGCATCAAAAAACACTTATGGGGCTTAATTTTTCAATGGTACTCAAAATCAGGGCTTCAATCTTGAGTCCCAACAATCTTATCATGTAGATATGAAGTTCTTTAGTTTCTCCCTTTGTCACCTTACTTTTGATTGATTTTAAAGTTTCATTTCTTTGATTAATTTAGGACACTCCTAAAGTAAGATCCTCTGCATCAACTCAAAATATATGAAAATCAACTTGTTTGATGCAAGGCACTCCTTTTGTTACTTAGATAGCCTTTGATAAGGGTATCACCCCTATTTTACCTCTTAGATACTCATGAGCATCCTTAAGTAATGCTTTTGTGAAGATATCAACAATTTTTTCCTTTGTGTTAACGTATTCCATTTTAAGCTCTTTAACTTGAACTAATTCTCTCAAGTAATGGTACTTGATTGCAATGTACTTAGTCTTTATGTGCATCATAGGATTCTTTGATATATTGATAACACTTGCATTATCACAATAAAGTGTTACTAGTTTTGTGATCTCTTCTTTAATTCCTTTGAGTAGTTGTTTGATCCATACAATGCTTGTACAATTTATAGTAACATCAACACATTCAGCTTTAGCAGTAGATTGTGAAGTGTAGTTTTGTTTCTTGCTAGTCCATGTAACCAACCTCTTGCCTAAAAAAAATGCTCCTCCACTAGTTTTGTTTATGTCATCAATGTTTTTATCCCAATCAACATCAGTGTAGGCTCTTAATTCAAATTTTTCATTTTTCTTATAGTATAGACCATACTCCTCTGTTCCTTTCAGATATCTTATTATTCTCTTTATAGCCATCAAATGATTATCCCTGAGATTAGCAGAGAATCTTACAACTATCCCTATAGATAATGCAATGTCAGGTATCTTATGTACTACATATTACAATTTTTCAATCATAGATCTATATAATGTTTGATTCACCTTGGCTGAATCATCATTCTTTGACAACTTGTGTCCTATCACCATAGGTGTACTTACTAGTTTGGAATCCTCCAATTCAAAAAATTTCAATATTTCCTTGACATACTTTGATTGAGTGATGTATATGCCATGTTTCATCTAATATACTTGTAAACACACAAAGAATTTAATCTCTCCAAACATAGACATTTTTAATTCTTGCTTCATTTCATTTGCAAAAGCCTTACATAAAGCATCTTGTCCTCCAAATATGATATGATGAAAAAAAAATTTAGATAACAAAATACCTTTTCCTTTCTTTGTCTTTATGTATAGATTTATGTTATGATTAGTCCTTTCAAATCCAATATTCACAAGATACTTATGAAGTGTCTCATACCATGCTCTTGGTGCTTGTTTCAAACCATATAGAGCTTTGTGTAATTTACATACCATTTTCTTATTGTTAACATCAAAAAAACCATGTTCTTATTGTTAATATCAACAAAACCTTCTAGTTGTTCTATGTAAACTTCTTCCTCTAATATTCCATTTAGAAATGTAGACTTAACATCCATTTGATGAACTTTGAAACCTTTGTATGCAGAATAAACAAGTAATCTTCTTACTCCTTCCAATCTAGCAACAGGAGCAAATGTCTCTCCATAGTCAATTCCTTCTTCTTGTGCATATCCTTTGCAAACTAATATTGCCTTGTTCCTTGTGACTTCACCATTTTCATCTAGCTTGTTTATGAACTTGGTGCCAATCATATTTTTGTCTTCTGGTCTATGAACTAGAGTCCATGTTTTGTTTTTCTCAATTTTTTCAATCTCTTTTTCCATGGCTTTACTCTAGTCTATGTCTTCCAATGCATCTCTCATAGATTTAGGTTCTTTCATGCTCAACAAATATGTATCGTTTCTCAATCTATTTCTTGTCATTGGTCTAGCATCTTTATCTCCAATAATTTTTGTAGTAGGATGATGTCTTTTGACATATTTGGATAATCTTGGTTCAACTCTAGTTTCTTCAATTTGTCTCTCAGCTTCAGAATCAATATGTACATCTTTGTTCAATAACTCAACATTTCTACTAATCTCATAATCAAAATGTGCTTCAGCTTCATTCTATAACTCAGCATCTGAGTGTAACTCGGTTCCTAAATACAACTCAACATTCATAGTATGTGACTCGACAGTCACTAGAACTTTTTATTAGTTTGTAGCTTGATTTGTAGCATCTTCTTCAGCAGGTATACCTTCATAAGAGTATACAAATGATTTGTATTCTTCTAATTTTTTTATAGGTTTAACCTCATGTACTTTTATATATTAATCAAAGTTCACATTTGCACTTCCCACAACTTTGTTAGTGTTAATATTCAAACACTTATAAGCTTTACTTCTTGTGGAATACCCTAGGAATATACCTTCTTCACTTTTTGCATCTATTTTACCATTCTTGAAGTCTTTAAGAATGTAACACTTGCTTTCAAATAACTTAAAGTACTTTACATTGGATGAGTATTCATACCATAGTTCAAAAGGTGTTGAATTAGTACCATTCTTGACTTGTACATAGTTCAAGGTATAGACAGATGTACTTACTACTTCTCTCTAGTATTTCAAAGCAACATTTTTCTCCATCATGAGTTTTCTAGCACAATTCATTATAGATCTATTCCTTCTTTTAGCAATTCCATTTTTTGGAGGAGTTCTAGGGGAAGATGTCTATCTTTTGATTCCTTTGTCATTACAAAACATCTCAAACTCACTTGATGTGAATTCTCCTCCTCTATCAAATCTTAAACACTTCAAATTTTTACTTTTTTCCTTCTCAACTTTTGCTAAGTACCACTTAAAAATTTGGAAAGCATCAGATTTCTGTTTCAAAAACATAACTATCATCATTCTAGAATAATCATCAACAAACAACATAATTTAATTATCTCCTTTGTAGATTTGCACTTCAATTGGTCCACACAAGTTAGTATGAACAATCTCTAATATTTCTTTAGAGGTATGAGTTTTAATCTTAAAACTTGACTTTTTTATTTTGCCTAACTGACATTGTTTGCAAATTATATTATCAGGCTTCTTCAACTTAGGAAAACCTCTAACTTTTCTCATGTTACTGATACTAATCAAGTTATCAAAATTGACATGACATAACCTCTTGTACCACAGTCATAAATTATCAAATTTTACAACAAGACAAGTAGCATCCTCTTTATCGAGATAGAATAGATTACTTCTAGTTTGATCACCCTTTCTAATTAGTCTTCCATTTGTTTCATATATTTTATCAAACTTTTTTTCAAACTCAACCTTACATCCCAAATTATTCAGTTGTGACACACTCAAGAGATTATTGTTAAGTGCTTCAACATAATAAATATTATCACATAGAATCTTATCTATAAGTTTGATCGATCATTTTCCTTTTATCAAACATGGTGCATAGTTACCAAATCTTACACTATTTTCATCATAAAAATTTAGAGTAATGAACTTACTTTTATCTCTAGTCATGTGATGTGAACACCTATTGTTAATGATCCATCTATAATTCTTGTTCACACAAGTCACAAGTGCAGTTGCCTCATCTTCATCAGATTCATCCTTTATTGCAACATACACCACTTCATCATCATGTTCATCAAATTCATCTTTTGTTTCCTTTATAGAAATGTAGCATGAATTTTTTCCTTTGACTTTTTAGTTCTTGCTATCTTCATTTCTCATCTTTTTGTACTTGTCACCACCTTTGTAGTTCTTCTTCTCTGGACATCTAGCAACAATATGACCAACCTTATTGAAATTGAAACAAATGATAGGTAATTTACCTATGAACTTACCTTTACCTTTATGGAATCTTCTTGCTAGTAGTGCTTCATGTTTTTTTGCATCCTCCTCATTTGTATCATTATCAATGGGCACATACTTTATAGTTTTCTTCTTCTTCTTCTTCTTCTCATCAAGCTCCTTCAACGACACCTTAGCTTTGAAATAAGATTCAATATTTTTAGGTCTATAATTATCAAAGTTAGATAGCTCAAAAGTAGTGAGTCTACCTACCAAACCTTCAAGTGATAGATTATTTCCTAGTATGCATCTTAGTTCTTGAATTGAAGAAACTCTAATAGCATATATAGGTAGTAGTGTTCTCAAGACTTTTCTAAGCATAGTGTCATCATCAATTTTACCATTAGCTCCTCTTATTGTATTAACAAATTCTTTTATCCTTGCAACATATTGAGCAATATTCTCACCTTCTTTCATTCTCATATCATCAAACTTACCTCTGATACTTTTAGCTTTGGCTCTAAGAACATTTGTGTCTCCTTCAAAAATGGTGGCTAAGGCATCCCACATTTTCTTTGCATAGTCAAGACTTTTGATATTATCAAATTTGGCATAACTTAGGGTAGAGGCAATCTCCAACATTGCTTGGTTAAGTTCTTTCTTCTTTTTCATATCTTCAGTTGTTGGTGCTCTAGCAGGATCAACATGCTTAGTGATAATGATAGATTATGCATGATCTCTAGGTCCTTCAAACTTTTCCATGCAAGAAAGTTATCTCTATTGAGCTTTGGTACTTCTCTTTTTGACATGTTGATCTTTGTGCTTCTAGTACCTTCAAACTAGTCCTCTTAAGTAGATGACTTTGATACCAATTATTGAAATTATTTTAGAATAACTAAGAGGGGAGTTATTCAAGGTCTAGGTGTATAAATAAAACTTTTCATAGCTTAGTGAACCCATAAACATTTATCTTCATGCATGCATCCATAATATTATTTAATCACTTAAAACATGTAGGTTACTATCAAATCAATTTGAAAAAGTGTAAACATGAAACATAATAGATTAATCAACACACTTGACACAATGATTTATGTCAAAACCCAATTTGGAAAAAACCACTAGTAACATGCTACTCTTTTTCATTCTTCTAAATTGATGCCCTATGAAAGGTCAACCCTATTAAAGGTTAAAATACACACTATTAAATGTGACCATGTTAAGGGATTTCAATCACCCTATTAGGAGTGAGCCTTGTTAGAGGACTTTAGACCATTCACTTGGAATGTCACCCATTTAAAGGATTTACAAATGACTGTTAAGTCAACCTTAATCCAAAGGATTTATACCAAACTGATAGAATTATTAGAGAGTAATAGTAAGGCTTGATCTAATAACAACTTGCAAATCCATTTTCTAATTACAAATCTCTATTTCAATCCTTCATTTTACTTGGCCTTCATACATTTTAGCTCTGCTTGTTCACCCTTCAATTATTCATATCCTTAAGCCTTCTTTCTTAACATGCCAATGCAGTCTCTTCTCTTAGAGCACTTGATGAAGAAAAACCCTTGACTCCTTGTCTTCCTTAAGTTCTCGCACTTGACATTTTTCTTCTAACCAACCATTCCTATAAATAGGAAATTAAGATCTTTTGCCTCTCATTCTCCATCATCCAATTTAGGTTAGGATAGATTAGGTAGGAAATAATGAATTGACCCCACATTACATATCTCTTCTAGAGACTTCTCCTTGAATCCTCTTTGAATTTTCCTAAAAATGGTTTACCTTGAATTTTGTGCCACCAACTCATCAATCTTATCTTCCACTTGGTTCACATGTTCTAAGAAAATAAACTTGTCATCTCAAATCCAATTGAATTCATAATCTTATAAATAATAAAACCACTCAACATTATCTAGCTATTGAATCTCGACACATAATACATTGCTTGACATCCTCTATAAAATTACTTGGCATGAACTAAGGATTACTTGTACTCGATATCAACTAAACTTTACTCGACATCCAGTATTTTTTTGACATACACTAGAATAAACTTTTACTCAACTCTAACTAATTTTTTGCTCGGCTTGCACTGACTTTTCTTGGCACCTACAATCCACTCAGTCAAGCTTGACAAATAAATTTTGTGTAACTTGTTCATCTAAACTTTCTTAATGTAACTAGCTTTTGTAACCTTAAGTAGATTATCAATGCATTATGTTATCACTATCTTAATTGATTCTTGTACTCCATTATAAAAACATAATTCAACCTTTCCTCTAGGTGCTATTGTTACATCTTTTGATTAAATCCTCTTCATCAATCAAATAAGTGATAGTACTTAAATTATATAAGCAATTGTGTTACTAGTAAATAGTAGGTTTGACATCAGTGATAAAATAATGATTGAAGCATATTGATCATACTTATATCAATCTATTCTCAACAATCTCCCTCTTTAATAGTATTCTTCAATCTATCAACAAATTCATTATATGAAGATTATCTTGAATTTGAGTTCTTGCCTAGTGTAATTACATTTTCTTATATATATAAATGTAACAACTTTAATGAATGTGTAGTGTCTATTATAAAGAAATCAATATCAAACAATTTTAAATAAAATGAACTAATGGTGTGTAAAATGGTTTCTAGTTCTCTGACTGGTGTAGAAGCTCAACTTGTCTATGTACAAGTTCCTATGAGACTTTCTCTAGAACTTTATGTTCCATTATTTTTTTAGACCATTATAATAATTTTTCATTAATCTCGATGTCTTCTGTTTGGATATTATCAATGAAATACACTTGCTGATCCAAAATAGTATGCTAATTATTCAAATCCATGATGCCAAATGCATCTACAAAATATCTTTGACAATATGTAATACCTTTCTTCTCTTCTTCTCTCTTCTCAACTATTCTTGCTTTTCCTTATGACTTAGCAAGATTTGCAGTCCTTGAATTTTCTTAAGTGTTAGATTGTTCAAATCATACAAAGGTAATGTGATTGCCTCACCAAAGATCAATGACTCATCATCCTCACCTAAATGAGCTTGATATTGTGAAGGTGGGTCACTTGGTAGTGATAATTGCAAATGTTTCCCTTTTTCACTTGATCTTGATCTTAGTTGCTACACTTGGGTAAGAATCACTTGTTGCACATGTATCATAGTTGTATGTTCAACAACCTTTGCACTCAACATTTGAATAACATCATGAGTATCCTCTTTCTATTTCTATTTTACTCCTACTAATTAAGTGCATGAGTCTTTTTCAAAATTTACCTCTTTCTACAAAATTGGCATAAAAGTAGTTGGTGTATATACAATTACTACTTTACCAAGTTCCTTGGCACTTGTATCCACTATAACTGATGTCACATCAATATCACCAATTTTTTTATTTTTCAAGCTCTAGATAATCTACAATTTATAACAAAATTGGTTAGTACAGATTTTTCTTGAATTTTCCATTAAGCTATCAATGTCCTCTTTTGTCAGTATATTCAAATTTGGTAGAGGAGTGTTAGTGTCATCTTCAATTATGATAGTCTCTTTTGGTTTACACTGATTGACTAGTTGTTGAATCTCTTTGGTCAACTTTTCCAATTCTCCCTTGTAGTCATCTTCAAATTCTATTGCATCTGAACCTTCTCTCACTTCTATAGATGGAGTAAGCAACCCAAACACTTCTTTCCATATCCAAATGCTATCTTTCTCAACTTCATGAGATTTATTTTTCAAAAAATTATATGCCCTATCTCTCAGCATAAACTTCTTTACAAAATCTTTAAGGGCTATAGACATACGAGTCTTAACCAAATCTAGTATAGCTTGTGCCAGTGTTGTCTCTCTTATTTGTTTTTCAGTAGACAATGCCCACTTCTACTTTGCATCCATGTGATTATACAATTCTACTAGAAATCTAACTCCTAATTCTAGGGGTTGTGTCTAAACTTGATCATCATGCCAATCAAAGATCCTTCAAGCTTATATTGATAAATATTATTCAAAGAATCATAATGAGTATCTTTCAATCCCATAACACTTTTAGATTCTCTTAACTTTTCACATACTTGATCCACAATCATTGGAGGGAGTCTCTTCACTATTTGGAGTTTGTTAGGTTCATCAAACTCAATCTTCTCATCATCTTCCTCCTCTTGTACTATTACTAGTTTCCTCCTCAACTTTGGTTGTGTTGGATGCTTTTGAATTTCAACCAGTTTCCTCTTCTTTGATGGACTACCTATGACTTTCTCACTAGGGGGTTGAGATGTAGTTTTCTTGGTGATGCTCACCTTTCCCTTTGGCTTCTAAAGTGTTACCATTACTTGCATATCCTTCTTTTGGTTGGCTTTTACCTTAGGTTCAATCACAAAAACCTTTTTCTTCTTGGTAGCCTTAGGCTTAACAACAACAATTTCTTTCCCTTTTCCTTTCTTGACCCCTATAGGTTGTCCAGACCCTTCTCCTTATTCCTTATTTCCATAATAAAAAATCTTCCTTTTTATTTGCTTTCTTGATTTGGGTGTGCCAGTTTTAGAAATCAACTCAGCAATCACTATTTTGTATGTGCCAAATTGCTTCGCATTTACATCTATGTCTTCATCCAATAGTGCAGTGACTATTGTCATGACCTCATCTACATTCAGTTCATAGGGCATTAGCCTTAGCCATGCTATCCTTGGCAAGACTGATTGAGTATAAATATAATTTGTATATAAAATTAATTATACTTCATCATATTACTTGTCTACAATTGACTTTGGAATCCTCATTCTATTCCTCATCTTTAGTTTGAATTCTTCAAAATAGTTGTCCATTATTGCTTCAAAGTTTTCTCCCAATCTGCTAATTAAATCACTAATCTGCTCTGTTGCCGATTGATTTTTATCCCAAGAAATTGTTCCAATAGTAGGAAAATGATTTTGTACATAGAAAAATATATAGACTAATAAGGATCCAAAATTTCCTCACTGTCTCTAAATTCTCTTGAAGTTGGTGAAGTTGCAGCTCGACAAGGTCATAAGAATAATCCTTCTTCACAATTTTGTAGCCCAAATCTACTACTATGTAAGGTATGTTGTTTAACATGCTAGATTGATAAAAATTGTGTGCAATCACATGAAAAACAAATTCAATTAATGGGTCCTCAATTCCATCAATTGACATACCATGACCATTCCATTTTTCCTTGGTCAAATTTTCAATCTCATTCTTTATTGCACTCTTTAAACTCTTTGGTCGATCCAATGCAGGGTACCCATTTAACCTGCAAATGATAGCCTTATTTATTTTGATTGGACCACCTACTATCCATATCTTCATGTCATGAATGTGGCTAAGCACAATCTTTATCCATTTAATTTTAAAAACCTTTGGAAAACCTAAGGCACGAGTAATCCCTTTCTCAACAATGATCTTGTATTCATCCTTCACAATTCCATCAAAAAATAGCTTGTCATAAGCTACTCTAGTCTCAAAATCTCCAAGTTCTCCTACTTTTCATAGATAACAATATCTTAAATAACTTTGGGTAGAATTAACAATAAAGTTCCAATATCATCAAAAATATTTTTGAGGTTCATTGAATTTTTGAAGTTGGGTGGACTTTGATCATTTCTTATGAATTGTGCACTATTGTCCGTCAACATTTCACTTCTAGATGTCATTATGAACTAGGTTTAAAAACAAAATCTTTTGCAATATATCTACTAAATATTTAACTTGGCACTAAGAATAATACTTTATTTCACAAATTCACTAGTAAACTACTAAGATTCTTTTACACTTGATAGCTAAAATTGCTCAATCACCTTGAAATCTTCTCATAAACTCTTTGATCACTTGGTGAGTGAAAATGAATTTCCAAATTTGTTAAATACATTCAAATTTTCATTTTAGGTATGCAATTAATGTCCTCATACTTGGTGTATGACATTTAGCTCAATCTTCATTTTGGCTCAGTCATGGTTACTCACTTGACCATAACTAATTCATTTGGTCAACATATTACCTTCCTTGATCATTTAGTCTATACTGCAAAGATCAATCAATATAGACTTTACCACTCATTCTTAGTACTCTATGATTTTCTTCATTTTACTTTCAATCCTTAATACATCTTTAATTATGCAGATATAAATCTTAGTACTTCTATGCTAGGAATTGATGTAAAGTATAACATTGAATACACAGTTCCTACATACCTTCTTTATTTATCGTGTGATCACCTGATCCATCAGATTGGATGATCACACTTTCATCTGCTATATTGCTTCCAACTCTCACTATCTCCATCCATGTTTTATTTCTTTCAAGTTTGCCATTTCCATTACTTGGTGTTGGTGCCAGTGTTTTGGTTTTGTAGTTTCTACTTATATGTCCAACTTTGAGACAACTGAAACATACTATTTCTCCATTCATCCATTTCTTGTAATTTCCTTTGAAATGTGTTTTGATGCAATTATCTAGAATGTGTCCATATTCTCCACAATAGTGAAAACTATACCATGTATTGTAATCCCAATTGTAGGGATTTCCTTTCCTTGATGTACGAGTTTGTTTTTTAGGTATATAGTTTGAATTTTTATTGAATCTACACTCATGAGCTCTATGCCCATACTTTTGATGGTTGTAACAATGACCTTGGAATTTTGATGAATTATTAGTTGAGTCATTTCTCTTTGGTCTGCATTCATGTGTTTTATGTCCTTCCTTTTTGTAATTAAAATAATTACCCCTAAATTTGGGTTTAGGGGTTTGCATACCATTTTTGCTTCTACAAATGTTGGCTATGTGTCCAACTTTTCCACAGTGATGACATGAAGGTTTGCCTTTGGTTTTTTTATTCCTTTGTTCTCCACTTCTGGATGATTCTCCTTCTTTAGTAGATAAAGAGTGTTTATTGTATCCAAGTCCATAGGTATCTTTTGTTCTTGGTGACCTCAATATTTCTTCAAAGTGTTTGATTGCTTCATTTGATTTATTCAATCTCTCCATGAGTTCCTTTTCATGCCTCAACTCACTTTTTAATTTCTCACTCTATAACCTTAGATTTGTGATCTCCAAATCATTTCTATTCACTTCCTAATTTTCACTTACTATTTGATTTTTCATATCTAGTTGATTATCTGTAAGCCCTTGTACTTCAATCTCTCTTCAAGTATGCTATCCATTTCTCTTTTTTCTTTTTTAGCCATGAGCATGTCTTCAATTTCTTTCTTCTTTTGTTCCATTACTTCACATATTATAACTAATTGGATTTCTTATTCTCTCTTGAGATCCTTTACTTCTTTGTTTAGGGCACTATTCTTCTCTAGTAATTCTATCAATGCTTCATCATTACTACCAATCTTTCCACTATTAAAAAATCCTTATATGTCAACTTCTTTGTATTGTGGATCATTTTGATATGTTTTCTTCTTTTTAGGGTTCTTCTTAACTCTTCTTTTATTGTTTCCAATTGTTGCAATGTGATTTGTATTTCAATCATTTGGTTCTCAATTATTTTTCCCATCTTATACACTTATATCTCCATGATCTAATCCTCTTAATTTGTTAGGCTTCCTAATAAGAGAACTAAGATCTAATACCAACTATTCAAATTAGTATATGAGAAACAAGATACTGCCACTTTTTTCCATCAAAATAAAATTTATTCATTCATCCCTAATTCATCTCATACAATATATCTACCATTAAAACTATAATGTTGAAACATAAATAGAATATATCACATCTATAAAATTTCAACACATAACACAATGATTTGGTAACCTAGAAACACTTCAATGTGAAGATAAAATTGGGGTGAGGATGAAACCCACCAATCTTCATTGTTGCAAAAATAAATTGAACATGTTAGGGTTACAATATTTGATCATAAGATATGATCTACCCCATGAGGTGTCTTCCCTATTAAAATATTTAGAGACTATTAGGTCTTAGGTCTCACCTTGTTAAAGGATTTTACACTCATAATGATGTAAAGACTTTTTTAGGAGGTTTACATAGGTATGTTAAAACCACTCTATTAAGAGATTAACCCTGATTCAATTAAAAGTAATTGACTCAATACCTAACCTTTGATTTTTTCTATAAGCATATCTTGGGAATGTTTTTTATATCTCTGATATGATCTTCTAATCTAATAACTCCATTCAGTCTGATGCAGGAGCATCTTGGGTGTAAGGGCAATCTTGCATCACCCAAAACTATTTTATTTCTAGTCTTTTCTATTTTAATAAGGACTAGTAGACAGGGTGGTTACTATTTATGGAAACTTTCTATTTTTAGTAAGTTTGTTATATGAGCTCAGAATGTTCTCATTTTCTATTGGAAGGTTTATTTTAGAGATATAAGCCTATCATAAAATTCTCATTGCTCTAGCTTAAGTATCAAAGAAGTTATTGCAGATTTTCGATAGAAAAATTTGCAGAAAAATCTTCAGGCTCATCATTGGAGGCCTTAGAGTGCCCAGATGAGGTCTAAATACTCAACAAAAGGGTTCTGGTGCAACTCTAAGCCTTTAGATAAGATGTTGGCATTTTTGAAAAGTGGTTATAATAGCCAATCAGAGCAACGGTTCGTGAGTTATGGCCTTCAGAAGTTGGGCTACTGAAATTTCTAAAATAATTTGTCAAAGATGTATTTGGCCGACTCTATGGGTATTGTTAGGGTCTATCAGCCCTATGTATTAAATTTGAGCATCTAGAACCTTCTTGGGTGGCATAAAACTGCTTTTTAAAGAAAGGCCTGAACATTGTCTAGAGGAGCTTTGGGTGATAGTTGGCAGCTTGTCTTGCAAATTATTGTAATGAAGGCACCCATGTGGGTTAGCATATCATACTTGAGAATTTTGTAATTTTGCATTTGCAATGCAAATAAAAAGTCCATATTTTTTTCTCACATTGGTTGTTGTTTCTTTGTTTCTGTTATGAGTTTATGGGTTTAAGGGTAGCACCCTACACCACAGTCCTTCACTACTCTGGTTGCTCTCTCTCTGGTCTTCTTTTAATCTTAGTCTTCACTTCTTCACATGCACATATGTTCATTCATACCTTCCTTCATGCATATGCATCTACATACACTCTCTAATTCTAAGGTTAGAATCCTCCTCAAATAGATGTTCTATGAATGGTCCAAATCTTCATCAATAGTTTACATTTCATCATCTTTTGTCATTTTTATCTCATTTTATGATTAGTTGAATTACATTCCTTGGGATCAAAACTTTTGAAATTATGTGTGATCATCTTTTGTATGGCTCTACAAATATGAAATATCATATAAAACTTAGCCAAAATGGTTTACATATGTGTTTATTATATCACAAACTTATATGTCCAAATTGAACTGCTTAACACTTGAATTCTTTAACACTCAGTCATGTAGACTTCTTCATGTTGTCTCTTGGCTTCTATATACCTACTTACTTGACACTTAATAACTTGAAAATGTGCTTAGTCTTAACTATATTTCTTGGTTCCAACTATATTGCTCAGTGCATGCATGTGCTCGGTCTCTACTGAATACTCGACAATCAATATCCTACATGGTATAAGCTTTATATACTTGGCTTCTTCTAGATAACTTGATCACAGTGATGACCATGTAATATTTCCTAGTAAATGACTAAGTGTTTGGACACTAATCAACAACATAGGCTTAGAGATCAATAGTAAATTGGGGTTGATTCTCCTAACTAAGGATACTTCAGCTAAGATGGAGCTTTGCATCAAATGTTTTGATCATAATATCTTACAAATTGATGCAGTAGTTCACACTTTAGGACCCTTATAAAGCTATGAAGAATAAAAATAATCTATGTTGAATCAATCATAAGCAAGATAATAGAAGATATATCTAGTTCAAAAAACTAACAAAGATATATCTACATGATGAAGATGTATGAGATAGAGTTGACTAAAGATGTTGAAGTGTCCTTAGCATTGTTGTCAAAGAGGGATAGCTTGTCTATGCAACTACCAAGAAAGAAGTTAAATAGGGAGATATTATAGATGAGAGAAATCATACATGAAAGTTAGAGAGATTATGAAGCAGTTTTTATATAAGAATATATCTATCAAAGAGGGAGTTCATATTCTAATATGTTATAATTGTGTCTAGAGGTGTTGCATATCAGACCTCCATAGATGAGAATCATAATGAAACTAAAAAATGAGATCAAAGAGATTGTTGGACACTGAGATGAGAATCAAAATAAAACTAAGGATATTAATGATGATCTATTACTAAATATAGAGGGAGTTGATTGAAGCAAATCAAGTGATTTGGATTACATGGTAACTTGAAGTGAGGTTTTTTCATCAATGCCAAAGAGGGAAATTGTTGGAAGCTACAATTGGAATATTTTTTATGTTTTCATTCATGTCAAACCTTTCTAGTAGAGTATTATATCAAGATGATTATGAAGAGGATTTGAGAAGAAGCAATAACAAGAAGACCTAGTAGAAAAGTTGAGTTATGTGGAACTACAATGAGTAATTGATTAGTTGGACTTTGACAAGATAATGTGTTGTTTAATCATAACATGAAGTGGAGAAGATGGTTGAGTTAAAGCCTAGTTGAGAATATCAATGAAGGACAAAATGCATAGGCTAAGTGGATCAACAAAGAAAAAGATTAAGGAACTTATAGTTGAAGTTGAGTTATGCTAGTATCAACTCATTAAATAGTAGAAGATGAGAAAATATAGTGTCAACCATGAAAAAACAAAGATTAAGTATCAAAAAAGTTAGATTGAGTAAAGATAGTAGAAGCTGAGCAAGAAATCTTGGTGATGATCAAGGCTGAGGAACACAATATTGATCGAGTGTCACCATTTGATATTTTTTGAAGGAATTGAGATTCCTAGCTGACATAGTTGAAATTTTGGATTGGTCAAAGCACCCAAAGAATATGTATTGATGAGATGGAGCATTTAACGTTTGAGAAACCATGTTTGAGAATTCCTAGATATAGATTCTATGAAAAGTTTGAGAAGTATCTAGAAGGAGAAGGAAGAAATGAAATGAAGGAAGGATTTGATGAATATGACCTAACCCTAAGATCAATGGTGATGTTTAAGTGGAAAAATATCAAAGCTACCTTTTCAAGGAAGCATAAGGATTAACCTAGAGAGATTAGGACTTGCAAATTTTGTTTATTAGTGAGCTAGAACATAAGGCTATAAAGGAGTAGAACAGAGGTGAAGAGTGATTGCTTGAAGGATTTTTCCAAGTAGATCAGAGATTGAAAATGGAGACATGAATGGAGCTCAGTCAAGGACTTAGTAGATGAGTTATATTATGATATGCATTTACAAAGTGAGTTGTATTTATTAGATCAACCTACTTTTACTTTCTAACTATTGTATTAGTTAAAATCCTGTAATAAAGATTGACCTAAAAGTCATTTGTAAATCCTTTAATCAAGGTGACATTCTAATGGAATATTCTTGAGTCCTCTAACAAGGCCACTCCTAACAAGGTGATTAAATCCTTTAACATGGTCACACCTAATAATGTGTATTGTAACCTTTAACAGGGTTTTCTCCTAACAAAGATCACTTTAGAAGAATGAAAATTTGGTAGCATGTTACTAGTGATTTTTCTTAAATTGGGTTTCCATGTTAAATCCTGGTGTTATACTTGTGTGAATGTTGTTTCAGATGTTTTACCATTTAATATTTTACATTATGCAAGTTAGTTACTAGCAGGACAATGGACTGCAAATTTATATTACTGATAAGTTGTTATTGGGACTAAGCTGCTTATAGAATAGATCTAAGTTGTTTGACGTATTCAAAAGTTTAATTGGTACATATGGACTTGAGGATAACTAATTCACCACCTCTCTTAGTTATTCTAAATAATTCTAACATACTCTTAATGATGATCTACAAGTTATAATTTTATTTATCTTTAGGGATTTAATAGTTGTACTTACCCCATACTTGTATGTGTATGGTTAGCATGTATGTTACATTTTTGTGTAATGTGCTTGATGTTGATGAGGGAGGGAGTCATAGTAACTTGGGTACAAGATGTACAAAATGTACATCACTCCTAATCATTGTCTTTTATAGATATGCATATGTACATGCTCCTCTTTTACACAAGATTGCAAATACTAGTTAACTTCCCTAAATTGCTACAATGAGCGCATCCTATCACAATATCTCAATGTTAAGAGAGGGAAGATAATATTTATATCCAAATTCTAATCTAAACCTTCTTTCTCATGAAGTAACAGACAACAACTACCCATCCAAACTTGTTAAGGTGACATTAATTTGTGAACCCTTCCCTTAATCATGGTTATAAATTTTTGGATTTAATTAATTTTCTTTCTCATTGTATGCCATCCAATTTGTTGCGAAATTTGGAATTTAAATAACCAAAGAAATTCCATAAGATTAATTGAATAGTAAATTAATTATTTTCTTGAAAGATAGAAATATTAAATATAAGGTTATTTAATTAATATAAAGTAATTAAATAATTATATTTCATTAAAAAACTTAATTTAAAGTTTATTTTTAGAATTTAGGATTTTATTAAATATAAAATTAAATAAAAATTTAATGTACACTTAATATAATATTAATTAATTATTAATTTATATAGTATTGATATGCTATATATATATATATATATATATATATATATATATATATATATATATATATATATATATATATATATATATATATATATATATATATATATATATATATATATATATATATATATATATATATATATATATATATATATATATATATATATATATATATATATATATATATATATATATATATATATATATATATATATATAATAAAGATAATGTTATTAAATTTACTTATTCATGTAAATTTATTTTTTGATCGATAAGAGGCCAAAGTCAAGATTAATTATTTTTATGTATTGTGATTAGTTATTATTATTATTAAGCAAACCTAAGACCTCTCAAATAAGAGGCTCACAATTTACCATCGTGTTGTTGATGCTTGCCTTACTTATGCATGCTATTAATAAAGTGAGCATGAGAAACATATTAATAAAATTAAATTAGCATGTATGAGGAGATAATCAATAAATTAAAATTATTATTATTTGATTTTAAGTTAAGTTGCCTTTTAGATTTTGCATGCTAAAAATCCTAGAGAGACATGTTTTCTTCAATAGAATAATTTTAACATTTTAGAGGTTAGACAATTTCAAAAGTCATATTTGAGTTTATACAAATGATTTTTTTTAAAAAAAATTGGAGAGTCAATATGTATAGGTTTATGGTGATTGAACATTAAAGTTAAAGAAATATTTCAAAGCTTAGGAGTATTTTGAACTGTATGTTTTGACTTGTGTTGTCTAGTGGATTGAACGTTTCAATTTTTTGTTATGAAATGATTTGATTGTTGAAATTTATGAACAATTTTGTCTGTGAAATTCAAAAGAGAAATTAATTCTCAGGTTTTTTTTTTTTTTTTGAGAAATTGGGAGATTAAAATTTACCATATTCTTGAGTAAATATTTTGATGAAAAATTAGATCTAGAAACTCTTGAATTTATAAGACCTATCAAAACCATAGGTTATTCTTAAGAAAACTTATAGGAAAATAAAGTAAAAATATGAATATTTATCCAATTCTAGGATGAATTCTTTTGGTAGTAAATTTATGAAATTAAATTAAATTGAAAGTTAGAGACCAATTGGACATTATTATGCAATTTAGAAGTTGAATTAGATCTCTAAAATATTTAAAACTAAAGAAAGTATAAGTAAAAAAATATTTACATATTGTATAAATTAAATAAAATATTTTATGTTGAGAAAATAATTATTTTTCTATATATATATATATATATATATATATGTTTATGCATGCAAAATACATACACACATACTAGGAAAATAAGTATATTAAGTTTAAATATTTTAAAGTGAATAGGTATATGAATGCTTTAAAAAAAAATTAAAAAATTGCATAGTTCTTTTTATTTTTTATTTTTATTTTTTAAAAATGAAATGAATAAAATTAAAAGGTTTAATTATTAATTTAAAATATTTAATATATTTAAAATATAAAAAATAATTATTATTTATTTTAAAATATTTAAAATATGAAAAATAATAAAAATAATTTATTTTAAAATTAAATCAATATTACTTATTTTTCTTATAAGTGAATTTTAATATTAATAATTTTATTTACACAAATGAATCTTGTTAAATTACAGGTTAGATATAATTCTATTATAGGTAAGTGTAATTATAAGTTCACACACACACATTTATAATTATTTATATAATTAACTAATATTTAAATATTTTTATAAATAATTAAATTTTTTGATACACATTTATAAATATTTAAATACATTTATAAATATTTGTATACAAACATCTATAAAGTAAATGACAACAATCTTTTTTATTAATAAACTCAATAAATATTACAATATGCTTCATTCAAGTAAGGGCATCAAAGGAAAAGAATGGAGGCAAGAAAAAACTCTATTATTGGCTAGGACTTTCATTTTTAGAAAAATATTTACAAAATTTATGATAAGGTATTTGTCATTTTATATTTGGTATCAAGACATATATCCCTTATATAGAATTTCATATGAAAATGAGGCATTCACATTTATAAGAACTTAAATATGAAAGGATCTTTTTCTAGTCCATTGTGGTTGGTGAAGAGTATATCAATGCAATTCCTAATTGTCATAAGCTATGAGTAGTATATCTACACATACTTATTAATATACATCTAGACAAAGTGTTAAATCTTTAGATTATATTAAAACAGTGAGAATAATAATTCATATTATGGAATTTTCAAAACTTAATATTTTATAACTTTTACTTATGTTTTAGTTAAACTATTAGAAAATTTATCCAATACTTATTGGTGGATAAAAAAGTTTAGTGGATTGTTTTTTAAATGTTAAGTATAATAGTTACGAAATTTAGATTTTCATAAATGAAGAATATCATTCCTATCACACTTTTGAATCTCAAGAATCTTAATTAGTAGGATATAATTATTAGATTTCTTATTTAGATGATGTTGTCTTATTTATTTTAAATACATTTGTTCCTTCAATTCTTATGTTTGCATGTTTACAGCTTCAAAGTTACCTTCTCTATAAGTACGTTTATAGCTAATATTATTAAAGTATTTTAAAAGACTCATAATTCTTCACAATTTAGAATTTAAACACTAGTTACGAGTTAAACCTATTCTGATGACATTGATTACAACCTAAGAGTATCCTTCAATCTCAAGCTATTTTATTTCAAGAGATCTACACATGACTAGTCTTTTTGACTAGGCTTCTAGTTCAACAATGTTATTTGTGGCCTTCTTTATAGCCTTGGAAATTCTTCTGCAAATGAATTTATTCCAATTGTGAATGATGCCTCTAATGCCAACTCAACCAAGATTTCCAAGGGAGGTCCCATCAAAATTTAATTTATACCAAATTTGTTAAGGACATGTAGTTTTGTCTAGCCAATCGAGAATCTTTTCTACTTTTACCATAAGGAGGGAGGATATTGAGATTATACCAATCATTCTGGATCTACTATCCCATTATAAAATTATATTATTTGAAGATCTTATCTATCTATGTCTATTATTTGTTGCTTCTACAATGCCTATTTCTATCTTATTAATAGATTGATTATTTCCATCATTTTATCACAAAAGGTCTTATGGTTGTGTTTCTTCCATAATTCTCACATTAAAATAGATGGGAAAATTTTGATTAACAGGGTGGAAGGTATTATTTTGAAGGGGAACATATAGCTTTTAAAGCGATTGAAAAGATTGTTAGGAAGGAGAACGTAAAATTATAGTTTTTTAAGTAACCATAACAATCAAGTTTGAGCATAAGGGCGGTCAATAGGATATGATCTATAATTTCACCATGTTTTTTATACAAGACATATCTAGAGGGACTTCAAATCCTATTTTCTTAAACCATTATGCTATTAGGATACACTATTGAAGTGTGACCCCTATAAACATACATGTTTTAGGTAGTCACAACTGATCCCACTATAATTGGATTGGAAATATGGTTTGGTTCCAATTATTATTTTTAACTAGGGAATGATATCCATCTTTAAACCTATAATTACCAATTCTAGAGCCCAACCATACAAGAGAGTCATTCCATTTTTTGGGGTTAATAATTCTTGTGGCCAGAAGGGAGGAAAGTTATTGCTTCTTATCAATAGTCAAGGGGATAATTTCTTAAGATTTCTATTTTCATCCAAGACTTGGATCTCCTTTGGGGAATTCCATATAGTTATACAAAGTCCCCCCCCCATAAGTTGATGAGAGTGGTCCCAATATTTGGGGATATAACTTGAGAAAGTGGGGAATAACCACCTCAAGAATCCTTCTAAAATAGGGCTTTATTACCCAAGGTGATGTCCTAAGATATTTTTTCTATTATAATATTCCTTCATTCAAACACAAAGTTCCACGCTTTGGAGCCACTTGGTGGATTATGAGTTCTGAAGATATTTGTTGTAAAGAATTTGAGCCCACTTACTTTTTGGGTTTTGATAAATCTTCCATATTATTTTGGCTCCCATAGCTTGATATATCCATTTAATTCTCAAACCACCATTTTCAATAGGTTTACAAATTTGATCCCAACTAATTAAAGCCTTTTTTTGTTATTGGACTTGCCTTGCCAAAATAATTTTTTATTTTTATTTTTAATGTTAGTCTTTGCCTTTACAAATAAAGCTAAACATGTCATTTGATATGAGGGAAGTGCAGAGAGGACCACTTTTACCATTGTTAATCAACCAACATTTGAAATCCATTTTCCTTTCCAATTATACCTTTTCTTCTCAAATTTATTTAGAAGGGCCATGCTTTAGAGATTTTTTTATTCTAATCAATTGGGATGTGTAGATGTTTACAAGGAAAGAATCCACTTTTGTATCCTAGAATGTTACAAATTTTAGTTTCTATCGATTGTTAATCTCAGATTGGTTTTGACATAAGAGTGACAATATACTTAAGTCATTTACTTAGTTCATGCTAAACAAGTAATACATGGCAAGCATAAGTTGTCAGATAGTATATGTTGAGCAACATATATTTAGTGTGAGCCAAATAACTAGTAAGTGCCAAGTCATTTAGAGGCCGAGTTACAATATTGAAGTTGCAATTGATGTCGAGCATCAGGGACTTCAAGTGTTGAGTTACATAGTTTTGATATAGATGTTTGTGATTCTATGTAAACCATATTTGGGTTGAATTAACGATCATTTTACGATCTTTGATGATAAGGATGAATTTTAATTATGAACTCCTATGCATTGCATGCATCTTGTTGGCTCTTGATTTAACAATGATTATTATTACCAGTAGTCAACAAAATTTATTATACATAGAGGTAGCTAGTGCTCATATTTAGCATAATAAACTATGTCTCTGGGCCAACTTCACAAAGCACAATTTCTTTCTACACTTCTAGCTCTACAAGACCAAGGTGGGAGTACCTTAGGGATTTAAATATCTTCTTAAATCTTACCCTTAATCCCTAGAAATGGAAGACATGGTCCATTTTCTCTACTATATGTGAAACAAAGATGAGCTACAATAGCTAACAATAACTCACGAATTCCCATAGATTAGATGATGACCACCCTTATGCACTTGATACAATATTTGATTGATTTAGATTTGAATGTAAATTGGATATATGTAGCAGAATTTACTTTAGCTTATTTCTGATTTATAGACTAGTTCCTTATCTATTGTAACACAAAGTCAACTATTAGTAGGGGATCTAATTCAAATAACTTGTAAATGAATTATATCAACTGTAATCACCAATTCCCATTCTTATGAAATATCCCTCTTATAAACTCACAGATCTTACTAATTCATTGAAGCACTTCCTTAACTTCTTGAATTAAAAGCAATAATAGAATCAATATACAACCCATCCAAATTCCATTGAATCAATTAAACCTTATTTAACTAATCTCAAAGTAAAAAAATTCATAAAATGGAGATAGATATTGATAACATAGATGTAGTGTAAGTAGCCTTTTATATTATCCTTTGAAAATACTAATGCAATAACAAATAGAAACTCAACGAAACTAATAATATCTTGCTAATTCTATCATTGATAAGAAAACATCGAGAAATTACAAAGCTAAAAAATAAATACTAAAGACCACATAAAAGTGGACCAACTATAGTTTTGAACAAGGCAAAATTACAAAATTCATGAACCCTTTCTCTAACCTTGGGATCTCATTTATATAGGGTGACATGCAACAAGCTTCAAGTATAGAGAACTAATAATTGTCCTTAAGACAAAATACTTACATTATTACTATCACATAAGATAAATAAATGTGCAACAAGAAAAACTTTACATCATAATATTCCTTTTCAGGGTCATTTTCTATTACACTTTCAAATGCTACAAATTTCATGATTGGCTTTTTTACTATTCTGACTACTTGGAATATGTAACCATTAGGTTTTCTAATGATGTGTTGGGCTTTGATTCATGCAAATTCACTTCAACTTGAAGATCTCCATTTTCATCAGCTTGCACTGTTAAAACAACAATTATATTTACCTCCTCTTTTACCACGTCATCAGTTTGGACTTCCATGATAGCAATTGCAATTGGTTTCTCATTTTTGTCCTCTTCTTCCTTTTTATCTCTTGATGATGTGTTAATAATCTCTACCTTATCTTGTTCTATCTCATCATCATTAGTTTCATCTTCTTCCAACTACTCACCATGAGTGATATCTGCCATCCACTTGTCAAAAATTGTGTCATCTCGCCAATCGAATTGCAAAATATCTTCTTGTATTATAATTACATATTCAATAATTTTATCAATTTTAGTAAAATCTCTTCTCAAAGAATCAAAAAATAATTGCACTTTTACAATTTCCTCAGTTGTAACTGCCCACCACATATGTCCTTTCTCATTAATGACTGTATTCATCCTCAAACAAAAAATGTCATTCACTTTTTGGGTCCATTCCTCTTTATTTTTCAATATGTTGTTTCTATCTACAACATGTGGGAATAAATCAAATTTGACACCCTTATATTTGTCCGAATAACTAACAATTCTCTTCTGTAACTCAACTCTTCTATTATCAAAAGTTGAGAGATCATGGAAAATATCATAATTTTTCTCTATATGGTGATTATGTGAATAAATCATAGAAAAACATAAAAAGGTGACCTCTTTACTCCTCTTAATCTACTTATTTACAATTGGCTTTAAGGCTTGATCATTTTCCTTTATCTCATCCCACACATTTATTGTTTTTTCTAATTGCTCATAGAATGAGGGCCAATCAACTTTATTAACCAGATACATGAGGGCTCTCCTCAACTTATCCTCATATTGTACTTCTAGTTCCACATGCAATGCCCATAGTTTACTTTTTTCCTCTTCAAAATCCTCTGTAATATAATATTGTGACCTCTGTGGTGTATCTAGTATCTCAATGAGAGGAGTGGAATTAAAAGGCTCCATTGGTGAGTGAGGATAAGTAATTTTTGGCCTTGTGGGTCTTCCTATCATTTTATTTTCAAGTTCAAATCTCTTTTGAACCTCTATATTATATGCCTCCCAGACCTTCTCATATTTTTCTTGTAATTATTGCCTTTCCTTTTTGTATCTTTGGGCTATGGCATATATGAGATTTTATGATCCAACACCTAGCTCTATAGCTTTCTCTATATGGTGATTATGTGAATAAATCATAGAAAAACATAAAAAGGTGACCTCTTTACTCCTCTTAATCTACTTATTTACAATTGGCTTTAAGGCTTGATCATTTTCCTTTATCTCATCCCACACATTTTTTTTTTTTTCCAATTGCTCATAGAATGAGGGCCAATCAACTTTATTAACCAAATACATGAGGGCTCTCCTCAACTTATCCTCATATTGTACTTCTAGTTCCACATGCAATGCCCATAGTTTACTTTTTTCCTCTTCAAAATCCTCTGTAATATAATATTGTGGCCTCTGTGGTGTATCTAGTATCTCAATGAGAGGAGTGGAATTAAAAGGCTCCATTGGTGAGTGAGGATAAGTAATTTTTGGCCTTGTGGGTCTTCCTATCATTTTATTTTCAAGTTCAAATCTCTTTTGAACCTCTATATTATATGACTCCCAGACCTTCTCATATTTTTCTTGTAATTATTGCCTTTCCTTTTTGTATCTTTGGGCTATGGCATATATGAGATTTTATGATCCAACACCTAGCTCTGTAGCTTCCTTAGTAGTAGTTTCTTCAACTCTTTTGATGATGAGGCTACCTATCAACTCAATATCATCAGGCTAGGAAGAGCCAATCCTAGATCCTTTCCTTTTATCTCTTTCCTCCCTTGGTCCTCTATAGTCATTATATCTACAACATAATTAAAAACCAAAGCATCTACTTTATCCCAATTGGATAGCAACAAAACACCAAATGCTTTTACCATTTGTCTCCCTTCTTCAAGGGTCAAGCTTTGGAATACTTGCATCATTTCTTCCTTTACTTGATTGTGCAAATTTGCCTCTTCCAATTCTGAATGCTCTATTTTCATCTTATTACACCTCTCCTCAAACTTTCCCATGTTTATTCTCCAAGAAAATTGGTAGAAGGCTCTAGTTTTAACAAAAGTGTCATTAGATATAAATTCATGACTAGCCTATTCAATCACAGGATCCAACTCCCTTCCTCAATATTCTACCACTATTAATTCAAGGCTAGGCATGGGAGGTTCCTAAGGATTCCCCTCTTCTAACTCTACCTAGGTAATGAATATTCCCCCTTGGGATTCCAACTAATCGAGGACTGAGTGGGTGAGTATTCCTCAATCTGAGGTGCTTGATCCCTTATTATTTTATGCCTCTTGGGCAAGGGCTCATCAAGTCTTTCCTTAGGCACAACCCTAGTTGATTCCACTATCTAGTTCCCTTTATCCATAATGTCCCTTTTATTTTGAATTATACTATAACCAAGTCTCTTTTGAACAATTAATTTCCCTGGTCCCTCTATAGGGGTAAACGATAGTTTCTTCATGACCTCCTTGGCCTTCTTTGGAAAAGAATTAATAAAAAATAACTTCTTTTCATTCATGACTTCCATGATTTCAAAAAAGGTAGTCATGAGTTTATTTAGCTTATATGCCTCTATTTTAGCATCAACTAGAGGCTTGTAATTGTCATCAAAACAATGAATAAATTCCAAAACCCTAGAATATACTCTCCACTTTTCCTTTTTAATCTCTTGGTTGTGCAAAGAGAACTCATTCCTTATTATGTCCTTAGGGTAATAAAATTGGTGATATTTTTGACAAACCTTAGCTCTTTTCTTGAATATCTCAAAAAATCTCTCAGTATCACAAAAATAGGGATGAGAAAAAACCATCTTCTATTGATCTAAAAATTTATACAAAAATAACCAACCACCTTTGGTAATTATGAGTGGTGAGCTATAATACAAGTTGGGAAAATACAACCTCTATTTCTTCTGGCTAACCATGCTTCCTCCAATCCCCCCATCTGCCACAACATCTCTACAATTCCTATCTTCAAAGTCACCTGGTAGGGCAGTACATGGGGAGTCCCTTGGAAACCATAGACCCTAAAAACTATTGAAATAGGGTATGGTATGATATCATCCCAATTATGTGACACTTTTAAATCAAATGGATTATCTATTGGTCTGATAAAATTCATTAATGCCTTAAGGATTCTGGGATTGTCCCTTAATAGGAGGCATCTTAACCTTGATGCAAAATATCTATCAAATTGAACAAAAGCATTCTCTGCATCCTAGGTCATGGTTGCACTCCACAACTAGATTGGTAGATCTTTTTCTTCATGTTTTCACTTTAGAGTCATTTCCTTTTCAAAATATGTAACTCCTTTAAAAAGGAAGATGTGCATCAATAGTGAATAATGACCAAAAGTTTTCTCTACCTTGCTCTTTACGATTCCAATTAATCTTATGTGGATTTCTTCAGCTATATAAGATGCAAAATCAAAAATAATATCCACATCATAAGAAGAAATTTGAGTCATCATATGCATAAAATTTATAGGCATGAAATTATGTTCATCCTCACCAAAAACTCTATACAAAGTCATATATATTTCCACAACCATAGGAGTGAAAAAATCCTTTTTAAAAGGCTCCTTTGTAGATGTTGTAACTACTAGTGAATTTCTAATTAAACCCCCAAGTGAGCCCTCAGTGCACCCTGCCTTATCTTATACCTCTTAGATAAGTATTCCTTCTCTAACCCTGGCAAATCAATGGGTACATGATAATCTAAAAAAAGATCTAAACCAAAAACCTCCCTAATTTCTTCAAAATTAATCCGTACTAGGAATTCCCCATCTACTCTCCTTACTATCCTAACTATTGGGTCATAATTTAGGGCAATGGCCATGAGTAAAACAACATCCATAAAAATACTAGGGACCATTAGTTTTCCCATATCAAAATTCCAAATGTTTCCATGGGGAGCAAATAGTTTTCTTTCTGAGAACCACTTCATGAATAGATGGAGCCCTATTTTGGTTGTAGTTGCATCCCTAACCCAATTTCCCTTATCATACAAGCCATCAACAATTTTAAGCCTAGGGTGTATAGAAATTAACTTTTTAATTTTGGTGGATTCATTTGTAGATTTAGGCAACAATTCAAGAAAATCATCTTGTATATTTATGCTTGCATAATCTACCATCCCCAAGGAAACTTTCTTTGGAGGCATCTTGAATGAAATTTGCAAAACCCTAGAACACTTCTACATTTATGATGAATTGAGAAACTTACTTGGCTGCTTGTTACTATTTCACCACAATTCTGTAGAAACTATGAATACTGGAAGCTCTTTTACACCTTAATTGCACTAGAAACAATTCTTCAACTGGCTCTTAACTCTTTGTAACTCTAAAATTTGTTTACGTAAGGAGAAGATGGAAATTTTTTGCAATATATTTTCTAATTCTAGTTCACAAGAGGAGCTTTCAATTTTCATAAATGAACTATAAGGAGAAACAAAGTGACTCCACATTCTAATTTTTAAAGCATACCGTTGATTCTAAAAAATATGATGATCTAGGAACAAAACCATGCATGACTCACTTTCAATCTACCAAGTTGGTAGTCAATCCAATCAGATTTCCCCACATTATCTTCTCCTTCCACTACTAGCAATTTATTCTAGACCCACTGGTGCTTAAGGACACATGTCGCACTCTTTCTATGGCGCTATACATAAACTTCAAGCAGTTTCAGTATGAGACATAGCGATAGTCACTTATTCTTCTTTAATCTAATGATGCATAATCCATATGTGTTTTAATGCAACTATGGTGGGTCCTTTTCATTTCCCTTTGGTCACCATTTTGCATGAATTAAACATTGAGAAAGTCCCTATAGTGACATGATGACCACCATAGATTTGAAAAGAGCTAACGGTGTCAATCAAAGTGCACACAATATGTGACATCAAATTATCTTTACATGCTAGCACAATTATTTAATATTATAAAACCTTTTAGCACTACTTTTTGAAACTAGGTCCACTGCATATTCCTTTTTTAGGAAGTTGTCATGTCGTTATTGGCCAAGAGCCTACAAAATCTAGTAGCAACATAACGACCACTAGTGTTCTTGTAAAAACCCAGTACCATGAAAACATCACATGATATCGATATGATTCTTTATTTAATGCCCCTTATGACTAATCTAATAGGTCATCATGGTGATAGGTTCATTTATGACAAGCGTAATTTGTGGCATCCATATGTGTTTTAATGCAACTATGGTGGGTCCTTTTCATTTCCCTTTGGTCGCCATGTCGCATGAATTAAACATTGAGAAAGTCCCTATAGTGACATGATGACCACCATAGATTTGAAAAGATCTAACGGTGTCAATCAACCTAATTTCATTTCCTAGTGCAAGTGCACGCAATATGTGACATCAAATTATCTTTACACACTAGCACAATTATTTAATATGCTAAAACATTTTAGTGCTAATTTTTGAAACTAGGTCCAATACATATTTCTTTTTTAGGAAGTCGCCATGTCATTATTGGCCAAGAGCGTACAAAATTTAGTAGGGACATAGTGACCACTAGTGTTCTTGTAAAAACCTAGTACCATGAAAATATCACATGATCTTGATATGATTCTTTATTTAATGCCCCTTATGAATAATCTAACAGGTCATCATGGTGACAGGTTCATTTATGACAAGCATAATTTGTGGCACTATAGAATACTTTTGGCCCACCATGTTTCAATTTATGGGAGGTCACCATGTCACTACCAACAAAAGGCTTGCAACTTTCGATGGCAACATAGTGACCACCATTGATTTGGCTAAGATTAGATGGTGTAGGATATCTTCATTAAAACTACTCATAAGTCAAGTGGGTCCCTGGTTTAACAACTACTTGGTTGCCATGTCACATGATTAAAAAGACTACAATTTTCCATTGTGACGTAACAAACATCATAGATATTAAAAAGATATAATGATAAAGCAACTTTCAAGAAAATAATAAAACAAGATGAAAACCCTTTAAAAGGCACCCAGAATAATATATAATATTTTGAAATGATTTTCCTTCTCTAACTTAGAAAAAGTACATGACCCAAAGAGGTTTACTTAGGGCACAAAATTGGTTTTAATTAGGGTTTTTGTTGGGGTTAACCAATTTTGAAAAGACCAAATCCTAACATGCAAAAAAAAAACTATCTAATTTTCAAACATAGTTTTAGGAAACTTTTTTGCATTGTGGAAAATAAAACCATCACATCCAATCAAAAAAATGGAAGGTTTAAGTGGAAATATGGGTGAATCACTACCGTTGATTCATACCTAACCCTAAGTCACCTAGGTCTTCTTAAGGAAGACAAACCATAAACTTTCTAAGAATGCTTAAGGAGAATCAGAGAGAGTTTGCATGTGCAAATAGAGCATTCATGATGACTAAGGTGTTATAATTGAATTACATTGTAAAATCAGTTAAAGGAGAATAGAGGAAAGGAATCAGAGGATAAACGAGATGCATCTAATCAAAAAGGATCAACTATAAATCAGGATAGACGTAATCTGACATCAAGCAATAGAGTGCTAACCAAAGGATCATTGCTAAGACATTCTAATAGGTGAATCAGTTAAATATCTTAACAAAGTAGTCTTTATAGGCTATTGTAAATCCTTTAATAGGGTGCTTACTTAATTGTAAGTTAAAGTCCTTTTACCAGACACACTTTTAGCAGGGCATTTAATTCCTTTAATAGGGTAAGATTTAACAATATTTTAAGCCTTTAATAAAGAAAACCTTTCATAGGGTAGATCATGTTTCATGATCAAACATTTTAACCTTCATTGGATATATTTTATTACCAAAGTAGTGAAGATTTGTGGGTGTCATCCCAATTCCAGTTTTACCTTCTCCTTGGAGGGCTTCTGGGTAACCAAATATCTTGTGTTATACATGTGTTGAATATTTTACTTTCATGGTATGGATATATATTCTTAATTTGGTATTTCATTTTATATGCATACATTGTAGATAGATATGTGGTGAATAGTTTTAGAGGTTGAAAGTTTTAACTGTTGATTCACACTCCCTCCCCCCCCCCACCTTAGAGTTTACTTCCCAATTGTACTTCCAACAATTGGTATTATATATGAGTTCTCTAGAAAGTAAAGCTTTGTAACTTTGAGGAAAAGATCTTGGAGATGGAAGTCTATATATTAAGAAAGATTATTGAGAACTAGAAGATTGAAATACAACTTGCCTTACATCAAATAAATTAAGCAAGAAATGATTTTAAGATATGACTGAAGAGATGGAAGGAAATTGCTATTGAAGATAATGACACATTATACAAAGAGATTAACACTACTAAATTATTTGCAAATGGAAACAACAATGAATTTGATGCAACAGTTGCAGATTTGATGGAAAAGAATGGAACCCTGACTAAAGAGGTCAAAAATCTCAAAAGAGAACAAGAATTCCAATCAATATTACCATGTGAGGTGACTGAGTAGAAAAAGAAAGTTGAAGAGGACAAGGTCATGATTTAAGATGACAAAAGGATTTTGACAAATGGACAATAAGAGAAAATATTAGAGGTAACCATGATTGCTAACATGCAATTAGAAACTTTGGATCAAATGATGATTGCAAATCATGAACTAAATGCAAAGGATATTGAGATCACAACACTAAAGTTGTGGAATGAGAAACTAAGAAATGATCTAAAGAGATAAAAGGAGTTTGTTGATAGTTTCAACAAACCTATTGAAGCCATCAAATACTTTGAACAATTGATGAGATCCCCTAGATCCAATAGTGACACTTTTGGATTGGGTTACACTATTACTAAAGAAGGAGAATCATCTAAAAGTGGTGAAGAAAGAAGTAACAAAGGTAAGAACTCCAAACCTACTTGTCATAATTGTGGTAAGATGGGTCACACTACTAATTTTTGTAGGAGTAAGACTACAAATTAGAATCCTAAGCAAAATTTCATGGGCCATTGCCACAAATGCAACAAATAATGACATTGTTGGGTTTTCTTTTTGCATGATGCTTAATGACAGGAATCATTTCGAACTCCTCTCTTGAAAAGATAATCTAGGATCAACTCCAAGGTTTCAAGAAATCTTGCAACCTACTAGAATCTACTCAATTGAAGATAAATATATTTTTTCAGAGCGAGGCCTTTGGTAGTTCTAAATAATTCAAATAAGATGTAAAATATGCTTGCTATCTCAAAAGAATAAAGACACACAAAAATAAATATATTTGTCTATTTTTCTATTTTTTAATGAATGCAATCTAACAATACAATGATATGAATTCCTAAATTAACAAAGTGTTTATAAAAGAAAATAGCGAAGATAGGGTAACAAGAAATTTAATCAAATAACTTGAAAAGTAAATTTTTAATAGACATAAGTTACAAAAATAACACATCTATGAGTTAAGTCTTTGAATAGATCGGTAGGTAACCAATGAAAATAGGAGCAGTTCTTCCTTAATTCCACTGATGCAATCATCAATGGGAACTTAGTTTCATAAGATTTTTCACTTTTCATCAAATTTCAAGGCCACATAAAGTGCACTCATGTGAGACAAAAATCTATCCAGGAATAATATAGATGTTCTCTTCTCGAACTAAGTACGTCTGCAAAATTTGTAGACCCATAGAAAACACCAAAACTAAAAGATCACACAATCAAAATAACACAATAAAATTTTTGGCTCAATTACATTCCATGAATATACATTCATAAAATATAACACACTTAGGCAAGAATCACTACACTCCAAATGTAAGCACCAATAGTATATATTATTGCATCAAAATAATGGCCTAGAATACATATTACATTCCTAAATTTATAAGAAATCTTATCCTCAATTTTTTTTGAGAGTGAGAGATCTCTTCATGCAAAAATATGCTTCTAAACTAATACAACAAATCTATTTATGTACAAACTAACTCTCTAATTGGTGCTTAGTAGGACTCCATCCATATTTATATCATTAAATGGATGCATGAGCCTTTACATGTCTTAAAACAAAGAAAGCATGAGAAAATAAGAAGAAGAAAGCCATCAGATGATGTAGGAGTCTCTAGAAGTGCCAAAAATAGAAGCTTGATGCTCACTCGGTGTTTGTAGGAGTTAAATTATTGTCAGAATGTATTTTCGATGCATGAAAAGCTCTAAATTTAGAACTGGTAGTTAATTATCAATGCACCTTTGACTTTTTCAAAAAAACTTCCAACACAACTCTTAAAAAGTGCACCTCACAAGTAGCACACCTAGCATACATGTGCATCTGGCATACCTGTGCACCTTGAAAGTAGGTTCAAAAAATGCAAAATTTCACGAAGTGTCAAAACTAAAATTCTAGCTTCTAGGTTTTGTTCCCCTTTATACCAAAGCTATGCCTAGGTATTTTCTCTTGAATTTCTTAGTAATCTCTATGACTTGGGCTACATCCAAAAAATCTAAATTTTCATACTTATCCTTCACTTTCTACCTATAGTTACCCACCTTGATGCGAGTCTCTACAAAATCTCCAAGTTTCACATCCAAATCTAGTAATGCTTCTTTAGTTTTGAATGCTTGTCTAATATCATCATCATTAGAAGCTTCCTCAAAATTCTTTTAGAACTATTCAACAACTAATTCTATCATCATCAATTTATCTCTTGAATCATCTTCAAAAATATCTAAGCATGTATCACTATAATGTTTCTCTACCTCCAAAATTTTCTCTTGGGTTTGATCCTTAAGCTGATGAATATTTGTGTGTAATGTTTCTATTACTTTATTGTCACCCACAATATTCTCTATCTAATCATCAATTTTATCTAACTCTTTTGTTGTATATACATCCATTAGCATCTGATACCTTTGATCCTTGATCGGATGTAGTGCTTGTGGGTCCTTTCCCAAGGTATATACTTCATTCATTAAACCAAAATCTTGGTTCAAAATGGCCACTAACTTATCTATATTATCCTACATATGGTGTAGCAGCTTAATATTTCCCTATATAATCTACACACCTTTTTATTCAAAACATTCTCACCACTGCTGATAAGCTTTCAAAAATGGATCTAACTGCACAATATCTCTTTTCTCTAATGCTACATTGAAAGTCTCCTCAAGATTTTTAGGATCTAAAGGACCAAGAACTTCATTTAGATATCCTTTTAGGATCTCATTCTATTTCCAAAGTGTCATCAATTCTGTGTCATCCTATTCTAAGTGCCTAGATACTTCTTTGATTTTCCATTGTCACCATTAACTTAGCAGTGTCCAACATGGGTTTCACAAGCAAAACCTCCCTTATCTAATCATCTCTTGGAGTAAATTTCTCAACATCTACATGTAGAGGAGGGATAACAACATGAGCAAACAAATATTGATTCTAATCACTCATGATAAAGGTCAATGCCCATGCATCTTTTGGTGGTGATTTAGGTTTCCTGAGAACTTCAATCAATTCTCTCATTCCTTTTTCCTCAATATCATATCATTGCCTTTTATTTCTAATCACTTATTTCCTTGCCATCTTGAAATATGTTCTATTAGATATTTTCTTTTTGATTATGAAGGAGTTTGTTCTGCTATGCTTTCCCCTTATCACTCCACTTCAAAGTCTTCTCCTTTTGTGAGAGATCCACATTGGGAGTCTCTATATCTATGGAGTCCAAAATCCTCACCTATATGTCTTGGGAAGTCTACTAAGGCTGCTCACATATTTTCCCTTCCTTTGACACTTCATTGGTGGTATTTATTATGGCTCTTCCTCCTATTTCACTTGGACCTGTTCTTCTTCATTCCTTAGAGAGAGAGGATTAACTGAATGTTTATCCATGCAATATATAACTTGATTTGGTGATCATGGAGCTACTTCAGGTCCTTTGGGTTGAGATGGAAACTAAATCCAATCCTCATTCTTATTTTGATTAGTCAAAGTATCTCTTATCTTATCTCCTACAATTTAGTGCCAACTGACATAAAATCAAAATCTGACATCTTAAAGACATCAGTCCCTTCACCCTCCTACTCATCAATCCATTGTTATAGCTCATCTTCTAAAGTAATAGACTAAATAGTCTACTTAGGAATAGATGGTGGTGTAATTGTGGAGCTTCTTCTTTATTCCAACTCTGTGTCTCTAGCCAGACAAGTCCTTCAACTCAAAGGAATCTTATGTTCTTCATCATCATCATCCTCTTCTTCCTTTCTTCTAGGATAACCTTCAGTACTAATGGAAAAGGAATAACTCTTCTAATAACCTTTTGTCTCCTTTTGACTGGAGTTTTGATCTTCCTTCTCTTAAGAGTGGATGGGAAGGGTTTCACCTCTTGTTGAGGAGGAGACACTGTTTGTACTTCTACTTTAGTCACTCCTTGCCCTTGATCTGATAGTGGCATTTGAGGTTTATCTCAAGTCTGTGTAGCTTCTACACTCTCTAACCCTTGTTCATTCTAAGCCCCTTGTACATTCTCAACCCTTGATTATGGTGGTTCTTGAGTTGTTACTTCTTCTGGATCATCTTGTTGAGGAGAAGTTATCTTCTTTTTGCCTTCCTTTTGCCTTTACCCTTCTGAGCCCTATAATATCCAACTTCTCTATCAAGTTGATGCACTATTTTTGGCCTTACTGGGGACTGAGCTATCAAAGTGGGTAACATTACCTTAGCTCCTCTACCTCTTACTAGGTAGGTTTTAGTGTGGAATACTAGTGCTTAAGAAATCAAATCCAATTTGAAAGGTCTTTTGATCTGATCCTTAGTCAATTTGATGACATGTCTGATTAATATTTAATTTTTCTTCCTTATCAATCTCATCATTCAAAATGGGTTGATCAAAAATCATGTCTCTATTATACAATGGATAAAGAACATCCTCAATATATTATTGCATGACCTTTAAAGGAACCTTTATCTTCAAAGCACTACTTGCTAAATAGAGATTCATCCTATAATAATCCCTTATATGGATATCATAGTCATCTACTACATTCATCCAGTGGTCCTCAATTGCATCTTCAGGTTGGAATATTTTCCAGCTAAATATTGTACCCTTCCAATGTTATCAAAATAAGGACTAGGAGAGTTATATTCTTCTAAGGTCTATTGATCTCATTCAGGCTCAAAAGATGGAATTTCTTGTCTTCAAACCACACTAAACACTCTAATAGTAATGGGCCACACCCAAGTCATATTGTGCTACTTCCTTACTCTGTTGTAAGTAGCCAAAAAAATTTGAGTGATCTCCAACAATATAAGTCTATCACTTGGATACCTAGGGAGCTTCTTGGAATTGATAGTGGTACCTTGTACCCTCAAATAAGTGAATATCCAAAATTGGATGTAATAGGCACTGACTTTTGAAATCTTGGTTGCTACCTCATCTAAAAGACTCTTCACATAATCCACTTCAATGAACTAGATAATCACAAAAATAAAAACATCATTCATTATCCTATATTCCTTACTATGCTCTAGAAGCTTTTTCTTCACTAGCTGGGGATATACTATATAGGGCCATGCATTTGCATCTTGCATGTTGCCCTTTTTGAGGAGTCCTAGATAATCTGATGCCCTTACAGCTAATATTTACACCAAATAAGATGTCATGTAGAACTAATAATTATTCTTAACCATCACCAATTGCTCATCCAAATTCTCACTAAGAATGGAAGCCCAATCAATTGGCATTTTTGTTGTTTTGATGGTCTCAATAAAATGCACCATCCATATGTTCAAGTGTTCCAATGCTAGTAACCCCATGACTCTACTCAAGATTATTATAGAATATCCAATATCCTCTTTCATATAACCCCTTCTCATGTCCACTTTGCATGCTTTATGCTCTGGAGGAGTCTTCTCAATAAGGTATGAGGACTATATGATTTAAAAAACTTCCTCTACATGTTCACTATACCATCTTTCCACCTGGTGATAGGTTAATCCAATAAACTTATTTGGTCTTGGAAGATGGAACATCTTTTCAATGTTCTTAGGTCAAAGATCTAGCATGATCTCTCCTATTATACTCTTCACAACCCTTTCTTTAGAGACATAGTTTTTTTCTAGTGGCATGATCAATTTGGAAGATTGTACCAATACTAGGTGTGATGCTACATTGACTAGTCTCGATCGAATAAGAGTAGATATCAATGGGGACCTCTCTGTAGGTTTGGTACACAACACTAGGAATAAACTCTAATTAGTATGGCCAAGTTTAGTGTCCTAGATCTCTGAAGAATCATCTTGGAAGCATGACTTTGCAAGAACACCTTGAAACTTGAAAATTACTAGTTTTATGACCATCATTGTAGTGAGGGAGGATGATGAAGAAGCCATTGAATCTACACAAAATCAATGTCTATTACTCTAAATTCAAAGAAAAATCAATTAATACAAACCCTAATTATGACAAGAAAAAACCTAGAAACCCTAAGTGTTAAAAAACATCTTAAAAACTCAATTTCTAACCCTAATGTGCAAAAAAGGACTATACATAGTGCACCTCGAAGGTGCACTAGGTGAATTTTCCTTTAAAAATCAAGGTGTGCATCTAGTGCACCTCTGAGGTGTGTTAGGTGCACACCTTTAATTATACAAAGGTGAGTTATACAAAAGGGTGTGCATTCAATACACCTTTTGGGGTGCACCAAGTGCACACCCTTTTAACCCTTTTTGAGGATGTTTATCCTCATAAAGGTGCATAGAAGTGCACCTAGATAGGTACACTACTACACACCTTTACAAGATGTTAGTTTTTTAAGTTTTATGTTTTTTAAAGATTATTGCAAAAAAGAGGTTTGCAACACCTTTAACCAAGTATTTAATGTGTTTATGTTGTGTTTTTTTATGTAGGTATGAGGAGGTGAGGTGCATTGGGCATAGTAGCACACCTGAGGAGATCTGCAAGTGTGGGTGTCATAGCTCAAAGGAGAGAAATAAATGTAAGTAGGAAGGGGAGGGTCCTAGGTTTTATAGACCCAGGACTTAACACATCTCTTGGAGGTTTGTAGCTACACTATTGTGCACTTTCCAAGAGAAAGTTCTTTACTTCTTACCTTAGTGCACTAGCACACTTGGTGAGGTGTGCTAGGTGCAACATTTTTACTTGTAAAATATGATTTTTCCCCTCAGATTATGGCTTTTGAAATCTAGGTTTTTAAGCCAAGACCCAGATTGGCCAAACACATTAGGGAAAAACCCTAAAAAAGACTTGAACCCCAGACTAGTGATCTGAAAAGCTAAAAAATAAAGTAGGGGATCTTCATTTCTAAGAAAAATGGGTGTAACATTGTGAAACTACAATAGACATCAGGAACATAAATGCAAAACCAAGACCACAAGCACACAAAGATTTGAAGGATACTTCTATAACTATCAAAAGTATGGACATAGAGCATATGAGTTCAAATCCAAGCCTAAATGGTCATCAAACAAGTAGAAAAAGGTAAAGCACAATGAAAATTATTATAATTGGGATTATAATACAAGTTATAGTTGTCACTATTGTCAAGAGTATGGACATTTTTCTAAAAATTGCATAAGAACATAAGTGACTACAATAGATGGTTGAGTCAAACCACATGTTTTAGCTATTTCAAGACTAGTCACATAAGCAAGAATTGTCCAACAAGGTCAAAGCCACTAAGAAATGAGTTCAACAAAGGAAAATGAAAGGAAGATGTTGAGAATGTTAGAGATGAAATGAACAAGACATGGAAGAAAAAAGAAGATTGCAACACATCAAGTGTAGATGGGATCACTTCACTGAATGGGTCAAGTGATCACACCTCCTCAAATTAAGCAATCAAGAGGTATGTGGGACTGATATTTAATAGGATATACTATAGTTCTAAGGATTTATTTCTTAAAAGATTACATATGCATGAATAAAGATGCAAGGTGTTGATTAGAATCTAGAAGAAATCCTTAAGTTTTGTTAGTTTTCATGTTACTGTCGAGCATGAAAAGTTTCACTATGGTTGCCAAGATAAAAGTTAGTTGATGTCTAGCTATTAAAGGTGATAGTGTTGACTGAACTCGTAGTGGTTTCTGAGTTGAAAAGGAAACTGAATGGAAGTTGAGTGAGTGTAAATCTTTATTAAAGTCAAGCTTACGGTTGTGTAAGCACTAAGCATTAATTACAAGGTTTTACGGTCTATATGATCTATTTCTACTCATTTGACATTATTTGAATTTGAAGGAGAGCATGGAGAGTGAAAGGGAAATTAAAAGAGATCATACCAATATTTGAAAGCCAGATTCAATAGTTTCTCAACACCATCACAACAGATTCATAAAGCTATTTATCATGTGCCGAGCTATGCAGCTTGAATTTTTGCAAACCCTAGTTTACATTATGTTTTTAGTTCTTTAAATGTTAAGGTTAAAGAGGGTAAATAAGTTTTGAATGTGCAATTGATAAGTAATGAGATTAGACAACCAAAATTTAGAGTCATACCTAATATCGCTTATAAGCAAGATCCATCTAGTGTGTTGTCAATGATACCACCTCAAGTTTTGATCATTCAAGATGTAAGAAGTTGTTATACATGCAAGGTGAGTAGCATAGGAGACATGGAGATTAGGGAAACCTATGAAAAATTATGTGAAAACAAAGCATTGAAGGATGAATTAAAAAATTTAGAGAGGAAAGGATTGACCCATGCCCTAGATTTTCCAAATGTTTTCAAGAGTGAATGGATTAAGATAGTCTTGAGTAGAATTGATGATAATTCTATATGGTTGGATAATGAACTGGTGAAAATCACCAAGAAATTTGTACATAGAGTAACAGGGTATCCAACACTTGACCTATTGTATTTCTAAAACTGATAAGTCGTTATTTAAAAAGAAGGTTTTTTATTTATCTCCATTGCACTGTGGGCCTAATGCTTTCATATATTGATGAAGGATTTCTTTGTGATTTAAAGATTCTTCCTTAATGAATTTAGCTGGTAAAATAACATCATGAAAATTATTGATGAGTAATGTTTGGTACACCCTTAGTGATTTTAGCCCCATTTGTTTTATTGAAAGAATGATATTGCTTTATCATTTTACCATACACTTTTTTCATGATTACAAAGAGAAAAGGAGATATTGGAACACCTTGTATAAGTCCTCTAGATACTAAGAAGTAACATATGTAGTAGGTTTCTTATTTTGTAGAATCAAATGAATTAGTTCCTAGATGATAATGATGCTGTCAAAAATGGATCTTTTAGGAACAAAACCTATTTGTTCCTCATAAATAATATTGTGAAGAATAATTTTATGGTCATTAATTTAGACATGATTTTATATAAAGTATTGCAAAGAGAAATAGGTCTATAGTTGTTAAATGGTTTCATCTTAATTTTTTTGGCATGAGGGTCAAAAGGTTTATTTATTTCTTTGAGGATATTTCTAGATCTCCTAGTTTTCTTGGTGGCTTCCCATAGATCTAAACCTAGGAAATGCTAGCATTTTTGGAAGAAATTAGATGGAAGCCATCTAGATCAAGAGCCTTGCTCATATTTATTTGAAATAACAAACTTTTGAATTCTTCCTTAGAAAAGGGTTGAATCAACATTATATTATCCTTAGGGGTACTAATTTTAGTGATGGACTTTTAGAAATGATTTTGAGAATCTAAGTTTGAAAACTTCCAATTTGTTTTTGATATGTAATTAGACAAAGCCTAGATTATTTATTATTCATTTATTTTTATTATTAATATTAATAATTATTACATGTTAATCTTGACTAGATTTGAACTCAAGGCCTCCTCGATATGAGGCTCATAATTTATTGATATGTTGTAGGCTCTTGCCTAATGAAGACTCCCAATTGTTTAGAGTATTTTAGAAGAAAACCACAAATTCCATAGCTATTTACTTTGAATCATCAAGATATATACCTTGATGGTTTTTAATTTTGGTAAATTTTAATAATGTTTCTTCTTATTTTGGTATTATTATAGATTTTTTTTGGTATATTTGTCACCTTCAGATAACTAGTTCTGCTAGATTTTTGTTTCCAATATATGTTTCCTTTTTTTGTAATATCATTTCTCATTTTCATAAAAGTTACATTTCTTTCAAGTACCTATCATTGTTTATACCCTTTCAAAAAAATTCTTGATTGAGGTTATGGATCTTAGTTTCAATTTTATCTTTTTCTTCAAAAATATTTTTAAAGTAATGCTTATTCCAGTCAAAGAATTTGGTTTTGAGATCTTTAAGTTTTGAAACAAAATAATACATTTTAGAACCTTCTATTAAGGATAATTTGGTAATCAAAAGACTTTTATTGTTCCACATGTATGTACTATTACTAATGAGGATATTAATAAGGTTATTGATTGATATCTATTGATTATAGCTCAACATGAATTGGGATATATATTGAACCCTAGCTTTCTTTTTAGAGAGATTTCCTATAGCGAGAAAATATCCTCCAATTATATAGAAATAATTATCATTTTGAGATATTAAATTTCTTATCTCATCCCAAAATTATACTTTCCCTATTGTAATAATGGGACCATAAATGTTTATAAAGTAAAATAACTTTTCTCTAGATTCTTCTGACCCAACCACCAATCTAATTCTAATTTTTGTTCTTTGTTAGAAATAATAGTCCATGAAGATAATTGGGGGGGGGGGGGGGGTTTGGGGGTGGGGGAGGGGGGGGGTGAATCAATTATCTAATTAAAAAAATTATCAACCTAAATTAATCTTAACCATTCAATCAAATTAAACAACCACAAGATGCACATACACAACTACACTAGATTTGTTAACTAGGGAAACCCTTGATCAAAGGGAAAACCCTGGTGGGAATGATGCCCACAAAGATATACTGATATGTATATATTCCTTGTTAGAGGATGGACCCTGTTAGGAGTCTATAAATACATTCAATACATAAGAGTCCCTATTAGGAGACTTTGAATCTATGTTAGGAGATTCCAACCCTATTAGGAGTTGTAGAAGGCAGAAGGACCCACTGTCCAATAATCTTTTTGGGCAAGACCATTGAACTTCACTATCTGACTAATCTCTTAACTATTCCTTTTAGAATAATTATTTTTAGTGTGCTTTATCCTCTTTCCTCTATCCTATCAACTAGACCAATCACTATCAAATCTTGTAGACTAGGTCACATACCTTGGATCCAAATATCAGACCTTGGATCTCAAAATAAAACCTTGGCAATGAATTTTTCTCCAACTTTGCTCTGCTCTTCTTATCCTTGCATATCAAATTGTTTCTCTTCTATTCTACTCTTTGTGCTTCATGCAATCAATCATCTATAATAAAGGAAAATGTCCTTCCTTTATACCAAATCCATAACTCAATTCCATGAGTTAGCTATTACACCTTCTCAATTAATTATTAGAGGAACTCATTAGGAATTATACTTAGTGATAACATTAATCTATCACCTTGTAACTTGAGTAACTTTCTATACATGTAATATTATGATAAGAAAGATTAGCCACATCATCTCCAACATGTCTTTAACCTTGCTTCTCAAAATAACAACTTTGCTAAGAGATATACCAAGTCTACTAGAACATGCTTTTGTAAACTCTATCTCAGAATAGTCTTCACCAAAACTTGCATAACTTCTTCCAGATTTATTATCTTTTGTACCCAAGGTTAGCTGCATATACTAGACACTTAGTAGTATCTCTTATTGACCTTTCTAGTGAAAATACTCAATAATCTATTTGTAGCAACTTGATCTTTATCGCCATTCTTTTGTTAGATACCACATAAAACTGCTATCTTGACATCAATGACAAACATAGTCATGAATGTAACATATCATCAAAATAATGATCAAATCATGTTTCTACAATAATCCCCCATAGGAATATCATTAGGATTCAAGCTTTCAACAATCTCCCCTTTTGGTATTGATGGAAACATAGATGAAAAATATCTAGTTCCAATAATACCAACTATTAAAGATTGTTTTCTTTTCTTTTTAAATCCTCTTCATGAATCATACATGCTTCTCCTCAATGTGCTCTATATCAAAATATTTTTTATTCTATAATCTCTCCCCCATTAACATCAATGTCAAAGGTTTCAACAACCATCTATCACTACAACAACTATTTTTGACCTGCTCAAGTGTCCAAAGACACTGTTCAAAACAACATCTATCAAGAGTCCTAGATGACAATGTCCATCACAGATACTCCCCCATAAATGAAACATCAACATTTAGTCAAGAAAAAAAATAGTGCTCTATATCACTAGACTGATGCATTCTTGCATCATCTACTCTGATATAGGTAAGGGAATAACCCCTAGCATACCTTGAAAATATTCAAAAGTCTCTTTGGGAAGAGATTTGGTGAAAATATTTGCAATTTGCTCTTTGGTGCTTACATACCTCGATCTAATTTCATTTTTTTGTAACTTTCTCTCTACACATGTTATATTTGATAGAAATGTGCTTAGCCTTATAACGCAACACTAGATTCTTAGAAATATTTATTTTACTTTTGTTATCACAATGTATGACAATAGGTTCATTAAATTCTATCCTTATATCCTTCAGCATCTTCTTCATCCAAACAACTTGATTACAATTGTTTTCTGCTACAACATATTCTACCTTTGCTATGTTATGTGAGATATAGTCCTACTTTTTGCTTAACCAAGAAACTAATATTCCTCCAAGAAAGAATTCTTTGGATCACTGGTGATCTTTCTGTCATCCATACCACCTACCCAATCAATATCAATATAAGAATATAAGGTGAAATCATTAGATTTATCATACCATAATCTAAACTCTAGTATTCCCTTTAGATATCTAAATATCCTTTTAACTACTGCATAATCTGCTTCTCTTGGATCAGCTTGAAATTTTGCAATAATTTCAACTACATTTGCTATATCTAGCCTTGTGTGAGTTAGATATTAAAATCCTCCAATAATAGATCTATACTTCTTCTACTCAATAGTAGGTGTCTCATCCTTTGTAGATAACGTTTTTCTAGCTATCATAGGTGTTCCAACTAGTTTACATGTTTTCAAACCAAACCTTTTTAGTAGACCTTTCAAATACTTAGTCTAAAAAATAAAGATTCCTTCTTTATCCTACACAATATGTAATCTTAGGAAGTATTACATTTCCCCTATCGTACTCATTTAAATTTTCTTCTTCATTTCTTCTGCAAACTTGTCACTTTCAACATCATCTCCTCCAAATATGATATCATCAACAAATATTACCAAAATCATCAATCCATCATCTATTTCTTTCAAGTATAGATTTCTATCTACCATACCTTTGCTAAATCCAAGTTTTATCAAAAAAATTTCCAACCTTGTGTATCAGGTTCTAGGTGCTTATTTTAAGCCATACGATGCTTTCTTCAATCTACATACCATGTCCTTGTCACTTGTTAAAGGAAAACCTTCAAGATATTTTATGTATAGATCTTCTTTAAGTTCTCCATTTAGAAATACTAACTTGACATCCATCTGATACACTTTGAATTTCTTATGTGTTGCATAGGCTAAAAATAACCTTACCACTTCAATTCTTTCCATAGGAGCATAGGTTTCATTATAGTCTATTCCTTCTTTCTATAACCAATATTTATTTGTTCCTTATAACTTCACCTTGTTCATTCATCTTGTTCCTGAATACCCATTTTGTTCCTATCATATTCTTGTTTGCTAGTCTAGGGACCAATTCCCATCTCTCATTCTTCACTATCTGATCTAATTCTTCTTTCATAGCTTGCTTCCAATAGTCATATTTTCATGTCTCATCTACATTCTTTGATTCTTTAGATGTAGTTCTTCATTTATTTTTCTTCTTATCATCACATATTTATCTCTACTACTGATGATCTACACTGGTGGATGATTCTTTGTCATAGTATTACTAGAATTAGGAGGTCTTATCTCAACTATTGGCTCTATTTTAGGTTCCAAACTTTGTTCCTTCCTTTTCTCACCTTCATTTTGTAAATCATTGTTAGTCTTAAAGAATACTTCATCATTCTATCTATCAATTCTAGAATTATCCTTTTCTTCGCAATCATCAAGAATAGTTACCAAGGCTATCTCTTTTAACACTTCCTCTTTCTTAGCCAATTTAAACTCATTATCCTTATCATCATAATCATTCAAGACTCTTTATGTACCTAATTTAAACTCTTCATCTTCATCAAAAGTAAACTCTTTCTAGTTTTCCTTGCTCTCTTAGGGCATGTAGACGAAAAATGACCAAACTCATTACATGTCCAACAAGGAAAAATTTCCATACCTTCTAGCTCTCCTTTCATAAGTAGATCAATACCTTCTTTGATCTTCATGACTTCTTTGGATCTGGATCTGTCTTTACTTGTGCCTCTACCCAGAAACTCAATACTCAATTTTGTACACAATTCTGATCTCTTGGCAAGAAGCTACATCTTCTGGGTGTCAAAATTTCCTCCATCATATTCAAGACTATTTTTACTAAAGTAACTCACTACTAATCTCCCAAAGCTATTAAGCTTATTCTTTAAGGACCTAATGCTCTAATACCAATTGTTACAAATAATAGTCCACCAAAATAACTGAGAGGGGGGGGGGGGGGGGGGGGGGGGGGGGGGCAAAGTAGCTATCCAATTAAAACATTTATCAACCTTAATTAATCTTAACCATTCAATAAAAGTAAACGAAAACCATAACAAGATGCACATACACAATTACACTAGATTTTTTTAACTAGGGAAACCCTTGAACAAAGGGGAAAACCCAGTGGGAATGATGGCCACAAAGATATACTGATATATATTCCTTGTTAGAGGATAGACCCTATTAAGAGTCTATAAACACATTCAATATATAAGAGTCCTTTTTAGGAGAATTTAAATCCATGTTAGGAGATTCCAACCCTATTAGGAGTTGTAAAAGGTAGAAAGTGAACTTCACTGTCCAACTAATCTCTTAACTATTCCTTGTAGATCAATTTTTGTACTATGCTTTATCCTCTTTCCTCTATCCTGTCAACCAAACCAATCACTGTCAAACCTTGTGGACTAGGTTAAAAACCTTAGATCCAAATATCAAATCTTGGATCTCAAAATAAAACATCGAAAATGAAGTTTTCTCCAACTTCACTCTACTCTGCTTAACCTCACATATCAACTTGTTTCTCTTCTATTTCTCTCTTCATGCTTCATGTAATCATTCATCCATAAAAAGGAAAATGTCCTTCCTTTATATCAAATCCATAAAACAATTCCTTGAGTTGGCTATTAGACCTTCTCAAATAATTATTATAGGACCTCATTAAGAACAAGTTATACTTGGTGATAACATTAATCTGTCACCTTGTAACTTGAATAAATTTGTGTACATGTAATATTATGATGACTGAGCTTAGTCATGTCATCTCCAACATTTCCTCTACTCACCTTTAACCTTTCTTCTTAGAATAACAAATCTACTAAGAGATATAACAAGTTTATTAGAACATGCTTCTATAAACTCTATCTTAGAACAATCTTCACCAAGACTTGCACCACTTCTTCCAAACTTAATATCTTTTTCACCCAAGGTTAGTTATATATACTAGACACTTATTAGTATCTCCCATTAACCTTTCTACTAAAAATACTCAATGATCTATCTGTACCAACTTGATCTTTACTATTTTTCTTTTGTCAGATACCATAGAAAATTGTTATGTTGACATCAATGACAAAAAAATCATGAATGTAAAATATCATCAAAATAATGATCTAATCATGTTTCTACAATACTTCACCATAGGAATATCATCAGCATTCCTGATTCCAACATTCTTAACTTCTAATCTTATTTTTCCTGGATCCAAAATCATGGCTAAATTGTTAGGTAATTGAGAGGAGGGGGAGGAGGTGAATTGATTATATCCAGTTATCCAACATTCCCTTCAAACATTTAGCACCAATTATACTTCATAAACATCAAAAGTATCCACTCAACAATTTATTTCAACTTCATAATTAACACTTATAATCAATTTACTCCAAACTATTAATTCATTGTCATTGTTATTACTGACTATTTGTAATATACCTTTATTATTACCTTGTCTCTATTGAATTGCAGTAAAAAGTAAATATAATGAAAATCAACTTGCAACATAACAACATTCACACATTTGACACCATGATTTCAACATGGAAACCATGCAAAGGGAAAGACCACCTGGGACCAACAACAATTTTTTTTACTATTCTGAAGTAAAATCTACTAGGATCCAACCTTGTTAAAGGTTTACATACACATTTTAATGTAACCTAGGTAGAGGATTTACACCAATAGATTGTCTAGACCTTATCACTCCTTGATCCTATCTAAAGAGTGGCATGCTCTAAAGGACTTATAAATATTACTAATTGATGTTACCATATAGGATTTCATAGACTTTTTAGGTCCACTTGGTTAAGATATTTTTTTGCTATAATTATTAGAAAGTAATAGCTTAAATAATCAGTTAGGTTTAGCACTACCTTTCTTGTTTAGATCTCTATTCTACTTGGTCTCCTTCTTATCTCTTTCCTCTAATTTTTTTCTAGCTAATGCACTCCTCACTTTCACTTTTCACTTAACTCTTCTTTGATCTTCTCTCTACTCCACTCAATTTTTATTGTTTCTTTTAGCTTCAACAACTTCACAATTTTATCTTCTTTTCACAATTTAGTCAACAACCATTCAACATTCAACTAGAAACCAAACATTTTCTCAACTACTCCTATAATAGTAGTTACTTTCCTTCCATATTCTTTCTAGTTTTTTTGCTTAACCACAATTGTCGATCTCAGATTCATTACATATAGTCACTTAGAAAATATAACTTTCATAGAACTTTGTGCTCAACCTTATCCTTCTTCAATCTCTATCATTAGATCTCTAATTAATTTTATCAAGTGTAGATCTTGTAACAAACTTTGACTCATGCCTTTGAACTTCTCAAACATTCTTTATTTTTACCAAAATTTGGCCTCAGTTTCCATCTTTATAAACTTATTCTTCTTGATTTTACTAGTGAACATAACATTTCACTTTAGTAAAACATTGCTTATTCATAACTAAAAATAGTTTATTAATATTGATCTTTAACTTTTCTTTGTCAACTACTTGGTGATAACTATAGTCACTCAGTAAACAATCTTTCCTTCTTTCACCTTGTCACTTAGTGTAGCTTGTATAAATTATAACATTACAAGACTACATGATTGTAAAATAATCAAACCAACATCACATTATCATTATCCAACTCATTCAAGTTCCCATTGAATACCATACTTTTCCACTCTATCATCAACATACTTTCTTCAAAACCTCTTCATTAATCAATTGATATACCAATAAAACTTAATCTTTCTTTACCAATTAATCCTTCATGTGTATTCTGATCTAATTCATGCACAAAAAATTGAAAGCACTAAAACATTCATAACACTTTGACACACAAAATGGTGACCTAAAAATCTTTCAAATAGAAAGTAAAACTGGGGCAAGGATGATACCCACAAGCTTTAGTACTATAGTATAAAGTTAGCTTGTTAAGGCTTACAATGATCACTTCTAATGATCTTCCCTATGAGGAGCAATAAGGATTGCTAGGTCCACCTTGAAAAAGGATTTACAAACATATAATGAAGTATGCACTTGGTAAAGAGATTTACAAAATACTGTTAAGTCTACCTTGTGAAAGTATTTAACTATTCTACTTGTTAGAATGAACCAGTGGTTGATCTCTGATCTACAACTTGATTTGTTGAATGAGATTCCATTGAGTGTAATGATAACCTTGCTATGATAGATAATTTTTTTCTAAATCTTATACTATTGTAGCCTTTTACTTTACACTTCTTCTCTTTGTATGTCACATCTAATAATCTTATTTCTTACTTTTGGATGTGATATAATACATTACATATATACCAACCCAAATTACAATACAAGTTTCACCAAAATACACAAAGTTGGCCCAACTACAAGAACTTGGGTTCTGAAGACAAACTCAGTGAGGTTTTGATCTTAGTAGATGTAGAAGATTGATCCATACTGTGTCATGCCCAAAAATTTAGCAGGCAAATACACGACTAAATTTATTTTTTAATTAAAAGCGTAACAAGGGACAATTACGCAAGTACTTATGTGTAGTAGATATTCTCTAACAAATGGGTTAGAGGTAGAAATCTCAAATTTCATGGTTAGAAGTACACTAGGGCATCACATATGCATTCATGTGTAGGAGGCAAAGCCCAATGAGTCCTAGGTATGTGGATACTTTTTCATAGGTCTTAGGGTGTCTAGGTTCACTTCATTCATGTTATCATCTTGTTAGAGATTCTATTACAATACATTCATAACTTTTTCATTAGAGGTCATAATGGGTCATAACTATTTTACACTCCTTCATATTCTAGTTTATGTAAGAAATCTCAATATAATGTTGATTATTCCCTAGGGCATTTATTTCAAGAATAATTGTTGTGCATACCCCTTAATTTATTTAATTTTATATTTATTTATTTATCTACTATCAAATTATTTTTTAAGGTTTCAAATTAGATTTTGGAATATAAATTCTTTATCCAATTATTTATCCATCAATATTGACAAGCCCCAAATACAAGGGTGATACAGTACATTAGATTAATTGAAATTAAATGATACTTCCCAAAAGATATAAATAATTTAAGCTAGCATTACTAAACATGTATTCATTTGCTTATTTAGTCTAAGGTAGAATTAATAACTTTCATTAACAAAATGTACTCCCAAATATCTTATTTAGCAACATAATTTACTAATTTAATAAACCTTAATAACACTCTCCTTAATTTCCAATAATGTCAAATATCCAAGTTTAAATCCACTCCCAACTATAACTTAATAAACAAAAAAAAGGAACATTAACTAAATATAATAATTTCCTAAATATCTATACTTCCCCATCCAATCTATAAAAAAATTAAAATTAATATATACAAGATATTATTGATAAAACTAAGATCGTGATTATGCAAACCCTTAAATCAAAATTATAATTAAAATGAGTTAACACTAAATACCTACCATCTTTTTTTTAATATAAAAAAAAACAAATTAAAACATTCTACCACACACACTACCCCACTACTTTACTAGCCATAGATAATAAACATCAAATAATAAATCACAATTCTCCTAACCTATATCTCCACATGAGGCCCCACTACACTCATAAAATATAAATTTCTAAAATCCCACTCACCTCGTCCTAAAAAATCAGCACATGCCCAAACTTCAAATAATTATATTCTCTTTACTCCATGTGTATGGATGCTTCCTTCTAGGTGTGGTCATTGGAGGGTCTAAAAGTATAATCACTTCTTTCTATGCACAAATCTTAGGTGCCTAAAAAGGCATGTGGTCAGGAAGGGTCAAGCAATTATTAATTTATTTATTTTATACACTCCACACTCTCCTTAACATTTCCGCCTATCCTTCCTTGCTGCCCATGTAATGGCTAAGGCATGGTGGTAAGAGAGATGGGAGGGTGATTTGACAAGACTCCCACCCACCTCATTTAATAAGCCTTTCTAGTTTGGGCAGCTAGGAGTCCTATTTAGGACTTAGGAAATAATTTATTGTGTTGACTTTTAACAAATGATGTCTCCTTTTTACATTTTGATAGGTGGGGGTGGGTGAGAATGTGACCCCATCCCCTTCCTAGATTTTAATATGTTTTTTTAATACTTATGAGACTATCAACTCATAAATATCCCTAGTCGCCTTCTAAGGAAGGGGTTCTTAAATTTTATATATATATATATATATATATATATATATATATATATATATATATATATATTCTTATTACCTCTTAAGATATCTTTTATAGTATGAATGTGACTTCATGCTTTTTAAATTGTATTTGGAGAAATAATGTTATCATGTACTAATTTTTTTAGTATTTTAATGTTTGTAACTTGGGAGGGTTTTTTTTTTTTTTTTGTTGTTGTCCATACATTTTCTAGAGAGTTTTTATGCTTCTACAGGTCTATATTGAGCTTAACTTCATGTCTAGATTCATTCATGAAATCCCTCAAATTATTTAGATTGAGTTGATATTGTTCCAACCTCACATTTTGCTTTGTAATTTCCATTGAAATAAGCAAAACTATTATAAAAAAACTATCTTATTCCAATAGGTCTACTTAGAAATTACATTAACATGGGTCTTGGGTGAAATTCATTCATTCTAATTTCATAAACATCATGTTTTCAAATACATTATTGACATTCAATTTAAATCTAAACAATCTACAATCCATAAGAAATCAATTGAATATTTTACCACAAGATCAAAAGAACAAAACTAAACTCCAATGCAACTAATTTTCATAATGGAATTTGGGGAGTTAAGTATACCAATATGCTAATGTCCTATTCATTCCTCCAAGAAATATCATATTAAAAACTCCTTTCTTCATCACATTCTAATTCAAAGTATTGCTAAGGCAACAACATCACAAGATTAATGGAATGAGAGAATCATCATATCAAATACACAATGGAAGGACCATTTGAATACATGCATTATTCAAATCTCTCTCTCTCTAAGGACAATGAATTAAAAACAATAACTACACTCTTACAATACAAATTTCTTCACATAACAAGTGGAGTTTATCTCTCCATTTCCAACACAATAATAAAGAGTCTTCTCCTATGTAAAGAATAAACTACATGAACATCAAGCTTCCAAGCTCTTCAAGTGAATACTTGTAAAAGAAAGACAAAATGAGAAACCATGGAGGCTCACCTCCCAACCTAGGCTTCAAGGAGGCCACCCACCGAGCTTGGGGAAATAAGGTATAAATGGTTGCATACTACACATTCACATGCCATGCATATTTAGAACAATATGACAAGATTTAACACAATATATTACAACACATCCCATCCCAAAGCTTTGCACAAAGATTCAACAATTGAATCAAGTATAGGGCGAAGGTGGGCTCTCACCATGAGGAGGATTTCCAAAGCTATGATTTAGAATATACACATCTTCTCATTATCAAAATGCCCTTTCAGGGGGCACACCTCCTTATACCTCCCAAAATGCAAGTAAGCAAGATGAACACATTCCATTGAACATATACAATCATCTCCACACATGGGAGAGTTCCTCAACTACATGTGTGAGCCCAACTAACCCCTTCACCCAAGCATCTCTTCCCTCCCAAGGGTGAGTGATGCTTCACACCCATTACACAAAACACATAACATGAAAGAAAAGCAAGATTCAAGGAAGGATTCATAGAAAACTTCTCACATGCAACACTCAAACAAGATCTTTTCCCACAAACCACACCTGCAATACACCAAAAATTCATCATGAAATGAAGAACACCACATCTATTCTATATGCAAAGTAAAGAACACCATGGATCAAAGGTACCAACCTCACTCCAAGCAATGGCAATGGATAGTTGTAGTAGAGCTCCTTATCCTCTTCCTCCAAATCCTAGTTGTCTCTAAAGATAGAGACTGGCCAAGTGAGTGTCCAATTTAGCCATGCCTCTATATATCCTTCTATTTTTCGGATTCAATAAAGAATGCAATTTTTTTGGGGTCTCCTAGGTCTACTAGGCACCCTAGAGGTCATTATTAGCCTCCTAACTTAGAGTATTAACATGGGTAGGGTTTATTTTTGTCACAAATTCACTCTAGAGTTACTTTATGGCCCTCCCAATGTTAGGTAATTCAAATTCCAAATTTTCTCATGGTGATAACCTTGTTCTCTTTACTAATTTAGGGCAATAAATCAAATTTATCAATTAAGGCATTTAACTCAAAATAAGGTGGCCATATGATCCATCATCAAAGAATATATCATTTCACATAATGAGTACAAGTGTCAAGTGACACACATAAAATGCATTATAAATCACACATGACACGTTCAGAACCTACACATGAAATGCATACTACACACATCCATCTCATGTTTACAAAATAAATACATCACAATGAGGTTTACAAATCTTACAAAGATTCACTTTTGGCAGAGTCATTTAAACATGTGTTTGTACCTTGTTTCCCTGTTAAATTTCCATGGTTCCTTTTTCTTGCACATCAGACTTGAGCATCAGTAGTCCAAGGAGTCAAATAAACATATACAACATAAGTTCATATAATAATAATATCCATATTAACATAAATCAAATTAGATTTCCTTTCCTAGTCTTTCAATTATTCCACTTGAAATGTTAAGATATCAAAATTTGTATGTCATAAGTCATCATTATCAAATTAACATCTATCTGCATATCCTAACCATTTATTTGCATGTCATAAAGCATCATAATCAAATTAACATTTATCTATAAATTAGAAATCATCAAAATCAAATTAACATTTTGCATTGCATCAAAATTTGATAATATCGTGTCATAAAGCTGCATCCATATATGTTCAGACATTTCTCACACAATAACAGGTTCTTAGTGCATATAACAATGTAAAACACTACTAAAGTATCAAAATCAATAGATAAAGCAATTCACTATCCATCTAAGTTTCAAATAACTATCAAAATATCAAGGTCTCGAATATCAAAATGTAAACAAAATATCCACATTATGACAGGTCAGGGTGAGGCCTCACATACTGATTGCTTCCAAGTAGTTTGAACTCAGTCTAGACTTGTGACTTAGAGAATATTACAAAAATTGACATATAAACCAAATCACTTGATTCACACTACATAGCTCCATCAAAACTATCACTACGAGCTTGGTATAAACTGAATCACTTATTTGATACTATGTGGCTTGGTCAACACTAGATTCACATTGCTGAATTTGTGAACTTGGTAAGCAATAAAGAACTTAGTTTGCACTAAGAAACTTGGTAAACACAATAAAGCTCAATTTATACTAATAATCATCAACTTGGTAGAAATTTCTCAGTAAAAATATTGTTCCTAAAACTTGGTAGCAACAATAGAACTTGGTAGAGCCTAAATTACTTGGTTAACACTGTTAACCATACAATAAGCTTGAGTTATACTAACCATTTGAATAAGTGTGTGTCACTAATAAAGAAACTTGACTGAAATGTCAACAATCTCCCCCTTTGGCATTAGTGACAAAAACACTTATCAGTCAAAACTGAGTTCTCAAAAAGTTTCAAATGATCTTAAATTTTCATCTTGTGTCTTCAACTTAGTAATGTAATCTATTTTTGAGATTTTTCAAAATTACTTTTTTAAGAGATGTTTATCTTAATATCTATTCATATATATAATATGATGATGCTCCCCCATGCATATATATTCAATATACTTTACACATTATATATATCTTCTCATCTTCTCCCCTTTATTGCATCTTATATTAAATTTTCTACCTCTTTACAATATGTTATATATGTCTTCTCCCTCTATACTATATGTTATATACATCTTCTCCCCCTTTTTGACATAAATTCCAAAGGTGTGTTTTATACAGTTATGCCAAAATGTGATAAGAAATCAGGATGTACCTTAGAGAATTAGTGACATTCTGTTTCCCTAGTTTTCTTGTGACACTTTGCTTGTATGTAATGCAATCTAAACTTCTATTGATAATTCTATCATGTGATCAGCAATGGAGAAGTTACTATCATGGATGAGGTATTAGCATGTGCAATATGTTTCTACAATACATCCATGTTTGAAAGAATCATGCCTTGTATGTCTACAAGTGTAGCCTTCATCCTAGCTTCTTCCCTTAGCAATTTTGCTTGGATATCAGTCAGATATCTTATCTTTGTATAGTGAGTAGAACTGTAGTTCAGGTCAAGTAACAACTGTTGTGCACTTTCCTTTAGATCTTCATTAATTACAGAGAGTTTTTGTTTGATTTCCTATGTGAAAATAGATGTGTCAAAGAGTTTACTAAATAGAGAAGTGACATTTTTGGCAGAGGTTTCTAATGAGCCTAGAATAGTGGACAAGTCTACTTGATGTATTGCAATATTTTGTGCAACTAGCTTGAATTTTTTATTTTCAAATTAATTCTCTGCTCTTTACAACAATTTATCTTGTCCATTCAAATCTTCATTGAATTTTTAGACCATTTTTGCTAACTAAGCTGAAATAGGTTGAGAAGTATCAACCTTAGTGCTAAGTGCATCTGCAAGAATGTTCTTTGCATCTTCAAGCACTTGAAATTCTCTATTCCTTTCTTCTCTAAGACTCTATTGCTTAGCTTTCTTTTGCAAAAGCTCTCCTACTATATGCATTTGATTAGGATTTAGATGAGAGATATCCCAATTTAGGATAAATATATGCTCATCAATATTAATTTCTCTTCCTTATCTTTGCATTTGCTAGACACTTTTGTAGTTGGTTGAGGCTTGCTTTCAACTATATTTTTACTTATTAATTGCATACTTAGAATAGTAACAAAGGTAGAAGTATCAGCAAAAGTAGATATTGCACTTATTGAGGAAATACCTTGTTGCTAAATGACCAAAATTGGAGGAAGTAGTGACTACTTGATAGATGAAGTGCTAGTCACTTCTATCAATGAAGTACTAAGCTGAATAGGTGCAAAGATTGGTTGAGTGCTTAGATTTTTAGTGTTTTACACAACCAACTTGGTAGTAGCTTTCTCTAAGCTTGATGTCTTTAATGCTTCACTTAGAGCATGAGGAAGTGATGCTATAATTGTTGTTGCAATCTTCTTAGGGTTAGTCTCCTTAATGCTCAAAATCTTAGGGAGATTCTCCTTAGTGGCTTCCTATTCTTGTTCCTCATCATCTATATTGTCATAATTTGTTACTTCATCATCAATTTCTTCTTTTTTGTCATTTTCACCATCATCATCCTTATCACTAATATTAACAACAAAATTACTCTACTTATGAAGATTATAGATATTTTTCCATATGTTAGTGGTATTCCTTACTGTAGAACAAGATTTAGTATGCAAAGAACATTAACAAATAAAGTAAATATTCACAAACCAAAAACTAAATTCACATATATTCTTAGACAAAAAAAGCAAACAAGAAGTGCAAACCTCACAAGAGAAAACACTCCATGCTTTCTGGATTCTGTAGATGTGTCCTTTTGTTGTGGATGTATGCTCAAGATGCTCAAAAGCTACTTCAATGGAGATGGGTAATGGCAAATTGGTAGCTTTGTGAGCTCTCAATTTGGCATTATAAGGGTAAGATTGATGGATTTGGTTCTCAAAATAGCATGGTAACTTTAGCTCAAAGATTGTTGATGAAATGGCTTGGGATGGGATTCAATTTATAGGCTAAGGGGTAGAGGGATGGAGGGCTTAGATGCAAGGATGGATGAAGGCTTAAGGAGGGCTAGGATGCACTCAAAGGAGAGCACATGGATTGTGCTTGTTTAGCACCAATGGGAAGGTGACACTTGTCACAAGGAGGATGAGTGTGAGAGGGTAGGGTAAAGGGTTGGTTAAAGACATGATGAGTGGGGTTGAGTATGTAAGAGGGATGTAAGAGGAATGAGTGTGGAAGAGGGAAGAGTGTGGAAGATGGGTGTAAGAGTCATGAGTGGGCTTGTAAGAGTCTTTTATGTTTTGTAAGAGCACTCATGACTTAGTGGTTGGTTTTTTTGAGGGGAGACTTTGGTTTGGATTAGGAAAGTCTTAAACTTGTTTAAGGAATGTGACAACATTAGGGGGTGGATTAGGCTTGGGTTTAGGATTAGATTAGGGATGTTAGAGATGTGCAAGTGGATGGCATTAATGAGGGTGGGTGAGTTAGTGGCTAAGCTTGGTTAGTATGGGTGGATGGGGTGGATTAGGCTAAATGGAGGATTAGAGATAGGTTAGGGGTTTTTGAATTTGAGGATTTCATTTATCAAATAGATTTATTTAATAAATGGGGATTTTTGGAATTAGATAGGAGAAAAGGATTTAATTGATAAATAATAGATTATTTGATTTATCAATTAGGACTATAGATGATTAATTAAATTAATCAACTAGGGATGGAAAATGATTAATTAAATAAGAATTTAATTAATGATGCCTTTAGAGATGGCTAAATTAGATTATCAAAGCAGTGTAATCAAATTTAGGTGTCTACATTTTGCCCCTCTTTGACATAGTGTTGAGACAACACTATTTAAAAGAAGTTTGAATGAAGACTACATGAAGAAATTGTTTTAGCAACAAGGTTGCCCCAGTCTCAGATAAGAAGAGGAGAGACTAGACTTAGATGATGCCCCCTCAAGAAGGCGGCGGGGAGAGAAATGAGGCTCGACGACTTCTTGAAAAGTACAAGAAATTGAGACGAGCTAAGACGCAGGTTGGCGAAGAGAAGGGGCTAAATTAGCTCAAACTCTCACTACGGGAGAATGATAAAGGGAAATCAGAGGCACAATAGTAAAGCAAGCTTAAGACTTTCCAGGATTGGGGCGGGGGGGGGGGGGGGGGGGGGGGGGGAGATGGAGGAGCAGAGCGCTATAAAAGGAATCCATGGTAGGGAGATGGATGATAGAATGATAAAGCTGATGAAATAGGATTTCAAAGAGCTAGACTAGCGGAAGATGGGTTTCGGAGACCCCTAGGACTAGGATTGTGGATCTCGAAAGATGAGGCTTGGTAGATTGATTTGATTGGTGGATCCCTAAGACTAGGATTGTGGATCCCTAAAGCTAAGCGTGAGGAGTGATTCAAAGAGATACTGATGCATAAGCTAGGGTAGGAGCGACAGATGTAGGATATGGATGGGGGATAATGGAGATGAAGGGAATCCATTGAAGCTTTTTGAGCGGGGGGATACTTCAAAGAGAAGTACCACCATGTAGTTGACCACTAGATTTGCTATAGGACTGTTGGTTAATTGCCAGGGTTACCAAGAACATCAAGGCCTTTTTACCAACCGTCCAGAGGACTGACGAACTGACTCAAAACAAACACACAAGGATTGCCCCAGTATCACACATGAATCCCAGAGGAAGCAGCGTGGAAATGACACTAGGTAACCCACAAGCAGAAAAAGAAAACAAGCAAAAGACCTGATCAACACCTTACGCTCTAATTGCCCCATTTGCAGCATACCATGATATGGAAGATCATGGCAACCTTGAGGAGGGAACAAGGAGATTGCTTGGAAAAGATATTTCAAGACCCAAAAGGGAAGATCCCAAATCAAAAGAAAGCGAAAATCTAAAGGAGAACTGTTTGCCAACGAGATGGGTAGGACGAGGTACTAACAGACCAAGATTAGACATGAGGAAAGCTATATCCTGCAAGGATCTATCAGAGAGCACCTAAGCTGATAGATCTGGATGAGTGATGTGTCTGGCAAGCTAAACTAAGAAGGATAACACTTTGGTGATAGGATATCTAGCTAAAGGATGCATTGGAATATCTAACCAAGGTGTGCAATGTGTGCAAGATGTTGACCAAGGATGAACTAACACGAAAGCCAGATAGATACAATGATACTAAGCTAAAGAGGATGTACAAGCTGACAGACCAAGATATGTTACAAATGTACAAGTTTGTTCATGTTTTGGTTTTTTGTGGGATGAAAATGTTTGTGAAGGATGGGATGTCTATAATAGTTGATAGGTGGATAGGTAGATGGTTTGTGAAAAGCTTAAGGAAAATGGGATTCTGTGTGTGCATGTGATAGGATACAGGCTAGGATACAAGATTATTTACAAGATGGAATATGGTACAAGCTTTGGACAAGATTTGGATATATACAAGGTATGGTACAAGATTTACAAGGTATAATACAAGCTTTGGTACAAGATTTACAAGCTGTACAGGAGGTATTGACAAGCTCCATCAGATTTTGGATATTTGATTGGAACACCAAGGGAACAAGCAGGTGTTTTATGGGATGGTGGGTGGATGGATGAGGGATAGGATAGTGATAGATAATGGATTAGTCTTTAGCACACAAGGCACCTGAATTACCATGTTTTCACCAAGGTAACTATCCAAGGCGCTTGAATTGCCAAGTTTTCACCATTGGACGCTTATTTCTCTTTACTATTTTTTTTTTTGTATTTTTCAAAAGCTGGGTATACCAAGGATCTTCAAGCATAGAACTTCTTGAGATGAATGATGTTAGTGGGATCATTCAAGAGTTCTCCTTCTGGTGTAGATAATTGGTAGGCTCCAGAGCCAAAGGAGGCAGTAACCACATAGGGACCAATCCATGTAGGTTCAAACTTGCCTTCCTTTTCTCGATCTGCTTGGACTTTCATATTTTCCTTGAGGACCATGTCACCTGGCTGAAAGTGTCATGGGAGAACCTTCTTGTTGAAATTCCTTTTGAGACGAGTTTGATAGAATGTGAGATGGTCATAGTCTTGTTGTCTCTTCTCGTCTAAGAGATCTAGCTGGGTGAGTCGAGCTACTCTGTATTCTTCATCTGAGATTTTCCCTCGCAAAGATATGCATAGTGAGGGAAGTTCAACTTCTATAGGTAATACCGCTTCAGCACCATAGACTAGGGAGTATGGAGTTGTGCCTATGGATGTACGGAAGGAAGTTCGATAGGCCCATAGAGCCGAATTTATTTGAAGGTGCCAATCATGGCTTGAATCATTGACAACTTTCTTTAGGATTTTGAGGAGGGTTTTATTAGTTGCCTCTGTCTGGCTGTTACCTTGTGGAGATATGGGCTAGAAAAGCGGTGATGGATGCAGAGGGAAGTGCATAATTCTTCCATGTTGAGATTTTCAAAGTTACCTCCGTGGTCAGTGAAGATGGTGGATGGGATGCCGAAGCGGCAAACAATGTGGTACAAGATGAACTTGGAGACTTGAACTCCTGTAGCTAAGACTAGGGGGACTGCTTCCACCCACTTAGTGAAATAGTCTGTAGCTGTTATTATCCATTTATGTCCATCAAATGAGAGAGGTGTGATAGTTCAAACTAGATCAAGGCCCCAACAAGCAAAAGGCCAAGGTGGTGCAATAGGTTGTAGATCCTGTGCTGGAGCGTGCACAAGATTTGCATGCTACTGACATGGGAGACACTTTCTGACAAAGTCACAAGAGTCTTCTTCAATGGTAGGCCAATAGTAGCCTTCTCTAAGGATTTTTCATGCTAGGACAATACCACTCATGTGGGCACCACAAAGTCCAGAATGTACTTCTTTTAATGCCATCGCAGCCTCATTTTCATCTAAACATCGAGAGAGGGTATCATGATAACTCCGACGATATAGGGTATTTGCTATGATAACATAGCGGGATGATTTTTGAATAAGGTTCTGGTGTTGGGTGCATGTGAGGTGAGGGGATATGATACCATCATTAAGGTAAGTGTGAATTTCATGGTACCAAGGGGATTGGGGACCAACCAAGATACAAACATGGTTTGAATCCTCATTCGCATAAGTGGGTGTGAGGAGCTGCTCAAATAAAAATTCATACTACGTAGCTTCTTGGGGAATTTCCAAGAGCGAGCCGATAGTGGCCATGGCATCTGCTACCTTATTCTGCATTCGAGGCACTTGTCTAAACTGAAGCTTTGTAAAATGCTGGGTCAACTAATCAACTAGCTCTTTGTAAGGTAATTGCTTTTCATCTTTGGTTTGATATTCATTTAAGACTTGTTTGATGATGAGCTGGGAATCGCCAAAGATTTCTAACTCAGTGATATTCCATTATGTAGCTATCTTTAATCCTACTACAAGAGCTTCATATTCTGCTATATTGTTGGTGCTAGGGAATTGTAGCTTGAAGGCTTTTGGAATGTAATCTCCTTGAGGTGTAACTAATAATATTCCTGCCCCTGATCTGTGAGAGGTGTATGAGCCATCAAAATAAAGCTTCCATGGGGGTTGTTCTTCAATTAGGCAGATATGCTCATCTGGAAATTCTATGAGCAAAGGATATGCATCTACTAGAGGTGTATCAGCTAGGTGATCTACTATAGCTTGCCCTTTGATTGCCTTTCTATCCACATACTGGATGTCAAACTTACTTAGTAGCATAACCCACTTTGCTAGTTGACCTGCGAGTGTTGTTCTAGAGAGCATATATTTGAGAGGATCAATCTTAGAGACTAGTTGGATGGTATGACTTAGCATGTAGTGGCGAAGCTTTTGAGTTGAGAAAAAAACTGCCAAACAAGCTTTTTCCATAGGAGTGTAATTGAGTTCATAACCAACTAGGGTTCTACTGATATAGTAGATGGCTCTCTCTCTGCTATAATCATCATGTTGTGCTAGAAGTGCCCCTAGAGTAGTAGGTGTTGCTGATATATACAAGATCAAGGGACGACCAGGAATTGGTGGAACCAAGATAGGGGGATTGGTGAGATACTACTTGAGCTGATCGAAGCTGCGCTGACATAAAAGATCCCACTTGAAGTTCTCATTCTTCTTTAACAAGTGTGAAAATGGTGTACACTTATCTGCAAGTTGGGAGATGAAGCGCCGGACAGATTGAAGTTTTCCCTGAAGAGAGCGAAGTTGTCGTAGTGTCTGGGGAGGAGGCATGTCTAAGATAGCCTTGACCTTTTTGGGGTCGATCTCTATACCTCGTTTAGAAACTATGAAGCCTAGAAGCTTGCCAGATGTGACCCCAAAGACACACTTCTTGGGATTTAGCATGAGATGATATTGGTCCAACCTATCAAAGACTTTTTCCAGGTCAGCAAGATGATCCATGAAGGTGTGAGATTTGACTAGGATATCGTCCACATAATCTTCCAAAATGCTATGGATAAGATCATGGAAAATGGCTGTCATAGCTCTTTGATAGGTAGCCCCAGCATTCTTTAGGCCAAAAGGCATCATGGTGTAGCAAAAGGTTCCCCAAGGGGTAGTGAATGATGTCTTATGCTGGTCCTCTTCTGCAACCTTGATCTGATTATACCCAAAAAATCCATCCATAAGGGACAGAATTTCATGTCCAGCTGTAAGATCTACAATCATATCTATGTTGGGCAAGGAAAAATCATCCTTTGGACAAGCTTTGTTAAGATCTCTAAAATCAGTGCAAATTTTGATGTCACCAGAAGGCTTAGTGATAGGGACCATGTTGGAGATCCATTCTGAGTAGTCGATAGGTCGGATAACCTTAGCAGCTAACATTCTTTCTAGTTCAGCTTTGACTAGTAAGCCCACCTTGGGGTGCATTTTTCTAAGCTTTTGTCTTACGGGCTTGATCTTTGGATCGACTGCAAGATGATGAACTACAAGCTTTGGATCAAGTCCTGGCATGTCTTGATATGACCATGCAAATCGACCAATGTTCTCTCGTAAAACCTCAAAGAGGAGGTCAGCTTGGTCTTGTGATAGGGATGTAGCAATGTGAACAATTCTAGGGATCTCTGAAGAACCAATGTTGACTTCTCTAGTATCCTCTATTAGAATAGAAGACACCTCTGGTCGATTATCTTGAGGAGGCAATACTAAATCCTCATGTTCTGCTTGTGGCTCTGGATTTTCTTGCTGATGGGTTCTCTTCACTGCCTTAGCTAGTCCCAGATTTACCTTAGTTCCATTTTTGGGTGTATCGAAACTATGTTGGGGATTTTCTCAAAAATACCCCTTGGGATCTAGCTTGTAGATGTAGGTAGAATCTGGCTTTGTCTTCTTATGAGGAGTTTCGACTCCCATGAATCTTAGAAGTGCTTCCTCTGATGTGAACTCATTAATATGTATGACACTTGGTTGGTCCCAATCTATGAGTTGTGGATGAGCAAGTGGTAGGTCAATGAGATGGATGGATAGTTCTTAGAGAACAGAGTCTCCTAGGAAGATTTGGTCTAGGATATCGTCGTAGGCTCTCTTTTCAACTTCCTCAGCAATGTCTTCGATTTCGACAAGGTCGTTGTGGATGTTCAAAAAAGTGTGACCGTTCTCGTTGGTGCCCCCAGTTGTGGGTATGCCAAAGCCAAGTCCTAACTTCGTTTCCCAATTATGTGCTTCGATGGGACATTGCATGCCCCTTTCTTCTAGTCCTAGTCCACCTCCTTGATAGTTCCATTTTTCAGTGATGAGCTTATGTTTCTGGGGATACTTTTGGCTGAAGTGATCAAGGCGTGCTTGAAATTTTGGAGGTGCATCCTTATGTAACCAATTGTTGATATCTGGAGTGAGCTCTTCATGAAGTGGGGTTTTTGAGGACACAAAGGTGGTTGGGCCAAACTGTTTGTATCGAGGAGGTGGAATCTCCCTAGCTTTGTGATATGTCAGTCGTCCATGGGTATGTCGATCAAGTGGGATTACTCCGACAGCAAATGCATCTGACAGACTATATTCTCCACAACCTTTGTTGTTGATCTTTACGGTAGATAGGGTGGAGGCGAGGATGGTTTCTGCATCATTACAAGTGTGGGATGAGCTGGTGATGGATGTGTCAATGTCTATTCTAGGGAAATGGTTTGTATATGAAGCTTCAACCGCATTGCAGTAAGCAAAGGGTTCTGGATCGGCATGGATGGTTACCTCAGTGCCCTAATGCAAAAATTTGATGCACTGATGGTAGGTGGATGGAACGGCCTTCATAGCATGAATCCATGGGTGACCGAGGAGGATGTTAAATGGTAGGTTTACATCAACAACATGGCAAACTGTCTCTTGGATGACTGGCTGAACCTTGATTGGTAGCAAAATAGTCCCTTCTGTGGTTCTTTCCAAGTTGTCATAAGCTTTGATGGTGATAACTTCACTGATCATATCTGCCTCAGTATACCCAGCTTGTTTTATGAATTTTAGGGTGCAAATGTTCAAGGCTGATCCATTATCTATCATTACTCTTTTCACAGAAAAATTGGATACCATGATGGCTATGTGAAGCAAAAGGGTGTGATCTGGCTCAACCGCGGGTATGTCGGTGGGTTTGAAAGATAGGGCACATGAGGATGAAAGGTGTCCAACAAGATTACGAAAATCAGTAGTATTGATGTCAGAAGGGACATGAGATTCTATGAGAGCACTGTCAAGGATGTCTTTGTACAAAGGACTAGTGTGGAGAAGGTCTAAAATGGAGATTTGGGCTGGCATGTTCCCAAGGTGTTCCAAGATATTGTACTGGCTTTTTGATGGAGCTGATAGTGCTGATGAAATTGGTGGGCCTGCGATGTTAAATCATGCTCTTCGAGTGGTGACCACACACTCATTGTCTGGCCCTCGGGTATTGATAACATTGACAGAAGGCTCTTTCTCAGATATACAACCTATAAGGCTACCATAGTCTATATAGGATGAAGTGTGGTCATTGTTCTTCTCATGCTGTTGGTTTGGCTGGCAGTTGTTGGTGTTGTTTTGGATAGGTGCTTTTCTAGGATTTTGGTTGTTGTGTGGAGGAAAATCATTTTGATAAATTTGTAAGCCTGCATTGGGAGAGGTTTGGGCACCAACAGTGATTTCCTTCCGATCAATAAGGTCTTGGACATAGTCTTTCAGTTTCATGCATCTGAGGGTGGTGTGACTGTTTACCCTATGGAACTTGCAATACTCATTGTCCTTGTACCATGCAGCTTTGGATTGGCTTGGATCAATTTGCTGGGTAGGAGGAAATTTGATGAGGTTTTCCTTAGCCAATTTCTCAAAAATAACATCCAATGGCTCACCAAGGGGTGTATAGTTTCTAGGTGCAGGTTGGAATCTGGGCTTTTGCCCTGCAGCTACATTGATGGCATTAGCTTGATTGTTAGACCCTTGAAAGTTGGGTCTTGTATTGTGGTTTTGATAGCTTTGGTTATTTCGTTGTTGGTAATTGATAGCTTGTTGGTTGTTTGTTTGATATGGTGGGTTAGATTGGTTTTGAGAAGGACCAACAATATTCACATTTCTGGTGTCAGTAACCCCATCTGTTGCAACATGCTTGTTTTTGTTCCAATACCTAGACCTGTCATTGGAATGTGATTGATTTTGGTTGGCCTCTTTGTAAATTTTTACCACACCATCTTTGATGAGTCCTTGCTCAAGGATCATTCCTTTCTCTTTGATATCCTTATAGGTCTGCAAACAGTTCATGGTCATGTGGTGAGCCAAGCTGGGATGTGCATTATCAATAAACATTTTCACCACATGGCGTTCTAGCAAGGTGCAGGATATGTGGGTGGTAAGGGTTTTCCATCTTTGTAGGTATTCGGCAAGGCTTTCTCCACCTTTTTGCTTGGTGTGGACAAGATCAACTATTGATAGCTCTGTTTCAACAAGATGGGCATATTAGGCTACAAATGCCTCAGATAATTCAGCAAAGTTTTTAATTGTGCCATAGGGGATTCTATAAAACCATTCAAGAGCTGGTCCAGCCAAGCTTTTGGGAAAAAGGTGCAAGAGGAAGACATCATTGTATGCCACATCCTGGCAGTGCATGTAAAATTCTTTGATATGTGTGACAGGGTCTCATTTACCTCTAAATTTGTCAAATTTAGGTACCTCAAAGTGTTCGGGAAATGGTGTCGTGGTAATGGCTCTGTCAAATGGGTAAGGACACACATTCTCAAACTTGAATGTCTTTGGATCATTCCCTTCTTGGATGGCTTTCAGAGCTGTCTTCATTTGCTCCCATTCTGAATTAATAGGTGATGGCTGGGGTGCCCCCAATGTAGGAGTGCCTTGAGGTAGGTATGTGTTGGATGGGGCCATTGAATATGGATGGTTATGAGGGATTTTCTGATAGGGATTGTACATTGTTTGGGCAGCTGCATGGTGGATGACAGGTTGTTGAGGGGGAGGTGGCGCATATTGCTGCATGTGCTGTGAGGCTTGCTGTTGATATGGGATTTGAGGTTGGGATTGAGGAACATAAGCTGGCTGTGGGATAAATGGATTGCTTCATGGAGGTAAGGTACAAGATGGTTGTGAGGCTTGAGGAAAGGATCGGGGGGCTTGTGGGGTTTGACCAATATATGTGGTTTGTGCCCCCATTTGGGATGGTATCTACAAATAATTGGTGGTTGGCTGGGGTGGTGGATTACCTCCTAGAAGTGGCATTGAAAAGTAGTTGGTAATTGGAGGTAATGGATTAGTTGGTGGTGGAGGTGGTGGGAATTGAAATCTTGGGAATGGAACTGATGAGGTTTGATAGCTTGTTGGTTGGATTTGGAAGCTTGGTAGAGTGGTGGCGGGAGCTGGGGTCATTTGGGAGCTTGGTAGAAGATTGGCAGTAGCTTGTGGGATTTGATAGCTTTGTGGAGTGAAGGTAGTAGCTTGTGGATTTGTGGCTAATGGTATTGAGTTCCCAAGACGTAATGGAAATGATGGGATTGTGCTTTGGGCTATGGTGAACAAGTTGGGGGTGATGAAAGGTAGATTACTTGGCCCCATAGGTGGCATCCCTATTGTATGTTGCTGAGGTTGGCCAAAGATGCTAGCACTGATTTGGGAAATGGGTGGATTTGGAAGGCTGGGTTGGGGAGCAACAGCAACAATAGTGAAGGGGGTGAATGGTGAGGTGTTTTGGGTAAAGGGGGTTTGGAGTGGAGAGGTATGAACCAAGGATGGAGTGGTGGTGGTTGGGTTGGCTTGCGGCATGGAGATTTCAACTTGGGTGGACGATGGTATGTTTGGGTCTGTTGGGTCATATGGATTGGCTGGAGGCTCTTCTTTTGGCATATATTGAGGATAATTTGGATCATAAGAGCCTATGGGTGGTGGCAGCTGCCCAAAAAATGGGTGAGATGGATCTGATAATGGAGGGGGTCTTCCAAAGTCAAAGGTTCCTACATTGTCCCTTTGAAAATTAGCCATGATTGTCTCTTTATTTTTGTCTATAATAACGTTTACCGATACTGCATTTCCTAGTTGGTTCATGAAAGCTTCAATGTCAGTAGGTGATGGCATAGCTTGCTCTGGGCTGAAGGATGGCTGAGTGCTCAAGGGGGGTGAGGCTATTCGATCCAAATGATAGGGCTCCATTGTTTCTTTCTTCTTGGCTAAGCGAGTGACGGGTGGCATGAAAAATGCTCCTAGGGATGAGGTGCAATAATGTTGATGGATGCAAAAGGGGGAAGGCTTTTCTATGTAAATGATTTCCTAGGTTGAGGAAAAGCTATATGACAAAACCTAAGCAGGATGGGGTTGGGGATTCTAACTTCAAAGATATGTTTTCAAAGCACAAAAGGTCTGCTTTCCTATGTGCAAGCTTGGTGGTGATTGTGTCAACTTAAGGATAGACTGATGATCCTTTAGGAAGAACACGAGATTGACCACTTGTGGATCCCAACCTTTAGCTCAAGGTGATTGAGGGATAACAAGTGACAAAGCTAGATTACCCTAGACAAAGCTCTGTCAAAGGGATAACCTTGGTGAGATTGGTGGATTTGGAAGATTTTAGGAATGGCAAACTTTTAGCAAGGTGACAAAAATTTTGAAAGCTTAGATGTGCAGATTTTTTGATTGCTGGCTAGATGGTTTGATTCTAAATGAGATGGATGAGCTAATAATGCTTAAGGGGATAACCTAAGATGACTGGCTTTTCCACAAAGATGATTCTAAAGTGAAGCTTATCCAAGAAGATGGGGAGAAACAAGGGTGTCTAATCATAGAAATCATGCCTAGTTGGTAAGGCATAAGCAGGATTAACTCCTGGATGTTGGCTAAATTTGATGGTGCGCTCTAACCAGGCCTCTTGAAGTGCTTCGTCAGTAGCTTTGTCCTCTGCTTTGTGGAGTTTGGCAATTCGTGGGCTTGGTGTTATTTCTTTTCTCTTGGCTGAAAGTTCTTGGTATGCTAGAGATGGCTTGAGTTTGACCTTGTGAAACTTCTATTTGGGTTTGGGTTGTTCCGACATAAATTCCTGAATTTTCTTGGCTTTGGAAAAAATCTCAGTTGTTTTGCTTTAACTTGTTCAATCTTCTAAAATAGGCAGTGACTACGCTAAGTGTGCCCTAAGCTAGGATTGACCAAGTTTGACAAACATTCATTCAACAAGTAAAATAAAATCAAGCAATAGATAGGAACACCCAGATAGAAGTTTGTGGTTCTTAGAATGTGATACTTGCGCCGAGGAGTATGTATGTTCTACAAATGTTTCGATCAGTCACTCCAAACACATTAACATCCTAGATGGTTTTCTACAAGGATGACAGTTGGTTTAGCTAGGGAGTCCTCGATATACGCAAGGTACATGAGGCCCAAATCCATAGATGAGACCAAAAGGATGTCACACAGCTGAGAGGAGCGGTAACCCACTTCTCCTCTTTCACTTCTCAAGGGTATAAAGTTCCTTGAGGCTTAGCCCGAATGACAAAATCTTGATCCCAAGAGAGGTGTCTTTCGATTCACCTCCCGATTCTTATACTCCGCCGGAATGCTGGAGTTGTGGTCGTCCAAGGGGTGATGAAATCCCCAAGCAGGCCTCCTAAAAAGAAACAAAGTTTTGGATCCTAATCTTATGCACCCAAGATGGCCTCGAAAGACGACAAGGGGAGAGAAGACTTGGATGACCTTGGGCTAAAAAACACGCTTGTTCTTTTACCAACTGACTCTTATGTGTGCTAATCTAGACTTTGCAAGCACTCATGTTTAAGAGACAATGTTCAATTCCAAATTGAAGTGCCAACAAAAGTAAATCGATCGAAGAATGCAAACAATAAGAAGAGTTAGGGTCAACAAAAGCAAACTCGCGCGCCCGGAGGCCCTCCACGTCAAGTATCGATTAATTTTCTTTAAGGCATTCAAGATTGAGTTTGAGCTTGTTTTAAGCCCAAAACAAAAGTGTGTGAGATTCGATTTCAAGCACGTGCCTAGAGGCTCTCCACGTCAGTTGTTGTTCAATTTTAGTGCCCAAACTTGAAGTGTGATCGATTTAATCTAGAGTTTTGGCCATTTAAGAATTTTGATAAAGTTAAAGTAAACGTTCAAAGACCAAGTGAGTGTGTTAGATTGTGGAATATTTAACACCTTTTTCAAGTAGACCCATCCCCATAAATGGTGCTGAGATTGCCATCAATGGTTAATATTTGATGGGTGATTAGAAAAGAGGTGAGTCCAAGGAACTACTCAAATTGATTTTTGTAAATTTGTATTTTAACTTAACAAAGTTTCTTAAATATCCAAAAATCAAACTTTACCTAGATTGCATGTGGAAAAGAGATTTGTTTTGTTCAATTTTAGAAGCTCCAAATGAAGTGTTTGATATTGCAATGGTTAATTGATCCTTGGCATTCAAGATTGGATTTGTTGTTTTAAGCATGCATTCCAAGGAAAGTTGATTTTAATCCATGGCATTCAAGAGTGTGTTTTGAGCAACATTCATTCAATGGAAAATGTGTTTAACCATTCAAGTTCATTTTTAGCAACATGCATTCAAAGACAAATGGTTAAAAATTCAAGTTCATTTTTTAGCAACATGAAAACCTGCAAGAAACATGGTTAGTGGTTCCATATGTGCTCCAACCTACAATGACACAAAAAAAAGCAATTTAGTTAGTTACCCAAAATCTTCAAAAATGAGAGCTTAACAGAAATGCAACATAAGTAGGTAGAGACGACAGTCTATCAAGCGGAGACGCCAAAATATGTAGACGCTAAAATGCAAAGACGCTAGTATTCAAAGATGACAGGTCAAATTTTGCGACGTAGAAAATATGTGACAAGCGAAAATGTTGATTTGCGTAGACGCTGATTTTCGCAGATGATGATTTGGATTGGCAGTGGCGGAGACGTCGATTTGCACAGACGCAAATTTTTGCAGATGACGATTTGGATTGGCGGTCGCGGAGATGACAGAACAGGTTGCAGACGCCAAAACTGCAGAGACGACACTGCGCAAAAAAAGTTGAAAAACACAAATTTTTTTTAGAATTTTTTAAATTTTTTTCTATTTTTGGATTTTTAGATGGTATTTCTTCTTCCTAAGTGTGTTCTTTAACCTGCAAAAACAAGCAAAACACCCTCACAACACACTCAAACAACAACAAACATTAGATGGTTAGAAAAAATGACATATAGATGAAAATAGATGATTAAATGACCCATAGTGGGGTCACACCGGGCGTGCCAAAATGTAGAACAAGATTTAGTATGCAAAGAACATTAAGAAATAAAGTAAACATTCACAAACCAAAAACTAAATTCACATATATGCTTAGACAAAGAAAGCAAACAAGAAGTGCAAACCTCACAAGAGAAAACACTCCATGCTTTCTAGATTCTATAGATGTGTCCTTTTGTTGTGGATGTATGCTCAAGATGTTCAAAAGCTGCTTCAATGGAGATGGGTAATGGCAAATTGGTAGCTTTGTGAGCTCTCAATTTGGCATTATAAGGGTAAGATTGACGGCTTTGGTTCTCAAAATAGCATGATAACTTTAGCTCAAAGATTGTTGATGAAATGGCTTGGGATGGGATTCAATTTATAGGCTAAGGGGTAGAGGGATGGAGGGCTTAGATGCAAGGATGGATGAAGGCTTAAGGAGGGCTAGGATTCACTCAAAGGAGAGCACATGGATTGTACTTGTTTAGCACCAATGGGAAGGTGACACTTGTCACAAGGAGGATGAGTGTGAGAGGGTAGGGTAAAGGGTTGGTTAAAGGCATGATGAGTGGGGTTGAGTATGTAAGAGGGATGTAAGAGGAATGAGTGTGGAAGAGGGAAGAGTGTGGAAGATGGGTGTAAGAGTCATGAGTGGGCTTGTAAGAGTCTTTTATGTTTTGTAAGAGCACTCATGACTTAGTGGTTGGTTTTTTTGAGGGGAGACTTTGGTTTTAGATTAGGAAAGTCTTAAACTTGTTTAAGGAATGTGACAACATTAGGGGGTGGATTAGGCTTGGGTTTAGGATTAGATTAGGGATGTTAGAGATGTGCAAGTGGATGGCATTAATGAGGGTGGGTGAGTTAGTGGCTAAGCTTGGTTAGTATGGGTGGATGGGGTGGATTAGGCTAAATGGAGGATTAGAGATAGGTTAGGGGTTTTTGAATTTGAGGATTTCATTTATCAAATAGATTTATTTAATAAATGGGGATTTTTGGAATTAGATAGGAGAAAAGGATTTAATTGATAAATAATAGATTATTTGATTTATCAATTAGGACTATAGATGATTAATTAAATTAATCAACTAGGGATGGCAAAGGATTAATTAAATAAAAATTTAATTAATGATGCCTTCAGAGATGGCTAAATTAGATTACCAAAGCAGTGTAATCAAATTTAGGTGTCTACACTTACCACATGTTCAATGTCATTGATTAATATCAAACAAGTGGTGAATTTCAAAGTAAGTTTTTCTTCATTCTTCTTGATGGATTCTTTCACTTCTTTATCTCCTAGACTTTACATGACTTGCCTCAGAGTTTTCTCATATATATATTTTGCAATTTTCTTTTCATGCTTCCATCTTGGCTTAATTTTCTCCATTAATTCATTGGGAATCTACTATGCAAGTTGGTCTGTAGAGTATTTCCATTTACCTGGCTTAGATATGACCATGTCTTCAATTTTTTTCTCTCTTGCATTTCTAATTTCATATTTCAATGATCTAAAATTTGTTATGCTAGCTCTAGAATCAATTTCTTTCAATCTTTCTTGAAATGTGGGTGGAGACCATTTGAAAATCGCATCCTCTTCTTCTTCACCCAATTTTAGTATCTTTCTGGATGTTAAACACTACAATAGATTTCTTGGTAGGTTTGGTTTTTCTTCATCTTCTACATCATCTCCTTTACCTTTTTTCAACAGGGAGTAGAACTAGTTTGTTTCAATTTAGCTATCCTCTTTTAACCTTTGCTAACAACTTGAGGAAGTTTTATTTCTAATTCAATTCTGGCTTTGGCTTCCTCATATTTTCCAAAGTATGTAGCCTTTGGATCAATAGGTTCATTTAATAATGCTTCAATGATGTCTTTGGTTTCATCAATATTGACCTCATAACCTAGAGGCTTGACCCATACAATTCTCAGTTTGGTTGCTTGCATATACACTTTATCACAATCTACCATAAAACAAATATCATCTTTGTAGTCTTCTACAAGTTTCTTTGGTATCCTAAATATGTTGTTCATTTTCTCCTTGAATGCATCAAAATAGTTGTCCATGATACTAACATAATTTCCTACCATTTTTACTATGTACTCATTGATTTGATAAAGAACATGTACATCTTTTCTCCATATAGCTATACCTTTTGATGAGAAGAACTTTTATACAAAGAAAAATAAATAAGTTAAGAGTGAACTCAACTTACAAGGGTTATTCTTTGAATTTTTGATGTTTTCCATATTTTTGTTGAATTGGTTTAACATTAGCTCAGCAAGGTTAAAGGACATATTATTCTTGACAACTTTGAAAGCAAGATCCATAGCTTCACATGATACACTATTGAGATGACAGAGCTATATATCTTGTGTGTAATTACATTTATTCCAAAGTTCAACTCCATATTAGTAACACAACTAATCTTTATACCCCTTCCATCACATTAGGCAAGGGTTTTCTTCTCCAATTCCACCAGACTTATGGTTTTGGTGGTTTTTACTTTGGCCAGCATTGGAAGTCCTATGATTTGATGGATCATTTTATTTATTATGGGGATATGCTACTCCAACCATAACTACCCATTATTCACCTGGCTAAGGATAAATCTTATCCACTTTATCTGAAAATCTTGGGACAAGTGTGGAATGTGAATCAAACCCTTCACTTCCATGTGTTGATGTTCCATTTTTTACACACCATTCACACACAACTTCTCCAAAGTTTCATCCATTTCAAGGGTTTGTATGTCTTGAATCAAACATCAAAAATGTGAATGAATATCATTTGCCAGAAGTACCTTATATGGGATTTGAGATTGAGTTCAACTTGAAATCCGGTGCCTTCCATTTAATGCCTCAAACCAACATCTTGGACCCTTTCTTTGTCTTACTATTGGAGGATGCTATCACTCAATAGGGTTTGAGAAAACATCGAAAACTTCAACAATAAATTACATATATCAATTGGATGCACAAATATCACTCTTCACAAATAGCCCTTGAAAATTCTTAGTGACAAATGCATTCAATTTCACCCTTTTTAACAAATTCAACTCTCCAATCACCATAAATACTTGGTATGTTCACTTGGTTGATGATAGACTATCTTCTACTTAGCTTAAATTAAATGTTCGATAGGAATATTCACATCTTAGTGTCCACATCACACCTTATTTACTCTCGACCTTGCTGGGTAGGGTCTTGCAACCTAGCCTCACTTAGCAGTGTCCAAAATTTCTTTAGATGCTAGGTGATCCCTTTGCATCTTGAATGTTGATCTAGATCATTCCTTTTGTTGACTAAAACTTATATAGGATGTTTTCTTTAAAATCTTAGTTCTAATTATCCTTGTGGGAGATCAAGTAAAAATACTTGAGTCACCCAATTCCTGAGTGACATGTTCTTCATTGATCAAACTTGCATTCTTAGAAGATTTCAAAATTCACTATTGTCTCATCTATTTGCTAATGTTATCAACCTTGGCCTTCTTTTCATCTTCAATTCTTCTAGTATTCTTACAATTCTTGGTAAGATGACCAAGTTCTGTACAAATGAAACATCTTCTAGTGGTGTCTCTTGTCCTCATGTGATGTTTTACATGATTTATTCTAATGTGTCCAAATTCTCCACGGTAATGACATCTGCACCATGTGTTGTAGTCCCAACCTAATATAGCTTGTACAATCTTTTCTATTGGATTCAATATCTTAGTTCTGCATTTAGAAGATTTGTACCCATGTTTCTTTCATTTGTGGCATTTTCCCTCAAATTTAGGTTTCTCTTTGCATTCATTGGCTCTATGACCATGCATATTGCAATTATAGCATTTCCATTGAATTTAGCTTTGTCATTGATCCAACATTTGTTTGATGTATGACCTAACTTACCACAATGATTTCAAGTAGGTATTTGATTCTTTTGAGCTCCTTGCTTAGATGATTCACCTTCTTCTATATATCCAATTCTTGCTTTTCCCTTTTTTCTATGTTGGATTTTCTCATTTAGTTGATCCATGTCTACTTGTTATTTCATCATCCTCTCATTGGTTTACTTTTCATTATTTAGATCATTCTATAGTCTTTCATTCTTTGGTCTTAAATTCATGATTTCTTCATTTGCATTAGTAATAAGATCAATGAGGTCTACCTATTGAAGGGATAGATGCTAAATTTCATTATTCTTTCCTTCTAACTCTTCATTTATTTTTTTCTTCTCTTCCATGACTTCACACAATCTTACTAACTGAATTTTTTGTTCTCTTTTCGGCTTTCTAATTTCTTCTTGAAGTGTACCACTCTTTTCAAATACTTCTTTGATTGCCTCATTAGCTTCATCTAAATTACTTTCTAAATGGATGTCTTCAATTCTTTCTTCAATGTAGAGTTTGTCATTCATCTGCACTACAAGATCTTTTCTTCTTTTTAAGGATTGAGAGAGTTGCCCCTTTGCTTTCTTAAGTTGCTCAATAGCCAATTCCAAATCTAGCTTTTCACTGTTAATAGCCTTATCAAGTCTGAATACCTCCATAGCTTTTGATCTTTTCTCAAGTTGTTAAACTTCTTCTCTAAGAACCAAAAAGCTCTGATACCAATTGTTGAAAATATATGGTAGGCTAAGTTATTGAGAGGGGAGGGGTGAATCAATAACTAATAAAACTTAATCTTTATTTACCAATTAATCATTCATGTGTATTCTAATCTAATTGCATGCATGAAAAATTGAAAGCATTAAAATATTCATAACACTTTGAAACACAATATGGTGACCTAGAAACCTTCCAAATAGAAAGTAAAATTGGGGTGGGGATGATACCTACAAGCTTTAGTAATATAGTATAAAGTTGGACTATTAATACTTATAATGATAACTTTTGATGATCTACCCTATTAGGAGCAATAAGGACTGCTAGGTCCACCTTACAAAAGGATTTACAAACATACAATGAAGTATGCACTCAGTAAAGAGATTTACAAAATACTATTAAGTCTACCTTGTGAAAGGATTTAACTTTTCCATCTATTAGGATGAACCAGTGGCTAATCTTTGATCTACAACTTGATTTGTGGAATGAGATTCCTTTGAGTGTAATGATCACCTTGTTGTGATAGATAAATTTGTGTTGCTCCTTATACTACGGTAGCCTTTTACTTTGCACTTCTACTCTTTGTATGTTGCATCTAATAATCTTATTTCTTACCTTTAAATGTGATACAATAAATTACATATTTACCAATACAAATTACAATTCATCAAAGTTGGCTACAATACAAGTTTCACCAAATACACAAAGTCGGCCCAACTACAAGAACTCAAGTTTTGAAGAAAAACTCAATGAGGTTCTAATACAAAGCAACCATTGTCAATGCTCGACATCATCATGCACTTGGTAGATGTAGAAGCTTGGTCTATATTGATCACTTCCAAGTAGTCTAAACTCGATCTACACTAGTAACTTGGTGAATACTATGAAGCTCAACATATAAATTGAATCACTTGATTCACACTACATAGCTCAGTCAACACTATCACTATGAGCTTTGTATAAACTAAATCACTTGGTTGACAATATGTGGCTAAGTCAACACTAGATCCACATTACTAAATCTATGAACTCAATAAGCACTGGAGAACTCAATTTGCACTAAGAAACTTGGTAAACACAATAAAACTCAGTTTATACTAATAATCACCAACTTGGTAGGAATTGCTTGGTGCAAACTAAATATTATTCTTGAAACTCAGTAGTAACTATAGAACTTGGTAGAACCTAAATTATTTGGTTAACACTGTTAACTGTATAATAAGCTTAGTGGATACTATCTAAATAAGTGTGTGTGTCACTAATAAACAAACTTGACTGAAATGTCAATAGTCTAATCAAATAAGACTTGACATCAATGACAACATAACCACTAATATGAATCTCTTACATACATTCACAACATTACCAGTTACATCATCAATTGGGGTTAAATATCTCCCCCTTTTGCATTGATGGAAAAACATAACATATGATTTTACATTGAAAAATATTACATATGATTATCAAATGTATTCATTGACAATAATACAACTTTTCAACTCACAACTCTTCATTCAGGTGTACTTAGTTTATATCTTTAGTAGTAAAAAACATATTCAATAAATTCTACCCCTTAAGACATGATCTTCTATTCAAAAACATCATGATTTATTATCTTTGTATGTTCTCTTCACACTTATTCTTTCTCTTTATTCACTCCCCTTTTCTAATTCATCCTAACCGATTCTCTCTATCTCATATAGATTCTCTCCTTTTTGTTTCTCTCCCCTTTTAGCTTAATCTTACTTATTGATTTTCTCACCTTCTAACTTGATCTTAGTCACTAATTCTCTCCCTCTTTGACAAAAATGACAAAGGTAACTATAATTTTCAATGTAAAACTTATCAAACCTTTTAGTTATCATTGTCCCTTACATGTATTGTATACACCAGTTTCAATATAGTCATCTTCACAACTTCAAGAAACTCCTAAAGAGTGAACTCTTGCATCAAATAAAAAAATAATTTTCTTTTTAAACATGAATTGATGCAACTTGTATCTCTACTTAGTGAATTTTAAATATGGGCAAGACCCCTAGTTTACCTCTTAGATAAGTAAAAGCATCCTTAGGAAATGTCTTAGTAAATATTTCTGTAATTTTCTCTTTAGAATTCACATATTCAAGCCAAACTTGTTTCTCTTGTACTTTCTCCCTCAAGTAGTGATACTTGATTGATATATGCTTTGTATTTGCATGCATCACCATATTCTTTAATATATTTATTGAACTAGTTTTATCACAATAAATAGTAATAGACTTAGCTATCTCTTATTGCATACCTAAGAAACCTTGTCATGATATCAACATGGATTTTTTTCTTGTCTTATCATTAAAAACAAGAGATAATGATTCCATATTTATTATTGTGAAAATATGTTATAATATGACACATTTTGTCCATGTAGGGAAACATCATATATAGTGCATATAGCATATCTTTTATTCAAGGAGATTATTAGATTGCATGGATTATTGAGGAGTATCATCTTAAATCAAGATAGTAAGTTTTTTGGCTATTTATGGAAGACCATATGGAAGATGATGGACACCAAGTTGAATTATACTTCTACATTTCATCCACAAACTTATAGAGAAATAGAGGCCTTGTATAAAAGCTTGGGTAACTTGTTGAGATGCTTAGTTAGAGGCAAGATAAGTAATTGTGACTCAATGTTAGCACAAGAAGAGTTTGAATACAATAATTCAATGAATAAGAGTATTGGAAAAGAAACTTTTTAGATTGTTACTGGCATGAAATCAAGAGGTATATAAGACTTGAGGGGTATTTCTAGAGAAGAGAAAATGAGTGTTGGAGGGGAAGAATTTCTAAATTTATAAAGTGATGTAATGCAACACAGGTATATCCTCAAAGGAGATTTCTTAGCCTCCACCAATTAACCACACAATATAATATACAAAATAACAAAGAGATTTAGATCCAAATAATGTCAATTCTCATAATAGAATCATAATATTTACATCCAACATTCCCAACTATAAAGCCATCTAGGTTACAACCAAATACAAAGAAAAAATATTTGCAATTATACAAGGCCTCATAAGATCCAACCTCCTAATTATTATAGACGCACAATTTGGTAGAAAAACTCAAGAAAAATCTAAACTTCTACTATCAAACCACCAAAAAATTATCTTGTTTCCCAAGCCCACACTTAGCTACTATCTCTACTAAACTTCACTCCTCTTAGCTACTTTATGTTCTTTTAGAAATGCTTTAGAATAAGTGGGGGGGGGGGGGGGGGCGCGTGAATCAATTATTCAAGGTCTAAATGTCCAATTAAAACTTTTTCATCAAGTAAAGTGATCCTATTAAATTGTTTATACATCCAAGCTTAATCTTTCCTACTTAGCAAGTTACTATAAATAAACATGCAAGCATAACACATGAAAGATCAACACATAACATAGTGATTTATGTGGAAACCCAATTTGGGAAAAACTACCAGTAACATGCTACTCAATTCTCACTCTTCTAAAGTGATGACCTGTGAAAGGCCTACCCTGTTAAAGGCTAAAACACATTGTTAAATGTTACCTGGTTAAAGGATTTATCCACCTTGTTAGAAGCGGGCCTGGTTAGAGAACTTTAGAACATTCACTTAGAATGCCACCCTGTTAAAGGATTTACAAATGGCTATTAAACCAACCTAAGTCCATAGGAGCTTGCACAATTGTTAGAGAGTAACAAAAAGGGCCTTTGACCTGATTACAATTCACAACTTATCTTGCAGATTTTAGATCTCTATTCAACTCTTCATAATTTTGGTTGGCTTTCAGTCTTTGTAGCTCTAATAGCTTGTTCTCCCTTCAAACTTTGTCTCCTTGAGTCTCCATGGTTGATATACCAGTGCAATCTCCTATATGACCACTTATCAAAGCAGAGTCTCTATGCTATGTTCTTCCTTCTCCTTTATGCCTTCTCATTGACACCCTTCAACCACATCACAATTTGGCACACTAGCAACTCTAGCTTCTTGGCTTATGACTCCTTAAATAGAAGTCTAGAATTTTTTTCTTGTTTGATTCTTCCCTCATTTAATTTTTGTTTGAATGGATTAGGTAGGATTCATTGAATCTAATCCATATCTTGCTCCTTCTAGAAACATCATGAAAAATCCTCTTGAATTTTCTCATAAATAGTTTACATAAAATATTGTGCCACCATCTCATCATCCTTATCCTCCAATTGGTTCACAAAATTCAAGGTAACAAACTTTTCAGCTCGGATCTAGCAAATCTTTGATTTTTCCAATAATGCAGCAGCTCAGTACAATTGAAATTATGGTGCTCAGCACACACTGTGTTACTCAATACTAACTACATTTTACTGATGCTTGGCACCTATTGTGTTACTCGGCATCCACTAAGTTTTTTTGATGCTCGGAACCTATTACTTTTCTTGGCACCTGAACACGCTTGGCTCCTTCTATATCACTTGGCACACACTAGATTTTGCATTTTCTCAGCACTAACTAAAAATCTGCTCATCTCAAACTAGCTTGCTCAGCACTCACTAATGAACTTAGTTAAGCTCTACAGTCAACCTTGTTTCAACTTATTCTTCCAATATTTCTAAGTGTGGCCAGCCTCTATATCTTCAAGTATATTATCAATACACCACTTTACCATAGTCTTAGCTGATCCTTGCACTTCATTACAAAACCATAACTCAACCTTTCCCTTAGGTGCTCTTGTTACATCTTGTTGATTAAATCCTCTTCATCAATCAACTAAGTGATAGTAATTGGATCTTATAAACAATTTTCATTCCTACAAATAGTAGGTTTGACATCAATGAAAAAACAATGATTGAAAACATTCTTTAAACAACAATCTTCCTCTTTGCAACAATCTCCCTCTTTGATAGTATTCATTTTCAATCAGATTTCCAACATGTTCTCCATGCTAAATAAATAATTACTAGACATCACAAGACCCTCTACTTGTACTAAACCAAGCTGTAAGTTAGCTTACCAAGATACATTAAATAAACCCTTAGATTGAATAAATCCTCAAGCCACAATTCATCTTGGCAAAAAATATTAAATACATGAAATTAATAAATACTTAGGACAAGCCCCAAATTTACAATGCATAACTAAATCATAAGATCAAACAAGTGCATTTGCTCTTAGACATAGGTCTATAGGCCATCCAATGATCCAAATTGAGGAGTGCTCATGTCAAATCCCTTTGATCAAAGTTGACATAAATAATCTCCACAGTCTTCCAATACATTAGGAACACATTACTAGTAGCCACCAAAAAGGCTCTAACTTTAAGATGATTATTCCAAACTTAGTGCACACCTAGGACAATGTTCCCCAATGTACCTTGAACACATCCCAAACTATGCAATCCATAAGTCCATAAATTTGAGCTTGATGCTCCTGCATCAAATTGCCCATGTAGATATAAAAATATATCTCATACTCTATTGTGAAAAGAAATATCTACACTCAATTTCATCTTCACCAAAGGCTTCCAATCCATCAAGGATAAGAGAACCAATTTGTACATCATCTATCTCTTCTTTATAAATATAAATATTATAATCATATGAAACTCAACAACCCAATAAATATGTTCACTCCTAGGAACAAATTGAATATAATGCTTCACAAACAATCTCTACAACTTTTCACAATTAACAACAACAACATTCTCAAACATGAAGTTCATGTCAGAAACATCATGAATATGCAATTCAAAATCAACAAAAATAGAAACATATAAATCATTAGCCATGCCAACTACAAACAAATCAGCAACATGTACAAATCTAAACTAGAAGGAACATGTAGATACTTAGCCACACAAGAAACAAGTGAATCCATAACAACAACATGTAAAGCCAACTCCACATTAGTATCCACATCATCAACATGAAAATTAGAAATAATAGAATCTCCAACCATATAATAAAAAACAAGTGAATCTAAAACCATATCCACATCAACAACAACATAGAAATCCAAATCAACAATATCAATTGTAATTGGTACATTCTCAATCATCTCAGCAACAACATATAAATTTAAATAAAAAACCATATGAAAATCCTCATCCATATGTAAATCCTCATAATCAAAAATCTCATCATCCAAAATAAGATGCTCTAAAAATTTCATGTCAGACATAACCAACTAATCATGAAAGAAATCATCTTTCTAGTCTCAACTAGGTCAGGAACCTCTTCAATAAGCTCAGGTATCTCAACAACAAGCACAAGTTGCTCTATGTGTTTCATATTAGACTCAAAAAACTAATCAATAAAACTAGCCACACATACCTCTTCATAGTAATTAATTCATCTTTACCTCTTCCCCAAAATCAATGTGTCTTATCCTCTAAACAATCCTTCTAACATGCCATATAACTATCTTTCTGATCAGTAGACTCCAACTTTAGTAATCTTTTCAAAAATCAACTATTGTTTCTTAATTTGACCAGTTAAATCAACTTCCAATTAAGAAAATTTATCTATTATCTTCATCTTCACCACATCACAAAGATCTATAATCATCCAAGGATCTAATCTTCTTGGATGAATATTCCAAGATCTTTGTAAATCCTCTACAAAAAATCTCTAACAAGTACCAACTAAATCAAACCTTCGGTAAAATAGTTTAATCTTACATCTTCATAGCCATTGATCCATTTGTGATTCCTTTGCAATCTATGATCTTCTACCTCACAACAAATATTCCTAAGACTCTAGAAAGAATAATACACTATACAACCACTACAAGATTAAATTATGCTTTGATACCACTAGTAACAATGCAAGGTAGGTGTATCCCCAAAAGAGATGTCCTAGCCTCCAAAAATTATTCACACAATGGAATATAAACAATAATAAGGATATTTAGATCCCAACAATGTCAATTATCATAGTAAAATCATAAGATTTACATCCAACATGCATTGTTGTAAGGCCTTCTAGGTTACAGACAAATGCAATGTAATTACAATAGTTGTTCTATAAGACCTTGCAAGATCCAGCCTCCTAGCTAGTACAAACCTACAATCCAGCAGAAAAACCAAGGAGAACCTAAACTTGTTCTCACAATCCACCACACAACCTTTTGGTTTCTCAAACTTGCATTTATCTACTAGCTCTACTAAGCTTTTCTTCTCTCAGCTACTCCATGTTCTCCATGCTCAATGAATAATGACTATAGACATCACAAGATCCTCTAATTATACTAAATCAAGCCACAAGTTAGCCTAGCAAGCTACATTAAATAAATGCTCAAGCCACAAGTCATTTTGACAACAAATATTAAATAAATAAAATAAGTCAATATTTAAGGTAAGCCTCAAGTTTACAATACATTACTAAATCAAAGGAACAAATAAGTCCACACACTCTTAGACATAGGTCCACATTCCATCTAATGACCAAATCTAAGAGCACACACACCAACTCCCTTGAAACAAAGCTCATAGAAATAATCTCCAAAATTTGCCGGTAAATCAAGAACATGTTACCAATAACCACCAGAAAGACATTAACTTAAAGATAATTACTCCAAACTTTATGAGCACTTGGGATAAGGTTCCCCATTGTGTATCAAACACATTTCCAATTGCATGATCCACAAGTCCACAAATCTGATCTTGATGCTTTTGCATCATGAAGTCATTGCATGAGGAAGTGAAACATAAGTTAGAGTAGAGTAATAAAAATATAGGGATACTGTAGATAAAACAAGAAAATATAAGATTTTTGAAGTTTATTATGAGGTGATGGTTCATTTTGGAGAAAGAAAAACTTCTTGTTGGAATATAAAGTAAGTTGAAAATGAAGAAATTTGGTCCCTACAAGATAGTGAAGAATTTTGACAATGGAAATACTTATGAAGTGGATATACCTAATGATATAGACATATCACCAATATTCCAATTGTAGATGCATATGAATCATGAATCAAATAAAGAAGTGATATTACCAAGTGATTATCCTAAGAAGAAGACATAATAAGTTGAATAGATTTTAAAACATATAGAATACTTTATAAAGTGGAAGATCAAAATATTTAAAGAATCTACATGGATTTATAAATCTAAGATGAATTAAACTTGGGTTGTACCTCACTCATGATTTGGAAAATTATTTCTTTTCAACATCGGGTGTTTGATATAGGAGAATCTTGGTTTCATGGAAATCCTATATCTTGATAGCTTTTTAGATATGCTTGGTACCATAGGACATGAAAATGGGCTAATGTCTAACATATTATGAGAAAATCACAAACTCAATAAACATACATTGACACCCTAAAATCTACCATGAAAGCCAAATAAACAAAAGGAAGCAACATAAAGTTAGAAACCCCCTCTTTTATTTGTAGCTCCCATGTCCTTTATTCTCCATATGATGTAGCTCCAATTGCCTATAATGCACACAAAATGATCTGAGAGTAATAGAAGAAGTGATTTAAGCTTAAGAGATCAAAAGACCAAGGAGCTAGAGACATAAATGCTTAGGACTTGAAGGACTTAGAAGGACTTAGGAAATAGGATAGGAAATTAGAGGAAGAATGCTTAATTTATAATCAATACACAAGATGAAAGCATTAGATTTGTTACCTTGGATATGTGATTTGGCAAGATATTCCTTTGAGAATCCATGACAGATTCCAAATGTACGATTGTATGACACTCGAAAGTCAAACATGGCTAAAAATGGAAGAGGATCTATGACATGTCATGTGACACCCCAAACTCACTTAAAGCCAAGAATCTATGACAATGGAAGCAAAATATGGACATGTGTAAGGAATAAGAATATATGGATTTTGACATATCTTAGCCAAGTGTAAATGGAGAATCCACGATGTGTCATACCCATGTTTCACGATGATGTCAATATTATGTGGAATATTTGAATTAAAATTCCATTATTTCACACAAATAGAAATTAGTAAAGAATAGAATTAATGGTGGAAATTTTGACATAGAAAATTGTGAATTTCCATGGTTTATGAATGATGAATCAATTAATTAATAAAATTAATTAATGGCGGATGATAATTAGGAAGAATAATTAGTAAAATGACTTAGGATTAAATTATGGGTTGTTTAATCCTATAGAGAAAATTAGTAGATGATTGGCCAATTTGATTAAATAAGTGTGACAATATCCTTTGATGAAAATGTGATGATCATTGAGATTGACTAGGATGATGATGGGTAGACTAAATCCATGGTCAAATTTATTGATTGGTTAACATTGATAACATGCCAAGGACACATGACATGAATTAAGGACATGTAATACTTAATCAATATCGTAAATGCTATAGGATCGAGATTAATTAATATGGTCAATAATAATAACATCAACGGGCATTGTCAATGTTATTAAGATGGTTTGATGATGTCATGATCTAACATTGAGGGGATTAATAATGTCCATGATCAAATGACAAGAATGATGGTTTGACCTAGCAATAAGAGACATGATAGTACTAAGTTTGGATTGATAAGTTTGATAGATTGATAGGTTTCCCGAGGCACTAAAAGCCACAACAATGTCTAGAATTGGACAAATGATGATAGATTTGAGATTTTTGACACATTCTAGGTTGATGAATACTAATTCTAGGTGATTCTAGGTAGATTTGGGGTGATTATGTGTTGATTTGATATGATTTCGAGTTGATTTGGTATGATTTCAAAATGTTCTATAATTGATGTGAAAGAGGATATGAATGATGACAGACACTATTGAGATCTAATCAAGTTGGCCAAAAAATCAGAGTTAGTGGAATGATAAAATGGGATGAGTTAGTAAAAAATAGTGATGAAACCATAAATGTGAACCATTTTTTAGCATCTACATTTTTCCCCTCTTTGATACAATGTGATTTAGAGCGTTGTGTCAAAGATTAACTTATGAGAAAGCCATAACAACGTGCCCTAGTAAAGATGATATATATGGGTGCCACATTGAGAAATTTATTGAGATATGCATATGATAGGTCAATTTATCAAAAATGAAAGGACAAAGCCATAGCAACTGATGGATCACAAATCAGAGTTCAAATGCAAAAGTTATAAGGTATAGAGTACAGGACTAGGGTTGATCAGGGGCTTGAGAGTAGTTTCATGGGTTAAAACTCAAGAAAGTAAAAAAATTATGAAAATTATATCTCAATTTGTTCAAAAATAAATAAAAATATAATGCAATTGATAGATTTACAAATCAGAGTTGAAACACAAAAGTTATGGGCTCCAAAGTGCAACATAGGGGCTCCAAGAGCAGTTTTGGACATCCAACTACCCTAAGTGTGCCCAAAACACACCCAAGTGTGCCCAAAACACACCCAAGTGTGCCTAGGGAACACTTGGTAAGCCCAAGTATACTATGACTATACCAAGTGTGCCTGTAACACACTTTGGAAGCCCACATGCACTCTGAAAGTGCAGACTGTGCCCCAAAAGGCTCTGGGGACCAAAATCAACCTGATTGGACTCAAAATGACCTAAAACTTTGTGTGCATGCCCAAAATGATTGAAATATGTCATAAAATAAGTGAAATTAGTCACAAATGGTAATATTTGGTCAAAAAAAGGTCATAATAAGGTGAGACTAGGTGGAAAGCCACAGAAGGTTGACAGATAGTGTAGGATGATGCAGGAATGCAGGAATACAAGATGAAGATGATCTGGTGTATTGTAATACATGATCATGGTGTTGGATCAAGATATGAATAATAGAAGAACAAGGAGATGAGATGAGGACCAATTAGAATGAGGTGAATACTTTTGCTTTCAGAAAGTGCACTATAGGTCAAATGTGGCTTTATTTTGATATGGCAAATAGAATACAATGCATCATGGCATAAAGGGCCAGAGCGCAAATGAAAACCTTTTGTGTAAACAAGAAAAATGTAGATATAAAATAATCTTGTACTTATTAAGGAATATATATATGCCTCAGACTCTCAAAGATACATTTGAATAGATAGAAAAGAAAAGATGACCATGAATCACCCCAACCACTCTCATAGATCAGTTTATATCATCGAGTGGCATAGGAACATGATCAAAGAAAATTAAAGAAAAAATAAATCACTTACTAAATAGCATGAGATTCAGGGACATGTACATATTCCTTAGGAAGGACAAGCTCATTTTCTATCTACATCGTGCTTGTTTACACAAAAGGTTTGCATTTTCACTCTAGCCATTTATGCCATGATGTGTTGCATTCTATTTGCCATATCAAAATAAAGCTCCATTTGACATATAGCTCCATTTGACATATACTGCACTTTATAAAATCAAAAGTGTTCACCTCATTCTAATTGGTCCTCATCTCATCTCCTCAATCTTCTATCATTCATCTCTTCATCCAACACCATGATCATGTATTTCCACCTGCATCATCCTACACTGTCTATCAACCTTTTGTGGCTTTCCACCTAGTCTTGCCTTATTCTGACCTTTTTTTAACCAATTTTGACCAAATATTACCATTTTTACTAAATTCACTTTTTTTATGACATCTTTCCAACATTTTGGGCATGCACACAAAGTTTCAGGTCATTCTGAGTCCAATCGGGCTGATTTTGGCCCCCAGAGCCTTCTAGGGTGCAGTTTGCACTTTTAGAGTGCACTTGGGATTTGCAAGTATGCCATGGGAACACTTGGTACTTTCATAGCACACTTGGTATTACCAATTGTTCCCTAGGCTCACTTGGGTGCATTTTGGGTGCACTTCGGGTAGTTAGATGCTCATAACTACTCCCAGAGCCCATAACTTTTGCATTTCAACTCTAATTTTCAATCCGTTAGTTGCATTGGATTCATATCTTCATTATGAAAAAATTGAGATATCATTTTCATAATTTTTTTTCTATCTTGAGTGCTAACCCATGAAACTACTCTCGAGCCCCTGATCAACCCTCGTTCTGCACTCTACATCTCATAACTTTTGCATTTGGACTCTAATTTGTGATTCGTCATTTGCTATGGCTTTGTCCTCTCATTGTTAATAAATTGACCTATTATATGCATATCTTAATCAATTTATCAAGGGGGCACCCATATATATCATCTCTACTGGGGCATGTTGCTATGGATTTCTCATTAGTTAATCTTTGACACAACACTCTAAATCACATTGTATCAAAGAAGGGAAAATTGTAGACCCTCAAAAATGGTTTGCATCTATAGTTTAATCACTATTTTTTACTAACTCATCTCATTTTCTCATTCCACTAACTCTGATCTTTTGGCCAACTTGATCATATCTCAATATTGTCTATCATCATTCATATCCTCTTTCACATCGATTGCAGATCATTTTGAAATCATATCAAATCAACTCTAAATCATATCAAATTAACTTGGAATCAAATCAAATCAACACAAAATCATCCCAAATCTACCCAAAATCACCTGGAATTAGTGTCAAATAATGACATCATCAAACCATCTTTATAACATTGATAATGTTCGTTGATATTATTATGATCAACCATATCAATCAATCTCGATCCTATAGCATTTATGATATCAGTTAAGTGTTGCATGTCCTTAATTCATGTCATGTGTCCTTGCCATGTTTTCAATGTTGACCAATCAATAAATTTGACCATGTCTTTGGTCTGCCTATTATCAACCTAGTCAATCTCAATAATCATCACATTTTCATCAAAGGATATTGTCACACCTATTTAATCAAATTGGCCAATCATCTACTAATTTTCTCTGTAGGATTAAATAATCCATAGTTTAATCCTGTGTCATTTTACTAATTATTCTTCCTAATTATCATCTTTAATTAATTAATATTATTAATTAATTGATTCATCATTCAAAAACTATGGAAATTCACAATTTCCTAAGTTATATTTTCCACCATTAATTCCATTTTAACTAATTTTTCAAGGACACAAAAGGGTAATGACTCAATATTTGTGGTGGTTGATAGGTTCTCCAAGATGGCACATTTTATTCCATGCCACAAGAATCATGATGTAGTGCATATTGCAAATTTATTTTTCAGAGAGGTGGTGAGGCTACATGGTCTCCCAAAAAGTATTGTTTCTGACAAAGATACTATGTTTGTGGGATATTTCTGGAGGACTTTGTGGAAGAAGTTGAAGAAAAAATTGAATTTTAGTTCTACACATCATCCACAAACTGATGAACAAACAAAATTAGTGAATAGAAGTCTCGGCAATTTTTTGAGGTGTTTAGTAGGAGATAAGCCCAAGTGATGGGATTTGATTCTACCACAAGCAAAATTTTCTTACAATAATTCTATAAATAGGAGTACTGGTAAATCTCTATTCCAAAATGTATATGGGAGTAGTCCAAGGATTGCACTAGAGTTGAGGAAGATGGAGCAAAGGGAGAGGACAAGCGCTAAGGTATAATACTTTGCTAAACATGTCAAGAACCTACATGAGTAGGTGTGAGCACACATTACCAAGATGAACCTATAGTATAAGGCTAATGTAGATCAAAAGAGGAGCATAAGGAGTAGGTTGGGGATTTGGTGATGATATATTTGAGGAAGGAACAATTTCCAGTGGGTACCTACAATAAGCTAAAGATGAAGAAATTTGGCCCCTAAAAAATTTTGAAGAAACATGATTCAAGGAATGCATATGAGGTGGAGTTGCCAGATGGGATTCATATTTCTCCTATTTTCAATATTATGTACTTAACAAAATATCATGATGATGGTGTAGATGAGGAGTTGATGCTGGAGGCATGTCCAATTCCTACTTCTACGAAGGAAGAGATTGAAGAAATTATGGATAGTTGTGTGGGTTAGAGAACCAAAAATAGGTAGTATGAAGAACATCTAATGAAGTGTAAAGGACAACCAATAGAAGACTCAACTTGGATATCCACAATAGAGGTTGCCCATTTGGGTTTTCCTCTACTAGCTATAAAGTGATAGGGTCACTTTTCAATCTACCTTTGGTGTCTGATGCAGGAGCATCCAGTGGTGTGAGGGCAATCCTATATCACCCAAAAATATGCGTAGTTTTAGTTTTTGTTTAATTTTTTTCATTTCTAGATACTCATTTGGGTCAAATAGGGATTCCAACTCTCATAGTTCCACTATTGGTTTTCTAGGTTAGAGTTTTTAAGCACCTTGGGATACATACCAATGTAGAAAATAGGTTATTTTTTAATTGATCCATAATTATGATGAGTTAGATGGTGGAATGGATAATTATTCTTGTAATTTAAAGCACTCCAAAAAAAGAATCAGGTCAAAAGGCTTTACAGTTTGAAAGTTATTGCAATTTTAAGTTGCCTAGAGACCTCCTAAGAGCACTTCAAAGTCAGATTTGAGGCACTAAATGGCCTTGTATGGGCCTAAAAAATGGGGGATGAGAAAATAATATCCATAGGGCTATAGAGTGCTTGGAGAGATTTTAGAAATGTAAATAGTTTGTCAATCGAAGTCCTAGATCAAAAGTTATGCCTCCCAAAAGTTGGACTACAATTTCTGGATTCTTCTAATTTTACACCAACTTCTAATGAGTTTTCTAGAGCCTTCTATTTTTGTAGTGGATGGAAAATGGAATATTCTAAAATGTATTCCTAATCCTAAACCTGATTCAAGTTGCTTAAGGACATTTCAGGCATCGTAAAGGTATTTTTTGGTGGAGTTTTGTAGAAGGGTTTTCTCTAGAATCTGATAACATTGTAAGCCCATAGGGTATGTTGTGGAATCTATTTTTGTTGTACTAGATGAAATAGAATATCACTTCTGATAATAAGATTCCATTTTTCCTATTGTGCTTATTTTTGTCTTGGGTCATGCCCTCATCAAGTATAGTAGTCTATAGGCTAGAATGTCACTATTTTTGGAGATGCAAACCAAGTTGTTAAAACCAAGAGATGTACTCTTAAGTATGTCACAAGGAATGTAATTATGATGATAAGATATTATTATACTATAGATAATTATGTAGTCCTATTTGTTTTATTGGAGGACTATCATAATAGTCTTAAGTATTCAATCATGTCAAAACAATGGTGACAAAGATAGCTCTTGGAGGATGGAGTGATGACACTGAAGGATAAGATGATGACAAAGGAGTTGTGAAACTTACTAAAGAAAAGAAAAGTTTTCTATCCATGAAGGCCTTGTGTCCAAGGCATAACATCCAATTAAAAGTCTTAAAGCTTCCTATACAATGTTGGAAATTCATGGTCATCTAGAGAAAAATAGTGATTTTCAATATATAAATAGCTATGTTAAGAAAGCTATCACTCATGATTTCAAAAATAATTTCACAATTTCCATGAGTAAATAATTATCACAAAGGAGTAGATAGGATATAGAAAGCACTATCAAGAAAAGTATAAATGTTTCTATGGTTTGGTTTAAACTTTATTTGACTATTCTAAAAATATGAATATTTCTTTAAGTTTTTGCTATTCTTTAGGGGTTCTTTCTTGTTCTTTCAAGGATTGTCAAGAAGAAAATTGTTGTTCATGGTAAGGATACTCAAAATCCATTATTTTATTTTATAAATATATGCAAAAAGGAACCAACAAGTTGCAACACATGCATGAAAGAAACTTTATTTTGAGAATGACAATGATTAGACAACCATAGCCCCAATTTTGAAATGCAAAGAAAAAAATTAAATGAAAGAGAAACTTCATATCACAAAAAATGAAAGCTGAAAAAAGAAGTTGTAAATAGAGTTTCATACTTTTATATATATCTAAGTTAATAAAATACTGAACAAGAGTTAATGTTATGAAAAGAAATAATATCAAGGAATACTATTATGAAGAAAAATTTCATGAAAAAATGCTACAAAAAGAAATCTCTAATTTTTTTAACTAAGTGGAACCCAAGAAGAATATTTGTCAAAAATCCAACTAGATCATTCATAAATAGAGAAAAAAAATTTGTAATAGAATCTTAAAAAGTCAAAAAGTCATTTGCACACATCCTTATTAACAATTACTCACAATGAGGGTTCGAGCTACATAAAATCCTTCTTGGGGTCTTGTAATTTTTAAAGAAAGGGAAAGAAATAGTAGTGTAAGAAAAAATACAAGTTTGAAAACCCTGGATTAATGGAATGGTAAAGGAAAATGAAACCTTGTAGACATCATTTAAAGAATAACAAGTTTTTACAAGTAGAAGAATTTATTTGCTAATAAAGTTCAAACCCTACATTGTTTACTCCAATAAAACCATTAACAATGATAAGAAAATCATGACCACAAAATTCTAATAAGAAATCAAAGAAATGTGACATTTCTAAAATACAAGAAAAAATTATTCTAAATTTGAGAAAAATGGCATAAAACACATGCAAATGCTTGCCACAATTATATTTTGCCAAAAATGCAGTAGAGATAGCAAAAAGTTGCAGTTGTTTAAGCTAAAAACTTGACAAGCTTTGTCCTTCCTATTCATGAATGGTGGCTAGGATTTTAAAAAAATCTCAGAGCTTATGTTTCTTCAAAATGTGAAGTGTAAAATGAATACACTTTTATAGCTATTGGGTAATAAGATTCCCTATTAAACTTTTTTTAGTACCTTTCAAGTTCACCAAGGTTTATTCTTTCTTATGGGTATTCTTAATTTAAATACCTCATATATGTTGTAGGTTCTAATAGGGTTGCATAAGTGTAATATTTAACATTTGTATTTTTCTTAAACTTCCATTTTTGCATTGACCATTATGTAAAAATGATATTACAAAATGGTATTTTAATAGATCATTTATAAATATTTTTAAAACTACAAAAGTATGGAAATGGTCAACACTTTATTTTAGATTTGTATTCCATACTTTGACTCATGTATATAGTGACTTCAACTACAAAGATGAAATTTATGCATTCATATACAAATAAGGATAGGGATGTATTGATGTTTTGACCAGGTATATAGGGTTGGTTGGATCATTTTGAAGACATCTAGAGCAAATTTAGGAAGTTGGAGAGAATATAGCAAGAGGTTGATTTTGACTTATCCAGAGTAGTTAAAGGACATTTATGATAAGTTAGAGTATCTTTAGGGGTATTTTTAGTGAGTTATAGGGGTTTTTATGGCTTTTTTTTTAACTTTGGATGTACTTGGACTTTATTTTGTGATTTTGTGGATCCTAGTTTTGAGGCTATTTTGTTGCATTCAACCCAGGTGGTACGAAGATGTGTACTTAGTGAGTTTTACTCATATTTATTTTAAGTTCTAAATATTTTATTTTTGAGACCTATTGAATTGGAAGAAAGATCATTTGCCTCATTTTTAGTCTTTTTTGTAGCTCAATGCTCTTTTGGAAGTTTAATTAAGTTGCAAATCTTGGTTCTTTCTCACAGTTAATTTAAGCATACTTGTTTTGGTTGTTCTTGTGTATGTCATATGACTAATGAAGTTAAATGTAAAATTTGTTAACTATTCCTTGTAACTCTTGTCTCACAGATTTCATTCCTTTTTGTAAATAGGTTATCTTATGCAAGTTGTTAACTGTGTCACCTCAATGTGCAATGACATTTTGTGAAAAATCTTTTTTTCCTTGCTGGTAATTATATTGTCTAACGAGTTAATGAAATATTTGTGCAATGACATTTTTTAATGATTTGTGTATCTCAAATTGTTTATCTTTGATCTAAGAGTCATCCATAATAGTTATATTCATGTTTAAGTTGGTAAATCCCTTTAGTTAGTTTTTCTTAAGTTTTCTAGTTAAGGTATAGTTTCATTTATCAAAAATTTCCTTTTTAGTTTCCTCCTCCCTTTTCTTGATATAGTAGTAGTTTTAGGGTGATAACCAGCTATGAGTTAGTCTTATCCAAAGAATCTTAAGTTATTCACAACCTATGAGTGTTTCAATATGCCCTTTAGATATTAAGTGCAACTTGATAAGGGTGCAATTACAAGATATAGAAGTTATATTATTTAATATTTATTATATCATTAATTGCTTTGCTAAGTTTTAATTATTAACTAATTAAATGCAACCTTATCCTAATATCTTATATCTCCTAATTCATTATTAGTTCATTAATCTATCAAATAGTTAATTGATTCCAAAGTTCATTAACATTTCTTGTAACTTGTAATTCTTCTCTTGCACACATTTGACCTTTGTTAAATTTTTTAATCCAACCATTACTAGCATGTGGCACATAACAAGCATGTGTCACTTTTCCCACTTCTAGTTCAACAAGTGACCAAATATTTTATTTGGAGGTCACACATGTGTGAGATGACAACTCTATATTTGGTCATCCTATTTGTTACATATGTCCCTTGTGTTATTCCCAAATTATGCTCACACATGTGTGGCCACAACTACCTCTTATACCTCCACTATCCTTGTGACACTCATCCTAAGGTTAAACTTTAATCCATGTCATCTCTATTGGAAACTACAATTAAAATAATTATTATGTTGTCATTGATGTCAAACCTTATCGGTGAGATAGTTGTTGCCTGAGTAGAGTGTCATAACAAGATGATTGACGAAGAAGATTTAAGAAGAAGAGATAACAAAAGGACCTAGAAGGAAAGGTTGAATTATGAAAAACTACAATGGGCACTTGATCAATTAGACCTTGACAAGGTAATGTGATTGTTTAATCATAACCCAAGTGGAGAAGATAGTTTTATTGAAGCCTAGAAGAAATTATCAATAGAAGATTAAATGCATAGTCTTGACTGAGAAAAAGAGAACATTAAGGAGCTAGAAGTATATGTTGAGTGATGCTAGTGTTGACCAAGTGATAGTATAGACTGAGCAGAATATAGTGTTGACCAAGCATCGATATCAACTGAGTATCAAAAAATATGTTGAACAAAAAAATAGTATCTATAGAGTAATTCAACGATGACCAAGTGTCAAAACCTAGTGGTGACTGAGTATTAATTTCCTAGATGACCCAGTTGAATTCTTGGAATATGTAAAGTGTGTTGAAGATAAGGATGGATGACCTTGAGAATATAATTCAAGGGAAACCATTCTTGAGTGTTTCTATGCATGGTATTTCAAATATGGTTAGATAGATGTCTTGATAGTTGTCATTTATGGCAACATGTATTCAGCATTTCATTTATTCATTTAGAGTTAGAAAATTGACTAAGTGTTAGATAGTTTGTAGCAGTACAGAGATAGATATTAAGTGTATAGAATACTCATTGCAAATTAGCTTATGTGAAATTGAGGAAATCTCTATGAAAATTTCATGATGACATGTGTCACTATGCAAGTGTGTATAGATAGTACAACATGAGTTATAGTTGAAATACCAGTACAGGTATTTAACAAAGTAGGACAGAGCATATCAATAAATTGAGTTATATGGCTTAAGAAATTATTTTGGTGACAAAATAATTATTGATTCTTGATGAGTTGAATTTTTTGATATGAATCCATAAGTTATTTTATATTATGTTAAGTGTGTGAAGACATGAAGGCTGACTAAGCAGTGATTTATGAATATGTGAGGTATAAGTAAAGATCTTATTTTGTGTAGTAAATGTGGCAGTTGCATGTGATGTGAACATTATACAAATAGCTTGAAAGATATAAGAGACTTATGTGATGTGAGATCTAATGTATGATTTAAAAAGTGTGAATTATAGTAGTGAGAAAGTATTGTATGTATATCTACTCTTGTGAAGAACTTTATTGTATAGTTGCATGTTAGGGAATTGTGCTCTTCGTGCATACATTGTATTTGATCTATCAACTCCTAACAAGGTTGAAGCAATTGCTAATAGGTTTGAGGCTTCTAACAAGTCCTATCTTCTAACAAGGACATGAGACACTATATGTACTTTACAGACTCCTAACAGGGTTAATATCCTTAACATGATCCTTTTGTTTAGTGAATCATCTTGTGGGTATCATCCTCACCAGGGTTTCCCCTTCGTCAAGGTTTCCCTAGTTAACAAATAATGGTGTTATGAGTTCTCTATGTGCATGGTTATGTTTACTATTTATCATTTTTGGCTTACTTTCATATGCATGTTTTAAAGTAATTACCAATATTCAGTTGTGGAAAAAAGTTTTTAAAATACTAATTCACCCCCCCTAATATTATCTATTTCTAATAATTGGAATCAAAGCACAATTACTTTGAATAGGCTTAATAGCTTAAGTAATATCCCTATGAATGTGGAACAATTGAAGAGAAACCTAGAAGAATCTCTTGAGAAGATTGACCTTCTTACAGAAGAAAGAGATAACTTGAAAGATAGATATGAAGATGTAAAAGTGTACAGTGGAAAACTGAAAGATAAGATGGATGATCTAAAATTTGGTAAAGAATCAATTGTGTAGACTAGTGACAATGATGAAGTAGGAAATCACAAGAAATAAGATGAGATATTGAAACATGAGTTGAAAATTTTATTGAACTTAAGTTGAGTCTTAAGACAAATGACAGTAAGAGTGAACCTCATGTAAAATCAAAGAATGTAGACATTAGATCCCAGTTAAGTCAAGTGACATTTAAATTTGATTCTATTAAGAGTTGGAAAGTACAACATTATTATGAAAGGAGAGTTGACACAAGCCAAGCAGTAGTTAGAGAAACTTTACACAAGTTTTGAGAAGATTGATGAATAGATGTTTTACTAGAGACCCTCTTATGACAATACAGGTCTTGGATACCTTATTGGAGAAAAATCAGAAAAGAAAGTTGAAATTATGCAAGAACCAAATCCTATTGTAGAATTCCTTAAGGAAACTAATCAAAATATGATCTAGTCATCTAAAGAAGTTGAGATAGTTGATTTGTCCAAGAAATCTAATGAACCTAAGTTAATGGAGCAAGTTTATGAACCTAAGAAAGAAAATTCATCCAAAGAAGTTGGACATGAATTCAAAGGTATATGTTTCATATATAATGAAGTTGGACATATGATGATAGATTGCATAGGTAAGTCTTTTAAATCTATTACTAATTTCTATTGTTGTAATTATCATGGTTATGGACATAAAGCAATAGATTGTAAGAAACCTAAATTTGATGGTAATAATGGGAATAGTATAATGTTTAGGAATACTAACCCTATAGGTAATGAAAGAGGTAGATCCTAGAGTAGATCCAATGATGGAGAAAAACCTAATGGTGAAAGAAAGAAGATTGTATGTTACAAGTGTAAAAATCTTGGAAGCACCTGAAAGTTAGAATGGAACCAATCAAATCAGAAATACACCTATATGTCAATTATGCAATAACTTTGGACACATAGCAAGATTGTGTAGAATGGACAAAAAGAACTCTAATAGGAATCCTAATCATAGAACTAACAAAAATAGAAATGATAGAAGGAATGAAAATAGAAGTGATAAAAGTCAGAAAGAAGAAATTAAGGAACATGTTGATGAATTAAAGTCATAGATTATTTGTGATTCATCCTACCTAAATTAAGTAGTTTCAGAAGAGGCAAAGCATTAGTTGGTAAGAACTGATGTTAGAGAGTGAGTTGGAAGTTGCGTAGTTAACAAAAGGTAGAGGACATAGAGAGAAAGCTATGGTCAAGTGCACAAGCCTAGATATGTTCATAGTAAGTGGAAAAATAGAAAATAAGTTTATTGGTAAATAGATATAGTATTTGAATTTATGGTAGAGACATATTTAATGCATAGTCTGATTTGATAGTGATTTAAAGAGCCAAAAGAAGTTCTTAAAGCACAAAGTTGCAAAACCTCTAAAACATGATTTTAAGGTATTTTATAGAGCTAAAACTAAGTTTTTTAGTGCATATAGTTAAACTTCAATGACTAGTCAGACTATCTATAATGTGACTGAAAGGCCATGGTATATGTTCAAGAAACATCCATTTGTCTCACTTTTGGCTAACCCATTGGGCACATTTTTGTAAGTACCAGAGAATGTGCTTCATGTTGAAGATATCAAAAGTTGTATTCATTGCATGATAGAGAGTATAGGGGGTGATAATATACACCAGGACTTAGGAGTCATGTGCAATAATGACCTAACCTTGAAGTTTGAGTATGCATAACTAGATGGTTTAAATCTTGTGAAATATATGTTCTATATGGAGTTTAATAATTATGATTGGACCTAAATCATTCTAAGTAGGGTACATGATGAAATATCTTGGTTAGGTGATGTGCAAGTAGTAATTGATAATGACCTAATTCATAAGGTCACAAGATTGAGTAATGAGGGATGTAATCTTGTTAAAGAGAAGAATGTAAGAAAGATGGTTGAAACAAACCTAAATACAAGATTTGATGCAAAGAACATGAAGGTAGACTCAATTCAGGAAAAAGGAGTAAAATTATTAAGCAAGATATTAAGGTCCAAGTTTAACCATGGTTCAAAGGTTAACTTGATACCAATCAAATTTTTGCATGCAACATATGTAATGGTTGTTTAGGGAAGAAAAGTAAATTTGTGTGAGATTATCATATTGCAATTGTTAGATAACATTGCTAAAATAAAGAAGACCAAGTGTGTAGTCTTCAGATTTGAGTCCCTACTGAGTCATTTGTTTTTCTATGCTACAAGGAAATTCCTAGGAATGAAAAATTGGGATGGCAATGAGTGCACAATGAAGTTGGTGGCTCAATGTTATAGATCAAAGCTAGAAAATGTGAGAGATGGTGACACTAATAAATAATGAAGAGTTTCTAGACTAAGATGAAATAGAGGTATAGAATACCTCCCTCCATGGTAGAGAAGTACAAGGATGATAAATGCTTCATGGTGGAGATAGATAACACATGCATGGAAGTTGTGGTACCAAGGGTTAAGTTCATAGAACCTATGGGATATGAAATGAGTGAAGAACTTATAGAAGGGTATGTGCAAATCATACTCTAATCTAAGAAGGACACTAAGTACCCTATATGGGGAACCTATGATGAGAATATGAGAATAGTTAATTCTAAACTACATAACAAGGAAAGGAAGAAGAAAGTAGAAAAGGTAATTTATTCCATCCTTAAGGAATCATGAATGACTTGAGAGAAATTTAATGAGGTGAACGGGATTGCACTTGAGATTAAAGCAAGTGGACAATCAGAAGTGATAGGAGAAACTCCTATTACTATTGCAAGACCTTAACAAGGTATAACAATTACACAACCATGTGTGTAGGCTCCTTTTGCACCATATGCAATAGTTGTACAAGTGCAACTAGCAAGGACAAGAAGTGATCAACCTAGGAGGCAACCAATGGTGGAAACGCCTATTGCACAGAGGAAGTCAGAGATATTGGTGAAGGTTGCTCAAGTAGACCACCAACAGACTAGGAAAGAGAAGGAAGACATTGTAAGTGAATTTGAAGATTCTGAGGATGAAGCAGAAGATAGACCTATTGAGCAGGTAGTGCAAGAAGGTAGATCTATTGGAAATAATAATGGGAAATTGAATACTAAGAGGGGGGGTAAATCAACACCTCAAATGTCTACCAATAAAACATTCACCACACATCCATCTCACAATATGCATGTAAATTCAAATATCTAATTACATCATAGCATCAAAAGAATGAAATAAATGTAACACATGACACAAGATATTTGTTTATCCAAAAACCCTCCAATGAGAAGGTAAAACTGGGGTGGGGATGACACCCAAAAATCTTTGCCACTACAATTGTAAAGTGTATCCAATTAAGGTTACAATAAGTTTGATCATAAACTATGATCTACCATGTGAAAGGTCTACCTTGTTAAAGGCTTACAAAGACTATTAGGTCTCACTTGTTAAAGGATTTCAACACCCTGCTAGAAGTGTGCCTTCTTAGAGGATTTTAACTTACAATGAAGTATGCACCCTGTTAAAGGATTTACAAAAGCTTGTTAAGACTACTCTATTAAGAGATTTTTATTGATTTACCTATTAGAATGTTTCAACATTGATCCTTTGGTTAGTACTGATCTACTAGATATTAGATCTCCTCTTTCTAAGTATATCCTTGATCCTCCTGATTAGATATGACTTCTCTATCCTATAATTGCTCTACTTTATTCTCTCTAACTTATTCTACAATTCATATCTCTATCATAACCTTCAGAATCACCATGAATGCTCTTCCTCTACACATGCAAACTTCTCCCTTCACTCTTTTTAGGGTTTTCCCTCCTTAAGAAGACTTAGGCAAACTAGGGTTAGGTAGGAATCAATGACTATGATTCATCCATTTTGTCATTTAATACATTTATTTTTTTAATTGGTTACATGTACTACATAGGGATTCATAATATACCTTTGTATATATCTTCTAAAATCACAAAACAATCCTTAGGTCAGCATAAAAATGGTTTACATAGGAGTTTGTGTCATTACAAACAACTATGTCCAAAACTATTTACTCAGCACTTGAAACCTCTAATGTTTGGTGTTGTGGTTTCATAGCACATGCCCTATCTCTTCAAAAATGGGAACCCCCTGTAGACACCTAAATTTGTCCAAAACCCATTTCGTGACCAATTAAATAAATATTCATTATTTATTTAATGCCCCTATCTTAATTAAATAAATTTTACATTTATTTAATTATGTTTGCCTTACCTTGATTTAAATAAATTAAGGTTTATTTAAATCCTAACCAATTTCCCCTTGCATCTAATCCCTTTCACTTTAATTATGTCATTTACTTAATTAATTCCCTCCTAATCCAACTAGGAATTAAATATTGCATTTAATCCTATTTGAGCACATGGCTCCCACATTTAACCCTCACCTAACCTCACTAGCCTATCTAACCCATCTTGCTAAACCTACCCACTTTCCTAATCATGCTTGCTTTGCATAATCATCCTAGCTAATCTCCTCTTAATCCTAAGTGTGTTCTCACACATGTGTGAGGAATCCTCACACGTGTGAGAGATTTTCACACTTTCCTTATCTTTCATATCTTGCATGCCTCTTGCACACTTGTCCTCTTGCATGAGAATCAAATTGTCTCACACATGTGTGAGAAGCCATGCTTCTCACACCTCATTGATCACATCACTTTCAAGTTGTCTCACACATGTGTGAGAAGCCATGCTTCTCACACCTCATTGATCATGTCACCATCAAAGGTTGCTCACACATGTGTGAGCATATTGCCCCCTTTGAATGGTCAAAATCCTAATCTATGTGGAGTCTACTTGGCCTCCACCTCATTGACACCTCATTGATCCTGAGAGATCCTAGCCATCTATCTTGCACTCAATCTTAGTCATTCATTGCCTCCCTTTTCCTATAAAAGGAGAGCCATCTCCTTATTTTTCATGGAATCTACTATCTACCTCATTGTTATGCTGCAGGAATAGTGAGCAACCATATCCCATGAGCAATGAAATCATCTATCACTTGATGGTTTCTTGAGGTTTGTATAGTGCTACTTTGATGTTTATGTTATGCATTTTACATGTCTTCTTTCATATTTTGAGGTTTTGCATGATAATGTAGGAATGTGAATTAGTTGCTTAGTGTTATTTCCTTAGTTACATTTTTATGCAACACATTTTGGCACGCCCGGTGGGACCCACTTTACGGGTTCAAACTAACGATCTAATGTGTTTTTGAGTGTTTTGTGAGTTTTCAAGTTTGTAGGTTGAAAACTTGCATTTGGGGATCAAGTTTCATGAGGAGCCTCCAATCAAGTCAAGGAGCCCATCATTGCATTTGGAGGACCTAAGGGAAGTCTTTTGGCATAAAACACTATATATTTTACTTATTGCTCTATTTTTAAGTTGTAGAGGTACATACACGTTAAATATACTCCTCGTTATCAAAAAAAAAAAAAAAGATACTCCCCTTTTGTTAATACATAAATTGTTTGAAAAAAAAAAAAAATGGGGTGAGATTAATTAAAAATCAAAATAAAAAATAAAAAGTGGTGGGGGTACATCTTTTTTTTAGTTTATATTAGTTAGTGTAAATTAAATTTAAAATATATATATATACTTTTAAAATTCAAAAAAAAAAAAAAAAATCAAATATCAAGTATCAAAATACAAAATATATATATATATATATATATATATATATATATATATATATATATATATATATATATATATATATATATATATATATATATATATATATTCAAAAAAAAAAATTTAAAAATTTAAAAAATTAAATAAAAAAATTTAAAAATTAAAAAAAAATTGTTTGTTGTTTCTTTTTGCAGGCTAGCGGCGCCCGCGAGCGCCACCCCCGCGGCCGCTCCCCGGTGGCTCCCCCCTCTCTCCCGGCCGCCGCTACCTCGTGTTGCAGACTCCCCGTGACCATCGTTTTTCATGCCGTAACCACCTCCCGCCATTGGCTACACCCTGCAGACTCCGCTCATCTCGCGCCCTGCTCCCTCTATGTTTCACCGCCTGCAACACACCTCCCTCAGTTGCGGCCGCTCCCCACCACCTGCCCTACTTCTCGGTCGCGCCACTTCCTTCCTTTTGCGTCCGCTGCAACCCCCGCTCCCCCGACTCTCCCTGTCCTCCGGCGGCTCCCCCTTCCTGCACAACTGCTGCCGGAACGCCGCCTGCCGCGACCGAGTCCCCACACCTACCGCCGCCACCGCGGCTACCCTGCAACCCCCGCCACCATCGATTCTTTGCCATGGCAACCCTGCTCCCACCGCTAACCCTCCCGCGTCGCTCCTTCCTCCACCTCAACTACTACCTCCTCCCGCCTCCACTGCAAACCCTCGCCTCTCCACCTTCGCCGCGGCCGCCGCTCGGCTCGACACCACCAGCCCTCCGCCTTGCTTCCTAGCGCCATTTTCCTCCCCTTGCAGTCAAAACCATATCAATTTTTATTTCATTTTTCAAATTAAATCTATAAATTAAAATGTCAATTTGAATTTTTTTTTTTTTTTTTTTTTGGTTTTTTAACAATAGACTTTCTTTTTTTTAAAACAAGACATATAGATTTAATTATCCATTTTCCTTTTTTCTTTTTTTCAAAAACATTCAAAAAAAAAAAAAAAAAAATTGCTTGACTTTCTCCTAAGTGTCAAATTTAACCTTGCAGGTCGCTGATGTCAACGGTGCATCAGCAGTCCACATGCTTTTTAGGCCATAAGGAGCAACCTTCACGTTTTTGCTCATAACTTGAGCATACGAGCTCCATTTTTAAAAAATGAAATATCGTCAAAATGCTGATTCCGAGCCCGTCATCATGGTGTTAGTTTCATTAGATTTTGATGCTATTTATATCTCTATTTTTCCTATCAAAAACAAAACTTTGTGCTAACCTTTTCATTGCAGGGTTGTTTCACGTTTGCTCTACAGTTTTGATGCACTAACTTATCTTTTTGCAGGGATATTTTCTCACTAACCATATTGCTTGTAGATTTTTGCTTTAATTTTATTTTGGGAATGAACTTGTATGCATAAACATTCGTCTTTGAATGCATGGTTAAACGCTCAAACAATCAAATTCAATCTTGAATATCTTAAGGGAATGGGCATGTATGCCTAGGCTAGATCACATTTGGAATTGGTGCTTAAAATGAACTCACACAGTTTTGAATGCCTTAAGGAAAATTGATTTCATTTTCAGCAATTTTGCTTATGTACATGCTCAATTTACTTCCTTGTTAACGAATCCACATTTTCATTTATGTTGGCACTATTTCAAATTGGAAAGAACATTGTATGCTTTAAACACGTGTGTCTTCAATTAGAGTACATAACCTAAAGTTTCATTGGGAACGAACGCGTGTCTTTTTGAACCCCAAGGCCACTTACGTATTCTCTCCCCTTGCATCTTTGGGTGATCTTGGGTGCACAAGAAATAAGTGGTCTTGTTTTTCTTTTTAGGAGGCCTGCTTGGGGATTTCATCACCCCTTGGGATGACCTCAACTCCAGTGTTCTGGCAGAGTATAAAAAATCAGGAGGTGAATTGAAAGACACCTCCCTTGAAAGCAAAATATTGTCACTCTTGGCTAAGCCCCAAAGAACTTTATACCTTTGAGAAGTGAAGGAGGAGATTTGGGTTACCATCTCCCCCTAGCTATGTGGCAGTATTTTCTTTCATCTACAGATTTGGGCCTCACGTACCTTGCATATATTGAGGATGCCCTCTAGTTGAACCTTGTATATCCTAGTTGCAACCTTATAGGTTTGTTGGTGTGTTCTACGTGCCTGAATGTTCAAAAACTTCCCCATCCGAGGGAACAAACACCATGTAAACTTGCCTTGTACATATTTCATTGTATATATTTTGCATCTTAAACCTAAAAATCAAAAACATCATAAAACATAAAAATCCAAAAAAATCATAAAACATAAAAATCCGAAAAACATCATAAAACATAAAATCCAAAAAAATTATAAAAGTTCAAAAATTCAAAAAAATCAAAAACAATTTCAAAAACAACAAAACAAGTCTTGGTTCAAATCCCCGTAGTCAAGCTATCCACATCACTTCCACGTCACTTCTTCTTTCCATCCAAGTCATCACCTTCACATCTCTTGTCCTCATCATTCACAACATTCCTTGACATCTTCATCATCTCTATTCGTCCACATCAAATCCTTGTCATTCAATCTAATTCCATAATCTTCATCCTAGTCATGCTTCATCATCATCTAGATCCAATTTCCTCCACCAATCTCATAATGCATTCTTAATGCAATCCTCTACATCATCATCCAATCCCTTGTCAAATTCATTCATTTCTAATCAATTTCTCATTTAATTCATTTACATATTCCTCGACAATCAATCTTCCTAATTTCATTCACATCTTCTTCTAATTCAATCTTTCACCAATATTCTACTTTGGTCATAGGAGCATTGTCATCAACATTGGACTTTAATTCTAATACCACATTCACTTGTTTGCAATCTCATAGGGTTTTTATCAAATCAAATCAAACCCTAATCCAATTCAATCACATCATCTCCAATCAACATCAAATCAAATCCAATCAAATCAATATCAAATTCAAATCAAACCAACACAAAGTCCAACATTCGCTCCTAGTCCCAAGTTCATATTTCCTTCATCAAATCTATTATCACTCTTCTTCTAGCACCTATGGATTTGAATTTGCTTAATCAAATGGTTGACAGTCTTCAAAGACAATATGGAGTTATACCTCCCGTTCAACCTACATATCAAATCCATCCTCAACATTTCATATCCAACTCTAATCCATCTCATTTTCATTCTTCTTCTACCTTTGACAAGGTAAATCCACCTCATTATCCTTCAACTACATACAATTCCATCCATAGCCCACACAATTCCTCAAACACAAATGCCCTTGCCATGGAAATTGAACAGTTAAAGAATTATATATTGGCAAGCCAACAGCAAGAGGCCACCTTCCATGCCATGTGTCCTCTTCCCCCATGTTTCGAAGATCCTAGTCCTCATGTCCCATCCAACCCCAACCCTCCATGCAATCCCCTATCCATAGTTCAACCTTCACATAATTGTAGTCCTCCAAAATCCACATCATCCCCACCTCGTAAGGGGTATTTCTCATCATTCTTGGCTAAGTGTAAAATACAAAATGAAGAGAGCCAACCACCCACAGTGATACCCCCAGTTCCATCTCATGACCTTCCTCCAAAGCATGTCACTATAGATGCCTCTTCTCCTCTAGATCCGAGCATTTCTCCATCTCATCGTTCCTCTATCCCTCAAGATCCATTTATCCCTCCTAGTGCATCTCATGATTCCCTTCCTAATCAAGATCAAGACATTCCATGTACCAAGCACATTCCTCTTTCCATTCCATCTCAAGCATTAGCCTCCATAAATCCTCCACTTCATGCAGATTCTCCTTCCACTCCATCCACTCATACTCCCCCATGTCAAGATCAAATCACTCCATCTCATGATCCTATTCCATCTCATGATCCATGCATTCTGCCACATGATTCTATTTCAAGTCAAGATCAAAGCACCCCTTTGTTTTCTTTTCATGATCCCACTCCATCTCCAAATCCTATTATCCCTCATAATCCCCCTTGCGATCCTACTCCTCCACATGACCCTATCTTACCTATCCAATCCACTCATGAACCCCATACACCTGGACTCGCATCTTGTCTTGAAAATGCTAAGTATCTCATTGTAGAAAACATGGCTCAAGATGTTGGTACACCTTCCACTCCTTCAAAATTCAAAATTTCTCCATTCAAACCTAAAGCTTCCCATCATTCCTATTCCAAGTCCATTCTAGGTCCTTATCTTCCATCCATTCTGGGTCCTTATGTTCCACATTCAAACCCTTCATCCCTTCCATCCATTTTGGGCCCTTACATACATCCATCCACCATATCCATGTCTGCCACATCATCCCCTCATGCTCCTAAAGATCAACAAAGGCACGCATCCTTGAATTCCTTCCAATGTTCACCATCCATATGCTCTCCTTCATGCAACCCTACCATAGCCAATGGAAGCAAATTTGATTCCAAAGCAAAAGCGAATAATGCCAAAAATCCACAAAAATCCAAGGATCAAAGTGTCCCCTCTAAACGACATGTTCAAGAAAAGACAAATCTGATCCAAAGAAAAATCAAAAAGCCATAAAGGCTCAAAATCAAAAATGCAAAAATTTTGTGGATACCAAAGCTACTTAATGTAGCAATGAATCTCAAAGAAAGATTCAAAATGGCATCTAATTCTACTAATCTGAAGCCTTCCATATCCATTTTGGGTCCTTATGTACCCAAATCCACCTTTCCAAATCTATCATCTCCTTCATCCATTTTGGGTCCCTATATCCCAAAATCCAAACTTTCACTTACGTATCCTCCAAAATTCCCTCCTTTCCATCACCCTTCAAGGTGTGTGTCGATGACAATCTTTCCACTTCCTTCATCCACTCATTCACACGTCTTCCAACCTAGCATCCATCAATCATATCTTCCTCCCACCCATTCATAAGTCATTTTCCTCCGTTCACTACCCTATCAACATCTTTGAGCAAATAGTAAAAATTCCTTGAAAATTAAAAAAAAAGAACAATACCAAGGGATACTATCTATATATATAGATGCTTGAGTCATCCCTGCATTCTCCTATCATGTATCCATTGTCTTCCAATTCCACTTATCCTTCCATCTATTCACTTTTCCTCTTCCACTTGAACTCTACATAGGGGGCAAGCTCCATGCATACCACTACCTTACATATCTTCCATCCTTTCATCTACCGTTCATATTCTGCTTCCATCTTTGATCTTGACTCTCCTATTCCTTCCATCCACTCATGCTTACTTTCCATATCCCTTTCTCATTATCCATCCATTATCGTATATACATCCATAATTCTTCCACATCGTTGATCTTGACATGTTCTCCATATCTTGCATCCCATAGTCCCTATCATGTTCATTTCATCCATTTTCCATCCACACTCCTACATACTTTCCATCCCTCTTTCATATGTCCTTGATCTTGGTTATCCCATACCTTTCATCCATTTCATATCCCACATTTCATCCATACCCTTCATATCATTATCCCTTTTTCATACCCTCCCTCACATTTCCCATATTCATTCCACTTTCATTCCATGCTCGTGATCACTACTAGAGGCATAGTATAAAATGTTCATACATGCTTTGGAAGAGCACATGTCTTCTCTTCCTCCTTGCGCTAAGCCTCCACACCATTTTCCCATTTTCATGCCTCCTTTTCCTCCACGCGCTAGCCTTCGTACCACCTTTCCATTTTCATGCATCCTTTCCCACCATATTTTCCACCATATTCCTATCCTTGGTATGGGGCATTTGGACTCCTTCAAAACATGGTCCTTGGCTCCACATTTTCCAATCCCATATCATTTGGCCCCTCATATCCTTTCACTATTCCTTGCATCCACCAACATCACATTGCTTTTCCTCCATTTACCCTACCTTGACCCTTCCTTGTCATTGGTCCTAATTCATTCTATCTCACATTCATTCAATCCATTCATTTTATCCATTCTCTCACACATTTGTCTAATCAATTCATTTCTATCCATTCTATTCATTTATATCACATTCAATCTAGTTATTCCACTCAATTCAATCAAATTCATACTTCAATCAAATTTCCATGCTTCTAATTCTTTCACATCAAATCAATTCTACTCTCATCATTTTTCATCCTATCAACATCATTTTTCCACTCTCATCCACGTTCATTCTTCTATCCACCATAAAATCAAAAAATCAAAAAATATATCACTTGTGCAATCAATACTAATTCAATCAATCTAATCTTGTAATCTTGTCCATCAATCTTTAATCAATTCATCAATTTGACCCGATCAGCTGATAATCCATTTCTTATATTCAAACATCATTATCATGGGATGAATCCTTCCCAATCCTTGGATGCGCATTACGCTTAGCATTAGCTTTGCCATCCTTAATCAATCATCATCAATCAATCCATTCATGGGTTTTCAGCTTGACTAGGGGGCAAAATGTTGGTTTGCTTTTGGTTTCTTGTGCATGATTGCTTGATTACTTGTATGCATTAGCATTTTTTGCATGTATCATGGTCTTTGCATCCTATTGTCACAGGAATCATGGTCTTCCATATCATGGTTTCATAAGGCATATGGTTGTATTAGACCCCTTTTTTTCACGTACTTGACAGATTGTCATCTTGGCTCCTCATACCTTGATGCATAGTGTTAAATACAATATCAAACTTAGGTTTTTCACACCATTGTAGCATAACTCCCTTCCATTTTGAGAGAACATCTGTGTTCTCCTAACCTACATGTCCTCTCGAGGGGGCATACCTTTCCACCCTCATCATCCCTCCTCATCCTTTCATGACTAGGGCATCATGCTACTAGTCTTATCCTTTCAGCCACTATATTTTATTCTTCTTTGATATAACATTACTAATGCTATATCAAAGAGGGGAAAAATGTAGACACCTAAATTTGTCCAAAACCCATTTCGTGACCAATTAAATAAATATTCATTATTTATTTAATCCCCCTACCTTAATTAAATAAATTTTACATTTATTTAATTATGTTTGCCTTACCTTGATTTAAATAAACTAAGATTTATTTAAATCCTAACCAATTTCCCCTTGCATCTAATCCCTTTCACTTTAACTAAGTATGTCATTTACTTAATTAATTCCCTCCTAATCCCACTAGGAATTAAATATTGCATTTAATCCTATTTGAGCACATGGCTCCTACATTTAACCCTCACCTAACCTCACTACCCTATCTAACCCGTCTTGCTAAACCTACCCACTTTCCTAATCATGCTTGCTTTGCATAATCATCCTAGCTAATCTCCTCTTAATCCTAAGTGTGTTCTCACACATGTGTGAGGAATCCTCACACATGTGTGAGAGATGTTCACACTTTCCTTATCCCTCATATCTTGCATGCCTCTTGTACACTTGTCCTCTTGCATGAGAATCAAGTTGTCTCACACATGTGTGAGAAGCCATGCTTCTCACACCTCATTGATCACATCACTTTCAAGTTGTCTCACACATGTGTGAGAAGCCATGCTTCTCACATCTCATTGATCATGTCACCATCAAAGGTTGCTCACACATGTGTGAGCATATTTCCCCCTTTGAATGGTCAAAACCCTAATCCACATGGAGTCTACTTGGCCTCCACCTCATTGACACCTCATTGATCCTAAGAGATCCTAGCCATCCATCTTGCACTCAATCTTAGCCATTCATTGCCTCCATTTTCCTATAAAAGGAGAGCCATCTCCTCATTTTTCATGGAATCTACTATCTACCTCATTGTTATGCTATAGGAATAGTGAGCAACCACATCCCATGAGCAATGAAATCATCTATCACTTGATGGTTTCTTGAGGTTTGCATAGTGCTACTTTGATGTTCATGTTATGCATTTTACATGTCTTCTTTCATATTTTGAGGTTTTGCATGATAATGTAGGAATGTGCATTAGTTTCTTAGTGTTATTTCCTTACTTGCATTTTTATGCAACACATCCCCTAGTATTTCTTTTTCTTTTTCAAACCCTTATTCTAGATTCTAAGTCTTTTTAGGGCTCTACCTAGAGTCTGGGTCTTACCTAGTTCTCTGCCTAAAAAACCCATGTGTAAAATTTTGAGGAAATTAAAAATAAAGGTGATCTATAAGTAAAGGAGTTCACTAGTGCACCTAGCACACTTGCACACCGATCAAGGTGCACTAGTGCACTAGTGCACATGCACTTCCCTTTGGAAGTGTGCACCTATGCACATGCACAGGTGTGCACATCCGAAGGGTGCACATGAAATCAAGTCTATAAATACTCAAGGCCCTCATACTCCCCCTTCAATCATTACCTCCTTCAAGCCTCTGCGAGCACAAATCCACACCTTAGAGGTGCACAAAGTCCACCTACCTACACACACCAAAACACTAAGTTAAGAGGAGAAAGGTACACACATGTGCACCTTTATTCACCTTTAAAAATATTAAAACACTACACTGAACTCAACCAAGGGAAAGGTGCACACATCTGAACCTTGTCAAGGTGCACATGTGTGCAATATTTCTAACCCTTAGTTTTGTAAAACAAGTAAAACCCCTTAGCACATGATATGTAGTATTATTTATAGTGTTGTGCATATGCATTGCCACTACACACTTAATAACCTTTTAGAGGTTAGTTCACCTATCAAGGTGCACTAAACTACACATCAAGATTTTTAGAGAGATTTAACTAATTTTCCTAAGGTTTAGGGTTTTGGATCTGATTGTTTGGTAATTAGGGTTTGGTAGGGATTGAATATCAACTTTATAGACTAATTTGTTTTGTTTTTTGTAGATAAAATGGCTTCCTCCTCATCCTCACTCATAAAGAAGATCACTCCAAAACTAATTTTCTTCAAGTCTCAAGGTGCATAGAAGAAATCATGCTTTCAGGATGCATATTCAGAGATTAGAGATATTGAGTTAGGACACATAGACTAGAATGCATTCCTAGTACTTTGTAACAAGCCTAAGGAGAGGTCACTGATGGTATCAACACTTATAAGATTAGGCTTGGTTAATGTGGCTACACATCCCACATCAGTGCAATCTTCAAAGCTTTTCATGACCCTAGTAGAGAATTATGTCAAAAGAAAGAGTTGTGAAGAGTATAACTAGGGAGATAGTGTTGGATTTAAGACCGAGGAACATTAAGAAATTTTTCCATCTCCCATGAGTTGTTCAATATGTAAAAATCACCTATCATCAAGCAGAAAGATGATATAGGGATAATGAAAAGGAAGCTCCAAAGATCATACAATTGTCATTCTTGATTGATACAACATCAGTCGGATGAAGGGAAAGTAAGGTAGATATGACTAGAGGATACATGAATGATGACATCAAATATTCCATTGTGCTTCTGAGTAGGGTTATGGGTCTATCGACAGTTGTGCACCTGAACATTTAGATGGTTTTGGGTCTGATTATTTGGTAATTAAGGTTTGGTAGGGGTTGAATTTCAACTTTTTAGACTAATGTGTTTTTTTTTGTGCAGATAAAATGGCTTCCTCCTTGTCCTCACTTGCAAAGAAGATCACTCCAAAACCAATTGTTTTAAAGTTTCAAGGTGCACTAAATAAATTATGCTTTTAGGAAGCATATTTAGAGATTAGAGATACTAAGTTTGGACACATAGACTAGAATGTGTTCCTAATACCTTGCAACAATCCTAAGGAGAGGTCCTTGATAGTCTCAACACTTATCAAATTGGGCTTGGTTAATATAGCCTCACATCTCACATTAGTGAAATATTGAAAGCTTGTCATGGCCTTGGTAGAGAATTATGTCAAAACAAAGGGTTGTGAAGAGTATAACAAGGGAGATATTGTTGGATTTAAGACCAAGGAACATTGAGAAAGTTTTCCATCTCCCAAGAGCTGATCAATATGTGAAAATCACCTATCATCAAATAGAAAGATGATATAGTGATAATGAAAAGGAAGCTATAAAGATCATACAATTGTCATTCTTGATTGATAGAACACCGGTGGGATGAAGGGCAGGCAAGGTAGATATGAGTAGAGGATACATGAAGGATGACATTAGATATGCCATTGTGCTTCTAAGAAGGGTTATGGTTCTATCGACAGCTAGGCACCTAAAAATTTGGATGGTACATTTCATCGAGACCATTAGAATAGCTAAACTACCAATTGATTGGGCTATGATGCTAAAAAAACTTAGATGAGAAATTAGTAGGAATAAAGGCAAACCCTAAGTTTTATATGACATCATACTTGATGTATTCATTGGCAACAAGGACTGTTGACTATCTAGGACTATTCAAGATGGGAAACATGCAAGATGTTAATGCCTTGCCTTATATGGTATACCCCCAACTAGTAAAGAAGAAGCTCTTAGATAAGAGAAAATAATATAGAATAGTGAATGATGCTTTCATTTTTACAATCATCTAGTTTATTGAGGGTGATTATGCGAATAGGATGTCAATAGACGTAGCAGCAAGGATTGTAGAGATGGGTGCCTATTACATCTAGTTCAAGACATTCACATACCTAAGGGTAGAAGGTACAAATGTGAATCCAAAGAAACTCCTGAGATATCCATTAGATAGGCTCATTTTACTAGAGATTGCAAGACAACTCACATCTAGATATGATAGAGTGAAGAAATAGCATAAGAAGACTTGGGTATGGCCCATCACTATAGGTCCATTTGAAGCTCAATGAAAATAGGATATCATGACCTTTGATTGAGAGTGGGATCAATATCCATTGGAGAACTACAACTCCCCTCATCCATTTTTGACAATATTAGTAGAGTTCAACTTTTGGCAGGAAAATGATTTTTTCATGAAGATGTAGTAGAAGATCATTGGATGAACGTGATAGATGACTATGATATCCAAATAAGGGATTATTGTAGAATGACTCTATATCTAGTAGGAAGCACCTTCAAGATAAAGATCCCACTAAAGGATGTCCAACAAGACACCCAAGAGGTCACTAATCAAAAGTGATCAAAAGGACAATGAATATGCGACGGAGATAAGTTCTTATTGAACTCGGGTATGACCTCTTCCAGTTTAGCAAAGCCAAATTCTTCATGCATTTTACATAGCCTATAAAGTTGATGGTTTTAACTATTTGAAAATATAGATTGATTCTACAATTTCTTATGATCATACTGGTGAAAATGGCAAGCATTTTTGCTTTGAAGTCGAAAAGATATGGCACTGGGGGAAAATAATATTAAGACTCCACATCTACGATTCCCACTTTGCCGCTATTCATCAAGACACTGTGGGAATATGTTCAACTATCAAGGAAAGGTGATATACCATTCAAAATTTGTCGAGTAAAATTTGCATATGTCAAGATTAATTACTTTCAAACTGCATGGATAAAGAATTTGTTGGTTATGCTTGATGGACGAAGGCTTGATATACCAACTATGAATTCAAAAAGTGTTGAGAATATGTGATAATCTATAGAGGGAAAGCTTCTTTCTATTGAAAAATAAAAGAAAAATTCTCAATTATGAGGTTTGACTGGACTTTGTCAGTAAGGTCGAATGACGTGTTTATTAGATTCTAGATTGGCATAAAGAAACAAATGTAGGATGTTTTTGCATAGAGATTCCATATCATAAAGGAGATATATATTGGCTCCCAAGCTAATATGGCATGCTACCAGGAGATCAAGTCACCATGATCATACTTATATTGGCTTTACATAGAAAGGAAGCAGAGTATGAATTTGATGAATTTAAATTTCAGTCACAGGCATAGCTTTATTCATAATGTGATAGATGAGGAAATATGATATTTAAGGAAACTTGCAATTTTATGTCAAGCCACTTTCTCTAATAAGTTAAATCATATTGGTTTGATGAGGATCTGTTCGAGTTCTCAAATTTGAAAATTCTTTTTCTTTGTATTCAAAGAAGAGGAAAGGTCATTGGCTTTTACGAGCTTGGTATTGTAAAGATCTATAAATTTTGTAAAGAATTCAGTATAGGGGGTTCGGCCTTTTCTAGATATAGTCAACGAGCTAGAGTAGGAGGGGAAAAAAATTGTTGATGTATCAGACTTAATATTGCAGAGCCAATAAAGAGGATTTTATGTCAATGGTTTTCTCTTCCATTTAATTAGTCATTGCTTCTATGTGTCTTTCTTGTTCTGAATTACAAAAGGAGAGAAAAGATGTTTTATTCTTTTGTCATGAGGATATGAATTAACCATAGTAAGAAGTGCTTTGGCTTATTTAGAGAAAGATTCATTAGAATTTTTTAATCATCTCATTTATTTTTCTGTTAGCATTTGTTGTAGGTTAATTAAATGTTGAGTATATGGATTCATAAGAATTGTGAGTTCTATTTCTTGGTTTATAGATTAGAAAGTTTTTCTTGCCTGGATTAAGTCCTTTTTAGGCTTGATTTGGTTTGCCTCTTCTACTCTCGAGTTAAGAGCATACCCCATGTTAGTTTAGGAGAGAAACATAATTCCTTAAACATTATTCACATAGGGAACTGTACCTTAATTTAGAGGGAAACTAGTTATTCTCAGAAATAGTTTCCCAACTGTTGTGTAAAGTTGTTCTTCATTACAAATTGGGAAAATTAAAAGGAGAATCAGAAGAAGAAGAATCTGTTTACCAACAAGTCATAAGGTCTAAAAGGAAGAAGATATAAAGAAAGGTTATGCCTATTCCTCTAGTCCCAAAAACTATCCCTAAGGCAAATGGACACACTTGGCAAGGGTTGCCCAGGAAGAGAGAAGGAGAAGCTCCATCATCTATTCCCAGGTAACCTATTAAGGTTACAACTTCAGAGGATGAGCAGTAACAGTGGATGGATCAATAAGAGGGGCAGGGAAGAAATATTTTCAACATATATAATTTTGACTTTATGCCAGTACGGACTAAAATGGTGGGTTATAAAATATGAGATACACCCATGAACTAACCATTGGGAGAGGATTGGAATCAAATGCCACCTCTATGACAAGGATCTCTAGGTACCTCACCACCATGATTTCAAGACTTTTCATTTTTGGACAAAGGATCAGCCATTCCCCTCCCTCCTGTCACTGAAGAAGAGAGAGAAATGCATGAATAAGAGCTTGAACAGAGACTATTTGATGAAGTATCTAAGGAAAGACAGATACCTGAAGAACCTCAGCAAACTTCTTAGGATACAAAGATGAGGACTTTAGATACAACAGATATACAAACACCAAATGTAGATCTCTCTCTTAAGGAGAAGACTCTGGAAAGGAGGGATAAGGGAAAAGGTTCTACTGGGAAAACCTCCTCTTCAACCAAATACTCATCTTCTATGGGCACTTCACCAACCTAGTTGAAGAGGGAATTTATGGTTCGACAAAAGTAATAGTTAAACTTGAATGAAGAGGAGAGTATGGATACACTAATAGAAGCCTTCAAGAGGCCTAAGCCATCTACAGGTGATATGTAACAATTGACTTTTATAATGAAGAATAGGGATTAGGACCTACTTTCTCACATAACCATTCCTCCTCCACATGCTAAGATGAAAGATTTGACTTATAAGGACTATCCGATTACAAAAGTCCTATTAGGAAAGCCCATAGTAGACATAGCTAAAGTAATTATCACTACAAGTGTCAAGGAGGTGTTTAGGCATTTTGATGATAATGAGAATGAATTGATAAAGCTATGCAAAGAAAACAAGCTACTAAGAGGATACCTACATGGAATTATAGGTCTATTGAATCAAGACCACCCAGGGGTTACTCTCACCTTGACACGAGGAAGGAGAGATAAAGGGAGTGTCCAAGTTGATTCATTTTTGGGAGCATGTTAGCAATGGCATGATAATTTTGAGTAGAAGGGTGTAGAGATAATATAGGCTAATTTGAACCTATTGCATGGTGTTCATTCTAATGTGAAGAAACTGGTATCTATAGTAGACTAGGATTTTGGTCTTATGGATGAAATACATACTTGGGGAAAATACATTCAAGCACTCCAAACAATAAAAGGTCAAAGGTATTGTACACTCACAAAAATGTACATAATAGATGAGATTGATAAACTTGAGGATTGGATTAAAAAAGATAACTATTAGAAATAAGGTCATGGAAGAAATTCATGAAGATATTCAAAAGTTAAAAGGTCATTCTCAAGAGAAAATTTTGGATGCAAATAGGTATCATGATGCTATTTTCCTTGAGATTTTTGAAGACAAGTCAAAGACAAAGCTCAAGTCAGTACAAGCAATGGTTGAACAATTCCAAAGAACTTTTGAGGATGCTTTGTCTGATGAAGATATTAGGCAAGCATTCAAGATTGAAGAAATATGTCCTCTTTATCCTCTAACTTCTCTACTCTATTCTCTCTAACTGATTATACAAATCATATCTCTATCATAACCTTCATAATCACCATGAATTCTCTACCTCTGCACATGCAAGCTTCTCCCTTCATTCTTTTTAGGTTTTTCCCTCCTTAAAAAGACTTAGGTGAACTAGGGTTAGGTAGGAATCAAGGACTATAATTCATCCCTTTTTATGATTGGTTGCATGTACTACATATGGATTCATAATATACTTTTGTATATATTTTCTAGAATTGTAAAATAATCCTTAAGTCGGCCCAAAAATGGTTTACATAGGAGTTTGTACCATTACAAATAGCTATGTCTAAATTTTTTACTCAACACTTAAAACCTCTAATGCTCAGCATCCATTATAACCTTAATGTTGTAACTCAACCTTTGAATGACTCAGTATCCACAATTTACTTGGCATTTGAATCACTCGTCATGTATTAGCTTGCTTGTCATTAGAGTGGCTCAACACTAATTGTCTACTCGGCACATACTATATATTTTTCTTGACATACATATTACTGACATCTTATGCTCTACATACACTACTTACTCAGCATGCACCAAGTTCTGTTAAGTAATGACTTAAGGGTATTATAACTCATATGTCAAAACAAAAATGAGATCAACATAGAACTCTAGCAAACAAGAAATCATTGAAACCAAAGGTAGAAAACCTTAACATATAAATAATAAATAATTATAATTTTTTGTAGTTGAATAAGTATTACATTTTGTAAAATAACATGGATAGAAGGCAGCTAGAGAATGCTATTGTAAGCAATATGATCTTAAGGTATAAAAGATTTGATAATATTGATAAGAAGATACTAGAGGACCTATATAGTAGGTTACTAAATAGAAAGAAGAGAGTAATAGAAGAGGATAATAAGCCAAGAGAAATAATGATCAATAAATAATGTGAAGTAAACTCAAAGGAGGACCTAGATAGAATTTTGAAGGGTATTGAGCCCTCATTGAGGAACAAAAGAAGAGTAATTCTCCTAGTGGGAGGCAACTATGAGAATGTCAAAAAGGAGATAGAGGAGGCTATTGTAAAATGTATGATCTCAGTAGCATAGGTGAGTGTGCAATCCAAAGCTAAGAGCCTAGTGTATGTACAATCTAGTACACCTTCCAGTGATGAGGTAGAAGTAGAGGAGACACACCAAGCACTCTCATCATTGTACATTGTTATAGGTACTGAATCCATGCAACTGGATAGTATGCACATAATTGTCAATGCAAAGGAGAATTCATTTACAACATTTGGCCAATCCATTATTGGCAATATAGAAGTGTACACTAGCTCTGATGATGATGAAGAAGAGAAAAAGAAGAAACAAGATGAGGAAAAAAAGAAAAAAGAGTCAAAGAGGTTAGAAGAAGTAAAGAGAAAGGTAGAGAAGAAGCAATAGGAAGAGAAGAAGAAAGAAATAGAGAGGTTAGTAGAGGTAAAGAGGATAGAAGAGGAGAAGAAAAAGAAAGTAGAAGAGGAGAGGAAAAAACAAGGAGAAGAGGAGAATAAAAAGCAAGAGGAAGATGAATAGGAAAGAAAGAAGATAGAGGAAATGAAAAGGAATAAATTAGAGGAAGATTCTAAACTTAAGGAAAGATGGAAGATTGTAATGCAAGAATCAGCATTTTTTGCCAATCTGAAACATGTGGAATCAAAAATTGGGAAGGTAGTCTTCTAGCATGAGTTTGACATACCTTATGTAGCCCCAAAAATTGTATATGTTCCAACACCAGTAGCTATCACATCATTTGTAGTTAAAGTATTGACAGCATTATCAAATGATGATGATGATGATTAGAAGGACTAATGAGCTCACTAAGAAAGTTATTTGAGAAGAACAAATCAGTAAAGTATTTGGAGAAGACACTAGCTAAAGTCTTAAAATGAATACAAAAGATAGTTACCACAATTGTAGCCAATCCAAACTTATAGTCAAATGAAAAGGAGTTGGTGAAGACCTTTGATGAGGAATTCACAACTTTGGCATAGGTATGTTTAGCACAAGCATAGGTGAAGTATGATGCATCACTATTTAATATAGTATGCACAAATGTCAAAAATGATCTAAAAACTTTAGATGTGTGCATTAAAGAATCAAGGAAGAGCACAGATGAAGGTAAGAAGTTGTATGGTAGTGTGTAATTTCATATAGTTACCTATTAGATTTTGATAATAAGATCAAATGCCAAATGAGTGAGCTTCATATACTCACTACAAGATTGCAACAACCAAAGGCCATAATTGAAGATTTTGAAATTGAGATAGAGAAGATCAAAAATGCTATCAGAAGCATTGAGTTTGATAAGGAAAAGTTATTAAGGGGATTATTTTTCCTTAGAGAATACTTATCACCCAAATTTTTCATTTTGTAGAGGCAATTGGAGGAGTATCTTGCAGCTAAGATATCCTATGATAAGTTTTCCTATACTAATTTGAGCGCAGTTGAAATGATATCTTATGCACTTTGTGCACTCATCAGTATATCTAATACAGACAAAGAGAATTGGAAGAAGGACTTTGAGAAGATAAAACATGATTTTTTAGATTACATATTCAAAACAACCAGCTGATCAACAGAAGGTGACACAGTTTTGTGGATATAGTTTTTGACACCTTTTCCATTGATTTCAAAGGGGGAGTAATTATGTAAAGGAAAATTGTATGTTTGTAAGTACTAAGTAGGAAAAGTAATATATGTAAGGAATTTTATATGTATATGTATATGTAAATGAGAGTATACCTATGTATTATTGTAAACGATGATAAGGAATGTAATGATCCATCAAAACATGAATAATTTTTTTATGTTTTGAAGGCAATTTTGTGTAGTTACTTTTATTTATTTTTTGTTATGTATGACATCATTTTGGGACTTAACCAATTTTCTCAAATGTTGCCATCAATGCCAAAAGGGGAGATTGTTGGCAATATGTTCAGATATATGTCTTGAAAGTTGTCATTTATGGCAACATGTATTCAGCATTTCATTTATGCATTTAGAGTTAGAAAATCATCTAATTGTTAAAAATAGTTTGAAGCAATATAGAGACAAATGTTATGTGTACAGAAGACTCATGGTGAATTAGCTTATGTGCAATTAAGGAAATCTCTATGATAGTGTCATGATGATGTGTGCTAGTGTGCAAGTGTGTACAAATAGTACAATGTGAGTTATAGTTGAAATACTAGTATAGGTATTTAACAGAGCAGAACATAGCATATTAGTAATTTGAGTTGTGAGGCTTAAGGAATTATTTTGGTGACAAAATAATTACTAAGTCATGATGAAGCAACTTTGTGGATATTAATCTATAAGTTATTTTATATTATGCCAAGCATGTGAAGACATGAAGGCTGACTAAGCAATGATTTATGAATGTGTGAGGTATAAGTAAAGATCTTATCTTGCGCAGTAAATGTGGTAGTTGTATGTGATGTAAAATATTATACAAGTAGCTTGAAATATATGAAATCTTTATGTGATGCAAGATCTAATGTATGATTAAAGAAAGTGTGAATTATAGTATTGTATGTATATCTACTCTTGTGAAGAACTTAATTGTATATCTTAATTAATTTATTTATTTTTATGCCATTAAATCCCTTTATCTTAATTAAAAATATTTAATTAAGGAATCCCTCCCAAAAATGTTTAAATCTTATTTAAACATTATTTCCTTATTTATTAATTATTTAATTAATAAATTGACCAAAAAACCCAAAATAAATAAATAAATTATTTTTTGCCCAAAACTTGGCCAATTTTCTTAAGACCACTAACCTCTTCCAAAATCTTCTAATCCTTCTTTAATTTTGATTAAAGGCTAATCCCATCATTTGCTACCCCTAATCCCAACTCAAAATATTTAATTAAGATTAAATATTAATCCTCATGTTTATTAAAAAAGTTTTAATAAATATCTCCTCAACCCAAACCCTTGAAATAAATAAAACTTTATTTATTTCCTAAAAATCTAATTTATCCTCATTCTAAGAAGTTCTAGACTCTTCTAGAAAGTCTTCATCCTCATCCTAAGAAATTCTAGACTCTTCTAGAAAGTCTTCATCCTCATCCAAAGCCTAGACTCTTCTAGAAGATGTCTTTAACCCTAATCCTAATCCCCTCCTAACCTTGTCACATTCCCTAAACATGGGTTAAAACTTACTAACCGAAGCCAAAGTTAACAAATATCTCCTCCTTCACCCACCCTCATTAAATTCCATCCACTTGCCTATCCCTAAGATAATCCTAAACCATCCTAATCCATCCTCTAATCATTTACACAAGCCTAAGCAAGCTTAAAACCCTCCTAATCAAGTCCAAGTCGAAATTGCTCTCATCTCCCTCAAAATATCTCAACCATAAAACTTTATGAAGCCCACTAGGCCATAAATGACTCTTCCAAGCCCTTTTATTGCTCTTACAAGCCATTATGAGGGTCTTTATGAATATTTTATCCCTTGAGCCTCTTTTGTTGACTCATCCTTCCCCTTTCCTCCATCCTCTCACCATGTGACATGTGTCACTCCTTGATTGGCTGTAAGGAAGCACAATCCATGTGCTCTCTTCTCATGCAATCTGAGCCCTCCATGAGCTTTTTCCCATCCTTGCATCTTAGCCCTCAATCCCTCAAGCCTCTTGCCTATAAATTGGATCCTTCCCCTTTGCAAAATAACACAATCCATGAAGTAAATTTATAATGCTATTTTGAGACCCAAATCCATACTAAAGCCATCTATCCACACCAAAAATTCACAATCATCCATTGAAGCCTTTGGAAGCATATTGAGCATACATCCTATCCATTTAGATAAAGCTACTCAACAAGAGAGCTTCTTATTGAGAGAGTCCATTAATGGCTCATATTCTCAATTGAGAGTTCATCTTAGTCTATCTTGAAGTTTATGAATTTTGTTTAGTTTGTAGAAGCTTTATTTAAATTTAGTTTCTATTAGCATACTAACATTGCTCATATCCATTTCAAAAGGTTCAAAATCAACACTAAGTGCACACTAAAATCTAAATCAAACTCAAAGCATCAATCAAGGATAAAATGAACCTCAGTTGCAAATATTTTAAAGTTCTTTTAAAAATCTCATGAAAACTAAGAGTCCTAAATGGTTGCCAAAAATTGTCCTAAAAGCTTTGTTATTTGTTCCAAACAAATGTCTTGTTGCAAAATCTTGAATGTTTCTTAGGTTTTTCATGCATCAAAACAATCTAAGAATATCATTTTTGGGCTTAAAATATGCAAACTAGAACACAAAATCTTGAATGAAGACCAAAGTCCAAAGAGTCATTTTCGCTTTTGAGTCCAAAACAATCTTGAATGATCTAAGGTCAAAATAAAGCACTTCAAATTTCTTAAAACAACACACAAAATCTCAATCTTGAATGCTCAAAGGAAAAAACTTGAATGTTTAATCACTTGTCTTTGAATGCATGTTACTAAAATCACTCTTGAGTGCCATGGATTAAAATCAAGTTTGTTTTTTTTATGAATGCATGATTAAAACAACAAATCCAATCTTGAATGCCATAGATCAAATAATCATCTTTTGGGGCATAAAAAGAATCCACATTTTTGAAATCTTCTAAGTTATAAAAACTAATAAAGACTCTTTGAGTAAGTTTGTAGTTGGACTCACCCTCTTTAATTACCCATCAATTTAACCATTGGTTGCAATCTCAGCACCATCTATGGGGATGGGTCCACCTAAGAGGGTGTTAAGTGCTCCACACAAATCAAACTCCACTCACTTGGGTTTTTAGTGGTTTTTCTAAGTTAGAAAATTCCTTGAATGTGCATTAGTCTCGCTAACACTTCATTTGGGCATAAAAATTGAACAACTCTTGACATGGAGGGCCTCCGGGCGCGCACTTGACAAATTGAGTTTCACATATCTTTGTTTTGGGCTTAAAACAAACTCACACTCAATCTTGAATGCCTAACAATCAATGAACATCGCATGGTTTTGACGCATTTTCAATGATGCTCGCATTTCTTATGTTGACGATCTCTCGACTTTCATTATGCTGACGATGCTATCAAATTGGAATGAACATTGTATGCCATAATCACAAGTGTCTTCAATCATAGCTTACAAAATCTAAATCATCAATTGGAATAAACACGTGTCTTTTAAAGCCCAAGATCATGTATGTGGTCTTGTTTTACACTTTTTAGGAGGCCTGCTTGGGGATTTCATCACCCCTTGGGACGACCTCAACTCCAGCATTTTGGCGGAGTATAAAAATTGGGAGGTGAATCCAAAGACACCTCTCTTGGAATCAAGATTTTGTCACTCGGGCTAAGCCTCAAGGAACTTTATACCCTTGACAAATGAAAGAGGAGAAGTGGGTTACCGCTCCTCTCAGCTATGTGATATATTTTTGGTTTCATCTACGGATTTGGGCCTCACGTACCTTGCGTATATCGAGGACTCCCTAGCTAAACCAAATTTCATCCTTGTAGAAAACTTCCTAGGATGTTGGTGTGTTTGACGTGCTTGCTGAAAAATTTTGTCTGCTTGTTTGTTCATAGCTTTTGAATGAATGTTTGCCAATTTTGGTCGAAATCCCAAAAAAGTAGAAATCTCCCAGCTCAAGGCATACTTAGCGTATTTACTTCCTTATTAGAAAATTATCCAAGCTCCCCCACTGCAACCGAATCTATCTAGTTCTTTTCCTTAGAACAATCCCAAATCCAAAGTCCATCCAAATCATCCCCCCAGCCAGCTAGCAACCCAATCCAAAATCACCCAAGCCTTTAAAGAGTTGTTGTTACTCTACCAGAGTTTGCTATCCAATCAATCCTACCAATCAACCAATCTCACCAAGGTTATCCCTCTAATAGAGCATTGTCTAGGGTAATCCAACTTTGTCACTTGTATCCCTCATCACCTTGAGCTAAAGGTTGGGATCCACAAGTGGTCAATCTTGTGTCATGCCCATAGGATCATTAGTCTATCCTCAAGTTGACATAGCCACCACCAAATCCAGCGCATAGGAAAGCAAAACTCTCACTTTTTGACAACATACCCTTGACGTCTTCCACCCACAAGAAAGCCAAAAATCTCCAGCCAATCCTCCTTAGGTCTGCCATGCAACTTTGACTCTCCTAAGGAAATCTTTCATTAGCCAATCCAAAATCTGTGCTTAACCCAAATCCAACCATGAGCTTCCGTGTTCATCCATACGCAAGACCCCATCCCCATCAAACTCATCATCAAAGCATGAAGTACCAATCCTATCATGATGTGTTTGGTTGCATTGTCCTTGCTCCCACCACCTCCTATTCCAATGATGATGAAAATCTTGTTGACTATGACGGGTATATTGAAAGCCTTAGAAACATTCCCCCAAGCATCCCCCAAAATCCAAGAGTTATTCCAAACTATCTAGTCATGCCATCTGATATTCCAGCTTCCCCTCCATCACCCCATCAACCAAGCTTCCAATCTTCCACCCCCATCACACTAGCTATTCTTGTCAATCCACCTCCACCTTCGACACACGAGTCTCCAAGGAATCTCCTAGAGGAAATACAAGAAAAGTTGCCTCCAACAGTCGATAAGCCATGTCATCTAATCCAACCATGTGAAGTAGTCAGTGATGAAGCTTCCCCATCTATAATATCACCTCCATCTCCCATAGCTATCATCCCCATACCATCCATCAAATTGCTTAAAATCTTTCCACTTCCCGCAAGCATCAAAATCCCACCACCTATCAAATCCCTCCAAATCCTATCCACATCGCCTCCAAGCATTTCCCAAATCTCTCATAATGACCCTTATGCATCCATCTTCTACTCACCCATCTCCACTACTGAATCTCCCATCTATCCATCCACTGCCTTTAAAGAATCCATCCCTTCACCTCTTATCGCACCATCCACTCCAATCCAATCCTATCAAGATCCTGCCCAAAAGCATGTTGACATCCCCCAAAGCACAAAAGAAGATACCATCATGTCATGTCTTCCATCCATAGTGCATTCACCATCTCCTCCATCTCCAAAACCTCAAGCCATATCTCCTCCACTACAATATATCTTGTCATCCCACCAGCTACATCAAGATCCTATCCTTCCATCTCCCCCGCTCCATGCTTCCATCTTACCACCTATCCAAGCTATTCCACCATCTATAATCTACCCTCTTGGTTCACTTACATTCATCCATGGTGGCCCTCTCACAGTAGAAGAATTAAGAATAGTATCTCCCCATTGCAATACACCTAATAAATCACTTCTACCATTTTCTGCAAGCAAAAAGTTTCCTTAGCTTTTTCAAATGTTCAATCGATGGCATTATCAAGGTCAAGGTTTAGGACCACAAGAGCAAGGAATCAGAGAGCCTATTATTGCACAAAAAAATCTAGGATTTCATGGTCTTGGATCTGTATCCAAAGGCTCACCATCTAAAGGTGTTGGTATACCACACCCCCAAACCAAGCCTATCTCCAAGCCCACCATGCCAGCCTCCCATCACTCCTTCAAGAAATCTTATGTCATCCCCCCTCCACCATCTTTGCAACCCAAAACAACCTACCATATCCCCCCTTCATCCGCTAAATCCATTTTGGGTCCCTATGTCCCAAAATCTACCATCCTCCATCCTCCTATTAGCCATCATAAAAATCCTATTCCATCCATTCCTATGCAAGATCAATAGAGGCACATATCAGGGCACATCATCCATCATCATCCCCCTACATGCTCTTTCATATCTCTCCATCTCACAAAGCTTCTCCTAACCATCTTCCCAAAGCTTACCACAACAATGTAAATGCCAACTTCAAAATGCATAAAGCTAAAAATCCACATCCTAGGCAATCATATGTCTATTCTAAAAGACATACTCCAAAAAGGCAAAATCCAATCAAAGAATGCAAAACAATGCAAAAGCCTATGAAAAGAAAATCCAAAACCATGTGGATCCCCAAGAAAAAAGTTGAAACCCAATGCATAATGGCATCCACCATTGCTAATCCCCCATCTAGTGACTCATGTCCCCCATCTCCTAACTCCATCTTGGGTGCCTATATCCCCAAGCATGCTTCCACAAATCCTCCATCACGCCCGCATCTACCATCTATCCCCCATATGCTCTTTTCACACTCATCCCAACATGTGCCAATGTTGCTCTTGCAAGCATCCCCATATCATGCTCCTTTCCAACCTTTTCATCCCTCCATCTCCTACCATCAATCCCATCTAATCCAATCTATTGCATAAATCACACATCCGGTGTACCAACAACTAGCAACAAAATTGAACATTCCAACAGCCAGTGAAAAATCCCAAAAAAGCCAAAATAGCTGAAGAAAGCCAAAATCATTCCAGCTAAGTCCAAAGTCAAAAAAAAAAAAGCGTCCACTGGTGAAAACTTGGCAATTCAAGCACCTTGGACAAGTACCATGATGAAAACTTGGCAAACAAGCATCATGCATAATCTAGCCATCCCCAGCTTAGCCTATCATCCTCATGCTTTTGGTCACATCTTTCCATCTAGCTCCATCTTCCAATTTATCCACCTCTCTTTCATCCTCCAGCTTTTATCTATCACTATCAACTTATCTTCTGCAACCTCACCCCATCATCCTAGTTATCATCCATCTCCCTAGCGCCTTCAGCTTTTCCATCCTAGCTACAATCCTATCACATCCATCGTAAGACCTCCTTCTGCATGTCATCTTCTAACTAGGGGCACTGTATTCCTTGGAGATCTTGTCTTGTCCATCCTCCCTTGTCATTGGTACCTCACTCTAGGCTATCCTCATGCAAATCCAATGTCATCCTCTCATTAGCCATTCACTCTAGCACTATCTATCAGCTCAGCTACCACCAACCTTAGCATTGTCCCCATCCTTGGTCGCACATCTATCATCATCATTGGATGCATCCTTCCAAATCCATATCTTACGCTATCACCTCATCCTTAGTTTCTGCATCTTACACAAAATCGAGCTATCCTGCTATCCTCTCATCCTGAGCTTTTATCCATCTGTATCATACATATCATTGGTCTGTTAGCTTGTACCATATCTTGATTAGCCTGCTTGTAAATATCTTGGTTTGTCAGCTTGTACATCCTCTTTAGCTTAGTACCATTGTATCTATCCAGTGTTCGTGTCAGTTTGTCCTTGATCAGCATCTTGCACCCACCACACAGCTTGGTTAGCTATTCCAATGCATCCTTTAGCTAGATCTCCTGTCACCAAAGTGTTATCCTTCTTAGTTCAGCTTGCTAGATGCACCACTCATCCTGATCCACCAACTTAGGTGCTCTCCGATAGGTCCTTGCAGGATATAGCTTTCCTCATGTTTGATCTTGGTCAGTTAGTACCTCGTCCGACCCATCTCGTTGGCAAATGGCTCTCTTTTGGATTTTCACTTTCTTTTGATTTGGAATCTCCCCTTTTGGGTCTTGAAGTATCTTTTCCAAGTAATCTCCTTGTTTCCTCCTCAAGGTTGCCACGATCTTCCATATCATGGTATGCTGCGAATGGGGCAATTAGAGCGTAAGGTCTTGATCAAGTCTTTCGTTTGTTTTTCTTTTCTGCTTGTGGGTTACCCAGTGTCGGTTCCGCACTGCTTCCTTTGGGATTTATGTGTGATGCTCGGGCAACCCTTACGTGTTTGTTTCGATTCAGATTGTCAGTCCTGTCAATAGTTGGTGAAAAGGCCTTGATGTTCTTGGTAACCTTGGAAATTAATCAATAGTCCTATAGAAAATCTAGTGCTCAGGTACATGGTGGTACTTCTCTTTGAATTATCCCCCCGCTCAAAAAGCTTCAATGGTTTTCCTTCATCTCCATTATCCCCCATCCATATCCAGCATCCATCTCTCCTACCCCAGCTTATGCATCAGTATCTCTTTGAATCACTCCTCACCTTTAGCTTTAGGGATCCACAATCCTAGTCTTAGGGATCCACCAATCCAAATCAATCCACCAACCCTCATCTTTCGAGATCCACAATCCTAGTCCTAGGGATCTCCGAAACCCATCTTCCACCAATCTGACTCTTTGAAATCCTGTTGCATCATCTTTTTAATCCCCTCATCTATCTCCCCATCCTGGATTCCTTTTATAGTGCTCTGCTCCTTTATCCTCTACAATCCCTGAAGTCTTAAGCTTGCTTCCTCTTGTGCATCTGATTCTCCTTTATCATTCTCCCATAGTGAGAGTTTGAGCTAATTCAGCCCCTTCTCTTTACCAAACCTATGTCTTAGCTCATCTCAATTTCTTGTACTTTTCAAGAAGTCATCGAGCCTCGCTTTCTCTCCTCGCCGCCTTCTTGAGGGGGCATCTTGCAGTCCATTCTCTCCTTTTCTGCTCTAGCCTTGGGCATCTTATTTTCTTATCTTTGATGCCATGCCACTTGTGGCATCACATCAAAGAGGGGCAAAATGTAGACACCTAAAAACCTTTAGAAAATAAAGTATTTTTATTTTTTGAAAAATTCCTGATGACATCATCATTTATTAATTAATTAATTATTTAATTTATTTGCCATTAAATCCCTTTATCTTAATTAAAAATATCTAATTAAGGAATCCCTCCCAAAAATGTTTAAATCTTATTTAAACATTATTTCCTTATTTATTAATTATTTAATTAATAAATTGACCAAAAAACCCAAAATAAATAAATAAATTATTTTTTGCCCAAAATTTGGCCAATTTTCTTAAGACCACTAACCTCTTCCAAAATATTCTAATCCTTCTTTAATTTTGATTAAAGGCTAATCCCATCATTTGCTACCCCTAATCCCAACTCAAAATATTTAATTAAGATTAAATATTAATCCTTATGTTTATTAAAAAAGTTTTAATAAATATCTCCTCAACCCAAACCCTTGAAATAAATAAAACTTTATTTATTTCCTAAAAATCTAATTTATCCTCATTCTAAGAAGTTCTAGACTCTTCTAGAAAGTCTTCATCCTCATCCTAAGAAATTCTAGACTCTTCTAGAAAGTCTTCATCCTCATCCAAAGCCTAGACTCTTCTAGAAGATGTCTTTAACCCTAATCCTAATCCCCTCCTAACCTTGTCACATTCCCTAAACATGGGTTAAAACTTACTAACCGAAGCCAAAGTTAACAAATATCTCCTCCTTCACCCACCCTCATTAAATGCCATCCACTTGCCTATCCCTAAGCTAATCCTAAACCATCCTAATCCATCCTCTAATCATTTGCACAAGCCTAAGCAAGCTTAAAACCCTCCTAATCAAGTCCAAGTCGAAATTGCTCTCATCTCCCTCAAAATATCTCAACCATAAAACTTTATGAAGCCCACTAGGCCATAAATGACTCTTCCAAGCCCTTTTATTGCTCTTACAAGTCATTATGAGGGTCTTTATGAAGATTTTATCCCTTGAGCCTCCTTTGTTGACTCATCCTTCCCCTTTCCTCCATCCTCTCACCATGTTACATGTGTCACTCCTTGATTGGTTGTAAGGAAGCACAATCCATGTGCTCTCTTCTCATGCAATCTAAGCCCTCCATGAGCTTTTTCCCATCCTTTCATCTTAGCCCTCAATCCCTCAAGCCTCTTTCTTATAAATTGGATCCTTCCCCTTTGCAAAATAACACAATCCATGAAGTAAAGTTATAATGCTATTTTGAGACCCAAATCCATACTAAAACCATCTATCCACACCAAAAATCCACAATCATCCATTGAAGCCTTTGGAAGCATATTGAGCATACATCCTATCCATTTAGATAAAGCTACTCAACAAGAGAGCTTCTTATTGAGAGAGTCCATTAATGGCTCATATTCTCAATTGAGAGTTCATCTTAGTCTATCTTGAAGTTTATGAATTTTGTTTAGTTTGTAGAAGCTTTATTTAAATTTGGTTTCTATTAGCATACTAACATTGCTCATATACAAGGGCAGTGGGCTCTTCTTGCATACATTGTATTTGATCTACCAACTCCTAGTAGGGTTGAAGAAACTCCTAACAAAGTTGAGGCTTATAACAAGGCCTAGTCCTCTAACAAGAACTCAACACACTATATGTACTTCATAGACTCCTAACAGGGTCAATATCCTTAACTGAATCCTCTTGTTTAGTGAATCATCTTATGGGTATCATCCCCACCAGGGTTTTCTTTTGGCCAGGGTTTCCCTAGTTAACAAATAATGGTGTTATGAGTTCTCTTTGTGCATGGTTATATTTACTATTCAGCATTGTTGGTTTACTTTCATATACATGTTATAAAGTAATTAACAATATTTAGTCATAGGCAAAAGTTTTAAAATATTGATTTGCACACCCCCCCCCCCCCCCCCCTCTCTCAGTATTATCTGTTTCTAACACATGGATTCAAAAATAAGTTTGGAGAAGTATCTAGAATGAGAGAAGGAGAATTAAATAGTGGACAAACTCATTGTATGTGTTGAATTTTATCAAAAACCTAAAATCTATGGTGATGTTTAAACTAAAAAAGATCATAACTAACTATTTAAGGAGGCATAAGGGTGACCTAATCAAGGTTGTCAAGTAGATGTTATGTTGATGTTATTCACTAGTGAACTTAAGAAGGAGGCTAAGAAGAGTTATGAAGAGTTGAATTCTAATCATTTGAAGGAGTGCCAAACAAATTAGAGATAGAGATGATAATGGAGTTCAATCAGTAGATCAACATATGAGCTACATTCTGATCTGTATTTGCAAAGTGAGTTGTATATATTAAATCAACATATTGTTTTTTATTGATAGGTAACATTTTTTATTTTTTATTGATATTAAAAAGAGGAATTACATAATATTTCCATATGCATAGTTTGGCCAAATTCCTTTCAAACTTTCATCTACCCAATCCCCAAGGCCATACATATATGTTTGAGCATAAAAATGGGCATAAACACCCTGACATAAACACCAATAGTCCAAACCCACAAATCCACCAAAGATTAAACATTCAAGTGTTTAATGAACTAACACCATCCATCTCCACTAGCTACCTATGGCTAATCTTTGAACCATCAAGCTATCTCCTCTTGTGTGAAGGTTGGAGTGGACCAATCATCATGCACTATCCTCGGCCTTGGCTTCGGAATGACACCTTGGATCTGCTTGCTACTACTTGCTTCCACCTCTTCTATCAAGGAAATATCCACCCACATTCCTTTCACTGTGGATTATCCCACTTCTTTCTATTTTTTCCTCACAATCTGGTGTTACAGGGGTTGTCCTAGAGCTAAGACACATTTTCATATTGTTGGTTCATTAATCCATGCCTATCCTCAACAACCACCCATACCTTCACTTGCAAGAAATCCACTACCTTCTGCCATCCTTTCTCTATTTTTGGGAGTGCCCCCCTTTTGGGCTTGCCAAAGATTGAATGACCAAGGGTTGTACAAGAGTATCCCCTCCTCTGATTAATCTCCATAGCTCCTATCCAATTTCCAAACCCACATCCATCATGATGTCTTCCATAATCTCTTCCAACCCCTATAACCATTGTTGGTTGACACAAGCTACCACAACCCTACAAACTTCCTCCTTGGTTTCACCCAACACTAGTGCTAATGCCACAAAAAGTGAAGCCATGTCTAGATTAGAGTGTCTCTTCTAGTAAGAGACCAAGTACTCCACTCCATACATTTGATGTATGCCCTCCAAAAATTCTAGATCATCAAACATGAAAATATTTTTCAAGCATCGGACTATAATTTTACCTTCATAAGTTTTTAGCTAGTTCTCAGATCCAAGTGAGAAATTTTCCTCCATTTATGTCTCTCTTGTTTAAAACCTTGTGGATTTCCCTATCTTTCCTCCTTAAATTCACTTACTTTGAATAATTTGGAAGCAAGCTCTTGCTAGGGTGCCAATAAATTATTACATACACTGACGTGCTAGAGATTATGATCACATGAATGGTGTAATTTCATGAATGTCATTAGGGGAATGGAATCATGACAATAGTTTTACTCCCTAAATGATCAACAAGAACTCTTTTTTTGGCCTCTTCATTGTATCATCATCACTTTAATCTAATTCAAGAAGTCTAAGGTCTTCATAAATTTTATTATGGATCCCCAAAGCTACATTCATGCCCATATTGGCTAGGTTGTCCACCAAGTTATTTTCTTCTCTATAATCATGGGAAACCTTAAAGTCTTCAAAATCCATTAAGAGGCATCTAATCTATTGTATGTATTTATCAAGATGACATGCTTCTAGCTTCTCTTTCTTTATTTCATTAGTGATTATGTCTAAATCCACTTCAAGATGGACTCTTTGGATACCAAATTTAGCCCCTAATACTAGAGCTTATTTTTCCACAACACATTCTGCCACATTATTTGTGCCATCACTCATTTGTTTGGCCACAAAAGAAAGAGTGTTTCCCTTATGATCTCTTGCTACACAACCACAACCCAAGACCCCCAAATTTCCCCTGGCAGCCCTATCAAAGTTTATTTTAACCCTTCCTTCCTTTGGTGTTATCCAATACACCATGTCCCTTTTTAGTGTAGGATTAGCCCTACCAAGCCCATTAATGGGTCAAATTTTTATTTTTGAGAAGTTGGATTGTAATTGTGATTCATGCCTTGTAAATGTTGCATTTTGGAATCTTGAAGATGAAGATGCTGATGATATTACTTCTACTATGGCCTACTCTAATCATTACCCAAACCATGGCTAGTCATCCTCCTTTTCCTAGAAAATTATTCTATTCCTTTCTTTAGAAAGCTCTCACAATATTATTGCCAATAGTACCCTCCATGTTGATGTAAAAACCTATTTGCTCTTCTTTTCTGGTCATGCTTCCAACCATCCCTGCATTATTTCTTTTAATGGACTAGCCTAGCCAAGTTTAGTCTTGATCATTTCCCATGCATTTTGAGAAAAACTATAGTGGAGTAGTAGATGATCTATATTTTCTTCTACATTTCTACATATGGGGCATCTAAAGGGACCTTGGAAGCCCATCTTTTTCAATCTTTCCCTAGTTGGAATTTTACCATTTCCTGGTAGCCAAGTGAAAGCTCCTACCTTGGGAAATCATGCACTATCCCAACACAAATTCTTCTCCCATGATATTTGATTACATTATGAATACCCTCCAGGAGTTGATAACTAATTTTGACTATGTATTTTCCACTCTTACAACCACTCCAAATCAATCAATCCCTGTAGTCAGAAGAAACTAACATTATTTCCTTAAGTATCTAATCCATTCTCATCTTACCTTTAGTATTCAAATTAGAGGTCTCCTTCCACTATCTTAGAATGCCCCTATTTGAGTTCACATATTTAATGTAATCTCTTACTTTGATACACCATTGCTACTATGTTGCTACAATAAGATGCACTGGGGCTCCCAATTTGTCTAATTATTATCCCTTATCCCACAAATCTCTCCAAAAGTCCACCTTCACACCATTCCCAATCTTCCAGGTCAAGTGATCTATGATTAAATTTCTACAACTCATCATGTAGTTCCAAATTGTAGATCCCCTTGGAGGGTCTTCCATTGTCAAAATTCAACCATCCTCCATGTTGTCTAAATATTTAGCTCTGAGAATATCAACCAATCTTTGGTTACCTACATTAAACACCTGGAAAACTAATTTGGCTCCAAGGGAAAAATTTAAAAATTTCTAGTCTTGTATCCCAACACCACCCCCTCCTCTCGATCTACAAACTTTTGACCATGTCATAAGGGATATCTTGTCACCTTCCTACAATACATTCCATAGAGATCTATGCATGCTTCACTGAATGGCTTGAATTTCTTTCTTTGGAATTTCAAAACACACCATAGAGTATACTGGCATGGTCAATATGACTACCATGAGCATTTTGATCCTTCCTACCAAAGTAAGCCACTAACCTTTCCAGCTATCCATCATTTTTATGTATTTCTCTACCAAATTACTCAATATGGAGCCTTTCCTTGCACCTACCAAACAACGGTGTTCCTAAAAATTTTCTTGGGAGTTTTCTAATTATTACTCCAAAAGAATCTACTATAATCCTTTGTGACCCCACTTCTATGTTAAAAAATAGATTTTTGACTCATCCCAATTGACAAATTGTCCCAAAGCCATGTTATAGTCATCCAAGACCTACTTCATGACTTTTTCCTCTATCACCAAAGCCTCCCCAAAACTAGGAGTGTATTGAGACATCAATCCCATTCATGATCAAGATACCTTTCCAAGAACTCAAAGTTCACTTTCTTAAGAGAGATCTACCCAGGACCTTTTCCAAAATGATAAACAAGAATAGGGACATGGGATCTCCCTATCTGATGCCTCTTCTTGTATTGAAAAAAACCTAAGGACTACCATTCACTAGCACTGATGCTCTAAAATAAAAGATCATACTCTTAATCCACTTCAACCATCCTTTGTCAAAACCAAATTTCCTCATCACTTCTATCGAGAATCCCCTCTCAACCATATCATAAGCTTTATAGATGTTCAATTTGAGCATCATTTTCCTCTCTTTTCTCTTACTAGTTGTATGATTGCCTCATGTGCCACAATGATTCCATCCACTATACTTTTGTTTGGTGTAAAACCAATTCACTCTAGGGAGATAATTGAGTCTAATAGTACTTTCATCCTATTTTCTACAATCTTTCTAATAATTTAATAAATTGTATTACAAAGAGAGTTTGGTCTAAATTCCTCATACCTTAGTGGGTGAACTTTCTTTGGGATGAGAGCAATCAACATGTTGTTGAAGTCTTTCAAGATGAATCCTTCCTTCCTTGATTCTTCCACCACCTTCAACAAGTCCTCCTTTAGAAGCTCCCAGAACTTATGGTAGAAGAAGGCCTAGAAGCCATCAGTTCTAGGTGCCTTATCACCACCCAGTCCAAACACAGTTGTCGTCAGTTCACTCATTTTAATAGGGTCCATGAGCATTTTATTATCTTCTTCAATAATGATACATGGGATAACACACAAGATCTTATCCTAGGCCTTTCTCCTATCCATTTGTTCCTCCTACCATAATTTAGAGAAGAATTCCACTACTTCCTTATTTATGTTATCCATGTCCTCTAAAAGAACTCCATTCTTTTTCTTAAAAGATAGTATTCAATTAGCACTTTGTCTGACTTTCATCAATCTGTGGAAAAATTTTATATTCCTATCTCTAGCCTTCAACTAATTCTCTCTTGACTTTTGTTTAAAGAAAATCTCTTACCTCTTTAATACTTCCTTATACTTCCCCATCAAGTCTTTCTCATTTTGAAAGTCAACCTCATCCATCCCATTCTCCAACACTTTATTATTTAGTGTAGCCAGGTTTGTACCTCTAACCTTGCTCTCACCTAGAAGATATTCCCAAAGTGGAATTTATTCCACTCCTTAGCTTTTAATTTAGATGCCTAAGATTTGAGAGGAATTGGAAAGTTGCATTACCATCTACATCATGTGCATTGGTCCACTAGTCTAATACCTTTTTGTGGAAACCTTCCTCCCTAAACCATATCAATTTGAATTTAAATAGACATCTAATTAGGGTTCTATTTTTTGGAATTACAATAAGAAAGGTAAACTCTAAGAGGGGGGGTGAATTAGTGCTTTAAACTTTAAGCCATAAAAACATTCACCATACATCCATCTCACAATTCAATAAGTAAACTAAAATACCATGTAAAGCATATGCATCTAAATTATGTAAACAAGTAAGCATTCCCACATATATGACACAAGATATGACTACCCAAAAAACCTCTAGTAAGAAGATAAAAATGGGGTGGGGATGACACCCACAAATCTTCACTACTATAGTAATAAAGTGTATCTAATGAAGGTTACAATATTTGATCATGAAACATGATCTACGTTGTGAAAGGTCAACCTTATTAAAAGCTCACAAAGACTGTTAGGTCTTAACCTATTAAAGGATTTCAACACCCTGTTAGAAGTGTGCCTGATTAAAGCAATTCAACTCATAATTAAGTAAGCATCTTGTTAGAGGATTTCAATATAGCCTATTAGGGCTACTCTATTAAGATATTTGACTGATTCACCTATTAGAATCTCTTAGCAATGATCCTATGATTAGCATTCTATTTCTTGATGTCAGATCACCTCCATACTGATGTGTACTTGGTTCTTCTTGATCAGATGTCTCTCTACTATTCATTATTTCTTTCCTCTATCCTTTTAGTAATTCTACAATGTAATTTAGATCATAATTATACCTTGGTCAACATGAATTTCATGTTTGCACATGCAAACTCTCCTCCTCTCTCACTGATCATTCATAAAAAGTTTAAGGTTTTGCCTCCTTAAGAAGACCTAAGTGACTTAGGATTAGGTATGAATCAACGGCTGTGATGCATCCATATCATCGCTTAAACCTTTCCTCTATCTAATTGGATGCATGTAATACATGGGGATTTTCATATAAGATTTTTCCCTATCAAAAAAAGATCGTAATCCAATCCTTAAGTTGGCCCAAAAATGGTTTACATAGTACTTTGTGCCAATACAAACAATTATGTCAAAACTATGTTACTTAGCATCTGAAGTCCCTAGTGCTTAGCACTAACTATGACTTCAATACTGTCACTCAGCTTCTGAATGACTTGGCATGCACTACTTGCTTGACACTTGAATTACTCAGTACATACTATTTTCTCGACATTTGAGTGACTCAACACTCACTCTTTACTTGGCATGCTCTAACTTATATGTTGTACTCGGCATATGTTATTTTTTTGGCATGAACTAAGTAAATGACTTAAGTGTATAGACACTCACTTGTCAAAACTAATCTAAGATTAAAAATCTCCCCCTTTGACATGAGTTTGAAAAACACCTAGTTGTACATTAATAATCTTATTCTTACGAGCATAACATAGATGTCTATTTGGCTTTTATACAAAATTTTAAAATATCAAAATTTTCCAACATGATTTATACCTTAAAATTTTATAATTCCCCCTAAGTTGTTTAATCTATTTTGTACTATACTTTGTATCCAAAGATTTCTCCTGCTAAGTATATTTGCATCAATCAATACTCTTTCTCTATTCCTATCTAAACTGATTTTTGCATTTTGTTGTTCTCTTACTCCTTTGTTTCTTACTCTCCCTTGGCTATAGATATCTCTTTTTTCTTTGTTTCTTACTCCCCCTTGGGTATAGATATCTCTTTTTTCTACTTGCTTGCTTCCCCATTGCTCTTACTCCCCCTTCTTGACACTAATGTTAATGGGTTATACACCTATAGTGTATTTGTCCAAAAAGGATTTATGGACCTCAAGTATAATTCTAAGAGCAGCATCCCAATTATCACAAGCTACCTCCAAAGACTTAATTTGGATGGCCAGTTTGGTAGCAAGGTGGAATGAGCCATCTAATGTAGAAAGATTGGGGTCTTTCTTCATAAGTGTTTCTACATAGCCTAGCTCCTTGTGTAAAATCTTCATGTGGGGAATCAATGTTGACTAGGTGTTGATCATTTTAGCCCTAATGTTGGCTTCATCTACTTGTAATGATGCTAACTAAGTCTAGGAATGTAAGAGGTTCCTAAAATGTTTCTCACTTTGAGTTGGAGACTTGGGAAATGTTGTATTAGATGACTATATTTGGCTTTCCAAATTCAAGATGTGATTCCTTACCTCTTGTGTGAAGAGTGTAGGATTACACAGTTTGGTGTACAAAGAAAAAATATTCTCTAGTACCTTCTTCACACTCTCTATCTTGGTTGCTAGCTCAACTTGTGTCAGTGCAATCACTAGATATCTTCTTATTTACCTTGTTTTGAAACTTCTTTTCAAACCATTCTAATAGTTTGGCATTAGTATCTAGGTATGTGTCACTAACTCTTTCCACTATATTGGTCAATTGTTCAATGATGGGCTTTGTTTCATCGGAGTAGGAAAACTGAATGCATCTAAGAAAATCTCTTTGATATCAATCAAATTTTGCTTCTACCTGTGCTCCCTTCTGAGTAGTTCTTGATTTTTCTTCTTTGTCAAGGCCTCTTGTAGTATGCCCATCTACTCAATAGTTATTGTTGCCAAATCAAATTTAGGCAATACAATCTCTTCATCTAGGCTAATATCTCCATAAGTAATTACCTCCTCTACCTTATATGAGCTAGGACTTAGCACTAAAAATTTTAATGGATTTGCCTCTATGCTTAGCCTCTAAAGAGGTTGACTAGAAGGAGTAATAGATTCTGGTAATGTCACCAGTGCTTGGATTTCTAGTAGCTCCTTTGGCTTAGGTGTCAAACTTGTCTCTTTAGACTTGTCCTTTTCTACTTTTGTAGTTTTAGTTACATCTAGATCTTGTGTTGGAGGTGCAGGTGTATCTACCTGACCTATTTGGCTTTGAGTCCCATCATTTTTTGGTGTTTCTACCTTATCTTCTCCAACTATCTCAACCTTATCTTTTTTAGTTTCTTGTTCAATTCCTAAGATTAAAGTGTCTTGCATGATTGTAGTGATAGTGAAACCTGTTGCCTCCTTCCTTTGATATACAACTATGGGTTGTGAAGGTTGTACACTTGTGACTCGAGGAGTGATTATAGGTGTTTCTTATTTTTTCACTTCCTCCATTGTAGTTATATTCTCTATCTTCTAAATTTCATCCATAGTTACCAATGCAAGGTTGTCACATAATTTGGCCTAGAAAGTGGATTGGATAAGTATCATTTTCAAATCTTCCTCTAAAAGGGGATTGATGTTCTAAGTAGTAGTATCAGAAACATCCTTTACTTTAACAATTTTAGTATTTACACTTGTCACCTATGGAGGGCTAGCACTCATCATTTGTGTATCTTGTACACTTTGTTTTTTGTGTTGCTCTTCCTTAGATGGTGCCTAGTTATCAATATTCATATAAGTGCCTCCCTCAACTATGCCTTGTTCATTATCATCTTCTTCATCCTCTCCTACCTCAATGGGTGTCTAGTCATCTTCTTTTGATGTTGATAGTCCATATGTTATCTTCCACATTTGTTTGGAATTCTGTACAACATTTGCTATATTGTTTTGCAATATGTTAAATTCCCTATACTTTAGTACAAATCTTACAATATATTTCTTAATTGATTTAGACATTTCATCCTTACTAAGTTTTGGCATAACTTGAGTGAGAGTTGTCTCTCTAATTTGTCTCTTGGCATTTAAACAATAATGTCATTTTTGCTCAACTCTATCATATAAACTTTTAGGTATGGAGTTGACAAGTTCTAGAGGAGTCTTCTTAAATATAGCCATCATGGCATATACTACTTCTTCTACTTGGTTCTTCTCAATCTTTCCAAGATTATCAAACTCAATGTGAGAGAAACTTGATAAATCAACATTGTTTCTAACATTCTAACATAAATTGTCTAGATGTAAGGAGGGACTGTGACTTACCACTTGGAATTGGCTATTGTCATCTGATTTAGTCATCTCCTCATCAAATTTAGCTTGGGAAATACACTTCCTCCTTGGTCTCTTCTATGCTCCAACTTCCTTCTCTTTAGGCTTGGCTACTTCTTTAGCCTTCTATGCAATGAGTCTTATACTAGCCTTTGTGGTAGGTATTGTAGGTTTGGACTGATTAGGTTTTGCAACCTTCTTGAATTTCCTTACTACTTGAGTCTTTTCCTTTCTTTTATTTTTATCAATAGTTATAGGTGCTTCACCAACTTCTTCTTCCTTAGCACCTTCTACAATTTCTACTTCCCCCTCTTGCTGATCTTCTCCTTGACCTTGTGTCAATGCTGATGGTGCTTGAGCCTGTTTGTCCTCTTCTTCTTCATCTTCCTCTTCTTCTTCCTCAGCTCCTTCACCAAATTTTCTTTCAATTTCTTCACAATTTTTTTCTTCTTTCTAATCATAGAAGCGGCCTTCAATTCCATAGTGATCTTTGATTTGGCCAAGTAATAACTACCAAATGCTTTGGCTTCCTTATCCACTTCTTCTTCAAGTAATGTTGTGATTGTTGCAAAGGCCTCATCAACATTTATTTTATATCCTAATGACCTTAGCCATCTCACCCTAGGTATTTTTGCTTGTACAAATGTGAAATCAGTATCAACTAGGAAGTTAACATCATTGAAATGTTTCTCCATTGGTGAGACTAGTATCCTTAGTCTTTTCTTCATTGTTTACTTGAAATATTCAAAGTAACTTATCATGAAATATTCAAAGTTTTCACCTAATTGCTCAATAAATTCACTTATTTGAACTATAATAGGTATGTTCACCTTCCATGTAACTTTACCAAATGTAGGAAATGTATTTTGCACATAAAATAAAATATATACAAGAATAGAACCAAATTTACACTGTGCACTCTTGGTTTTCCTTATGGCTCCCAAATTTTCAATCAATTGTTGCAATTGCAACTCGGCAAGATCATAAGTATGATCCTTCTTGACAATTTTGTAGCCCATATCCACTACAATGCAAGGTACACTATTTAATCTGCTACACTGATAAAACTTGTGTGCTATTACCCTCATTGCAAAAGCTATCAAGGGATCTATGATGGTATCAATGGTCATTCCTATTTTATTCCATACAACCCCTATGTTCTTTTCAATAATTTCCTTTGATTCACTTCTCATGGTCTTTGGTTGATCTAGGGTTGGATACCTTGTTACCCTATGAACAATCTTCTTTGTGATTTTCACTAGCCCATTTTCTAATAATATAGAGCTATCATTAATTATGCTTGAAAAAATCTTAATCCACTTTTTTTGAAGACATTGGGGAAATCTAGGGCACGACTTAACTCTTTCTTCTTGAAAATCTTGAATTCTTCCTTCAACGCTCCATTTTCACATAGTTTCTCATATACTTCTCTAATTTCAACATCTCCTAGGCTTCCAATAATGCATGTGTAACAATTCCTAACATCTTGAATCATCAAGACTTACAATGGTGTCATAGACAATGCACCAAAGGGATTTTCTTATAAGCTATATTTGGGATAGCCTTGAAAATAGGTTGTTTGATTTCATTGCTAATCAATTGAATATTTAAAACATCTTTTCCCTCTACACCTTTTTCTTTAGAAGAACTAGACACCATTTCATGTATCCAGGGTTTGTGAAATTTGAAACTACGTAGTTCGGCACATGGTAAATACCTTATAAATCCTATTGATATGGTGTTGAACATCTATTTAAATCTATTGTAAATGCTCAGATCAAATTCTATATATTGCCTTAGCTCTTCATCTTCTTCTTGAAATTTAAATAATGTTAAATGATCAAAAATTGATCAAATAGCCCTTCAAAAACTATGTTTAATGCTAAATGCTTTTATAATTGTAAGCTCAACATCAATTGAATTTCTAGCTCACTTGACATCCACATGTCTGTTCATACACTCAGTAACCACTACGAGCTTGCCATTAGCTAACAAATTTTCTAGCTCGGCATCCACTAACATTTTACTCAGCAACCATATGAAACTTTTTCATGCTCGATAGTACCATGAAAAACTAACAAAACCTAAATATTTATCCTTGATTTCTAGCAATACTTTGCATCTTTATTCATGCATATGTAATCTTTTTGAAACTAAATCATTGTAACTGATGTATGGTATATCTTTTAAATATCAATCCCACATAACTCTTGATTGCTTAATTTGATGAGGTGTGATCACTTGACCCATTGGGTGAAGTGATCCCATCTGCACATAATGTGTTGCAATCTTCCTTTCTCTTCCATGCCTTGTTCATCTCATCTCTAACATTTTCAATATCTACCTTGCCTTTGTTTTTTTTAAACTCACAATTTGGTACCTTTTACCTTGTTGGACAATATCTACTAATGTGGCCAATTTTCAAATAGCTAAAACATGTGGTTTGACTCAACCACCTTTTTTAATCACTTTTAAAATGTGTTCTAATACAATTCTTAAGAATATGTTTGTATTATTGATAGTAGTGACAACTCTACCTTGTATTATAATCCCAATTATAAGAGTTTCCATTGTTCTTTACCTTTACCTACTTGTTTGATGACTAATTGGGTTTGGATCTACACTTAAAGGCTTTATGTCCATACTTTTGACATTTATAATAGTATCCTTCAAATCTTTGAGTTTGCATGGTCTTGGTTCTACATTCATGTGTCTAATGACCTTGTTTGTTGCACTTGTGGTAGTGACCTATGTTCTTCTACTTAACATTTTGACTTACACTCTTGTTCCTACAAAAATTAGCAGTATGTCCTATCTTTCCACAATTATGACAAGTAGGTTTGGAGTTCTTACCTTTGTTACTTCTTTCTTTAGCACTTTTGGATGATTCTCCTTCTTTGTAGTAGTGTATCCCAATCTACTAGATGTATCATTGTTAGATCTAGGAGATCTCATCAATTGTTCAAAGTACTTGATGGCTTCACTAAGTTTATTGAAGCTTTTAGAAAACTCCTTTTCCCTTTTTAGATTATTGTTCAATTGTTAATTATGCAACTTCAGTGATGTGATCTCAATGTCCTTGGCATTCAGTTCATGATTTACAATCATCATTTGCCCCAAAGTTTCTAATTGCATATTAGCAATCATAGTTACCTCTAATGATCTCTCTTCTAGTCTGCTGGTCAAAACTCTTTTGTCATCTTCAATCATGACTTTATCTTTTGTATCTTTCTATTTGGTCACCTCACATAGTAATATGGCTTTTGATTCTTGCTCTATCTTAAAAAAATTGATCTCTTTAGCTAGGGATTTGTTCTTTTCCTTTAGATCTACAACTGTTGCATCAAAATCATTGGAGTCTCCATTTGTAAATATCTTAGTAGTGTCCATCTCTTGGTATTGTGTGTCATTCTCCTCAATAGCAATTTCCTTCCTTCTTCTCAATGATTTCTTTAGATCTTCTCTTGTTTCATTCAATTGATGTAGAATGGGTTGCATTTCAATCTCTTGGTTCTCAATAACTTTTCCTAACTTGTAAACTTCCATTTCCAAGATCTTTCCTCAAATCTTTACTTTCAAAGAACTAGGCTTTGAAACCAATTGTTGGAATTACAAAAGGAAAGGTAAACTCTAAGACGGGGGTGAATTAGTTCTTTAAACTTTAACCCATAAAAAAATTCACCATATATCCATCTCACAATTCAATAGGTAAACTAAAATACCATGTAAAGCATATACATCTAAAGTATGTAAAAAAGTAAGCATTCAAACATATATATGACACAAGATATGATTATCTAGAAACCATCCAATGAGAAGGTAAAACTAGGGTGGGGATGATACCCACAAATCTTTACTACTAAATTAATAAAGTGTATCCAATGAAGGTTACAATGTTTGATCATGAAACATGATCTACCCTGTGAAAGGTCTACCCTATTAAAAGCTTACAAAGACTATTAGGTCTTACCCTATTAAATGATTTTAACACCTTCTTAGAAGTGTCCCTAATTAAAGGACTTCAACTCACAATTAAATTAAGCACCTTGTTAGAGGATTTCAATATAGCCTATTAGGATTACTCTGTTAAGATATTTGACTAATTCACTTGTTAGAATGTCTTAGCAATGATCCTACAATTAGCACTCTATTGCTTGATGTCAGATCATCTCTATACTGATGTGTACTTGATCCTTCTTGATTAGATGCCTCTTTTCTATTCATTATTTTCCTTCCTTTGTTCTCCTTTTACTGATTCTACAATGTAGTTCACATCATAATACCTTGGTCACCATGAATATCTTGTTTTCACATGCAAACTTTCCTCCTCTCTATGGTCATTCATAAAGAGTTTAGGGTTTTTCCTCCTTAAGAAGACCTAGGTGAAATAGGATTAGGCATGAATAAATAGCTTTGATTCATCCATAATGCCACTTAAACCTTCCCTTCATCTGATTGGATGCATGTAATACATAGGGATTTGCATATAAGATTCACCCTTATCAACAAAAGATCGTAATTCAATCCTTAATTCGGCCCAAAAATGGTTAAAATAGTAGTTTGTGCCAATACAAACAATTATGTCAAAACTGTGTTACTTGACATCTAGATTCCTTGGTGCTTGGCACTAACTATGACTTCAATACTATTTCTCAACATCTGAATTACTTAGCATGCTCTGCTTGCTCAACACTTGAGTGACTCGACATATGAGTGACTCAGCACTCATTGCTTACTTAGCATGCTCTAACTTATATGTTATGCTCAGCATATGTTACTTGTTTTACATGAACTAAGTAAATGAATTAAGTGTATAGACACTCACTTGTCAAAAGCAATCTGAGATTAACACCATCTTGTTGCACTACTAGGGAAACCAGGAAGCGATCAGAGCCTGATAAGCCCAATATTCTTCCTTCAAAGATGATTGGCAAGGACTACCATTCCCTAGCCAAAAAGATTATATCTACTTTTCTGCTATGAGAGAATTTATTCCTTCTATTTGTCCATGTGAAAAGGCCTCCTTTAGTAGGCACTTCCTAGAGCAAATTATTTTGTACAAAGTGTTGGAAATCCTCCTGCACAATTCCCAAAGATCAAAATCCATCCTTCTTATCCATTGTACTCAAGGTAGCATTAAAGTCTCTTGTTATCACCCTTAATTCATTGCCCAACATGGCACAAAAGGAAGATATCTCCCACTAGACAACCTTTTTCTCATCAAATTTAGTAGGTCTATACACATTAATCAAAACCCCTAAAAAATTTATTGTCAAGGAAGAAAAATGAAGTGCTTGCTAGTACCTTTTCTTCATTACAGTATCTCCCTTAAGAAGCCTTGGATTCCAAAGGATACCCAGCCCTCCCGAAGACCCAATAGCCTCCACAAAAAAACCTAACCATTTTTTCTTACACCTAAAACCTTTGTTGCCTCCTCAACTTCCATCTTGGTTTCCTGAATATACACAACTTTTGTTTTTGCTTGATCAAGCACCTTTTGTCAAGGGTGTTGCAGCCCCTGACATTCCATGTGAGGAACTTCATGGATACCTAGGAGAGATAATGTCCCTCCTAGATCATAATAAAGTTTGACCTTGCATGTTCCCCACATTAGCTAACAATTGCTGATTGTTTTTCCTTCCTTTTTTCTTATGTGATCCTTCCTTCTTTTTCTTTTCTTTGTTTGTTTTTTTACTGTGAGATGGTGTGTAGTTCTAAGATTTTGATACCATCCTCTTTAGAAAATTCACCTTCCCTTAGTATTTCCTTTATCTTTGGAATTCCACCCAAATAAGGAACCATCATTTTATTGGGAGAAGAAGGAAGTTCGTCCCCTTCTTCTTCCTCATTGCCTATCTAATATTTTGATGTCATTGACACCTTCAAGGGTTCATTTTCTACATCCTCCTCCTGTGTACCCATTATGGGTTTACTGGTATCTTCTACCCTACCCTACAATGCCTTTCTAATATCCTCTTCTATTCTCTTGACAATAATCTCCCTATTATAGTTTTGTTGATCAAGACTGTTGGTGTCCTCCTTTGGGTGTTCAACCTCCAAGATGTTGATTCTATTATCACCTTCATTTTCCTGCAGGAGTTCTATACCCATTACCAATCCAAGGTACATGTTGGTTTCTATATTACCTTCTTCCATTAGGGTTACATCCTCTCTTGTAGTTTTTGATGGACCTAGATCCAATAAAACCTCACTACTCCCTCCCACCACCTATTCATTACCCTTCGTATTAACTATACACTCCTCCAATATGTGTCCCTAAATTTTGCAATTTCCGCAATGGCTAATAGATTCCTCAACCTTTATCTCCTACCACTAATAACCTTGAACTGTTCTTATCTCTCTTGCATGTGGAAGTAGGGGGTGGGGTTTCCACATGATGCAAATCCTTGCATATTGACTGAAGTCTTTCTATTCTATTACTTCATCTGCTTTGATAAAATTTCCTAGTTTATCACCTATCATCTTAAAAATATCATTGTTCTAGTATTCATGAGGAATATTATACAACATGATCCAAATTGGCACCTCCTCCACCTTGGCTTATTTAAGGTTAAAGTTTGGAACCTAGTCTTTAATCAAGAAACCCAATACATCCATCAAGAAAGGTCCATTAAACATTACCCTAGTTTTTTCCTATTTTGAGTCCATAATGATTAGAAAAAAAACCATTAGTCAAAGTCTTGATTTTGGTTTTTGGCCCCCCGATGTCTTTAACCCATATTCTCATCTTGATTAGGGATGGCCATCCTCCCCCAATTTCATGAAGATAGCCCTATCCCTCAGCAATGAAATCATAGTCTTCCATTCTTCTAAATCTTCTCAAACATTAATCAACTTATTTTCCATAATCATCAAAGAATCCTTTGTTAGAGATGTTGCCTTCATCTATCACTCCTCCTCCCTCCTAACCCATTTCCATTTGTTTCAAGCCACTCTATCTTGTGGAAAAATCAAATTTTCTCTTCAACATACAAGTTCCTCCTCCCTGTTCCATTTTTCTCCTTGCCAATTCCACTCCTTAAGCTCAAACTAGGATTTTGGTTGATACCTTGATGGCTTTCATGGAAGCTAGACCCCATTATGAAGGCCCTAGCCCATATACAATAGATATATGTTGCCATGTTCTTGAAACCCTAGTTTTATCTGCCTCTCTGTCATTATCCACCAAATCAACCAATAAAATTCATAAGTTTAATTGTTGTTGAAGTATTGTGAGTCTATTATTTAATATTAACTCTAAAAATATGGGATTGAAATCAAATAAATTTACCCTGACCTAAGGATGTGCTCCCTAGAAAATGTCTCTTCCTTCAAGCATCCTTGGGTTTTCTAAAGAGAAGCTAGCTTGATTATGTAGCTCCTATCAAAACAAAGCATTGAGATCAACCGGTTGTCACTTTCTAACCATTGTATCAGTTTTAAATCCTTTAATCAAGGTTGACCTAACACTCATTTGTAAATTATTTAATCAAGATAAAATTATAACAGAATGTTTTTAATTCCTCTAACAAGGTCACTCCTAATAGGGTGATTAAATCCTTTAAAAAGGTCACATTTAACAGTGTGCTTTGTAACCTTTAACAAGGTTGGATCCTCACAAAGCTCACTTCAAAAGAGTGAAAATTGGTAGCATGCTACTAGTTTTTTTTCCCATATTAGGTTTCCACATTAAATCTTGATGTCATACTTGTTTGCATGTTATCTGAGATGTTTTACTCTTAATATTTTATATTCTACAAGTTTGTTACTATTACAACTGCGAACTACAAGTTTTATGTTGTTGATTATTTTCTATAGAGATTGGGCTACTTAATGATTAGATATGAAGTATTTGAATTAATTAAAAGTGAAATTGGTACAACTACACCTGAGGATAACTTATTCACCCCACTCGCTCTAAACCATTCTAAATCATTCTAACAATCTATGTCAATCAATTTCATCCATCCATTAATTATTAAACCATAGTCATTGATTATCCACATAAAAATATACTAATTGAGGAACTTGACCTTATTTTGATATACCCACCATTTTCATATCATTAAGTTTGATCCGGAGGATATTTTCACCAAAATTGAAGTATCTCCAAAACTCTAATAATTGGCATCAAGTTAAAGTTTTCAAAATTTTAAATCTAATGCAATTTGAATGGACAAAAATGGAGTCCATATGCAAAAGTTATGGTCAATCAAAGGTTGGTCAAATTGGAAACAAAGGTCATTAAAAAGGTGAAAAACAAAATCATCTCCAAAGTGGGCAACAATGGATTTCAAAACATAAAGCTCGTCGAGAGCTTTTCGACGGTGTCTATTTCATCGAAAAAGAAGCTCGTATGTGGAAGTTATGACATTTTAAAGTTCAGAGTAAGAGATGAATGTTGATGGTGTCATTATGACATCAGCAAAGTGACAAGACAACTTCAAGTTATCAACATTTGACAAGTGGCATCTCAAAAGAAGGTTTTTTTTTTCCAAAAAATGAGCTCATGGTCGGTTTGAACTCTTGACCCATTGCCTCCAAAATTAATTATATAACCACTCGAACAAACATGGATTTCAAAATCTATGGGCGGTAACTTTGTTTTAAACATTGGCTAGCACCAATTTTAAACAAAGGAGGCCATCGGCGGGGTTGGAACCCTCAACTGGAAATTAGCATAAAAATTCATGAGTCGTTGCGCTATTTTAACACTTATTATTTTGCACCGGATTTTATTTATCTTTTTAACTGCCGCCAACCTTATATGTAAATAAGGTTAATTTGTTAATTTGTTACCCTAAAATTAACATGAAGCTGAATCTTCAAAAATGGCTAAAGGGTATTTTCAAGGGGTGATTGTTAAAAGGCCCTATTTTTATATTTTATAGTTTTGGCCTATTTTAGGCTAATTTTTTGTATAAAAGGGGGTTAGGAGACTCTTAGAGGGCATTCAAAAAAAAGGAGAGAACGTCCAAGTGTTGAGAGTAAGGGAGATTTTTGAAGTGCTCATTCCTGTACTTTGAAATAGCGTGATGCTGTTGTAATTCAAAGGAGTGACTTTGTAAACATTTGTACCTAATTTTTGGAGATAATCGGATCAGTCCCCCTATTGGAGCAAGACCCGGAGACGTAGTCCATACGGACAAACTCCGAGATCAAATTGTTTGCATCTTCTTTCTCTCAATTTCTCTTTTATCAGGTTAAACTTGTTGTTCTCTTATTTCATTTACGTTAATTTGATTCATTAAAGGTTTTTAATTAATTCTATGTAATCAGTTAGCATTCCTCTGTAATAGTCCTAGATCCTAAACAAATCAAATTTGCTCAAATGATCTTCAAACCTTATATTTATCCTAATCCTCACATCATGCTTCTAGTTTAAGAAAGCACATTCCTCACATTGACAATATCAAAAAGATAAAACCAAGTGATCATGGGTGCAATTACTTTCACTTAATCTAGTGTTGACATAATATGGATTCTTAGGTTGAATTTTCTTTCATTTTTTTAGTTTAGAATTGTATTATCCTTATGGACATGGTAGATCATGAAAAATTGGATATCTATTTGCATTATCTCAACAATGAAAACTCAAGGAGTAGAAATTGCTATCCTTAATTTTTCCTTTATAGTTGTTCTGTAAGAATTTTTCATTTTGGAATTTAATAACCATAGTATTCTTTTTAAAACTACCCTCGCACAGCCTTTTTACCTGGTCAATTGCTAATCACTTACTTTATTGCTTTAATATTACTAGTGTAGTAGCATATAGAATTAATTAATTTATGCATTTTTTGACACTCCCTCTCAAGAAAATAAGATATATTATAGACAAATCCATTCTCCTCTAGACTTTTAAAATCTTCCAATAGACATTATTTGTTAAGATTTGTATATGAGAGATTCCATAAAACTTATTTTCTATAAAATATTTTGGCCATTTTTTGTTGTTATTTTGTTCTTTGACAAAAGCAATTGTTTGCAATGTTTGTAACAAGTGAAGAAAGAGTATTATCTTCTCAAGCACAAGCTCGGAGATCTAGTTCAAAGAATGGTCACTTCAAACTCTCTAAATGACTAACCTTAAACTCAATCAAAAACTAAAATACTAATTAAAAGTTATATTTAATATTATTATTATTTTGTGGTCAGGTTCTAAACTAAGGTTTATTTTACTTACAAATTGAGCCCCACAAATAACGTTATATTTTTTTTTAAAATCAATGAAAGGTCATTATTTAAAAGAATTCTATGGAAATTTTCACTAGTGAATCTATTATTGTCCCATTCTTTATGCTCTTTTGTCTTTGAGAGTCCTCAAGTTTCATTTAATCTTTCATATTCTTTGCATTATATGGGTACTATAGTTGTATCACAACTCTTGTTTTGCACATATTTTAAGGGAAATGTTTGAGTGGGAAAGTGGATTTTCCCATTGTATTTATATTTTATTTTTAAAACTTAAAGATTTTTTCTTTCATACATTTGAGCACATTTATTTTCATTAACATTTAGGAAAGTGCAATCTTCCTTCTTCTTAGATATTATGTCAATAGAATGGCCATCATGTGGGTGTTTTCCTTTGGTTTCATTTTTTTTGGAAATACCTTTATTCAAGTTTTGATTTTGCAATGTAGGGTGTGCCACATGGAAATGCATATCACTCTTTTGGTCATGTTCTTTATTTGTTCCCTAACATTTTTTTCACGTATCTTATACATGACATTGTTTTCAATATTAATTATGACAATGACATGTGTGCATGCCTATATTGCATTACTATTTGTGTACCTTTTTATATTAAGAAATAAATGGTTTGTTATGATTTTCTTTATTTACATGAAGTTAAAGAGAACAATACTATTAGGTGCAAATTCAAGGAAAAAAGTATTTATTAGTGATTGAAATAAAAAGTTGTAATACTCACATGAATCTTAAGTAACATGCTTCATAATAAAAGTCACTTTGTATAACTATTTTATTTTATCAAACAATATGTTAACATAAGTTTTTAATGAAGGAATACAAGAATAATCACAAGGAGACAATCAAAGAGATTAGAAAATAAATAGGCTAGAACATAAAATAAAATATTGCAACATTACAAAGATCATCTTTGAGCCATTGACATTATACATTATGAGAGAAAAATAAAAGTTATGCTCTAAATTTTGCATCTTGGTGTTTTGGAACATTACTTGACTTTCACTTTTAAGCTATTTTAGATTTATGTTTTATGTCACCTTGTCATCTAGATTTTTCCTTTATTTCTTACAAGGTGACCATTACTTTTTAATTAATATAGACAAAAAATTAATGTTTTAGTTTCTTTAGATTTATTAGTGTTTGTAATAGTATTATCTTTATAGATATAGTAAAATGTATTCTTTATAAGGATATGAATATTTTACACTTTCTTTGATCTATTACTAATGTAATGTTGTTCTAGATATTAAAATTGTGTCTAGAAAATCAACCATGAAATTTTTGTATTAAATCCCATTATCTAATATGATGAGATTATTCTTGGTTGTATTCTCACACATTCATATGACACTCTCTATCATAACATATTTTCAATATTTTGCACATTCTTTGATGAGTTGGTTTTTTCATTTTTAACTTCCAAATGACCTTCAATGAAACAAAAAAATTATTAGCTCTCCTTTTACAAGACTTATTCTTACCTTTCAATATGAACTTCTTTTAGGTTATGTTTTTTAAGAAGAAACATGTGGAGATGTGGAAGGGATGTCTCCCAGCATCAAAAAATAAATTTATAGTTACTTGGTATTGGATATGTATTCTAGGAGATGTGAAATGCATCTCCATGCAACACCAATATTAGTAGTTAATCAAGACCTCAAACTACCCATAAATTATAATTGAAAGAAATAAACTTGTAATGGGAAAAATCCAAAAGAAGAATGTAATAACTACTTTTTCTTTAATTAAGAATAAGATTATAATTCTAGATACATAACAAGAAATTATTCTATTTTCTATAATTGCATAAAGTACTTTTTAATAATTATAGCCAATAATTAAACAAGAAATCAAAATCTAATATAACTATTTTATTTAATTTATATGAACAGATATTTGGAAACAAAATATAGAATAGAAAATAACTTACTGGGGAATTAGAAATGTTTAAAATGGAGTATCTTTATTTTTGTTTGATCAAGAAAAAAAACTATCATTACAATGTTTATCCACCTAACCATAGATCAATTATGATCCTCCCTAACACACTTTTAGCTAAAGTGGACTCGACCCTCTACAAGGGATGAGGGTTGACAAAAAATGAGTCTTTTGGGAACTAGTGTAAGATCCCTACACCCTATTTACCATACCGTACAACTCTTACCATCTTGAAATGGTACCTAAGAAGAGGTATATATTAAATGTTAAGACTAGGTAGCACTAACTAGTGCATCTTAGCCAAGGGTTTGACAATTCAGAAGATAATCTCTTGCCCTATCCCACTTGCAATCTAGGCATATTACAATATGATTCTTAACGATAAGATTTTCTCCTATCACCTCCATTTCCTCAGTATTACATTTTTAGTATTTTAATGTGGTCCTCTAAATCCTTTAACCTAGCAGAATGATTTTAAGATACTTAATCAAACATCATCATTGATCCTCCAATTAAAAACTTAACTTCTTAATATGGGTGAGGACAATTTTAACTATTACACTTATCATTGAACTTGAGACTAATAAAATCTCAGTAACAAGAAGATTCAGTAAGGTAATCGACAAGTTACAAATCATAGATTAAGTCATTCCAATTATCTTTGCATTTGTAATTTTTCTCTATTGTTAGACTACAACTTGAGGAACATAATGATTCTAAACTATTGTCCTATATGGATTGTCTTCTGAGTCCCAAGGAATGTGATTATAAACAACTATGTTCTAGAGCTACCTAGCCCAAAGATAAGACAAAATATAAGGAATATCAAAAAGTTCATATGTGGTATAGCTCTATTTTTAAGCTAGCATTTACCTGCACCTATACAATCAAGAAAGTTCAACTAATTCCCCAAATAAAAAGTGATAGAGGAATGCAAAGTCACATACTTTCAGGAAAAAAATTGCATGGTAGGCAATATAATAACTTTTTTATTTGCCAAGAACGTGTTATCTAAGTATGCATTAATGTTAATTTTCCGAAGAGAGTTAAATCTATCGAAGATACACATGTTGTCCAAGAAGAAGAGCTTTAATTGTTACATGTTTTATAATGTAGAACCAAGGAAGAACAATTAGTATACCAACATGTGCAATACTATAGTTGTAACAAGTCTTTACTTAAGAGAGGACTAGATAAAGGAAAACTAAATCTCATGAGAAATTCTTATCATGAAGTATAGTGACTATGTTTTCAACTACAACATAGATGACATATTTGGGAAAGAAAGATGTCTAAACTTTCAAGGAACAATAAAGGAATAATACATGCTTAAAACTTAAGAAAGTTGGATAAGAGTCATTGAATTATTAAATTGAGATGGCTGCCATAAAATTTGATATGATAATAAAATGAAGACCTTAGGGACTTTGACCACAAGAACTACCCCATAGTATCCCTTTCTATACATGGAGATGAATACTCTTCTTCATACACCAATTGAAACTCTTTTCTTTACCTTTTAAAGAATTTTTAAATGGAACCGTTTAGATTTTCTTTTGTTTAATCCATGATGCCACCCTAAGGATGTTAAAATCTACTTCGTTATTTGTAATCGGTAGCCAGTATAAATTTTCCACTACCTTTTGTGCATAATGGATGAGTGTATCCATAATTTCCCCATTCTTGAAGAATTATCCATTTATGTGAGAAGACTAAAGTAGTATTAATAGGCTAGTTAGAGATTCTTTCTTTCAAATAATAACATCTAATTCTATAATTTGAAAGATATAATCAAATTTATTTGACTTAATTTATGCTAATTAGTTTTTAAGAGAGCTACGCCTCCCTTGTTGCAATTTTTAAAACATGTAATGTTGTAGAGGAAGATAACTTGTTCAGCATGCATTCTTTGCATAGGATGAGGTATAACTTATTAGAATATTTTGATACATAAATTCTTGTGTTCAAATGTATTTTGCGGTTGTGTGTTTCTTCAAAGTTAAAACTATTTCCTTTATTTAGAGTAAGACGATTTTATTTTCATGTTTTGTGTTGTTAGGCATAAATAGAAATTTTTAATAGGTAGAAGATTAAAAGACAATTTAATTATTTTGTTACATGTGGAAAAGATATTTTGAAGAGGTTGTTTCTTGATGAATAGTGGCTTCAACAAATAGAATCCTTACAAAGGGGAGTTTTGTATTTTGACTAGTACTTAATGATTGCTAATGTGATTACATGCAAATATGTTAATATCTTCATAATTTATGTAGGTCATTTTTAATTTTGTATATTTATTAGTGATAATAAATCCATTGATTCATAAAATGATAGAGCCATTTCTTTCGATTACCTTGACTTTTCATCCACAAGCAGATTTGAAAACCTATAAATTTTCTTTCATTATCTATTTTAGGGTTCTTTTATTTAGATTAGAAGTGAAAATTTGGAATTATTTAATGCTTTCTTAATAAACAACAATATTAGGAGTGAAAATGAGAGTACTTTTAAAACTACTCAAAATTGGAATACTTTTTTGAGATTCTCTTATGTTATCTTCATCCCTATCAATTTGTTTTCATTCTTATTGTTTTATTTACTGTCTCAGTCACTAATTTTTAATTCCAACTTCAACCTATAAACTTCTCTATTTTCAATTTCAAAATCTCTTTTTTTTACAAAACATAGCCCAGTGCTTATCAAATTCTAAAAACAAAAAGTGTCTAGGACATAGTTAGAAATACTAGAAAGTCCAGGTAACATTTGGTTTGTTTGCTAAATTCTAGTGACTTCAAACTTGAAGGGCTTAAATTCTAAGCCCTTTTTTATTAAACAATTTTTATTTTCTCTTCGAGTTCCCCTCAAACAGTATTGATAACAACATTACTTAGAAAGCTCATTATATTTTTGAAAATGGGATGATATGTTTTCAATTGGAATATTTGGTGTATACAAGAGCTATGTTAGTTTAGGTGTGGGATCTTACTAACTTTATCATTTGAGACATCCAACACCAATAACATTTATTTTTATGGAAAGGAATACTAGTATGTTTGTAATTCTTTGTTATTTTTAAAGTTGGACCTTTATTACAGATTAGTTTAGTTTTGAATCATTTAGGTAACCAGACCAAAACAATCAATGAAATAAGCCACAAGGAGTGCCACTGAAGAATTATTGTATTCCTTGTGAATAATGGTTTGAATTACACATGATATTCACTAAAAGCATGTGAACTTGTTTGAAATTTCATATTTAAAGCATACCTTTATTCAATGGGTGACATTTTCTTTCTATGTTAATATAACTTATGGTGGGTATAATTGTTTTTAATTGAGGAGTTAGGTCATTATATGTATTATAGAGTTTCCCTCTATTTCATGTTCTATTTTTGTTTGGCATCTAATTCAACATAAATTTAAGAACATTAGCATCTTTTTTCTTCCACTTCTAATAGTGGGAATATTATGTTCATGCTTCTTGGTCACAAAGTCTATTTATATGATTTGTATGTTATATCACATCCTTTTATATCATTCATATAGAGATCTTGTGATTGTCTATTCTAATCATTATTTTCTCTTCCCATTGAAATAATGAATTTATAGTTTTGCATTAGTTAAATTTTTTGGTCACAAGTCCTATCTCATGTTGGCTTTGCACAATAATCTATATGTTGTAAGGGTGATTGATAATTCTACACTTATGGAATCATGAGTAGTTATTCACACATGAATCCTTCTCTCATGAGAATAAATAGAACACTTAGAACTCATTAGATCAAGGTGAGGCTCACAAAGGTGAAGCACCAGGACTTCCCGAGAGGTCACCCATCCCAGTACTACTCTAGCTCAAGTGTGCTTAACTATGGAGTTCCCTTCATGGTAAAACCCACCTTGCTTGCCACCCCATTTGTAAAACCTTCACCAAGGGTTGTTCCTTATGAACCATTCATTAGAAAGCATCAAATTTTCTGATGAAGCTTTTATTTACCATTGATGTCATGCATGAACATTTTCCTTTGCTAAATGTTTGAACACAAGTTTTTGTGTACATTTTTGACTCTGCACCATAATCTTTCATACTTGTGAGGGTGGTTGAGAGTTTGACACTACTTGCATTTGAGCAATCTATGTGGCTGGTAAAATCTTTCATCAATATCGGTCTTGATGTGGAAGTAGCCATGTTTAGGGTATGCTTTATGGTCATCATATGTTTGTGTGACATATTTTTAACTTGCTTATGTAACTATGCAAATCACATATTTCTATTTGACTAATAGGTCAACTTTCTTATCGAGACTTCACTTTATTGTTTATTTTTCAATGACTACCTTGTGGATAGGTTGGATGTCAAACCCATTGAAAAAATATTGAGAACAATACTGAGTACAACCAGATTAATCTTGGCATTTCATCATTTTTATTTTTATTTTTATTGTGATATGGATGACAATAAGAGGAATCTATTGAAATGTTAGTGAAGGTTATAGAAAGAAGTAGTTTTCAAAGGCAATTTTAAATATTATGTAATCATGGCAAGATCAATGTATAAGAGGACAAGAGGAATTGAAAGTTATGCAAGCTCTTCTCATAGAATTAGTACCCTTAGCCATTCAATGCTTGCTTTAAGTTAACTAATACTAATTAGTCTTATTTTCTTATAGCATTACATTTGTAGTTTGATTCTTCCGTTAAAAAAAATGCCTTGGTTATCATTTAATATATGAAAAAGCTTCATTATTGAAGGTAAAATTTATATATTTATACTATTTTCTTAACTTTGTATTTTTTTTTTTTTTTTTTAAATTGATGTGTACATAATTGTGATTGTAATTTTATATGATTTAGTTATGTGTGAGTGTGTGTGTGTGTGTGTGCGCGCGCGCGCGCATATATATCTATATATGTACATATACATGTGTGTGTGTGTGTGTGTGTACATATGTGTGTGTGTGTGTGTGTGTGTGTGTGTGTACATATATATATATATATATATATATATATGTACATATATATATATGTACATATATATATATATGTACATATATATATATGTACATATGTGTGTGTGTATCTATTATGTTCATATATATCTATATATGTGTATATATGTATATGTACATATATAGATATATATGTGTGTGTACATATATATGTGTGTGTGTATATATATAACTGTATAATTATATTTATTTTCATACTGTTAGTGTAAATATGTATTTACTATTTACACTTACTTAAGTTTACTTAGGTTAATGCATTATTTTATTATTTATTTGGTGAGACACTTAGGAGTTTGTATACTTTTATGAGTTGTCATGTTGACAAGACAGAAGTGATCAACTCTAATTCAGCACATGGTGGCTACAACAATGGAGTTTGCATCATTAACTTAGTTGTCATGTAGACAACATAGTTATTCGCACTCCTAATTTAGTACATGGTGTCTACAACATTATTTTATGTGCTACACCTTTGTAGGCTTATCCTCTCATCATCACACTTACTCATGTGCTTAATGGAGGATAATACACACCTGGTGAACATGTGTCTGGTTGTATGACTTATCATGTTACTAATTCCTATGCATTCTAGAAGCATTCCAGAGGCCTTTATATACAGGCACTCCTAGTGTACTTTCACATGGAATCGAATACATATCGATATTTTGATCATACTTTTTTTGGTCTACTATTGTGCTCGAGCTTGAGTTCTTTGATCTTCGATGAATTTTTCCCTAAGGAAAATTCTTACATGGTATCAAAGCTTGGAGAATTTCTCTTCACATAGCCATTCAAGACCATCTTGTTGCTTCATCACCTCAACCCAGATCTGAAGTACCATAGTCATTGGGAGCATCAAGAACCATAATGAACCTCACCATTGCATCTGAAACATCGATTCAGTGAAAATTGGCTATAAATTTTCCTACCCTAGGCTAAAGTCAATTTTGAGGAAAAAAAATTTTGCAAATCGGCACCCGAAGGCCTGATCTGCAAGTTCGAGTATGATCTTTTTTTAGATCTACAATTTTTTATTCAGATATGCATTTAATTTCTCTATAATTTTTGCTTCCATTTTACTGCAAATTTTTGAAAAAAAAATTGCCCTTCGAGTAGTAGAGAAAAGGTACCAGGTAGTGATACCCCAACCCTGCACCTACGCAATATATTCCTTTCTAATTTAGTGGGCAAACCTATATTTAAATCTAGCATTTACAACAAATTTGTGGCATCCACATTTCATAGCAAAATGGATCCAAATTTTGGCAAAACAAGCCCACACTCTAGTGGCTTCACCTTCACTTATACCTCTACGATAGAAGACTTTTAAACTCTAGAAAGGATTCACCTATGCTGAATATGGAATTAAACCCACAAGTTTCTGGGATAGAAACTGAACTCCCAGCCCGCAGAAGTCACTTCAGAACCATAACAAAAATTCTTAGTGGCTGCAGAAATGTCCCGACCAGTGGCAGAAAAAAAAGTTTCCAGCAGCATTTGAAAATCTTGATGGTAATAATGAATTTCTCAGCAGTGAAAAGTTTTTGGTTGCCTTCTAGTAGACTTCACTCATCTCTAGAGCCATGCAGTGCCTTCTGTGACTTGCAAACATCATCTGTCATGCCACATGACACTTTCTGTAGGGACACATGGTGACACTAGCCCAAGGACATGTGGACTACCATGTATACAATCCCCTCCTTGAATGCCATGATAGACATCCTGTCAGCCAAAGTTGATACATCATAGCGACACGTGGAGCTTTGACTTAGTGCCCAGTTAGCTGGATACACCTGCCACGTAGGATCCACCTATGTAGTACCATATTAGCCCAGTTGTATGAAACATTAGCAAATATGTACATTTTATACGCTACCATATGGACAGATCATACAACTGACATCATCCTGATGTCATTGACACGTCAACAGAGGACACGAGTTTTTGTTGATGTTAGCATTTCACGATGTTAAAATTGATGGCCATCTAACAATCATTCCCAAGCATTTTTTAATTTTTGCAATGGCCATTTGACCATCAAATTTAAGCTCACAATTTTTTGCCTAGACCCCTCTCTAGATGTAATTTTAATTTGGCAGATCAACTTTGAGAAGCCATAACTTAGTCATCTGAACTCTAAATTAGGTGCAATTTTTTTTTTTTTTTCGGTAGAATTTCCTAAGATTTTTAGTGGTGGTATTCTTTTTTAGTTTTGGTGTAAGGATTTTTCAGAAATTGTAATTTTTGGCAACTATATATGTTTAATCCTGCATTTTGCAACTTGAAACGCTCCGTACGGGCTCATCTAGACACATTTTTATGTTCTATTTTTCTTGAAAATGCGTTATTTTTCATCTACTTTCCAAATTTGCAATCAAATTATAGGTTTGTGTGGATAAAAATACACTTTTAGACTTAGGGCCTTTTCTACATTGTAATGCTTTGATTACTTTTCAAAATTGTTGTATATTTGAGCTACAGTGTTTAGTGATAGATTTGGGTCTCAAAAGGTAGTTGTATATAGAAAAATTAGAAGTCCACTTTGCACATCTTGACGAGTGGCCTATTGTACATGCACTACATATAAAGTGCCAAAAGCATCTCTCTCTCTTTTTGGCAGGGGATCTTTTGATTGAGTGAAAAGGGGGGTGTGTATTGTGTTTTTTGTGTCTCTCTTTTGTGCTCTTTTACTTTTCTACATCATGGGTTCACCTAAAGGTCGATTTCTAACTTCATGCAATTATTCTACATGGAAAGATATTGCATGGAGTAGATTAATGGAAAAAGGTCTAAGTCTTTATGTTGATGGTACAATTCCCAAACCCACTGATGCTACAGCACTCATTGATTGGAAAACTAAAGACCAATAGGCTTTAGGAATTATTAGGAGTTGTGTATATAGAGATCTCTTCTTCCACATTTATAGTTTCAAGGAAGCCAAACCTGCATGGGATAAACTTGAAGCTTTCTATGGTAAGGTGGATGAGGAAAAGGGATTTCAGATTAAGGACGATCTACTTCTATTGGATCCAAAGAACTTTGACACAATTCAAGATTATATCAACAAAGCCAATGAGTATAGGGCATTACTTAAAGATTGTGGTAATCCCATGAAGGATGAAAAGTTGATCCATCATATCCTAAAGAGGCTACTTTAGAGTATGCTTCCTTTGTTCTAAGTTATAATACTGACAGGTTGACCATGGGAAGTGCTTTCCAAAAGCCTACATTGTGATGTGTTTGTAGAAATGTTGATTTTTGAAAAATCTCACTTGATAGATATGGGGCTTCTCACATCATCAAAGACATAAAAGAATTGGTGGCTAGTGATGAGAACCACTCAAGTCAAGGAGGAAGAAGTTCTAACAATAACAAGAAAAAGTAGTGGAAGTAAAAATCACAATCTAAGACACAATAATCCTCCTCACAGCAAGGCAATTCTTATTCCAATAAGAAGGGAAGTAATGAAAAGAAGGACAAACTTTTTTGTGCATATTGCAAGAAACCAAGTCATGATGAGCATCATTGCAAGCCTAAAAGAATCGATGAGTTGGAAAACCTACTCAAGAAAAACAAAATTCAAGTTCCAAATGCTTCCTAGGATTCAACTCCAGCCACTTTAAAAGGAAAAGGGAAAGCACTTATGGCTAGTTCAAGTTCTTCTTCAGAATGGATTCTTCACTTAGGTGTCTCCTATCATATGGGTTCTTCAAAGGGAGACTTTTCTTCATTGAAGCAGTTACAAGTATTGCACATCTTTGTGGGAGATGATACTAAAATGGAAGTTGAAGGGAAAGGACATGTGGAGATGTAAAATGGGGAATTCATAGACATTCTCTATGTTCCAAACCTTATCTCTAATCTCCTCTCAATTTACCAAATCACTCACCTTGGAGATGGCAACAAAGTTGAGTTCCTTCTAGATTCAGTAATGTTGTGAAGAAAGATGATTCATTAGTTATAGTGAGGAAAGTCAATCATGACAAGAGGCTTTATTCGTTCTCCCACTTTGTGCCTAAGTCTCCTTCACATGTCTTGTTAACTCAATCTAATTCACAAGCCAAATTATGGCATGAGTAGTATGGTCATCTTGCCTTCTGCTATCTTTAGCAACTTTGCTCAAACAATATGGTCAAAGTTCTACCTATAATCAACTTTTCTAAGGGTGAATATTCAACATGCTTAATGGATATGCATCTAGAGGAGAAGTTTGATAAAGGAAAGTCTTCAAGAGCACCAATAGTTCTTCAGTTGGTTCACATGGTACTAGCAGGTCCTTTTGCAGTAACATTAGTCAACCAAGGCCGCTACATGCTTACTTTCATCGATGACTTTTCATAATACAAATGGGTCTACTTTCTTCATCATAAGAATGAAGTGGTTGATAAGATTCAATCCTTTAAGAGTCATGTTGAATAGCAATCAAGGAAATCCATCAAGGTTCTTCTAATGGACAATGAAAGTAGATATGTGGACACAAGACTTAAAGCCTTTTGCAAACTTGAGGGTATTGATCTTCAAAATCCACCAGTATTCAGTATGCACAAGACAGATGTTGTAGCACTAAGGATAGGAACTCTTAAGTCCATGGCAAGTTGCATGATACAAGCCAAGTCTCTGGATCCTACACTTGAATTCAAAGCTCTAATCAATGTCAATCATATACTTAATAGGTCTCCTCATAGTGCCTTAGATGGTAAGACTCCTTTTGAGGAATGGTGTAGTAGAAAACCAGTTGTGAAAAACTTCATATTCTTTGGTTGTCTAGCATGGGCAAACATATCTTCCAAAGGATGTAAGGCACCACCACCTAGGCCTTGTACTTTCATCAGATATGAAGATGATGTTAAGGCATATAAACGTATGGATCCTAAGACTCATGAGATCTTTGTGGACAAGGATGTACACTTTGAGGAAAGTTCACCCAGCTTATCCTCTAATCCTCTCCACACTTCATACACTATGGAAACTGATAGTGAGACTAACAATAGTGCTTCAACAAATTCAGATATGTGGGATTCTATTGACATTTGTAGTGAGAGGTAATGACATCAGCACATTCCACATGCATATATTGCCACAGTGATATCTCTAACACACTAATGTACACCTAGTCTTCTAACTCTAGCATCAAAGGAAGACTACATAGTAGATATTTCAGGCTTTTTTGTGGAGTCATACATAGCAGATTTGGGGGACATAATTGATGGTTTACACCTTCTCTTTGTTGAAGCAGACTTTTCTTCAGTTGTCACAAGGGCTCACTTTGACCCTCATATCCATTCTCTACATGATTAGTCTTCATAGGTTGATATGATTGTAAATCCTTATGTATAGCAGTTGTAGGAGGTCTCTTTATCATTTGAGGAGATAGTAGTTTCTTTGGGATAAGTTCTACATCCATCTTTATCAAATCTGCACTCAATTTTGGAAGGGGTGACCATCAGCATTGACACAGGGATAGTTGAGCAAGTTTTAGAGGCATCATTGATGATCAAGATTCTTTCTACACATAGGGGAAGCATCTCACTTATACCTTTGCCATTGTTTCTTCCAAAGGGGAGGAACATCATTCAGTACTCATGGACTAGCTTCTTCCTTGGAGCAACTTTCACTAATCGGCATTCTTTATTTTGGGGGGGGGGGAGTGACTTTTTCCTCTTGTGAGGTTTTGTCCTTCTCATTCTTCATTGTATATACTTGATGTATGTCGTAATGGGGGGATCTTGATTACTCCATTCATCCATGCATCTTGTCTTTTCATCTCTCTTTTTGGGGTAGGGTTATTCCCATGAGGTTTTCCCTCTTTCTCTACTTTATGAGAGATTGCATTTCATTATGTACATGGGTATCTAACATGGCCTAGTAACCGAGACCCATCAAGCATTTCTTCATCCTAGTTTTCATAAGCTTAAGGGAATTCCCCTAAGTTGCACTTAAGGGGGGTTTCTGGTGTAAACACATATTTACTATTTACACTTACTTAAGTTTACTTAGGTTAATGCATTATTTTATCATTTATTTGGTGAGACACTTAGGATTTTTCGTACTTTTATGAGTTTTTATGTTGACAACATAGAAGTAGGCAACTCTAATTCAGCACATGGTGTCTACAACACTAGAGTTTGCATCATTAACTAAGTTGTCATGTAGACAACATAGTTATTTGCACTACTAATTTAGCACATAGTGTCTACAACATTATTTTGTGTGCTACACTTTTGTAGGCTTATCCTGTCATCCTCACACTTGCTCTTATGGTTAATGGAGGATAATCCACACCTGGTGGACATGTGCTTGGTTGTATGACTTATCATGTTGCTAATTCCTATGTATTCTAGAAGCATTCTAGAGGCCTTTATATACAAGCACTCCTAGTGTACTTTTACATTGAATCAAATACATGTAGTTATTCTGATCATACTCTTTTGGGTCTATTGTTGTGCTTGTGGTTGAGTTCTTTGATCTTGGGTGAATTTTTCCCTAAGGAAAATTCTTACACATACATATATGTTCTTGAATAGTATAGTTTGGAATGATTAGGTTATTTGTGGTACAAAAAGGGACTTTCCTAGAATTTACCTTGAATCATTCAAACTTCTTTGTATATTTAGTGACATTAGACTCAACATTATAGTTACTACCTTTTATTGTCAAAATTTCTCAAATTTTCTAATTTAAATTTGGCCAAATAGACTTTTCATATTTATTTTTGTCCAAAGCCACCTAAAGAAATATTTTATGAAATTTGAGACTATATACAAGTATTTAAAGGCACCCATTAATTCATTATAACATTGTTGGTTAATAGTTTGTCGCCCTTAATCCTTTGGTTTATCCCTTGACTCTTAAAAATGCCCAATAGCTAGTGGAGAACAAAGAAGATAACAATAGAATGGGTCAATGTAGTAATCTATCAAAGACCCCTAAAATGAAATGTATAAGTCCCTTTTAGATGCAAAATTTGCAATGAATTTTCTTTTAGGTTTTGGGGGTATGCTCTTAACTAGATAGAAAAAGTGGCCAACAACCAGACTATTCAACACTTTAAACAACCTAGGCAATTTCAAAAAAAAAGACTAACTCGTGAAATGCAATCTATCCTAACTTAAATTCAAAGATGGAAACATGTAAGACTATCTATGACAACCAGAGAGTAGAAGGAATGATAGAATGGGAAATTCCTAGATTGTTGAGTTAACTAATATTTGACAATACCAGGATTATCTCCGTTTTAGCTACTCCATTAATCAAATTTAGGTCCTCTCATACAATGAACTAAACCACACATATTAACTATAGTGTATAACACAAATAATTTTTAGAAATAGGAATTACTAAGAGGGAGGGGGGTGAATTAATAATCTACAAGCTTTAGTCACCAACTGGATATTATTTCTTACTTCAAACCATACATAACAAAGTAATAAGGTAATGTTGAACAGTAACAATAACCATACACAAAGATAAATCATCACACCATATTTTGTTAACTAGGGAAACCCTAGCGAAGGGAAAACCCCAGTGGGGATGATACCCACTAGATAATATATTGATATATAAGTTCCTCGCTAGAGGACGGACTCTGTTAAGAGTCAATGAGAAAATTCAGTATAAGGATTTCCTATTAGGAGACTTTGAATCCCTATTACGAAATTTCAACCTTGTTAAGAGTTGTGGTATAGTAGATGCAAGATGAGTCCACTACCCAAACATGCACTTCCAATTACAAGAAGAGCTCACTACCCAAACAAGTAATCAGACTTTTGAAATATAGGTATTGTAACTTCTTCCTCTACTCATCTATAATCTTTAGCTTGATCTTGGATCACAAAATAGCTTTTAAAAAACTTTGCATCTATCACTTCCAAAAAAGTTTGCATACAGTTTATCAACACAATTTTTTCAAGATAACACACTTGAATTCAACATATGTCCTTTGCATAAATACCATGCCTTTACACAAATTTATGCTAGGTCAGCTAAGACCACAATACACTTTTCCAACTTAGAGTAAACATCTAGGATGTCAACCCTAATTAGGCAAGTAATTATTTTGCTATCTTGTTTCACTTAAGCATAAATATCTATTTTCCATATAGTTTCTACTGACTTATGAGGTTATACACATCATCATCAACATGTATACTATCTCCATCTAACTTTACTAGTCATAATATCACATCAGCAACAAGTTATAAACAAAATAATACACTGTTATATACCAAATTCATACTCAGACAATTTTTTGGTTACCAAAAGCTAAGTATTTTTATTTTTGAGGTTTAATGTAAGCATGTACATCATGTGTTGCCATAAATGAAAATAATTACATATCTCCATTCACCAATTATCAACAATCTCCCCCTTTGGCATTGATGGCAACAAAATAGGGAAATTTGGCTAAGTATCAAAAACTTAGCATAAACCACACATCTATTACAATTTGTCCATCTTACATATACTCTCCCTTACAATATACTTTACAATATAAATTTCTCCTCTTTACCTAATTTACAATTTTCTCATGCATTTTCTCCCCTTTGACATCAATGACAAAGGCAAAAATGTCAAAAACTGTCCAAAAATTGTCCATCTGATGTCAAAAATGTTGTCCTTCTACCTTAAGCCGATATAATCTTCAAGCAATCATCAAAATTTTCTTTCAAACTGTCTATATATTTTTTTCATGTTTACTTGGTAGAGTCACAAGAGGTGAGAATTGCACATAATGCATATGGTGCAATCTCAACTACATTCAGGTTTGAATACAATAAGTTAGAATAATTGTCCTTGGCCTTAACACATTCCTCCAACTGTTTCTCAACAAAAGATACTTTTAGAGAAATATACTCTCTAAAATTTTATATTCTCTTCAAAATTTGTTCCTTTCGAAGTTCCAATTCCTAATATCATTGTGAATACTTTCCACTTGTCCTTCAAAATCATCAATCTTACTAGCTAGATGTTGTATCTAGCTAGATAGAGCTTCTAGTTCACTCATCTTTCCTCCAATCTGACTGTTCATGTCTTTAGTCAGTTTATAAGATAGGGTACACTGAATTTACAATATATTCTCATCATGTTGACACTTCTAAAGTTCCTTGATACAAGTATCAAGTCTTATCAAATCATTCTCAATTATTTGACAAATGGTGCTAAACAAGTTAACATCATGTGAGATTTGTACGTTTTCTTTTGCAACACTCAACATGTTAGTAAATTTCTCATCAAATGACTTTAGCACTACATGTGCCCTCTATTCTAGATCTACTTCTATGCATTGCACTGCCAAAGTACTATGTAGTCTATTCGTAACCTCCATTAAGGTTTTATGTAGGCTCTTCACTATCTTATTCTTTTGAATGCGTTTTGATAAGGATGAGATCAATTTAGTTTGATCATCATCATCAGTTGCTAGGCCGGCAAGTGAAATTGAAGTAGATGAAGTAGAAGATTTAGTGTCATCCTCCCTTTGCTTCTTATCAATTGCCTCTTTGACTCTTCTCTCTTCTTCCTCTTTCTTTTCTCTTTCCTTCCTTTCATGTATTCTCTCTTCTTCCTCTTCCAATCTCTTTTGTCTTCCTCTATTTTCCTTCTTATTTCTACTTTGGCTACTCTCTTTTTTCTTCCTCTTATTTTCTTTTCTTCTCATCTTCAAGCAATTTCTAGTTGGCATCTTCTAGTTTCCTCTTCTCTTCTCCTAGTAACTTCTTCTCTTCTTCAATTTGTCACAGTTTATCTTCAATATCCTTGGTATTAGATTCATTCTATTTGGAACCTTCAAATAGATTTGTATCATCAATTTTAATGGTAATATTGGTCTAATTTATCTGCATAGTGTCATTGCTCACTAACACTTCTGAGGTTCTAGGTGTTGGTGGAGATGTTTCCTTAGACTTTATCAACATCTGACTTATTGTGTTTGTAGTCTCACTTCTTAACTTATCTTTCTCACCCACCATAAACAAAAATAGTCTCACTTTATTCCTCAAGTACGGTGCAAGATTATTCAACAATATCTTAATTTCTTCTTTGTCATTAGTCTTTCATATAGTCCTTAGCATAGACTTTTGAAGATCTAAATATTCTTCTCTAGTTTATGCCTTCTTCTCAATAAGTCTATCATAGAATTTCTGGTTTACTATGCTCTCAATATCCTTCAATTTTAGATTATTTTCTATAATGTATCTCATAGTAGAGATATCAATCTAATCTTTCTCAAAATTGTTACACAAATCATAAAAAAATTCATCTGAATAAAGTTTCCCTCAATAGTAATGGTTGAGTTTATCTTTTCTATATTTGGCTTCCAGGGTTGTCAAGCTTTTCTTGCTAACTATTTAGAAGTTGTTACCTTCTCTATTTGTTTGGCTTCTTCTTCTTCTTCTTCTTTGTCACTAGACTCAACAATTGTCAACAATGTATTTTGTCTCTTGCCCGGTCTAGTGGCTTGTTGCTTGAAAACTTTTGTCTTTGTGGTCATTGCTTCTACTAATCTCTCAAATTTTCTCTTTGGTTCACTTGTTTGCACATTTGACATTGCAGCATACGGAATGCTCTATTCTGAAGATGTCTCTGCAATAGATACTAACAAAGGTTGCACATTCACTATACCTTGTGTAGTGTCTGCCCCTAGTTTGCATTTATGTTATCATTGTTGAACTCTTTTATGCTAGTTTTATGCTTATGATTAGTGACATTATTTTATGATTATCAGATATTGTTTCAGATTTAGTTGATTTTATAATGAGATTACTTGGTACTCTATATTTCATGTATGTATGATTATTATTATAGTCTTTTCAGTTATTGATGATGATTAGTTAGATGGTTTATTATCATATATGTTATCTTACAGATACTTACCCCATATTGCATGTGTATGGTGTGTGTGTTTGTTTTTCTTTATGTATGGCATTTCTGATGTGGTTAGGGAAGGGAATCATAGTCACCTGCTAGTTGGGATCTACATGATGCACCACTTCTTGCCATTTCATGTTTAGCTTAGTATATATTGTGTATGTACATGCATGGATTTTATGCAGGTTGTAGGTACCAGGTATCGACTTCCCTGAATTGCCAGGATGAGCGTACCCTATCGCATTATCTCAATGGTAAGAAAGGGGAGATAAATTTTTAAGTCCAAATCTCAAATCTTTAAGCCATTTGTCCTAATTGAAAATTAGGACAGATATATGAGTTGAGTACCCTCTGAATGCGTCAAATGACATTAATTCGTGATTATAGCCCTTTAGTTTGATTTTGTATGTGTTTTTCTTTGATGGATTTTTGTGTGTTGTTTTATGAGTCTTTGGTGAATTTTCTATTATTTAAGTCTAATTAAAAGATTAAATCAATGATTTAATTTAATAAAAAATTATTATGATATTTTAATATTTAATTATATTTAATTAATTGAGAAATTAATTAAATAAAAAGAATTAAATTTGAAGATAAAAGTTATAAGTTTAAATTTAGAACATGATAATATTTATTTTATTTAATAATACTATATTTAGAGTTTATTTTTAAATAAATGCTAAATATTATTATTATTTAAGTTAATAAATATTCTATCAATTAATGTTTGATAATAAATTAAAAAGTGAAAAGATATTAAATTATTAAAAAGTTTTAAGTTCGCATGATGCGTGCATGAGACTAGAATATAAGAAATTAATTAATAAGATAAAACAAGTATATTTAATAAAGATATTTTATTAATGTGCACATGAGATTTAAAAGTTAACAAAATAATTGAAAACGAAGTCAAGTGGAAATTAAAATTAAGTTATTTAATAATTCATTTAACATGCATGGGAAAAGATTAAGGAAAGTTAATTTAAATTTGAGTCTAGTGAGCACGGAGTTCTCCCGGGTGAATGCACAATTAGTGTCCCAATTTAAGGAGAGAACTCTTTATCACAATTTGAAGGGTTCATTTTTTAGAGAGAAATTTGGACAAAAATTTTGGAAGCGAATTTTGGAAGGGAAATTTTGGGAAAACTGTTAGAGAGAAGTTCTTGGATAGAAGTGAATTCTCTCGCAAATCTTTTGGGATTCGTGATTTAGCATCAAAACTAGGTAGGTTTTTAAGTTTTATGAACCCAGTTAAAATTATGTTATTTAGACAATCTTGTCTTCTCTGTTATGTTGAGATCGAATTCTCTAGATTTCGTTGTATGATTCTTTCATTCTCTTATCTAAATCTTATGATGTTCGTATTGTATCTCATCTATATAATAAGATTGAAAGGTAATAAATCCATTTAAAAACCTCATCCATAGGTAAAAGGAAATTGTATTTAAATGGGAAGGGTTTGAGATTTAAAGAACATTTAATTTAGAAATTTGAATGTTAATCGAATTTTCCTATCAAATAAATTAGGAAAGATTTGAAATTAAAAATGGAAATTCTAAGTTGAAAATTCGAGTGGTTGGTTATAATTTTTCTATTAGATTATATTTACAAATGATATTAAAATATATATATTAAAATTTTATTATTGTGGGAGAGGTTTGTTTTAATTAAACAAAATCATATTTAAACATTAATGATTGGACAAAGTTTATGTAATTTAGATATTATAAAAATTAATTAATAAAAAAATTAAATAAAAATAAAATAGGGAGGGGCGGGTTTTACCCACCCCCTACCCCCTTATCTCCATTCATTTGGCAGCAGCCACCTGCTACCGCAAGGACTGCATCAACCTTGCTAACCGCAGGCCCTACATCAGCAAGGTTGTTGCATGTATAAAAGTGCCAGCAGACTTATAACAGTCACACAGCTTTTTTAAATAGGCCGCCAGTTTTATTGAGATTGTATTAAAGTTTTTTTAATTAAAACTTTTAAATTTATAATTTTGTCAATAGTTTTTTTATAATATTAATTTTTAAATATCATTTTAATTAATAATATTTATTAAAAAGTTTTAATATTATTATTAATGAGATTTTAATAATTCTTTATTATTATTTAAATAATAATTATTAATAAAGTTTTGTTATTATTTATTGATGTAAATAGTAATGCATTTAATATAGTTAATTTTTAATTAATAAAATTATTGATAATTTTATTAATTATTTATAACTAATAATCGTTGAGATATTAACATAAGTATTTAGTCTTTTGATAATCATTAATTAGTTTAATTTAAAATTACTTTAATTAAATTTAACTAATGATGAATATAATTAAATGAAAATTGTAGATTTATTCTAATATTATTCTTAATAATATTGTTTAGATTGGTATTAACTAATTATTTTAATGAGTTACATAAATAACTTGCCTTTAGATCATTTTAGAGAATTGATTTAAATCAAGATGGGTAATTGGACTTTTATTTAAATCTGAGAAATGGGTCAATCTATATGGATTAAGATGTACCCCTTTAAATTTGAAAGCTCACACTAAAATGAAAATTGGAACTTTACTGTGAACTAACACTATGTATATTCAAAACTAAACCAAAATATGACCAACACAGTTGTTTGTATATTGTTTGTGCTTTGGGGATTTTGGGGTTGACTAGAGTGTTGACCAGTTTAGGACGTTTACCAGAGGCTTGGGAGTTATGTGAATGTCATGATGTGATGTTGATCTTGATCTTTTATACCCAACCATGGTAATGTGATGGTATGCTCTATGATGCATTTGTATTTACTATTTGCTATTGTTTTCCAATCTTCTTGGGTGAAGCTAAGATTTATGCTATGGGTTATCTAATTTAACCATTTTTTATTCCTCGATTAGTTATACTTGGTATACTTTCTAGTCACCTTGATGGCACTGAAGTGTTTGCTTTGTTCTTGATGATGACATGTTCTAACATGTTGACTTAACCATTCGAGTCTTTGATCAGTATTATTGGAATACTTTCTAGTTGCTCGTTGAGAACTGATGGATATTGTGATTTATCATTTGATGTCTTTTAGTTGCTCATTGAGAATTGTTGTGATCATTATGATTAACTTTTGGTGCTTTCCAGTTGCTCATGGAGAACTGATGTGAATCTTGTGGATTATCTTTTGATGCTTTTCAGTTGCTTGTATAGAGCTAAGGTGAATTTTATATGTTTCTTTGATTTGTTCTTTTATTGAGCCTAGGGTAGGTTATCTACTTGTAGTATCAAGAAGTAGCTTGCAATGGGGGCCAGGGACCCTAAGTGGCCCTAGGGGTAACCCATTGTAATTTGTTTTAATAAGTGAAAATATTACACTAAATGAGAGTAAAATGAACCTAATAAGACTTTTTGTATTTTTTTGCCCATGCCTTGAGTGCTAGTACAGACTAAGATGGGAGTAGAGTGAACACTTGATTGCAACCTTGCATACTGTAGTATGCCTTGTTAGTACGAGAGGATACTAGTGGCCACATTGGGATCACTAGGGACCTCGAGAGTCCTAAGGGACTACTTGGGTAACTCTGAGCATGATTCATGTGATGACACTTGCCCACTTACATAGTAGGTTTCCTACGTGTCTTGTGTGCCTTTGGGGATTAGATTTTGACCTGTCTTAGAACCTTTGAGTTAGTATACTTATAAGATTTCCTAGACTTAGAGAGTACTTGTGTTATGTGGTTTGATAACCTATTTTGGACTTGAGACTATTTCCTGAGCATGGTGGGAGTGGGCCATTTAGGTTCCACGTAGTCTGGTGGTAGTGCTTTTTCACTCTTACCATTGAGATCCATTCGTAGTCACCATGGTTGGAGCTTCTTGGGATGCTTTTTTATCATGTTTAGATGATTTTATTTACTAATGCATTTACTTATATTGATGATTAGCATGTGATAGGTGATGTTATCTACTTTTTAGGATCAGCTTATGCTTTATTCTAGCATGTTAGATTTCCTTATGTATGTTGTAGCATATTTTAGTAGTGACGTCCCTATTATGATATTACCAACAATCTGATCACTGGCTTGGGATGTTATGCTTGCGGGATGGCTAGGGCCCACAATGGTCTAATGATGCTAGTAATGGTTGGGAGGAACTGCGCACTTAGTTGTGTTTTATGTTGGATAGTTGTATTTCATGTTGGATGTTTATATCTCTTATGATGGATGGATGTATCATGCATGGTAGATGGTTTCATTTATTGTATTGTACTTTGTATCATGGATTCAAGGAGGAGGATGTATCTTTATCTCTACATATGTATATTATTTTAGCCTTTCATACCCTGTGACATGTACAGTGGATGATTGAGCATTCCAAATTAATTTGCCAAGAGGCATTCGAAACAAATGTATATTATGGACATTGGACTTTTCACTATTATTTCATGTGGATGTGATAGTTGTTAGAGTTAGTATTAGATTAAATTTATATGTGATTCAACATCATGGGATCCTTAAGAAATGTAACCTATTAAGTTTTCTTTAGTTGATTGTATGTTACTGCTTCCGCTACTATGCATTGATGTGTATGTTATTCTTTCTTGTTTTAAAAAAAAAATGTTGGCAAACTTAGTAAAGCTTTAGGTCATTTCTTCTGGGTCCCCTAGTGGGGTGTTACACCTTGCTTCATGGTTTCCCTGACTACCTATGACTCACTCTCAATCATATCTACCTCTAATAAATATTTCTTCATAATAGTTTATATTTTCTTATGAGAAGCCTTCTCCAAGGATGCCTGATGAGCTGACTAGGTAATCTCATCATAGGTTCCAAATTTGTATTCATCTTTGTTCTCTAATTTCAACAATAAATCAACACATCCAACTTCTATTTCATCATTCAATTCATAACCTAAGGGATCAAGAAATGTTTCCCAAGGTTCTACTACTTGTATATAAGTGTAATATGTATCAACCATAATACAAACATCTTCCTTAAATCTATCTACAATTTTAGGTGCAATTCTGAATCTCTGCCTCATTTTATTTTGAAATGTCTTCATTATCAAGTTTACACTATCCAATATCTTATTTGCACAATGTCTTCTACATACTTATATGATCTTCTCCATTGTACATCTATCACTACATATTATCTCTATGACTAATGAATATGGAAATCTTTTAATCACATGAAAGAATATGTGATTAATTAGTGACTAAAATCTAAACACATTATTCTAGTCCTCTTGATCTTTTCTAGGTTCTCAGGTAGGTGCATTCTTAGAATTTCACTAAGATTTACTTGTTCCTTCTCAATGCATATCTTATATGTTGCATAGATGAATCTAACCGACAATTCATCAATCTTTGAACTTGCACATATAGAGTAGGCAATTATTCTACTCAGGAATCTTACATCATCTTGTTTAATTGTGCTGATCACCATGGCTTTTCCATTATATACTGCTTTTTTATAAGGCTCAACTTTCTTCTTAACCATTTTCTCACCTATGGAAACACTACCTTGTTTACTAAGACTAGTTGCCTCATGAATAAGGTCAGCTGAGATATTAACTACAGTATCTTCCATCCATAGTTTCTCATCATGTATCCTACTTAGTATAATATGTGTCCATTCATTTGTGTCCAATTCATGATAGAAATGATATTTGAATAGGTCTATTTCCTTCAAGTGTTCAAATTTGGGTTTCATAGTCATTTCGTGATTGAAAATAATTTCATATCCTTGTTCATATATTCACTCCCAATAAATTCAAACTTACTGGTAAGATAACTTCCTACATCTTGCAAATATACTACATTGTTTAGAGTAATGGATAATGTTGAATTAGGGTTCCTTCTATAGGTTTCATAGAAACAACCTTCAACTTAGGTCTGTCCTCATTCTAAACATTTTGTACTACTAACATATCCATGCTTCTAACAAATATGAACTTTTATCGAATAAATTTTGTGAATAAATGATAAAATACCTTTTTCAAAAAGAGGGTTTGCTTCAAAATTTCCTTGACAAGTCACTTTTGAGTGCTCTTTGCTTTGGATGTAATCATAATCAAGTGAAAATCAAGTTTGTTCTCTATTTATTCCATCAACTTGAACTTTCATTAATTGTGTACTTTGCAAACACAAAAAAGTTTTCAACTACATTCTATAATCCAATAACTACTCAAGATCTTCTATTTGATCTTCAGATGCTACCTGAGGCTTTCCATAGCCTCCTTTCATTATGACAATGTTCCACAAAACTTCACTCCATGAAATTCTCTGAAAAAACATAGTTTTCATCTTCTGCTATAGAATTAACTTCTTCTATAATATCAGTAACTCATAATTCCTTCATAACTTGTTTATATAAGCTCCAAATTACAAGTGAGCTTAGGTATCATCTAAACTTATTTCGATACACCTTTTCCCAATTTTGCTACCTCTAATTTGATCTCCAAATGAAGTTTTCAAATTCGGGTGTTATGAACAAGCTTAATTCAACTTAATTGAATCAAACTTGATAACTGACTTTGATCTTCATGTCTCATCATCTTCTAGCTTTTCTTTTGAGATGTCTAATCCTTTTACAAATGCCTCATTGAGTTCTTCTCAAACTTCACTAACTACATTTCTTTGTTCCTCATTGTCTTTGTTAGCTATGGAGTTCCTTTCATGGTTCCTTCTATCATTTCTGATATTTCTTCCATAATTCCTAATGTTTTTGAAGTTTCTTACATTGTTCCTTCTATCTTTGAAGTTTCTGTCCATTCTGCAATACTTTGTTGTATGTCTAAATTTGTTGCATAATTGACATACTGGTGTTCTACTTCTACGATTCTATTGATCATTAGGTGCATGAAAATTCTGAGCTATATGTCCAAATTTGTTACACTTATAACATAGGATATGTCTTCTATCTTCATAATGTCTTCCTTCTCTCAATGTTCTTTCATTAGATCTTCTTCTATATGTAGGGTTAGTATTTCTAGACATTCTACTATTCCTTCTCATTATCATGCTTATATTTCCAACAATCAATTGCTTTATGACCCATACCATGACAATTATGACAATAAAAATCCTTAATATGATTAAATGAATTATTTGTACAATCTCTTTTCATATGACCTATTTCATTACACGGAAAAAACTTACCTCTAATTTCATACTTGGTTTCCTTAGGAGATTCCACTTACTTTGGTTCATCCAAAATTTCAACTTCCTTGTCTTGTCCAAATTATTTAGGTTTATTAGAAGATTGACTATATTCAATTTTATCATCAAATTTATCTTTTTCTTTTGGATCCGATCCAATCTCAAGTTTCTTTGCAAACATGTTAAATAGATAACCAAAACCCATCTTATCATAAGTAGGTCTCTATATTGACATTGAAACATAAAGCTTTTCTCTGCTAGAATAAAGCTTCTCAAGTTTCTACTTGAACTAAGTTAATTCACCTTTCACAATAATATTGTACTTGTGAAGTTCTTCATGATCTTCTTTCAATGTTTCAAATTCAGATGTCTTCTTTGCCAAACTTGCTCTCAGATCTACATTCTCAGTCTTCAAATCAGATTCAATTTTTCTAGGATCATTTCTCAAAGTCAACTTTAGATTTGTAATCTTCAATTCATGCTTCAAGATATTTTACTTTGTCTTTATCTTTGAATAATCATCATCACTAGTTTTAGATTCAGTAGATTCAAGCTTGGATTTGACATGCTCAATCCTTTCCTTCAATTATCCAATGTATATTTTGGAGTCTTTATATTTGTCCTTTAGCTTATCTCTTTCCTCAGTAAGGAGATCAATTTGTTCAAGTCCTCTTCAAGGTTCTTCATCAACTATTCCATATCCATAGGGATCTTAGTCAATTTGTTAAGCCTCTTCAGAGTAACTATGCTCTAATACCAATTGTTAGAAATAGAATTATTGAGGGGGGTGTGAATCAATAATCTACAATCTTTAGTCACCAGCTAGACATTATTTCTTACCTTAAGCCATACATAACAAAGTAATAAAGTAATGTTGAACAATAATAGTAACCATGCACAAAGATAACTCATAACACTGTATTTTGTTAACTAGGAAAACCTTGGCCAAGGGAAAACCTTGGTGGGGATGATACCCACTAGATAATATATTGATATATAAGTTCTTTGTTAGAGGATGGAGCCTGTTAGGAGTCAATGAGAAAATTTAGTATAAGGAGTCCTTGTTAGGAGACTTTGAATCCCTATTAGGAGTTGTGCCAACCCTATTAGGAGTTGTGGTATAGTAGATGCAAGATGAGCCCACTGCCCAAACATGCATTTCCAATTACAAGAAGAGCTCACTACCCAAACAAGTAATTAGACTTTTGGAATATATGTAATATAACTTCTTCCTTGATTAATCTTTGATCTTCAGCTTGATCTTAGATCACAAAATAGCTTTTACAAAATTTAACATGTATCACTTTCACAAAAGTTCACATACAATTGCTCAACACTGATGCAGTGTAAGGCAGGAGAATCACAAAAGGAGATGTCCTAGCTCCCAGTAAATAACCACACAATGAGAACACAATAGAAAGAAGCAATAATGCAAGATCTAATACCAAATCATAACTCTTTATTCATAGATAAAACTCATTACATGCAATATGCTTGGCTATAAGGCCTTCTAGGTTAGGGCCAAATACAAACAGCAATGACAACATCAGTTTTGCAATATCCAATAAGGTCCAACTTAAAAACCCAATCCTAGTTAGTCTAGATACAAAACTAGATAAGAATGCAAAAAGAATCCACACTTGTATCGTCAGGTCCACCAAGAAATCCTCTAGTTTCTAAGCTGCAGCCCTTGCTCTTTAAAATTCACATCTATACTTCATTCCCTTCCCAAGATGGAATATCATTCCCTCAAAAAGAATCCCCAAAAAACTTCACAAGAACCCCTATTTATAATTGCCAAAATGGCTTACAAAATATTATAGAACATTACAAAATAGGAAGGCTGACCCAATAATGATCTAGACACATCCTAAGGCAAGATTTTATTATAAACATTGTGGTTGAAATAAATCTCACAACTCGGCTTGCACCAAAACCATAAAAAACATGTCCAAAATGTTGACCCTCAGCATCAACAAGAAAACTCAAAACATGAAGAACCACTTGGCACATGAAGAGTCACTCAGTGCATGAAAAGTCACTTAGCACACACTATGGAACTTGGCACACACTACAGAGTGAGATGGGATAACACACTAACCTAAGTATTAACATAGCATAGGATAACTTCAACTCAGTTGAAACTACAAAATTACTGGCACTCGGCAATTGTTGCAACTTAGCAATGATTGTAACTTAGCACAACTACTAAAATGAACACAAATGAGCAAGATAACACATTAACCTAGGTTTCTCCTGCATCAGACACCCCAGGTTCAAAAAGATATTCTAGAAGCTGGAAGACAATCTTCTCGGATTCAACACATAAATCCCAAACTACTTCTTCACATACATGTCCTCCAAGTCATCAACTTGCACACTCATTCCCTTGTTTTTCTTCTTCTTCACTTCCACTATAGGTGTTCCATAGGTCTACTTTCCATGTTGATCACCAACCTTCTCAGAATCTACCAACTCAATTTAGCTACCAATACTTAGGTTTCTCCTACTAAGCTCTTCATTCTACAAAGGAATCAACGAAAACTTCCTAACACCTTTCTCAACAATAAACACATTCTTGACACAATCATGCATAGCTCTGCAATCATACTACCAAGGTCTACCAAGTAACACATGACAATTGTTCATATCCACAATATCACACAACACTTGATTCTTATACTGCCCAATTTGGAAATGAACAAGGCATTGCTTCATCACTTCCAAAGCATACTCACCCTGCAACCAACCAATCCAACAAGGATAAGGATGTCTCACTCTCTTGAAACCAAATTTCTAAACCATCTCTTTAGAAACAAGGTTATCAGTACTACCACCATCTACAATCACCTTGCATATTTTGCCACCAAACTTGTAACAAGTCCTAAACAAACTAGTCCTCTAACAAGAATCCAATGTTCTTTGAGCCACCAGTACTCACCAAGCCAAAAAATTCTCTCCTTTCTCAAGCTGATTGTCCTAGACTTAAACCTCATTCATAATAGTACTTGTACTACCAACTGGACATTCAAAAGATCTATGCCCTTCTTTGCCACCTTTGAAACAATTACCTCTAAACACACCTCTACCTATCCTCCTTTTATGATGAACAAGTTTTGGTTCACCCTTTGTACTCAGTTTAGCTTGTGCTAAGCTATTATGCTTCTCCTTTCCTCAAGGATTTCCTTGATGTTTCCTCTTCAACTTATCTTCTGCTCTCAAAGCATACTGATAAGCATCCTCAACCGAAGGAATATTCAGTATACCAATCTCATCCTAAATATTGAATGTTGAACCATTAATGTACCAAGCTACCTTTTCCTTTGGCAATTCTCTATGCCCAGATCGAATAGTCAACTTGTAAAACTCTTCAATATAATCCTTCAAAATCATATCCTTCTATTTTAGATTCTACAATTTCTTAAACAACTCAAGTTCATAATATGCAAGAATGAACATAGCTTTTAACTTAGTCACCATCAATCTCCATCTAAAGATCTTCATTTCACCTTCCTCCTCTCCATCTCTTTGTAGTTCCTTCCACCAAAGAGCAGCATGTCCCTTCAACTTAGTTTGTGCTGACCTCACTTTAAGTGGATCCTCAATATCCTCAAGCTCAAAGTAGTCTTCCAGTTCACTAATCCAATCAATCAGGTCTTTAGGATTTAAAGTACCTAAAAAAAATAAATGTCCATCTTATGTTTTAGCTTCAATTGAGATCCAGGTCAAGCAAACTGACCAGCCCTAATTCCAATAGTTCTCTCCACATGATCAATTCTATCATCACCACTCGATCTAGAAACTTCAAATTTTTTGGCAACTTACTCATAACTACATTTAGTACCCACATGTCTAGGTACGCCACCTAAAGCACTCATGATTTCAGTAATCATGTCACTCTTCATCAATGTTATCTGAGATCTAGAACTCATTTTGAACTCCTCCATCTGAGATTTGAAATCTACTTTAACCTTCTCTGAGATATTTTCTTCTACAACATCACTAAGATCATCAATCACCCTAGGGTCCAATCTTCTTAGAGGCATCTTCCAAGGTTTTCACAAACCCTAAGCAATAGATCCACAAATCTAGAAGATCAATTGGCTCCACCAAATCAACCTTCTCTAACCCATGATCCTGGTGCAACCTACCTTAGCTTCAGTGATTTGTCTACATGCTCAGGAACAACTAAGCTTTGGTACCACTTGATGCAGTGCAAGGCAAGAGAATCCCCAAAGAAGATGTCCTAGACCATGGCAAATAACCACACAATGAAAACACAATAGCAAGAAGCAATAATGCAAGATCTAATACCAAATCATAACTCTTTATTCATAGATATAATTGATTACATGCAATATGTCTGGTTGTAAGGCCTTCTGGGTTAGGGCCAAAAACAAATAGCAATTACAAAATCAGTTATGCAAGATCCAACTTACAAACCCAATCCTAGCTAGTCCAGATACACAACTAGATAAGAACACCAAGAAGAATCCACACTTGTACCCTTAGGTCCACTAAGAAATCCTCTAATTTCTAAGTTGCAGCCCTAGCTCCTCAAAATTTGCATCTATACTTCATTCCCTTCCCAAGCTAGAATATCATTCCCTTGAAAATAATCCCCAAAAGACTTCACAAGACCACCTATTTATACTTTCCAAAATAGCTTACAAAACATTCTAGCACATTACAAAATAAGAAGGCCGACCCAAAAATGGTCTAGACACATCCCAAGGCAAGATCTTATGATAAATTTTGTGGTCAAAATAAATCCCGCAAGTTAGCTCGCACCAAGAAATACAAAAAACATGTCCAAAATGCTAACACTCGGCATCAATAGGAAAACTCAGTACATAAAGAACCACTTCACACATAAAGAGTCACTCGACACATGAAGAGTCACTTGGCACACACTATGGAACTCAACACACAATGCAGAGTGAGATGGGATAACACACTAACCCGAGTGTTAACACAACATGGGATAAGCTCAACTTGGCTTAAGCTAAAAAATTACTGGCACTCGTTAATTGCTACAACTTGGAAATGACTATAACTCGACAACAACTACCAGAATGAACACAAATGAGTAGGACAACATGTCAATCCAAGATGCTCCTACATCAGACATAATTTCTTCAAGATAGCACACTTGAATTTGCAAGATTTTCTTTGCATAAATACCATGCCTTTACACAAAGTATTGCTAGGTTGACTAAGACCACAATACATGTTTCCCACTTAGAGTAAACATCTAAGATGTCAGCCCCAATTGGACAAGTAATTATTTTTCTATCATGTTTCACTTAAACACAAATATCTCTTTTTCATATAGTTTGTACTGACTTTTGAGGTTATACACATCGCCATCAACATGTACATGTTGGACAATTTCCTAATTTAGTGTTGTCTTTGATCTTACACAAATATCATATCAGTTGTTAGTTAGCACTTACCGAGATCACTTCATCAGCAAGACATTTTTCCTTGTCTATTGAGCATTCCTGAAGATTACTCTGTGAAGACAGTGTCTACTAAGCTCACTTGGGCATCAAAAGAATTCAAACAAAAAATAGTACTAACTGAGTTCTCATAGTTAGCGAAGGAAAGTTGAACAGAGTCAGTGTTCACTAAGTTCACTTGGTTGCCAAAGGATTTTTACAAGTTCACCATGTTAACCAAGCTTCTGTTGGTTAACATAGGAAATCATCTTAGAACCAATGTTTATCAAGTAGGGTCTGTCAATGAAGGATTTTGTTGTTTTTTCGTAAGAAGCTTATTTATTTTAAGTATTGTTTCTAGCTGACTATGGTAATGATTATTGGTTATTGTAATTTGTAATTGATCTAACTTGATAGTCTGGATGGTATAAATGAAAGGTTAAGTTGAGATTTTCAGTGTGTGCAAGTGTGTTTATTGAATTGAGAAAGAGAGAGTGAGAGCAAACTATAAGGATAAGGAAGTATCCTTGTGGAGTAGAGAAGTATTATTCGATTAGGAAGGATCAAGTATGAAGCAATATAGAGATATGTAATCAGCAATTCAGTTACATCACAATCAAGTCATTTCATTGTTACTCTCTAACCATTGTAGCAGTGATCTAAATCTCTTAATAGAGTTGGTTTAACAGCCAGTTGTAAATCCTCTAACAAGGTGATAGTTCCATTGAATTGTTTTAAGACCTCTTGCAAGGCCACTCCTTACAAGGTGACTAAATCCTCTAACAAGGTCACACCTAATAGTGTGTTTTATAACCTTTAACTAGGTTGGCTCCTAACAAGGCTCACTTTAGAAGATTGAAAACAATAACTAGTTACATTGGTAGTTTTTCCCATATTGGTATTCCATGTTAAATCCTGGTGTCTCATGTGTTCATGTTATTTCTCTTATGCTTGCAAATTAATTACTATAAATATTTTAAGATTAGTTAAAAGTAAATCACACTCTACATTTACTAAGTGACAACATTTTTGTGTATTTATTGAATAATAGCAGAAATTGATTTTTATGGTTAACATCTAAGGGATCTAGGATTTATTTTTGTAGTAATTGATTCACACCCCCCCCCTCTCAGTTACTCCTATATCTCCAATAGTACACTATCTCCATCTAATTTTGTCAGTCATAATATGATGTCAGCAACAAGTTCTAAACAAAACAATATGCTATTGTATACCAAATTCATACTTAGACAATTTTCTAATTACCAAAAGCTAAGTATCTTTATTTTTTAAGTTTCCTATAGGCATGTACATTGTTTGTTGCCATAAATGAAAATAATTACATATCTCCATCCACCAATTGTCAACAAGAATAGAATAATGCTTATGTTGAAGAGAGTAGAACTTACAATCCACTAAAAGAAGGAAATAAATCCAAGTTTACTTGCACTCATTCAATTTTCAAAAATGAGACATTCATTCCTAATGTTATACACAACTAAATGAACAATAGAATCAAAAGTAGATTTAGAGTCACACATAGTAGTCCCAGCTATAGGGCTTTGGCCACAAATAATTTTGCCAATGCTATTAACTTTTCAAAAAGTTACATATATATGCCTCTTCAAAATGGCCTGTTACATTGATGATTACAATGCAGAGCATCTCTGAATGGAATATACTAAAAATAGTACATGACTAAATCATTGTCCATTATAGAGATTAAGATAACCAGAGGAATGTTGTAAATGTCTACAAAAAGAGAGAGAAGAGAGGGAATTATAGATCTCTGAAAGAATGACAGAGCATTATGCCTTTTTAGGAGTAATTGCCTTGGCTCTATAAGCTTTCATTCCATTTGTTACTGTATCCAGCTTCTTGACACTTGGGATGATGATATTATTAGATTGGATCATCCATTAGTCATGCATCTCTATTAACTCATCTACTTTAGCGACCTTCAATTCGAACTCCTCTGATGCTCACCTTAGGATAACATCTGCTGATGAAAGGTCTTGGATTTTTTACATCTATAAATTTCTTGGGTTATTAGCCTCATCAAAAAATGCCAGGAACCTGCCTTTCATACACTTGATATCTACTAATTTACCATTGTAGGATACATACAATTCTATATGTATTACCTTAAAGTATTCAAAAAGTTTTTCAATGACCTTTTGCACTAATTCATGCACATCCTTGAGCTCATTTGCAGATCTGGTAGAGATCCCCACAATAAACTCTAAATATTGCTTCTAATGAAGTAGTGGCTCATTACCTATCTTGAGGATCATGTGTGTAATGGTGATATTAGTCTTCATGTTGATAACCTCTTGTAGCACTACCAATTTCTCTATCAACCTATTTGTTGCATTGTAAATGGTGGTCTGATGACTTGAAGTTTTCTCCCTCAACTTTTCAGCATCTAACAATAGATTTCCCAAATTTTCAATTAATGGGAGACCTTGTGCCTTCATCTAATCCACCCATGCTTGGCCAATTTGCCTAAATTGCCTTTCTTGTTGCGGCTTCAAAAGTAAGTTCTTATTCTTCTCTACATTAAAGTCAAATATGCTCATTGTAGTACTTCTGAGTGTAGTACTGATGTAACTCACTAGTTCCTTGTTTAAGGCCTTGAGCACCTTTTTCTTTGCTCTCAACTCCTCTAGCCTATCCTCTATCCTTTCATTTGTGGACTTCCATATATGTACCATGGAGTCATGGACAGGAATACCAATGTCCATTGTTCTGATTTGAAAGTCATTAGCAATAAGCTCATGGAATTTTCCCTCCTTTTGAGGCTCTATTATATCCATCAACATATGGCTAGTTGTGGAATTAGTAGCCAATGCTACTATGGAATTTTTCTTCTTTGTCTTCTTCGATGGTGGCTGAGAAGAAATTGCTTGTGTAATAAGGTCCTTTAATGGGGCAACTTCTTCATATCTCTGCTTCTTTCGATCAATGGTTTCCTCCAACCAATACTAGGTTGAGAGAACTGTTGTGGTGTCCACAACACATGCCCCCCTACTTTTTTTGACTCCTGGACTCACAATTTGAGAGTCGAGAGAAGAAAATTTGGTTAGAAGTTAGAATTTTAGAGTTAAAAAAAATTTTAAAAAACAAAAAAAAATATTAAATATAAAATATAAAAAAAATAAAATAAAACAAAATAAAAAAATAAAAAATTTCACCTCCCCACATCCACGCGGGCACGCCGAAGTGCAACACACTTTATGCAAAGAGAGGGATGGCTATAAAAACCCTTGCCCTCCCCCTCTCTTCTCATTTTTTTTTTTTTATTGTTAAAGCTTTAAGAAAGAGGAGTGGAGGTAAGCAAACCTTCCCCCCCCCCTTCCCCCCTTTTTTGTTTGTCATGCGCCAGCCTGCACGCAACGCTCGCGCACAGCACGCCTTTTTGGGTGTGCGTTACACCTACGAGGCGCTACATGTGGTGCTTGGCGGTGTGGTACCTACACGCAGTGCTACGTGTGGTGCCCACGTAGCCCCTTTGGGGCCTCAACGCGACGCTGGTGTTGTTCTATGTGCTCGCGCCCTAACAATATCGGCCGCACCTGTGCAATGGCATTTTTCATTATTTTTTCTTGAAATTTTTTTTTTTTAATAAAAATTAAAATATATATATTTAAAAGAAAAAAAATTAAAATTAAAAATTAAAAATATATATAAAAGGAAAAAAAATATATATATATATATATATATAATAATTTTTTGTCAAATATAATGAATAAGTCTCGAAAGGGGACATTTTTTCTTCTTCTTTTTCCCCACTTGTGTTTTTCGCTATCTAGTAACTAATCATGTTTTCTTTCTCATGATCTGCATGTAACACAATCAGATGGTGTCTACATCTAGATTAGTTGTGAAACAAATTGTTTACAAATTTCAAGGGGTGACCCCAAAATCAAGATTACATAATGACTATGCTGAGATCAAAGACACGGACCTTGGACACATAAACTTGGGAGAATTTCTTAGAGTTTGCAACAGTCCAACAAAAAGGTCATCCCTAAGGTCTGCATTAATCTGATCCAGATTAGTGAATGCAGCATCACATCCAGGGATAGTACAGTCGGCTGGCTTGATCATGACCCTTTCTCGACACTTTGTTCCTAATGAAAGGGTAGTCAAGAGCATTATAAGGGAAGGGGTTTTAGATCTATGACCTAATAACATCAAGTGAGTCTTCCATCTTCCTAGAGCTGATCAGTTCATCTGACTCTCTTACGAAGCAGCTGAGAGATGGTATAAAGATCACCACCAAGAGGCCATCAACATCATACATTCCTTATACTTCATTGAGAAGCTACCTTGGGGAAAGACAATAAGAAAAGTGGATACAACATGGGGATACATGAAGGATGACATCAAATACTCAATCATTCTCCTGAGTAGAGTCATGGGCTTACCTACATCAGGCCATCTCGCTCCATTTATGGTCAACTTCATTGATACTATCAGGCATGCAAAGATACCACTAGATTGGGCCACCATGCTAAGTGAGAACTTGTGTGATCAGTTGAGGAAAGTAAAGAATAATAAGAAGTTATATATTACTTCTTATGTGGTCTACCTACTGCCAGTGAGGGCGACAAGCTATCCTAGGTTATACAAGAAAGGTAGTATGTAGGACCCTAATGCATGGCCATATATTGTCTATCCTCAATTGGTGAAGAAGAAGCTCTCGCCATAGAGCAAAGAGTACAGGATTATAAATGACACCTTCATCTTTGCCATCATTTAGTTCATAGAAGGAGACTATGGGAAGAGATTGTTTGAGGAAGCTAAGGCACAGATCATAGCTCTCGGAGCATATTTCATCCAATTTAGGACATTTACATATATTTGGGTAGGTGGTGCATCTATCAATCCAAAGAAACTCCCAAGGTACCCAAGTGACAAGTTGGTCCTGATGGAAATATCTTGGTAGATTGAATTAGCTTATGAGAGGATCAAAAGACAATGGAGGCCTTGTTGGGATTGGCCTTTTGTAATAGGAGCATATTTGGTGAAGAGAAAGTAGGGTATCCCAAACTTTTGAGTGGGAATGGGAGAATTATCCTCTTGAAGAGTATAAATCTCCTCGGCCATTCTTCGACAATGTTGGTAAAGTGGAAAACCTAGTAAGAAAGGAGTTCTATCATGAGAACACCATTGAAGATCATTGGATGAATGCCACAAACAACTATGATGTCTGCATCAAAGACTATTGTAGGATGACTTTGTATCTAGCAAATAAGGCTCTCCATTTGACCATACCTGATGAGATAAGGCTACAAAACTCAAAAGAACCACTGGATCCTCTATTCAATATATATAAAGTTGGTGAGAGACCCATTCTGAATGCAGAAGTTGATAGAGAGGAAGGAGATGATATCAATCATTGAGCGAGACATGTCATTCAAATGACAAAGAGTTGGATCAAGAAACCCTTTCCACTTGATCTAATTCCAGCTATAGTGATCTTTCATGCACATGCTCACCCAGAAAGGGGTAAGGGAAGGAAAGTCATAGTTCCTATCTTTGTGCTCTCCTATCAGGCCTAAAATAGTCTACTAGCTTGATCATCCAGTGGGATACTACCACCCTTTAGAGAGGAAGGGAAAGAGGAAGAGAACCTCTCCTCAAAGGTTTTAGGCGAAGTATGTTGAAGAACAGGTCCCTTCCTAGCAATAGGAATCAAGTCCCCAAGAGCCCCAGGATGGAGGAGTTTCTCATATCCAGGTTGAATTTCCATTGCCTCCTATTTTGTCAAGTCAACAAGAAGAGGGAGAAATTCCAGAGGCCTCCATTCCTTTGGTGCATGAAGAGCCCACTTCTCCTATGGTTCCATAGAAACAAAAGAGGATCAAGGTTAGAATGAAAAAGAGGCAAAGAGTTTGTAAAATATTAGTGCCTAATCCATCTATTCCTAAGACCATTCTAGAGGAAGAATCAGATGAGGGGGAAATGGAATTAGATGAGGAGGAGGAACAAGTACCTCTACAGAGGTGAACTCAGCTAGCAAAAGCCATAGAACTGGAAAGAAGGAAGAGTGCCATGAATACCTTGCCACCCACCCAAGCAAAAATGGTAGAACTCTCTTCTTCGGAAGATGAAGTACAATGATGGGTGAATGAGAAAAGGGAGCAAGGTGATGATGTTCTCTCCATCTTGGATTTTGATTTCATGCCTATGGGTACGAAGTTAGTTGGAGATAAGATCAGAGATACCCCTACAAGTGAACTTCAACAGCAAGATTGGATATAGATGCCAACCAAGACACAAGGTCCTCATCCCACTCCTCCATCTCCACCTCAAGTCATGATGGTAGATAAGGGTTTAGTAACTCCTCCACCTCCTAGTTCAAAAGAAGAACATGTTCAAAAGGAACCGTCATTACAAGGGCAACCAAAACCAAGGGTTATTGATGAGCCATCAAAAGAGGCATATATAGTAGAATGTATACAAAAACCTTCTCAAGAAGTTGAGGATCAAACTATAGGATCTACAAAAAAAAAGACTACAGAAGAAGAGTCCTCACAATAGGAGACTCCAAGCAAGAGTGATAAAGGGAAGGAGGTAGTTAAACACATCCCTTCATCATCTAGAGCCAAGGCTATAGAAATACATATCCCAAGATGGTTTCGGAAGGAAATAATGAGAAGTGCCAAGCATCAATTTCATGCTTCAGAGGATGATATTTGTGACATTGCAGAGATTTTGAACAATCCTAAGTCTCCATTACATGATGGAACACCATTTGTGTTTGTCACTACTACATGGAACCATGACTTATTTGCACAAGTGGCTCACCCTCTTGAAGGTACAGATGCAGAAGTTGTTAGTCTTGAGGACTATGAAGTGAAAGATATTATGTTAGGAAAGCCTACAAGGGATACATCTCGACAGATGATGACTATGGGAGTCAAGGAGGTTCTCAACCACATGGAATAGGATGAGATTGAAATTAGAACACTTCAAAGGAAAGTTGAGATCCTAAAGGGATATCTAGCTGAAGTTATTGGTCCTCTTGATTCTAAATGCCCTAAGGAGACTTTGAATACCATTCTTAGAGAAGGGGAAGGTGTACGGCTCAGTCCATTTTTGAGAGCTTGTCAGGATTGGTGAGACGGCCTTGAGGATAAGGGTGTCACTGTAATCATAGGAAGTCTGAAGTTGTTCCATGCTATGCAAGAGAATGTTGATAAGATCGTGGCAATTTTGAGGTAGGACTTCAGTATCATGGATGAGGTACGAGCACGGAGCAAGGATTTACAAACTCTACAAGCCATAAAAGAGAAAAGATACTGCATTCTGATTGGTGTATATACCATAGAAGAGTTAGACATGATAGATGATTGGATAGAAAATATTGCAAATGGAAATAAAGTGATGGAAACATTGCATGATGAGATACATAGGCTCAAGGACCAAGCCTGAGAGTGAATTTTGGAAGCAGAAAAGTTGTACAGTGATGCATGCTTGGACATTTCTAAAGATGAAGAATGAGAGAAGCTATTGCCAATTGAGGTAGTCATGGAAATTTTCAAGAAGACTTTGGAGGAAGCATCCAGTGATGAAGACATCAAACAAGCCCTCAGGACGGAGGAAGCATTGATAGAGTTAGACACCAAACTCAAAGATTTTGCAAAGACTCAAATTGAGGTGGACAACTACAGACAGAAGGTCAAGGACAAGTATGAGGCTTTGGATCTTCTATATGCTGCTAAGATTATTGAGATGATAGATAAATTCAAGGGCAAACATCCAAACATAGTTTTAGGATGAAGATGAACAAAACCCAGATGCCAGAATTTCAATTTTGACACTTAGTAAAATTTTGAGATTTTGACCCAGTCGAGGTCCACAGCTCTGCAATTCATAGGTGCATCAACAGTTGACTGCCAATTCCAAAAATAGCACTTTCCATGCATAAGGGATGCATTTTGATGGCAAGTTAACTCTGACACATGCTGAGTGAAGGGCTAGCTTCTATTTTTGGCACCTTCATGTAGTTCCACTTTGACTCATGGCTTCCTCCTACTTTCTCTCTCATGCTTTTATTGTTTTTGACATGTAAAGGGCTCATGCATCCAATCAATGAATAAAATATGGATGGAGTCCCTCTAAGCACCAGTTAGATTGTCAGTTTGTATATATTTAGTTTGTTTTAATGTTTTAAAAGCATTTTATTGCATCAAAATATCTCTCACTCTCAACACAAATTGAGGAGATAATTTCTTATAAATAGCCCATTGTAAAATGTAACAAGGGCTACCATTATTATGCAATAAAATTATACTTTTGGTGCTAGCATTCAAAGTGTAGTTATTCTTTCCTAAATGCGTCATTATTTTAGGGATTTTATTCATGAGATTGTGATTGAGCCAAAGGTTTATTGTGTTGTTTCTGGTTGTGCAATCTTTTAGTTATGGTGTTTTCTATAGATATACGAATCTACTGACATAAGTAGCTTGAGAAGAGATCACCCGATTGTGTCTACATATTTTTTTGTCTCACATGAGTGCACTTTATGTGTCTTTTTTATTTGATAAAGAATGAAACATCATTCGACTTGTTAAATATTCTCACCAACGATTGCATTAGTGGATTCTAGGAAGCGTTGCTCCTGTTTTCATTGGTTTCCTACCGATTTCTTCGAAGGTTTAACTCGCTGCATGTTGTGTTTTGTAGCTTATGTCCATTTAGGAATTCCAATTTCAAGTCATTTGATTTCATGTTATTTGCTTTTAGTTTCTTTGCTCACCCCTTTTTAGAATAGGAACGCATTTTAGTTGCATTGGTAGTTGCATGCATTGAAAAATAGAAAACACAAAAATATTGTTCTTTTGGTGTGATATTTTGAGACAGTGAATAAATTTACTTCAATTCTGAGATAAAAGAGTTTTTAAAACCAGCAAAGGCCTCCTTATGAACACTCACATTTATCTTCTACTAAGCAGATTTTGGTATGTTGCAAGACAAATACTGAACCTTGGAGCCAATCCTTAAAAAGATTTTCTTTTTAAGAGAGGAATTACACAATGGATTCCTATCGTTGACCTCATGCAAAATGAACACCCAACAAGAACATTGATTGGAAATTAAAGGGTGGAAGAATCAAAGAGCTTACTTTCCAATAGAGGAGTTTCCTTGCTCTGAGAAGCAATAGAGAAGGTAGCAACTTTGGTCAATGAGAGGTCCAAAGTGTCCCCTTGTTGTGATGTGTCTTTTCCATCCATAGGGTTAGTGTCACCATCCAAGTTGATGACTTGAGTAGGGGAGGCAAGCATAGCAACTAACTTTTCTTGCTCGTTCTCCTTCTCTTTTTCCTTGTCCCCTTCCTTCTCCCCAAATTTTCCCATATCTAGAAGACAGCCACCTCCACAGGTAGGAGTAATTGGGACATTCTTCTTTGGAGGCTGGTAACTACCTTGGCCTATAGACTAGGTTAGGCCTACAAATGTTGGAGTAGAAGTCATGGTGGTGGTCCTTGCAGTTGATTGGGAAGCTCTAGAAGATACTCCACTAGTAGAGCTCATGCTTCTCATTCTCTTCTTCCTTGCTTGAGTCCACTCTACCCACTTGTCTATCCTCTTGATAATTTCATGCATCAAGGCCTCCATGGTGTTGATGATAGGACCTGCAGGTAGGGTAGACACAATGGGAGTGTCTTTAACCTACTCGTAAGAGAAGGGATGCATGTAGGAGTCATCATCTGCAAGATTAGAAACATCAATAGAATCATTATAAAATTTAATTTCATCAATTGTCAATCAAGACCAAAAATTCTTCCGGGTTTCATACTCATTAAAGCATCCAACCTAGTAATCTTCAATGTTTAGGACATGTTTGTAGGCATATACTAGCTTCAAATGATCTCTCACAAAGTTTACTAGGTCATACTAAGGCCTGAGTACCTCATAATCAATCAACTTGACTTTACATTCAAATATCTTTACTAGATTCTGAGCATTGGATCTAGAGGCACAGAAATGGGGTCAAACGAGCTATCTTCTTCACATTTGAACACAAGGTGTTCACTTCAAGAACTTTTTGACACAATTCAACAAGAACAAAATTATCCTCTGGGTACCTAGGAATTCTTTTTTGAAATCCATCATAAATACCTATATGAAAGTAGGAGAAGCTCAAAAATTGCATAAAAGAGCATCCAAACTGGCTTATAGCCAAAATTTCTTCTAGTGAAAATCTTCTCTCAAGGAATTCCTATAATTCCTCTATAATTGGAGGTGTGGGTAAAATTTATACACCTTAGTATTCTCATCATAATCTTCAATGCTTGGAAGACCCAGCCATAGGTGATGTGTAGCCAAAACATAGATTAGATAAGAAGACATGTAGAATTTCTTGAATGCCTTGGCCAAATTTAACCACGAGGCAAGATCATCACATATGATTTGGGCCCAGTAAATCTGAAACCTTCAACACAAATGGCTTACACTAGGAAGAAGTGGTGCTCAATGAACTCTAGATTTTCTTCCTTTCCTTTTATTATGAGTAATATGTGAGGATATCAACAATTTCCCTTCAGATTGGTCCCAAAGAGAGGTTTTGGCATTTTTATCTTCTTAGATCAAGGGGTTTGGAACCAGGTCCTCTGTGTATCCTCTCTTCTCAAGGTATTTTTCTCATTGAACATGGATGTAGAGGAACCAAAGTCAATGTTAGAATATTCTTCCTTTTTGGGCATGCCGAATGAAAATTGCATTAAAGCCTTGATGATTGAGAGGAGGATAGAGTGGTCAGGAAGAAAAAAAAATTCTTCATCTATGGGTCATATCTTACTATGCACTCCCTTAATATCTCTGGAGCTTTCACAACCATGGGAAAACCAGTAGCTTCCACTACTATGCTCTCTTTCAACTTCTATGTAATTGGGTGGCTAGGCTAAGAGTTAAGTCTTGTATAAAGATCATCTTAATCAAAAAATTTGAATGATGTATCTATTAAGTCTTTTAACTCACTCTCCAAGCCTATAAGCTTATCATAACCTACAGCTCTAATTTCCATTTTCTATCATTACAAAGGATGTAGTTCTCAATAAATAGTCATTTTCAAATACTTGAGGAAATAAATTTTAGGCAGTTCTAATGAAATAGATGTAGAAATTCAAACTTTGGCACCACACAAACGAAATTAAGTTTATCCAACGCTTACAATAGTAGTATTTGCATTAAATTTCATCATCAATGACTATTTAAATTTTTTTTTTTCATGCACACAAAAAATCATAACACCAAAAGCCTTGTTACTTTACTTAAAGTAAAGTCTTATCATTAAAAGCCACTTACTAAAACAAAGACTTTAGTTTAGCAGAAAAAAGCCTATTTCCTTTAGAATTCAGAATGAAGACTTAGTTTGACAACTTAGCATGTGTGAGGGAGAAAGTGCAGATCAACTTTTTCATAAGCCTAGTTTTCCTTTGATTCAGAATCATAGTGCAGGGAATGATCTTTTAATATCTTGCAAACTCCATTTTTTAATTTTCTACCCTAAGCATTGAACACTTTATTTTCTTTATATAAGGGTCGCACCTTCATAACTGACTTTTTTGAAAGCATCTTTGAGCATCTCCAAAGAATATTAACATATTAAAGTCACTTGGCTTTCTATTTTTAAGAGCTTTCAAAGAATGGCCTTTTACATTACCTAGGAATAGAAAAACCCTCTGAAAGCTACATTTTTTAGAGCAAAGAAAACTCCATAGCATTTCTCTTTGGTCTCAATTGGATGGCTATGAGTTGGGGTCATCAATATGGATCATTCATTATGGACTCAAAATAATCCCTTTTAACATCATGTGTGCCTTGCTTATGAACAAAGACTTTAGAATTGGGAGTCAGCCAAGTTAACTTCAAAAATAGAATATAATACCTTTGTTTCCATTAATGAGTAGCTGGAAACCTGCAAGTCCATTTTTCTTTACAAGAATAGATTTTACCTTTGTAAATTTATTTGAGACCTTCTTAGCTTTGACTTACACTTCCTTAGATCTTTCCATTATGATATAATCATGTAAACAACTTATTAACATCATTGTGACATCATTTCTCAGGTACATGCTTGATGAACTTTGCCAAAGGGGAAAACTAGCTCGATTATCCAAAATCTAAAAGAAATGGGAATGTTAGAGCAAGATAGTAGATACAAAAACAAGAATGACTTACTTCTCATTAAGAAGATCTCTAAGGCACATCCCATCCAAACCTAAATCACCTAGACCTTGAATGCATTAGAATAACAAGAAACCTACATAGAGAAATATGTAAAGGAAAAGCAAAGAGAGACTCAAAAAGATACAAAGTGAGAGCCTTAGGATTTGATAAGTAGTAAGTTACTTAAAGGCTACTTAGACATGCAATTTTGAACAAGAACTCACAGAAATAGCAACAACCATAACTCATAAGTAGAAACTGAAAGTTACTAATAGTTGGCTCTGACTAGAGACTTAGGCATTGCAAATGTCTAAGAAGGTGCCCAGAATCTTTGGTTTTGCATGGTCGAAACTGAAAACTACAGTGGGTAAAACTAAACTATGCACACAATAGAAAGGACAACTAACCTAAGAAAGTAGGAAAATAAAGCAAGGAAAGACCCAAAAGCAAAAACCTACCTAGACTAACACTAACTACAAGTGTTGCCTACTTTCAATTGTGAACTTGATAAAGTTTTAAATCCTAGCCATTATAGGATAATGGAAGAGTATCTCTAGTGGGATAGGCCAGAATGAAAGAGTTATTCTTATTTACATGCATAACTTTGAAAGGACCTTTCTAAAGGGATTCAAAATTATGGTTCATGCCTCTTATCCTATAACAAGACCACATCACCCTCCATGAATTTTCTTGGCCTATCCTTCTTTTCAATGAAGGTTTTCATGTGCTTTTAATGCTCTGTAATGTGATCAACTAGTTTCTTGCATTCTTCTTCTAGCTTAGTGAGGTACATGATTCATTTCTCCAAACTATTGTGGAATATTGGGTCCTCGATCACTTGTTGTAACTCGTAGATGGATAGTTCCAATGGGAGTGGAAGGCTAGATTCAACTTTGTATACCATGTTGAATGGAGAAATTTTGATTACCTTCTTTGGTGTCACCCTATCCACCCAGAGAGATTCATGTAGTGTTTTGTGCCAGTCCTTCTAATTCTCAAAAGCCAACTTCTTCATGATGTTAATCAAGTTTTTATTACTTGATTTTTCTTGACCATTCCCTTCAGGGAAGTAATCTTAAGAATGAATAAGGTGTATTTTATTATCATAGCATAACTCTATAATCTTCATAGAAGAAAAGTAAGTAGCATTGTCCATGAAAAGATTTAGCAGCACCCCAAATCTTACCAGGATATTCTCTTTGAAAAAATCACAAACAACTTGAGAGGTGGTTCTCTTGGTAGGCTTGGTTTCTACCCAGTTGGTAAAATAGTCTGCAGTGGTGATAATATATAAGTCACCAGCTGAAGAATGAGGCTTAATTGGTCTAATGAAGTCAATTTCTCACTCTTGAAAGGGAACATCTATTACTACTGGCTTTAGTGGCAAGGAAGCTAATCAAGAGTTGCTAGAAGACTTCCTACATTTAGCACACTTGGGCACCCACTTATAAGCATTCTTGAACATACTAAGCTAGTTGTAGCGTTGCCTTAGAATCTTGTAGGTTATAACTGCGGAAGAGAAATGTCCAATGTAGGCCTCATTCTAGAATGTATGAAGCAATTTTTCTTGTTGAGGCTTATCCACACATCGTAAGAAGGCTCCATCAATTGCTCTCTTGTACAATTGGTTATCATATATGACATACTTACTTGATTTAGTTCTAAGGTCTCTTTTTTACTTGTATGTCATTCCATCAAGGAAATCTCTATAAGTGAGAAAATAGGCAATATTTGAGAACCAAGGGACTCAGAGACTAACCATCAATGCTCTTGAGGATTCCTCTTCTTGACTCAAATCATGATTTTCTACAATCACTTTGCACAAGCCATTTCCATGCACCAATTTTGTTGGCTTCAACTTGATATCATACTCTTGAACTTTGGCTATCCATGCTCCTCTAGTGTTACATCCTATTTCTTGTTGGGTTAATATGCTCTTGATAGCCAAATCTGGTACATATACAATAGAATGTGAGTGTAAGATATAAAACCTAAAATTCTTCAGAGCTCTTACCACTATATAGACATGCTTTTCCATTTGAGAATATATCAAATCATGTTCCTTGAGAGGAGTACTCATGAAAGCAATTGGTGCATGAATGCCTTCATTGTTTTCTTGCATGAGTATTACAAAAAACATGTGAGTTGATGTATAGCAATATAGTATGAACTCTTTGGTGTGATCTGGGTGGGCCAGTACTAAAGCTTTGTTTATGGCATCTTTGATTTAATTGAAAACTTTTCTCCCAGAGCCATTCCATTTGAACATTTGGCTACCCTTCATCATATCAACTATGCATTTGGTGACTTTGGAGAAATTAGGGATGAAGCATCTCAAAAAATTCACCTATCCAAAGAAGGACTTGACTCTAGATTTAATTGTTGGAAATGCCAGTTGTTGGATGGCTCTAATATGCTTAGAGTCAATCTTGATGCCTTCTTGGGAGACTATACGACCTAAAAATCTACCTTTATTAATATGAAACATATAATTCTTGGGGTTGAGTGAAATCTCATGCTCCCTACATCTTCTTAGCACTTTGTCCAAGTCCTTCAAATAATTCTATCTTTTATTGGAGAAAACTATCAAATCATCTAAGCATATGATGATAATCTTATCCTTAAGGTCAGTAAAGAATGAGTTCATTTCCCTTTGGAATGTGGCCCCTGCATTGATGAACCCAAAGGATATTCTATTAGAAGCAAACTTTCCCCAAGGGGTGGTGAATGCTATTTTAAATTGGTCTTCCAAGTCTATCTCTATTTGATTGAAACCTAAAAAGCCATCTAACATGGACATCATTCCTTAGCCAGCCACTATTTGTAATAGATGATCCATGTTGGGTGAGGCATAATTATCCTTGAAAGATGCTTGATTAAAATTTCTAAAATCCACACAAATTTTGATTTCCATATTCTTTTTTCAGGCAGGGATAATGTTGGCTATCGAAGTTGAATGGTGTATCAAGTAGATGATTCTTGCTTCTAGCATCTTGTGAACTTCTCTAAAAATTGAATCTAAGACCATTAGGTTATAATTACATTTCTTTTGTTTGAAAGGAGTGGCTTCAGGCTTGAGGAGAATCTTGTGCTTGAACTCACCATTTCTAAAGGTCTTTAGGTCCTCATATCCCCAAGCAAATACATCTTGGTATTCAAAAAGTAGTCCTTTAGCCCTAATCCTTTCTTCATTTGAGAAACTACTACCAATATTAACCATCTTGGGTTTATACTCGATGCCAATATTCATTCCTTCAAATTCTCTATGAGTTCCACCTTTCCTACCCCTTTCCCTTCTAATAAATGCATCATGCCTATCAAACAATTTTTTGAGGGAAATGAGGTGTCTAGGAATCTTGTTACCTTTAAGTTGTTCAGCACCAAGCTCCAACTCTTTCTTGTTATTAGTGAAAAACTCTTGATAGACATTCTCACTTCCCCTCAAAGTATTGGTCACTAAAAGGTTTAGACCCTTCTAGGAAACATTGAATTTTCTTATCATTATTGAAGACTTGCCATAATTTAGCATTGTCAAGAACATTGGGTTTGAACATAACTTCAACTTTGTACTAATTATCAATGAATTCTAGATATGGAAGTAGAAGAAAAGATGAGGTAGCTAACATATCTCCCCTTGCATTCTATTCCTTAGGAACAACTTGTATTGAGAAGTCATTTAGGTCCTCAATTTCATCCCAGACCTTGTATTTATTGTTTCAAAGCCTTGTATTCTTCATAATAGATTGTGCTCAGACTTTCTTTACTATAATCTTTGCATCTCCTTGGGCTCTTAGGATTTTCACCCCTCTCTATTTCATAGTAGTGATACCTAATAGCAATTCTTTGTACTTTGTTGTGTTATTAGTATTCTTGAATTATAGCATGTATGCAAGTTGTGTTACATCCCTATCTGGGGAAACAAGCACTATGCTAGCTCTAGGTCTAGTAGTAGCACAACTACCATCAAATTCTAAGGTCCAAATTTCTTGATCACTAGGAGGACCTAGTTATTCTTTTGAATGACTAAAGTTATAGAACAACATGTAGTTCCCAAATTCCATCTCTCGGTATAGAATTTGAGCCTTAGGATCATCAGATTTCATTACAATGAATTTAGCCTTTTCCTTAGGTTCTAACTTGATCTTCTTGTTACCAAAGGGAATTGTGGCATGAGACCAATCCATCTTAATTTACCCTCCCATATCTCTACAAAAGCTTCTACTCAAAAGTATGTCATAGCTAGCCAGGATATCAACTACCAAGATGGTTAACTTCATTCTCTTTACAGGGTGCATAGCTAATGCTATGTGCATCTTTTACTTGGCCTAAAAGAGGGACCTATTTTTTCTCCACAGAATACCAACATCCAATTGTCTTGTTCAGGGTTAATCCTAGAGCACGAGCAACAAAAGAAGGCATGACATTAGTAGAGGCTTGAGAATAAATTATGCAATTACTTAGTTTATGACCATTTACATATAGGGACATGTAAAATACATCAAGTTTCTAACCAAGAGAGGTAGCCCGGACTAATGCTTCTTCTTCTTTAAAGAGCATAGGTAAGACAAGTTCTTCATTAGCTAGTAGGCCACTATTCAATTGGGGTTGGTCATTGCTAATGATGGTATTGACATTAGGTCAAGTTTTACAATTAGCATCACCTTTACAATAGTCTACTAGCTTTTGCAATTTAGAAGGGTAGGTTTTCAGATAATCAATAGGAGACACCTGGATATGAGCATCTTTACACTATTGAATTATATCAAATGATTAATGAGACTTACCATTTGGTTCTAATATTGTCTTCTCCTTCATCAAAGATGAGGAAGTAGATGCTCCAGCTATAGCCAATGAAGAGCCAGGGGCTGTGTTCCAAGAAGGAACTAAGTTCACCAGGTTCTTCTCTCTTTGACTTCTTGTTGCCATGATCATTTTTATTCCTTCCAAAGTGGCAAAGAAGTCACCTCCAACATCCAAGTCCAATTCATACTCTAATAAAAATGTTCCAGAGTCACCAAGGGAGCAAAATTGTCTTCACTTTCAAGATATTTGATTGTTATCTCATTACTGGTGCTATGATGTTTGTATCTATTTATCTCTAGACAAGAATAATCATTTTGCTCCACTCATAAGTGAAATATACACATGTTGTATTTTTTGGGAGCTACCTCAATGGCAAGATTTTGCTAAGCAGATGGCAATTCTAGTGGTTTTCTTTCATTTTTCCTTCTGGGAATGTCTTGGTAAGGTTGCTGGAAGGAGGGAACAATTTCCCCATTTGCCTTTTCATGGAAATCATCTTATTTGATAGCTTCTCAAGCATTACTTTAGTGTTATTGGCTATACTAGTAGTAGAGCTTGTCAAAGCTCCACTCTGAATCTCTCTTTTCCATTTTCCAACTACTATCAAATCATCTTCCAACTCAATTGCTAAGGTTTGGGTAGCCTAAGGATTGGTAACATGTGCTCATCTGATTAAAAAACTAATGTTAGGGGGCATTGGGGCTAATGAAAAAAAAATTATTATTATTGTTGGTCTACTCATGGCAGGAATTCAATTAACCAATTTGTTGAACCTCTCAATGAAGTCTCTCATAGGAACATTGGGAAGCTGAGAAAATAGTGTGTATTCATCTTATGTACTCTTGTCATGTGCTTCAAATCGATTCTACATATCATTCCAACTTGTAATGCATCCTATTAGAAGGTATTGAAACTAGTTAGTTATGTTCTCAACCAAGGTTTCCACAAACATCCTTACTACTACATCTTTATGTTGAGGAAAAACAATATTGCATGCATCAAAGAATTTGACAATGTGCTCATCAAAAAAGACTTTCCCATCACTATTGAATTTGGGAAAGTTCTTTTAGGAAGCTCTAGGTAAGTCATTATTAGTAGCAAGCTGAAGAGGGCCAATAGCATTTTCCCTAGGCACACCCATTAAGTCGAGAAGGATTACTGGTACTACCTAAAAGGTGATAACAATAGGGACAACTACTCCTTGAAGAGTGATTACACAATGATGGGGTCTAAGTGTAGAAAATAGGAGGAGAAGAGGAATGACTATGTATCTTGGAGATAGGGTGGGGTGGCAAAAATAGAGCTCCATGAATACCTTGAAATACTAGATCTCATGAACAAGCTCTTCCTCTTCTTAGAGGATCTTCCAATATAGGGAAATTGACTTTCTTTAGTTCTTTAAACACTGGGTTGATTTTCCCTTTTCCATGAACACTTCGAGGATACTTAGGATCCAGGATGAACTTTTTTAATTCACAATGGATGCACTTCTCTCAATCTTCTTTCCTGCAACACACCTTCCCATTACTCAGCATTTTCTTCCTCTATGCCAAGGGAGAGGTTGACTCTTCAATATTGGTCAAGGGACTTTCAAATTTTCTAGGCAATAGTATTCAATTTATTTATTATGTCTTATTGCTCATCTTAGAAGCTGAGGTTAGTTTTCACTACTAAGATTTGTCCTTCATGAGGCAACACCATTCTTCTTTAAGAGCTAATATACATGACTCAAATTGAGTGTCATAGAGATAGGTTTTAAGTTATCCAGTAAAGCCACAAATGTTAGTGTAGTTTTTTATTTTTCCTATTTTGCTAGGTTTTTCCTACACTTTTAATAATCTCTCTTAGGTTAATAAAGCATGTCTTATTAGGTGAATGGTTGTGAGGTGTCACCTTCCTACATGTGAGCATCCATTAGCTATCTTGGGAAGATACTTTGCTACCTTTAGTCTGATAGATGGTTGCTCCTCATTGGTTGGTGTTGCCACCTCCTCCCTCTTCCTAGCCTATATAAGCATGCTACCTGGCTTGTATTTGCATCTCTTGTTTTTGCATCCTCTTAATGTTATTTTGCTTCTAGCATTTGCATTACTCTCTTGGAGACTAACTCTATGATGCTATTTTGATTTTGTGTCATTTGCATTCATAGTTTAGATATTTATTCTTTGCACTAGTTTTCTGGGTTATTAATCTTATCAGATTCTAACATGGTATCAGAGTTTTTCTATGTGCAAAAGTACATTTTAGTTTCCTTATTTGAGAGATTCGGGGGGGGAAAATAAACTTTATTGTAGTTTTTTGAAAAACGAAGTATGCTCTTCTCTTGCATCTTTGGATGATCCTGAGAATCAAAAAAGTTTTGACAAAAACAGTTTTTCTCTGGGGTTTCAATCTCAAATCTGACAACCAACTTGCATATTTGGAGTTTTCAATCAGTTTTGCAGGTTTCAGCATGCCATTGATAGACTTAGGAAGCTAATCCAGCATTTTCATATCATATTCTGGTTGTTGGGATCATTTTTTGATTTTTGGAGCCAATTTTTACTGTTAAAGGCATTTGATTTACACTATAGAAACATCTTTTGTACATCAACAAAAAAAATACTTTCTGGGTTTTGTTCACAGCCCCAAAAAACCATTTGGGTATCTTTTATATTTTGCATGCAAGCTGTATATTTTGCAGAATCGAGCATGCAAAGCTACAGCCATACCCCTCTCCATTGGTAGTCGCAGATTTGAATGTAGTTTTCATTCAAATGTCTCATTCTTGCTCATACGGACTCCAATTTTGATGATTGTTGTTATGAACTTGGCTATTTTTTTGTGCTCTAGCCACTAGTGGAGTTTTTTTTTTTTTTTTCATGCATGAATTCTTCAGAAATTATAGATTCTCAGTCGTGACTATGCACAATTCTCGTTTTGGAAACTTTGAAGGATCATAACTTTCTCATACGACCTCGTATCGAGGCGATTCTTTTTTTGAAAGTGCATGATTTTTCGAGTAGATCACAGTGGTGCTATTTTTTTCCTTGATTATTGTGCCCAAGTTTCACCTTTAGAATATGCTCTTCATGAGGGTATGTAATGCATTGAAATCAATACCACTAAGTATTTCTTTCTAGTGGTAGTTGTAAACGCACTAAAATAAAGTGCCAAATCATATTTCTTTGGGGGGAGTTCTTTGATTGAGTAAAAAGTGGTGGGCATTGTCATGGCTGGGTTCTCTTCTTTTTAGCATTTCTTCTTTGCATTTCTTCATCATGGATCAAACACATATGCCCATCCTAACTCCATACAATTACTTTGAGTGGAAATCATGCATGACAATTCACTTAAGGAAAGCTGGATTAAATAGGATAACTATGGGACTTGAAACTGAACTTGCTAAAGATGAAGATAAGCCTAAGTGATTTAACAAATGTGATGAGGCATTTGGAACATTGTGTTTGTCTGTTTCTCCTGACTTGCTATTTCACATTGAGTCTTTGGATACACCAAATGAAGTATGGACAAAGCTAGAAACACTATTTGGCACACAAGATTCAATGAGGGGTCATATGTTGGAAAATGAATTAATTAGTTTGAGCCCAAGAAATTTCAACACAATCCAAGATTTTTTCCCCAAATTAAAATCACTAAGGCTGTAGTTAAAACAATGTGGAATTGAAAAGAAAGATGAACAACTGATTCTTAGTATTCTCTCTAAGCTAAGTTCAGAATATTCTATGTTTGTCTCTACCTTCTATGCTACTAAGGGTGCATTTGGTGCTCAATTCACCATGCCATCTTTAGATGATTTTTCTGTCAATCTTACTCGAGAATAGGACAAGCTAATCCAGATGGGCACTCTTAAGTCCTCTAAGTCACATGCCTTGGCTGCCAACCAAGGCACAAAAGAACAACAAGGAGAAAGTAGTAACAACAATAGTAAGGATAAGAAACAAAAGAATAGCGAGGAGAAGAAGGATCAAATATCAATTTCTTCAAAAGAAACTATTGATACACCATCTTCCAAGGGCGATAAGCTTAAGAAAGAAAAGGTCAAATGTGCCTATTGTGAAAGACCTGGTCATGATGAACATAAATGTTTGCAGAAACAACTCGATCACTTGACATACATTCTTGAGAAGAATAATATCAGTGTTCCTGAGTCTATCAAACAAAGTTCTAATGAAGGGTCTGACAAGGAAAAAGAAAACAACAAGGGGAAAGGAAAGGGCAAGGCCCTTTTTGCAGTTGCTTCCTCACCATCCACTTGGGTTCTTGATTCGGGTGCTTCACACCACATGGCTTCATCTAAGGAAGAACTTGCATCCTTGGAGCCGTGTACTATGCCTTCTATTTTGATGGTTGATAACACTCTTGTTGAGGTGTGTGGGAGAGGGTCTATTGATGTGGGGGAAGGCACATTCCATGATGTTCCTTGTGTACCCTCATTGTCAACTAATCTCCTATCGGTACACCAGATCACTCACACAGGTTTAGGCAAGTGGGTTGAGTTCACTCCTGATTTAGTGGAGATACGTGAGTTGCACAATGATTCTACAGTTGTAGTTGGGAGAGCAGATCATCAGTCACGACTCTATATGTTTTCTCACTTTGTTCCTGATCCTCCTTTGACTATTTCACTCACTCACTCTAATGATGTGAGCAAATTATGGCATGAGTAGTTTGGCCATCTTAACTTCCACTACTTGCATCAGCTTAACCAGCAGAGCATGGTCACAAGGTTTCCTTCTACTTTGACATTGGAGTCACTTGGAATACATGATAGATCTTCTAATGGGTTAGATTCACTTGAGCAGTCTTCTACCTCCACTTCTGATGTAGAGAGTGATTCAGAGGACTCACCTCCTTCCTCTCCTAGTCATCATTTACAGGTTGACAATTCTCCTCTAGATTCTCCATCTTCTGGTCCACTTTGGGCTAGACAGACCTTGCAGTTTGTAGGTGATTGGGTTGGGGATCCATCAAACACCAAGCAGACTCGTTCACAATTCCAGGATGCTCTACATATCTTCATTGCTACTATCTCAAATCCATAGTCCTTTCATGAGGCTTCTGGTATTTTTGAGTGGGATAGAGCTATGCAGGAAGAGTATAGTTCCTTGATGAGGAACCACACTTGGGATCTTGTCCCTTTTCCTAAGGGAAGAAAACTTGTTCGATGTAAGTGGATCTATCGTACAAAATTTGTAAGCTTTGCTGGAGGTGCGGGATGCTTCATCTTTTGGGGGGGCCTCTTCCTCTCACTTGGAGTCTTAATTTTCTTTGGGGAGTCTCTTTTCTCTCTCTTTTGGAGGAATTTTATGTACATGGTTACCTCATCAGGCTTGACTTGTTGGGACCCATTTCTACATCCACCTAAGCTTCACTTATGGGGGGGTGTTAGTGTAGTTTTTTATTTTTCCTATTTTGCTAGGTTTTTTCCTACACTTTTAATAATCTCGCTTAGGTTAATAAAGCATGTCTTATTAGGTGAATGGTTGTGAGGTGTCACCTTCCTACATGTGAGCATCCATTAACTATCTTGGAAAGATACTTTGCTATCTTTAGTCTGATAGATGGTTGCTCCTCATTGGTTGGTGTTGCCACCTCCTCCCTCTTCCTAGACTAGATAATCATGCTACCTGGCTTGTATTTGCATCTTTTGTTTTTGCATCCTCTTAATGTTATTTTGCTTCCAGCATTTGCATTACTCTCTTGGAGACTAACTCTATGATGCTATTTTGATTTTGTGTCATTTGCATTCATAGTTTAGATATTTATTCTTTGCACTAGTTTTCTGAGTTATTAATCTTATAAGATTCTAACAACAGAGAAACTTACTAAGAAAACTTAGAATATACAAGTACGATCCCTAGTAGAGTCACCAAAAATAGTAAGTTAATAGTTTGTCTCCCTTAATCCTTTAGTTTATACCTTAACTCTTAAAAATTCCCAATAGCTAGTAGAGAACAAAGAAGTTAAAAATAAAATGGATCAATGTAGTAATCTATCAAAGACCTCTAAATTGAAAGGTACAACTCCCTTTTAGATGCAAAATTTGCAATGAATTTTGTTTGAGGTTTTTGGGGGTATGCTCTTAACCAAAGAGTAGAAGAGACCAACAACCAAACTGTTTGACACTTTAAATAACCTAAAAAAATTCAAAAAAAAGGAACTAACTCATGAAATGCAATCTATCCTAACTTAAATGCAAAGATGGAAACATGCAAGACTAGCTATGACAACAAGAGAGTAGAAGGAATAACAGAATGGACACTTCTTAGATTGTTGAGTTAACTGATATTTGACAATACCCGAATTGTCTCTTTTTAAGATACTTCATTAATCAAATTATAATCCTCTCATACAATGAACTAAACTACACATATGAATGATAGTGTATAACACAAAGAATAGAATAATGCTTATGATGAAGAGATTAAAGCTTACAATCTACTAAAAGAAGGAAATAAATCCAAGTTTACTTGCACTCATTCAATTTTCAACCACAACACATTCATTCCAAATGTTTTATAGAACTAAATGAGTAGAAAAATTAAAAGTAGACTCAAAGTCACACACAGTAGTCCCAGCTACAAGGGTTCACTCACAAATAATTTTGTTGATGCTATTAACTTTTTAAAATGTTATATATATATAGGCCTCTTCCAAATGGCCAATTACATTGATGATTATAGTGTAGAGAATCTCTAAATAGAATAAACTAAAAATAGGATATGACTGAATCATTTTCCATTATAGAGAATTGAGATTAAGCTAACCTAGAGAATTCCATAAATGGCTACAAAAAGTGAGAGAAGAGAGGGAGTGACAGATGTTCAAAAGAATGATAGAGAATTGTTCCTTCTTAGGAGTAATTTCCTTGGCTCTATAATCCTTCATTGCATATGTTACTTTATCCAACTCCTCAACACCTAGGATGATGATATTATCAGCTTGGATCATCTAGTAGTCATGCAACTTTGTTAACTCGTCACTCTGAAAAACTTAGATTGGAACTTCTCTACTACTCACCTTAGGATAGCATCTATTGATGAAAGGTCTTGGATTTTTTTACATCTAGAAATTTCTTAGGTCAGTGGCCTCATCAACAAATACTAGGAACTTGCCTTTCATACACTCGATATCAACCAAATTACCATTGTTGGATACATACAATTCTGTGTGTAGTACCTTCAACTATTCAAAAAAAAATTCAATAACCTTTTACACTAAGTCATGCACATCCTTGAGCTTGTTTTCAGATTTGGTAGAGCTCTCCACAATAAACTCTAAAGATTGCTTCCAATGAAGTAGTGGCTCTTGTCCTAGCTTGAGGATCCCATGTGTAATGATGACATTAGTCTTCATGTTGATCACCTCTTGTAGCAATGCCAATTTCTCTATCAACCTATTTGATGCATTATAAATTTTGGTCTGATGAATTGAAGTTTTCTCCTTCAACTTGTCAGCATCTAACACTAGATTTTCCAAATTTTCAATTAATGAGGGATCTTGCGACTTCATCTGATCCACCCATGCTTGGTCAATTTACCTGAATTGCCTTTCTAGTTGTAGTTTCAAAAGTAACTTCTTATTCTCCTTTACATTTGGGTCAAATGTTCTCATTGTAGTACTTCTAAGTGTAGTACTAATGTACCTCATTAATTATATGTTTAAGGCCTTGAGCACCTCTTTCTCCACTCTCAACTCCTATAGCCTATCCTCTATCCTTTCATTTGTAGACTTCCATATATTTACCATAAATTCATGGATAGGAATACCAATTTCCACTATTCTGATTTGAAATTTATTAGCAATAAGCTCATGTAATTTTCCCTCCTTCTAAAGCTCCTCTATCTCCATCATCATATGGCTAGTTGTAGAATTAGATGCCAAGATACTATGGAGTTTTTCTTCTTTTTCTTCTTCCATGGTGGCCGAGAAGAAGTTTCTTATGTAATAACTTCCTTTGATGGGGCAGTTTCTTCATATCTCTACTTCTTTCAATCAATGATTTCCTCCAACCATGATTACGTTGAGAGAACATTGATCATAGATTGAAGGGTGAAAGGATCAAAGAGCTTCCTTTCCATTGGATGAGTTTTCTTGCTCTAAGAAGCAACAAGGAAGGTAGCAACTTTGGTCAGTGAGAGGGCCAAAGTGTCCCCTTGTTGATTTATCTTGTCCATCCATGGGGTTAATGTCACCATCCAAATTGATGACCTGAATGGGGGGGGCAAGCTTAACAACTAAATTTTCTTTCTCTTTCTCCTTCTCTTTGTCCTTGTCCCCTTCATTTTCTATGATTTCCATTGTCTTCTTCCTCACTCAAGTCCACTCCACCCACTTGTTCATCCTCTTGATAATTCTATGCATTAGGACCTCCATGGTTTTGATGACAGGACCTACAGGTGGGGTAGACACAATGGGAGTGCCTTTAGTCTTCTTGTACAAGGAGGGATGCATATAGGAGTTATCATTTTCAAGATCAAAAACATCGATAGAATCATTATACAATTTAATTTCATCAATTATCAACCTGGACCAAAACTTTTCCTAGGTTTGATACTCATTAAGACATCTAGCCTAGTAATCTTGAATGTCTGGAACATGTTTGTAGGCATTTCCCAACTTCAAATGATCTCTCATGAAGTTCATTGGATCATACTAATGTATGCGTGAATATGTGGCCTCTGCTAACACACACACTTCAACACGGTCATTGTATGAGGATTCATCCTGAAATGAACATTGGATTGTTCATCCAAAAATTAGCCTGCAAAGTGACTTGTTGCCTTCTATCTAAAGGGAATTGCTTGTCAGATATCCTTAGATTTGAGTTGTTTAAGCAACCAGACCCTGTAAGAATGAAGGATTTAAAAAGAAGATGCGAGTAATCTATATGAGAATGCAGATTAATCTAGAATGGAGTATGCACGTTTAATCTAAGAACGTGTAAAAGAAATTATACTAAATGTATGCATATTAAATCTATATGAGAATTAAACTAGAAAATGAATATGAAATTAGGGAGCTTAAATGAATGCACAATCTAGCAGCAATTTGATGCAAATTCTCATTCAACCTCCTCCAAAATGAAGAGATGAGGGTCTCTTAAATAGACTTTCCTGGAATCCATCAACGGTTGAGATCAATTTCAATCAATGGTCAGGATTAAAGGTGAAGTTCAGTCATAAAGGGAGATTCCCAAATTAAAGGGAGTTAACAGATTTAATTTGAGTAAAATAAGGAGTTAACTGATTCAATTTGAGTAGAAACAGGAGTTAACTGATTAAACTCATTTTTTATCAATAGTGAACTAGAAATTTCCCTTTTTGAACTGAAGAGAGATTTTGGTGAAATATTTAATTTAATAAAATGAGATATACTTTCATAATTACCTTTTCTATTTAATTAAATAATCTTTTAATTAATTTAGAGGCACTTTTCTTATTTAATTAAATAACTTCATTTAATTAATTAGGAATGGTTTCCCATTTAATTAAATAATTTTTTTTAATTAATTAGAAGTAAGTTCTCCATTTAATTAAATAATTTCATTTAATTAATTAAAATAGGCACATTTATTAAATTAAATAAATTTAATTTTGTAGTACATTAGCCTTTAGGATATAATTTAATTTAATTAAAGTATAAATACTTAGTAATTACATTAAATATTAATCAATAGGTTTAATGCGACTAACATGAGTACGTACTATAGGAATTAAATAAGAAATATGATGAATGCAGATTAGGGTCTTCTACATCTGAAAATTAAGTCAAGTAGCAAATAGCAGAATGAGAATTACCTATTAGAATAGGTCTTTAGGATTGGTTAAAAATAGACCAGAATTGGTATCATGGCAATGAGCCAATTTTGGGGTATTACATTTTACCCCTCTTTGAATGAATGTGCGAGCAGCACGTTTAATTCAAAGATAATCAGACAGCATGATGCGAACATGAGATTGGTTCCGAAGTTGATTACAGGGAGACCAATTGATAAGCTTTTAAGGACTATCTCTAGAACAGAGCTTAATCCTAAGGGATCCAAGCAGAGCACTTAGATACATAAGATTGATTGCATTTAGAAGATTATCTCCAGAATGGAGCTTAACCTTCAAGGATCTAGATAGAACACCTAGATACTTGAGATTGATAGCATTTAGAAGATTATCTCCAAAACGAAGCTTAACCTTCAAGGATCCAGATAGAACACGTAGATACCTGAGATTGATAAAAGATAACAAGGTCCAATCATGAGTCATAGAATCATCTTATCTCCAGAATGGAGCTTAGGATTCAAGGATCCAGATAGAACACCTAGATACCTGAGATTGATAAAAGATAACAAGGTCCAATCATGAGTCATAGAATCATCCCCAGAATGGAGCTTGATCCTCAGGAGCTTGGGTTTAGATTATCTTTGAATTGGTCTCCGTGTAATTAAATAAGATGAGTACGTACTATAGGAATTAAATAAAAAATATGATGAATGCAGATTAAGGTCTTCTGCATCTGACAATTAAGTCAAGTAGTGAAGAGCAGAATGAGAATTGCCTATTAGAATAGGTCTTTAGGATTGCTTAAAAATAGACCAGAATTGGTATCATGGAAATGAGCCAATTTTGGGGTATTACAACTAAGGCCTAAGTACCTCATTATAAATCAACTTGACTTTACTTTCAAAGCTCTTCACTAGATTCTAAGAATCAGATCTAGAGGCACAAGAATAGAGTCCAACCACTATGGGGAAGAAAATCTTGGCTATCTTCCTCACATTTTAACACAAGGTGTTCACTTTAAGAATTTGTCAATGCAATTCAACAAGAACAACCTTGTCCTCTGGGTAATAGCCAAAATTGCCTCTGGTGAAAATCTTCTTCCGAGGCACCCCTGTAATTCCTAATACAATCGTATTGTGAAGGCATCATTCACTTTCATGTACTCCTCAAAGTTCCTCTGCAATTGGAGGTGTGGATAAAATTCATCCATCTTAGTATTCTCATTATATTCTTCAATGCTTGGAAGGGATGACCATAAGTGATTTGTAGCCAAAACATAGGTTACATATGAAGACATGTAGAATTCCTTGAATGACTTGGCTAAATTTAACCACGAGGCAAGCTCATCACATATAATTTGGGCCCAATCAATTTATAGACCCTTAGCACAAATGGCGAGCACCGGGAAGAAGTTGTGCTCAATGAAATCCATAATTTCTTTTTTTCCTTTTATTCTGAGTACTAATGCAAGGATATCAACAATTTCCCTCTTCAAATCAGTCTCAAAAAGAGTTTTTGACATTTTTATCTTATTAGATCAAGGAGTTTGGAACCAAGTCCTCTACATGTCCTCTCTTCTCAAGATGTTTGTCTCATTAAACATCGATACAAAGGAGCCGAATTCAATGTCACAATATTCCTCCTTCATAGGCATGTCAAATGGAGAATACATTAAATCCTTGTTGATTGACAGGAGGATAGATTGGTTAGGAAGAAAAAACTTCTTCATCTCTAGATTATATCTTTCTATGCACTCCCTTACTAGCTCTAGAGCTTGTACAGCCATGGGAAAACCAGAAACTTCCACCAATCCGCTCTCTTTCAACTTCTATGTAATTGAGTGGATAGGCTAAGACTTAAGTCTTTTGTAAAGATCATCTAAATCTAAAACCTTGAATGATGTATATGTTAAGTCTTTTAACTCACTCTCTAGGCCTATAAGCTTATCATAACTTGTAGCTCTAATTGCCATTTGCTATGATTACAAAGGATGCAATTCTCAATAAATAGTCATTTTAAAATACTTGAGGAAACAAATTTTAGGTAATTCTAATGAAATAGATGAAGAAATTTGAACATTGGTGCCACATGAATGAAATTAAGGTCAACCAATGATCATAACAGTAGGATTTGCATCAAATTTCATCATCAATAGCTATTTAAACTTTTTGTTTTTATGTACATAAAAACTCATAACACCAAAAGCCTTGTTACTTTACTTAAAGTAAAGTCTTATCATTAAAAGACACTTACTGAAACAAGGACTTTAGTTTAGTAGAAGAATGCCTTGTTTCCTTTTGATAACTTAACATGTGTGGGGGAGAAAGCGCGAATCAATTTTTTTGTAGGCCCAGTTTTCCTTTGATTTGGAATCGCAGTGTAGGGAATGATCTTTTAATAGATTGCACACTTCATTTTTTAATTTTCTACCCTAAGCACTTAACACTTGATTTTCTTTATATTGGGGTCACACCTTAATAGTTGACTTTGTTGCAACCATATTTTGACCATCCCTAAAGAATATTAACATATTAAAGTCACTTGGTTTTTTATTTTTAAAAGCTTTCAAAGAAGTGGCATTTTACATTACCTAGGGGTAGAAAAACCCTCTAAGACCTACATATTTTGTAGCAAAGAAAACTCCACAATATTTCTCTTTAGTCTCAATCAGATGGCTATGAGTTGAGGTCTTGAGCATGGATCTTTTGTTATGGGCTCAAAATAATCCCTTTTAACATCATACTTGCTCTGCTTATTCACAAAGGCTTTGGAATATGGCATCAGCCAAGTTAACTTTAGAAATAGTATAGAATACCTTTGTTTTCATTAGTGAGTAGTTGGAAAACCGCAGGTTTGTTTTTCTTCATAGGAATAAATTTTACCTTTGAAACTTGATTCAAGACCTTCTTAGATTTGATGTATACTTCCTTGGATCTTTCCATTATGATATAATCATGTGCATATCTTGTTAACGTCATTGTGACATCGTTTCTTAGATACATGCTTGATGAACTTTGCCAAAGGGGAAAACCAACTTTGTTGTTCAAAACATGAAAGAAATAGGAATTCTAGAGCAAGATAGGAAATACAAAAACAAGAATGACATATTTCTCATTGAGAAGATGCCTGAGACACATCCCATCTAAATCTAAATTACCTAAACCCCAAACACATTAGTATAACAAGAAACTTGCAAGGAGAAATAAGTAAAGAAAAAGAAAGGAGACTCAAAAAAGATAGGGAGACTCGAAAAAGATACAAAGTGAGAGCCTTGGGATTTGATGAGAGGTAAGTTACCTAAAGGCTACTTAGACATGCAATTTTGAATAGAAACTCACAGAAATACCAACAACCATAACTCATAGGGAGAAACTGAAAGTTGGCAGCAAGCATCATATAGAAAACAAACATCTTATTATTTGTAACATCAAAAACATCAACCAATAGTGACCTATTTGATATGACAATAGAAAATAAGAAGGAAATATCTTCATTTGTTACATTTTTGAATCTATATACATATTTCTAAGATTTGATTTAGGAAAACTTTTATGACTCTAACAAAGCAACCACTTTCCAAGGTATTTGTAAACATCATTATCACTTATACTATCTAAAAAGTAATGCAGACATGTACCTATTTGGTAAGTTAAAATGTAGTACATATTTCATAAGACTATATCTACAGACGTAAAATGATTCTATAATTGCATATTTATTCCAAATCATTGAGCTTGATATGAAAATTAAATAAATATAAGTCATTCTTCTAATAAGAAGTTTGCAATTATAAATAGAAAATAGTACATTTATTGAAATTCCTTTCAATGGTAATCTATTCTCTCATTATAAAGATCAAACTTCTCTCAATAGCAATCATTTCTATAAAATAGTTATCATAAATAACTATTAACTATATTATAGGCCCCAACTATAATTAGTTAGTATGAGTTGATTCCATAGTAAATTAGTTCTATATAACTAATACCTTTAGTTATTTTTAAAAAATCCATTTTCCTTTACATTTATGATGGACATAGCCAATCCTATATGCCTAAATATTGTTTTACAATTTTTCTATCTTAATCATATTAAATCTACACTTTTGTTTATATTACACCATAATTTTTAGATTAAAAGCATTTTTTTATACTTTTCAACCATTTTTTAAACATTGCTAAGCCTCTCTTTCTATAAGAAAAAAGGACTTTATAAAATGATATCTTTTATGAGAACCCTTTGCTATTATATTAGCTATTCACTTTTATATTCAATAATTAATAGTATCTAATGTGTTTTTTAGAGCTTTATGTTTCCTAATATCTATACAATACAATGACTGACTTGAAATTCTAATATTTCCTTATAAAGTAGTGCTTATTTTAAAAATAACATAAACCAACCTAATGGGTGTAAGTCTCTAAATATTATTAATTAGAATAATGAGGCAAATGATTACAATCCTGTGAATAGTTAAGAACTTTACAAATAAATTGGATAATCTAGTCATTAAAAATATTAAATCATTTATTATCATACATTTCACAAAATATTTGTTAAAACTCATTTGAATAAAAAATATTAGATCATTTATTATCATACATTTCACAAAATATTTATTAAAACTCATTAGAATAAAAAACTTTACAAAATAGTCAATGATATTTTCTTACATAACAAAATATAGCACTTTATAAGTAGCAAATGAAGGGCAAAATAAATAGCAAACAAAGAGAAGAATAACAAAATTTGGAAAGAAAAGGTGGAATATCATATACATTCATTGTGAATTCATAGAAGTGGTGGAATAAAATAAATTTTGTATTAAAAGTAAATTGTTTGGAAATAATATCTATAAACTACAATTTACAATCTTTTTAAAGAATAGAAGTGATAGTTAAACCCAGGAAGGATCCACATCATCAGCTAGGTGGTGAATACAATATCATATAGTGATAGAGGGGGGAAATTTTTAACATCGCTCATTTACCTTCACCATGATTTGCAAGTCCACATCTGATTGCAGTGAAAGGTGGAAAAGACTTAGGAAAGAGGGCATCAACCATTAAAGAAGAACTTTGAAACATACACAACAGAGAAAAATGATTGAAGGGCCCATGTCATTAGAATATTCTAAGATATCATGAAGATTCCAAAAGCATACTGCTCATCACATACCTTTTCTTGTTGAAGGAAAACAAAGGGACTTGATGATTTCCCTTTGAAATTTGAACTAGAGGCACGTCAGTATTTGAACTTAGCCAAGCTAATGATTTTAAGGTGTCTCAATTGACAATAATCCCCTTGGTCATCTCAGTATGGAAATGAGAACTACAATGAAGATATTTGAAAATAAATTACAATGAAGACATTATGAAAACATAAGCAAACCACAATGAATAATACTCCAAAGTAATTAAAACTATTTGCAAATACAAAAGGAAAAATTTTATATTTTTTGAACATTAAATTGAAAAATGGAGAAATCTAAGGCATCAAGCAAATTCAATGAACAAACACTGATTACTCATACCAAGGAGTTTCTACCAAATATCTAAGTGTCAAATCCACAGATAGAGAAAACCTAAATATAAAATAAGGCAAAGAAGGGAAGTAGTTGTGTGAATTAAATTTTTAGCCAATTCAAAGTGTGCATTCATGTGTTTACCACTAATTATTGATAAGGGTGTTTATTATTAAAAAACCAAGAGATGTGATATCAGGTTATGCAAGATCTATTGGAAATATAAGAGGAGTAACTGAGAGGGGAGGGGTGAATTAGTTACCACTAAAATAAATTCCAGATCCCTTAGATGTCAACATAGATTATAAACTTCACTAAAAATACCAATGCTTGGCAAACACACTAGCACTCAATTTACACTAGTAAATGTTGTAACTCGGCAAACACTAAATCTTAAGATATTATTTCTAATTGGTCGTATTTAACTTAATTGCATATACATAAAATAAATAGCATGAACACAAGTTACACCAAGATTTAACATAGAAACCCAATTTGGGAAAAATCACCAATTGCAACTCGTTACTGATTTTCACTTTTATGAAGTGAACCCTGTTAGGAGCCAATCTTGTTAAAGGGTACAAAACACACTATTAGGTTTGATCATATCATAGAATTTAATCACCATGCTAGGAGTTTCCTTGTTAGACGTCTTTAGACACTTCAATGTAGAAATACCACCTTGTTAGAGGATTTACAAATAGTTGTTAAGCCAACTCTATTAAGAGATTTAGATCACTACTACAATGGTTAGAGAGTAATAATGAGATGACCTAATTTTTGATGCAACTAAATTGCTAGTTACAGATATCAATTTTGGCTTGTATACTTGATCATTTCTAATCGAATGTATCTTTGTAGCTCAACAAGGATATTCTTCTTATCCTTCTAATTTTTTTCCTCTAAGCATCTTCAAATCTTCTATTACTTGCACATATTCAATCCTTATCTTGACCTTATATTTATATCTTACACATTGTCAAGTCATTTTCAATACAACTTAGAATACTTAATGTTCATCTCCTTAATTGGCTAGAACCAACAAACAAATCACTTGAACTCAATTTGCTAAAACAAGAAAATCCTTTGTTAGTTAACCCTGCTCAGTAGACACTAACATAGAAATGATTTTCTTGTGTTAACCAAGTGAACTTGGTTAACATTGCATATTCACAAAGTTCCTTTGGTAACCAAATGAGCTCGGTTAACACTGGCTCCATCCAACTTTTCCTTCATTAACTGAGTGAGCTCAGTTAACACTCAACTTCTACGATCTTCTCTTTATCACCCAATTGATCTTGGCAAACACTATCTTCTGAACTTGGGAAACTCTAGAATGCTCGGCAGACACAAGAAACTATCTTCACTGCCCAAGTGAGCTAGGTATACATAGACTGGCACTGATATGAAATTTTGTGTAACATCAAAGACAATACACAATTAACCAATTATTTTCAACAATCTCCCTCTTTGGCATTGATGGAAACACGATATGTCATAATATAATGAAATTTTAGAGCAAGAATAAAGTAAGGAACATATCCTTAGTTTCATTCTAATTCTCATACATGGAAACTCCCTTTATCAGTGTGAACTCCCTCTACCTTAAGTTTCTCCCTTTATCAGCAAAACTCTGTCATTAACATCTTCTTCTTATAGAAAACTCTCCCTTTATGATATCAAATGAAGTTCTCCCTCTTTGATATCTTCAAAAAAAATATGAGATATGATAGAAAACTCTCCCTCTTTTACATCTCATGCCAAAGACAATTTTCAAATAATATTAATGTACCTTATGTACTGATTCATTTGTAATGTTCCCTTTTCAATACTACATCAACTGACTGATCTTCAACATGCTCTAGTTGATGCATCACTAAACTTCATTTAGTGAGCTTTAGACAAGGGAATAACCCCTAACTTACCTCTTACATCCAAAAATGCATCCTTAGGTAATGTCTTAGTGAGTATTTCTGCAATTTTTTCTTTAGTATTCACATATTCCAATCTTACCCCTTTATCTTGTACCAATTCTCTCAAAAATGATATTTTATAGAAATGTGCTTGGTTTTGGTATGCATCATAGGATTCTTAGATATATTAATTACATTAGTGTTATCACAAAATATAACCATTGGATCCTTGATTTCTATCTTCATACCTACCAAAAATTGCTTGAACCAAACAACATTGGAATAATTAATTGTTGCTACCACATATTCTACCTCTGTTGTAGACTGAGAAATACAATTTTGCTTCTTGCTTGTCACAACACTAGTCTTTTACCAAGAAAGAATACTCCACCACTAGTTCTCTTTCTATCATCAACACTTCCTACCCAATCAGCATCTGTAAATGTATTCAAATCCAAATTGCCTCTTTTTTTGTACCATAATCCATAGTCTTCAGTACCCTTCAAATACTTCATGATTCTCTTGATTTCCATCGTTTGATTTTCCTATGGATTTGCTGAGAATTTTGCCACCATACCAATTGTGAATGCAATATTAGGCCTTGTGTGTACTACATATTACAAATTTTTAATCATTGATCTATATGTGGTTTGATTTGCCTCCTTTGACTCATCATTTTTGGAAAGCTTATGTAGACATAGGTGTTCAAACTGGTCTTGAATCTTTAATTTCAATCTTCTTTAGTATCTCCTTGATATATTTGGATTGAGTAATGTAGATACCATCTTTCTTCTATTCGATCTATAATCCAACAAAGAATTTTATTTCTCTAAACATGGACATCTCAAATTCTTTACTCATCTCTTTTTAAAATGCTTTGCATAAATAATGATTTCCTATAAATAAAGTGTCATTCACAAAGATTTCATCCAATATAATTTTCTTGTCTAGTCCTTCTCTGATAAATAGGCTACTATTATCATTTATTCTTTGAAACCCAATCTTTATCAAGTAATTACGAAGTCTTTCATACCAAGCTCTGGGAGCTTTCTTGAGACCATACAATGCTTTGTGTAATTTACATACCATATCCTTTTTGCTAGGATCCACAAATTCAAGAATTTCATTCACATTCATTTGATAAACTTTAAATCCTTTTATGTGCAACATAAGCAAGTAAAGTTATAACACCTTCTAATCTAGCAATAGGAGCAAAAGTTTTACCATAATCAATACCTTCTTCTTAAGAATAATAGTTGCATACTAACCTTGCTTTTTTTCTGGAAACTTCTCCATCTTCATTCAACTTACTTATGAAAACCCACTTTGTGCCAATTACATTTTTCTCCTTGGGTCTAGGAACAAGAGTCCAAGTCTTATTCCTATCTATTTCTTGGTTCATAGCTTCAATACAACTTTCATTATCCAAAGCATTTTTTATTAATCTTGGTTCAAATTCAGTAAGCAAACATGTACCTTTCAATTTGTTTCTAGTCATTTTTCCATCTGACTTGTCTCCAATGATTTGATTAGGTGCATGGTGACTTCTAAAATATCTTGCTAACATAAGTACTTTGGATTTGAAATTTGTTCCACTAACTATGCCATGATCTTTTATATTAAGCTCGAGTCCCATTGTCTATAACTTGGGTCCATTAGACTCGATTTGCTTTGGCAAAAGCTTAGTAGCTTCTGACTATGACTTAGGTCCTTCAAACTATAACTTGGGTTGCATTGGTTGCAACTCAGTAGCCTTTGGAGATTTTAGGGACTTGGGAGGTGAAGTCTCTTGACTTCCAATTTGATTTGACAATGTATCAAGTTCATAGTATACAAACTTTATGTAATCCTCAGTGATAGGCCAACACTGGGGCAAATAATTAAGAAATAATTAACAATTTATGATGAAATTCAACTTGGTCTATTTTTGTTAATCCAAGGGTGTAAGCTTGTGAAAGGTGTTCGAGCAATATGCCATCAAGGGATGTTGCTTATGATATGAGGGATTATGAATGCATCTAGAACACACATGAATAAATCTACAGCAAACTAAAGTAATTCTAGCGACAAGAACTGTCACTTCCTAGCGACAAGAACTATAATTTTCTGGCAATAACAATTTCAATAGATCTAATAATCTAAAAACAAAACTCTAAAATACAAACCAAACTGATCTAAAGACCATAAATGTGCATAAGATATGGATGGTTAATCTGATAACATAATTTCTTAATGCACAATTCTTTCTCTTTTAATTTTGTGATTAAAATTCTACAGAAACTACAATACAGGAATGCGACAAGAACTACAGTATAGAAATTAAGACAGATTATAATAGAAATCAAATATGAAAGCCATATCAACTAGATCTACAACATTGAAATTAAAATAGATTATTAACACTCATTGAATATAGAAATATAATATTAACTAACAAAAATTATTGAACTATCAAACATAACAATGTAAAACATAATAAACAAATGCCAAATACACTAGAATAAATTATTTACAGTCTATCAACTACTGGAGAGTGGGCGCCCTTCCTCCCATCAGATGACAAAGATAAAGCTTACAAAACTATGATGGAAACAATCAGCACAATGATTTGATTTCTTAACAATTTGATACCAATGAATTACACTCAATGTTTACATATGCTACTTATATTATTGCATCTTGTAACAAATGATATAAAAATAGATAATTTGTTTTTGAATGTGGCCAACAAGTTGAAAATAATTGGTTTACATAATATATTATTTGTTGGCCACATAATAAAACAAATTTGTTATAACTATGGCTATAAATAAGAAAAGATATTTCATAATAATTTGTACAACATCTTGGATACCAGTGACCTATTAAAGAAAATAATAATAGGATACTATAATATTTGGAGATCCTCCTTCAAGCCAATCAATGCATTCTTTTTTTGTAATCCTCAATAAAGCTGTTGAAATAATTGGGTAAGAAAATAACATGTATGAGGGTGGTAAAAATGACGAAATGTTGAAGTGGATAATCAAATAAATACATGTTAAAAAATGACAAGAACACTTGTTTAGATAGAAAATTTTGGTGAAGAAGGCGACGGGAAGACCGGAAAGCTCCTGTAGCAAAAAGTTCTTGTAATTTGCATGCTGAAGCTTAGTTTTCTAAAGGCTTAGGAGTATAATTTTTATTAGTAAAAAAAATCAATAATATATTTTCTATATTTTAATCCCAAAACTATAATAAATACTACTTATATATATTAAATCATATGCAACATAAAATAGGAAAATGGAACAAAATGGGATGGAAATGGAATAGGGAAGTAAGTATGAAACTCAATGAAATGGATTAAAATATGGCATAGAATGGGTCATAAATGGCTCTCATCATTCCCCCAACTTAGCATATTCCACACCCTCATGCAATTAATATTATCAAGGGGTCTCTAGTTTGAACTAGAAGCACTTTGGATTTATCATTTTGGTTTTGTCTCCACGTTGAACCATGATAACCCATATATGAACACAAATCCCTTTCTTTGCTTCACATGACAAGTTTTTGTTTTTGTTTTTTTCTTCTTCAAATAGGGATATCTCTTTTAACTTTTCATAAAAAAATTCTCTTTTCTCTTTTCTTTTTCTTCTCTTTTTACTTTTTATAGCATCATGGTTCAAAAGGTTACATATAGGGGAAATTTATCTCAATTTGCACGAGAGGAGTTTAAATGGGTGAAATAGAAGAGATGAGAGACAAAATAAAGGTTATTGTATGATGGATAGCATGATGGAGTTATTAAGGGAGATGGATGGAAGATAATAGGATGACATTACTCCCTCCAACTTAAAGGTTGATCGTTCACGGGAAACAAGGAGAGGATAGGGAGGGGTGTTGCATAGTGATTAACATAATAAGTAATATAAATAAAGTTAAGAGATAAAATAATGAAATACAAAATTGATTGTTTTACCAACATGCATGGGCATAAAAACCAAGGGTGGAACATAGAGAAACTCAAAAAAATGTGTCTCCAGAATGGATGAATCAACGACAAGGAACAAAGAGAGGCATCTCAAACTGCAACACCACAAAAGACCACCATCGAACTGAAATCACCAGAAAGTATACCATTGGAAGGAACCAAAAATTTGGATAGAGAATGCAACTGTAGGAGTCACCGCCATCAAACTGAAGTAGTGTAGAACAAATAATGGGTAGCCCATTCCACTAAAACACCTGAATTGAGTAGGTAGCACATATTATAGGTGATCAAAGTGTTGATGACCACGCTAAAGAAGAAATTCAAGAGGGAATGATAGTAGGTCCCAAGAGCTAAAGAACCAAAAAATCCATTGAGTGATCTTGAAAATAATGATTAGCCAAAAAACCAAGAACACCAATTATTGCATTTTTCATTTTTTTTTCTTTTTTCATTTTTTCCTTTTTTGACATTTTGATAATGACAAGTGGTCGTTGGCAAGCCAATTTTCAATCAGTCACCACTTAATGGCATTGTAAAAATATTTTTCACCATTAAGGATTTATTTTGCAGTTAACATCCACTGAAAACCAATTTTCAGATATTAATTAGCCAACAACGCCCGAAGGTTTTCATTGTTGGATCTTTTATTGCCTTTTTTTTCTTTTTTTTTCTTTTTTTTCAATTTTTCAATAATTGCATAGAATGACCAAAGAAATGAAATTCTAACATGGATGATGAAAAATGATACCATCTAAAGCTTGATTTTTGACCATGACCACATAGAAGGCATTGTTGAAGCTTGATTGCATAAGGAACCTAAAATAATGACTAGGAATAATCTCCAAAAAGTTGGGAAGACTGAAACATTGCACTATCAACCTTGATCTACATATCTCATGCCTCTAACTTTGAGAACTACCTAAAGAGATTTAGAACGTACTGGGACACTTGGGTAAGAGTATTACTCACAAGGATGATGATTCTCATATTTCTCTTGTTGACAAAATAAGATGACATCTCCTAAAGATATGAAACCCTATTCTTGTGAAGCTTGGGAAATATCCATTAGATGAAAATGGAAAGCTACAAGTAACACATCTTCATTACCAAATACATGAGTACGGAGTGAAAACCAATAGAAGTCATCAATGTGTCCATAGAACTCTAGAGAGGATGAGACACAACTCGAGGAAGGAGTATGATGATCTGCAATCTCTGCAATTTTTTTCTTGATGTGTAGCTCAAAAATGATCATGAATCTCATAGACCAAGTTGCATATTTTTCTCCATGTGAGAAATCACCAAAGAAAGGAAATATCATTTCAAGGTAATGAACCAAAATATGCATGTGAGCTCCAATAGTAAAGCACAACCAAAACTTATATGTACCAAATAGCTAGCAAGCCCACACGATGTTAACAAAGCTAACATAGTGTGTTATGCAATGCTTGTATAGAGAAGCATCATTAACTAGTATTGATTCTAAGATTATCACACCACAATAAGGGACCTGTATCCATATTCTCAAAACCAAGCATATCAAGCATAGTAAATAAATACCATCCATTCAAAACTCTATCATTAAGTAGGTTATTTAGTTTTACAAATGATAGATAGAGTTATTACTATGAATAGATGCTTGATAGAATGGATAAATACAAATAAACTCTTGTGTTCATATAATAGCAATGCTAATTAACACTAGAACACATACCTTGAATTGTGGAGATGTCGCATGTGGAAGTTTGTTAAAGGGACCAATGAAGCTTTATTGAAAATCATCCAAGAACCACAAGATTGGAGGAATTCCCCCCAACTTAACTTTATGCTACAAGGTCATGAAATCATTAGGATAACCAAAGATTTTAGGCAACCCATGAGAGAGTAACACATCATTAGAATTTTGTGAGCCTTTTTGAATGATAGATAAATCAAATAGTTCAATAATTCAATGGATGTACTCCCAAATTAACTCTATGTCATAAAAGCATAGGGAATTTGAATTATCCAAGGAATCAAGAAATGGATTTAGTACTTGTTATCAATGAATGATCATCGTGAGATACAAGAACCAAGAATGAAGAATATGTGGATATTAATACCTTGATCCTTGTTTAAACAAATTATCCATAGTTTATTCAGTCATCTAAGGACAATGAAAAGAATCAATAATGAGGAATAACGATCATCCAATTTTAACATTTTGGCCATTAATGCATAGAATCCCATATGAATGTGCTTAATTAATTATTGGTCACAAATCAACAAGTATGTGAGGGATGCACATTTTAACAATAGGCCTCCAAATATCAATATGTATAATTATAAAAGTGATAAAATATAAATATTGGAGGATTTGGTAGCATGTTTGTGGAGTATGGAATGCATATGGTTTAATATTACTTAGTGCGTGATTGATATTAACACACCTACATGAGTCCATTAATTAAAATTGATGCAATTTGAAGTATGGGCTCATCTATAGGTATTTGGAATTCACTAAGTAGAAAAGAAGAACAAAGTTGATTATATTTCAATAAATAATACTATTGTTCTTCTAATTTAATTAAACCAAAATCTCATTCCTTAACTGCATCAATATATTCCAATGTTGATTTATCAATTTCAAGCACATCATTATATGGTAAAGGGATATGTGAAAGTTTATAGGTACTATTAACCACTTTATTATGAAGTGTTATATGAGGCAATATAGTTTCATTAGGTGGATATGGTGGAGTGGGTAGAATATGATGTGAATGAGATAATGAATATGGTAAGAAGTGTGAAGGAGATAAGGTAGATGGGAATAAGAAGGATGGTTGAAATGAAGATGGTAAGGATGGATATGGTGGAATATAAGAGGGATATATGGGTCGTTGTGAGCATGCATGATTACATTTGTTGTGCATGCTAGGTGGAGAAGTACATTTTGAAGAAATATGTTGGCTTTGTAATGAATTAGAGTGACAATACATGTTACTGACATAATGCATACCTTGATCTTAGTGAATTAGCATTTGAAATGGTTCATAAGTTACAAGGAACACTTGTTCACTTCCACTCTCATGGTAAGGATCGCAGATATATTGTACCTCATTCACTATGTGCTCTTGGTTGTCCAGGCATATGCATTGGTCATATTTCCTGTAGCAATTAGAACAATAAATGGTTAAATTTTCATCCTCAAAATTATAGTGCTCTAAGAATTCATCAATGATTTGTTCATGTTCAAACATACAGATAGAATTCTTGCATACCCGTGATAATGGAAGATCGAGATCATTTAAGTTGCATTCATTAGGTAAAGAGGATGTAAAAATGTCACCTTTGGTTAGTGTGATTTCTCCACCAATTTCTTCTTTTGTTTTTAAATTTGAAGGCATGGGTCTGGGGGTGGCAACCACCAATGGGGTCAAGGGGAAACACCCCTTGTGGGATCTTGGGGCAGTGCCCAAGCACATTTTTCCTCTTGTGTTCCCTTCAAATTTTACATTTTTGAAACAATTTTCAACCAAAATTGATATACTTGAACAACATTGAAAAGGCATCATTTTTAACATTTTTCTTCAAAATATGCTTTTCTTTACCAATAACTGACAACAACTAGTGATAATTTAAAATTTAATTAACTTCTAAAGAAACTAATGAATCTAATTTCTAAGCCTACTTGCAAACTCTAAAACAAAACTCTAAAGCAATGTATCTATATGATTTATGCAATGCAAATTAAGATTAGTTACTTAAGCAAGGCTAGCAATTGCAAAAGTGTTCATCCCAATGCATTATTCCTAACTCAAATTAGCAAACTAACATGCCTTTGACACCTTTCCCCAGCAACAGTGCCAAAATGATAGGCCAACACCGGGGCAAATAATTAAGAAATAATTAACAATTTATGATGAAATTTAGCTTGGTCTATTTGTGCCAATCTGAGAGCATAAGCTTGCAAAAGGTGTACGAGCAATATGCCATCAAGGGATGTTGCTTATGATATGAGGGATTATGAATGCATCTAGAACACACAAGAATAAATCTGCAGCAAACTAAAGTAATTCTAGTGATAGGAACTGTCACTTCTTGACAATAGGAACTATAAATTTTTCTGGCAATAACATTTCAATAGATCTAATAATCTAAAAACAAAACTCTCAAATACAAACCAAACTGATCTACAGACCATAAACATGCATAAGATATGGATGGCTAATCTGATAACATAATTTCTTAATGCACAATTCTTTCTCTTCTAATTTTGTGATTAAAATTCTACAGAAACTACAATACAGGAATGCGACAAGAACTACAATACAGAAATTAAGATAGATTATAATAGAATTCAAATCTGAAAGCCATATCAACTAGATCTACAGCATTGAAATAAAAATAGATTATTAACACTCATTAAATATAGAAATATAATATTAGCTAACAAAAATTATTAAACTATCAAGTTACATAACAATATAAAACATAATAAACAAATGCCAAACACACTAGAATAAATTATTTACAATTTATCAGCTACTAGAGAGTGGGCACTCTTCCTCCCATTAGATGATAGAGATAAAGCTTACAAAACTATGATGGAAACAATCAGCACAATGATTTGATTTCTTAACAATTTGATACCAATGAATTACATTCAATGTTTACATAGGTTGCTTATATTATTGTAGCTTGTAACAAATGATATAAAAATAGATAATTTGTTTTTGAACGTGGCCAACAAGTTGAAAATAATTGGTTTGCATAATATATTATTTGTTGGCCACATAATAAAAAAAATTTGTTATAACTATGGTTATAAATAAGAAAAGATATGTCATAATAATCTGTACAACATCTTGGATACCACACACCTATTAAAGTAAATAATAATAGGATACTGTAATATTTAGAGATCCTCCTTCAAGCCAATAAATGCATTCTTTTTTTGTAATCCCCAATAAAGTTGTTCAAATAATTGGGTAAGTAAATAACATGCATGAGGGTGGTAAAAATGACGAAATGTTGAAGTGGATAATCAAATAAATCCATGTTAAAAATGACAGGAACAATTGTTTAGATAGAAAATTCTGGTGAAGAAGATGACAGGAAGACCAGAAAGCTCCTATAGCAGAAAGCTCCTATAATTTGTATGTTGCAAGCTTAGTTTTCTAAAGGCTTAGGATTATAATTTTTATTAGTAAAAACAATCAATAATATATTTTCTATATTTTAATCCCAAAACTATAATAAATACTACTTATATATATTAAATCATATGCAACGTAAAATAGGAAAATGGAACGAAATGGGATGGAAATGGAATAGGGAAGTAAGTATGAAACTCAATGAAATGGATTAAAATATGGCATAGAATGGGTCATAAATGGCTCTCATCACTCAGGGTCTTTGATGTTTTCTTCTTCACTCTTTTCTACAAACTCATCAATTCTTACATGTACACTTTCTATGATCTTATGAGTTGATAAATTCAAACATTTATATGTTTTGCTTCTACAGGAGTATCCTAGGAATATGCCTTCATCACTTTTGACATCAAATTTACCTTTTCTAGATTCCTACAAGATATAACATTTTCTACCAAATACTATTAACATACATTAGGTTTGTAGCCATATCATAGTTCATAAGGAGTTTGATTTAAGTCTTTCTTCAACTGTACTATGTTCAAGGTATGTGTTGTAGTACTAATTGCTTCCTTCTAGTATTTGTGTACAACACTCTTTTCTATCATTAAAGTTCTTGCACAATTTATGATTGATCAATTCCTTCTTTCAACTATACCATTTTATTGTGGTGTACCAAAGGTTGATACTTGTCTCTTGATTCATCTTTCAATGCAGAATTCATTGAACTCATTGAAAATGAATTCACCACCTTTGTTTGATCTCAAACAAGATACAACTTAAATTTTTGAAATGATTCAAAATTTTGTTTTAGATGCATTACAGTCATCATTCCAAAATAATCATCAACAAAAGGAATAAAATACTTATCTCCCTGTAACTCTCTATTCCAATAGCTCCACATAAGTCTGTATGAACTAGCTCCAAGACTTCTTCAAAATGATAGTCCTTGCTTTTGAAACTTGTCTTTCCCATCTTACCAATTTGACAATTTTTGCGTAGGCCCATATCAAGTTTCCTCAGACTAGGAATATGTCTAACTTTTTTCTTCTTGCTTATCTTGATTAGATTATGAAAGTTAGCATGACATAACCTTTTATCCCATAACTAGCTTTCTTCTACTTGAGCAATAGAACATGAACTTTCACTGAGATCTAGGTAGAATAGGTTACCTTTTTTTTGTTTGCCAGACCCAACTAGATTTCCTTTTACATCTAGCAGCTTGGCCTTCCCATTCATGAATTCTACCTTGAATCTAATTTTATTCAACTATGCCACACTTAGTATTTTATGCTTTAGTCCTTCAACCCAATAAGCATTATCACATCTAAGTTCATTGGTTAGTGTGATAAAACATTTTCTCTTATGTAGCATGGTTCATTGTTTCCAAATCTCACACTTCCACCATCATAATGTTCCATATGTTCAAATTTTATTTTGTCACTATTCATATGATGTGAGCAACCACTATCAATAATCTATGTATCATTTTTGCTAACATGCGTTATAAGTGTCATTTTTATCTCCTTCATCATTAAATTCATCTTTTATAGCAATATATAGCATTTCATCATCTTCACTACTATCTAAATCTTTAGCCATAAAATGATATTTCTTACCTTTTTCCTTATAATCCTTGAAATTCTTGAAATCCTTCTTGCATTTATACTTGTTGTGCTTCTTTTCATCTTTATCTTCTCTATTTGGACATCTTGCAGCAATGTGTCCAACTTTTTCACAAGAGAAACAAATTAAAGGGATTTTACCTTTATGCTTTCCTTTGCCTTTTGGATACCTTCATGCAAGCAATGCTTCAATGGGTTCAAGATCACTATTAGAACTATCTTCCTCTTCACTTTCATATTGTTTTCTTTTAGATCTTTTAGCTTTCTTCTTGAGTGATACCTTGGCCTCAAATGTAGACTCAAGATTGCTAAAAATAGGAGTATAATTATCATATTTATCTAGTTCAAATGCAGCTAATCTTCCAACTAGAGTATCCAAATTTATTTTTCTATTTGGATCACATCTCATCACTTAAATAGAAGATAGTTTGATTGCATAGATAGGAAGAAGGGTTTTGAGTAACTTTCTTACCACTTTCACATCTTCAATTGTTCCTCTAGAGACTTTGATTGCACTGGCACTAGCTTTGATTCTCTCAACATATTTTGCAATGTTTTTGTCCTCTCTCATTTTCATATAATCAAACTAGCCTCTCAAACTTTTTTCCTTGGATATTTTTATGTTATCATCACCTCCATATATATCCTTTAGTTTATTCCACATGTCATGAGTAGTAGCACATCCTTTGACCTCATCAAATTTAGCATAGTTAAGAGCTGATGCAATGTCAACCATCATGATGTTATGATTTTTCTTTTCAGCAATCTATTCCACAATCAATGTTCTAGTAGGAGCCTTGAAAGAATTTTCTAGATATTTCAAACTTGAATTGCTAATGGTTATTAGGTGCAACTTCATAAGTTCTTGCCATGCCTTGAGGTTATCTATGTTTAGCTTGGGAATCTCTCTTCTCTAAGACATTCTGATTTTTAGCTTAGGTCCTTGAGACCTTCTCTACAAGCACCAAGAAGCTTTAATACCAATTATTGGAAATATAAGAGGACTAACTAAGAGGGGAAGGATGAATCATTTACCACTAAAATAAATCCCAGATCCCTTAGATGTCAACACAGATTATAAACTTCACTAAAAATACTAATGCTCGACAAACACACTGGCACACAGTTTACACCAGTAGATGTTGTAACCTGGCAAACACTAAAATTAAGATATTAAAAATGATTATCCTTATTTAAATTAGTTTCATATACATAAAATAAATAGCATGAACATAAGTGACACCAAGATTTAACATGGAAACCCAATTTGGGAAAAACCACCAATTGCAACTAGTTACTGATTTTCACTTTTTTGAAGTGAGCCCTATTAGGATCCAACCCTATTAAAGGTTACAAAATACACTATTATGTGTGAACCTATTATGGGATTTAATCACCCTGCTAGGAGTGGCCTTGTTAGAGGTCTTTAGACACTTTAATCTAGAAATGCCACCTTGTTAGAGGATTTACAAATAACTGCTAAGCTAACTCTATTAAGAGATTTAGATCACTGCAAAAATGGTTAGAGAGTAACAATGAGATGACCTAATTTTTGATGCAACTAAATTTTTGATTACAGATCTCAATTCAAGCTTGTATACTTGATCCTTTCTGATCAAATGTATCTTTGCAACTCAACAAGGATATTCTACCTATCTTTCTAATTCACTTCCTCTAAGCATCTTCAAATCTTCTATTACTTTCACACATTCAATCATTAACTTGACCTTATATTTATGTCTTGAACATTGTTAAGTCATTTTGAATACAACTTAGAATACTTAATGTTTATCTCCTCAGTAAGCTAGAACCAACAAACAAATCAACTGAACTCAATATGCCAAAACAAGAAAATCCTTTGTTAGTTGACCAGGCTCGTAGACACTAACATAGAAATGATTTTTCTATGTTATCCAAGTGAACTAAGTTAATATTGTATAGTAATCTCAGTTAACACTCAACTTTTTTGGTCTTCTCTTTGTCACCCGAGTGAACTTGATAGACATTGTCTTCTAAACTTGGCAAACTCTAGAATGCTCGGCAGATACAGGAAACTATCTTCATCACCTAAGTGAGCTCGACATGCACTCATTGGCAATGATATGACATTTTTTTGTAACATGAAAGGCAATTAAAAATTAACTAATTATTTTCAACAGGAGCATCTTGGGTATTAGAGCAATCTTCCATCAACTAAAAATAATTCTTATTTTTTGTACCAGTCTGTTGTCTGTGAATTCCCCATTTATACTTTTTATTTTGTCTTATGTGAAATTAACATCATGACAAGATCTTATCCTAGATCCTCATTCCAAGTGTTTGAGCATTGATAATTCATATTTCTCAAGTTCTGTGTCACTCTTGGTAGTCCCTGTTTCCTGTAATTTTCATTATATGAGGTATGCTCTTTCATTTGGCATAGTTTCTTATGTTAACATGATGTATTGCATAGTTGCAATCCAAATCCTAACACATGTACTATGAACCCACCTCTAAGTGTGTGTGGCTTCATAGGGAAATTGTCCTTGCTTTTGGTTTACTCTTCCAAGATTGGACCTATATTATAATTAATATCTTGAGTAGCCAACTTATGTCTTAGCTGGCTATATAAGAAGCTTAGTTAGATGTAGATGTTCTCATTTTGGGGTAGAAGTTTAATAATAGATCATTGGGTATCCTAGAATAAAAGAAGATGTGAACTTGGAATCTGGTTTCATAATTCATTGTATATGGTTGCAATCTAGAAGGCCTCATGATCAAGCATGGTTTGTGGTCCTATTATCTAAAGTTAAATAATTACACCTATTGGGTAGTTGGAATTTGGCCTCATGTCTTTTCATTTATTTGATCTGTAAGTTTCTTCCCTATGTAACTCTAAGTAGGGAATGCCCATAGGTTTAAGTTAAGTTCATTCCATTTCAATTTACATTCTTCCTACATTAAGTGGTATCAAAGTAGAGTTCTTTCTTATAGATTGGATCATGGAGAACCTTATTGGATTAGTTATTGGATGGAAGATCTAAAATTTGATCTATAGCTTGTAGAAGGTTATTGTTATCCATTTTTTCCCCTCTCACCAAAATATGAATCTTAAAGTGGCAAACGTGTCTAACATTCAATTGGTTATTTCAAATTTGAAATTGTCACATAGGCTCAAATGCATCATGTTTAAACCCTCATTTTTCTATTTCAAACCTTACCCTTTCATGATTTTCTTGTTATATCTTATAAACCATTTAAGTTGCAACTATGCAATTAATCTTTCATCACCTAGTCACAAGTTGTTAGCACTTAACACTCGGGTAGGCTACGAGGGGGTGAAACAGCTAAGTCTATAGTTAGCATGTCTTCGCAACATTACATGCTAGCTTTTGATTTTGGGTTGTGATGGTGTGAATTTAACTCCAATAGATGGATTTCATGTGGATTGCAAGGTCACCGGTGGTCAACCTTAACTCAAGATCAAGGCAAGGATGTAATGATTCCCTTTATCACCCATTCGTAGGGTTCAGGCACTCGAGTTAATGATAAGTTGCAACTGAGCAATTGCAATTTAAGGTTTGGCTTCATTGTAGGGTTGCAATAGGTTAAGGTTTAACCATGATCAAGGTTGCAATGCTATGATTTCCTTTGCTCTACACATTCGCAAGGTTAAAATAGTTAACCATGGTTACGTGTAGATGGAGCATTTCCCTTTTATTTACATAGTCACATGAGTTTTAGGCTAACCCCAAATTGAAGTTGTGAAGTGGCATAGTATTGTGACTCGCATTGTTGCTGAGGTTAATGGCTCATCATGGTTAAAGTTCATGGAGTTGTTGCATGGCACCATATAGATGAACCCTGGTGATGTGGTAGTTAATAATTGGTCAAAGAGTTAAACTATGCATGAAGGGTCCCAATCATATTTTGATCAATTAGATCTAGAGAAAATCAATGATTTTCCTTATGTCACTTTCTGGAGTTGAAAGTTTATTAGCCAAAGTGACATAATGACAAGTTGACATGTGTCCTAGCAGGCCTAGATGGTAAATAAGCAATGGTGGTTAAGTTCATTTTCGCATGGTTGTTGATATTTGATGTTAGCTAGGAAAGGTGTGGTGACAATGAAAAGGGTTAGAATCATGCAATCGTTGGGTCACAACAGTTAGAGGAATAAGGATAAGGCAAGTTGCAAAGCAACAATAATAGTTAATTTGACTAAGTTTTCAATTTTGCAAGGTAAAATAGTTAGTTAAGATAAAAGGTGGTGAAGCTAAAACTAAGGTAAGGTGTGGGTCAACACATGTTTGAATGTTGGGATAAGGTGGTAGAATGTTTTAATATGGTTGAACCACATGGAAAAGCCTGAGAATTAACTCTAGTTGACTAATGACATCACTAATTTCACATGTTGAGAACAAAGAAAGACAACTCTTTAATGGCAAATTTGATTTTTTTGATCATCTACAACCACCTTTTTTGCATTCTCTGTGCACGATAAATGTAAAGGGACACTCCATCACCTCCTGGTTACCCATATACTCAGTTAAAACATTAATGGTTGTCATTTTTGTCTTCTCAAGGTTTTGTTTGGTGAATGATATGATTTTCCTATATTTGGATGTGTACCATGATTAGATCTTTCCCAATTTCGTAGTGATTGTTCTCTACAATCTTAAAGGCAGTTGTTGGGTTTTGCCTTAGGGTAGAAGTTATCTGAGTTATGCTTGAACTATAAAAGTAGATTTTGTAACCCTTCTATGGTCAGTCATTTTTCTTTGATTCTATAATAGTAGTATTCTATACTCTATTCCTATAATTTCCTTTTATCTATGAGTGAATGTAACCCTTTGTTTTACCTCATTCTTCCATCAATATTAGTGCAAAATCTTCTTGCCTCTATTGGTGTGTTGTTTTCATTCTTCAATCTTCATAACAATATCTACTCTTGCCTTTGAATGTTATTGAGTGAAGTTCCTTCCTTTTGGTGTTTCATTTGGTTTATGATCTATATGTGACTGTTGGGTTAAGACAAAGGTTGAATTAGTGTATTTTGAGGTTATATTGATGAATAGTGCATTATTAGGTAGAGATATGATTGAACAAACTATTTTGGTGTATCACCCCCTTTAGATTAGATTAGGTAGTTTTCTTTCATGCATTCCTCCTCCTTTTTCCTCTCAAAGATTAGTTAGATGCATCCTGATAGTAAGGAAGTTGGCCTTCTCCTGAGACTCCATCTCACAGTTCAAGTCCCAGAGCTTGGACATTGTTTCCATGTTTCACAAGGTTTCCTTTAAGTACAAAAAAATAGGCTACTTAAAGGGTACAATCTTTTGTGACAACATTTTTTGGCATGCCTAGTGGGACTGATACATTGAAGCATTCTAAGTTTGCTAGTGTCAAGAAAAGAACTTCAAATACATGTTGAGAAGATAGTGTTGCTCTTAGTATTTCAGGCCTTCAAAGGCTCATTTTCAAGTACTTGGTGACTCCAACTCTCTATTCAGGTTTCTAGACCAAAGTTGATGTGATTCATGCCCAAACCTCATACAAGAGCATCTTCTAGAGGTAATTTTCAATACGCTGAGCTTTCATTTTCAAACCCTAGAAGAAAGAGGAATAGATTATCTCTATCACCAATTAGGAGTGTAGCAATAACAAATACACCTTCAAGATCTCTCTCCACTCCTCCTATTGATAGATCATAGCCTAGGTTGCCATCTTTTCATTTAAAATGGTCATTATTTTATATGACACAACCTAGAGCACATGCATTTTCCACCTTTAATGGTGGGATTCCTCTCCTATTGGCTCAAAGACATGATATCCTAATGTCAACTCTTAAAAGTATACCTAATTTCACTGGTGAAACTTCCATCTCCCCTATTAAACATATGCAAGAAATTTCAAATATCTATAATATACATGGTGTTATAGAAGATGATGTTTTTTTTAGGCTTCTAGCTTCATCCTTAAAGGGAAAAGCATTACAATGGTATAGAGGTTTTCCTCATAACTCTATTACTGATTGGGATGGGTTAGGAGTAGGGCTTTGAAAGTACTTTAAAGATAAAAGTGATCATTTATCACTTTTGGAGCAGTTAACAACTATCAAGAGAGCCCCCCATGAATATATGATTGATTTTAATTATAGATTTCAAAAGACATGGGATAGAATACCTACTACAGTAAAGTCTTCCCCTGGTAATGTTTTCTTACATTACCTTAGAGCATTTAATAGTGACATAGCTACCACAGTGCAAACTTTGGGACGGAATACCTTGCCTGATGCTTATGAGATTTTCATAAGGGTAGAAAATATCTTGATACAAGGGGGGAGTTAGCTACAAGGCCTCCAATGCCTTTGTTTCTTGACATGCCTAATCATTAACCTACTATAGCCCCTATCCTCGCCACATCTACAAGTCAGCCCCTTATTATTGTCCCTTTAGCCTCCACATATTTAAATGGAATAGATGAAATTAAAGATATGATGTAGTCTATGATGAAAAATATAGACAAGAAGTTAGAGGGTTAGGAGAAGAATCTAGAGGATAGCTTCTTAGTGATACAAAAGATGAGCAACAAGGTAGTGACCTTAGAAAGGCAACAAGCTCAAGGAAATAAGCCTCCATTACTTCAGTATTAGGGTCCCATACATAATAGGCCTCCAAACTAAAATCAAGGATATGATCCATATAATTAGAATATATGTATTGCAAATACCCCTACTACAAATACAAAGCTAAGAAGGGCTTTAGTCCCTCAAAACAACCTTGCTCAAGATCAAGACTTTTTCCCTTCTTGTAACTATTTCTATGGATATTATATGTGCCAGAAGGTAGAATCATTCCTAACACTAGCTACACAAGAGCAAGCAGCAGGGCAATATTCTAATGTCAACCAACCTGCTAATGCTTCTCATCCACAATGATTTCTCTTGCATGAACCATCATCCAGAGGAGTATTTTCATGATAATAATGATGCCATAACTCATAATACTAGAAGTAAAAGAAGAGTGTATCTCCCTCACCCAATCAAGGTTCAACTTCAGATGTTGCTCCTCATGTCTCGATGTTGAACACACAATCCAATGTTGCTCCTCAACAAAAGTAGAACATAAGCAATAAGAGATCTACTGAACCTCAAACTTCTCAATTTTAGCCACCTATAGATGTTCTTCCCAAGGCTTTAGTCAAACTAATTAATGCTTCTTTCAATGTGGTAGATCAAATGAAAAATACTAATGTCAACATCTCTATATGGGATGTTGTTGCTACTATACCATTACAAAAGAGGTTACTGCAACAAGAGCTAGAGAGCATGGAAGTAAAGGGTTAGCCACCCAAAGAAGATAATACAACAAGCCTATTGTATCCAATAAAAGGGGTAGAAACAAGTAAGAAAATTAGGCCTCCTCCTTTTATGTTTCCTTGATCATAGGAGATAAACTAGTCCATAGTTGTATGAAAGATTCAGGGGGTAACAGTTCAGTAATTCCTAAATGTATAGCCAATCTCCTTGGCATCAAATATGAGCCCATAGTTAGGGATGTGCTCCAATTAGATGGAAGCTCTGTCAAGACTATAGGGATCCTTTAAAATGTGGAGATGGCCTTGCATGCATGCCCTGGTTGTACTATAATTCAAGACATATCAGTAGTTGAGGTTGAAACTTATTTTGCCATTTGTCTTTCTAGAGATTTCACTACATAAATAGGGGGTCATATTGTAGCTGATTGGTCCTATATGTTCTTTAGAACAAGATATGAAACAAAAACTTAGATAAGAGCAGAGCCTCTAGCCCTCAATCATATAGAAGCCTACACTTCAAGCCCCATAAGCATGAATTGCACTATTTTTGAAGAAGAGGATGGAGACATAGCACATGATCTTGCCACTTCTTTGGCAAAGGTGCCTAACTATCTTCTGGATGAGTGGGCTACTTCTTATCAATTTGATCCATTATATAAGGCTCTAGAGATAGGCCTTGGCACATATTGCATATTGGAAAAGGACACTCCTAGTCCTAGTCTCATAAAGACACAAGAGGATGCTGATGGATTATGGGGCATGTTCTTTGATGGCTCAAGAAATGTAGGATGGTTTAGGGGTTGGTGTCATGCTCATCTCCCCTAAATTGGGGAAATACTTTTTTTCTTATAGGCTCTAATTTAGTTGCACCAATAATGTAGTAGAGTATGAAGCTTTGATCTAGGGTCTCCAACTTGCACAAAAGAAAGGAATCAAGGCTCTAAGGGTGTTTGGGGACAATGAGTTAGTTGTTAATCAAGTAAGGAGCAAAAATGTCACAAAGAATATTCTTTTCAAATAATACAAACACAAGGTATGGGATTTTCTTGAAGGCTTTCAAGCATTCAACAGTCAAAGTGTTCCTAGGAACAAGAACAAACATGCTGACAGGCTTGTAATGATTGTTGCTCACTATGACATACTAGAGCATGTTGAGGATGAAAAGGAGCAACACATCAAAGTGTTTGTAATGCTTGTTATTTCTAGCAATTGCACAAATTGGAAAGTCTTTGATTCTATTGTACAAATTGCCAACTTTCTGCAAAGTGAGGCAGATCTTTGAGAGGAACCAATCTAGACTAAAAGGCCAGTATGGTGACCAAATCATGAATCTTGGTTCAAACAAGTTACCCAAATACCTAATCACTTTGAAGAGTATCTTCAACCTTGATGATCAAGCAAGAAGTAGAGGGTCAAATTTAACTACAAATAAAGATGATCACATACCAATTATTGTTATTGAGGGGAGAACTCTCAATTTTGGAGGTATGCTGTGAAGTTGAACAAGAAATTTTTTTTCATTTATTTCAAGAATTCAATGATGTACTTGCATGGACATACGATGATTTAAAGCATTTTAACCCAAGCCTATTTCAAAATACCATAGATTTAAATAGTGATGCAAAACATGTTAGGCAAAATCAAAGGCCAGTCAACCCTAGGATTGAGCCATTAATGAAAAAAGAGCTATCCAAAATTATAGAAGCTAATATTATTTTTCCTATCAAGCATTCTTCTTGGGTAGCCAACCTTGTTCCTGTTAGAAAGAAGAATGGGGAAATTAGATTGTGTGTAGATTTTGGAGACCTTAATAGAGCTTCTCTTAAAGATCACCATCCTCTCTCTTCCATGGAATGGATATTATCTAAGGTTAGTAGTTTAGAGATATTTTCCTTCCTAGATGGGTTTTCAAGGTATAATCAAGTGTTAGTCCAAGAGTCTAACAGATACAAGACTGCTTTCACTACTAAATGGGGCACTTATGCTTATAGAAATATGTCTTTTGGACTAACTAATGTAGTTGCTACCTTTCAAAAGAAAATGGAGATGGTTTTCAAGAATATGCTTGAAATATTTGTGTTGGTCTACCTTGATGATATCATTGTCTAGTCCAAGAATGTGGCAGATCATTTTGGTTATCTAAGGCAAGTATTCATCAAATGTAGAGAATATGGTGTATCCTTTAAGCCAATCAAGTGTGTGTTTGCCACTAATCAAGGGAAATTGCTTGGACATATTGTATCTAAGGAGAGTTTGACTATTGGTCCAAAGAGAACAAAGGTGATTCTTTTTCTCCCACTTCTTACTCATAAGAAAGGGTTGCAAAGCTTCCTAGGTAGAATCAACTTTGTAAGGAGATTTATCCCTAATATTGCTACCATGGCTAAGCCTCTTATAGCTATGCTCAAAAGGAATATGGTCTTCACCTGGACAAAGGAAGGGAGAGCTAGTTTTGAAGAGATTAAGAAATCAATAGCATCAACTCCTACCCTTATCAACCCCAATTTTGATAAGGATTCCATTCTCTATACCCTTAGAGGTGAGTCAAGAATCTTAGTTGTCTTGACCCAATTAAATGATACAAATGATGAACAACCTATAGCCTTTTTCAATAAAGGGCTAAAAGATTATGAATATAAGTATAGGTATCTGGAAAGATAGGTCCTCTCTCTCATAAGGGTCTTAAAGAAGTTCAAACATCTTTTGTCTCACAATGGGATCCAACTCTTGGTTCCTCATGCAAGTGTAAAGGACTTTATTTTAAATAAGGATGTCAATTAAAAAGAATTTGATGGATCACCAAGGTTATGGAATATGATGTTGATATCAAGATCACCAATCTTGTAAGAGGTAAAGGGTTGTGTGAAGAGATGATTTCATCCCAGGAGACAACTAAGGAGGTTGCTCTAGTTATAGAAAATGTAGAATCAGAAAGGGATGAAAACTTGAACAATTAGATACGTGACATGACAACCTTCTTGTTAGGAGAAGGATATCCACAAGGTTTGAGTAGAGCTAAAAGAAGATAATTCAGATTATAGTCTATCCCTTTTGTCCTAGTAGATGGGATTCTTTTTAGGAAGGATCTAATTAGAGCCTTACTAAGATGCATCAGCACTAATCAAATTGATAGGATGGTTAAGGAATTTCATGTTGGTCCTGATGGTGGCCATTTCCCAGCTAGAACAATAGCCATGAAGATCATTAGAGCTAGTTATTATTGGTGAAGTTTGTACCATGACTGTTATAAATATATAAGAAAATGTGAGAAGTGTGATTTCTTTTTAGGCAAATAGAGGTTAGCAACTCTTCCCCTGCATCCTACTTAGGTTTATAAACCATTTTTCCAATGGGGCTAGATTTTATTGGTCCAATCAATCCACCTTCTAGCTCTAGTCACAAATTGATCTTGGTTGCAATAGCTTATTTTACAAGCTGGATAGAAGCAATAGCTTTGAAGGATGCCACAGAGACTTTAGTAATAGAATTCTTTGATGGAATTGTTATGAAGTTTGGTACTCTTTCAACCATACTAGAAAATAATATGAAGTCCTTTGTTGGGGCTCACATTTTTTCTTGGGCAGTTGACCATGGTACCTATTTGAATACATATTCAAATTACTATCCCCAAGGAAATGGCTTGGTTGATTCCTCTAGTAAGAACCTAATCAAAAATCATGAAGAGGACCATTGAGGACAACCAGAGATGTTGCCATTCAAAATTAAGGACAGCCCTTTGGATTGACAAAATCACACCTAAGAAAGCTACAAGGAATCGATCTTTCATGCTAGTATATGGAAGGGAGACCAGGCTACCTATTTCATTGGAGATCCCCTCTCTTGGATTAGCTCATAAGTTGGAACTAATTAAAGATGATGCCATGACAATCAGGATGACAGAATTGATGGAGTTAGAAGAAAAGAGACAATAGGCTATGTAGACACTTGAAATTCATCAGCAACAGGTCAAAAAGAGCCTTGATTAGGGCCAAAGCTAGGGTTTTTAGAGAGGGAGACCTTATTCTCAAGTGGAATGCAAACAAAGCCAAACTAGGTAGGCACTCCAAATTTGATGCTATCTAGAGTGGACCTTAGGTTATCACTAGTTACAAGCAAGCCAATGCTTTCCAGCTATCCAGGCCCAATGGTGATATACTGCCTATTCCAATCAAAGGAATTTACCTCAAACCCTACTTTTAGAGAGGGTTAGAGTTTTCTATATATATTAGGTTAGTTTCTAATTTTCCAAGAAGTGTTGAGCACAAGTTATCTCTCTGTAAGATAGCTAGATTTTGAAATTGTGCAATTGTATAGAAGATAGAGGCAGAGTTATCATTTCAAAATGTATAGGTTTCATGTCTTTTATGACTCCATAGCCCAATGGATGCTTAAGATCACTGATCATACACTTAGCAGGTTGGCATCCCCTTTGAATCATCAAAATTGTTAGCCATTTTTTCCCCTCCCACCAAAATATGAATCTTAAAGTGGAAAACATGTATAATGGTCAATTTATTATTTCAAAGTTCAAATTGCCATGTAGGCTCAAACACATCATGTTTCAACCCTCATGTTTCTAATTCTAACCTTAACCTTTCATGATTTTTATGTTATATCTTATAATCCATTTAAGTTAAGACCGTGTGATTGCTCTTTCATTGCCCAGTCGCAAGTTGTTAGCACTTAACACTCAGGTAGGCCATGAGGAGGTGCAATAGCTAAGTCTATAGTTAGCACATCTACACAACATTTTATGATAGCTTGCGGCTCCTAGTTGTGATGGTGTGAAGTAAACTCCAATAGATAGATTTCATGTGGATCATAAGGTTGTCGTTGGTCAAGCTTAACTCTGGATCAAGGCAATAATGCAATGATTCCCTTTATCGCTCATCTGCAGGGTTAAGGCATTTAGATTAATGATAAGTTGTGACTAAGTGATTGTAGTTTAAAGTTTGGCTTCATCATGGGTGTTAGGATTAAACTACAAATAGAAATAAAAATTACATGCAAATATAAACAATATCAAAAAATAATAGATCATGCAGAAAAGAACACAAGACACCAAGATTTAACATAGTTCACCCAATCCCTAGGCTTTATCCACCAAACATCAAGTCCGATATTATTACAATCCAGTGATTACAACCTGATTACAATCTATAATCCCTTACAGATCGATATCACTGCAAGAACTAATTTTTTCATCACAACAATGAAACAATTCCTAACCCTAAGCCCTTTTATACAAGTATTTTTACCAGTTTAGGGTTATAATTAATAATTACATGTTGGCCCAAATTCTTGATAAAGAATTTATGAAGTATGTATAGTACTTTCTTGATCAGTCACCATAAACTAACAAGGTTGCAATAGGTTAAGGCTTAACTATGATCAAGTATATGATGCTATGATTTCCTTTGTTTTGCATGTTCACAAGGTTAAAATAGTTAACCAGGGTTTAGGTGGTGATGGAGTATTTCCCTTTTGTTCTCACGGTTGCATGAGTTTCAAGCTAACCCTAAATTGAAGTTGTGAAGTGGAAAAGCATTGTGAGTCACATTATCACTGAGGTTAATGGCTAATCACGGGTTAAGATCACAAAGTTGTGGCATGGCACCATATGGATGAACCCTCGTGATGTGGTAGTTCCTAATTGATTGAAAAATTAAACTATTCATGAAGGGTCCCTATTGTATTTTGATCGATTGGATCTAGAGAAAATCAATGGTTGTTGTTATGTCACTTTTTGGAGTTGCAAGTTTATTAGCCAAAACAACATAATGACAAGTTGACACATGTCCTAGTGGGCCTGGGTGGCAAATAAGCAGTGGTAGTTAAGTTCATTTTGAAAAGGTTGATAATATTTGATGTTAGCTAGGAAAGTTACAATGATGATGCAAAGGGTTAGAATCATGCAATTTTTGGGCCACAATAGTTAGTGGAATGAGGATAAGGCAAGTTGTGAAGTAGCAATAACAATTAGTTTGACTGAGTTCATAATTTTGCAATGTAAAATAGTAAGTTAAGATAAAAGGTGATGAAGTTGTGACTAAGGTAAGGTGTGGGTCAACATAGCTTTGAATGCTAGGATAAAGTGGAAAATTTTTTTAATATGGTTGGACCATGTGGCAGAGCCTAAGGATTAACTCTAGTTGACCAATGGCATGGCTGACTTGGCATGTCAAGAACAAAGAAAGACAACTCTTTAATAATAAATCTAATTTTTTTGATCATCTACAACCACCTTTTTTGCATTCTCCATGCATGATAAATGTAAAGGGACACTTCATTGCTACCTAGTTACCCATCTACTTGGTTAAAACATTAATGGCCATCATTTATGTCTTCTCAAGGTCCTGTTTGGTGAATGATATGATTTTCCTACATTTGGATGTGGACCATGATCAGATCTTTCCTAGTTTTGTAGTTATTGTTCTCTACAATCTTAGAAGTAGTTGTTGAGTTTTTCCTTTGGGTAGAAGCTATATGAGTTATGCTTGAACTATAAAAGCAAATTTTGTAACCCTTTTGAGGGTCGATCATTTTTCTCTGATTCTATAGCAGTAGTATTCTATACTTAGTTACTATAATTTTATTTTATCTATGAGTGAATGTAGCTCTATTTTGCCTCATTCTCTCATCAATATTAGTGCAAAATCTTATTGCATCTGTTGGTGTTTTATTTTCATTCTTCAATTTGCATAATAGTATCTACTCTTGCCTTTGAATGTTAATGAGTGAATTTCCTTCCTTGTGGTATTTCATTTGATTTCTAATCTATATGTGACTGTTGAATTAAGATGAACGTTGAATTAGTGTATTTTGAGGTTATATTAATGAATAGGAAAATATTAGGTAGAGATATGACTGAACAAACTATTTTAGTGCATCACTCCCTTTAGATTAGATTAGATAGTTTTCTTTCATGCATTCCTCCTCCTTTTCCTCTTAAAGAGTAGTTAAATGCACCCTGATAATAAGGAAGTTGGCCTTCTCTAGAGACTCAATCTCACAGTTTAAGTCTCATAGCTTGGAGCTTGTTTCACAAGGTTGCCTTTAGGTAAAAATGTTAGGCAAGGTGCAATCTTTTGTGACAATAGTTATGATCTTGCAGGATCTATTGTCAAGATGGTCTATAGTAGAAGAAATTTGGATAATTCTATAATGGACATGTTGAGGCAAATTGCCACCAGGCTTGAAGTTGTGGAGATAGCCTAGAGAAGAGGTGTACATCTTGAAGAAGTTAGTAATGAATAAGAAGCAGCATCTAATCCTAATCCTAAACATGAACTTGAACAATATGAGGAAAGACTATTGAGAGTTTTTTCTAGGGCTAACTCTAGACCTATCATTGAAGTTGCTTATTATGATGGAAGACTTGAGACCAATGTAGTATTGGATTGGGTGTCCAAGATTAACAAATACTTTGAGTATGAAGGTACTCCTAACAATAAGAAGGTTGAGATAGTAGTCACTAAGTTGAAAGGTCATGTATCTCTTTGGTGGGATCATTTACAAACTAAAGGGTCGAAGAGAGGAAAAGAAAAGATTAGAACATAGATGAAGATGCTAGGAAAGATGAAGAAGAAGTTTCTTCCCGCAGACTACCAAGTTACTTTGTTGAGAAAGATGTAAAATTTAAGGCAAAAGGACATGATTATAAAAGAATATATTGAGGAATTCTACAAGTTGGATATTAGATCTAGCCTTGTGGATGATGAAGTAGAGAAATTGGATAGATACCTGAATGGCCTGAGGACATCCATTCAAGATTAGATCAGCTATGTTAAGAAAGATAGTGTAGAAGAATCACATTGATTTTCTTTGAAGGCCAAAGAAAGGTTGGAAAAGAGACATAATCAAAGATAAAGAGAAAGAGATGGTAGATTTCAAAGAAGTAGAGGTTGAACTTATGGAGAAGGTAACAGATTTGATAGTGTAATACAAGATAAAGGAAAATTAGAATGGAAGGAAGAACCTACTAGAAAAAGAGGTAACTACACTAGGGATACCTATATTGGTTACACTACGATTAATAATGGTGGGAAAAGGGATGAAAGGTCTTGGTTTAGAGGTTGTTGGAAACTTACAATTGGAAAAATTGTTTTCTTTTCATTGATATCAAATAATGGATGAGACATATTGCTACCTAGTCTAAATGTCATATCAATTGATTGATGAAGAGGATTTGAGAATTTACTCATAACTACAGTATCTAGAGCAAAGGTTGAATTTATGGAGAGGAAGTTATAATGGGTATTTTATTAGAGAGACTTTGATAAAGAAAAGTAATTGTTTATGTCAAGAAGCTAAGACAAGCTGAGAAAAAGAGTAAATAATAAGGAGTGTTGAGTAATGTTAGTATCAACCAAGCCACAATTAGTGTTGATCAAATCTAGTATTGACCAAGCATTAGTATTGACCAAGTAAGTTAGTTGATGTTGAGCCATAAAGCTTATACAATTACTAAGTATTTTAGTATTGATCGAGTGTCTAAATATAGTGATTGCCAAGTGATAGTAAAAGATCAAATTCAAAGGAATCATTAGATGAAGCCAACTCAAATGATTTCTTGGGAGATGTAAAATGTGTTGAAGACAAGATTGATGACTTGGATCATTAAATCAAGGTAATGGTTAGGTAAGGATCTAACAAAAGGACTATAGAAAAGTTTCTAGAGAATGATTAAGAAGATGTACAGATACATTAGATCATGTTGAATTTTATGATAAACCCTAAGATCTACGATAGATGTAGAGTACGATAAAGTATAGATTGCCTATTTAAGGTTATACAAGACAAAACATTTGGTGCCTTGCCTTGCCTTGCATATGCACTAGCAAAGCCCTATCTAGCCAATGTGAATGTGAAGTTTGTATGTGAAGGAGATCATCTTGAGGAAGGTTGATCAAAGGTCATACAAGTGAGTGAAAGTTAAGCTAGAAGTGAAATCTTACAAATATGATGTTGTTGTTGATAAGTAATTTTGAGCAAAAGGATTAAGTGTTGATGAGAAGAGTGGACTGATTGCTTGAAGACTGTTGAAGTAGATAAAGATTAGAGATGGCAATAGAAAGTTTATCAGTGAACCAACATAAAGACTAAACAAAGATCTTAATCAAAAAAAGTTATTTGTAATCACATAGATCAATACCTATTGTTTTCTTTCTTATCATTGTAAATAATTTGTATTGAAATCCTTTTAACAGAGGTTGACCTAATAGTCATTTGAAGCCTTAACAGTCTGTAAAAATCCTTTAACTAGGTGACATTCTAAATGGAATGATAAAATTCCTCTTACAAGGCCACTCCTAATAGGGTGATCAAATCCTCTAACTAGGTTACATTTAGTTGTGTGTATTGTAACCTTTAACAGCATTGGCTTTTAATGGAGCTGACTTTGAAATAGTGAAAAAGAGTGACATATCACGTATAATTTTTCCCAAATTAGGTTTCCATGTAAAATCCTAGAGTCAAATTGTGATGAATGTCTTATGAATATTTTTTACATATGATGATGCTTTCATAATGCAATGTAATTTAAGTTTATGAAATGTTTACAGTAGAGGTCAAGCAATAGTAGGATAAGCAAAATAATGAAGCATTTAATGTTTGATTTTTCAAGTGGTACATATAGACCTTGAGTAACTAACTCACCCCCCAACCCAAGTTGTTCTAAACATTTCTAACAATTGGTATCAAAGCTTAGTGCTTATAGAGAAAATTTTGAAGGTACTTGAAGCTAATGATCATGAAAAATAAGAGAGATGTACCCAAGTTGAATAAGGAGAACTTTCCTACACGGCAGACCCTGATCAAGTTGCACATTTCTAGTATCAATTATGTTGTTGTCAATTTTCTAAGCAATGAATATGTAGTAGTAACAACTTCTCCTCTGATTTCTGAAGAATTGAAATAAAACTTAGGTCACAACCAAACAATGTTGGAGATTGCCTCAACTCTAAGCTATGTCAAGTTTGATGACCTAAAAGATTGCAACACTACAAAGAAGATGTGGGATAGATTGAAGACAATATATGGAGGTGTTGACAATGTACTAAGAGCTAAATTAGAAAGCATGAGAGGTAAATTTGATGACATGAGAATGATGGAAGGTGAGAACATAGTACAATACTACACAAGAATTAAAGAAGTACTTAATGTTATTCGAGGTACAAATGGAGAAATCAACGATGATACAGTGGTAAGTAAGGTATTGAGGACTCAACTTCCTATCTATGACATTAGAGACTTTGAAATTCAAGAACTAAGATGCACACCAAGCAATAACTTGACCTTAGAAGGTGTAGTTGGTAGACTTACTACTTTTGAAATATCTAATTTTGATAACTACACACCTACTACCATTGAATCTACTTTCAAGTCATAATTGATTCTTAGTAAAAAGAAAGGTAAACATGTGAAGAGTGAAAGTGATAGTTGTGATGATGAGATTTGTGAACTTGAAGCCCTCATTGCAAAAAGGTTTGGAAGAGGAAGAGGTAAATAAAAAGGTAAATTACCTATCATTTATTTTTTATGCAACAAAGTTGGTCATATTGTTGCTAGATATCCTAACAAAGAAGATAAGGATAAAAAGAAGGAAAGCAAGTACAAAAGGAGAAGAGATGAAAAAGACTAAAGAAAGGGAAAGGATGAAAAAGGTAAGAAATCTTGTTATATTGTTGATGAAAAGTCTGATAATGAATTTGAGAGTAATGATGATGAAGTTGTTTATGTTTCTATGAAAGAAGAGTCTAATGAATATAAGAAAATTACATTAATTTCTTATGTGAACAAAAGTGATAGATGGATAATTGATAGTGGATGTTCTAATGTATGACTGGTGAAAAAGACAAATTTGAAGAAATTTGTCCATACAAAGGTGGATGTGTTTAATTTGGTAATGATATTCCATGTGTTATAAAAGGTAAAGGCACTATTCAAAGAATTGACAAGATAACATGTGAAAATGTTTACTGGGTTGAAGGACTTAACTATAATTTGAGTGTTTCATAGCTGAACAAATTAGGTTAAAAAGTTGAATTTCACAACAAGAAGGCCAAGTTACATGATGGTGATGGTAAGCTAATTGGAACTAGTGAGCAGACAAGAGGTAACTTGTTCTATTTAGACCTATCAAGAGATACATGTATGTTTGTACCAAAAGAAGATGTTTGGTTATGGCACAAAAGATTATGTCATGTAAATTTTGACAACTTGGGAAATATCAGTAAGATGAAGAAAGTGAGAGGATTGCCTAAACTGAAAAATCCTAGCAATGCTTTATGTAAACAGTATCAACTAAGAAAGATGACCAAGTCTAGTTTTAGGAGTAAGACATATATTGTTAATGATATTTTGGAACTGGTTCACACTAGCCTAAGTGGACCCACTGGTGTTAAAAGATACTATGGAGATCAATATTTCATTCTATTTGTAGATGACTACTCTAGAGTGATGATTGTGATGTTTCTTAAAGTTAAATCTTATGCATTTCAGTTATTCAAGTCTTATTTAGCCAAAGTTGAAAAAGAAATATGAAAGAGTCTGAAGTGTTTGAGATTTGACAAAGGTGGTGAATTTATTTCACATGACTTCAATACATTCTGCAATGATAGAGGGATTAAAAGATAAATGTCAGCACCAAGGACCCCTCCTCAAAATGGGATAGTTGAAAGAAGGAATAGATTAATAATGTAATGAGAAAGAACACTAATGACGAAGAAAGGTGTATCACAGGAATATTGGAGAGAAGTAGTTAGTACTATTTTCTATACATTGAATAGAGTTCAAGTCAAGAAAGCTACAAATGTTGCATTTTTTGAACTATGGTATGGCTATGCTCCTAATGTTAAATATTTCAAACTCTTTGGAAGTAGATGCTATGTGTTGAAATATAGTAGGAATGGAAAACTTGATGCAAAAAGTGATGAAGGTATATTCCTAGGTTATTACATGAAAAACAAAGCTTATAAGTGTTTAAATTCTAACACTAACAAAGTTGTGGAAAGTGCAAATTTGAGAGTTGATTAGTTTGTAGAAAATGGTGATTATTTGTATAATGAAGAACCTAAAGACTATAGTACATTTATCTATGTGGATGATGATGTTCCTAGAACTCAATGTGAATAGACAAATCAAATTGCAAATTCCCATCAAATAGGAAATGATGGAGTACAAATGCAAATTGTCAAATAGTAGAGAGTGGGTGTCGAGACACATACTAAAGATGTCAAGTCACATACTAAAGATGTCAAGTCACAAAGGAAATGTTGATCATCAAACAGTAAATGTTGAGCATTCAAAATCTGAACCTGAACAAGAACAAAATAGAGGAAATGAGGCTAGGATTATTTTTTTCAGATGAATCTGAAGAAGAACCAAGAAGAAAGCTACCTATGTTAGAAAAATATGTGAGAAGACATCATAAGCCTGATCAAAATATTGGAAATGTTGAATCAAGTGTTATGACAAGGAGAAGACTCAAAGGTGACACATGTTTATTATGTGAATTTGAGCCCAAGACAATAAAAGATACTTTAGATAATACACATTGGACACAAGCTATGAATGAAGAAATTGACTAGATTGAGAAGAACAACACTTGGACCTTAGTACTAAGACCTAAAGAAAAAAATGTCATTAGAACAAAGTAGGTTTTCAGAAATAAGCTCAACGAAAATAGTAAAGTAACAAGAAACAAAGTAAGACTAGTATGCAAGGGTTATGCACAAGAATAAGGAGTTGACTTTGGAGAAAATTTTGCTCCTATGGCCAAACTTGAAGGAGTCAAAACTCTTCTTGCATACTTAGCCTACAAGAAAGGTATATCAAATGGATGTCAAATCTGCATTTTTTAATGGTATATTGGAGGAAGAAGTATACATTGAACAGCTTGAAGGATTTGTAGATCTAGACACGAGGAACATGGTATGTAAACTAAACAAAGCTCTTTATGGATTGAAGCAAGCACCAAGAGCATGGTATGAAACGTTACATAACTATTTGATGAAAATTGGTTTTGAAAGGACAGCTAATAATGGTAATCTATACTTGAAGAATGGTAAGAACAATGAAGTATTGTTATCTGAGATAATTTGTTATGATGTATTTAGAGGAACAGAAGCATTATGTAAATCATTTACTGATGAAATGAAAAAGGAATTTGAAATGTCTACGTTTTGTGAAATAATTTTTCTTGTTGGACTGCAAGTATGCCAAATAAAGTTTGATATTTTTATTTGACAAACCAAATACATCAAGAAAATATTGAAGACATTTGGTATGGAAGACTCAAGGCTAGTGAGTACACCCATGTCTATAGGACATAAACTATCTAAAAATGATGATTCTGTTGATGTGAAGTAGAACCTATATAGATCCATGATAGGAAAATTGTAATATGTTGTTCACGATAGACCAAATATTGCCTTGGCAATTGGGATAGTTGCTAGATTTTCAACAAATCCTAAAGAAAATCATATGATGGGTGTAAAAAGGATAATGAGATACCTAAAAGGAATAGAGGACTATGGATTATACTATAAGAGAAGTGATAGATTTGAACTAAAAGTTTTCACTGACTCTGGTTGGGAAGGAAATATTGATGATAGAAAAAGCACAAGTGGAGGTGAACTCTTTCTAGGAAAGAGATTATTGTCATGGTCAAGCGAGAAGCAAAATTATATTTCTTAATCAACGAGTGAAGCTGAGTATGTAGCAGCTATAGTGAATTGTTCAAACATAATGTGTATTAAGCAATTGTTGAAAGGTATGCAAGAAGAGATTATAGATCTAGTAGTTATCTATTGTGATAACACAAGTGCTATTAACATTTCAAAAAATATAGTTGTGCACACTAACACAAAGAATATTGCTATCAAGTATCACTACTTGAGAGAACTAGTTCAAGACAAAGAAGTGAAGCTAGAATATGTGGATACAAAGGAACAAAGTGTTGACATATTCACAAAGCCATTACCCAAAGATGCTCATGAATATCTTAGAGGTAAATTAGGGGTCATTCCTTAGCTAAATATGCTTAAGGAGACATGGTGCACTGCATCACATGTGCTAAACATAACATTCTATATAGTGGTGCAGTACAACTCTACTTTAGGACATGCCTAAGGTAGAATACTTTAGTACAACATGATAGATCAGTCATAGACTGATGACAAGTAAAAGCCATACATGCAAAATATACGTAAATCAAATTAGATGTATGCAAAATGTGAAGTTGAGATAGCTATACATCTTTTGCATTGTTGTCAAAGAGGGAGAGAATACAATGAAGAGAGAAAGAATGAAGGAAATACTATAAAGAGGGAGAGAAATACACTATGAAGGAGAGAATAAATTCAAACACTCAAAACTGATAGAGGGAGTTTTGAAAGCTTGAATGGATGAGAATCAAGGATATTGGTCGATCATGAAAGATAAATCTTTTGGATTGTATGGTAACTAAGTTATGATTAGTATTTCAAGAATTTGAGATGTTTTCATCAATGCAAAGATGGACATTGTTGGAATCTTACAATTAGAACAATTGTTGTTTTGTCATTGATGTCAAATTTTTGGATGAGACATATTTCTACCTAGTCTAAATGTCATATCTAATAATTGATAAAGAGGATTTGAGAAGCTACTAATGACTATAGCACCTAGTGGAAAGGTTGAAGTTATGGAAAGGAAGCTACAATGGACATTTGATTAGAGAGACTTTGATAAAGCAAAGTAATTTTTTATGTCAAGAAGCTAAACCAATGCGAGAAAAAGAGTAAATACTAAGGAGTGCCAAGTAAAGCTAGTATCAACTGAGCCATAGTTAGTGTCAAAAAAAATCTAGTGTTGACTAAGCATTAGTATTGACCAACTAAGTTAGTTGATGCCAAGCCAAAAAGCTTATATAGCAACCAAGTATTTTAGTATTGACCAAGTGTCAAAATATAGTGATTATCGAGTGACAATAAAAGATCAAATTCAAAGGAATCATAAGATCAAGTTGACTCAGTTGATTTCTTGGGAGATGTAAAATGTGTTGAAGAAAAGATTGATGATTTGGATCATTAAATCAAGGTGATGGTTAGGTAAAGATCTAACAGAAGGATTATAGAGAAGTTTCTAGAGAATGATCAAGAAGATGTATAGATACATTGAATCATGTTGAACCTAATTGTAAACCCTAAGATCTACAGTGGACATAGAATATAGTAACAAAAAGATTGCCTATTTAAGGTGATATAGGATAGAAAATTTGGTGCCTTGCCTTGCATATGCCCTAGTGAAGCCCTGTCCAGCTAGTGTGAATGTGAAGTTTGTATGTGAAGGAGATCATACAGAGAAAGGTTGATCAGAGGTCATACAAGTGAGTGAATGATAAGCTAGAAGTGAAATCTTGCAGGTCTGATGTTGTTGTTGATAAGTAATTTTAAGCAAAAGGATTAAGTGTTGATGAGAAGAGTGGACTAATTTCTTGAAGGGTGTCCAAGCAGATCGAGATTAGAGATGATAATAAAGGGTTTATTAGTGAACCAGCATAAGGACTAAATAGATATATGAACTAGAAAAAGTGAGTTGTAATCACACATATCAAAACCTATTATTTTATTTCTTGTCATTACAAATAGTTTGTATTGAAATCCTTTTAATAGAGGTTGACCTAACAGTTTGTATAAATCCTTTAACTAGGTGACATTATAAATGGAATGATCAAAGTCATCTTACAAGGTCACTCCTAATAGGGTGATTGAATCCTCTAACCAGGTCACATTTAATAGTTTGTATTGTAACCTTTAACAGGGTTGGCTCCTAACATAGCTCACTTTGAAAGTGTGAAAAAGAGTGACATGTTGCTAGTGGTTTTTCCCAAATTGGGTTTCCACATGAAATCCTAGTGTCAAACTATGATGAATGTCTTATGAATATCTTTACACGTGATGATTTTTTCATTATGTAATTCAAGTTAAGTTTATGGTAATTTTATAGTAGAGACCGAGCAACAACATGATAAGTAGGATAAGCAAAATAGTGAAGTATTTAATGTTTTATTGTTCAAATGGTACATATATACGTTGAGTAATTGATTCACCACCCCCCCCCCCCCTCCACCAAGTTATTCTAAACATTTCTAAAAAGAGGTACTTATTAAAAATGTAGAGAAGAAGGAAATAGGGCATTTGAATGTACTAACTCTAGAAAGAAGATTGGAGATAGTAGCAGAAATAGTTTATCTTGCAGAGAAGTTGATGAAACACCTAATGAAGCTTAAAATGGTGAGAACTTGATGTTGAGAAGGATCTTGTGGAATGAATAAGATGAAGAGGAACCTATTTTGGAGGAGAATTCTATTCAAAACTAGATGTAAGATTGATGGAAAATGTTGTAAAGTAATCATTGATAGTGAAAGTTCAGATAGTTTGGCATTTGAAGAGAAAGTTAACAAATTGTACTTACAGAGATTAAGACATCTTAAGCCTTACCATGTTGCTTAGATCCAAAAGGAGCTTAAATTGCTTGTAAATGAACAATGTCTTGTCAACTTGGAAATTGGAAATTATCATAATGAATTCTTATGTGATATTATGCATATGGATTGTTGTTATGCTCTTTTGGGTAGACCGTTGCAGTATGATAGACAAGCTTTGCATGATAGTAGATTAAAAAAATTGTAACGTAATCACTGATAGTGGAAGTTTAGATAGTTTGGCATTTAAAGAGAAAGTTAAAAAATTGTAGTTGCGGAGATTGAGACATCTTAAGCCTTACCATGTTGCTTAGATCCAAAAGGAGCATAAATTGCTTGTTAGTGAATAATGTCTTGACAAATTCAAATTTGGAAATTATCATGATGAAGTCTTGTGCGATATTATGCCTATGGATTGTTTTCATGTTCTTTTGGGTAGACCCTTCAAATTTGATAAATAAGCTTTGCATGATAGTAGATTGAATCAATACACTATTTGGGTTAATGGGAAGAAACAAATATTGTTTCCTTTGGTAGAAAATTTTGATGAAAGTCATTATACCACAGTTAGAGTATGCTTGGTTGAAGGTAATAAGTTTGCAAGAGAAATTAAAGAACATGATGTTTGTTATGCTTTGATTCCTACAAAAAATGAGAAACAAGATGAGTTAGAATGTGCACCAAAGATTAAACCTTTGTTAACTAAATTTCATGACATCATTTCTAATAATGTACTTGATGGTTTGCCTCCTATGAGAAGTATAAGTAATTGTATGGATTTGATTCCTAGAGCTAGTTTTCCTAAAAAACCACCACATAGGTTAACACCTGATGAAAATATGGAGCTAAATAGATAAGTGGACGAATTGCTTGAGAAGGGTTTGATTAGAGAAAGTTCAAGTCCTTGTGTTGTACCTATTGTAGTAGCACCTAAGAAGAATGGAGAATGGAGAATGTGCACTAATTCCAAAGCTATAAATAAGGTAATGAGGAAGTACAAATTTCCTTTACCTAGGATAAATGGCATAATGAATAGTTTAAGTGGAGCAAAGTATTTTACAAAGATTCATCGTATTAGAATCAGAGAAGGATATCAATGGAAAACTACTTTTAAGACTAATGAAGGTTTGTATGAGTGGTTGGTTATGCCCTTTGCTCTAACTAATGCACCCAATACTTTCATGAGGATGATGAAAGAAGTTTTGAAGAAATTCTTGGGTAAATTTGTGATTATAAATTATGTCTTGATGACATTTTGATAATCATTAAGAGAAAAGAAGAGTATCTTGAACATATCAGACAAGTATTGTGGAAATTAAAGGAAGAGAAGTTGTTGATTAATTTGAACAAATGTTCACTCATGAAAGAAGAGATTGTATACCTTGGTTTTTTAATTTCATGGACTAAAGATGGACCTTGAAAAGGTGAGAGTTATTCTCAACTAGCCTACACCAGAGAATGTGGGAGAGGTAAGATCATTTCATGAATTGGCAAGTTTTTATAGGAAGTTTATCAAGAATTTCAGTTCTATTTGTAACATTGTGATTGAAACTATAAGAGGACATCAAAGGGATTTCAAATGGACACATGGAGCACAAAAGAATTTTAAAATATTGAAGAAAAAGATTGCATAATTGCCTACACTTGCTTTGCCTAGTTTCAATAAAGTTTTTCAAGTTGAATGTGATGTTAATGGAAGTGCAATAGGAGTTATTTTGAGTCAAGAAGGAAGACCTATAGCTTTCTTTAGTAATAATTTGATTGGTGCTAAGAAAAAATATTTAGTTTATGATCAAGAATTTTATGTTGTTGTTCAAACTTCAATGAAATGGAGACATTATTTGATGCCTAAAGATTTTGTATTGTATACTGACCATAAAGTTTTGCAATATTTGAGAAGTAAGAATAAATTGAATTAGAGAAATCTAAAGTGGGTTGAATTCTTGTAGAATTTTTCCTTTTCATTGAACATAAAAGTGGGCAGTTAAATAAATTTGTTAATGCCTTGAGTTGAAGAAGAAATTTGTTGATAGAGATGAAAGTTGAGGTACTTGGTTTGGATGAGTTGACACATTTGTATGAGACTAATCCTAATTTTTAAGAACCTTGGAGAGCTTATAAGGAGAAAACAATGATTAATAAGTGAACTGATTATTTCATTTAGGAAGATATGATGTTTAAAGGAGTTCAGTATGCACACCTAAAGGATTTATGAGAGAAAAAATAATGGAGAAACATAGTGGTGGACTTGCTGGACATTTTAGGATTGGTAAGATAGTAAAACTGATTTTAGATAGATATTTTTGGCCACAAATTTATAAGGATGTCTAGAGAATGGTTAGAGGTTGTAGAATTTGTCAAACAAAAAAAGGAACTAGTTAAATTTTGGGATTATATTCACATTTTCCTGTACCTGATAAGCCTTGGGAAGATTTCAATATGGAATTTATTCTTGGGTTGCCTAGAACTCAGAGAGGCAATGATTCTATTTTGCTAGTGGTTGAATTTTTTTCAAAGATTGCTCATTTTATACCTTACAAGAAAACATTTGATGGCATACATGTAGTTGAGTTATTCTTCAAGGAAGTAGTAAGATTGCATGTTTTGCCTAAGACTATTATTTCAGATAGAGATACTAAGTTTACTGGTTGTTTTTGGAAAACACTTTGAAAGAAGTTGATTATAGAGTTGAAGTTTAGTTTTACATTTCACACTTAGACAAATGGTAAAACTAAATTTGTGAATAGTAGTTTAGGTAACTTACTAAGATGTTTGGTTGGAGATAATCCTACTAACTAGGATTTAGTTTTGACAAAAGAAAACTTTGCATAGAATAATTCTATGAATAGGAGCACTAAGAAGATGTCATCTAAGATTGTTACTAGATTTCATCCTAAGGTAACCATATAGTTAAGATATTTTCCTACTAAGACAAGAAGAAGTGTTAAAACTAAGGACTTTACAACTTTCATGAGAGCTTTACATGAGGAAGTAAAAGGAAATTTGGAGAACAATAATCTAAAATATAAAATAGAGAGAAGATAAGAGGAAGAAACATAAATCTTTTGAAGTTAGAGATGAGGTGATAATTCATTTGAAGAAGAATATATTTCCAATTGATACCTACAGTAAGCTAAAAATGAAGAAGTTGGTCCTCGTAAGATTCTGAAGAAATTTGATAGTGGAAATGCTTATGAAGTGGAGTTACCAAAAGACATGGATACTTCTTCTATCTTTAGCATTACTCATATCTTTGAGTAGTTTAAATCTAATGATGAGTTGATAAATAACCAAGGTTATCCTAAGAAGGAGAAAGACAACATTGAGAAAGTCCTAAATAGTAAAGTAAGAAAAATTACCAAAGGAAATGACTACATTGAATACCTAGTTCAGTGGAAAGACAAACCAGTTGAAGATAGTTCATGGATTACACAAATTGAGTCAGATCTTTATGATTTGGGTTAGAATATGAGAAATGCTTGATGTGCACATCAATTATTTATTAACCCTGGGTGTCTAATGCAAGAGCATCTTGAGTCTTGGAGCAATCTTCCATCAACCAAAAATAATTCTTATTTTTTGTACTAGTTTGTTGTTCACGAAGTACTTGTTTCTACTTTTGGTTTCATGTTATGTTTAGTTAACATCATGATGAGGACATATCCTAGATCCTTGTCCTAAATGTGTGAGCATTGATCATTCATAATTCTTGAGTTTTGTGTCATTCTTTGTAGTCCCTATTTCTTGCAGTTATGATTCTATGAGGTATGTTATTTCATTTGGCAAGGTTACTTATGTTAACATGGCGTATTGTGCAGTTGGGAGCTGACTCTTAACACACATGTGAACCCACTTCTAAGTGTATGTGGATTCATAGGGAAATCATCCTTGATTTTTGTTTACTTTTCCAAGATTGGACTTATATGTAATTAATTGCCTGACTAGTCGACTTGTATCTTAGTTGGCTATATAAAAAGATTGGTTAGATGTAGAAATTATCATTTAGTAGCAAAAGTATAATAATAGATCATTGGAATCTTAGAAAAGAATAAGATGTAAACATGGACTCTAATTTCATAATTCATTGTATATGGCCACAACCTGAAAGACCTTACATTTGGACATGTCTTGTGATCATATTATACGAAGTTAAATAATTACACGTATTGGATTGGTGAAATATGGCCTCCTGTCCTTTCATTTGTTTGATTTGTATGTTGCTTTCATGTGTAACTTTGAGCTAGGAATGCTTGTAGGTTTAAGTTGAGTTCATTCCATTTCAATCTACCTTCTCCCTACATCATCGGGTTTCAAAGTCTACAATATACAGGATACCCAATTCGAAGGCAAGGACAACATATGATTTCCTAAAAACTAAATATGCAATCCAAAGAAAGAATGCATTTGGAATGTTAGGTTTGGAAATTACTCCAAAATGATTTCTGCTGACACCCAAACATGAGAATCTTGTATCAATAAATATAAGGGGTGGATCTCAGTCAAAAATTGAAAATAAATGAAGTATAAACAAGATAATAAACTAAAGGTTACATAGAATATTGGAAACCCCCATCTCTCTATCTAGGTGGGATCATATTTCCACAAAATGAAATATTACAAGTTTCAGATGAATTGGTGGGTCGATCACAAAACCCTAGCATACTTTTATTAAGACAAGATGTGCACGAAAACAATTTTGATTTGATTATCAACAAGGTAAAAAATCATATCTTAAACCTAGAACCAACATTTCCACTCAAGATATGGAATGTGAATCCTAAGCAACTAGACAACTAAAATACTATGGTGTGACTATAACGAGTAGGGGCTAATAGCATTTTAGCAAGGTATTCTTTTTTCTGATTTTAATTTAGCATCTTGGCTTTCCGCTTACGCAAAGGAGAGGTATGTACCAGTGAACTTCAAAATGGTTCTATTTTCATAGAATTCCTTAATAAATAAATTAAATAAAAGCTTCTATTATATTATCACAATCTATCAAAGATCTTTCTATTTCTTTTTTTGAATAGAGTGTTGAATTCAATCTAACCAAAGTCCCTGTTGACTCTATTTTTCACCAAATAGAAATTTCAAATTTTCCTATTGAATTAATGAATGTTTCAAATCTTGCTAAAATTGGGGATTTACTAGGAGGGTTTAAGGGTTTTTTTGATAATTTTTGATGCAGGAGCATCCAGAGGTATAAGGGCAATCCTGTGTCACCCAAAAAAAAAATGTACTTAGACTTAGTTTCTGTTTCATGTCTTTACATTTTTGGATACCCATTTGGGTCAAATAAAGGTTCCAACTCTCACAGTTCCACTATTAGTGTGTTTGAAAATCCCAAAAAAATAGGAGCATGCAATTTTGCCATCATTTTGGTGACCTAGAAGACGTGAATTGACCAAATGAATGTAATTGTGATTTAGAGCATTCCAGAAAAAGAATCAGGTCAAAAGGCCCCATGGTTTGAAAGTTATTGCAGTTTTTCGAGTTTTGGAGACCTCCTAAGAATGCTTCAAAGTCAGGTTTGGGGCATTAAATGACCTTGAAAAGGGTCAAAAAATGGGGAACAAGCAAAGCTTGTCCATAGGGCTATAGAGAGCTTCGAGAGCTTTTTGAAAATGTAAACGGTTTGTCAATTGGAGCTACGGTTCAAAAGTTATGCCTCCCGAAAGTTCGGCTACTGTTTTTGGATTCTTCTAGATTTGCACCGACTTCTAACGCAGCTTCTGGAACCTTCTATTTTGTCGGTGGATGCCTACTAGAACTTTCTAGAATGTACTCCTAGTCCTTAACCCTCAGGGGTCTATTTAAGGAGATTTTTGGCATTGTAAAAGGCAGTTCGGAGTGGAGTTTGAGAGGAGGTACCATAAGGAGAAATTATCTCCAGATTTATGCTATTGTAAGCCCTTAGGGCATGTTCTGAAGTTTATTTTCTCTGTACTATTTGTACTAGCTTATTTTCTCAGTTAATATATTTTCCCTTTTCTATTGTGTCCATTCTGTTCTTGGGTTGTGTCCCCATCAAGTGGTATCAGAGCAGGTTTTCCTGAGTGTGTAGACAGAGCGCCGATTGTGAGGCAGTTTGCACCAGGACTGTGTGGTTGTGGGTTTGAGTTAGAAGATGCCTCCATGAAGAGAGCATGGCGGAAGGGCCAGAGCTATTAATCCTAAGGAGGTTAGAGCCCTCCAAAGGCAGGTACAAGCATTGCAAGAGGAGCTTCGTAGAGGAGCAAATGTTGCCGTAGGTGACAACAGTGAGGATGACAATGAAGAAGTAATGGGACCAGAAGAGGAAGTTGACGGGGAAGTTCTAAATCCTATAGAGGAAAGGCTTTTTAGGGCCATTACTAAGTTTGGGAAAAGACCTACAATTGAAGTGGGTATATTTTCAGGAAATCTGAAACCAGATGAGTTGATCGATTGGATCAATGAACTGGAAGATTACTTTGAGTATAAGGATATAAGGGACCCAGATAGGGTTAAGTTTTCAAAGGCAAAACTAAAAGGCCATGCCAAAATCTGGTGGCAAGAGGTTCAACTGGAAAGACTTAGAAGAGGAAAGGAGAAGATCACAAGATGGGATCGCATGGTGGACAAATTGAAGAAGCAGTTCATTCCTGTGGACTACGAGCTTGATCTGTTTAAGAAGATGTATGGGTTAAAGCAAGCAGGAAGATCAGTCCAAGAATATACAGAGGAGTTTTACCAACTCTTGATTAAAGCGGGGCATGCAGAAGCAAATAAGGAGAAGGTTTCTCATTATATCAGTGGGTTGCGACCTAGCATCCAGGAGGAATTAAGTTTGGTAAGAATGACCATTGTTGAAGAAGCATACCAGTTTGCCCTACGAGTTGAAGAGAAGCTGAGTAAAAGGTTTGAAGGAAGACAAAGAGGGCACAGTCAAGGAGGAAGGGGAAGCGGTAGATCATTTGGAGGCCGCAATGAAATCCAAAAGAAAAATGAAGATGTGGGTACTAGTAGAAACTAGAGGAATGAGGGTTTCAACCGCTCCCATGATCAAGACTTTGGAAATCAAAAAGGAAGAGGTAGAGGACATGGACAAGGAAGAGGAGGCTTTCGTGGTACCTGTTTCCATTGCAATGAAGAAGGTCATCGTGCCTTTGAATGCCCTCAATGACAAGGAAGGACAGATAGGAGAGTTGTTGCTCATGTGGATGAGGATGCACAATCATCACATTCAGAGGATGCAGAAAGAGGAGAGACCTTTGTAAATGAAAGTGTCCTACTAAGTGGTGAGAATGAACCAGGACAACGGAGGAGTTTGTTCCGTACCAGATGCAAGTGTGAGGATAAATGGTGTGATGTGATCATTGATGGTGGTAGCACTGATAACTTGGTATCAGAAGAGATGGTCTCTAAGCTGAAGCTCAAGAGCGAGAAACATCCCCAACCCTATCAAATTTCTTGGGTAAAAGATGATCATAAGGTCCTGGTAAGTGAACAATGTTTAGTAAAATTCAAAATTGGGAGTTACCATGATGAAGTTCTTTGTGATGTTATTTCGATGGATGTTTGCCATCTATTGTTGAGTAGACCATGGCAGTTTGATAGACATGCAATACATGATGGACATGCAAACACATACTCTCTAACAAAGGATGGAGTTTGCCACAAATTGAAGCCCATGAAAAAGGAAGGTGAAAAGTTATGTAGCAGTGTTAGGATTTGTCTTGTTGATGGAAGGAAGTTTTTAGATGGCATGAAACATCAGCATATGTGCTATGCTTTGATTCCTAGGAAAGATAAAGAAGGTAGTAGTGAAATACCATTTGAAGTTTCAGATTTACTAGGGGAATTTGGAGATATTATCTCTAATAATGTTCCAGATGGATTGCCACCAGTAAGGCAAATCAGTCATCAGATAGATCTGATTCTAGGAGCTAGTTTGCCTAATAAGGCTGCTCACAGGATGACTCCTACTGAAATAGAGGAGCTAAATAGACAGGTTCAGGAGTTGTTGAGGAAGGGCTTGATTCGAGAGAGCCTGAGTCCATGTGCAGTACCTGCAGTACTTGCACCAAAGAAGGATGGAGAGTGGAGGATGTGTACAGATTCTCAAGCTATAAATAGGATAACCATCAAGTACTGGTTTCCTTTACCAAGGATGGATGATCTTATGGATTGCTTGAGTGGAGCTCAGTACTTCACAAAGATAGATCTAAAGAGTGGCTATCATCAAATACGGATTCGAGAAGGAGATGAGTGGAAAACAACCTTCAAGACCAAGGAGGGTCTTTATGAGTGGTTAGTTATGCCCTTTGGATTGATGAACGCCCCAAGCACCTTCATGCGGCTCATGAATGAGGTACTTAAGAAGTTCTTGGGAAAATTTGTTACTGTTTATTTGGATGATATTTTAATTTTCAGCAAGACTTTGGAAGAACATTTACTGCATATTCATAGTGTCCTTGAAAGGCTAAGGGAAGAGAAACTATTAATTAATCTAAAGAAGTGTGTCTTTGTAAAAAGGGAGTTAGTCTATTTGGGGTTTGTTATATCACCTGAAGGTCTCAAAATGGATCCAGAGAAGGTAAAAGCCATCTTGGAATGGCCTACTCCAAGGACTGCTACTGAGGTTAGATCATTTCATGGCTTGGTTATTTTTTACAGGAAGTTTATTAAGAATTTCAGTGGCATATGTGCACCCCCAACTGATACAATAAGAGGGGATAGAAAAGAGTTCAAATGGACTGCAGCAGCTGCGAGAAGTTTTGAATTGCTGAAGAAGAAGGTGACTGAATAGCCTATGTTGGCACTTCCAAATTTTAGAAAAGTGTTCCAGGTGGATTGTGATGCTATTGGTAGCGCTATTGGGGTTGTATTAAGCCAAGAAGGTAAGCCTATTGCGTATTTTAGTGAGAAATTGAATGATGCAAAGAAGAAGTATTCTGTTTATGATCAAGAATTCTATGCCATAGTTCAGGCCTTAAAGAAATGGAGGCATTATTTATTGCCAAAGGAATTTGTTTTGTATACTGATCATCAAGCATTATAGTACCTAAATAGCCAAGGTAAATTGAATCAGAGGCATATGAAGTGGGTAAAATTCTTGCAGAGTTATACGTTTGTGTTGAAACATAGAAGTGGAAAATCTAACAGGGTTGTAGATGCACTAAGTAGGAGACAGTCACTGCTTACAATAATGTAGGTTAAAGTAGTTGGGTTTGATGAACTCAAGAATTTGTACCCCAAGGATCCCGATTTTGTTGAAGCATGGAAAGCTTGTAAAGAGCCTGTTGCTGTGGATAGAACAAAGTGGTTAGATTATTTGATTCAGGATGGCACGTTGTTCAAAGGTAGTCAATTGTGCATTCCAAGGAGTTCCATGAGGGAAAATTTGATTAAGGAGAAACACAGTGGAGGGATGGCAGGACATTTTGGTCTAGATAAGACCATTTCCATTCTTAGAGAACATTATTTTTGGCCTCAAATTTCACAGGATGTGAAGAAGTTTGTACAAAGTTGCCAGGTTTGTCAAGTTGCCAAGGGGTTTAGTCACAATACGGGTCTTTATCAGCCGTTGCATGTTCCATCAAGGCCATGGGAGGACATAAGTATGGATTTTGTTCTTGGATTGCCAAGGACACAAAGGGGTAATGACTCAGTATTCGTGGTGGTTGATAGGTTCTCCAAAATGGCACATTTTATTCCATGCCACAAAACTCATGATGATGTCCATATTGCAGACTTGTTTTTCAAAGAGGTGGTAAGACTACATGGTCTTCCAAGGAGTATAGTTTCTGACAGAGATACTAAATTTGTGGGGTATTTCTGGAGGACATTGTGGAAGAAGTTGAGAATAGACCTAAAATTTAGTTCCACGCATCACCCACAGACTGATGGTCAAACAGAAGTGGTAAATAGAAGTTTGGGCAATTTGCTGAGATGTTTAGTTGGGGATAAGCCCAAGGGATGGGATTTGATTCTACCACAGGAAGAGTTTGCTTATAATAACTCTGTAAATAGGAGTACTGGAAAATCACCATTCCAAATTGTATATGGGAATAGCCCAAGGACTGCACCAGAGCTGAGGAAGATAGAACAAGGCGAGAGGACAAGTGTTGAAGCTGAGGAATTTGCTGAACATATCAAGCGTCTACATGAGGAGGTTCAAGCACACATTACCAAGATGAATCAAGAGTATAAAGCTAGGGTTGATCAAAGGAGAAGACATAAGAAATTCCAAGTAGGGGATCTAGTCATGGTGCACTTACGAAAAGAAAGATTTCCAGCTGGTACTTACAACAAGCTGAAAATGAAGAAATTTGGCTCTTGCAAAATTTTGAAGAAACATGACTCAGGAAATGCATATGAAGTGGAGCTGCCAGATGGTATTCAGATTTCTCCCATTTTCAACATTGCAGATTTAACAGAGTATCATGATGATGGTGCAGATGAGGAGCTGGTGTTAGAGCCATGTCCAATTCCTGCTTCTAAGAAGGAGGAGATAGAAGACATTCTAGATCATCATGTGGGTAGGAGTACCAGAAATAGGTAGTATGAAGAGTATTTGGTCAAATGGAAAGGACGGCCAATCGAGGACTCAACTTGGATTTCAATAGTTGAGGTTTCCCATTTGGGATTTCCTCTACCATCCATAAAGTGACAGGGTCACTTTCAATCTACCCTAGGTGTCTGATGCAGGAGCATCCAGAGGTATAAGGGCAATTCTGTGTCACCCAAAAAAAAATGTACTTAGACTTAGTTTCTGTTTCATGTCTTTACATTTTTGGATACCCATTTGGGTCAAATAAACGTTCCAACTCTCACAGTTCCACTATCAGTGTGTTTGAAAATCTTGAAAAAATAGGAGCATGCAATCTAACCATCATTTTGGTGACCTAGAAGGTGTGAATTGGCCAGATGAATATAATTGTGATTTAGAGCATTCCAAAAAAAGAATCAGGTCAAAAGGCCCCACGATTTGAAAGTTATTGCAGTTTTTCGAGTTTTGGAGACCTCCTAAGAATGCTTCAAAGTCAGGTTTGGGGCATTAAATGACCTTGAAAAGGGTCAAAAAAATGGGGGATGAGAAAAGCTGGTCCATAAGGCTATAGAGAACTTTGAGAGCTTTCCAAAAATGTAAACGGTTTGTCAATCAGAGCTACGGTTCAAAAGTTATGCCTCCCGGAAGTTCGGCTACCGTTTCTGGATTCTTCTAAATTTGCACCGACTTCTAACGCAGCTTCTGGAACCTTCTATTTTGTCGGTGGATGCCTACTAGCACTTCTAGAATGTACTCCTAGTCATTAACCCTCTGGGGTCTATTTAAGGAGATTTCTGGCATTGTAAAAGGCAGTTCGGAGTGGAGTTTGAGAGGAGGTACCATAAGGAGAAATTATCTCCAGATTTATGCTATTGTAAGCCCTTAGGGCATGTTCTGAAGTTTATTTTCTCTGTACTATTTGTACTAGCTTATTTTCTCAGTTAATATATTTTCCCTTTTCTGTTGTGTCCATTCTGTTCTTGGGTTGTGTCCCCATCAATTTTTTTAGTTCCAATTGTATGAAAAAATTGGTAGACTTTTGACGTAGTGCAAGGCAGGAGAATCCCCAAAGGAGATGTTCAAACCCCCAACAAATAACCACACAACCAAAATAACACAACAATGCAAGATATAATACCAATTCAGATTTCTTTATTCATAGAACAATTGTTTACATGTAATATGTTCAGCTATCAGGCCTTTTGGGTTGGGGCCAAATACAACAACAATTACAAAACAATTCTACAGGATCCACAAGATCCAACTCACAATCCCAATCTCAGCTAGTCTAGATCTACAACTAGATAAGAAAACTAAGAAGAATCCATACTTGTACCCTTAGGTCCACCAAGAAATCCTCTATTTCTCAAGCCATAGCTACTATCTCTTCAAAATTTACATCTACCCTTCATCCCCTTCTCCCAACTGGATGACTTTCCCATAATGCCTAAAGACTCCACAAAACCCACTACTTATACCCAACTAAGCCACAAGTTGGCCCAGTTCATTAAAAAATAAATTAAATCCCTCACATTAAATATATGTTGAGCCACAAGTTGGCTACAACACAAATTAAATACCCATACATAAACTAAATTCCAAGGTTAGCTCATAGATAACTCGACGAGAATAGGAACCAAAACCAAGCCGAGCACCAAAGAAAACCAAGCTAAGCATCAGCCAAACCATAAGCAATTTCAAGATCCCAGAGCAATGACAAGCTCCTAGAGCATGGAATTTTGAGCTCCTAGAGCATGTCAAGATCCATAGAGCATGTCGAGCTCCAATACATGTTGAGCATAATAGTAAGTGTCGAGCAACAATATTTGTTGAGCTCCTTTAGCAACTGAGCTTCCATCAATGACCAAGCACCTCAGCCATCACTAAACCCAATAGAGACCAAGCCCCAGTCCTTCTTTGACTGAGTACTAGTCCAAGAACCCTCCAAATAAACTATTGAGCCTCCTCCCATGAACTCCAAAGTATCCACCGAGCATGTTAGAAATAGATAATACTAAGAGCCGAGGTGAATAAGTATTCTACAAACTTTTGCCCACAAGTGAACATTGTTAATTACTTTATAACTTGCATATGAAAGTAAACCAATAATGTTGAATAGTAAATATAACCATACACATAAAGAACTCATAACACCATTATCTATTAACTAAGGAAACCCTGGGCAAGGGAAAACCCCAGTGGGGATGATACCCACTAAATGATTTGCTAAACAATAGGATCATATTAAGGATATGGACCCTGTTAGGAGTCTATGAAGTACATATAGTGTCTCAAGTCCTTGTTAGAGGACTAGGTCTCGTTAGAATCCTCAACCATATTAGGAGTTGGTATATCATTTTCAATGTATGCAAGAAGAACCCACTAATTTAGTTCCTTCACAAAATAGATATACATACAATACTGGTTTGTTGTTGTAACTCACACTTTCTATGATATTACATTAGATTTCACATCACATAGGACTTGCATATGGTTCTCATAATAGTACACATGTCACATCTAATCATACAACTTCCACAATATCTATGTATTACACACATTCACTGCGCAACATACTTTCCCATTATTTGTGCAACATAAGATCTTTACTTATATCTTGCACATTCACAAATTGTTGCTCAATTGACTTCCATGTCTTCACCAGCTTGAGATAATATAAAATAATATCCACATAGTTGGCTTGACATAACTTAGTAATTATTTTGAAACAAAAAATAATTCCTAAAGTCGTACAGCTCTATTTTTTGCTATGCTCTATTCTATACTGTTAAGTATCAGCACACTTAAACTTATTGTAACTTACATCATATAGACCATTCACACATGCACACTGGTACATGTCATCATGACAATGTTACACACTTTTCCTCAACTACGCATCATCCGTACTATTAAGATCTGCTCACTGTATTCCTGCAAACTGTCTAATACTTAGACAATTTTCTATCTCTAAATGCATAAATGAAATGCTAAGTATATGATGCCATAAATGATAACCATCAAGACATCTAACTAACCATATTTCCAATAATCTCCCCCTTTGGCACTGATGGCAACATTTGAGAAAATTGGCTAAGTCCCAAAATTTTGTCATACAAACAAGACAAAACAAAGCAAAAAAAACTACACACAAATTGCCTTCAAAACATAACAATTTTATTCATGTTTTGATAGACCATTACATTCCTTATCACTCGTTTACATTGATACATACATAAGCTCCCCCTTACATATACATTTACATCTATACAATTTTTCTCTAATAATACTCCACGTTTGACATCAATGGTAAAGGTGTCAAAAAACAACTGTATCACAAAAACTTGTTGCCTATTGTTGACCAGCTCATCATTCTAGCTATGCAATCTACAAAATCAATCTCTAGTATGTCAAAGTCCTTCCAGTTGCATTTAACTATATCTGATTTACTAATGAGTGCACAAGATATCATTTCAATTATGCTCAAGTTAGTATAGGTGAGATTGTTATAGGAATTCTTTGTTGTGAAAGACATTCCTCCAATTGCCTCTGCAAAATTATGACCTTGGGTGCCAAATATTCTCTAAGAATAGAGAATCTTCTTATTACCTTATCCTTGTCAAATTCAATGCTTTTGACAACATTGTGGATCTTCTTAATCTCATTCTCATAATCTTCAATTCTAATATCTGGTTCCTACAATCTGTAGTGAGTTAGTAAAGCTCACTCATATGGCCTTTGATCTTTGCATCAAAATTAGCTAAGTAAGTATAGGAAATTGTGCAATATCCATACAATTTCTTACCTTCAACAATACATTGTCTCAATTCTTTGATTTTCCATCAAGTGCCTTCAAATCATTATGAACATTAGTGCACACTATGTTGAATAGGGTTGCATCATGATTATTATGTGCTTGTGTTCTTGTTACTTTAGCTAAGGTTGTGAATTCCCTATCAAAGGTCTTCACCAACTCTTTTGACTTGGCTTACAAGTCTAGATTAGCTACAGTTTTGGAAACTGTCTTCTATACCCACTTCAAGACTTCAGCAAGGGTCTTCTCCAAAGACTTTACAGATTTGTTTTTCTCAAACAATTTGCTCAAAATGCCCAATAGCTCTTTCTGGTCTTCATCATTAGATGGAATATGTACTGTTGTTGATGTTCCAGTCGCTAATACTACTAAAGATATAGTAGTCTTTTTCATTTGTTCCTCTGCATTCTTATTTTCCTTGGCATCTTTCTTCTTCTTCTCTTCTTCTTTTTCCTTTTCTTCTTCTTCTTTCTGCTTCTCCTCTTCTTCCTTCCTCTTCTTTTCTTCATCTTCTTTCCTTTTCTTTTCTTCATGTTCCTTTCTCTTATTTTCTTCTTCTTCCTTCTTTTTTTTCTCTTCCTCTTCATCATCAAAACTGGTATAGGAAGTGATATTGCCAACAATATTTGCCCCATACGCTCCAAATGGATTCTCCTTTGTGTCTACAGTTATGTGTGTACTATCCACTTGCATGGATTTAGTACCCATAACAATGTGAGGTGGGGATAGTGCTTGTTGTGTCCCTTCTACCTCTTCCTCTTCACTGGAAGGTGCATCTGCATGTACATATATTGGACTATCAGCCTTTGCTTATGCACTCTCCTTAGGTACTAAGGACATATGTTTCATTATAGCCTCCTTTGTTTCTTGCCTTACCTCCTCATAATTTCCTCCCATCAGAAGAATTGCTCTTCTTTTGTTCCTCGGCAAGGGCTCAATATCCTTCAAAAAAAATTCAGATTCCTCTTTTGATCCAACATCACATAACTTATTTATGGATGTGATCCTCATATTCAAATCTTCTTCTACAATCCTTCTCTTTCTATTGATCAACCTATTGTATAGGTCTTTAGTTATCTTATTCTAGATACTATCAAATCTCTTATTCCTCTGATTAATATTTCTTATTATGGCATTCTCTAATTTCCTCCTATCCATATTGCTATACATGTTATAAAATTTATTTGATTGAACAAAATTGTCATCATTTATAATCTACATGTTTAGATTATCTACCTTTGGTTTCCATGCCTTCTTGTCTATGGCTATCTTGGCTTCTTGTGCATCTTGCTCAACAGGTTTATCTTCATCATCATCATTTGAGCTTTTAGAGCTACTCACTTGCATGGTTTTCCTCCTTTTTCTAGGCTCGTTGTTGATCTGCATTACTCTTTTCTTTGCTTGGGATGTAGGTTCTTTCTTAACCTTTACAAGTCTCCCTGACTTTCTCAACATAGTAGGTCCTTCTACCTCTAATTTCCTCCTTGATTGCTCATATCTTGCTCTTATAGGTTTCACTTGTGCAACTATTGCATATGGTGTAATGGGATCTTGTTCACATGGTTGTGCCACCGTTACTCCTTCTAAAGGCCCTACTACTACAATAGGTGTTGTTGCCAACACTTTTGTCTACCCACTGACCTTCATCTCTAGCGCAATTCCTTTTATCTCATTGAATTCCTACCTAGTCATGCTAGATTCCTTAAGTATGGAATCTATCTCCTTCTCTACTTTCTTCTTATTCTCCTTGTTGTGGAGCTTAGACTCTACAATTCTTAACCTTTCATCATATGTCCCCTATCTAGGACATTTTGTGTTTAGCTTAGACTTGACTATGATCTACGCATACCCTTCAATAAGTTCAGCACTCATCTCATAGCCCATAGGCTCAATGAACTTCACTCTAGGTATCATTGCTTCCATGTAGGTGTTGTCAGTTTCCCCCATGAAGCACAAATCATCCTTATACTTTTTTACCATATAGGGAGGTATCCTATACCTTAGTTTCATCTTAGACTAAAAATTCTTCATCATTCTATAAATATCAATGTCTCTGACATTTTTAGGTTTAGATTTGTAACTTTGAGTTGCAACCTTCATTGTGCACTCACTGCAATCCCAATTAATTACTCTAGGAAACTTCTTAGTAAGATAAAAGAATAGATGAGTTAGTAGGGACTCAAATCTAAATACCGCACTCTTTTTTTTATTTATCTTTGCAATATTTTCCAATAGATGCACTCTGACAATGTCACACAAATTTACTTTTCTCCTTTCAATGACCATCACATATGTTGTATGAAGGAATCCAACTGGTACAGAGTTTACCCTTGATCCATGGTTCAACTTGTGCCCTAAGATTTTGATCAACAACTTGACTCATTTATCTTGAATAGGATCAACCCTCATATTCCTTCCATCAAACTTGGTTTTTAGGTTTGTCTCCACTATTTTCCTAATGTTTTTCTCATTAACAAGATTACAACCTTCATTGCTAAATCCTATGATCTTGTGGATTAGGTCATTGTCAATGATAATATGTGCATTACCTAACCAGAACATACCATCATGTATTCTCCTCAATATAATTCGAGTCCACTCATGATTGTCGAATTCTATGTAGAACATATACTTCACCAAATTTAAATCTTCAAGGTGTGCATATTCAAACTTTAGGGATAAGTCATTATTACACACGACTCCTAAGTCCTTGTGAATCTCCTCATCGCCTATACTCTCAATTTTACAATGTATATAATTCCTTATATCCTTTACATGTAACACATTTTTTGAAACTTGTGAAAATGCACCTACATGATCATATAATAAAGAAACAAATGGATGTTTCTTGAACTCATATCTTGGTCTATCACTAAGATCATACACTCTTTGACTAGTAATTCCATTAAAACTATAAATAATTTAAGAAACTAGATTCTATACTCCGTTAAATACCTCAAATTCATGATTTTAGACCTTCTTCAACTTTCGTCTTCATAAAATTGCTTCACACTTCAATTGTTGTCAAATCGCTCTTCAATTCACAAAAGACACTTCACATGAACAAATGGTACATCAAATCTTGTTTGCGATCCTTAAATCATTTCAAATTGTAATGCATAATAAATGTGTAATTACCACAAACTCAAAATACTCTCTCTATTTACCAATGACCTTGATCTTACAATTCCTGCTAACTATGATCACATCAAGACTTGCGCACTGAACCATAGCTTTCTCTATATATCTTCTACCTTTTTTTAACTGCGCAATCTCTAACTCATTCTCTAACATCAATTTTGACCAATGATGCTCTTTTGTTACTACAATAGCTTAATTCAAACAAGTTAAGCCACAAACAATCAGTGACTTCAACTTTCCATCAGGTGCATCAAAGAATTGCTCTTCCAATATTGTATGCGAACTCTTTGGATTACAAGCCTTCACAAATGCTTCTTTGAATTCCTCAACATGTTCCTTGACTACTTCTTTTTTATTTTTGTTGCCTCCATTTTCATTCCTTCTATCATTTTCATTCTTTTTCCTTCTATGATTAGGGTTCCTATTAAAGTTCCCTCTATCCATGCTACAAAATCTTGTTGAGTGTCCAAAGTTATTGCATAACTAACATACAGGTCATTTCTCCTTTGATTGTTCCCATTCTGACTTTCAGGTGCTCTACAATTCCTTGCAATATATTGTTACATTTGTAACAAACAATCTACTTTTTATCACCATTAGGTTTCTCTCCATCATTAGATCTACTTTGTGATCTACTTCTTCCATTACCTGCAAGGTTAGTATACCTAAACATTATGCTATTCTTATTATCATCAACAAACTTAGGTTTCTTATGTTCTACTACCTTATATCTATTACCATGACAATTATAACAATAGAAATTAATAAAAGGTTTAAAAGACTTACCTATGCAATCTCTCTTCATATGTCCAACTTCATTACATATGTATCATCTACCTCTAAATCCATGTCTTACCTCTTTGGATGAATCATCTTGCTTAGGTTCTTCAACTTGCTCTATTGTTCTAAGTTCATCAAATTTCTTTGTCAATTCATTTTTCTTAACTTCATCAGATCACTTGAACTTTTCTTTAGGGATTTCTGCTATAGAATCTGGTTCTATCCTAATCTCATCTTTCTTTGTTGACTTCTCTCCAAGAAGATATCCAAGGCCTGTCTTGTCATAAGAAGGTCTTCGATGAGATATCTGTTCATCAATTTTCTCAGAACTTGTGTAAAGTTTTTCTAACTTCTATTTATCTTTTGTCAACTCTTCTTTCACGATGATGTTGTATTTTTTCCAACTATGCATGCTCTATCTTAAAAGAATCTAATTTAGATGTCACTTGACTCAACTGGGATCTAAGGTCTATTGCATATAATTGATTAATTGTATATTGTCTTTGATGTTACACAAATTTCATATCATTATCAGTTAGTGTATGATTAGCTCACTTAGGCATTGAAGACAATTTTCTGTGGCTACTGAGCAATCTAGAGTTTACCTAGTTTAGAAGGCAATGTCTACTGAGTTCACTTGGACACCAAAGGAAAGTCTGTAGATGATGAATGTTAACCGAGATCACTTAGTTAATGAAGGAAATGTTGGATGGAAGCAGTGCTAACCAAGCTCACTCGTTTACCAAAGGAACTTTTCTAGTATGCAGTGTTGACTAAGCTTCACTTGGTTAATGCAGGAAAATCATTTCTGAGCTAGTGTCTACCGAGTAGGGTCGACTATCAAAGGATTTTCTTATTTTGGCATATTGAGATCAATTAATTTACCTATTGCTTCTAGCTGACTAAGAAGATGAATATTAACTGTTCTAAGTTTTATATGAGTTGACTTGACAAAATGAAAGATATAAAAAAAAAAAAAGGTCAAGTTGAGAATTTAGGAAAAATGAAAGTGAGGAATGTATATGTGATTTGATGATGCTGAGAGGAAGCGAATCAGAAGGATAAGGAGAATACCCTTATGGAGCTAAAAGGATACATTGAATTAAGAAGGATCAAGTACAAGCCAAAATTGAGATCTGTAATTAACAAATTTAGTTGCATCCATATCAGTTCATCTCATTTTTACTCTCTAACCATTGTAGTAGTGATCTAAATCTCTTAATAGAGTTGATTTAACAGTTATTTATAAATCCCCTAACAAGGTGGCAGTTCTATTGAATTGTCTAAAGGCCTCTGATAAGGCCACTCCTAATAGGGTGATTAAATCCTCTAACAGGGTCACACCTAACAGTGTGTTTTGTAACCTTTTAACAGGGTTGGCTCCTAATAGGCCTCACTTCAGAAGAGTGAAAATAGTAACTAGTTACAATTGGTGGTTTTTCCCAAATTGGGTTTCCACATTAAATCTTTGTTTCAAATGTGTTCATGTTATTTCTTTTATATGTTTGCAACTAAGTTAAAGTAATGATAATCACAAATAACATCTTAAGGTTTGCATGTTAATTAATTATAGAGCATTCTCAATGTTTATTGAGTTATAACATTTCTTTGTTTGTTGGGCATCAGCAGAATTAAGTTTTGACAAAATTATTTTACTAACATCTAAGGGATCTAAGATTTATTTTTGTAGTAATTAATTCACCCCTCCCCTCATAGTTACTCCTCTTATATTTCCAACAAGGTCTGCATTCTCATATTTTAGATCAGGTTCACTCTTGTTACCACTAATCTTAAGACTCAACTTTAGTTCAACATTTTTCAACTCATGTTTCAAGATCTCATTCTCTTTCTTGAGATTTTTTGTATCATCATTAACACTAGTTTGTACAAATGATTCCTTGCTAGATTTCAGATAATCAATTTCATCAATTTCTATCTCTTCAATAAGAAGGTCAATCTGTTCAAGGGTTTCTTCAACATTCTTCTTCAATTGTTCCATATTCACTAGGATCTTACTTAGGTTGTTATGTCTCTTCAAAGTAACTGTGCTCTGATACCAATTACTACAAATAGATATACTAATATACTGAGTGGGAGGGAGGTTGAATCAATATTCTACAAACTTTTTCCCACAATTGAATATTTTTAATTACTTTATAACTTGCATATGAAAGTAAACCAACAATGTTGAATAGTAAATATAACCATACACATAAAGAACTCATAACACCATTATTTGCTAACTAGGGAAACCCTAGTCAAGGGAAAACCTCGGTGGGGATGATACCCACTAGATGATTCACTAAACAATAGGATCTTGTTAAGGATATTGACCCTATTAGGAATCTATGAAGTACATATAGTGTCTCGAGTCCTTATTAAAGGACTAGGCCTTGTTAGAAACCTCAACCTTGTTAGGAGTTTCTACAACCATGTTAGGGGTTGGTAGATCAATTTCAATGTATGCAAGAAGAGCCAACTACCCTAACATGCAATTATACAATTCAATTCCTTCACATAATAGATATACATACAATACTTACTTGCTATTGTAACTCACACTTTCTATGATCTTACATCATATTTCACATCACATAAAGCTTGCAGATGGTTCTCACAATAGTTCTCATGCCACATCTAATCATGCAACTTCTACAATATCTATGCATTACACACATTCATTGTGCAACACAATTTCCCATTATCTACACAACATAAGATCTTTACTTATATCTTGTGCATTCATAAATTTTTGCTAATTCAGCTTCCATGTCTTCACATGCTTGACATAATATAAAATAATATCAACATAGTCGACTTAACATGACTTAGTAATTATTTTGAAACAAATTTTTTTTTTCCTAAAGTTGTGCAACTCTATTTTTTGCTATGCTCTATTTTGTATTGTTAAATACTAGCACACTTAAACGTACTATAACTTTCTTCATACTAACCATACACATATGCGCGCTAGTACAACTCATCATGACAATATTACACACCTTTTCTCAATTACACATAAGCTAATTCTTAGTGCATTATTCATACTATTAAGATATATTCATTGTACTCCTGCAAACTATCTAAGACAATTTTTTGTCTCTAAAAGCATAAATGAAATGTTTAGTATATATTGCCATAATGAAAACCATCAAGACATCTAATTGACCATATTTCCAAAAGAGAAAACCCAAGATGCTCCTGCATCAGATTCCCCAAGTAAATAGAAAAGTGTGTCCCACACATTGATGCCCAAAGAAAGATCAATAACTATCTTCATCTTCACCAAAGGCTTCCACTCAAAGAGGGACAAGAAAACTGATTTGCACATCATCCTCATCTACATTATTCTATCAAACACCAAAATCTGAACCATCCAATTAGCATGCTCACTCTCAGGAACAAATTGAACATAATATTTTATCAACAAAACCTCATCCATGGTAGCAACTAGTGAATTCACACCAATAACCAAAAACTCCACATCAGCACCAATATGTAGATCTCCAACAACACATTCCAAACTCACAACACCAATTATCCCATTGCTCAAAACAAGATGATCTACAATAGATAATTCATCACCAATAGCAACTAGATCATCCACGACCAAGTGCTCTATGATTTCCATGTCAAACCCAACTGATAGATCATGAAAACTAGTCTCCATCCAAACATCAACAAGGTTAGGAATATCCTCAACAACAACCTCAAGTTTCTCTAGAGGTTTTGTATCATACTCCATAAACTGATCAACAAAACCAACCTCTTTCATCTTGGTCTTGCTATATCATCTCCTCTCTCAAACAGTTCTCTTGACTGGCCAGACAACACTCCTTCGGATCAGTAGACTCCCACTCCACAAACATCTATAGAATGTCATCCTCATCCCATCCTTAACTCAATCAACCAAACTAGCTTCAAACCAAGCAGACATCTCAAAAAACCTCCTCTCCACCACATCACAAAGATTTGCTATCATCCCAGGGTCCAATCCTCTTGGAGCCATTTTCTAAAAGTTTTGTAAACCCTCTACAACAAATCCTTCCCACTCTCCTTGTGATATGCAAGTTAGATCACAACCTACCACCTCACATGAACAATCAAAAACCAAATCACAAGTCTAGGAACACAAATCTACAATGCACAAACTCTCTATAATCATGCCTCAACAAGATCAATCTTCCATCTTTGTGTCCATATATTCATCAGATCAAGATCTTCTCATATCAACTCCTCTCCACCCAAGGTCCTAGCACAAACTGCCTCAACTTTAATGATCTATCTACATGCTCAAGAACAATGGTGCTCTAATACCACGTAACACAATGCAAGGCAAGAGAATCCCCATAGGAGATGTCCAAACCCCCAACAAATAACCACAAAATAGAAATAACACAAAATGCAAGATTTGATACCAGTTCGGAACTCTTTATTCATAAAAAAATTGTTTACATAGAATATGCTTGACTGTAAGGCTTTCTAGTTTAGGGCCAAATACAACAACAATTACAAAACAGTTATGTAGGATCCACAAGATCTAACTCAGAATCCCAATCTTAGCTAGTCCAAATCTACAATTGGATAAGAATCCACACTTTTACCCTTAGGTCCACCAAGAAATCATATAATTCTCAAGCCGCATCTAGTAGCTCTTCAAAATTCGTATCTACCCTTTATCCCCTTCTCCCAGCTGGATGACTTTGCCATACTGCCTAAAGACTCTACAAAACCCCCTACTTATACCAAACTAAGCCACAAGTCATCCCAATTCATTACAAACTAAATCAAATCCCTCACATTAAATATATGTTGAGCCACAAGTCAGCTACAACACAAACTAAATACCCATACATAAATTAAATGCCAAGGTCATCTCATAGATAGCTCGATATGAACAGGAACCAGGACAAAGGCAAGTGCTAGAGAAAACCAAGTTGAGCATCAGCCAAACCATAAGTAATGTTGAGCTTCTAGAGTATGTCAAGCTCCATAGAGTATGTAGAGCTCCAATACATGTTGAGCACAATAGTAAGTGTCAAGCAACAACATTTGTTGATCTCCTTCAGTGACTGAGCCCCCTTCAATGACCAAGCACCTTGGCCATCACTAAACCCAATAGAAACCAAGCACTAGTCCTTCTTTGACCAAGTACCAGCCCAAGCACCCTCCAAAGCAACTATCGAGCCTCCTCCCATGAACTCCAAAGTAGCCATCGAGAAAACCCAAGATGCTCTTGAATCAACTTTTTCCACTAAGAATTCACTAAACATGATCTAGATTATTACCAATAACTTGAGTTATAATTTAACACTATCTTTTTTTCAGAGGCAACATCGATTCAAATATAGCCTTTGTAGACTCTAAATTAAGCAATAAATTTTATCCTATAAAGGAGACATCAGTTAATTCAATTATAGAGGGAGGTTTTAGTTTTTTTAATAAGGGAGGTTTATGTCTTCTGAATGCTCCTCCATCAAAAATGAGAGGGCATTATGCCCCCTTTCCTCTCCTTTACTAGATTTATGCTCCCCTATTTAGTTGAGAGGTTCTTTGTCTGACATGTCCTCCCATATGAATCTAGACCTTAAAACTCATAAGAGGACAGTGTTTGGAAAACCTTCTCCAAATCAAACTAAAATGGACGTTGTCTCCAATCCAAAACTGGAGCAAGCAAAAAAAGATTCTTTGGATACTTCTCCCCCATGTAAGAATCTAAAGTTCAATAGTATGAAAGAAAAATAATTTCATAAATAAAATTTAAGGTAACATGTCAACCCTTAATGTCTGAATGAAACATGATAAGAAATCTTTAGAGGGTAAGATTTTATAAGTAGACAAGAATGGAGAAGAACAGATGACATATACCTCCAACTTGTCCAAGGTTTATACTAAAGAAATAAAAGATAACAAAGGAACTTTTAGTAGGTTGGAAAATGATAAAAAATAACATACATTACAAAACAAATTGGGAGAGAAATATGCAAACATGGAATTATCTCATACAGAGATAGATAATTCAAATTATAATTGAATTTGTTTTGGAGAATGTAAACAACTTTATAAGTAAGGTTGAACATAATTTGATAGCTCTTAGTAACATGATGATAGAAATTGATGCAATTCATTATCAAGTATATAATATATCAAAACAAAAAGAATTTATTAAGAAAGACTAAGAAGCAAAGATTAAAAATACAAATGAATTATTAGATCAAATCAAGAATGATCAAGAGAAACATATAAACACAACTTTTGATGAGAACCTGCATCAAGATAACTTTAATCACAAAAATATAGATATAAATTTCAAATAAACTGTTGTTGAAAACAATTATTTAATTGTATATTGGCATTGATGTTACACAAATGTCACACTCTAATCGAGTACAACTAGTGTTAACTGAGCTCAGTTGGGCACTATAGACAATTCCAGTATTAACTAAGAAAATTTTATGTAAATTGAGTTAGGTCAATCAATGAAGAGAATAAGAGTAAACTGGGTTATGTTGGTCAATGAAGGAAATTAGTATTAACTGAGTTTGGCTAATTATCAAAGAAAGTTATGTATTAATCAAGTATTCAATCCAGTGTTAACCGACAGACAATAATTTACTTTTGTTAATTAAATGATTAATACAAGTTGACTGTGTGGATGTTAAATGTTTGTTTGAAAGGGTATTCAAGCTAACTTGACATTGGGTTTCATATTTATGAAAGGTCAAGTTGTGTATTGAATAAAGCATATTAGAAGGATGAAAAAGATGTGAAATAAGAAGGATATCTGATTGAAGGCAGAACATCCAAGGAGTTGTAAAGTATATTCTAATCAAGGAGGATCAAGAGGATAAACCAAAACAATGATTTGAATGTAAAAATTTATTTTCTTCATCAATCAGGATAATCATTGTTACTCTCTAGCAATTGTAGTCGTGAATAAATCCCTTAACAGAGTTGGCTTAACAGTCATTTTTTTAAATCCTCTAACAAGGTGGCATTTCTAGATTAAAGTGTCGGAAGACATCTAACAAGGCCACTCCTAACAGGATGATTCAAATCTTCTAACAGGGTCACACTTAACTGTGTGTTTTGTAACCTTTAACAGGGTTGGCTCCTAATAGGGCTCACTTCAAAAGAGTGAAAAGTTGTAACCAGTTGCATTGGTGGTTTTCCCAAATTGAGTTTCCACGTTAAATCTTGGTGTCTCATGTGTCTCATGTGTTCATGTTATTTTCTTAATGATTTATGTTCCTGCAACTAAGTTACTAAAGGTCAATACACATTAATATCTTAAGAATGCCTTGTTAACCAAGTTACAGTGTATATCTAGTTCTAACCAAGCAGAACAATGATTTGGTTTACTAAATGAGAAGTTTGTATTGACACCTAAGGGACTTGGAATTATTTTTGTGGTAACTGATTCACCCCTCCCATCTTAGTTACTCCTCTAAAATTTCCAATAATTGGTATTAGAGTTGTTGGCGCTTGCAGGAAAGGTTTCAAAGACCTAAGCTAAAGATCAAGATGTCTTATAGAAGAGAGATCCCTAAGCTTAATAGAGATAACTTTTCACCATGGCAGAACTGATAAAGCTATATCTGGGAAACATTGGAGATACAGGTCTACACTTCTTATTGAACCAATATGTGGTACCACCGAAGCCTTTAACTATGGATTAGATGGTAGACATGAATAATCACAATACAATGATGATTGATATTGCTTCCTCTCTCAATTATTTTGAATTTGATAAAGTCAAAGATTTCCCTACTTCCTATGACATGTGGATCAAACTAGAAAAGATATATGGAGGAGATGATAATGTGAAAAGAGCCAAAGTAGAAATTCTAAGATGCCAGTTTGATTAGATGAATATGAAAGAAGATGAAAACATTACAAAATATAGTAAAAGAATTAAACAAAGTGTAAGTACAATGAGAGTTGCAGGAGGAAAAATAGAAGATACAATAGTATTCAGCAAGGTATTAAGAATTCTTCTTCATATTTATGCAATTAAAGTTTCATTTATTCAAGAGATGAGATGTAATCCTAAAAATGATATGACTTTGGATGCACTAGTGGGAAGATTGATTGATTTTGAGTTGGATAACTTTGATAATTATCTTCTCGGTACTAACAACATAGAATCTTCATTCAAAGAAAAACTAACTCTTGGTAGAAAGGGAGGAATCACAAAAGAAAAATAGATTGACACTGAAGAAGGTGATGATTCTAAGGATGACCTTGAAGTTATTGAAGCATTGCTTGTAATAAAGTTACCAAAAGGCAAAGGTAAATATAAAGGTAAAATGTCATTGCTTTGTTTCTCTTGTGAAGAGGTTGGTCACATTTCTACAAGGTGTCCAAACAAAGAAAACAAAGATGACAGAAAATTCAATAAGTTCAAAGGCAAGAAATGTTTTAAGAGCTACCAAAATGACAAAGACAAAGGTAAGAAATCTTGTTACATTGCTAAAGATTTTGACAGTGACGATGAAGATGAAATGATATATATTTCTATTAAGGATGAGTCAGATGATGAGGAAAATGAAAAGGTGGCACCTATTTCTCATGTTAGCAAACATGACACATGGATAATAGATAGTGGTTGTTCTCATCACATGACTAGTAACAAAACTAAGTTTGAACACTTGGAGCATTATGATGTTGGAAGTGTTGGATTTGGAAATAGTGAAGCATGTTATGTGAAAGGAAAAGGATGCATTGCATTAACTGATGGAGTCAAATGTGGCAATGCCTTTGGGTTGAAGGACTAAGGCACAATCTTCTGAGTGTGGTATAGCTAAACAACATTGGATACAAGGCATAGAATTCATGAGTGGGAAAGCCAAGTTTTTGAATGGAAAAGGAAACCTACTTGGCATCGGCAATCAGACTAAAGATAATCTATTCTATATAGATCTTATTGAAAGTTCATGTTTTTTGGGACAAGTAGAGAAAAGTTGGCTATGGACTAGAAGAATGTGTCATGTAAACTTTGAAAATATATTTACCATAAGAAAGAACAAAAGAGTAAGGGGTATTTCAAATATGAAGAAACTTGATATCGCCATGTGCAAACAATGTCAGATTGGAAAAATGGGCAAAAGTAGTTTTGAAAGTAAAAACTGCTATACAAAAGTCTTGGAACTAGTTCATACAAATCTTTGTGGACCAATAGGTGTAGAGAGCTATAGTGGAGATAAATATTTCATTTTTTTTGTTGATGATTATTCTAGGATGATGACATTGATGTTCCTAAAAGAAAAATGTGAAGCTTTTCAAAAATTCAAGTAGTATCTAGCTAGATTTGAAAAAGAAATAGGGAAGAATCTAAAATGCCTAAGGCTAGATAGAGGAGGTGAATTCATCTCAAATGAATTTAATGAGATTTGTAATGAAAGAGGAATCAAAAGACAAGTATCTACACTTGGTACACCTTAGCAGAATCACATAGAAGAAAGAAGAAATATATCCATCATAGATTGTGCAAGAACATTGATGATTAAGAAAAATGTTGCAACCAAATACTAGAAAGAAGCAATCAACACAACAATTCATACCCTGAACTGAGTTCAACTGAAGAAAGGTACAAATCAAACACTTTATGAATTATGGTATGGCTATAAACTTAATATCTATTTTTTCAAAGTATTTGGAAGCAAATGTTATATCTTGAAAGAGGAAAGGCAAGGAAAGTTTGATGGAAAAAGTCATGAAGGCATATTCCTAGGCTACTCCAACAAGAGCAAAGCATATAAATGTTTGAATCTTGCTATTCACAATGTTATAGAAAGTATACATGTAAAAATTTATGAGTTTACATAAAAGAGTGAAGAATAAAGCAACAAGGAACCTAAAGACTAAATTTTTTTTTTTAACTATGAGCCAAAGACTTTCCCCAAGTTATAAGCAAATGTGGTTAGGCAACAATCGACTGTACCACCCGAGTCACCAAAGTTTGTAGTAAAAACCAAGTTGTAACCAGTGCAACCTGAGCTAGTGACAATTCAAACCGAGTCACAGATAGAGAGAATCAAGTCTCAAATAGTGGAAATCGAGTTAATATCAAAAGATCACAAAATCATTGAACATGGTGAAACAAGTTGAAAATCTTGAAGGAAGGAAGTTGCACTTTCTAAATATGTTAGAAAGCATCATGCACCATAAAAAATAATTGGAGATCAGATAGGGGGCATACTGACATGAAACAAACTAAAAGGTACATGTTTTCTTAGTGAATTTGAACCTAGAACTATAAAGGATGCTTTGAACAATGAAAGATGTATAGAGGCAATGAATGAAGAAATTGAGCAAATTTAAAGGAACAATACCTGGACTCTTGTTTCTAGACCCAGGGACAAAATTATAATTGGTACAAAGTGGGTTTTAGAAACAAATTGAATGAAAAAGGTGAAGTATCAAGGAACAAGGCAAGGCTAGTGTGTAAAGGATATGCTCAAGAAGAAGGTATAGATTATGGAGAAACATTTTCTCTTATTGCAAGACTTGAAGGAGCCAGGACAATACTTGCTTATGTTTCACATAAAGGATTTAAAGTGTATCAAATGGATGTAAAATCATCTTTCTGGAATGGAATTCTAGAGGAAGAAGTCAACATTAATCAACCCAAAGGTTTCATTGATCCAAACAAAAGAGACATGGTCTGCAAACTACATAAAGCTCTATATGGTATGAAACAAGCTCCTAGAGCATAATATGAAAGGCTACATGGATATCTAGTAAGGATTAATTTTCAAAGAACAAATGATAATAGTAGTCGGTATATTAAAGAAGGACCACAAAATAAAATATTGTTGGTAGAAATATTTGGAGATGATATTTTATGCATAGGTCATGATGACTTATGTAAATCATTCTTCGAATAAATGAGTAAAGAATTTGAAATGATAATGTTTAGAGAAATAAAATTCTTTGTTGGTTTACAAGTTCATCAAATTAAGGATGTCATCTACATTACTTAGTCCAAGTACATCAAGGAAATATTGAAGACCATTGGAATGTAAGATTCCAAAAGAAGTTGGAACACTTATGTCTACTGAACACAAACTATCCAAGAATGATGATTCAAAGGAGGTAAATCAGAATACCTACATATCCATGATTGAAAAAGTTTAGTATGTGGTACACACAAGGCCTGATATTGCATTAGCAATTGGTATAGTTGCAAAGTTCTCTACAAATTAATCCTAGAGAAAATCATATGATGGAAGTCAAAACAATTATGAGATATCCAAAAAGGCACTGAAGACTATGGTTTATGGTACAAGAAAGGAGGAAACTTTGAGTTGAAATCCTTTACTAAGGCAAATTGGGTTGGAAGCATTGATGATAGGAAAAGCACTAGTGGAGGAGTATTCTTTCTTGGAAAGAGATTAGTATCATGGACAAGCAAGAAGCAGAATTGCATCTCTCAGTCTACAACATAGGCATAATATATTATTGTAGTAGTTAATTGTTCCAACATAATTTGGATCAAGCAATTATCGTCAAGAATGAAGGAAGAAATCAAGGACCCAGTGGTTATATATTATGATAATGCAAGTGCAATCAACATATGTAAGAATCCATTGTTGTATACCAAGACAAAACACATTGCAATCAAGTATCATTTTCTAAGGGAATTAGTTCAAGACAAACAAGTAAGATTGGAATATATAAACACCAAGGAGCAGGTTGCAGACATATTCATCAAGCAATTAGCTAAGGATGCATTTTTGTATATAAGAGGTAAGCTAAGGGTTCATTCCCCTATTTGATGCTCACTAGAGGACATATTAGTGATGCATCAATAGAGCTTCATTGACAAACTATGAAGTTGATGAAAGGATTTTAGAGCACATTGCATATGAATCAGTACATCAAGTCTATTTGCAAATTCATTGTATAAAATCTATGGAATTTGATGTCAAAGAGGGAGAGATTGATGTCATGACAATGAATCAGAGGAAGATATTTGTATAAGAACAAGAAGGAGAGTTTAATCAGACAAAGTCTAAAGACAAGATGACAAAGGTAGAATCTCATAGGGAGTTCTCATGGATATAGAATTAGAATCAAACCAAGGATATTATAAAAAAAATTGGTTGGCATTATGTTGCTCCAAGTTTTATTTGCATAATGACATGTTGTGTTGCCACCAATGCTAAAGAGGGAGATTAAAGAAAACAGTTATTCAATTGTATATTATCATTGATGTCACACAAATGTCACACTCTTACCGAGTACAACTAGTGTTAAGCAAGCTCAATTGAGCACTATAGAAGACTCTAGTATCAACCAAGAAAATTTATGTGTAAATCAAGTTAGGTCGATCAATGAAGAGAGTTAGTGTAAATTTAGTTAGGTCATTCAATGAAGGAAGTTAGCATTAACCGAGTTTGATCGGTTATCAAAGAAAGTTTTGTATTAACCTAGTATTTAGTCTAGTGTTAGCTGATTGACACCAGATTACTTTTGTTAATTAAATGGTTAATACAAGCCGACTAAGTAAATGTTAAATATTTGTTTGGAAGGGTATTCTAGCTTACTTGACATTAGGTTTCATATGTATGAAAGGTCAAGCTATGGATTGAATAAGGAATATTGGAAGGATGAAAAATATGTGAAATAAGAAGGATTTGATTAAAGATAGAACATCCAAGGAGTTGCAAAGTATATTATGATCAAGGAGGATCAAGAGGATGAATGAGAACAATGATTTGAATCTGTAAAGTCAATTTCTTCATCAATTAGGTCAATCATTGTTACTCTCTAACAATTGTAGCAATAAAGAAATCTCTTAACATAGTTGGTTTAGCAATCATTTTTGTAAATCTTTTAACAAGATGGAATTTCTAGATTGAAGTGTATGAAGACCTCTAACAAGGTCACTCTGAATAGGGTGATTCAAATCCTCTAATAAGGTCACAATTAACCATGTATTTTGTAACCCTTAACAGGGTTGGCTCCTAATAGGGCTCACTTTAGAAGAGTGAAAAGTTGTAACTAGTTGCATTGGTGGTTTTTTCCAAAATGGGTTCCATGTTAAGTCTTGGTGTCTCATGTGTTCATGTTATTTGCTTAATGATTTATGTTTCTATAGCTAAGTTACTAAAGGTTAATACACATTAATATCTTAAGACTGCCTTGTTAATCGAGTTACAGTGTATATCTAGTTCTAACCGAGCAGAGCAAGGATGTGGCTTACTAAATGAGAAATTTGTATTGAAATCTAAGGGACTTGGGATTGTTTTTGTGGTAACTAATTCATCCCTCCCCTCTCAGTTACTCCTTTTACATTTCCAACAAATGCAACATTAAATTCCATCCTTGATCATGAGCCTGATATGATAAAAAAAAAAAAATCTATATCTATCTAATTCAATTAAGAATCAAGTTGGTTATGAAGTTATTAATCTATTTAAACCCATTAATATAGTTAGAGAACCCTCCAATAGCTCTATTACCAATAATGAGGAGAAAAATATTAAAAAGTTAAAAGATCATAACGTTGAAAAATCAATAGTTCCATAATTAAATTCACAAGACGCTAAAGTGACTCACAATGTATTTGTGTCCAAACCATTTAATGCACAAGTTTGGTCCTTTAATAAACTTCAAGATGAATTCAATATTGTTGTAAGAAACCACAAAAATGTAGATAAGTTAGATAAAAATTATAGAATAAACTCTAAATTCCCCTTGGATCTAGTGTCAAAATCTACTTTCAATAGTAAGGTCTTAGATGAAGAATTTCTTTTTGAGGAATCTAATTCTGAAGATTAAAATAGTGAAGTTGCGATATTGTCTAGAAAAGATATGGTTGATAGCAAAAATCTTAGAAATGGATGAATAAGAATCAGAAGATGACTAATATTATCCAAAAAGTATGAACAATTCATTTTTAAATAAATATGATATAGAAAATACTACTATTTATCTTAATAATGAAACACTATTAGATCTTAAGAATGTGATAAATTATTCTCAAATAGACGTTATTTAAATAATTTTTAATGATAGTTTATTATGGATCCAAATATTTGAACATCAAAGGCTCAAATCTCAACATTAAAAATATAAATTCATTTATTATCAGTATAAGGATAACAATTCTTTATATCAATTAACTCTATTAAACCAAAATAATAAATGTACCCTTACCACCTATAATCTCATAAATGATAAAAGGACTTCTAGAAAACTATTAACCCATTCAATATGACAACAATCATTAGTTCAAAACATCAAACCAATTTATCTAACCTCCTCTCTTAATTTGTCTAAAAAAGTTATGGTTTCTCTTTCATAAACATGATATGTATTTCATCTAACAATAATCTTGGTCAATATGTATTAAGTTTTCCAGCTATAGTCAAATAAGATGGGGGAAGGACTTTTATCCATAGTGTACTAGTACATTTTGTCAAATGAAAGATCTGAGCATGGATGATCTCTAATAATAAGTCTAAATTAAATTATTCTATTTTCTTTCATAAAGCAAGGATACACCTTAAGAAATTTATATAAAAGGAGGTATGTCTCCTTAAGTCTCATTTATTATATACTATGGACTCTAGTATCTTGACTATGTCCCAGGCAAGACTGGAGGTTTTATTCTCCTTTCTAGCCTATCAATGTCTACATTGAACAAAGACTTTGTATAATATAGTTTAATCAATAAAAATGATTTGGCTTCGGCCTTTTATCTTTTTATTTATTTACAAAATCGTTGTATTAATCTCACTTCATCATATCATGACTAGTGCATAAACGTTTGCCCATAATTATACCATATATCCATCATTTATTATTGTTACTTCTAGTATCGTTACTCATCTCTTAAATTGAAAGAGTTTGGAACATTCTTTGTATACTTATACACAAGAGTAAAAATTGAATTGGTCATTTATTTATATTTATTTATAGATATTCTTTTGGGAGACAAATCACACTCAACATTAAAACTCAATATATTATTAAAATTTTGAAATAATTATAATACAGTTGTATATGTTTTTAGAGTGGTATCATTGACATTTAAGATCTAGAATCTTTTTATGAGATAATTATACATGATAAACCATTGTAAAACCTCAATCTCTATCATTTTAATATATGAGAAAATATTAAACCATAAACCAAGGGTGGTTTTTCAAAGCCACACACAAAAGCTATGATCCAAAAGTGACATTATATTTGGTTCAAATGTTCACAATCGAGTTGTTGATACAATACGCTCTTAAATGTTTTGTAACATGATATAGAATTTTTCACTTGTACTCTATAAGTTGGACACCTTATTTTGTAAGATTGAAACCCTTTTTAAAATAAGTGAAGTTATAATATGTGTTTAGTAAAACATCTACCAGCTTTGATCACTATTTATTCTCTCTTATGCACTTCAACCATTTCATAGTTCATATTAGACACTTATATATACAATAATCTAAAGATTTTTTAGACAAATATTTTTCCAAATTTCTATTTCTCTTTAGTCTTTATAGTTGCTTTTATTAGTCAAGTAGATGAGTAGCTTTCCAGAATGTGAGTTGTCTGTATACTTTAATGTCTATCTACCTTGGACATTTGATCATTGTTATTATTTTAATTGAATGCTTCTTCTTTGTAAAGTAACATTAGGTTCATTTCAAACACATAATTATACTCGTCACTGTAAATTGTATTTGATTAGATACGATTGAAATGACTCAATTCATTTGTTGTTGTTATTTCTATTCTTTAGAATAGACTCTATATAAATTTGGTTCTAAAATTATTGGAATAACCTCTCTTGCTCAAATGATATGCCTATCAACTTCCATCAGCCTCTTTATGCATGATCATCTTCGTCAACTAGGATGATCTTGTCTATAACTACAAGCTTAACAATATAGTAAAAGATTAGGAGCCAAGTTGTTAGGCCTAAGAAGTGCGGTAGAAACTGTGGGTGCTACCTTGTCAATGGAAGCACATCCACAAGAGGAAAAACAAAAAAATTGTGAAATAATATGAGCTATGTTATGCTTTAAAAGGATTATGGCCCAAACTACTACTACTATTAAACATCTCTGAATAGAATGGACGTGATTGGAACAAATGCTACATTTCCTATGCATGTATTGTTAGTTTTATTGCAAGAAGTCATTATAGGTAGAACGGTATAATTAATTTACCTTGAGACTCTAAACTTAGGATTCTCATTGATGAAGTGTTGAGATGTCAAGGAAACTGAAGAGAAGCTTTGCAAACAAGCTTATTATAAAATCATCTAGAATCATAGAATGCAAAAGGTGTCTTAGACAAGTACATAATGAAGAACAGAAAGATAATTTCTTTAAGGAACATGATGCCTAAAACTATTCCTAAGATATCTCAAGATAGGATATTGTGTTAGGAAAAATAATACATGGGATTTGACAAATGAAGAAACTTTTTTACTTTCAGTTGTTTAGACTAGTGGGTATTGAAGATATCTCAAGATATCTCAAGACAGGATAATTTCTTTAAGGAACATGACACCTAAAACTATTCCTAAGATATCTCAAGACAGGATATTGTGTTAGGAAAAATAATACATGGGATTTGACAAATGAAGAAACTTTTTTACTTTCAATTGTTTAGACTAGTGGGTATTGAAGGAAAATAGCATAGAGAAATAGAAGGGAGGAACAAAAAGTCTTAGCCTTTGTTTAGCTTCTCTAGCAATCAAGTTTATGGTGAAGTGCAAATTCTTTTCCCCTCTTCTACACTAACTTTTTGCTCCACCACCACAGGTAGGGACTCAAGCTTCTTGCACAACCATTGTTTTTATCTAGCACCTTCCTTGCTAATTCACAAATGTATTATCCAATTAATGATAAGTCAGGTATAAGGTGATGCCCCATAACGATTCAAAAGATACCTTGGGTGATATTGCCCAATTAAAAGAATATAAGATAGAAATTTAACAAATGAAATCATGGTAATCCAAATATGGTAGTAATAGAGAGAAAGAAAATTAGTTTTACTGATAAACACCAATAAAATTGAGACCTTAATTTCAAATAGTGAGTATATAATATGAGCATTGATTCATATACACCCACAATTTCTTAATGCATGTTATGCATTCAAACACATGTGATTAATCATGGTCAAACACTTTGCCCATTATTTATCACATATATATGGTCTTGACATAGTAATATAGATAAATTCATATTATGGATGTACATATATTCTTACTTATATGATGTAATGCCTACCCTTACTTGACTTTTCTCTTGTAGTGTTGGATTCTTTTAGGCCTGTTTTATTATTATGTTTTATGATTAGCAGTGTTGGATTACCGAAATTGATTAATTATATTTCATATTCAATTAATATGTGTGCTAAGTTACTTTGGTACTAGTTATTTCATATATGCATGATTATACTTTAATGATGATTGTATATAGTGATTCTAGTTTTTTCATGATGTTAGTTAGATGAACTATTTTTTATGCAGTTTCTATGGATAATTACCCCATGTGTATGGTGTGCATGTATGTTTTCTTTATGTTTGATGTTTTTTATGTGGTTGAGGAAGGGAATCATAGTCACCTGCTAGTCGAGATCTACACGATGTACCACTTCCTGTCATTACTTGTTTAGTTTAGAATATTGTGGTTGTAAATATGTGGATTTTATGCAGATTGTCGGCTTGATTATGCCTAAATTACCAGGATGAGCATACCCTATCATAGTATTTCAATGGTATAAGTGGGAAGATAACTCTTGAGTTCAAATCCCAACCTAAGCCAATTGTCCTACAAAATAGGACAAGTATCTGAGTTAGTTTCACCTTTCTGAATTCGTCAAATGCCATGAATTCGTGGCTTTGACCCTAGAGTTTGACTTTGTTCTTTGATTCTCAGTTGAGTTGTCGTATTTGGTTTTGTGGGTCTATTGTGATTTTCTATTATAATTAAATCAAATTAGAAGATAATTTAATGATTTAATTTAATGGAAATTTTATAAAGAAAATTCAATATTTAATTAATTAAGAAATTAATCAAATAAAAGAATTAAATTTAAAAGATTTTATTAAAGTTCTATTTTTGACATATTTATATTTATTTAATTTAATGATAGTTATTTAGGAGTTTTATTTTAATAATAAACTCTAGATAATGTTATTAATTAAGTTAATAAATATATTATTAAAAACATCTCATGAATTAATTAAATAAAAGAATTAAATTTGAAGATTTAATTAAAGTTCTAATTTAGGCGTATTTATATTTATTTAATTTAATAATTATTATTTAGGAGTTTTATTTTAATAATAAACTCTAAATAATATTGTTAGTTGAATTAATAAATACATTATTAAAACGTCTCATGAATTTATTTAAATAAAAGAATGAAATCTAAAGATAAAGTTATGCTTTTAATTATGGCGTAGTTATCTTTATTTAATTTAATGGTAATTATTTAGGAGTTTTATTTTAATAATAACTCTAAATAATGTCATTAATTAAATTAATAAATATATTATTAAAAACACTTTGGAAATTAATAAGAGAGAGTAAGTGATTGTTTAATAAAGTTTATTTTAATTAAATTGCATAAAGCGTATGCATGAAATTGAAATATAATAAATTAAATTAAGAGAGAGCTAATTATTTAAATTAAGATATTTTATAAATATCTAAAAGAGTTGTGCATGAAAATGTAAAAGGAAATAAAGTAATAAACAATAATTGATCAGCAAGTTCTCTCTCATGATTGCACAATTAGAGCCCCAAATTAGGGGAGAACTCTTTATCAGAGATCTAGAGCTCATTATGTAATTACATAGGTTTTGAAGTGGCAATTTTGAAGAAGGAAGTTTTTAGAGAAAGGGGATTGTCTTTTGTGCTTCATGTGATTGTTGTTTTAGCATTAGATCCAGGTAGGATCTCATGGTTTATTTGTATAGTGGTTTTCCGTCCTTCAAATTCCTATCTTCTCTATGTCTGTTGTGTTTCTATTTTCAGAATTCTTCTAGGTTGAGACCCTTGTTTTGCATTTTTATTGTTCATTTTTGGGAACTTCTGTAAGCAATTTAATGATTAAAAACCCTAGTTTTGAACATTGAATCTTGTGTTTATTTTGGTAACAAATTAAACTATGAAACTATGTTTAAGTAACTTTATATGATTTGTTGAATCATCTGGGATTCTAGTGAACTCGGGAAACCTTAGTGAATCTGACAATTAGAGAAATGAAACTGAAACCCTGATTGAGATCGAAAACAATATGAACTATAATATTTGGAAATGATAATGAAAACTTGAAAACCTATAGTGAACATTGAACTTATGTGTTTTCAAAACCTTATGAATTATAAAAATGACTTTTGTATGTACTTTTTATGATGTGTGGTTTATTGATGTTGGGTTTTGGGGTTGACTTAGTACTTTGAACAAATCAAGATGTTTACCAAAGGCTTAGGAATTCTATTTTGTGATGTCATGATGATGTTTTGATCATGATCTTTCATACTCAACCATGGTAATGTGTCTTGTATGCTCTATGAGGTGTTTTAATCTATTGATCGTTATTGCTTTCCAGTGTTCTTGTGTGAAATTGAGGTGAATGGTGTGAACTATCTAATATAACCTTTGAGTCTTCAATCACTTTTATTTGGATTACATTCCAGTCACTTGTATAGGACTAAGGTGTTTGTATGATTTGTTCTTGGTGATGTCATGTTATGACATGGATTAGTTTATGAGTATTTGATTTTTTATCAGTCCTGTTAAGATGATCGTATTAGTGGAATCCATGATTATAATCAATGATTTTCAATACTTGTCTGTTGCTTGTTTAAGAACTGATGTATAGTATGTGGTCTTTTGTGATCTTTTGATTTTATTGAGCTTAAGATAGGTTATATGTATGTCATGTTGGGAAGTGGCTTGCAATCGAGGCTGAGGCCCTAAAGAGGTTGACGAGTAACTCATTGTAGGTTATTTAATAAGTGATAACATTTCATTAAATGAGTTTAAAATTAATTAATAAGCATCATTTTTTTCCTCGCCCATGCCTTGAGTGCTAGTACAGGCTAGGATGGGAGTAGAGAGGATGCTTGGTTGTGACCATGCTTCCTGTTGGTGTTTATCAACTACTAAGCAACAAGATGCTCAATACCAAGATAATGAAACTCACAAAATCTAAGGATCAACTAATTCCCATTAACAATTATGTATGCTTCTTATCTGGATCCAACTTCAACAAAATCAAGACTAATTTCTTACTCTTTAGGCTCTGTAGAACCAAGGTGGGTATACCTGAGGGATGGTTTAAATGAATACTACTGAGCAAGAATCACTTAGTTTAATTATGATTCTCATCTCCTATCTCTAACATATACATATTTTTCTCATTCCATGGCACTTTAAGATAATGCACATCCCTTATAAATAGATTTGGTCACAATTCTTCTTAGGATTACACATAATCTCAGTCATAGCAACTAACTACAACTCAAAAGTTAAGTGCAAACAAGTGCTGACGAGCATTGATAATTCTTTTAAACAGTAAAGTAAAATTGATTTTTCATTTGAGCTTGATGCCTACCTATGATTTCTTCACATACAAATTGAATTTAATAGATCAGTGCCTTATCCATTGGGATTCAGAGTCCATTTAATTCCCAGATCTGATTAATTGCTTTACAATCAACATTATCAACAATTCTTATTGAAAATCATACTTACAAACATCCTTCCTATTACCATGGAGACCCTATCAATACCACTAAAGCATTTATTTAATTCATTGAACTAATAACAGTGGTGAATTGATATACAATTTGATTCAATTACATTGAATTGGACAAGCTTTGCTTATACAACTTCAAAATAACCAAGTAAAAGAAATGGAGACAAGATTCAATCATAAAATATGTGGTAATAGTTCATCTTTGTATTAATTTCATTTTGAAAACAATTGTATACAATTGAACAAGACTCAGAATGACTCAAGACAAAACATCTAGATCCCGGTAAATTGTTATATTCTCATAAACCTGAAGAGATAATACATCACAAAGTATTCATCAAAAAGGTTGGACCAAACATACTTGGTAAACACTTAAAAAGACAATAATTCAGACTTCTTCTCTAACCCTAGAATCTCACTTATATATTATGAGATGCAACAAACTTCAGGCATAGAGAACTAATAGCTATCCTTTAGACAAAAGACATTTACATTTTGTTACTATCACAAAAGACAATATCACGTGTAATAGAAAAAAAATTACATTAGGATATTCTTTAGGTGGGCCTCTTTTCCATGATTAATTCTTTTGTTATTCTGACTCCTCAAAGTATGTGGCTATCAAGCTTGTTAATGATGTGTAGTGTTCTAGTACATGCAAGTTAACCTAAATTCGAGAGTCTTCACCGTCTCCATCATGAATTGCTAAGGTAATAGTTACTTCTGCATCCTCATCTACCCCATCATCTTCTACCACCTATTATGAAGACAAAAGTTCTTCTTTGCATTTGTTGAAAATAGCGTCATCGAGCCAATCAGAATTCAACATTTCCCTCTACTTTTTTATCACAAAATTTCCAACTTTTTCAATTTCAACAAACTCTTTTCTAATGGCATTGTAGAATAATTGTACTTTGAAAAGCTCTTCATTCGTTATTGCCCATAATACATGCCCTTTTTCATTTGCAACACTATTCATTCTTTGGCATAATAATTCATCTAATTCTTTTCCCCATTCATCCCTTTCTTTTAATTTGTCATCCTTTTTCAATGCAGTGGGGAAAAGATCAAACTTTTCTGCCATATATTTAGACAAACAAATTGCTATCCTTTTCTGAATAGAAATTCTTTTTTCACTAAACTCTATCAGATTATTAACCATGTCAAAAGTTCTCTCAATTTGATCACAAGATAATTGGATGATAGAGATACGCATAGAAGTGACATCATTGTCTCTCTCACTCCACTTCTGGACAATGGGTTTTAATGTGTCTTCATCTCTCTTCATCTCATCCCACATGTCTAGAATTCCTACCAACTAATTATAAAATGGTGGCCACTCAATTTTATCCATTAGGTATAAGATTGTTTTCCTGAGTTTTTCCTCATACTAGTTATTCAATTCAATCTGTAATTCATATAACTTGGTCTTTTCTTCTTCAAATTCTTCAGCAGTGTAGAACTTAGGTCTCTATGGGGTATCTGGTAACTCAACAATGGGGGTGGATTTAAATGGCTCAACTTAGGGGCAAGGATATGTAATCCTTGGTCTACTAGGTTCTCCTATCTTCCTCTTTCCTAATTGTTTATCCATTTGGGATATTTGGCTTTCAAGTAGCTGTATTATGTTTCCTCTTTCCTCATATGCCTTAGGTATCTCTTCAAACTTGGCATTGAGTTCTAAAATTTTACTTTTCTCCTTCCCAACTACCACATCCCCAAAATCTAACATCTCTCTGGCCATTCTTGTGACCTGCTGACTATCTACTTCATCACCTCTATAAACTGTAAGAGTACCAATATGTTCAGCAGTTGAGATTTCTTACATCCTGGTCTATTTTTTTTTTCAATAGACCATATGACTAGGGCTTAATGATCATTACTAAATTTTACTCTCCTATGTACTCGCAATATTTCTTTCTTAGTTTTATATTGCACATCCTTTTCTTTTCTAATGGAATCAAAGATCATAGCATTAGCTATGTCCCACTCAGGCAAAACTAAGACTCCTAACTCCCTAACCAACTGTCTTCCAGCCTCAAGTTTTAGCTAGGCAAAATCCTCCAAAAATTTGGCCTTCACCTCTTCCTCGATGTTAGTGTCTAATTTATTTGGCTACTCTACCTTTATCTTTTTACATTTTTCCTCAAAATTTCCTATATTTATCCTCCACAAAAATTGTGCAAAGGCCCTAGATCTAACAAAATTTTCATCATCTATGAATTTTTGAGAGGCTTGAGCAATAATTGGATCTATCTCCTTACCTCTGTAGTCAGCAACGATGAGGTCAAAGGAGGGCATAAGAGGCTCCTCAAGCACTCCTCTTTCTGTATCAGCAGTGGTAACCACTATATCTCCTTCCACACCCATTTATCTTAATTGTTCTCTTAAAGATTCTTCATCTTCTATTCAGAGTGGGGTTTGAGTTGGTGAATACTCTTCCACATGAGAAGAGGATCCTTGTTCTAGTTTTTGTCTCTTGGGTGCACTGGTGGCAGGTGAACTCTTTGGTCTTGGCCTTCTATAAGGGGGAGCATGTTGTATATTTTAAGCCACAATATATCTTGCCATTCTCTGTAATGTATATTGGCCTAGAGTAACTATCATTCTGCTATTTATTCTTCTCTCCACCTATGTTTCTTTATCAGGATATTCTTTAGCAAAGGTAGCCTTGTTTTCATTCATAATTTGCATTATTACAACAAAATTATTCATTAATACATTTATTCTAGCCCCCCAATACTTCTTACCTTTCAAGGGATTATAATCGTGGTCAAAAGCATTAATGAATTCTAAGACTTTACTGAAGACTATATATTTTTCTTTTCTAACTTCCTATTCCTGTAATGAAAAAATATTTCTAATAACATCTTCAGGGAAGTATACATGTTGTGTAATAGCCTTAGCTTTTGTCCTCTCCCTTAGGAGGTCATATAATCCCTCTAGATCAATATAGCTTGCATGAGATTCTACCGTGTGATATCTATTCAAAAATACACTGAGATTTCTCCATCCTTGTCTAACAAAAATAAAATCGTGAGCTATAGTGACAATAGGGAAAAAAGTGCCTTTACTTTTGCCTAACATATCTCTTTCTTCAATGGTTCCAATTTGCCATAGCAATCTTGCAATTCCTATCTTTAGGGGCACATGAAAAGGTAAAACATGAGGTTTCCCCAAGAAACCATAAACCCTAATCATAGTGGAAACATTATATGGAATTATGTCTCCCCAGTTATGACTGACCAACATGTTCTTGGCATGGCCCTTAGGTTTGATTAGTTCTAGTAGAGGTTGTGGGATCCTTGGACTATCCCCTCTTAAGAGCAATCTGAGCCTTGATACAAAGTATCTATCAAATCTAACATGGCTGGCATCCCTAGCTTCCCAAGTCACGTCAGCACTCCATAATTGAACTGGCAACTTCTCTCCATCCCTTTCTAGTTCTAGCTTCATTTCTTTGGAGAAAAAGATAACCCCCTTATAAAGACATATATGCATCAACAAGGAATACCAACAAAAGGGCCTGTTCACGTTACCTTGAGATATTCCAATTAAACCATTGTGAATTTCTTCTGATAGGAAAGTAGCAAAATCAAGAATGGTGCTCATTCCAAATTGCAATATTTGAGTAATAATAAGAACAATAGAACCCTGGATGTACTCCTCCTCATCCATCCCAAATATCTTGCAAAGAGTAAAGTATAAGGCTTGGGCTCTAAAATCAAAGTATTTCCTCATCGATGGCTCTAGGGTGCTTGGTGTAACCAAGGGTAGCGACCCAATCTTAGCAATATGTTGTCGTAATGGCCCCACTCTCAAATATACCCTATGTGTGTCATATATTGCCTAAAGATCATCCATATCAATAGGCTTATGAACTGCATGGTTAGGGTTGAGCTTAAAAACCTCACTAATCAGTGCAGGTGAAACCCTAAAAAGATATAGAAACCTGGGCATCTCTCAACTAATTGGCCTTATCATAAAAACCCTCACCCACAACCAACCTAGGGCTTTTTGGGACAAGCTCTCTACTTGTTGTTATCTCATGTACATATAAAGGAAATTGTTTAACGAAATCATTGTGGAAAGATCTATTAAGATAATTAGCGTGAGCGGAGAATTCCTTTCATGGAGGCATTTTTGAAAAATTCAACTTTACATAATTCTAATTCCTTGAATTTCAACAGTTATAAACCACTTACTCACTAAATTCTTTTTCTCTGTAAATTGTGTTGTAATTCATTGAAGACTTTGCATAATTTTATGCCCTAGCTCTGAAAACCCTTGCACTCTGAGAATTCTTTGCGATCGTGTGGTTCAATAATGGCGAATTCATAAATTACACTGGGGCATTACGATCACACAAAGGAGTTCTAAGCAATATTAATTTCCTTTAGCCATTAACTTCATGTCATGCTTCAAGTTTGAAATTCATCCGTCAATTTCACAACATCGGACAACTTTGTTTAAAAAGCAAAACTATTTTAAAGCTTTGAATATCCTGGACACATGCCAAGCAGGCACTTCCTCGCTTTGTTTAAAGTTTGAGCATTTTGATAATGTAGGTAAGCACTAGTCATCAATCCCATAAAGATCAATGGTTATGAAAATTCACAACATCTTGCAAATAAGACATTTAATATTGCAACCCAATTGGCATTCCACTTCAGCACCTTTTTCCAACCTGGCATAAGTCAGCAAATGTCCCTCATAACTAGTCCCACCTCGCTACATGGCAGATTGGCGCTTCCCCACATTACTTAAATGTCATGCAACTTCAAATTGCGGGTAAGCACCAATCGTCAATCTTGTGTAGATCGATGATCACAAAAAATTGTACCTTTGTTGCACCAAGTTAGCTAAATTGACCAATAACATATCTTCTTTCTAGCCAATATGTTCTAAAAATTGCCATGATAGAGACTTGGTTATTACCTTTGAAAAAGGTGGACCTATGACATCATTATTTGCTATGTGTCCTATTGGCACTTCCCTGCTTTGTTTAAAGTTTGATTACTTTCTCAAAGTAGTAAAGCGCCAATTGTTGATCTTGAAAAGATCAATAGTGGAACAATCTGTATCTTTCAAACAGTGTGAGACACCAGTGATTACATCATCATGGACATGTGTCATTGAGGCACTTACCCACATTATTTAAAGATCTTGCAACTCAGCGTAGCGAGAAAGCGTTGTCCTTGATCTGCCAAAGATCAATGGTAGAACAGAGTTACATCGAGTAGTACTAAGTCAAATACTTTGGCCAATGAATGCATAACACCTATTGTACTAGTATATGACATCTATCAATAGCAGTAATTCCTTTCAGAGAATGCGACATTGATATCATCATGTGCTAGATGTCAACAAGGTGCTTGCCTGCTTTGTTTAAAAACCTTTCATCTTCATCTTATGGGTAAGCACCAGTCGTTAATCATGAAAAGATCAACAATGGAAAAGAAACATACCTGAGAGCTATATGTGACATCTCGCCTGTCATCATTCTGGACAAGTGTAAATACAACACTTTCCCGCATTACTTAAAACTTGAGCAACTCGATCTTGTGATAAAGCACCCATCGTTGATCTTTGGCAGATCAACAATGCATCACGACTAAAAGTAGAACAACCCACTAGGAAGAAGCCCACCAATGAGATCATAGGAAAATGGATCTTGTCAGTGTAATGGTGCACACAAGATCTACCGTCAGTAAATGCTATGTGGCTCAAGGGTGCTTCCCCGCTTTATCTAAAAACCTTGCAACTTCTCAAAGTGAGTAAGTGCCATCTATCAATCTTACCAAGGATTGACGATTGACCAAAATTGCTCATCCAAAGCTTAAAAAGTTTCACATTAATGCTTAGGAGAGATGACCATGATTAAGGTAAGCTTAGAAATTAAGAAGTCTATTCGCGAAAAATAAAAATAAAGTAATCTTTATAAAAGAAAACTTAGGGTAAATTATATCCACGCTATTTTGAAAATGAATACCTCTTTGAAAACAAGGGCACACAACTAGGGTTTTATTTTATCTTTTGGGAATTTTGAACTAGGGTTTTGACTAAGAAAAACAAATTTTAAAATTTACCCTAGGGCTTATTAGTATGAAGTTCAGCATATGGTAAGGATGAAAAAACAGGCCAACACTTTGTCAGTATGCCTTGTTAGTATGAAAGGATCCTAGTGCTGCATAGAGTCACTAGGGGGCTGGAGGATTAAAAGACTAGCCAAGCAACCTTAGAGTTGGTTCGTGCAATGACGCTTTCTCGCATGCATAATAGATTTCCTATGTGTCTGTGTTGCCTTTGGGATTAGTTGATACTTGTGTCTTGGTACCCTTTGAGATAGTTTGCTTCTAGATGATTCCTTGAACCTAGATGCTGGCTTTTGACTTTTGAGTTTGTTATCCTATTTGGGAGTTGAGACTATCTCCTTAGTGTGGTGGGAGTGGGCCTTTCTGGGTTCCACGAGGTCGAGTGGTAGTGCTTTTTCTTATACCATTGAGATCCGACCATTGGATGTCATTGCTGGATGTGTTTGTGCAGATGTTCCTTTCTATTTGATCTTGTATTACTATGATGGATGGTTATATTCTAAGTGTATTGTATTTGATTTCATAGATCTTACAAGAAGATATAATCCATTTCATGATGTATATTATTTCAACCTCTCATACTCCCTGACTTGTACATTAAATGATCGTGCATTTTGTTTATTGCCAAGTGGCATTCGAGATGACTATATATTATTTAAATGGATTCATACTTGTAGTTATTCCATGATGTGAAATTTGCTATGTGTTGGATTTAATATTAATTAAACATAAATGTGATTCAACGTCATGGGACCCTTAAAGAATTGTAATTTATTTTATGGTATGTGTTTATGTGAATGTTAATGCTTCTGCTAAATTATATCCGTTGTTGTATCTTTATCTTAATTTTTTTTTTGTCAAACTTAGTAAAACTTTAGATTAACTTCTTTTGGGTCATATGGTGGGGCGTTACATACTAACTTACATATATATACTTTATCTAAGAAGAACTATGATCAAGGATAACGAAAGGATAGGCAAGTATGTTAACAATTAGGATGTCACAAAAGGTTGGTCTAAGCTAGGTGCAAGGTAGTCCTTATTAATTCATGATCGAAAGATGTTAAACAACATGTCCTTAAGACCCCTAGCCAACCTAGTGACACTATTGCTTGACTAGTTTGTCTTACTAGCTCCCAAAGAACTTGTCCCCATTGTTCATACCACATCTCATCCCTCATCTTTTCCCCTTTCTCTTGGAGGCCACACCAGTCTTGCAACCACTTTTCCAAAACAAGAGTAGTTAGTATGTTATTATAGCATTGTAATCTCATCAAAATACATAATGCAAACAACAATTACATCTATTTTAGAATTTCTTGATTATAAATGATAATATAAAACTAATTGAAACCATTAAATAATAATCATTGATAATAAAAATCAAAATCATGGTTTAATTAAATCTAGAAACCATCTAGAGCACAATTTATATAACCAATGTTAAAGGTAAAGCTAGATACCATTCAGGGAAGAACTTCAAAACCACTGTTAAATTTTAAAATAAGAAACCAATTAAGGTACACTTTATAAAACCATTGTTTAATCTAAAACCAAAACCAATCAGGGCATGATTTCCAAAACCATTTTAAAATTTAAGGCATTCCATAGGGGTGTGACATAACTATAGTTGAAAGAAATTAAGATATACAAATTCTCACAATTTTTATTGAAGCATATGTAGGATTTGAGCAAATAAGCCAATCAAATCCACAAAGCCTTCGAATCCCTGCATGCAAAAACCTGTCATAGAAGAAAAAGACAAGAAGAGGCAAGGGTTTGCTAAAAAATGGAGATAGAAGAAAAGTTGCTCTCAAATGAAAAATGCATAAGAGATAATGAAGAAAGTACAATGCTCATCCTTATAAAGGTGAGATAGAAACCCTAAACTAAAAAGCTAGGTTGCATAATATAATTAATAAAATATTAATTATATGCACCTACAAGATAGCTTAAGCAAACTAGAGTAATAGGCAAATTAATTAATTAAATCAAAGTGATTTAATTAATAAGTGCAAACAAATAATTACTCTAACACCCCCCCTTAAGCGAAGCTCAGGAGGTAAGCTAACCTAGCATAGCTATGAAAGTAGAATTAGGTCCCGGCAACAAGGCCTGATTAGGTACCCAATTACAACAAAATCTCTATAAAGAGGAGAAATAGAGAAAACCACATGGGAAAAACCCTACTCCAAAAAGAGATAGCAAAGAATGTTCCAGAAGAAGGAACAAAGAGATCAAAAGAGAATCATTGAAGCATGAAGAACCGCAAAACTCTGTCAAAATGCTGATCTGTAGAACCTCCATGGAAATAGAAGGCACGAACCAAGCGTGTCTATATGGTAGATGATCCATCTCACCGAAATGCATAGGTAGCCAGCCACTGCAATCGCCTAGTATGTAGGATCAGGTACTAAATACATAGCTCACACCAACGAACCATCAACCAAAGAAGCATAGAACAACAATATAACCCCCTGTAAGGCAGGTGAGGTGACATGCAGCTGAAAAGGTGGGCCAAAAAATCTCCTACAACACAGAAACCAGACACATCGAGAGTGAGGTATAGACACCAATAAAGGCACGTGTCATCGAAACTGCATGAGAAAAAAGAGAAAGAGGGCCTATAAGCGGCAAACAACTATCCCCCCATGGCACTTTATATAATAGTGCGAGTACAACGAATCACAATGATGAAAAGGATCCAGAAACGCAAGAGTGGCACTTTATCTCAGTGCGTTGCATAAAAATGCTTACAATGAATATCAACAATGATCAGAAAAGACATAAGGCTGAAACAACAGAAGGTAGAGCCCAAAACGAAGCAACTGAAGCAACAAAATCGATCCCCGGACCTGAAACAAACAGGATATCCACCAGAATGCTAAAAATCAAAAGACTGAATAAGATGTGCCTGGAACATAATCTAGAACAACAACCAACATCACTGGAAAGAGCACAGAAAGAGCTTTCTAGCGATATAAAGAAGTCCAAAAACGGAGATCGGATGCTCAAGATATGCCTCCCAGAGTGCAAAATAGAACATCCAGCTTTGACTACCAAAACAGGCAACCAAACTGCATCAAAACTCAAAAACACATCTACCAGCATCTCCGTCTTGGAACCAGCTTTCCGGCGCATTTTTTGGATTGAAAAAATACATCCGTATGCTCGAGTTACGGAAGAAAAACCTCCAGGGCCTCTGAAAAAGCATGAAAATTTATTTTTTTAAATAAAAAAAATAATAAAAAAAACTTTTAAAAAATCCTCCACCCTTGCTAGCTGTGGCGGAGTGGAGGAGGTGGCGGAGCTGCTGGCAGTGGAGGAGGGTGGGAGGCGCCGCTCCGGCGGAGCTGAGGCGGTGCTGCGGTCGGAGCCGTCAGCGAAGCCGCTGCGGGCCGCTGGGCGGTAACCACCAGCGGTGATCGCGGCGGTAACTGCTAGCGGTTCCGCTGCGGTTAGTAAACCGCCACGGATTTAAAATGCCGTTGTAAAATTTTTTTGCGATTTTTTTAATTTTTTTGCCTCGATCTACGTGCTAGGGGCCGTACGACCTTGTTCAACAAAAAAAAATTGCCTCCCAGATCAAGGTTGTCCAAATCGGACAAATTTTATATCAAAACAGAGGTTTTGACGCCTTCTGAATCCATCTGTGAGGTCTGTTTGGCCTCAAACTGCTCTGAAAATTAGTGACCCCCCTGTTTTCTCAAAAAAAGCCCGAAAAAACACCAGATCTGATCCGCCAAACCCTTGTTCTCCCTTTTTCTTGAAACACTGAACAAGCTACAATAGATCTGGCTCTGATACCATGTAGGATTTGAGCAAATAAGCCAATCAAATCCACAAAGCCTTCGAATCCCTGCATGCAAAAACCTGTCACAAAAGAAAAAGACGAGAAGAGGCAAGGGTTTGCTAAAAAATGGAGATAGAAGAAAAGTTGCTCTCAAATGAAAAATGCATAAGAGATAATGAAGAAAGTACAATGCTCATCCTTATAAAGGTGAGATAGAAACCCTAAACTAAAAAGCTAGGTTGCATAATATAATTAATAAAATATTAATTATATGCACCTACAAGATAGCTTAAGCAAACTAGAGTAATAGGCAAATTAATTAATTAAATCAAAGTGATTTAATTAATAAGTGCAAATAAATAATTACTCTAACAACATATACATGATAAAATATTGTGCAATGGAGATATAAAAAATAGTGAAGGCATCATCCTTAAATAATCAAGATCTACATACATCTTGAGTTTTTTATTATTCGAGTTGCATATAAATAAATATTAATGTGTCTTCTATAAACATAGGTAATAAATGTGATGACCTTAAAGTTGAGAAAGAAGTTGTTATGATCAAAGTATAGTTTGTGGGAACAATACAATAGAGACATAAAACATATTTTCAAATAATACCCACAAATATTTTAATTCAATTGAGATAGATTGTGTTTTAGTGAAAATACATAGTACTCATCATGTCTAATGGAGCAACTACTGATTTTATCTTCTAATATAAATTCATTAATTCCCTCACACCAACATAAATTAAATGCTAGCTAAAGCAAGGAGAAACACATGTCCTCTCAAAAGAAAGAAGTGACATGACTAAAATATTTTGCAATGGGCATAATCCTTGCACCACGTTTGATACTAGCGCTAATTATAATCTAAGAATAATATTAATCTAATGTTTGTACTGCTTTTGGTGCAAGTGCTAGTTATCATCAACAATAATCCCACACTATTGTGAAATACAATTGGTGGCCATATGCATTTGTTTATACTCATACACAAATACTAAACATAAATTAAGTAATCTCAAATACAATAAGCTAAAGAAGATTAAGGAACTTTATAATGAATGGTTGATAAGACACATAACTTGTTGAAGGTTTTAAATAAGGGATTGTAAGAAAAGAGGGTCAAGCAATACTAGGATGAGTGACCACCCAAAATTTTCCAGTGCCTCACCTTATTAATATCACCTATGTACAATGAGTGGTAAGTGATATTCATTCTCTTGAAAGAAGATTATTGTGAACTCCTAAAACATGTGTCGATAAATTAACTACACAAATTGCACAATTAGACATGCTTGAGCTAGAGCAATACTAGGATGGGTTACCTCCTAAGAAGTGTTGGTGCTTCACCTCTATGAGCAACACCTAGATGCAATGTGTGCTAAGTGCTCCATTTATTCTCATGAGAGACAAGTTAATGCGAACCACTACTCATGAAACATGGATTACTGTGTTTGACTAAAATAAACTACACTTTTAATCTTGATAGTAATATCACAATTTGACTTGTTTGGAAAAATCTTACCTACTCATCAATTGATGAGCTTAAGGGGATTTCTAATGAATATTTCATGAGATGCAACACTTGCTAAAGATTTACGTACGAGGTTACAAGCAGAGTGAGTTTAACCATGGAGGAAGCTCTGTAGTTAAGTGCACTCCAAATGGAGTAGTATTGAGATGGGTGACCTCTCAGGGAGTCTTGATGCTTCACATCTGTGAGCATCATTTAAATGCAATGAGTGCTAAGTGTTTCATTCATTCTCATGAGTGACGAGTTCACATGAACTACTACTCATGAAACATGGGTCAACTTGTTTGAATAAAAAACTCATAAATTGAATCCTGATAGCAATATCACAATTTGACTTGTTGGAAAAATATCTCCTACTTATTAATTGACGAGCTTAAGGGGCTTTTTAATGAATGGTTCATAAGACACGCTACTGTAATACCCCAAAATTGGCTTATTGCCATGATACCAATTCTGGTCTATTTCTGATCAATCCTAAGTCCTATTTCACTAGGCAAATTCTTATTCTGCTACTCGCTACTTGACTTAAATGTCAGATGCAGAAAACCCTAATCTGCATTCATCATGCTTATTATTTAATTCCTATAGTATTTACTCATATTAGTTACATTAAACCTATTGATTAATATTTAATTTAATTAATAAGTATTTATACTTTAATTAAATTAAATTATATCCTAAGGCTAATGTACTATGGAATTAAATTTATTTAATTTAATAATTATGCCTATTTTAATTAATTAAACGAAATTATTTAATTACATGGAGAACTTACTTCTAATTAATTAAACAAAGTTATTTAATTAAATGGAAAGTCATTCCTAATTAATTAAATGAAGTTATTTAATTAAATAAGAAAAGTGCCTCTAATTAATTAAATAGAATTATTTAATTAAATGAAAAAGGTAATTCTGAGAACATATCTCTTTATTAAATTAAATTATATCCTAAGACTAATGTACTATGGGATTAAATTTATTTAATTTAATAAATATGCCTATTTTAATTAATTAAATGAAATTATTTAATTAAATGGAGAACTTACTTCTAATTAATTAAACAAAGTTATTTAATTAAATGGGAAGTCATTCCTAATTAATTAAATGAAGTTATTTAATTAAATAAGAAAAGTGCCTCTAATTAATTAAATAGAATTATTTAATTAAATGAAAAAGGTAAGTATGAGAACATATCTCATTTTATTAAATTAAATTATATCCTAAGACTAATGTACTATGGGATTAAATTTATTAAATTTAATAAATATGCCTATTTTAATTAATTAAACGAAATTATTTAATTAAATAGAGAACTTACTTCTAATTAATTAAACAAAATTATTTAATTAAATGGGAAGTCCTAATTAATTAAATGAAGTTATTTAATTAAATAAGAAAAGCGCCTCTAATTAATTAAATGAAAAAAGTAATTATGAGAACATATCTCATTTTATTAAATTAAATATCTCACCAAAATCTCTCTTCAGTTCAAAAAAGAGAAATTTCCAGTTCACTGTTGATCAAAAAGGAATTAAATCAGTTAACTCCCTTTAATTTGGGAATCTTCCTTTATGACTGAACTTCACCTTTAATCCTGACCGTTGATTGAAATCGATCTCAACCGTTGATGGATTTCAGGAAAGTCTATTTAAGAGACCCTCATCTCTTTATTTTGAGAAGAGGTTGAAGGAGAATTTGCATTGAATTGCTGTTGGATTGTGCATTCATTTGAGCTCCTTATTTTCATAAGATTTTCATTATTAGTTTAATTCTCATATAGATTTAATATGCATACATTTAGTATAATTTTTTTTACTTGTTCTTAGATTAAATGCATTTCTTATTCTAGATTAATCTGCATTCTCATATAGATTAGTCGCATTTCATTTCTTAAATCCTTCGTTCTTAGGGGGTTTGGTTGCTTAAACACCTCAAATCTGAGGATATCTAACAAGCAATTTTCTTTAGATAGAAGGTAACAAGTCGCCTTGCTGGCTGATTTTCGGATGAACAATCCAATGTTCATTCCGAGATGAATCCGCAAATAAAGACCGTGTTGAAGTGTGTGTGTTAGCAGAGGCCACATTTTCACGCATATAGCTACTTGGTGAAGGTTTTGCAAATGAGGTTACAAGTAGAGCGAGTTTAGTCATGGAAGAAACTTTATAGTTAAGCGCACTCGAGATGAAGTAGTATACGAATGGGTGTCTTTTTGGAAAGTCCTAGTGCTTCACCTTTGTGAATATCGCCTAAATGTAATGAATACTGAGTGTTCTATTCATTCTAATGAAAGATGGGTTTGTGTAAATCACTATTCATAAAATATAGGTCAATAGATTTGACTCAAAAAACTACATAATATCATAAATATTATCTATTTAAAAGCTACAATTTTTAGCTAGCAAAGAAGGTTTAAAGAGGTGATCCTTGTTAAGGCACTTGATAGAAAATCCTTAAACCCTACAAAACCCTATTAACAACGTCTAGCAAAATCTTTACAAATACCATTGAATTTCCGTACTAGGATCGACGATAAAAAAAAACTAGTCCGAGTTCGCGTGTGCATTAATTTTTCTGGACATTGTTCGCGGCAAATTAACTGTGCGAGCGCACTGCTTCGATCTTTTTAAGAAAGTCTTTGCAGAAATACTTACTTCTATCTTTGGTTGAACGCGTGTATTATTTGCTTCAGGTGTTTGAATGGTAATATCAGCTCAATGGGACACCCATTCTTTAGCTCTTACAAGACACGCATTGTTGCAGCGGTGAATGCATCATACTGTAGCTAAAATAGTTGAAAAAAGAAAGAAAAACACAATATAAGGTTGTTGGTTTTTTGGAGGCTGTAATGGCTTTGTCGAAGTTGTGCAAGGCAGGGATTGGTGCAGCAGCAGTTGCTGGTTATGGGTTTTATTCTGCCGAGTATGTTTATGCAGATGGGCCTTTTAATTTTAGTTCTGGAGTCCCGAAGGAAGAAACCCGCTCCAAAGGATTCGATCCCGAGTCGCTCGAGAGAGGAGCAAAGGCTCTCAGAGAAATTAATGGCTCTTCTCACGCCAAAAGAGTGTGTTATTTTTCCCTTAACCACTGATTGTTGCCTTAATAAGTTTTCTATTCTAATGGTGTAAATAAAGCGAATTTTATGATCTCTTTCTCTCTCGTATACAATGGATTTGTGCTGTTATAAGCAGTCATTCTCCTACGTCTTTTCTTTGACGCACAACAAGCACCTCAAGGGATTTTTTTACCAGACATAAGGAGTGCAAAAAATACAGCTAATACATTGACTTCTGCACATTCAACCAAAAGGGCGATGCACTTATGTTGCAAAGCTTCTACCGCGACAAATGGTTTCGAAATCTTCCCCGTCTTAAACGTGTTACTTATTTGAATGAGAAAAAAATCTACAGTTCAAAATGGAAATTTTAAGTTACCATAGAAGACTAGTAACGTACTGGAGAGCTAACCAGAGGTCTTAGTATGCTACTCAGCCTGCGTTTGTAAATTGACAAAAAAAACGTCTCGTCTCTCTGTTTCTTTCAAATTAGGTTGCATGCCCACAGCTCGGAGCGAACAATTATCAATGCGAGGTTTTTAATAGATATTTTTTCTTCGAAGGAGTTTCCTTGCACCTTATTTGTAACAGGCCGAATTTTGATTCACACACTCGCACGGATTATTATTGAACAAGAAATGAATATATACAGCACAAACTGTTAAGACAGTTAGGAGTAAAACTGTAGAACTAAACTACCAAAAACTACCCTCTAGTTAACTAATAATACAATGAGCCTGAAGGATCTTATCATCCCCTCTTGATCTGAAGGGACATCTGTCATGCCAAGCAGCATTCAGAATCATTAAAATTTTACACGTCCAAGTGCTTTGGTAAAGAAATCTGTGATTTGTTCTGTAGTGGAACAGCATATTATGGTAAAATAATGAATTTGTTATTAAATAGAGGTCGTGAATGATCTATATATACAAGATACAAGAGAATGTTTCTATAATGAACAAGAGAGAGGAAATAGAAACATTCTTGTAGAGTGAAAAAGAATGAAAAAGAAAGTTCCCATAATGTACAAAAGGAGTGTATGGAAACATTACAAAAAGAGTGACCATTAGAAAAAGATGGAAAAGAGATTAAATATAAACTATATATTATTGTAATACCCTCCCATAATGGTCAATCTATCTTAAAAAAAAAAAAAACATTTGCATGTTCTCAAAACGCGTAAAAGGCAGTCTTAGGTTGATCAAAGAGGTCTGTATGTTCTGCAATGTTGGCATGTGGCTGAGACCCTTTTTGCTTCCACTAGTCAGAAGCAATGTGAGTCTTGCATTCTGTGGCAATAGTTGCATCGGATTTGCTTCTTTTTGGAGCTATTCGGAGATTGAGTAGATGATTGAGACGGGCCTTTATCCTTATGAAAGGATTGGGCTGAAAACGCTTGTTCAAAGGAGGACGAAAGAGCACTGCTACCAAACTGTAGTTTCCAACGATCCTGCTACAAAAGTTTGTTGCACAAATTTGAGAACTTCGAGTCAACATTAGTTGTAGTAATGTTGAGCATCTCAATACAGTGCTCATAGGATGGTGGTAGACTTTTCAGAGTAATGACCACCATGTCCTCTTCCTCCATTTTATGACAATGGCCTCAAGCTGATCCTTGATGTCAATCTTTAGAAGATGGTCTTGTAAGGACATATGCTCATCCATAATCATGGAGAATAGCCGATTCTTTAGACCACGCTTGAGGTAGCTGATCATTAGTAATTGAAAGCTTAATAAGCATAACTACTTCACAATTACGCTCATCAAAATTCTCTTGAGTAGCAACAACTGTGGTAGGACGAGTCTCGGTATCTAGAACAAGCGCCTCAAGGCGATGGTACTTGAAGATCGTCATCATTCTCTACTTTCAGGTGTTGTAGTTCTTTCCGTTGAAACACTGTTTGCCTTCCAACATAAGACTGGTGAGAGATGCCATTGCACATTTTCTAATGAAAAAGCATGAAAAAAGTGAGATTGCACAAACTTTGTGGCAAATTGATAGAAGACCCAAAAAATTAAAAGGGACACCTAGGTAAGAGCTCAAAAGACCCAGAGAAAATCTATTGTCAGATTTTGATTCCGCTGGCTTGAAAATTGAGGCACAAAAAATGATGCACTTAGGAAAAATAGTGATCGACCTAGTTGAGGTCTGCAAAAACCCAAGAGGAATTTGAGAGAAGTTTTTATAAGTGACTTAGAAAAAGAGAGTTTCAAAAGAAACCCTAGCCGTTTTTAAAAGAACAAAAAGAAGCAGATTTGATTGTTAAAAAATGGTGGAAAACGAAACTACTAGATGAAAATAAGAGAAACAATTTAAAACAACCCTAGACGCTACCTTTTGCAGAAGATGTGCAGAAAAAGTCAGCTTGCAAATGCTCAAAAAGAAGGCCCCAAAATTGTAGAAAGAAAATGGACACCGAATCCCTAGTCTGATTTGGAGGAAAAAAGATTCAAATTTTGAACACACTCGGGCAAATATTTCAAAAATGTTGAACTGATAATTTCAAAAAAGAAATTAAATTTTTTCGAAGAGTCCAGGAATTTGCTTCGATACCATATTATGGTAAAATAATGAATGCGTTATTAAACAAAGATCATGAATATCTATATAAACAAGATACAAGAGAATCTTTCTATAACGAACAGGAGAGAGGAAATGGAAACATTCTTGTTGAGTGAAAAAGAATGAAAAAGAGTTTCCATAACAAATAGAAGGAGTTTATGGAAACATTACAAAAAGAGTGACCATTAGAAAAAGACGGAAGAGAGATTAAATAGAAACTATCTATTATCGTAATACAACAAATGTATGGTTTTGGCCTCAACATGATGTCAAATCAAGTGATATTTGGTGTTGTTGGTTAATGGTTTGTCTCTCCTTAGATTAGGTTTCTCCTTGACTCTTCTATGCCTAATGTGGTGGAGAAACATGCTGTAACCAATAGAGGGCTCAGTGTATTGATTCTATCACTACCCTCTGAATTAAAAGGTACAACTCCCTTATGTGCAAAGATTTGCAATGAATATTGTAGTGTATTGATTCTATCACTACCCTTTGAATTAAAAGGTACAACTCCCTTATGTGCAAAGATTTGCAATGAATATTGTTTATATAGGATCTTACTACTACTACTTCGGGGTATGCTTTTAACCAGAGAGTAGAAGAGGTGTTAACTAGGTTACCTGTAGGCACAAGCAACCTAGGTAGGATGAATGAATTATATAGCTTAAAGCACCCACAACTATGAATACTATAAGTCACTTTCAACACTTCTATTCTAACTTCTATAATGTGTCTACTCCACTACTCTTACATGAATGGCTATGCTACAGGATGCAAACAGTAACAAGAAACTAAGACATTCAAGGATGGTAACACTCAGAGTACCCCACCAAGCCACAGTAACATTTAGATCCCTCAACTTGATCAGTTTACCATTAAACATATTCCATTCCCAGTCACTAGAATGAACATGCAAGCTACTCTAGCAGATGCAATGAAATAGGGGAAATAAAACATAACTGAAAATGAGAATGACACTCAGATCATCCCTACTGCTAACACACAATAACACTCAGATCACTGTAATATTAACAGTTGCATTGACAATTGTCTTTCATTTCCATGCAAAACTAATTTAATGAACAATAGACATTCAAAGCAAATTCAGAGTCTCACTTAGTAGTCTCAGCTACAAGGGTGAATTCACAACAAAAGTTTGTTGATCCTTGTATTCACTTTTGAAATTACATATATGGGCCCTTTTAAGAGTCTGGCTGTTACATTAATCATTACATTTTAGAAGAGGCATAGCCCAAATTAGGATAGGAGTCATCCATTACAAAATTACAGTTGAGGGGAATGCCCAAAGGCTACAAAAAGAAAGAGAGAGAGTGAGAGAAATTTGTTAAACAAGCTGAAGAATTATCATAAGAAGAATGCAACACCTACAATTTTGTTAGTTTTTCTTCTTTGGGGTAACTGACTTGGCTTTATGTACCCTCATAGCATTGAGCACTACTCTGAGCTCTTTGACACCTGGAATGTATACATTGTCAGCTTTGATAACCCAGTAATCATGATCTCTAGTCAGGTCTTCCATTGTGGCAACCTTGGTTTGCAGTTTATCTGATGCTTTCTTCAAGGTACTATCAATTGCAGTCAACTTCAGAATCTTTCTTGATGGTGGAACTGATAGCTTCCTCAACGAAGTTCATAAATTTTGACTTCGTGCACTCGATGTCCACCAATTGTTTGTTTCGAGCCATGTTTGATTCGGTGTGCAGATCCTTTAGGTACATGTAGATCTTCTTCACCGACTCGTACACATTCCTCAGTTCTTGCTCTGACTTCACTAAGCTCTCCTTCTTGAACTCCGCTGATTGCTTCCAATGGTGCAATGGCTCATTTCCCATCCTGAGAATTCCATGATTGATGGCAACATCAATCTTCATGTCAGTGAATTCTTGTAACAGAGGCAACTTCTCTGTTAACTTTTCAGCCTTTGATTACATTGACACTTGGTGGGTGACCACCATCCCTCTCAATTTTTCCGTGTCCAGCAACAAGTTGCCAAGGTTCTTGATCAAGGGAGGACTTCAGACCTTCATATCTTCTATCCGTGCATGACCCACTTGTCCAAAATGTCTCTCTTGCTGGAGCCTGACAAGAAAATTCTTGTTCTCCTTTGTTGTGGGTTCAAACCTGTTCACGGTGGGATAATAGCAAGGGCTCGAGCATAGCTATGATGTAATCAGTGAGCTCTTTATTTGAGGCCTTTGGTGTTGCCTTAGCCAACTTTAGGTCTTCTAACCTATCTTAATACTCACATGGGTGTATTTCCAGATATTCACCATAGTATCATGCTTTGGAGGGCCCATGTCATGAGTCTTTAATTGGAAATCACCTAGGGCTAAGTTTTGAATTTCCCCCTCCTTTTGTGGCTTTGCTATCTCCATCACCATATGACTTGTATTAACATTGCAGCAAGAGCCGCTAGAGTCCTCAACTTTTTTGTCTTCTAGGAAGGGAGTTGTTGCTGCATGACCTGACCAATTAGATTCTTTGGAGGCACACTCTCTTCCAATCTTGTCCTTTTTCTCTCAATTTTATCCTCCAACCAAGACTTGATTGTGAGGACATTCAATGCTAATTGTAGTGTAGAGGCATCAAATAGCTTCCTTGCAAGTGGAAGAGTCTCTCTCTTCTTGCTTGCAAATGGGAAAGAAACAGTTTTAGTCACTGAGTGAGTAGGGGGATTACCTTGATCACCTCCTCCTTGTTGTAGTTGTAGAGTGAACGAGCATGATCATCTCCATCGGGGCCGTCACCTAGTTGGTTCTTCTCCGACTAAATACTCTGTGTCTAAATTGATCACGGGAATCGTGGACGAGTCCTTCCAGACTGATTGCTCCTTTCCCTTCTCCTTTTCTTTCTCTTTATCCTTCTCCGCCTCTGTATCTCAAATATTGCCAATATCCGGCAGAGAGCCTCCTCCACATGTAGGAGAAATTTGTGCATTCTTCTCTTTTGGAGGCTGGTCACCTCCACTCACTGATTGAGAGTGACCCATAAAGGTGGATGTAGTTGCTGCAGTGGTTGAAGTGACCGCAGATGATGTTTGAGCTGCTCCAGAAGCCACACCTGCCGAGGAACTAGTAGCACCAGTTCTCTTTCTTCTTGCTCTCGTCCATTCCAACCACTTTTTAGTCCTTTTTATAATATTGTCCATTAGGATCTCCATCTTGTCAACTGTAGGGCCCCTTCGGTGGAGTAGATACAATAGGTAGTGTCTTTGATCTCATTCTCATATGTGGAGGACCTCATATAAGAGCCATCATCCTCAATGTCATCCACTTTGATATTTACCTTATACAATTTAACTTGCTCAACCGTGAACCTAGACCAAAACTTCTCCCATGTTTGGACTTCAGTATAGCAGTCAGCTCAGTAATCTTCAATGTTAGGCATATGCTTATAACTGGAGCCGAGCTGTAGATTGTTCTTTACATAGTCCACAAGATCAAACTGGGGCCGTATTACCTCATAGTCCTTCATCTTATATTTGCCTTCAAGGGCCTTTATCAAATTCTTGGCATTTGACCTAGATGCACATGAATACGGTCCACCAAAGACTGGGAAAGAGATTCCAGCCTTTCTAACAATTGCACACAAGGTATTGACCTCTAGAATTTGCTTGAATAATTCAATCAACACAATTTTATCCTCAAGATATCTTGGTAATCTCCACGAGAAGCCATCAAATCCAACAATTTTGATGTAGGAGAAGGGCGGAATTAGATGAAGCAACTTCCGAATTAGGTAACCACTGAAATGGCCTCTAGAGAAAATCTCCTCTCTGGGCATCCTTGCAACTCTCTGCACAATCTCGTAGTGAAGGCATCATTCACCTTCATGAACTCTTCATAACTCCTCTCGAGTTGCAAATAAGCTTAGAAATCATACACCTTTGTAGTCTCATCAAAGTCCTCAATGGATGGTAGGCTTGGTCACAAGTGATGCGTTGCCAAAGCATAAATTAGATATGAAGACATGTAGAATTGCTTGAAGGCTTTGGCTGATTCATCTAGCTAGTAAGCTCATCGTAGATGGTATGGGGCCAATCATAATATTGCCCATCCCTACATACTGCCTACACCAAGAAGAAATGGTGCTCGATGAAGTTTAGGACTTCTTCATATCCTTTTAATCTCAACAGCAAGGCCAGAATATCTATGATCTCCCTCTTTAAGCTAGTTCCAAAGAGAGTGTTCAAAACTTTTCTTTTTTTGCTTCTTGGTGGTTGGAACCAGGTCACTATGATGTTTGCTCGTCGCAAGGTCTTCTTGTCATTAAACATAGAGGCGGACGATCCAAAATCTATATCACAATATTCATCTCTGGCTGGGATGCTAAATGCACTTTGCATGATACCTCTGTCAAAAGTGAGAAGGAGAGAGTCATTTGGCATCTTAATTTGCTTTGTCTTTACATTATATCTTGCAATGCACTCTTGGACTAGCTTTGGTGCCTGAACATTCATTGGAAAGCCTACAACCTCTACTAACCCACTTTACTTAAGCTTCTGAGTGATGGGATGAATGGGTTGAGTGTTCAATCTCCTATGCAGATCATGGAGATCATAAATTCTAAAAGGGGTATAAGTATAATCCTTTAATTTGCTCTCAAGACCAGGCAGATGATCATGCATACCAGTTCTAACAGCCATCACTATATATAAATGCACAAAGCAAAAAATAATTCACACCAAAGACGAAATTGTGTCTGTTGCAAAATGTAGGAGTGAAATCACCTACTTTCCAATCTCTTATTGCATTCAAATCTGATTGTTGTGCTTCAAATTTCCCACGTTACACGAGAAGGAGCGGCCCATTAACTTAGAAATGCCCTTTAATGGCATAACAATCAGATTTACCATTAAGACGATAGGTTAACAACTTCCTTTGACGTCATTTGTATGAGATTTACCTTCAATAGGATGTCGTACAATGAGTTTTATAAGATTTACCTTTTAAGCTTTTCCGATTCTCCTTTATTTTTAAGCTTTTGGAGAATCACTACTTGATGGGAGACTCATGCTTTAAGAAAGACTTGAGATTTTGCCTTTGTCAGCATCATGGCATTATATAAGCATCTCTGTTGGAATATTCGCTTCTTATAATTGAGCCACTACCCAAAAGTACACTTTCAATTTCACTTGTCGGAAAGGAAGCGTTCGGGGTGCTCTTTCGGTCGGAGGAGTATTTGCGAAAGTGAAATCCGACAAGGTGCATATTAGGTGGAATTTTGCTAATCCGAATGAGCTTTTAACTTGAAATACCTTTAAGTACCTTGGAAAGGTGAGATCTTCATATATATACTTCATACACTCAATCAAATATGCAGTTTCAGAAAATTGGAGTCGCAGGTGCTCTGGGAGCTGAAGGGCACCAGAAATAGCTTTTTTTTGATAGTGTCACCATTTTGCTTTTTCTTCAACTTTTGAAAGCTTTAGGCCTTGATCTTCTTCGAGTGGTATAATATGGAATCCTTGCAAGCATATTCTTTCCTCTTATCATCCAAAAATGGACTTCTCTTTCCCCTACCAAAAAAGTGGTACACGAGCTGCTTCTCCTGGTAGGAGAACGACGACATAGGTGAAACTCTGACTTGGTGTAAACATTAAGTCTTTTCATCACTTTTGGGCAATCTGGGACTTCCATTGCTTCAAAAATGGCGGTCTTTAATGTTTCCACTCCACATTCCTTCGAAACTTAGCCTCCGGAGGCAACCTTTCTTCATATGTCAGGAACTCATTAGACACACTTCGCTTCTAGTGGAGGAGTAGCTGAACAGGTGAAATTGCAATTTGATGCACACTTGGGCAAATTTTGAGGATCCAAATGAAATGTCGACTTTCTTCTCATCAGGGGAAGATGCGCTACAATAATCCCACCCAACCTAAGACACTAAAGGCTTTGATGTACTTGTTTTGCAAGAATCCCACATGAAGGGTCGGGGGAGAAGTTGGAGCAGTGAATTTTCGAAATCCTGCATAGTGAAGGCAAATAAGATAATCGATGAGACAAAAGCCACCTATGGGCAACCTAGACTTGGACGCTTAGAATTATTTGCACTGACTGGGCTCTAAGCTTGAAGCTTAAAGGGGGATTGAAAGTTTGGCAATAGGTGTTAATATGCTTGGTTCAATCATGAAATCTAGGATTGTTATCGACAAGTAAAGGGGTTGAAGTCATCTGTTTCTCCTTCAAGTTGTCAAGGATGTTCCTAAGCCACACAATTTCTTTGGTGGCTTGAGCTGCGGCTACATATTTTGCTTTAGTTTGTGGAGTCAGCAGAAACTGTTTGTTTCTTCTATCACCAATTGACATTTGTTGATCCAAGAGTCATCAAATAACCAGAAGTAGATACCCCATATTCTTTGTCGCCATCAAAATTGACTGAATAACCAGTGAGATGGAATTCTAAAACTTTTGAATATTTGATACCAAGAGTCTGCGTTCCTTTTAAATATTTTAGCACTTATTGTGCTGCAGTCCAATTCCCTTCACATGGTTAATTCATAAGTCTGGTTAGAATTCCTACTGCAAAGGTAATGTTAGGATGATTAATAGTGAGATAAATCAAGCTTCCAACTAGCTGCTTGTATTTGGTTGGATCTTCGAAAGCATTGCCTTCATTGGAAGAATTATTCAGATTCTGCTCCATTGGAGTGGAAACAAAATTTCAATTATTTGCATAATAACACTCCAATGTACTTCTTTTGAGAAATAAAAATGAACTAACGATTTTGAATGATTTCGATGTCTAAGTAATAATGAAGTAAACCTAAGTCAGTCATATCAAAAAACTTTTTTTAGTTCTCTCTTAATAAATGCTATATAATCATCATTGTTTCCTATGATTAGCTCATCATCAACATATACAACTAGGTATACAACTGATCTGCCAACTTTCTTGACAAATAGAGTAGAATCATCTATATTTAAGTGCAATTTTTCATACCATGGGTGTGGTGCTTTCTTTAAGCCATGCGGATATTTTACCAATTTGCATGCCTTTTGTTCTTGACCTTTGATAGCAAAACCTTTAGGCTGCACCATATAGTTATCTTCTTTGAAATCTCCATTCAAGAAGGTTGTCTTAACATTCATATGATGTATATTCCATCCTTTTTGGGCTGCTAAAGAAAACAATGTTTGAATAGTGTCCCACTTTGCTCTAGGAGCAAAAGTTTCTATGTAGTCAACACCTTCTTTCTGGGCATATCCTTTTGCTACAAGTCTTTCTTTGTGTTTGTCAAGTGAGCCATCGGCTTTATATTTGTTCCTATATACCCACTTGCAGCCAATATGTTCCAATTGGTGGGTTTGTTGGTTCCTGTTGATGTCAGTTTTTATACCACATAACATATTAGCAATTGAATATCTGATATGGAGTATCAAACACACAATTCCTCTCTTGAAAAGTTAATACTCATGGGACATGAGAATAACTCCAATGTTCCTTACACTTGTGAATACTAACTCAGTATATCAATGTGATTTGTTGGTAATCACGTAGGCGGCCTTACGCTGTTTGTTCGAGGACAATCTGGACTTTGGTGGAATGATGGTGATGGTGATTCGATGTGAATGCTAGATGATGTTGATGGAGAAAGTGATGGTGATGGAGGGTGAATGTTCTTATGACGGGTGTCTTTCTAACTCTCTTCTTCAAGATTCTAACTCCTAAACTACTTGCTATTCTACTCCTGCTCCTATGAATGGAAGATTAGCAAATGGACGGGGATCAAATCTAATAAAAGTTAACTAGCGGCTCCACCTCCATGGATGCAATGATTCAAAGGAAAGTGAACTAGTTTACCACACAAGGCTTCCCAACAAGCCGCTAGGATGCTAGTGGCCTAGTATTGATCCCTATCAAACATCTACTAATGCTATCATGTAACTATCCATCTACTTTACTCTTTACTTAACAACTTGAAATGCAATCCACTTTAACAACTTGAAAAGAGATTTTACTCAAACTATTTGGAAGTAGAAAATGCAACAATACCAAAAGCTCTTAATCACCATGCAAGTCACAACAATGAGAAAGAAAAGCGATTTTTGGCATTATCTTTGCAACAATTTTCTTCGACCATTACAAATGAGAGCAAATGACCTTATATGGAGGCCAAAATGTACAACCGACGGTAGAGATAAAGAGGCAAAACTGACGATCCAGATTGAATCCTAGAAACCCTAATTAGGGTTGCCACCCCATCAGCCAATGAGAAGATGCCACCATGTCAATGGACTAATGAAAAAAGTGGAAAAGTAGCAACCAATGAGAAGACACCAAAATGGTGGCCAATCAGAATTAGACACTTGTCCTACCCTAGAAGAAAGAGAAATTGCCACTTGGTCTTACATCAAATGATCTTCTAATGTAAATCTCCCTTTTTCTTTCATTCGTTTAGCTAAGGCAATGAACTGAGCTAGCCTTTTGTTGACTTCTTCCATGGGTGGGCAAGGTGTATGCTTTATCTTGAGCTCAGCCAATTTCATCATGCTATTTGCTGCTTGTAGTGTCTTCTCGTGGTCCTTCTCATACTCTTTTGCAAATCCGATAAAGGCATTGAGGGAGGAAAGGGTGCCCAAATGTTTCTTCTTGATAGCAACCTTTCCTAACTCATCCAATCTTGATCCAAGTCTTGTCTCATTAATGTCCTCTTCTCTGATGTCTTCAAAATCAAGTGCCACCCCAACGTCGCTCATCATGGTTGAAATAGAAGTGTCGATGCTTGGGCTATGCTGTGCAATTGCATTTTGTATCTCCTCGAGTGTTCTTAATCTGGTAGTCAAGGCAACAAACCAAGACTCAACCGTACTCAATCCTCTTTCATCAACTAACTTGGCCCTTTCCAAATATGTCTTTGGTAGCCCAATGAATGCCTGTAGCATGGGAATAGCTTAATCCTTGACTGGAAGGAAATCCTTCCACTCCTCTTCAAATATTCTGAATTTGTTTCTAACAATCACTAATGACTGTGTTGTGAGGTCTTCACACCATCACACCAAAATTTTTTGGGACCCCCTTTTTTAGTTGCTTTGGCGAATTTCTGGATTGTCCAACAATTTTTCGATTTTTCGAGATTTTTGAGCCTTGGACACCTTTAGGCCAGTGGGAGAGACTTAGCTTATTTTCACCTAGTTCCGCTTGATTTTCTAGAGCAACCAATTTCATCCTTGGGCCAAACAATTTTAAAGAGCAATATTTGGCAGGATAAAATTGTAAATTTGTACTTGGACGTTTTCTTTTGAAAGTCTAGATATAATTGTGAAAATTTGAATAATCTTTCAAAAGAGAAAATTTTGTTAGACTTAGTTTTGGAAAATCTTCAATTTTGCTTTGGTGAAAATTTTAATTTTGTAGAAATTAGGGTAAATTGCAAAAAATGATTTTTGGCTCTAGAAGCAATTTTATTTTATTTTTGTCAAAAAATTTCTAATTGGCATAGCAAAATTGATTTGGAGAAAAATTACAAAATTTGGCTTTAATAGATTAAAAATGCCTTGAAAACTTTTTGCCTTTAATGAAATTGGTAATTTAATATTGAAAAATGGCTTTTGGTTAGCCAAAATCCAATTTTAATGACGTATTAATTACTAAATCCTCATTAAATGGAAATATCCAACATCTCCAAGGCACCATTTAATTTCTTTTTGCAATTTAGAACTAATTGGCAATTTTAAAAGGCAATTTTCATTATGGCAAAATTAATATCTAGCTAAGTATTTAATTGTGGGCCATAATTTTGCATTAATTATTGTTTTTCTTGCTCCCAGGGTCCAAGTCGGCCAGCTTGGAGGGAGTTAGAAAGTTGGGTATAAGAGGAGGCCTTTCTCCCATTTCCTCCTCACTTCTCACTTCTCCTTCTCAAGGTGTTGGCGATTTTACAAGAGTAGATCTACACTCTTCTTGCTTGGCGAAATTTGTGGAAGGCGAATTTTGTGGAAGGCCGAAATTTGTGGGGGCCGAATTTTGTGGGAGCTGAATTTTGTGGAGGGCGAATTTTGTGGGAGCCAAAATTTGTGGAAGATAAAATTTTGATTTTTGCAAGAAGCTGCAATTTTTGGCCCTACGTTGGTGATTTTATTTGGAGGTGAATGACATGATAAATTTCTGATTTGCAAGTGGATTTGAAGTTCTTGAGGTCTAGTCCTAATTCCGAAAAGTCATTGTACGATTATTGATTAAGGTGAATTTTAATCATTTAGAGTTGAAAGGGGTCCTTAAGCTGACATCCTTCTTTTGTTCTAGTCTAAGGATTGCTTCCCTTGGTTCTACTTGCCTTCTGGTCCACCACTCTACCATCCCATAATAGGGCGACGAGTATGGAGGATGTTAGTGCAAGTAAGAATCCCAAGCAGACAAACACTAAGAAAGACAAAGAGGATATGATGCCCAAAACACCCTTCTTCTCGAAAATGAAGAGAATAACTGACACCAATATCGGTACAATGGACATGATATCGATGAAAGAAAGATTAAAAGAAGGACAATCCCCTTTGGCAAAGAAGATATACAGAAGCGGAATTGTACATGCAGCAACTTTTCCTCCTACATTGCCGTGTCCGGAATTGATTATGGAATGTGCATCCAGATTTGATTTAAACAGTAAATCCATCATTTTTGATGAAGGGAAGAGGGTGTTGGCCAACATCGGCGAACAAGCAATCGAAGAAACATTCAACATTCCCCAGTACAAAGGCATGACGGTTGCGATGATGGATTAGGTAGCCAAATCATTTCAAGATAACCAAGAGGCCTATTTCACACATCTAAAGCAGAATTGGATTCACGAGGGACAGAAAGGTGTTAGCAGATCATCAAGGTTCACAAGGGTGGATTTCAAACCAGAATATGGCGATCTCGTTGTTCTTCTCAGTCAGATCATGGGCCTAGCTCAAGGGACGCAATTTGAAAACTGGATGTACTTCTTCATTGATGAGATTGAAAAGGGGAAAAAAAGATTTGATTGGGCTAAGATCATAAGCGAGAACTTAGAATTGCAACTCAGAACCGTACAAAACCAAAGGCAATTCTACATGGGCTCCTATTTGTTCTACCTAATTGCTAGATTGTACAAGAGTCCAGGACTTAAGGTCTTAGGAGAAGTTGGTAGTGGGCCAGGGCAATATTTGGTACATGAATGCTATCCGCAGCTCCATTTGCATAACAACAAGGATTACAAGATATTTTGTGATGCCTTCGCCATGAAGATAGTAAGGGTATTACAAGGGACTGGCAGTAAGGGTATTACAAGGGACACCTGCTAAGAGACTTTCACCGGAAGCAGAAGCAAGAATTAGGAAGTATGGGAGTTGGTTCATCCAATTTCCGCAATTTACATGCATTAGAGTGGCAGGAAGTACAGTTTGTCCCAAGAGGCTTCCAAGGTACCCACCCGACAAGGTAGTTTTAATGGAATTGGCTAGGCAACTTGAGCACTATGATAGAATAATGAGAAACGAAGGAAAAACAGACGTTACATTCTCAATCATAATTGGCAATGATAGTTGCCCAAATCAGGCCTCTTTTGAAGCTGCAGAAAAGGAATTGGAATGGTATCATTTAGGATGGTACAGAGCAAGGCAAGGATTTGATCCTAATGTTCTTATCAAGGTATCTCATGGAAATGAATTCAAGCATGTTCCCACCATAGAAGACTTTTGGGCCAACGCCAAAGATGACTTTCATGTGAGAAAGCTAGTTTTCTCGAGGCTATCGGTGAACATGATGAGGGCTATCAGATGGAGAGGCTTTGATATTCCGAATCAACTGGAGGATGATGGAAATGTGCTAAGAGAAGATTATGATACAGTAGAAGGAACAGAGTTGAATCTAGTGGATTGGGATGATCATCAGGATCCTTCCTTGGAAGCAGTCACAAGGGCAGTAGATTTACATACTGAGTCGTGGTATAACGAAAGACTAAGGAAGTTGCAAAGGATCCCCCTTACCTATGAGATGATGAGGCCAAAGGAGAGACAAACATAATCGGTTGGATAGAGGAATGAAGTAGCCGGCAACAGGAAACAATCAGAGGCGGCAAGAAGAAATTTTTGGAGGTAGAGAAGGGCAAAGAACATCCAGAACCTCCAGCCAAGAGACAACACGCAACGCCATCAAGAGAGTATAATTGAGGCTAGAAGCCAAGAGGTCAATTCAAGTGATAAAGGGTTCGCGGTAGAGGTGAGCTTTGATTCGGAATCAAGTGGCTATAGTGAGAGCACCGAGTACTCCTCTCTCTCGAAGAACCAACAAGGAATTGATATGGCAGAAACTAATAGAGAAGAAGATGGGCCAATCGACATTGAGGCAACAAGTCAGGCACCCAAGGCCATTGGTGATGCTATGTTAGTCGAACCAAATCCAAATTTAGGGAGATGCATTGCACCACTGTGGTTAAGACAAATGCTTATGTTGAGAGGCGAGGTGGTAACTGCCCACACAATTGAAGACATCCAAGGGTTAATGGAAAAGGGTGATAGCGAGAACCAAAAACAAATGGCAAAAATGGTGGCAAGGGTAATCAGGAGCGACAGTGATGGTCACCGAAAGGTTTAGATTGCTATTCCAACAGTCAACAAGGCAGTGGATGAGATCACGACCCAGGAATATGAGATAGTGGAACATAACTTGGGAAGGAATACAAATGATATGGAGTGTGAGGAGGTCCAGGAAGGTATAGCATCAATCAAAGAAAGGTTGAGGAAGGCAAATGAAAGAATAGTAAAGTTGGAGGCTGACAACAAATATTGGAAAGATTGCCAGCCCATCCAACAACTGCACCAGGCAACCCTTCCTCAAGATAGTGGGAGCAATTCAGAAGAGATATCAGATTAGCTACATGAAGTCAGGGATTGGATCCATGATACAATCCAAAATGGGCGAAATTTCTTGCCTTCCTTCATCTCGACATTCCCATCATTAGTGGTTGTTAGAGACAAGTTCAGATTATTTGAAGAGGAGTGGAAAGATTTCCTTCCCATCAAAGATTTGGCTATTCCTAGGCTACAGGTGTTCATTGGGCTACCAGAGGCATATGTGTAAAGGGCCAGGTTGGTTGATGAGAGAGGATTGAGTACAGTGGAATCTTGGTTTGTTGCATTGACTACCAGATTTAGAACACTTGAAGAAATACATAATGAGATTGCATGGCACAGCCCAAGCGTCGACACTTCTATTTCAACCATGATGAGCGACATTGGGGTGGCACTTGATTTTGAGGATATCAGAGAAGAGGATGTCAATGAGACAGATTTTGGATCGAGGTTGGATGAGTTGGGAAAGGTTGCTATCAAGAAAAAGCATTTGGGCACCCTTTCCTCCCTCAGTGTTTTTATTGGATTTGCGAAAGAATATGAGAAGGATCACGAAAAGATACTACAAATAGCAAGCAGCATGGTGAAGTTAGCGGAACTCAGGGCGAAGCACACACCTTGTCCTCCTATGGAAGAAGTTAACGAAAGGCTAGCTATGTTCATTGCCTTAGCTAAGAAAATGAAAGAAAAGGGAAGAGTTATATTAGAAGATCATTTGATGTAAGCCCAAGTGGCAATTTCTCTTTCTTCTAGAATAGGAGAAGTGTCTATTTTTGATTGGCCACCATTTTGGTGCCTTCTCATTGGTCGCCACTTTTTGCACTTTTTTCATTAGTCATTGATGAGGTGGCATTTTCTCATTGGCCGATGCAGTGGCAACCCTAATTAGGGTTTTTAAGATCCAATCTGGATCGTTGATCTTGTTTTGATCTCCACCGTCCGTTGTATTTTTGGCCCCTATATAAGGCCATTTGCTCTCATTTGTAAAGTGTTGGAGAAATTGTTGCAAAGATAATACCAAAATTGCTCTCTTTTTCATTGTTGAGACTTGCATGGTGATTAAGAACATTGGGTATTATTGCATGTGTTCTACTTCCACATAGTTAGATTTCCTTTCAAGTTGTTGAAGCAAATTTCATTTCAAGTTGTTTAAGCAAGAGTAAAGTAGATGGATAGTTGTATGGTAAATGTTGGGAAGCATTGGTAAATGTTTGATAGGGATCAATACTAGACCACTAGCATCCTAGTGGCTGGTTGGGAAGCTTTGTGTGGCAAACTAGTTTATTATTCCTTCGAATCATTGCACCTGTGGAAGTGAGGCCGCTGGTCAGCTCTCATTAGGTTCGATCCTCGTCCATTTGCTAACCTTCCATTCATAGGAGTAGGAGTAGAATAGTGAGTAGCTGGATAGTCGAAGTTTAGAAAGAGAAGTTAGAGAAGTCAAATATCAGTGCACACCTCCATTCACCTTCCACCACCATCACTTTCGCATCGACATCATCCTTGGCAGACACCTCCTCCATCATCACCATCATCAACATTATTTGCCCCTGCACATTTCACAAATCGAATCACCATCACCTTCATCCCACCAAAGTCTAAGTCATCCTCAACAATTTGCGTAAGGCCGCCTACGTGATTACCAGCGAATCACATCGATAAAACTGAGTGAGTATCAATTGGTGTAAGGAACATTGGAGTTATACTCATGTCTCATGAGCATTAACTTTTCAAGAGAGGAGTTGCATGTTTGATATCCCATATTGAATATTCAAATCCTAATATGTTATGTAAGTGATACAAAAACTCACATCAACAGACCTTAATGTCGAGATGAAGGAAGGCAAGAAATTTTGCCCGTCTTGGATTGTACATGGGTCCAATACTTGACTTCATGTAGCTGAGTCGATATCTGTTTTGAGGAAGAGCTGCCTGGTGCAACTGTTGGATAGGCTGGCAGTCTCTCCAATATTTGTTCTTGGTCTCCAACTTTATGATCCTTTCATTTGCCTTCCTCAACCTTTCTCTGATTGAAGCTATACCTTCCTGGATCTCCTCACATTCCATATCATCCGTGTTTCTTCCCAAATTATGTTGCACTATCTCATATTCTTGGGCCGCAATCTCATCCAATGCCTTGTTGACTGTTGGTATGGCAATTTGAACATTTCGGTGACCATCATTGTAGCTCCTGATTACCTTTGCCATTGTTTTTGCCATTTGTTTTTGGTTCTCGTTATCACCCTTTTCTATTAATCCTTGGATGTCTTCCATTGTTTGGGGAGTTACTACCTCGCCTCTTGGCATAAGCATTTGCCTTAACCATAGTGGTGCGGTGCATCTCCCGAAATCCGGATTTGATTTGACTAACAAAGCATCACCAACGGCCTTGGGTGCCTGACTCATTTCCTCAATATCAATCGGCTCATCTTCTTCTTCATTAGTAACTGCCATGTCATCTCCACGTTGGTTTTTTGAGAGAGGAGAGTACTCGGTGCTATTACTGTAACCACTTGACTTTGAATCAGAGCTCACTTCTACCATGGTCCTTTGTTCACTTGTGTTATCTTCTTAGCCTCTAGCCTCAATTATACTTTCCCTTGGCAGTGTTGCGTGCTGTCTCTTTGTTGGAGGTTCCTAATGTTCTTTGCTTTTTTCGACCTCCAAAGCTCTCTTCTTGCTCCTAACTGTTTCTTGTTGCCGGCTACTTCCTTTACCCTTCTGTCCGACTGATTCCGTTTGACCCTCTTTTGGCTTCATCTTCTCATAAGTAAGGGGTATCCTTTGACTTTGTAGTTTCCTTAACTTTTCACTATACCACGACTCGGTATGCAAATCTACTATCCTTGTGACTGCTTCCAAGGAAGGATCCTGATGATCATCCCAATCTAGTGGATTCAACTTTGTTCTTTCTACTGTATAAAAATCTTCTCTCAACACATCTCCATTATCTTCCAGTTGATCGGGAATATCAAGGTGTCTCCATTTGATATCTCTCATCATGTTCATCGACAACCTTGAGAAAGCTAGCTTTCTCAAATGAAAGTCATCCTTGGCATTGACCCAAAAGTCTTCTATAGTGGGAACATATTTAAATGCATTTCGGTGAGATACCTTGATAAGACCATTAGGATCAAATCCTTGCCTTGCTCTGTACCATCCCAGATGATACCATTCCAATTCCTTCTCTACAGCTGCAAAGGTGACACAATTGGGGCAACTATCATTGCCAATTCTGAATGAGAAGGTAATCCCTGTCATACCCTCGAGTTTCATTATTCTGTTATAATGCTCAAGTTGCCTGGCCAATTCCATCAAAACTACCTTGTCGGGTGGGTATCTTGGAAGCCAATTGGGACAAACTGTGCTTCCTCCTACTCTAATGTAGGTGAATTGCAGAAATTGAATGAACCAACTCTCATATTTCTTTATCTTTGCTTCTGCTTCCGATGAGAGTCTCTTAGGAGGTGTCCCTTGCAATACCCTTACTGTAAACATTTTGTAATCTTTGTTGTTGTGCAAATGAAGCTGCGGATAGCATTCATGCACGAAATATTGCCTCGGTCCATTGCCAACTTCTCCTAAGGCCTTAAGTCCCGAACTTTTATACAATCTAGCAATTTAAAACAGATAGGATCCCATGTAGAATTGCTTTTGGTTTTATACAGTTTTAAGTTGCAACTCTAGATTCTCACTTATGATCCTAGCCCAATCAAATCTTCTTTTTTCTTTTTTAATTTCATCAATAAAGAAGTACATTCAATTTTTGAATTGCATACCTTGAGCTAGGCCCATGATCCGGTTGAGGAGCACAATGAGATTGCCCTATTCTGATTTGAAATCTACCATTGTGAGCCTCGATGATCTGGTTGCTCCTTTCTTTCCCTCGTGTAGCCAATCCTGTTTTAGATGTGTGAAATAAGCTTCTTGGTTATCCTGAAATGATTTGGCTGCTTGATCCATCATCACCACTGTCATGCTCTTGTATTGGGGAATGTTAAATGCTTCTTCGATTGCCTACCTGCCAATGTTGGCCAACACCCTCTTCCCTTCATCTAAAATGATGGATTTACTGATAAGATCAAACCTGGATGCGCACTCCATAACCAATTCTAGACAAGGCAAGGTAGGAGGAAAAGCTACTGCGTGTACAATCCCACTTCTGTATATCTTCTTTGCCATGGGGGATTGTCCTTCCTTTAGTTTGTCCTTTATCTGTATCATATTTACTATATTGACATTGGTATCAATTATTTGCCTCATTTTCGAGAAGAAAGTTGTTTTGGGCATCATATCCTCTTTGTCTTTCTTAGTATTTGTTCCCTTAGGGTTCTTGCTTGGACTAACATCTACCATCCTAAACACTTATTTCTGCCCCTTCGTTCTAAGTGATATGGACTACCGTTATCGATTTCCAACCTTCTTTTTATCAATTGATTCTACACTTATTTCTGCCTCACCGAGTCCTATCACTACACTTATCAATCTTCAATCTTCAACCTAGGGGCGAGACTACCACTTATTTCTGCCTCGCCGTTACCTTAGGATGGATTACACTTATATTTTCCAACTTTAACCTAGGGTGGTCTAGCTTATTTCTGCTCCTTCAAATGTCCTATCATGGATTCTACCCTTATTAATCTCCAGTCTTTAACCTAGGTTGGGATGATGAAGTGGTGGATGATGAATGCAAGAAGAATCAAGTGAAACAAAACTATACAAGAGCAAAAGAGAGAAATCCGCTTAAGGACCCCTTTCAACTCTAAATGAATTGAACTTACCTTTACCAATGGCCGGGTCTTCTTTTGGAATTTAGAATCAGATCTAAGAATTTCAAATCCCTTGCAAATCTTGATACCCTAGCTAAAAAAATCAGAATTTGGCCCACTTGAAATTGTCCATGCATGTGTTACAAATCAGACTTTATCCCTTGTTTTCCTCTTCAACCAAAAATCATCCAACCTGGGAGAAATCGCAGCCTCTAGAAGAACAACAGACCCTCTAGAAAATGTAAGATCAAACTTAAATAATAACAAATTTGCCTTTCAACTTTGCAATTCTGAAAATGTTCTCCTTTATCAAAATAAATTGCCAAGAATTGGAAGTCTGATTTTCTCTAGAAAAAATCGCCAAGCATAGGAATTTTGCCCTTAACATGGAAAATCGCCAATATAGAGTGCAGATCTGCCCCACAAAGAAAATTGTCAAGCATGGGAGATCTCTATCATGAAGAAAATCGCCAAAAATAATGCCAATCTGCCCTTTCTAAAACCGTCCAAACACAAGGAAATCTGCTTCAAGTCAAAATTGCCTAACACCATGAAGAGGAGGAATGAGGAGTGAGGAGATAAGGGGAAAGGGCTTCCTCTTATACCCCATTCACTTGCCCTCCTTCGCTGGTCGACTGGGACCCTGGGAGCAAAAAAAAATATTAATTAGAACACAAATTTGGCCCATAATTAAATGCTTAGCCAAAAATTAATTTTGCCAAGATGAAATTTATATTTTTAAATTGCCGGTTAGACCAAGATTGCAAAAAAAAAAAAATAAAGCCTTGTAGACGTTAAATGTTTCCATTTAATGATGATTTAGTAATTAATATATCATTAAAAATCAGATTTTGGCTGGCCAAAATTGATTTTTTCAATTTTAAATTACTAATTTTAAAAAATATTTTAAAATCTTCAAGTCAAATTTAATCCATTTAAAGACAATTTTTGCAATTTAATCCAAATCAATTTTCCTATGCAATTTTAATTTTTTTGACAAAAATAAATCATTTCTCTAGAGTCTAAAATCAATTTTCTTATTTGATTTCATCATCACAAAATTTATTTTTTCACCGAAAAAATTCAAAATTTTCCAAAAAACTTAAATTTAACAAAATTTCATTTTTTGAAAATTATTCAAATTTATACAATTATATCTAAATTTTCAAATAAATCGTCTAAGTACAAAATTTACAATTTTATCTTGTCAAGTGTTGTTCTTTGAAATTTGTTCGGCCTAAGGATGAAATTGGTCGTTTTAGAATATCAATTTGAAACTGGGTGAAAATAAATCTAACCCTCTCCCTTTTGGCTTGAAGGTGTCCAAGACTCAAAATTTTCAATGATAGAAATTTTTTTGGACAACTTCCAAAATTATTGCCAAGGCGATCGAGAAAAAGGGGGTCCCCAAAATTTTGGGGCGATGGTGTGAAAACCTCACAACAGTTCCCAAAATTGCAGATTGGAATCCTATGAGCCTTGCTCGCTTGATGTTGCGATATCCAACCGGTAATGACCGACTTGACGGGACTGATCAATGTGATCCAAATCCCTTGCGCTTCTGGCTCTGCAAAACCAAGGCGGGTATACTTGATCCTGGACAAAACACTTAAGCCCAAGATGCTTATAGCAGCTCAATTAGAATGCAAATATAATTAAAGCTTCCAAAATGGCAAGAAGTATAGAAAACTTTAAGTTTGCAAATTATAAATTAAGAATAATATATGAATGTTTTTAAATAAGAAGTACAGATAAATGCAACAAATGAATATATTAATTCTTCAAAGGAAAGATATGAAATAATTGCTAGTGTATGGATTGCAAATTATGAATAATACAAAGACTAGTGTCGAAGGTCGATAGAGTCAATATTATAAGTTTAAAACATACAACTTTATAAAATTTGACGCACATCCAACATAAACAATTTAGTAATCAAGATGCAATCAAGATGCAATAGATCAAATATATGGACACAATTTTAAAATAGTCTAGAATGTACTTTAACACTTGTGGTTGGGAGACAAACCAGATTTATATTTGGAAACAATTAAATATTTCTCAATATCTATGATGTTCGATTTTAAAATGCTGTAATTGATCCTGTCCACTTATCTATCATATAAATTATTTATAGAATTAAAATAATAATTATAAAGGACGAAACTGTATAATATTTTAACTCTAAGGCTTCATGCAAATAAAATAAACTAAATATTTCTTATTGATCATGCCGGAAATAAAATTGCACTGGAGACACTCCTTATGGATGATCCATCCAATACAATTTGACTCCAGAATCACATATGAATATATTCAACAATCCACAATCCACGGGCTTAGTTCAAAACTTCATTTCTACCAATGAAAGAATAAAATATATCATAGAGCATATATGACCTGGGTACGTAAAAATTTGTATATGATAATGAACTATATCAATTGTTTTTTACATCTTGTCTTTATAAGAAGCCAAAAGGCGTCGGTTACTTTTCCAAGCACCACACCCTTTTGTAACAAATAACCAAACGTATAGCTTCATAATGTAATTTTGATTTAATAAAATAGACAGTTTCGTAACTTTGATGAACTATAATCCTCCACTTCAATTTTATGTTTGTCTTTCCTTCTTCTCAAGGCTTCTTTTGCTTGAGAGCTAAGGGTGTATTTGTCTGTACACAGGTTATCCTTTTCCAACGTACCATGGACCTGCGTCAAACACAAAATACCGTTAGATATAAATCATTTAAAAAAACGTTCACTTAAAAATTATGAAAACGGGTCATGGCTTCTATTGATTGGAGGATGATTCTTTGATGGCATTCAAGAATTGCCAAATTCAAACCAACATGCATAGTCGGGAATGATCTTTAAGTCGATTCCTGCATGCGTATTTCTTAGACCCGTCTGGGCTGATTATTTCGCGGATACATCTTGTATTTGATATTGGAATTTTGACGTCTTCAATAATAATATCCTTCAGTGCGGTTTGCAAAAGACGTCCTCTTATACGCTTGTGCGTGAATCCACTCAAACTCATCATTTGGCATCACATACGAATATTACACTTATCACATCACATACTTGGGTGTGACCTCTCTGTTAATTTGAGAAGTAACATACACTCCGTCAATCTAGAAATATATGGTTTTCTGATTGCTCTGTTATACCAAGCATCAATCCTGTCTAGCGTGTGTGAGTTTGATCATATGATTGCCTTTTAAATCTGTCCGGGCTTAATATATTGGCATTCAAACTCCTAATCCCATATATAAATGTCTCAGACACCTTCAGGCTTCACTAATGGACGAACAAAGACTGTGCCACGGAAACCACCTTCAGCTTTCAATCACGTCTCCTCCCACAATGACAAGTTCTTGACATGTCTCAATACATCAAGAATGTCTCGGTATTTTTGATTGAAAACTATTATTTCATCCTTATATTAAAAACTATCAATAGGCACTGGTTCAACCTAATCCTTAAGGTGTTGGTGCATACTAATGCCTAGTGAAATGGCTTTCTCAGGAATAACTGATCTGTTTGGTGGACCTTACAATAGATTAAACAAAACTTGATGATATGTCTGCAATGACATTGATGAAGCTGCTGCAATACCATTATCTGTGCTCACAGTCCATCTCTTATGTGCAGTCTCAATTTGTCCAGGACAGTGATATCTGTACTACATTCACAACAATCTGCCATCACTGCCATCACCTTCCCATTCTCAGTTTGTGACTATAAATCTGGAATATCTGCATGGCCAGATTGTTGTAATTTTCAGCAAGACCTCTGAAGTTAATTCCAATATGTTCCAAATATGCTTGCTTTCTGAACATGGCAGTCCTCTGCAATTTAATGATTCCAGACTTTGCTGCTAAAAAAACTAGGACTCTAGTGCATATGACTGAGATTATATGCAGGCCAGAGATGCATCTATGTTCAGTATCAGAGCAAGCCGATACAGCCACGTGTGTGAATTTTTGGAAAAGGAGCAGAACAAAATCTGGCATAAAACAGGACTTCTGTTTAAATCAATATTTTCCTCTGAAACCTGTCTGGAGATTCAAGGCAGTGCTGCTTCTAATCTGTTGCGTAGTCCTAATGATTTGGAGCCTGCTATATATGTCCTCTGTCGACTTCTCTTCACTGGAGGAACTCACAGTTGCATATGTGTACTCCCATTTATATCAGTATCATATCAAGTTCTGCATATGAATGTAAATCCCTAAAACCACTTGTATTCTAGGCTTCCATATTCAATTTATACAGATCTGGTTCTGATTGATCAAACTGTAGTATTTGATCATTATCTTGTGCAAATGAAAACCCCTATCCCACAAAAATTGATCAAAGATCCACAGCAGAATGAAAAAGTGATACTCAAAATGGAAGTCCTGATTTAATAAATCAGGGTTCCATCAGGGTCCACTAACCTCCAAGTTCCATTTTTTATGAGAGCGTAATACTCTCTTTGCATTGCAATTCTCTATGTATGTAGCTTCTGTTTCTTGAAAGGAAGAAGGTTCATCGACAACAGAAAAGTTCAATTCACAATCATAATAATTATGGGAATTGTTACTTGAATGAGAAATCACTTCCCCTGCATTTTCTTCATTCTGTCTAGCAGAACTTCCTGTCCTTGTTTTGCCTAGCAGAACTTCTCGAGCTCTGCCTTCAGAGGTTAACTTCATCAGATCATTATCCTTCATCTCTCAATTGAGTAACTTCATTAACAACTGAATGATTTCAAGCTTTGAATGAGAATCATAAAGATCTGAGTTTCTTTAAAGCTGTGGAAGCAGTCTTACAAGAAATGACAGGCTTACTTATCTCTTCATTGACAAATGCAGCAATCAGAGCATAAGCATTTTTGTCTCTACTCTTCCAAATTTCTACTTCTTTTTCAGCTGTACGCTTCTCTGGCTCCTCGCTGTCATCTTTGCTTTCATAGACATCATCACGCAAATCATTAAAAATAAGAGTGCTCTTAACTTTTTGAATCCATTCTTGATAGTTGTCTTTACTAGAAAGATCTATTCTAACAATTGAAAATAAAGAATGCATTGGAATTTAAGGCCCGTTTGGTTGCTGGCATAGGAACTGAAAATTATAATAGAAAAATGGAATGAGAATGGAAATGGGGAATGGGAATAGAAAAGGGCCAATTCCAATCTTGTTTGGTTCACTTGGAATTCGATTGAGAATATGTTAATCCATTGTTTGGTTGTACATAAATGGAATAGGAATAAGGTTAAGTTTTGTATTTTTAAAAATATTTCTCCTAAATTTTTTAGTTTTAATTTATTATTTTTTGGTTAATTTTTTCAATAATGGTAAAAAGGTTAATTTATTTTCATTTTTTAAAACAAATAGATATAATAAAAAAAATGTTATTAAAAAAAAGTAAAATTTTTTTAAAAAAAAATTATAAGTTAAAAAAAAAAAAACAAAACAGATTGGGAATAGGAATGGCCTGTTCCGATAACAACTCTTTTTTGGCATAGACATATGCTCATTTTACGAGCAAAATTGGAATGTCTTTCTATTCCCAATTCTGATTGAGCATACCAAACAACGAATATATAACATATTCTAATTTTCTCTTCCTATTCCAGTTCTATTCTAGCAACCAAACGGGCCCTTTGCGTGCAATCTAAAGTCTATTTTCTATTTTATTCTTGAAGCAAAATTTCAAATTCATTTACTTCATAATCATAACCAAAATTTCAGAGTATGATTTTAAACTTATAATCATCTTGTGACTACTCATAGCTTTCTACAGGTTCTTCAATTCAAAATCACCTTGGCTCTAATACCACTGTAATAGGCTCAATTGTGATTCACATGCACATAGATTATTATTGGAAAATAAATGAATATATAGAACACAAATTGTTAAGACAGTTAGGAGCAAAACTGTAGAACTAAACTACCAAAAGCTACCCTCTAGTTAATTAATAATACAAAGATCCTGAAGGATTATTCATCATTATTAAAATTCACAACATTTCTTGAGACATATAAACATGGGTTACATTTCTCCTAACACCCTGAAGTCATGTTCTTCCTATTAAGCTATTTAATGGGCTCTTTTACAAGCACTTTCCATTAGATATTTCAATTTTTATGGAATTTGCTGCAGCTTTATGCTGAGCACTTCTAGGACATTTGAGATGGGATTATTGTATGCCCTAGCTACTTGTCTTGGTGTTGGTGCCATGCCATACGCATCTCTCTTGGGTCCTTCAAAGTAGGCTCCCACTAGCTTCGGATCCAAATCAATTACCACATGGATAAAGAGGACTGTGTCTGTCGTTTGTGTACCTTGGATGAGGCTACGATTGAGACCCATTTCATTTTCCATTGCCCCACCTACTATGAGATTAAAGGGAGATTTTATTGTTTATCTAGAGAGTGTAGATCTCTCACAACTTTCTTTGATTACACGAATCATAGGTGCCTTGCGCTTTATCTCCTAGAGACTATGCAGTCCGTGACCACACTCTACAACTCTTATTCCCCCAGAGATAGGTCCCGAACCAGCTCATCACCGCCTTCCTCTCTTCCTCATCTCTGGTGCGGGGGGTGAAGCGATCGTCTAGTACCATCAATCACCCTAGATTTGTGAAACCCCACAACAGATTTATTTGTTAGTGACACCCCTCTTGCAACTCTCATTGATAGTTTGGGGTCCTTACTCACCCTGGACTGTATCCTTTGGCGTTGGAATACTTTCAGCCAAGGAAGGGTCCCTAGTCCTTTCCTTGTTGTTGACTTCTTTGTTTCTTTTGTTTCTTGCTTGCTCTTTCCTCAACACCGTTTAGTGTTCTTGTAGCCCACTGTTTCTTTAGTTGTACACTCTTAGTCCCTTAGATGCTTTTGGTTGTCTCTTGTTGGACATTAATAATATTATCTTATCTTATCTCAATACTTCTAAATATGGGTCCATGTAATGCTTTGCTTGGGAACCCAAAAGAAATAAACCTAATATGTTACAAAGTTCAGTAAATAACTAAGTTTAAATTTTAAATACAATGTCCATAATAATAAATGAGTAATAGATTCATGATCTCATAAGCAAATACATTAGTACAATTGATACAATGAAGCACATCCAAATAACTACATCCTCTACACAAACCACAATTTGTGTCCCATACCACAAAAGCAATATTGATTGAATTCGATTCCATGACAGGCAGCCTGATATGTAGTGGTTTTCAGAATCCAGGTTCTCATAAATGCTCATCAAAGTAAATCTTATATAACTTAAATCTCAATTTGAAACATAGAGTACATCATGACATCTAGTCAAATAAACAACATAAAAGGAACTCTCAAAAAGCCTTTGGTGTATGTCCCACATGGCCAGCTAACCAATTCACATGAAAACCCCAATAAAATAACCATCACCATAAAATTCAAAACCCATTGCTAAATAAATACCACAAAAGTCCCAAATCAAGCGTTAGAAAAATAAACGATTTCAATCATATGGTTTAACTTATTTGTTTCCAAAAAGTCTGGTTTGGCCATTAGACGTGTTTACTCATCATAACAATATGTATCTATGTTCCGATAAAACAATTTTACCCTCTCAATTACATACTCAAATAAGGATAATAGTTATCAACAATAATAATAATTATTGTCTATTAATCACTATAATCTTTTATTATCAATAAATCCAAAACTAATCTTAACAAGGAACTAAACATATTATAAATGTATTGGTTTTAAATAAACTAATGTTAAAATCATTATTTAATAAATATATTTAAAAGCATTTTAATTTTAATTAATTTTCAAATAAATTAAAATTAAATATATATATATATGTATATAATTTATTGTAATATAAATTAATTAATATTTAATTAACAATTAAAATTATTTAATAATAATTAATAATCAAAATTTAATACAACAAAAGTTTTTGAATAAAAATAATAAAAAAACCAAAACCCCATAAAGGGTTATTGGCTGCCTCAAGGCAAAATGCTATCGTCTGCCTTAAGGCGGCTGCTGCATGCGCTGCCTTTTTAGACATGCCAACTGTAAGGAAGGATGGGTGGGTCAAACCCTAATCCTATATTATATTTTTTAAAATAAAAATTTCCTATTAAATTAAAAATAGAACCCTCTTTAGTAAATTGACAAAAAAAAATGTATAAAGAATAAAAAACCTTCCTTTTGTTAATATATATATATACACGCTTATATTTTGTAACAGTTGTACGGATAAACTTGGTAGGAAAATAATTTATAGCAAACAATATTTATAATTTTTCTATTTCAATTTGATAAACACTAAGGGTGAATATTTATTTTGAATCAGAGGTGAAGACGAGCAATTATATGAATTTTGTCACATGAATTTGATGAAACTCTAGTTGTTTAATTTGTTTCTCTCCAATTTTTCTTCTATGGAAATTCAATTAAGGGTTTGATAATGAACAAGGTTTCAAAGTCTACATATTGAAATGTGAGATTTTCTATTGTTTACACAGATCCAAGTTAATACATTTAAACCAAACAGCCAAATTGCAAGCACTCAAGAAGACACGAAGAACATAGATCTTTTCAAAATAATTTTCTACCTCGGGTTTCAAACCCTACATCTTATCGATTGCTAGAATCTGAAAAAATGGTGAAACTCTTGCTAATCCAAACCCTTCTAAGCTTTCATTAATTCTTTTGCTCCAATTCCAAATTTTGCTTTCCAAACCTATGTGTCCGAAAATGAACTGCAAACCCTCTAATAAAGATCCCTAACCCTATCTAGAGTTTTTGCTCACCAATTTTCTAAAAGCTATAAACATTATTAAAATATAAAATATTTTAATTGTTTAATCCTTTTATGCACCCTTAAAGCACAATTTAATTAAAATATTATTTTATTTTCTTTTCCCCACTTTATTAATTAGAGCAAGCACTTTTAAAGCATAACTCGTTATTTTAATTAATAACAATATCTAAAGCCTGTTATTTAAATGCAACTCTAATTTAATTATTATTAATTAAATAATTACAATAAATTAATATTAAATCTTTAATCTTTTAATTCTTTTTATCAAATTTATCAAATTAGACTTTTAAATTAAATCCTTTAAGTCGAAGCACATATTTAATTTATTTTCAATTAATATAATATCATCATATTTTAATATTTAGATATATTTTAAATCAAATAACATTTAATAATTTGAATATCATAAGATTAATCCAATCATCATAATTAAACCATTTACCAAGTAAATCACATAGCAAAAATCTCATAGAAACCACATGAGCAAGATCGACTAAAGTCAAAATCAAACATCACATGAAAAGATCACTCACGGGTTTTCAAAAGGGTAGATAGTCAATACAAGTCCTCCTTACGACAAGTAATTAGGCTATGACTAGGATTAGGCCTGAAAATTATCTTCCCATTCCTACCACTGAGTTCTTACGATAGGGCATGCTCATCCTGACAATTTAAGGAAGTCGATGCCTGGTACTTGCAAACCTGTATAAAAGAGGAGCATGTACATATGCATATATATCTAAACTAAACAAGCAATGGTAGGAAGTGGTGCATCATGTACATTTTGACTAACATGTGATTATGATTTCCTTAACCATATCAGACACATCAAACAAAAATGTAAAACAAACACGCATACTATAAACATGCGAGTATGGGATAAGTACCATAGTAAGTCATGCGTATAAATAACATTAGATTCCAATATAAATAACTCATATTCATGAATACACAATAATCATCATTTAAAGACATATCATATGACATCATAATGAAAGCAATTGCATTTACTAAATAGGAGTCATTATAGCATCATCTTAAGAAAGTAGTAATAATCATTGAATAGCACATGAAATGGATCAACTATGTAATCAATTTGGATATATAATCAAGTCATGAAATAATGTCATATAATTGTAAAACAATATCTCTGAAACTAACACATGCATGAAAATAGGCCTAAAAGAGTTCGACAATTAGAACATAAAAGAAAACTATGGGTGGGCACTACAGTCCACCTAGCCAGATATCATGTTGAATCGTGTAATACTTTGAAGTCTTCTATATATGCTTTACCAATGTGCACTCTTTCTCTTTCATTAACTAAAAGTTATCTTTCTTGTCTTTGAAAAACAATTATGATCTCAAATTGGTATTTAGTAGCACCTTGACTCTTTATTACAAGGAAAGAGAAAAGTGAATAATGGTGTACTGAGTGATTGGTAAGATGGAATTTAGTTGGAAAAATGGTTCTAGGATCAGTTCCTTGCGAGTGCAGAATTGAGTAATGGCAGTTTTGGCTGATGAGTCACTTATATTCAGCTGAATTGTATTATTATGTTCCTTATAAGTTTAGGTTTATGATTTGGATGTATGAAGATTACTTCCTTGGAGGATAATAAGTGTGGTGGACTTAAAAGTTAATTAAAATTCTCGAGGTTTTATAGTCTATGATAATTGAACAAAGTTTCTAAAATGCCCCGTGATAGAATTTTTGATGAAAAAATCTGACAGCTATTTGTTCTGTCATTGTTAAAATCAACTCCAAAAGAAAAGTAACTGGGCTTACACTTATCTGTTGTAGTGTATATATATATATATATATATATATATTTGAGGAAACATGAAAAATTTATTATTATTAGTAACTTATTAATTAGTTTAATATTTTTCTGTTAATTTTATATAAAAAGTAGGGTACACGTAATTGGGAAACTTGCTAATCTATGAATATCTCTGTGAGAGCTTTGATAAAATGCTAATTGGCAAAAAGTAGCTCATCAAATATTCTGTGGGTTTCACGTTTAGTGAATGGGAATTTGTGTAAAATGTCTCTCCTGCCATTTATAAAATATAATTTTTGTATGAAATTATTTGTGATATTGCTATTAGGATTCATGTGTGTAGTTTTTGAGTCAAACTCATTGACACATGTTTCAGGAAATCTATTGTTGAACTTATTCAAGGTTGCAATTTGTCTGTGAAGGTTTTTGAAATCATGAGGTATCAGGAGGACACACGGCAGGCTCAGTTGGAAGCAGAGAAGGCGGAGTATCAATCACGGCAAGCACAAATTGATATTGTGAGTATCAATTTCATCTTTGTTATTGCAATCTCAAGGTTGCAGAGAGGATGGGCCCCTAATTTCACTGTTACAATTTGGTGGTAGCGGATGCTAATAACAAATAGAATGATAGATGAGTTTGAATTTATAGCAATGGGATTATTTGGAAGTTTCAAAATTTGTTTAGTAAGGCACATGCAGATACCATTTTGGGCTGTTTGTATGCATTAATTAATTAAACGAACCAATCTATTTAAACAACTAGAAACTAAACAAGTTAAATAGATTTGATAAAAATAACAATTCATACCAGACATAAACCAGCACAATTAAAGAACATAAGAGATTTTTACAATGATCCAATCTGAGGAAGTATAAGTTTCATTAGATTTGTCAACATAAGCATATGGTGAAATCCAGAAACTCTAAGATATGTCCTGGAATGACTAATAATGCCTTATAGATAACAAAGACTGCAAAAGATTTTTCCCACATGCAAACTAATAACACGGTCTCAATGAAATGTTCCATAGGAAGTGTGCTATGATGCAAATTATTGTCTAGTAAGGTAACTGTAATATTACTGCTGATGATATTAATGGTATTTAGCGCATAACAATCTACCTATCATATTACCATATGCGACGCTTTCTGGTGAGCGAAATGAGAACTTGAGTTTAAATGCCTGTGTACATTCAGCAACGTTTTTATCATGAGCACTGTGTAAGGAAATATAGCATCTTGAAGGAGAGCAACAAGAGAGTGCAGCAATTGATAGCTTTCCATTATATGGCTAGACATCTGACAAATAACTAATAAGCAAGGGTTGCAATCTTAACTTTTTGATGTTAATTCTTTTTTATAAGTTGCTACATATGTGCACCCTCTAATAAAAAAAATGATGAGCAATAACTGGCAGCAGCACAGGAAAGCAGAGAAGACATGAACAAAGGCCGATCTTTTGCAGCAGAATCAGGATTCAGTTAATTGTCATACAGATTCCCAGGTACAATCCATAGACTTATCTGATGGAGCTTGCACGGATATTGGACTACTGGGAGAAGCAGGGGTAATTTGACAATTCATATTGCCGAACTTAGACAGAAATTCAATAAAAAATTGGAGAAAGGAGGAATGAAAAACCGAATTAATTGTCAAATTTATGTAAAGGGTTTCTTCATTGCTGTCTTCACCTCTGAAGATGTGATTGCAAAATTATCTGCTGTCTGTGCAAAAATGGCACCCAAATTTGAACCTTTTCTGTGCATTGCCTTAAACCTATTGGTATCCACTTATACAACTGCCATTAGATCTGAATATTTGATCAGAGAAATTCCCAGAATAAAATGGCCGTTCGCTGGTGGACATGGATATTGGGTTTTTGATAGGAGATTCATACTTATATGCAAGATTGCAAATCGCAATGATTTCAAAAATTCCAAAAAACATTGCATTTGTTTTAGATAACGGTCAATGGCTCTAATTGGTGGAAATTGTGGAGGATGTTTTCTATTGTTGCAGATGTGGCAGCAGGATGCACAATGAATAATGATGCAATCTAAAACCTAAAACCACTATATCTGGAAACAAATACATGCAATCCCTAACGTAATAACAGCAATGTGATAATCTTGAATACCAAAGACAAATCTCCACCTGTTTTGGATCCCCCTCCACTAATTAATAAGGAAGTCGAAACAGATAGTTACAAACTAAGGGAACAAGCAAGTGAGCAAGATCCAGTTAATTCTATGACGGCAGTAAAAAGGATCAGAATATTGTAATATCAAAGAATTGTAGACCGGAAGCTAAAGAAAAGATAAACAATGTGGATCATGAACAATGACAGATCCAGGTGATCTTCTAGAGGGAAGCATCAAATGATCAACTGTTTATCCTGAATAAATAACATTGGGAATATGGATCTTGATGGTGCAGGTTTTGATATTATCCCGAGGAAGAATGTTCTGAGGAAGATAAACTAGGCAAAGTTGATCCTAGACGTATCAGTTAGTCTGCTACCAAACTGCTGGGGAAGTTTCGTAAATCCAGAGGAAGGAAATCCATTAAACAGAGAAGGAAAAATGATGCCTCAGAGAAGGGTTTGCTTAACATTAGAGATTTTTTATCCAAATTCTAGGGAGTAAAGTTCTCCCTTTGAGGCCAATAAAGATTCTCACATGGAATCTCAGAGAACTAACGACTCTTGACGATTTGCATTTACTTAAGCATCATAAATGCCTTATATCATAAATGCACTATGGACTACCATCTTTGTTATTATTCCATGTATGTGATTTATTAGATATTGTAGTAAATTGTTGATTTTTCATGGATCGCTGCAATTGCAATAGCACTGCCATAATGTTTGGTATGTGCTTTCCAAATGGCAGCGTTCTCTTGTATTTGTATAAGGAATAAACCAAGAGAAGAGATGTCCCATGCCATGTCCCCTCATGGGACATGTCTATTAATCAGTATAATTAATATAGTGGAAAACTTATCTATCTATCTATATATATATATGAATCAGTGTAATTGTATTAATTTCTCCTTCATCTCACAGGTTTATCCTACTAAAGCCACCAAAGCATCAACACTCCCTCCTAGCTAGGGATGATAAACACAGGACATCTATAACATCACTAGTAATATTAGGTATGGCAAGTTTTGAAAGATATCTTTGATCAAAAGATATTCACCATTTCGATATCACATTTGATATCATGAGTATTGGTCTTCCAAAATATTGACACAAGATATTCACCAAGTACTCAAAAGGTTTGATAGCACATATGGTATCATGAGTATTGGTCTCCCAAAATACATGATATTCACTAGTTATTCAATAAGGTTTGATATCACATCTGATATCATAAGTCTTGGTCTTCCAGAATACATGATATTCACCAATTACCCAATAAGGTTTGATATCACATTTGATATCATGAGTATTGGTTTTCCAGAATACATGATATTCACCAATTACCCAATAAGATTTGATATCACATCTGATATCATGAGTATTGATCTTCCAGAATACATGATATTCACCAAATCCTTTGAGTAATGGCCTTCCAAAATTTCGAGATGCAAGATATTCACCAAGTATTGTGAGTAATGGCCTCCTAGAACATCAAGTCGCATGATATTTACCAAGTACTTTGTGTAATGGCCCTCTAGAAGATCAATTTGCATAACATTCACCATGTACTGAAAAAATGTTTATAAGGTACGTGCATAAACATTCTCGTAATGCTTACCATATAAACATCCAACATGCAAAGTATAATCTATCATAATTTGCATAGATATCGAAAGATATCCATCATAATAGAAAATTAAGTTATTGTAAGATCGTCATCTTTCAATAAATTTTGAAAATATAAGTGACATCATTTGGAAGTCGTCACTTCCTTATTATGTACACAAGGGGTAGGCCTGTTAAATTCACATAGTCACGAGGTATATTAATGAATCATAATCCTCTTGACTGCTACAATCTATTGATCATTGGAGAATCCATCACAACATAGTTTACTCTTTTTGAATCAATATGACGGAGATCACCAAAGTTTGACTGAATCGTATCCTCTACCTGCTCCTTTAGATGGATGTGTCAAACTCCCTTTGAACATCAATCTTCTGAGCTCCTCATCCAATGTTACCTTTGATATGAAGTGTTAGACTCCCTCTTTTTCGTGCAAGAACATTCTCAAAAGAAAAGATCATGGCAAATAGCTCTCATAATATATGTTGAAAATATAAATAAGAGAGAGACCTATGTAATACTCAATATAAGATCATTCCAATAATATAGATAAATATTTATGCTTGAACATATAAGCATACAGTCCATCTTATATATATATATATTTATAGAAGATGCCATATTCCATGTTGATGTTTCTTTTCAACATATTATTATTATTTTTAATAATGCCACATATAAAAATCTAAAGTGACCAATTTCACTTGTATTCATAAGAAATAATTTATACTTACCTCCAACGTTGGTAACATTATATCTCTTTTAAATATCGTTGTAGTAAGATCCTCTTATATATTGACTCCCTTAGATTCAAGATATCAATAATATTTAACTAGTTTAAAAATAATTGTAACTGATGTGTAATTTTCTCACAACCAGCTCTTCTCATTATCGTGTCTCTTCAAGAACAATTGGTTTATTGAATTCTTCCAACATTACTGATTCCACAGTTGATGTCTTTGCCACGTAGGTGGGAGACAGACACCCTTATCTTGTTTATGTCCAATTTGGCCATACCTTTCCAAGTCAAACCCAATATATATTTAAAAAAAATTGATGAATGTGGTTAGAGAAAAGGTAGACAAAAATGTTGATAGATCCAGTTGCGTGGAAGTCACAGAGAGACACCCAAATTGGGTGGGATCTCGACCCAGATTGGCTCGATCTTGGGTTTGAAGAATGAGTGCACCAATGGTGTGCTGGCATGGACATGGAACTCAGATGGTAGGAGGATGAGTGTGCAACATGTTCGCAGAGACCAAGGATGGATCGCTGATGGAAAATGTTTGTAGATTGTATAACACGGATCCTTGTTGGCTCCTCACTCATTGCTGAGGGAGATTGGATTTGCAAGTTAGAGATGCATGTTGATCCAACTTTGGCTGCAATGTTGCTTATCTCTGCTTGAATTGATTTGATCTAATGTAAATGAAAGTGTTGGTTCATGAAATGGCCATGTTACAAGGAGTGTCCACACTTGGATGGCAAATATGAAAGATGCTGACAAATACAAAGGCCTCCCAGACTAAGTATTTTGCACAAACAAAATTTTCAGAAACTAATATTGGTGAAATCAAAAAACATGTGCAGATCTGAAAATTGAAAATGATTTCTGCATATTTGTCTAGATGATGGTTAAATGAATCTATTCAATGTTGATTCGATATGAGTAGGGCATGAGGTTATATATATGATTCATCTCTGTCAATTGTATCATCGCATGTTTGAAATTCTTCCTATAATCTATCCATACATTGCAGGTCAATCATTTATCAGAATCATCAATAATAATTAGATCAAATCTTTCTTAGATAACTTGGCTCTGATACCATGTTGAATGTTCGTGGATCGCTACAGATGTAATAACACTGCCATAATGTCTAGTATGTGCTTTCCAAATGGCAGTGCCCTCTTGTATTTGTATGAGGAATAAACCAAGAGAAGAGACATGTCCCTTCATGGGACATGTCTATTCATCAATATAATTAATATAGTGGCAAACTTATATATATATATATATCATTGTAATTATATTAATTTCTCTTTGTTCTCATAGGTTTATCCTACTAAAGCTACCAAAACATCAACATAAATAATGGAGGTTCTTTGTAATTTTGTAATTATGACTATTATATTCTGTAAATGCACTAATTTCTTTTTATTTTTTCCAATGTTGTACGAAGTTTTGGGACGAGGACGTGTTTCCAGTATGGGTACAATTTAGGGCACAATTTAGGGCCAATTTATAGGGGATGGCAGGGGACGACTATTAGAAAATAAGGAAATATTTATATATAGAGACAAATTTCAAATACACATATCATAACATCGATAAACCATTCACCGTATACATTTGAAACTCAATACATAGCAAGTTAACAAAAATCATATACTTCCATTGTAAAAATATGACAGTCATATAGCAAAAATTCATTTCATACATGAAATGACATAAAATATAGAAATGTAAACAATAGACATACTATTATAACTAAATTGCTATATAGTAAACAATAACTTAGAAGCCTAACTCCACAATCAATTGTCCATAATAATAGGAGTTCGGTAGGTAGAGGAGCGAAGTTCCTTGGCAAGCAATTTGGACTCTTGTTGTAATTCTTCCTTCAAGTTGGTAGTAGAATTTGGCTTCCATGGAGGACATCTTACATTTATTCTAGTTCTTCTATTCTTCATCAAGACATATCACAAACATTCCCATTCATGAGTTTTCAACTTCTATGGTTTCTTTGGGTCAAGGCTATTAAATATCATAGTTGATTGCATACTAAATTCAGTCGCATCCATGAAGGTAGTTGTATTTCTCATTGTTGATTCAGTTCTACTACATGCTAGCATTTCCTTTATCACATGTATGTTGTATATGTGCCATTGTTTGTGCATGTGCCCTTGTGTAGTCTCCATGGATGCTTGCGACATGGTAGTCCCGTGTAACAAACGAATTTTCTAGTCTAGAAAAGAAGAGCTATATTCTGAAATAAAGCAGATATGAAAGCAATATTTGAAACCAAAGTACCGAATTGAACATTTGTTAATGTTTAGCGTCAGAAGAAGCAAAACATAAATTTCTTGATAACTGGAGTTACTACTGTTCTCTGTGAATGACAAAGATACAAACATACATATTTGTATACATATTAATATATGCATACATATACGTATGCCTAAATCCCTGTCATGCCTCATAAGATTATCGACAGAGATAAGATCATATTGTTAACCGACTCCATAGTGGTCTGGCTTCATATTGCCGGCAGACTTCATGCTTTGTATCGGGGTTCATATAGGTTTTATATATATCGTGTTTGTTTGTTTCGAACCATTATTGAGCCCTGATATATTATTGGGCCTTAACATAATTTAGTTAAGTTGGCAGTTAAACAAACTAACATGCCTCCAAAGAGGCATGTCCCTACGTGGCTCTTGAGCCACGTAGAGACATGACTCTTCAGAGTCATGTCTGTACATTTTATATATATATATATATATATATATATATATATCTCTATGCTCTGCCGTAGGGAAAGCATCAATTCCTTGGCATTTGAGTACCTACAATAAGCATGAGCATATTCAAAACATTATTTGCAGTTATTCACATCAATTCATTTGTTACAAGCAATCCAGTGATTCAACTACTGCTGAAGGAGGAAGTCAATCATATATATTGCTGAAGTCACAGTCAGAGATAAGTATTTAAATTCTGCATAATTCAAATTAGAAACTTATCTGCAAGCATTCTTTTGTAATTGTTTATCTATCAGAAATCCACTATACATAACATGGTATCAGAGTTGTACTGATAAAAAAACTTTTACAAAATATCCAGTCTAAACTGATTTCAAAAGTTAAAAGGAAGAAAGTTTTAAATCAAGCATTAAAATGGTGAATCACGTAAGAATAGAAGATAGGCTAGATGGAGCATCAAACTTCTTATCTTGGAAAATCAGATTATTAATAGTACTAAGAGAGATGGAATTAGAAAATTACATTGAATCAAATTTACTCATGCCTGAAAATGAATCCGAGAAAGTAACATGGAAAAGGCATAATAATAAAGCGATGAAAATTATCATAGATTCAGTAAAGGATCATATATTCCATCTATAGCCAATCTTAAAACTGCATTTGAAATGTTCTCCACCATTCAAAATACATTTGAAATTAATAATACAAGTAGATTATTAACTTTAAAACAAGATCTACTTTACATAAAGATGAAAAGTGGAGAATTTATAACCTCTTACTTCCTAAGAATCACTGAATTAAAAGATCAACTTGCAACTATGCAAAGCCAAGTGGATGATAAGGAACTAAGCATGATTGCTCTTAGAGGTCTTCCACTGTCATGGGAAACCTTCATATGAGGTTTAAGTTCTCGACCGGAACTTCCAAAATTTGATCAACTAAAGAATGAATGCACTCAAGAGGAGTTTAGACTAGCTTCCAGAGGTCTAAGTTCAAATCAAGAAGGAGACATCCAAGCATTATATACCAAATCAAATAAGAAAAGAAAGTTTAAGAGTAACAAGAAGGATTTCAACAAAAATCACAAAACTCACAAACATGACTAATCCAAAGTCAGATGTTTTAAATGTGATAAACTTGGTCACTCCTATTATGTATGTCCAAAAAAGCAAAAAATTCAAGTAGCTTTAGCAGAAGTTAAAGAAGAAACTTATGAGAAAATGGATAAAGAAAATTATGCATTCCTCGTAGCTCTCTCAAGTGAATTAAGCACTAATCACAATACCTGGATCATAGATAGTGGAGCTTCTCGTCATATCATAGGATTTAAGGATAAGTTTGAAACCTTTTCAAAACACGAGTCAGAAGAAGTAACTATTGGAGATAATTCCTCTCACCCTATTAAAGGAATTGTTTCTTATTCTATCCAACTGAATTCTGGAATCACACTTCAACTCAAGAATGTCCTTTATGTACTAGGGATCAAAAGAAATCTTGTCTCCATCTCCGGACTTGCTGATCAAGGGTACAAAATTGCATTTCAAGAAGATAGAGTTCTATCTTGGACCAAGAACTCATCTATTAAGAAAGCCATCTCCATTGGAGTCAAAGATGGAAGTCTTTATAAACTTTGTAATAATCAAAATCCTAACTTAAACTTAACCCTTAGTAATGATAAGTCAAATTCCTCTGAAATTTGGCATAGAAGACTAGGTCATCTTAACTTTCGAACCATATCATCTATAGGTAAAGTTGTAAAAGGTCTACCTAATCTGAAAGCAGATAATTCAAGTATTTGTAAAGGGTGTGCTTTAGGTAAAAATACTAAACATTCCTTTCCCAAAAGTGATCATAAATCTAAATCCATTCTTGATTTGATTCATACAGATCTTTGTGGTCCTATGTCAGTCCCCTCTTTTAATGGATGTCTTTTCTATATAATTTTCATTGATGATTACTCTAGGAGAACTTGGATCTATTTTTTAAAACAAAAGGAGTCATTTGAGGTCTTATCCAAGTTTAAAGAGTTTAAAGCCTTAGTTGAAAATCAGTCAGGTCAAAAGATCAAAACCCTAAGGTCTGACAATGGAGGTGAGTACACTTCTGATATCTTTAAGAACTTCTATATTTCTGTTGGGATTAAGAGGGAGTTTTCTGTACCTTATAATCCTCAACAGAATGGAATAGCTGAAAGGAAAAATAGATCTATTGTTGAATCAGCCAGAGCCATGTGACATGATCAAAATCTTCACTACTCCTTTTGGGCTGAAGCATCCAATACTGTTGTCTACATTCAAAATCGATGCCCTCACTCCATATTAGAAAATACCACTCTAGAAGAAGTATTTACTGGTACTAAGCCAGACTTAAGCCACTTGAGAATATTCGGATGTCCAGTCTATATTCACATATCAAAAGAGAAAACAACCAAATTGGAACCTTCCGAGAAAAAGGGAATATTCATTGGATATAGTGAAACTACAAAAGGATACAGGATCTACATTCCTGGGCAAAGGACAATTGAAATTAGCAGAGATGTAATATTTGAATAAGACATAGCCTTTAAAATTTCTAGTAATAGTGATGAATCCATTTTAGAAGAAGATCAACCTACAGAAATTGAGAGGGAGGATAATTTTGACTTCTCTTCCATGTCTAATCATACAGAACCTGAAAACATCAACAATATCAATAAGAAGAGACCCCTTTGGGCTAGAAAAATGCTAGCAGAAAATCAAGTTGAACCAGATGAAGTAATTTAGGAAAGCAGAAGGACTAGAAATCAATCTTGTCATGTTGCATTACTATCTGAACTCATAAAATCTGAACCTACTAATGTTGAAGAAGCATTTTCACATCAATCTTGGAAGGAAGCTATGATTGAGGAATATAACTCTATATTGAAAAATGATGTATGGGATGTTGTACCAAGACCTAAGAACAAATCAGTTGTTTCTTCCAAATGGTTGTTCAAAATTAAACATGTTGCAGATGCAAAAAATACAAGGCAAGATTTGTAGCCCGAGGTTTCTCTCAGAAAGAAGGTATTGATTATGAAGAAACCCTTGCCCCTGTTGCCAGGTACACTTCAGTCAGAACAATCCTAGCTATTGCAACATCCAAAGGGTGGAAAGTGCATCAGATGGATGTCAAAACAACATTTCTCAATGGTAAGATTGAAGAAGAAGTTTACATTGAACAACCAAAAGGGTTCAATACCTATGATTGCAAGACTCATGTTTGTAAATTAAAGAAAGCACTTTATGGTCTCAAACAGGCTCCCAGAGCCTGGTATGAAAGAATAAATAATCACCTACTGAAATTGGTATATGCCAAAATGAAGCTGACCCTAATCTATACTTAAAAACTGAAGGTGATGATATGGTTATTCTTGTATTATATGTTGATGATTTGCTAATTACAGGTGAGGAACATCTCATAAAGAAGTGTAAGCAAGAACTTACTGTAGAATTTGAAATGAAGGACTTAGGGTTACTTCACTACTTTCTGGGATTAGAAATCTAGCAGCAAGACAATTGTATTATATTGAACCAGGAAAAATATGCAATTGATATCTTAACCAAGTTTGGAATGATGGAATGTAAACCAACTGCTACACCTATGGAAATAAATCTACACAAACTAAAAGATGATATGAACAAATCCAAGGCTGCAGATCCGACTTACTATAGACAAATTATTGGTTCCCTGATGTATTTGGTCAATACTCGTCTGGACATATGCTATGCAACTCACACCTTGAGTCAGTTCATGTGTGCTCCTAAAAAGATACATTTACATGCTGCTAAATACATATTGAGATATTTGAAGGGTACTATTGGAATGAGAATCAAATATGACAAAGTCAACCTTGCACTACTTGGATATTCAGATTCTGATTGCGCTGGAAGTTCCATTGAGCGAAAGAGTACTTCAGGATATTGTTTCAGTCTTGGATCTGGTATGATTTCCTAGTCTAGTCGAAAACAAACTTCAGTAGCATTGAGTTCCATCGAAGCTGAGTACATTGCATCTTCCTTGGGTGCTTGAGAAGCAGTATGGCTACGAAAGTTGTTTTCAGATCTCTTCAAAAGACCGTTGAAGCCCACTGTGATTTATTGTGATAATCAAAGTTGTATTAAGCTTTCTTCTAATCTAGTGTTTCACAATCACTCCAAACATATTGAAATCCCATTTCATTACATCAGAGATATGGTTAATCGAGGAGTCATTCAATTGGAATACATATGTACAAATGATCAGACAGCTGACATCCTTACCAAGCCTCTTGCTAAGTGAAATTGAAATACTTCAGAGAAAGACTTGGTATGATTAATTGTAATGACAAATTTTTGAAATAAAAGATTTATTTCATTTGAGTTTATGCCTCCATTGGTGACTTAATAGTATTTGATATGTAATGAAAGTTGACAATCTTTCATAGACATATTCATTCGTAGAAAATTATTTACAAGGTGGCAATCTTGTAAATAATAAATTTATTTGGGCTTCTCTAGACATTGCTTAAGTGCAAGTAGAGATTATTTGAGCTTCTCTAGACATTGCTCAAGTGTAAGTAGAGATTATGTGTACTTCTCTAGACACTGCTTAAGTGCAAGTAGAGATTATATGAGCTATCTCTAGAAATTGCTTAAGTGCAAGTAGAGATCATTTACTATTCATATTGTGTTGCTTATATGATGATTCTGATTTAATTAATGTTTTACTTCTCCCTAGCTAAAGAGGGAGTTTTAATGTTTAGCATTAGAAGAAGCAAAACATAAATTTCTTGATAACTGGAGTTACTACTGTTCTTTGTGAATGACAGAGATATAAACATACGTATATGTATATATATTAATATATGCATACATATACGTATGCCTACATCCCTGTCATGCCTCATAAGATTATTGGCAGAGATAAGATCATATTGTTAACCGACTCCATAGTGGTCAGGCTTCATATTGCCGGCAGACTTCATGCCTTGTATCGGGGTTCATACAGGCTTTATACATATCGTGTTTGTTTCTTTCAAACCATTATCGAGCCTTGATGTATTATCGGGCCTTAACATAATTTAGTTAAGTTGGCAGTTAAACAAAGTAACATGTCTCCGAAGAGGCATGTCCCTGCGTGGCTACATGGCTCTTGAGCCACGTAGAGACATGACTCTTCGGAGTCATGTTTGTACACTTTATATATATATCTCTATGCTCTGTCGCAAGGAAAGCATCAATTCCTTGAATGCAATAAGCATTAGCATATTCAAAACATTATTTACAGTTATTCTCATCAATTCATTTGTTACAAGCAATCCAGTGATTCAACTACTGCTGAAGGAGGAAGTCAATCATATATATTGCTGAAGTCACAGTCAGAGATAAGTATTTAAATTCTGCATAATTCAAATTAGAAACTTATCTGCAAGCATTCTTTGTAATTGTTTATCTATCATAAATCCACTATATTTAACATCTTTATTCCATTTCATGTGAAATTAATTAAAATAACAACCAATCTAAAATAACTGTTTTCTAGAGTAATTACAAAAGAACTTAAATCATTACCATCAATTATATGATATTTAAAAATTACAAGAGAAAGTAATGCATAGAAAGGAATTGAAGGGGAACATACGTGATCTAACCAAGGGATCTCATAATTGTTGTGCAAGCCTCGACTTTTGGATAAGAGAAGAAGCATTAGCTTAGGTTGAACCTCCCAACCACAGACCTTATCAATCCCCACACAATCTTTTAACAAGAAAGGACCTCCCTACCACGGGGCTAGGCTTGGGGCACTATCAATCTAGCCATTTGAGAATTACCGATGTTTAGAATGTCCGCTCAGTAATAGGCAGTCATGCTTGATTATCTGGCATCACCGACATCATGTGATTTTTAGAAGGCAAGCATGCTTTTAACGACCTTGGCCAAGATTTTAGGTGGGTTTATGATACCCGATCACCACTGCTCAACTTGACAACAGGGTAAGTAAATTGGACATACATGAGCTTGCTGGAAAGTTCTTTAAGTTTAAGTAAATAAGTTATCATGATAATTTTGATTTCTGTATTTTGTTTTTGCAGGAATTCCTTTTATCTCTTCACCCTCTTTCATTGGCCATCCAACCAGGGTGAGTCTTTGGTATTTGATCATTAATGGAATCCTTCCATTAACAGTTCATTGCTGACACTTAGCTGATGCAAAGATGATAATTTATTTCTGGCATTAAGCTGTCCTTGTGACTCAAAGACCTCACTCTTGTAAAATCAGAGGTTTGTATTATTAGAAGTAAAGGACAAGCTAATAAAAAATAAGAATACACACATTGCATATCCGATCTGTTTTTGATTTGAAATAGTTCAATATAAACGATAAAGCTTGGTCGTACTGAACTAAACATTATTCATCTTTTTGTATCATAGACATGCCTTGAGTAATAACATTGGTATACTTAAACCAAACTTGCATAGAGTTATATATATATATAAAAGATAAGAAATAGAGGTATCTACGTAACCTAATCAATGATGGTATGAATTTGGGTAGTCTTGATTGGTCGACTCTCAATGATTCTAAGTAGCCAAGGCGAATGTTTGATATAGAGTTCCTGTTTCAACAACAAGGCTTAGTTTCACATCCAATATTAGGAGCTGAATGAAAAGAATAAACACGGAAAGAAAGAGGGAGCCGTATGGAAGATAAAGCTGAAAAGAAGAAGAGTGTAGTCAAATATATGTCTAGGCAAGAGAGAAAGCTTAAGCTGAAGCCATAACTCAAGATGACAGTTAAAACAAGATTGTCGGCTTCTTGGTTCACTGATTCAAAATAAGAAAAAGAATAGCACCAAGTGTACTCATCGTCTCTCATAGAGACTTATAAATTAAAAACAAAATCGAAGAGCTCCTTAAAAAGAAGAATTCTATAATTATATATATATTGTTTTAAAAATGATGTCATCATACTATTATTATGTCCAAGGTCACACCTATTAGGATATGCACATCTATATACGTGCATAATTCGGAGAATTTATTTTAACTTCATATCCTCTTGATGTATATATATGCATGTATATATTTATACGTATGTTAATAGAGACGAGCTTGGATATTTTAATATCATGGTGACATCATACCTTTTATACATATGTGCATATATACACGTATAATGCAAATTGTGAGGATGCCAAAATGGATCAACAAAGGTAGGAATTTTGATTATGTTTAAATATATAAATGTTTTATATGTTGTCCAAGTAGCTCATGCATGTCCAACGTATGTACCCTATTATGCAGTTGCTAGGTCCTTACCAAGGTAGTTAGAGGCCATACCTGTCGATCGAATCAATGGACTAAAGTAGTGTCCCATTTCGTAGATCTTGTTTAGCAATGCTTTCTCCCCTTCGTCTGCTCCTACAACCACTTGTTCAACATTTTCACAATAATAAGTTCTCCCATAATAAATCAATACCAACATATGATACAGATAGTTGTAAAAAAAATAGTTAACTACCATCATCTAGTAAACAATCAATTGCTAACTACCATCATCAAACATATGACAAGTAACGGCTAACTACCATCATCAAGAAACAATTATACATAATAATTGTTAATAACCAAGTTCATATGAAACAACAGTTAAATATAACTACCCTTTCACACGATCAAGGAAAACAATAGTTTTTAATTAATCATCTCAATGGCTATAATTTATTTTTAATTAGGTGAAAATTTTGGGATGTAAGACCTCGATTCTTTTTGGTATTAGTGAATTCGTGTTGCTCACCAAAGATGTCGTTCCTAATTTTTGCTCCTTACAGTATTTCCAAATTCATTTTTAGCTTTACCAATTTTTTTTGAACTCCACAAGTCTAGAAGACGTTACAATTCTTGGTAGTCTTAGCTCCAACATGTTGATATTGAAAATGATGGCCCTCCCAACTAGAAGAAAAATTCGTTTGCTCAGTCTCGGTTCGTTAACTCTCCCAACAACCATACATGGCATACATCTCTATTGAATGCCTTCCTTTAGATATCATTTCTATGCAGCTAGCATAGATGGAAAACTCACCAAAGGCAAAAACTCGCCAAAAACTCGGTGATTTTAAAACAAACTCGGGAAAACTTGGGAACCTAAAAAAACCGCTGAAATTTAATTAAAAATAGATTTATTTTGTATAATCTAATGAGAAGATGCATCTAATAAGTTAATTAAAGAGAATACAAAAGAAACAAGTAGAGTTTAGATATATATAAATGCATAGTGCATACAAAATTGCATTCTCATGCGGAATGCTCATGGCAGGAAACAAAATAGTAAATAGATTCAATCTGTCAAACTAGAAGTAAATACTAAAAATCTAAATACATCAAGATTCAATACAATCACATCTTCTTCTTTCCAGTTGCACTAGCAGGAAAGCGAGGGGGTCTAGTCCTTGAAGAAGTGCCTTGCACTGGGATAGGGAATGAGCTGCGTGATTGTGAACTCCGTGGTTCTGCCTCCTCGCTCGACATCCCTACTAACTGGCTCGGCATCCTTGAAGAGGATGCATCTCCGCCTATATGTGGCATTGGTAATGCCTCATCCTCTGAGCCTGAATCATCATCGTCCTCGTCCTCATCCCCATCCTCAATGTCATCCATTGTGGAATGAAAATCAGTTCCAGCATCCCCCTCCATGGCCTGCCTCTCCAAATCAGCGATCTCATCTGGTGTAAACAATGGACCTGGCTCCTGTGCTGTCCAATCAGAATAAGGATCTATCTCATCTAGATCAAGTGGACCGGGTAGTTCTGAACTCTGTGCTTTTTTTATGTGCAACTTAAGATTATAGTGCACATAAACAAGGTCATTAAGCCCTTTTTGAGTCATTCTATTTCTTTTCTTTGTGTGGATGGACTCAAATAAACTCTAATTGTGCTCACAATGGGATGAGCTACAAGGTTGGGATAGGACTTTTAGAGCAAATTTCTTTAAATTGGGCGTATTGCCACCCCAAATTGCCCACCAAGAATCTGCAAAACAAAATATAAAAAGTTATAAAGCAATAAAAAAAGATAACCAGAAACACAACTTATCAATTAGCAAAAGTTTTAAAGTTTGACGCTTTACCTAGTGCTTGAGTAGATCTTGCTCTCTTTGCAAGCATAGAAGAGAACAAATTACTTCTCAATTCCACATAGACTTGTTGTTCAGTCACAATAAGGTCTCTTTCCGCTTCATTGGATATCATTCTCTCAATGCATTTAGAGAGACCTTCCATGACCTCTCTATTAGGATCTGAGTAGGAATCATCAGCCCTAAAACAAATAGAAAATGATATCAAGTTTTACTACACAACCTTAAAAAGTAAAGTGAAATAGAGTCTTAGTAAAATCCCAACTTCAAGGACAATCATAGTATCTGAATTTGGGGTTGAGGAAGTAGCCTGCTGCATGAATGGGTTGGTGGAGCATATTATTCCACCTCCTATCAATTATTTCCCAAATGGGGTCAAATTTGAGACTGTCCCCATGATAGTAACTTCTAACAGCCTTTTTGGCCCTATCCATGGCCTCATAAAGACCTCCCATTGGGGATTGCTGCCCATCACATATGCACAAGACTAGAACCAGGGGCAGAGACATCTACATTTGAAATTTGAAAAATACAAATTAGTTAATAACATAATAAGTTATGAATTAATAATGAAACTTGAATAAACTAAAAATATAATGTTTTGATTCTTGAAGTTACCTGCACAATCTTCTTAGCCTTTGCAAAAAAACTATCATCAAAGACTATCTATGCCACAGCCTCTCCTTCGGGCTTCTTTGAGTAAGATGAAGCAACCCAATCAGCACACACAAGCATTTGTTTCAGAGCCAATATATGGTCAAGAATACTTTGTAACGTCAAGAAGACCGTTGCAAACCTTGTCATAGTAGGTCTCATCAAATCTTTTCCTTTAGTGGTCTTTCTCATCAAACTGAGAACCCATGGGTGATTATAGATATATTTGGTGACTCGCTTAGCATTTTCCACAATTGGACTCACCAAATCAAGTTTTCCTATGTTCTCCAAAAGAAGGTCAAGGACATGTGCTGCACAAGGTGACCAAAAAAGTGTGGGATGCTTCTCTTGGAGGATTCTACCTAAAAGATTAGCAAAAAATCAATAATTAGTTACAAACTTTTCATATTTAGTATTTAAATCAAATCTAAATTGAATAATGCCATAGTATTACGTTCATGATTCATATTGATTCGAACATAAAAAATTAAATTTACCTGCTGCCACAGATGTTGCTGCATTATATGTGATTATTTGCACCACATTCTCTACTCCTACCTCCATGACAACATTCTCCAACATTAAAGCCAATGTGTGTGCATTTTTCACTTTGTTGGAGGCATCAACAGATTTCCAAAACACCACATCATCTTTGCAAGCAACCAAGAAATTAATAATGGTTCTACTTCTTCCATCTGTCCACCCATCAGATAAAATGGTGCAGACATACTTCTTCCACTCTTTCTTTTGGTCTTCTATCAATACTCTTGCCCTACCAACCGCATTGTCAAGCAACCTACAAAATTTAGGTGTAATAAAATGTTAATAAAAAATAGCAAATAAGTTATAACAATTAAGATTTAAAATATAACAATGAACTGAAGTGAATTACAATTATTTACAATTACTAAATAGTAAAATACTAACCTTCCACTCATCCTTGTGATTACGCGGCTTGTACCCTTTGCTGGATATTGAAATTGCATTCACCATATTGACCCAACAGGGACTATCAGCTGCATTCATTGAGATATTGTTGAAAAACCAAAAATTAGCTACTGCAATATCAATTTGCTCATGCACCTCCTTGAACCATGCAGTGCCCTCTAATGATGGCTGTGCTCCAAGTGTGTTCCTGGGCACAAAATAACTCCCTATCCTTGATGCGGATGGTGATGAAGAACTAGGACCTATAGAAGAAGTGGAACCGGTAAAAGAGACTTTTTGTTTGCGGATCCATGGGCCACGAAGAGATTCTGGTATGTTCTCAAGTGCTTCTTCTTCTTCCATATCAAAAGGAGCTCCTTGAGATTTAGCTATGGCTGCCCTCATAGCTAATTTTGCTCTCTCTCTATTCAATTTTTTCTCTTTAGCAGCTGCAAATAGGGCATCGATGAATCTTTTTTCTTCTTCACTTACCTTGAGACAGGGATTTGAATCATGTTTCTTTATGCCTGCAAGGTGCTATTTGAGGCGGTTTATGCCTCTAGAAATAATTCTCTCACATGGAATGCATATCACCTTCCCAACATCATTTGGAGCTTCATAGGCATACTGCCATGCCTTATCTCTTGCATTTTTAGGCCGAGTGCCTATATATCCAGATGGGCATGGTGTTTGTGGCCACTCTTCTTGCAAGTTTGTCATTTTTTTAATGCTTGACCGCTGCCCTACACATAAATTTATAGAAAAATGAATAAACAAAGTTAGAAGTTAGAAGTTAGAAGTTTAGAACAACTAGGGTTTCAAATGATTCAAAGTTCAAGCATAGAGTTGAAATGATTTTAAATGATTTGAAATCATTTACAAACAACAACAAAAACAATAGAACATTTGTTAAAACTATAAAAAGTTTTCAAACTATGATAAAATGAACATACCTGGAAAGAAATTTCTCTTTTAAAACTAGTTAGAATCCTCTCAAATCCACTCAAATCCGCCTTGAATCACTTGCAATCAGCTAAGAATGCCTTCAAACCTTTTTCTCTCCACACCTCAAGGCTCTAGACAACACAAATGCAACAAACAATGAGAAAAAATTGATTTTTTGCACTTTTAAGCCGTCATAGGCCGCGGGCCTGGCAAAGCGCGAGTTTTAACCAAAAACTTGCCGACTACTCACTGAGTAAATGGCGATTAATCGGCGATTAAATGCATCCTAACTGAGTTTTTTTTTGGGTGAGGTAAGTGGTCAAAAACTCGCCGAGTTGGAAAGCTTGGCGAGTGTTTGAAACTCGCCAAGTACTTTGCGAGTTTTCCATCTATGCCAAATACTACAAAATCGGAAATACGAACCTTGCTAGCTTACTAGAAATAGTAACTATATAGAAACCCTCACTTTATCAACTCTGATTGGCTTGAATATTTAAATGCCTGGGCCAAAATTCATACTGATCCTAGTAAAGTCCTGGTTAGCCCATGAGACCATGGTGTAAAGGGCTAATGGCACATTAGACAATAAGGACCAGAATAAGGGGACATTATACCCTAGAGCTGATGACATTGGTTTAATCATAGATTGTTTGAGGACAAGCAATAATTGGGCGGCGAGGATTTGTCATGTCCCCAAAAATTAATGCAATAATTTAATTAAATAATGAATTGGTCTCAGAATTTGAATAATAATATAATAAAATGACCTTTAATTAATTCATTTAGTCAATAAATATGAACCCAAATTAATAAAGTACGAAAATAATTATTAATAATGATAGCTTCGGTTAGTTAAACATGGATGATAATTATCTATATAATGATGTATGATTCTATGCATGTATGTATATCAATATACATTGAGTATTTTTTTTTCCTCGGTAATAGGTTTTTGGATTTTATTAATAGTCAAAAGTAAAATGTTTACAACTTATCTTCCTCAAATTAACTTCACGAGGATCTGTCACAATATTTCTATTACAATCATCACTAGATCCTTAAAAAAGTTTTATCATAGTGAGTACTAAATTTAAAACTTTGTCATGAAGGACAAGCCAACTAAGTACAATCACATACGTACTTTGACATTCCTAGGCCAAGTGTAGCATTTGCAACAAAAACATCCACCAGATTCTAGTAGTATCCTCAATCCCTCCACCCATCCATCAAACTTTAATCATCCCTACATGCCAAAATTGACAATATCACGAACCGGAAGGAAAAAGGTGGAAGGAGAAGAAACCCCACTATGCATTCAGTAAAACCATCCATTAACATTATCAAATTTCCACAATCAATTAGTAAATATCAATTTATTTATGGATTCAATTGTGTGTGTTTCTAGCATCAATGATCCATCATTAGGAAGAGAGAATGCAAGAATAATAATAGAAGTTTGTGTTTTTTCATTACTATTCTTGCACTCTCTCTTCTTGATGATGGATCACAGAGTGTGATACGAAACCTTGATGCTAAAACCATCCATTACCAGAGTGGTAATTTAAAATTGTCCAAGACAAATCTCACTTTGTCTAAGCTATCATTACTTAGTAACTGAAACAAACAAGACCAAAAGTCTTTCATCCATCCTACACATTCGTTAACTATTTTTTCTACAAAAAAGGAATATGTAGTTGCCACCCAAAACACCAAGACACACATTCCGCAAAATGTACAAAATAATAGAGTAAACAAAACCACCCATCCATGCTTAGAACAATTACACACTTAAGGGCTGACCAGAAGCCAAAGGCTTCATTTTAAGACTTGAGGCACAGTCCCCTCAATTCTCTCTAGAATCATTGCATTCGAGTCTAGATTTACATCTTGAAACCCTTGAGGAGTAGTTGCCTGTACGCTCAGCCTTTCTTACAAGTTCTCATCAGCTTGCAACCAACCCACACTTGTTTTCATTTTCTCAATGTTATTGTCATAAAGGTTGATCACTTCCAACAACTTTAGGGCTTCCCAACCTCTTCTAACATGTTTGAACCACTAGTGTTGTTGGTTTTCTACAGCTACACAAAGGGAGTGAGTTTTGCACCTGGAATTTTGTCCATTCCAGTCCCCCTTTCTCCAAGGTTTATTCCCTAGCTTGGCACTAAAATAAATAAAATTTCTTCAAAGCCCTACATGGAATCTTCTGGAACCAGTTGATGCATAATAAAACACACAATGTCTTCGGATTCTCCATGTTGTAAAGCCTAGGCCATTATCATGGAGTTCATGTTCATGTTTGTGCAGTGTCGGTTCTAGACTAGGAAGAACATCTCTTCTAATAGTAGCTCAACAACCTCTATGAATTGGGATGCTCAATTTCAAACAAATTATCCATCCTAGCTTTCCTTGCTAAACCCAAGAATGGATTTTGCTCCTTAGTGCATTCAAGTGTAAAGAATGATTCCATTGTTGTTGCTTGCAAAAAAGGCCTAGTTTGCTTAGAAGAAAGAAATGCTACTGCAACAGGCGTTACTATTCTTGTGTTAACATAGAAAGGGAATAAAAAGCTGCAGGTTACAGTGCCATAAATACAAGTTTCCTCAATTTAATCCTCATGCATGCGACACACTCTACAAAATACTTTGCTAACTAAATTACTAATGCTAAAAGTACCGTGTTCCTCTGTTATTAAACGTTTCAAGGAGTAGATTGGATTACTTCCTACCGATGCACATCTTGGAAATCATTAATGACTACTTCGTGCATGTTAAGGTTTAATGCTCAATTTGATATTTGGTTTGCTTCCATGTTTCCATCCCGTTTTATGAGGGAGAGTTTGAAGTCTTTTAGGGTGGCCAATTCTTGAATAATATTTGTAATGTAATTTTGGAGATGCAAGCGTCCAGGGTACCTTTTATAATTGCATTAATAATAATTAATGAGTTCCCTTCTACATGAAGTTTGGTTACTCTTAGCTTTTTGGAGGTTTTAATTGCTAACAATGTTGCTGGTGCTTCTGCCACATTATTTATCCCGTTGAGAAGCCTTTCCCTCCTAGAGCTACGATGTCACCATTATCATTCTGAGGATAAAGCCAACCCCTGATGGTCTTGGATTGCCTTTGGATGCTCCATCGAAATCAAACTTACACCATCCCCTTTCTGGTTTTTTTCAACAGATTGGTACCATAGGAAGAGAGGAAAGATTAATCTTAGGGATCCCATTCATGGGCCTGAACCTAATGCTTGGCCAGGCCTGTTGAATAAGTTGGTCAGTCCTTGTAAAGCATGAGGATTGAAGACATAAATTTGAGGCTGCTGCTCTAGTAGTTTCTTGGATGGCCAAATTGATTATGAGTAGTAATCTATCTAGAGCTTCTACTTTGCTTTGAAAGATTCTTTTGTTTTGCTCCTTCCAAATTCCCAAATGAGAATTGAGGGGCTTAGGCTCCAAATGCTAGAGAAGGTAGATTTCTCTGGAGTTTTAGACCATGCTTGAAATAATGCTCGAAGAGTACATGGTTTGGAGACTTGCCAATTTAGCTATCTATGAGGCATAGACTAGCATTCCTCTATTGCTGTGCATGAGACAAATAAGTGATCAGCTATTTCGTCATCAGCCTCACAAAGGACACTCATAGATAGAACATGAAAGCCTAATTTCCTCCTTTCTTCAGTAAGGATACGACCTATGTTAGCTAGCCATGCAAGGGAACCAACTTTCGGTAGGCATTCTTTGCCCCATAATAGATCCGCTGGCCAGTTATCATCAACCAAATAATTTTCAAGATTTTTTACCCAATCTTAACTTAGCAAGATCCATTCTTAGTAGCACACCATATGATTTTATTGGCAACATTACTCCAAACCATATGTTTGGAGTCAAACAATCCTTGAAGCTTGTTTTTTAGAGGATTCAGGATGTCCAAGGGTGCCAAGGTTTTTCGAAGTTCCATGAAGACCCAGAGTATCTTCTTTGGGCTCTTTGTAATTATGAAGCTGCTCCCCCCAATTCGCTTTACACTTGTATCGTCTTAAAATGGAAGCACTTCCATGTTAAGAGTGTTTAGCCCTACGAGTAGGTGATTTGGGGTCGTGTCAAATGCCTTGAATGGATCTTTGACTTGGCTCTGGCCTTTTCCCCTGTTCTACCCCCTTTTCCACATTCTTTTTGCACTTTTTTGGCATTCTAGATTGAAATCCTAAGATTCTTGACTTTTGGGTCAAGGACAACTTTTTAGGTCAAGGTCAACCTCGACCCTGACCTACGACCCTAACCTCGTCCTTGACTCGAGGTTCAAATTTCAAGGTTCCATGATTTTCGGATGTTGGGTTTCAGAAAGATTTATTTTCCCGCTTCTGGGTTGACTATTTTCGTCTCCGAAATGGTAAACTCTTAAATTACATTTAATCTAGGTCCATTTACATCTCATATCATAAGAATTCATATCTATGTGTAAATATGGATTTAGGGTCTATTTCATGTGCACTATTTTTAACTCTATTCATCAACCATATTTTTACCCTATACATTTTGGTGAACCCAACACACTTACCTTCTTTTCTGTTGTGGAATTAGATGCCCTATAGTGTTTTTGGTGTTAGATTTCCCTTCATATTATCTTGTGTGTTAGATTTCTTGATTCGTTATCATGTTGCACAAGTTGTTCCAAATGTTTTCCAAACATTCTTCTTCTGGGATTACGCAACATTCTCCTCTTACATTACCATTGCATGGTGTTAGACCTAGAAAGACTTTGTTTGGTGCGTGTGATGTTGCTTTGTCCTCTTTTGAATTACCTTGTAAGGATATATTAGAGCAAGAAGATGTCCTTGATCTAACTCTCCATATTTCTCTTTATGGAGATGAGTTGAGGATTGATGGTAATTCTTCTCCTAATATATGTCTTTTCTATGAGCCTACTTTAGAATATAATTTACCTTCTTCCCCCTTTAGGGATCAAGCTTTAGTGATTCATGGCATTCCTACAATGTGCTTTATTGATAGGGATGATAATCCTCCTATTTGGGATGAACCTTTGGATTTGGATGTTGATTACTCTCTTCCTCATGAAACCATTGTGGATGATCCCTTGGATAAAGATATTGACTTATCCCGACACGAAGAATCTTTGATACAAGAGGGTGATTTATTAATGGATGACATATTCATACACGATGATAACTCTTTTTCTAAAACACACTCCCCTTATGTAGACATTTTAGTGAAAGAAGATGACATTATAGATGCTTTACCTCCATTTGGGATTCCTTCTAGTGACGAGGTATTAGTGGAGAATGATATGAATTCCCTTAATGCTCTATCAAGATCCTACCTAATCTTTTCCTAGGATGTCTTCTTTGCTTCCTTCTTATGAATTTGTTTGTAGTGTTGAGACGACTAACATGGTTTATCCAAAACCTTTGTTGACTATCAAAGGTTGTCCTCACATTACTATCAAAGGCAAATCTATGGAGTCTTTAGAATCTTTCAGTGACCAAGGGCATATAGTGCACACATATTGTACAAGGAATAACCTTCAACCTAATCCGGCGGTTTTGACTTCATTGCCACCTTCTCAACCCATTCTTCCTCCTCCACCTCGTCTTCCTAGCAATGAGTATGATTTGATAAACCAATTGCAAAATACCCTTACCAAGATTTCATTATGGGAGCTTCTTCAAACTTCACCTACCTACTATGAAGCCTTGCAAAAAGCTCTAGCGACTCTTCCCACTTCACTTCCTAATCAAGAGAACATCAATAACTTCTTACAATGCATGCATACTACCCCGGGTGCTCCTACATTGTATTTACTCAAAAGGATTTACCTTCTAAAGAAGTTCAAAATCAATATGATGCTCTCATGGTGTCTGTTACCATCAATAAAGTATCATCCGTGGGACCTTGATTGATAATGGATATGGGCTTAACGTTTGTAGGATGGACATGCTCAAAGCAATTAAAGCCAATCTTTCAACTATTCAACATGACAATGTTCCTATACGTGGCTTTGATAACATTTCTAAGAACATTTTAGGCATCATTGCCTTACCTATCAAAGTAGGTGCGGTCATCCTAGATACACCTATTCATGTTATGCCTGGACCTCTCAATTATGACCTTCTCTTGGGTAGACCTTGGTTACATGAGATGCATGATATCCCTTCCACCCTTCTCCGTGAAGTCAAGTTTATACATAACAACATGATGTATACACTTCATGCAGATGATGCGCCAAATCCTTGTCTGAATATTCAAAACCACACTACTCCAATTTCTAATAGTAATCCTTCTTCCTCTAATGCTCTTCCTGGTGATGATTAGGGAACCTTGGATTTTATTGCTACTTTTATTGGAGAGTATAAAGTTTCTGATCTTGATTTTATGAAGCCACAAAGAGAGTTTAAATAACGAGTTTTTACTTTAAAGTTCTTCGTAACAACTTTGTCGCTGCTTCTATCCACAATGAAATTGTCAATCCTACTAATGATGACATAGTGACTAATGTAGTTCCATTGACTCCTTCTGATGTGACTTCTCTTTATGGTCCTAGTTATCACTTCCTAGTTAAACAAGGATTCAATGGTGAAGCATGTGGTAAGCATAAATAGAGAATTCAAATGTCCTCACAGAATGGGGGGCATAAGCATTCTTATGGATTGGGATTTAATCCTTAACAACAAATCAATGTTAACCACATTTCAAATAACACTTCAAAACATGATGAGACTATGAGGGATTTTGACCAAGAAGTTCTTTTGTTTGAACTCCTTCGTTCTTAAGATGATTACTAGACCTAAACGCAAAAAGAAACGTAGTCCACACTTGAAGACTCTTCCTTTTCGTTTATATCATAGATTTCATGATCACTCTACTAATGAATGTCAAGCTTTACATTATAAAATTAGGCAGCTCATTGAGAGTAAGGTTATTTATATATCATGTGGCAATGAGTTGTATTTCAATCTTGTTTTCTTTAAATAACATATATGTTGCTATTATGGAGCTCCACATTATGTAAACAATGTTACCCTAATCTTTGGGGACTCATTGTCTTGTATAGTGTTGTGCGAAACATAATAGGTCCCCTTTCATCCTTTTTCCTATGCTTGGGGGGCAAGGATGCCATCGCCTTCTTTTTTGTCTTTCTAGGATCCACTTTTCCTTGGTTAAGCAATACTTATCTATTATGTGCTATCTAGTCATACATGAAAATTATGGTTTGCATTGAGGATCTTTGTCCTTGATCATAACCTATTTTGTTGTTTGACATTGGGTTTCCATGGTTGATAAATCTCACCTTGGAATCCGAATTGTGTGCTATCCCTCACAAGGGTTACTTTTTCTCTTCTTGCATGATATCTCTTTGCATTCGTCCCTTCCATGACCTCATAGGAGCTGTGACCTTGGCTTGGATTGGGTGTTGTCCATGGATATTGTCTTGATGTTGAAGAAGGCTTTATCCTTGTTCTTTTCTTTCCTTAACATGTCAAAATAGTATGTATTTTTGCCATCTTAAGGAGGGGGGCATATATACGGCCTCCCTCGTTTTGTATTATGTATTTTTGTTCTAACCTTTTGTTTTGCAGCATGCTAAATCTTTGAAGGTACTGCACATAAGTTGCTAAATCCTAAAGAGACATACATTTTCAATTTTCAATATGCTAAATCTTCCGAAGGTAACGCACATAAGTTGCTAAATCCTGAAGAGACGCATTTCCAATTTCAAATATGCTAAATCCTCAGAAGGTAGCGCACATAAGTTGCTAAATCCTAAAGAGAAACATTTTACAAATGTGTTCTATGGTGATATGAGAATATGGATCCATGGGTACTTTATAAAAGCCGTTAGAAGACACACTACATACATGCACAAAGCCGCCAGAAGGCGCACAACTTAATGGGGTGACTATCAGGTTCTTTCTTGGTGGGCCGTCATATTCTTTTTGTGGTTCACAGTGAGATACACACATCTTACTCGACGAGCTAGCCACTCCTCTCTCCCTCTTCTCTCTTTTTTCTAGAGATGTCTCTCTTATTGTGATCTTGGAGTTCACGAACACTTGAGTCTCTAGGGGCTTAAGGATCTCTTTGTCCCTTTGATTTTAATAAGATTATCTTTTCATTATGATCTACTTTGCTAAAGTGGGGGCTAAATGTATCATCTTAAAATGGAAGCATTTCCATGAGTAGGTGATTTGGGGTCATGTCAAATGCCTTGAATGGGTCTTTGACTTGGATTTGGCCTTTGCCCCTGTTCTGCCCCCTTTTCCGCTTTCTTTTTGCACTTTTTTGGCATTCTGGACTGAAATTTTGAGATTCTTGACTTTTGGGTCAAGGATGACCTTTTAGGTCAAGGTCGACCTCAACCCTGACCTAGGTTAGGGTCAACCTCATCCATGGCCTTGGGTTCAAATTTCAAAGTTCCATGATTTCTGGATGTCGAGTTTCGGAAAGAATTGTTTTCCCACTTTTAGGTCGATTGTTTTCATTTTCAAAATGGTAAACTCTTATATTACATTTAATCTAGGTCCATTTCTAGGGGTTAAGATTAACCGGGGTTTAAATCTCCAATGTTGGTCTCTCTAGAAGTTTGTGCCCTAGATCACTATATAAGGAAGCCTCCTCTCATTTTCTCTAAGACTTAAGAAGGCATAATAAGAAGATATCAAATGATTCATTACCAAGCATTCACTTTCATGATCAAGCTCTCAAGTTCAAGCAAGCATCCATCTTCAATAATTCAATTCATGAAGGAGATCTATTAGTAGCTATTGAAGGATTCAAGCTCTATGGAGCCCTCTTGTTGAAGATTCATCCATTTCCATTCAAGCCTCTTTCTAATCCAAGATCCATTCAGGATTGGTGTTGAAGATCTAAGACAATTGATTTGAGACATCCTACATCCTATTCTACATTCATTTGGAGCATACATACTTGTTGATTCAAGGATTCGAATCCTCCACAAGGACTTCAACATAAGCAAGGTGAATAGTTCCATTTATTTTGTTTATACATATTTCAATTTCAATTACATTTGAAGGTTGATTCCAAACTGGAGTTTGACCAAGTTAAACCCCCCATCCAAAAAACAATACAATTTTTCTTGTAGGTACAGGTGTGGAACAACGAATATTAGTGTAGATTTGAGTACCATTTTTGGCGAACTTGCAAGATCGGCAAACAAAATTTCGGTCAGAGCAGTGCAGGTCAAGGTCAACTTTTTGGGTCAAGGTCGACTTTCTGGGGTCAAGGTCGACATTCTGGGATCAAGATCGACTTTGTCTACCTAGGTCAAGGTTGACCTACCCTCAAAAAAGAAAAAGATTTTTGGGTTTTGTAGATCTCGCAGTTTCGATTGATGATTGGGGAAATCAATAGTTTTTGACATTGTTTAAGAGGATTTTCAATAGGTTCTTTTCTGGAGGTAAGTATCTTCATCTCTTCATTTCAAATACTAGCATTTCCAGATTTACATCTCATAAGAATTCATATCATTAAAATATGGGTTTAAGGTCTCTTTCATGTGCATTATTTTTAACCCTATTCATCAACCATATTTTTACCCTATACAACACCATGTCTTCAACTGTACCCAATCTATAGTACCCGGGATGTTTTCAAAGGCCTCCCTTAAGACATCCCAGAAAGAAGCATCTTCTCCTTTTCCTACTTGCCATGATAAGTGGTCAGTAATAATTGTCAACATGACACTAGAAATGTCCAAATGACCGAAACCTTTTGGTGGATTTCTAATGGTGAGAATGCGACCATTTTTGTTTGTGTTCAGATACTTTGATTTCAGAATTTTTACCCACAATTGACTGGGTTGAGTGTACATGTTGCAGACCAATTTGGCACCAAGAGCTTCATTTAAAAGGTTCTAGTTCCTCAAACCAGCTCCACGCATAGTTTTAGTAGAGCACCCTTTATCCTAGGCCAAAAGAGGGAGTTTGTCCTGTTCCTGAGCCCAATTCCAAAAGAACTTTCTCATTTTTTTTTCAATTTGTGTGATGATTTTCTTAGGAGTTTTGAAGCACATCATTGAATACATTGAAATAGCAGAAATAACAGATTTTAACATAAGAATCCTTCCAGCCAGTTATAACCAACAACTTTTCCAGCTCCCCATTATGTCAAAGCAATCTGAAACTAAAATTTTCCATAAGTCAGATTTGTTGGCTCCTCCAATTAAAGGGACACCTAATATTGTTGGCAATTTGGCTAAGAGGTGAGTATGGAAATATGTTAAGGTTGTCATTTATGGCAACATATCATCTACATTAAGATAATAGACCATGAAAACAAAGTTTTGGCTTGTAGACTTACAAAATTGTCGAAGTATCACAGAGTTTATCTGTCAGCACAAACATCTTTTTGGTTTGCGAAGATCATACACAGCGGATTGGCACCTGCACACTTGAGGGAAGCAAGCACAGGGTATAAGGATACTACATGCAAGAGCGTGATGAGCAGTAGAGACAGAGTTATTAATGTTTTATCAGTTGCAGTATTGTACAGGTAGAACAAGGTTGAGTAAAGGAAAGCATTTGATTTATCAAAACAATTGCTTGACTATTTAGGGGTGACATCCTAGATGTTAACCCTAAGTGGGCAAGAGTTAGTTTTGATTTTTGGGACATGTGTGAAGACATAAAGGCCGACAAGACATAATAACTTGGTATAAAGGACAGAGTCTTGTATGCGAAGTTGTGTGATGTCTTTGGACATTGTTATGCTATTATTTGTGATGCAAACTTGATGATGAAGTAGAGAAAGATCAGTATATGCGAAGTTGTGTACAAAGAGCTACAAAGGACAAATCAGATATTGTAGATATCAGCATTGTCAAAAGGTTTATGTATCTATTCCTTTTGTGTGCAAAATATCATTGTAATTGCATGTTTGGGCAGTGGGCTCATCTTACATATATTTTGTAATCGTAATAACAACTTTAAGCAAGGTTGAGGCTTCTAACAAGGTCTAGTCTTCTAACAAGGACCGAAACACTATATGGATGTAACAGACTACTAACAGGGTTAGTATCTTTCAAGATACTTTTGAGTAGTGGATCATTTTGTGGGTACCATCCCCATCGGGGTTTTACCTTGGCCAGGTTTTTCCTAGTTAACAAATAATGGTGTTATGAGTTGCATTGTGTTATTGCTATGTTTTTTTTTTTTGTATATTCACATGTGTATATTTTAAGATTGTTAAAGATATCCATAGTTGGGAAAAAGTTTGTGAAATACTGATTCACCTCCCCTCTTAGTACTTCCTACTTCTAACAAATACTTCCCTTGTAGCTTGCCCAGTTTGATGCCCAAAATTTGTCCAATCTCCCTTTGTTCGTCTCCTTGAGTGTTGAAGAAGAAGATAACAAATTTTATGCCAATTTAGTTTCTGACCTGAGGCATGACTGTAAGCATCAAGGGTTTGGTGCATTATGCATGCCTTACATAGTGAAGAGACTCCAAATAACAAATTAAAACATCAACAAATTGTAAATGTGCGATTCAATCCACATTGACAACAACCTTACTGCCTTTCTAGTAGCCACTAGTCTTTTTATGAGAAATCAATCAACCCAGAGCTTGAGCCATGATAATAAACAAAAAAGGTGATGAAGGATCCCCCTATCTAATGCCTTTGGATCCTTGAAAACAAGCCTCGAAGGCTTCCATTGATCAGAATTGAAAATCTTGGTGTCAAAACCCATTATGCCTAGTACTGCAAGTAGGAAAGGGCGATTGACATCATCATACACTCTTTTGATGTCAAGTTTCACTAACATTCTATCAACTTTTGCTTGTTAAATTGAGTGATTCATTTTATGAGCCACTATTACTCCTTCAAAGATTGTACAATTTGGAGCATACCCACTCTGTATAATTAAGATAACAGAGTGTAGCACCACTTTGGGTCTGTTTACTATCGCTTTAGAGAAAATCTTGTATATTGTATTGCATAGAGCAATTTGTTTACCGTATAGGGTAAATGGTTTATTAATGCATTCAGACAATAGACAAGAACATGTAACACATAAGTATTCCTTTTATTATTCGCATGTATACAGAAGATACTACAATATTCGATAGGATTGATTACAATGATGATTACAATTCCCATTCCGGATGGTGTACATATACCTTTCCAAAGGGGTGACTCAACCGTCACGCGCCCGTTCGGATACTATTCTACCCATTGGCTACAACATAAAATTTACTGACATCATCCCCCCAAAATGTAAAGTTGTCTCCGGGTGACAATTACAAAATATCCGAGATAGATTAATAAAATAGAATACACTAACTGTGATTTACTATAACAGGATAGATCTTTTTCCGTCACATCACATTCACATTTTTCCCATGCCTGCACCAAACTGGTCTCCAAAACACGTGGCATCTACAGCCTCTGCTAACACTATTGTCTCCTTAGCCAAGTTGACCTTGATAGCCACCTGTGCCGCCTTCTCTGCTTCCAACTTCTGGGTACACTGAGCCAAGTATTGCTCTACTACCTCCAACTAGATGATCAACTCCTCTCGAGCTCTCTATGCATCCAACAAGACAGCTTCCTGTCCAACACCTATTCAGTGCCTCAAAGCATAACACCTCTCTCGAAAGGCTTGCTCCAGTGCTCTCTCCACCTCTGACACGCAAACACTATGCCTGCAGTAGCTCCAGGTCTTATCAACTGGTCACACTTCACACAATTGATAATTGGATTGACTGGGGGTCTAGGGGGCATCGCCTCCAATGAGGTTTAGGGGCAACGCCCTCGTGGGGTCTTGGGGCAGAGCCCCAGGTGCGCTCCCTGTCATGATACAGGGCGATGCCAAGACCAAATTAGCACTCTCAAACCTACATAAAAGTCCATGGAACACACCATTTTTGTGATTTTCTTCTGATCCCATACTCTTTCTGTGACGACTTATGTTTTACTACCTTTTTATGTCTTTTCCTTCTCTTTGGTATCATACGTTACTCATTCTGAACTGTTTTGATTTGTTTTTTTTTCTTCTGAAAACCTCCTATCAATCTTCTTCTGTGTCTATACGGTGGTCTTTCTCTGTTATGTTACAACCTTGTTGCCAATATTGTATAGTGTACGCCTACACATTGTATTGCCTCCACGGTGTATTCCATACGGTCGCCTCAATTGGCCATACAATAGATTTATATAGCCTTCTAACAGCTCCGTGATCTTGGTGGGAGTCATACGGTGTTCCTTCTCGGCCGTATGGTGTTCTATTTCTTTCTCCAGTTTTCTATATGGTATTGACTCCCTTCTGTGCCATACAATGGTTGCTTCACTGCTCTTCGTAGGTTGTACGGACTTCTGTACAGCAATTGTGTTACTCTCTTTTGCCGTGTAGTCGTACGGTTTGCTTCCTGTCACCTCTTCTTTTGTTGTACGGTGTTACTTGATGTCTCAGACCGTACGGTCTTATCTGCTGTTCGTACGATGTTACTTGATGTTTGTATGGTACTCTTTGGCTGTATGGTACTTCTCATGTTCATACGATAGGCATCTACTTGGCCATCAGTGGTCGCTCCTTGTCCGTACGGTGCCTCTAGTCCGTACGATATTTTTCCCTTTCCTTGTGCTTGCCGTACGATGCACCTCCAGGTCTCTTCTTGCAAATTTCTAGCCATATGGTGTATTCTTCTCTTCTCCGCGTGGGTCAAAGCTCTCTTTGAATTTTGATATAATCTTTCTTGAACATGCAAATTGCCGTACGGTTTGTGATTTCCTTAAGGATGTATGGTGCATTAACTTGTGTTCTCCTTGAGCCGTATGGTGTGTCATGTACAATATCTTCTCCTGTCTGGCCATACGGTGGATCACCTATGATTTCTTGCCGTCTTTTGCCTGGCCGTACGACGTCCTTCTTAGGTCGTACATTATTTTATTTTTCTTTACTGCCTTCCTTTCTTGCTTACGCTCCCAATAGGTCGTACGACCCTGTTTTATGGCGAACGTACTCCCTTCTAATCTCCTCCACACGTGCCCGTACGACCATAATTCCTTTTGATGCTTGTCCATATGGTGTACTTGCTTTGCTTTCTTAAAAGGCCGTACTATTTTAAATGCAGCTGCTTTTAATACTGGATTCCAGTTATCTCACTAGTATGTTCTTTGGTTTGATATCATTTCCCAGATTCATGGTTTGTACTGTGGCCTCTTCATATTTTATTGGCTTTTCCTTATGGAATAAATGTGTAGTTGTTTCATCCAGTTGTGCGTTCCCTTATTTTATTTTCCTAAATTCTTTTGGAAATCTGTCTCCATTGCATTCTTCCTCTATCGTTAGTATGTTGCAGCTTTGGAAGAGTTCATAATCCTCTATCTGCTAGTGGAATAGACCATTTACTGAATTTGGATTGTCATCCTTCGATCCACCTTCTAACTATAGGACTTCTTCCTCATTCAGTTCTATTCGCTTCTTACCTTCGTCCTTTACTTTTGAATCAGATGATCCGACTTCTTCTCCCACCATTTGTGTATAAATCAATAATGAATCTCCGTCCTCTACTCTCCATTGATAGTGTATTCTTCTTTTGGTCATGTTTAACCTTTGCTTGTACGAGCCATCCTTGTCCAAGAATGGCATCATATCCCCTTCTTTTAGCAGGATGACTACAAAGTCGAGCAGGAACAACTTTGTTCCAGTAGTCACTAGTTGTGCCATCAGGATCCCTAGAGGCTTAATGCCATGTTGGTCTGCAGTTAGCAATTGGAATGTGGGTGGCCACAACGTTGGCTGTCCCAACTTCTTCCGGGTATCTTCTGGTAGGACATTTACTTGTGAGCCTCCATCCACAATTGTGTCTGAGAGGATCGTTCACAATATACCCATTTCAACGACTGCCGGATGCCTTCCTGATGTGAGAGCTAGCAGCATTGGGTTTGCTGCACTTGTTCCGCTTTCTTTCTCCTTCCTGGATTCTTCTGGTGGTTTAGTAGTTGGAGCCATGTTTGTGAGTGCCGTTAGTAATTGGGGCATTGTGAGGATCAAATCATTTAATTTTACTGGTACTTTAGTTTGTAATATCCGCCTTATGATGTTTTGTTCTACACAGTTCCTCATTGAGGTACTCGTAGTGTCCCCCTTCTTCGTTTGTGATTTTTCTATCTGCATCCCCTTCTCAATTTCTGCCCGTGCTTCTTCCAGTCTCTTCTTTTCTTCCGTCGGCTCTGGGTACAACTTTGCCTGTTTATGCTTAATTGCCAAGACTTCCTCTTCATTCGTTCCTGATTCGATGCTGATCACTCTTAATTTCAATTTCAGGCAATTGGCATCTTCATGGTCTCCAGGACCACACCATTTGCATAACAATTGCGGTGTGTTTGTCGTTGTACAATTTCGTGCAAAGTGGCCCCACAAGTTGCATGCTTGACATTGAACCATCGGTTGGCCATTTGCATCATACTGAATTCAACTGCATCCCGCGTTATTATTGTTATTATTGTTGTTGGTGTTGTTGTTTTGTCCCGTTCTATTGTTTCTATACCCACCCGAGGTGGCACCGTCATTGTTTGTGTTTCCATTCCCTCCTGACGTGGATGCTTCTTGTGTCAGGAGCACTTGTTGATGCCCTCTTCTTTTCATATTGGACGGGCATTCCTTTGTGGAATGTCCCGCAATTTGGCAGATATCACAGAACTGATTCTTCGGACAAGATCCCTTAGTGTGACCTTCCGTCTTGCATTCTGTGCACCATAGCTCATTTTCTTTGGTCTGGCTATTCCCTTTCTGCATATTCTTAAATTCTTTCATCATCCTGATCATATCCTTTTGGAGAGCTCAGACCTTCTTACTGTCCTTTTCATCACTACTGCTATCTGTATAAGAGGATTCATCCGAATCGGATGATCTACTTTTCTGTTCTTTTTTCTTTTCTATTCATTTTTCTTATTTCTATCTTTATTCAATGTGTTTGGCATTCATAGCACCCGGTCCTTATAGGCAACGACGCCAAATGTTAACCGTACAGGGTAAACGGTTTATTTATGCATTCAGACAATAGACAAGAACATGCAGCACAGAAGTATTCCTTTTATTATTCGTATGTATACAAAAGATACTACAATACTCGATTGGATTGATTACAATGATGATTACAATTCCCATTCCTTATGGTGTACATATACCTTTCCGGAGGAGTGACTCAACCATCACGTGCTCGTTCGGATACTAATCTACTCGTCGGCTACAATATAGAATTTACCGACAACACAATTGGTCTAATATCCTCAAAAGTTTGAGTCTCCTTTTTAGGAATTGAGGCAATAAAAGTGTAGTTGAGATCTTTTTGAACAAAGCCACCCAACCTTGATTCCTCCACCACCTCCTAAATGTCTTTCACAAAAATGTACCATAGTTTTTGAAACAAATTAGCAAGAAAGTCATCTGGACTTGAAGCTTTATCACCGACCATGTTAAAAAGTGTAAATTTGACCTCTTCTTCTGTAACCAGATCTGTTAACATCCAATTTACTGCCTCAGTAACATAGGGAGGAATGAGATTAAAGATGCCCTCAGGATCTTGGAAGTTGGCATTGTCATCCTTATAGCCTTCTATGAAGAAGTTAACACCCGCTCTGTTAATGACCTCTTTTTTTGTAACCAAGTTGCGTGAGGAATGCTTGATAGAATAAATGTTATTGGAAGAGTATCTCTCTTTTACTCAATTTTGAATTTTTTTTGTATTTCTATCACCATCTTGAAGCCAAGTTTCTTGAGATTTGCCTCTAAAAAGTCTCTTCCTTTTGTAGATTCTCTGAGTATTCTTCTTTCTAAGATTTTTTAGCATCAAAATCTATACAAGACATGCCTTCTTGGATAATTTTTTCATTAAGGTGTATAAGTTCTTTTTTAATTCTCAAATTTTCAGTAAAAATGTCCTTGAAAACTAATCTATTCCACTTCTTAAACTGCTCTTTTAAGAATTGTAATATTTTGAAAAAGTTGAAAGCTTTACTACCTTCCCATGAAGGAGATGAGAACCACCAATTTTGAACCATATCATTGAAACCTTCAAGAAATGAAACCACATATTTTCAAATTTGAATGGACACTGGTCTAGAATAAGGCCCTCCATAATATGTAAGTTGAATCGTTTCATGAGCCACTATTACTCCTTCAAAGATTGTGCAGTTTGGAGCATATCCACTTTGTTCAACTGAGATAATAGAATGTAGCACCACTTTGGGTTTGTGTGCTATCACTTTAGAGATAATCTTGTATATTGTATTGCATAGAGCAATTGGTCTAATATCCTTGAAAGTTTGAGTCTCCTTTGTAGGAATTAAGGCAATAAAAGTGTAGTTGAGATCTTTTAGAACAAAGCTACCCAACCTTGATTCCTGCACCACCTCCCAAATGTTTTTCACAAAAATGTACCATAGTTTTTGAAAGAAAACAGCAAGAAAGTCATCTGGACCTGAAGCCTTATCATCAACCATGTTAAAAAGTGTAAATTTGACCTCCTCTTTGCTGATGTCAGTTTTGTACCACTACATAACATATAGTGATTGAATACTTGATATGGAATATCAAACACTCAATCCCTCTCTTGAAAAGTAAATACTCATGAAGACATGAGAAAAACTCCAATGTTTTACACCTGTGAATACTAACTCAGTTATATTAATGTGATTTGTTGGTTAATCAAGTAGGTGGCCTTACGTTGTTCATTTGAGGATAACTTGGACTTTTGGTGTGATGGTGATGATGTTTGGGTTTGGTAAAGTATATGAGCGCCAAATGATGTTGATAGTGATGGTGTTGGAGGGTGTGTCTGCCAATGATGTTTCACCTTTTCTAACTTTCTTCTTCAAAACTCTAACTACTAAACTACTTGCTGCTCTACTCCTACTCCTATGGATGGAAAGATTAGCAAATGGATGGGGATTAAATTTGATGAAAGCTTACTAGCAGCTCTACCTCCATAGATGCAATGATTTAAGAGAAAAAGACTAGATTACCACGCAAGGCTTCCTAACCAGCCGCTAGGATGCTAGTGACCTAGTTTATAGATGCCTATCAAACATCCACTAATATCACCATGCAACTATCCATCTACTCTTACTCTTAACAACTTTCTCGAAATGAAATCTATTTTAACAACTTCAAAGAAATCTAACTAATTATTGGAAGTAGAAACCATGCAATAACACCAAATGTTCTTAATCACCATGCAAGTCACAACAATGATAAAGAGAGGCAATTTTGGTATTCTCTTAAGCAACAATTTTCTTCCACCCTTAACAAATGAGAGCAACTGGCCTTATGTAGGGGCCAAAATTACAACCAACGATAGAGATTGAGGCAAAATCAACAATCTAGATCAAATCTCGGAAACCCTAATTAGGGTTGCCACCCCATCAGCCAATGAGAAGATGCCACCTCATCAATGGACCAATTGAAAAAAGGAAAAGTGGCAACCAATGAGAAGGCACCAAAATGGTAGCCAATCATAATCAGACACCTATCCTACCCAAGAAGGAGAAATTGCCACTTGGGCTTACATCAAATGATTTTCTAATATAATTTTACCCTTTTCTTTCATCTTTTTAGCCAAGGCATTGAACTTAGCTAGCTTGTCGTTGACTTCCTTCATAGGAGGCAAAGCGTGTGCTTCATCTTGCACTTAGTTGAATTCATCATGTTGCTCGCCGCTCGCAGTGTCTTCTCATGATCCTTCTCATATTCTTTTGCATATCTGATAAAGGCACTGAGGGAGGCAAGGGTGTCCAAATGCTTCTTCTTAATGGCAACCTTCCCCAACTCATCCAATCTTGATCCAAACTCTGCCTCATTTATGTTCTCCTCTTTGATATCTTCAAAATCAAGTGTAGTCTTAACATTGCTCATCATGGTTGAAACGGAAGTATCAATGCCTGGGCTGTGCTGTGCAATCTCGTTTTGTATCTCTTCAAGTATCCTCAATCTGATGGTCAAGGCAACAAACCAAGAGTCCACTGTACTCATTCCTTCTTCATTGACCAACTTAGCCCTCTCCAAATATCTCTCCGGTAGCTTGATAAATGCTTGTAGCCTGGGAATGGCTAAGTCCTTGACTGGAGGGAAATCCTTCCACTCACCTTCAAATGTTTTGAATTTGTCTCTAATAGCCACCAATGACCTGAATGTCGAGATAAAGGAAGACAAGAAATTTCACTCATCTTGAATTATATCACTGGTCTAATCTTTGACTTCATGCAGTTGAGTTGATATCTCTTCTATGTTGCTCTCGCTGTCTTGTGGAATGGCTTTCTAATACAACTGTTGGATAGGCTGGCAATCTCTCCAATACTTGTTTTCGGCCTCCAACTTTACAATCCTCTTGTTTGCCTTCCTCAATCTTTTTGTAATTGAGGCCATGCCTTCTTGGACCTCCTCACATTCCATGTCATCCGTGATTCTTCCCAAGTTATGCTCTACTATCTCATACTCCTGAGCTACAATCTCATCTACTGCCTTGCTAACCTTTGGTATAGCAATCTAAACATTTCGGTGACCCTCATCATCGCTCCCGATTACTTTTGCCACCATTTTTGCAATTTGTTTCTGTTTCCCGCTATCATCCTTTTCCACTAACCCTTGAATATCTTCAACTGCTCGGATAGTCACCACTTCGCCTCTTGGCATAAGAATTTGCCTTAACCATAGTGGTGTAGTGCATCTCCCCAAATTTGGATTCCGTTCAACTAGCAAAACATCACCAATGGCCTTGGGTGCTTGACTTATTTCCTCAATATCGATCGGCCTATCCTCTTCTTCACTAGTGACTGTCACATCATCTCCATGTTGGTTCTTTGAGAGAGGAGAGTACTCGGTATTGTTATTGTAACCACTTGATTCTGAATCAGAGCTCAGCTCTACTGTGACCCCTTGTCCACTTGTATTATCCTCATGGCCTCTAGCCTCAATTATGCTTTCCGTTGACAGTGTTGTATTCCATCTCTTTGCTGGAGGTTCTTGATGTTTTTTACTTTTCTCAACCTCCAAACTTCTCTTCTTACTCTTTACTACTCTTTGTTGTTGGCTATTGCCTTCACCTTTCTGCCTAATTGACTCCACTGGACCTTCCTCTTTCGGTTTCATCTTCTCATAAGCAAGGTGTACCTTCCAACTTTGTAATTGTCTTAATTTCTCATCGTACCACGACTCTGCGTGTAGATCAATTGTCCTTGTAACTGCCTTTAAGGAGGGATCCTGATGATCATCCGAATCCACTGGACTCAACTCCGTTCCATCTACTGTATCATAATCTTCTCTTAGTGCATTTTCATTATCTTCCAGTTGATCGGAAATATCCAGGCTTCTCCATCTGATTACCCTCATCATGCTCATTGACAATTTTGAGAAAGCTAGCTTTCTCACATGAAAGTCATCCTGTGCATTGACCCAAAAATCTTCTATAATACAAATATGTTTGAATGTGTTTTCATGATATGCCTTGATAAGACCATTAGGATTGAGTCCTTGTCTTGCTCTATACCATCCTAGATGATACCACTCTAATTCTTTGTCCGCAACTGCAAAGGCAACAGGATTGGGGCAAGTATCATTGCCTATTCCAAATGAGAAGGTAATCCCTGTCTCACCTTTAAGTTTCATCATCTTGTCATAATGCTCAAGTTGCCTTGCCAACTCCATCAAAACTATCTTGTCGAGTGGGTACCTTAGAAGTCTCTTGGGACAAACTGTACTTCCTGCCACTCTAATGTGTGCAAATTGTGGAAATTGGATGAACCAACTCCCATACTTCTTGACTTTTACTTCTACTTCCATTGAGAGCCTCTTAGCAGGTGTCCCTTGTAATATCCTTACCGTCTTCATGGCAAAGGCATCATAAAACATCTTATAATCTTTTGTGTTGTGCAAATGAAGTTGTGGATGGCACTCATGCACCAAACATTGCGCCGACCCATTGCTGATCACTCCTAAGGCCTTCAGTCCAGTATTTTCATATAGTCTCACAATCAGATAGAAAAGATAGGATCCCATATAGAATTACTTTTGATTTTGCACTGTCCTAAGTTGCAACTCTAGATTTTCACTTATGATTCTAGCCCAATCAAATTTTCTCTTTCCATTTTCAATTTCATCAATAAAGAAGTACATCTAGTTCTCGAATTGCATACCTTGAGCCACGCCCATGGTTTGGCTGAGAAGCACAATAAGATCGCCATACTCTGATTTGACATCTGACTTGGTGAGCTTTGATGACCTGGTAACTCCCTTCTTGCCATCGTGTAACCAATTCTACTTTAGATGAATGAAGTAAGCCTTCTGATTATCCTGAAAGAACTTGGCCGCCTGATCCATCATTACCACTGTCATGCCTTTATATTGGGGAATATTAAATACTTCTGCGACCACTTGTTCGCCGATGTTGGCTAATACTCTCTTCCCTTCATCAAAAATGATGGAATTGGTAACAATATCAAACTGGGATGCACACTCTATTACCAATTTTGGAAGGCAAGGTAGGAGGGAAAGCCGCTGCATGTACAATTCCACTCTTGTAGATCTTCTTTGCCATGGGGGATTGCCCTCCTTTAATCTGTCCTTCAATTGTATCATGTTCACTGTACTGATATTGATATCACTTATTCACTTCACTTTCGAGAAGAAGGTGGTCTTAGACATCATGTCTTCCTTGTCTTTTTTGATATTCATTCCCTTTGGGTTCTTGCTTGCACTAACGTCTACCATCCTAAACACTTATTTCTGCCCCTTCGTTCTAAATGATATAGACTACATTTATCAATCACCAACCTTCTTTCTATCGATGGAATTTAGCTTATTTCTACCTCTCCAACTCCTATCTCTACACTTATCAATCTCCAAACTTCAATCCTACGGGTGGGACTACCACTTATTTCTGCCTTTTCGTTACCTTAGGATGGACTACACTTATATCTCCCAACTTTAATCCTAGGGTGGTTTAGCTTATTTCTGCCTCTCCAAGTGTCCTATTATGAAATCTACACTTATATCTCCCAACTTCAGCCTATCAATGGAATGATGAAGTGGTGGATGATGAGTGCAAGAAGAAAATAAGGAAAACGAACCAAGCAAGAACAAGGAATAGAATCCGTCTATAAAGCCAATCTTCACCTCTAAAAATGAATAGAATTTTATCTTAAATCTGCCTTTACCAATAATCGGGTCCTCTTCAAGTTTGGACCAGATCTTAGAAATTTCAATCCTCCTTGCAAATAATGATGCCTTAGCAAAAATCAGAATTTCGACTTCCTTGAAATTGCCTATGCTTGCCAAAAATCAGACCTTGAATCATATAGACTCTTCACCAAAAAAAATCGCCCAAGCTGGAAAAAATTAGATCTGCTCCAAAATCACCCTAGGGCAGAAATTTGCGCATGCAAGAAGGAAAAAAAATGCCGCCAAGAAAAGGAGAAATCTGTCCCACAAATCGCCCAAGCTGGAAATCGCTTCCCCTAGAAGGAAAATCGCACGCCCAAGGAGGAGGAGGAAAAATGAATTAGAAAATAAGAGGAGGGGAAGCCTGTCTTGTACTACACTTTTTGCCTCTCTAAGTGTGCCGACTTGCCTGGAGGGAAAACAAAATTAAATTAGCTCCTTAATTAATGGCCCAGATTCAAATGCAATATTAAAATTACTTAGCCCATAGTGAAATTGGTCCATTTAATTGCTAGTTTTGATAAAAAAATTGCAAAACAGAAGCATGAAAAGGCTAAGAGATGTCAAAATTTTCATTTAATTACGTTTTGGCAATTAAAATATCATTAAAATTGAATTTAGCAAGCCAAAATTAATTTTCAATTCCAAATTACCAATTTCTTTTAATATTTTTGAAATCCTCTAGACTAAATTTCAACCAATTTAAGGAGATTTTGCAATTTAATCCAATTTCAATTTTGCAATACAATTTTTTAAATTTTTTTTAAAACAAAATAAATCCTTTTCCTAGTAGTCAAAATTCAAACTCCAATTTCAATTTCACTATCAAAAATTTCCTTTTTCACTAAAAAAATTCAAGATTTTCCAAAATGACTAAATCTAACAAATTTCATTTTGAAAATGTTTAATTATTTCAAATTTTCTAAATTCCATCTAAGTCCAAAAATTTGCAATTTTATCCTGCCAGATATTATTTTAACTATTGAAAAATGTTGTTGAAACTTGTTTGGCCTAAGGACAAAATTACACGTTCCAAAAAATCAAGTTTTGCACCAGGTGAACAATAAACCAAATCAAATCCCTCTTGGCCCGAAGGCGTCCAAGGTATAAAATTATCAATTCAAAATTTTGACAATTCCGAAAAATTTGCTAAGGCAACTGAAAAAAAGTGTTGAGATAATGGGTGTTGCACACATTGCATAATATTGTTATTTTATTATTTTATTATGTAATGTTGTACCTAGATGGACGTGCAACATGTAAAGATTCTCATGGGATATACTTGATGAGTTGTATTGTAACATTGTGAAAATGTTTCATGTAATTATTTAATATTGGAGAAAAGAATTAAATGCCCAATATTAAATGTGGGGTCAGTGGGTTAGGTAGCACATGGTTTTAGCACATGGTTTATGTAATACCACTTGGTGGTTTTGTGGGACTTGCTACTATATAAACAGCCACAAGGGTAGTTGTTGTAAAGAGTAAAAAAAAAAGAGAGTGAGAGAGTGACAAGGAGAAGACAAAAAGGCAAGAGTCGAGCGGGACAAGGCTTGACAGGTTAGCCAAGGGAGCATTTGTGAAGGTTGAAAGCATGGCATGGGATGTGTGGATTCATGCTTGTTCACATAGTTTGCTCGGTTGTGGCTATGGCCATGAAGGCTTCCATGGTTGTATGACAATGGTATTTTTTGCTGAATAATACATGGTGATGGATGCTTTTGGAGGCTGGGTTTTTTCCCTCAATGAGGGTTTCCCAGGGTATATCTTGTGTCACAATTTTGTGGGTATGTTGTCTATTCTCTTGCATGTGGATTTTAATTTCGTGTTTATTTTCAGATCTATTATGGGTTATGTGGAAACGGTTATATTCTTTGTTGCCAAGTTTCCTTAAAAGTGGTATCAGAGCTATGGTTTTATTATTGTAACCCTAGATTGAATCCATGAGAATGCATGAGAGGATAAAAGTAAGGGCAAGATATATGAATGATTTATTGCAGATTTGAGGGTTTTGGGTTTGCTGTTATGATGGGATGTTAAAAGATTTGGGCATATGAAATTGTTGGACAAAAAGATTTTTTCGGATGTTTCATTTAAATGACGGTTTTGGGGGGTAGCTTGTAGAAATGACCTCCTGGGTAAAAATAGACCTCACCATTGGATTCGGGTCAACATTTCCATAAATTTTGATATATAATATGCCTTAGTTTGGCCATGTTCAGAGGAAATGAAAGAGTTTTTTGGTTTCAGCCCATGATGGCCGTCAAATTTAATCCCGTCGAAATTTTCGTCACTGAAAAAATAAAAAAAAATGAAAAATCGTACTGAAAATGGTAAAAAGACTGTCTTAGTAAAATGACCATAACTTTCTCTCAGAATATCGAATTTCAGAGTTCTTACAGGCATTGGAAAGCTAATTCAGAGCACTACAAGATGGTGTAGGTTTGGTTCTATGATTTTGAAATTTTGTCAGGTTTTAAGAGCCCTAAAGTCAGATGTTCTTTATTTTGAGCACGAATTGAGGCATAACTTGGGCATACGGAGTCGGATTTTGGACTTCAAGTAGTCAACGGAAAGCTCTTGAAGAGCTCTACAAATTGGTTCAGATTTGGTGCAGGTTTGGCATGATTTATTTGTTGATATATTGATCTGAACAGTTTATAGATATATTTTGACTATGGTAACATTGTGAGTTTATGGCATTGGAGATTTAAGTTTTGATTTCATTGTGTACTCAGTTCATATTTCAGATTGGTCTCGTGATGATATGGTTATCAGTGTTTGGTTTGGATATGCATGATGACTTGTTGGGTCTACAAGTTGTGCAGTGTTGTAAGCGGTCTATACTTACAGGTTGCATTTATGGCTTGGTTATGGGTTGTCTTTGCCCATTGATCTTTCATTATTGATGCATATTCAGATTGGTGGCTTGGATTTGGGTTGTCTATGCCCTAAGTCACATGATTTGCTGATTATTTTCTTCATGTAGAAGGGATGAGATGTTGTTACTAGGTACAGTCATGGTGGAGGATTGTGGTTGACTATTTTATGCTGACAGGTTGGACACTTTGAGAGCCAGATGCTCGATTCATGGATGTGATCATGGTGTCATGGATTTTGGCATGACATGATTGGATATACAGGTACATCCTTGATGTTCATTAGCTTGGATTTCTGATTTGGTTATGGTGGTATATCTTCTTGGTTGAGGATCATGGTTATTTGGTTTCTTTTAAGGAGCTCATGATGTGCACTTTGAGTTCTTTGATGGCTTGATGCCTTGGTTGATTCTCATAGTTAGAGGATGAATTTTTTTCATCATGATGTCATGGATAGCTTGGATACACGGTTTAGTGGGAGCTTGTGACAGTGATGGGGTGACAGTGTAGGATTAGTTCTTGGTTTGGTTTGGATCTTCAAGTAGGAGATGAATTTTATGATGCCATAGGTGACTTGGTACCACGGTTGAGTGGGAGTTGTTGACATTGATATATTTATTGAGTGTTTGCAGATATTGGAGGTTTGTCTTAGATCCTGTTGCTGCAGAAGCGTCTTTGACATTTGCATGGTGCACTTGTTATCTTCATGGTGTATGAAGATGGTTAGATCTTGAGGACTCATGGAGTTCTTGATTATCTTCATAGTGTGTGGAGATGGTTCTTCATGGTATGTGGAGATGGCTTTCTTCATGGTGTGTGGAGATGGTTGCATCTCGAGGACTCATAGGGTTCTCGGCAAAGGTGTGGTTTATGCTTCTATTTGGCATGTTATCCTTGGTATGAGGATGGTTTCATTATTATGTCATGGTATACTCTTGATACACGTTTAGAGTTGTGACATGTTATGGTGTGTTCATGTGGAGCATGTTATCTCTTTAGTTGAGATGGTAAGATCATGTTGTCATGTTTATGTTCTTGAGGCCATGGTTGGAACTTTGACATTGATCTTGGTTTAGTTTCTTGGTATTGAGTACACTGATCATAAGCTGGATACTTCATGATATTGCTATGTTGCATTTGGAGTTGGCATGGATTGATTGGTTACAGGTGCTCATGGATACTTAGAGACAGTGGTGACGTTGATTTCTCTTAGATTAGAGAAGTATTTGTTGGGATGGTTGATGGTTTTAGCAAGAAGTCCGAGGGGCAGTCACCTGATATGGACTTGAGAGGAGATTGTTCTTAGATGAGTCTTGGTTGGAGACTTGGGTATCTTGATGAGCATTCTCATTCCCCACTCTTGGTCTACTCGGCGATTTGCTACTTGAGAGGTATAGACCATTTTTTTTCTCTTAGTTGCATTATATTTATGCTTGTCTTTCATGGATATGGATCTTGAGCTATGGTACATGAGTTAGTTCTAGAGGGTTCATTTGAGAGATGGTTTAGCATTGGTTATTTCCATGTGCATATGTTGTTATGCTGGTTGAATTTGGGAGATGGTTTTATATTGGGCATATTCCTTAGATTAGGAATGGTTATTCCTTGGTTTAGGAATGGTTATTCCCTGGTTTAGGAATGATTTTATTGAGTTTGATCTTCTTGTGAGAGACTTACATCCATGATTAGTTATATGGTATGGTTTGGGTGTTGTTGAGGCTTCTTGTTGGGGTTTTATGGAGGAGATCATACTTGCACAGTTTACATCTAGAGGTGTGTGTAGAAGGTCATGATACATGTTATGATTTGCATGGTTTCTCTGATCTCGGTTATCTTCCTGGATGTTTAGTTTTGCCTACATTGGATTTGAGATTGGTTAGAGATTGTGATCACTGGTTTGTGCTCATGTATGTCATGTGAGAGATGACATGGTTATTTCTTTCTCTTTCCTTTGTTGGTTGTGGTGAACTTGGGAGAGCATTGGAGACTTGTTATGAGAATTGTTCTTGCAGGATATTAGTTTATGTATTGTGGATGTCCTTGATACTACATGGATTCACTTCTTTGAGATGTGTTGAGTGGATTGGTTATAGATTTGACATTATCTTTTGCAGTGGGAGCTTCTTGGTATATATGTGGCAGGTATTGCTCTTGAGGCTTATGATTGCAGGTTGCAGATTGGATATGTCAGTGATATGAGATTCACTTGTTATACCTTTGAGGTATGGATAGTTGGATGGGTTTGGCACTTTGCTGCGGGTGCTATTTCAGCTATGGATATTTTCACAACTACGGATACATGTGATTACTTTTGGATCAGGTTTTTTTGTGCTTGAAATTTTAGTTGGTACAAGATTTTATGATCTTCTAATGCAACAGGTCGGGTGGCTTTCTCTTTGGATGGCTTCTATGTATGTCCAGTGGTAGTGGCATAATAGGAGGTGAGATCATTCATGTTCAAGATGCTGGATACTTTGATTTTGTCGCGGGTACCAGGATGGAGCACTTGGTGTGTTTTTGATCCATGATGGTGGATGTGCTGGGAGGGATTGTTCCCTTGTTCATTTATGTGGCTACGGATTGACCCTATGCAATGTATACAACAAGTGGGAGATTGTTGAAATAATGGGTGTTGCATACATTGCATATTATTGTTATTTTATTATTTTATTTTATTATGTAATGTTGTACCTAGATGGACGTGCAACATGTAAAGATTCCTATGGGATATACTTGATGAGTTGTATTGTAACATTGTGAAAATATTTCATGTAATTATTTAATATTGGGAAAAAGAATTAAATGCCCAATATTAAATGTGGGGTTAGTGAGTTAGGTAGCACATGGTTTTAGCACATGGTTTATGTAATACCACTTGGTGGTTTTGTGGGACTTGCTACTATATAAGCAGCCACAAGGGTAGTTGTTGTAAAAAGTAAGAAAAAAGAGAGTGAGAGAGTGACAAGGAGAAGACAAAAAGGCAAGAGTCGAGCGGGACAAGGCTTGATAGGTTAGCCAAGGGAGCATTTGTGAAGGTTGAAAGCATGGCATGGGATGTGTGGATTCATGCTTGTTCACATAGTTTGCTCGGTTGTGGCTATGGCCATGAAGGCTTCCATGGTTGTATGGCAATGGTATTTTTTGCTGAATAATACATGGTGATGGATGCTTTTGGAGGTTGGGTTTTTTCTCTCAATGAGGGTTTCCCAGGGTATATCTTGTGTCACAATTTTGTGGGTATGTTGTCTATTCTTTTGCATGTGGATTTTAATTCCGTGTTTATTTTCAGATCTATTATGGGTTATGTGGAAACGGTTATATTTTTTGTTGCCAAGTTTCCTTACAAAAAGGGGGTCCCCAAAAGTTTTGGGGCGATGGTGTGAAAACCTCACAACACTCTTTTGTAACCGAATCTGTTAACATCTTGTTTAATGCCTCAGTAACACAGGGAGGAATGAGATTTAAGATTCCCTCAGGATCTTGGAAGTTGGCATTATCATCCTTAAAGCCTTTCGAGAAGAAATTAACAACTGCTCTGTTAATGGCTTCTTTTTTTGTAATCAAGTTGCATGAGGAATCCTTTATAGAATAAATGTTATTGGAAGAGCATCTCGCTTTTACTCAGTTTTGAATTTTTTTGTATTTCTATCACCATCTTGAAGCCAAGTTTCCTGAGATTTGCCTCTAGAAAGTCCTTCCTTTTGTAGAACCTCTGAGTATTCTTCTTTCTGAGATTTTTCAGCATCAAAATCAATACAAGACATGCCTTCTTGGATAATTTTTTCATTAAGGTCCATAAGTTCTTTTTCAGTTCTCAAATTTTCAGTAAAAATGTTCTTAAAAACTAATCTATTCCACCTCTTAAGCTGCTCTTTTAAGAATTGATATATATTTTAAAAAATTGAAAGCTTTATTACCTTCCCATGAAGGAGGTGAGAACCACCAATTTTGAACCATATCATTGAAACCTTCAAGAAATGAAACCACATCTTTTCAAATTTGAATGGACACTGATCTGGAATAATCCCCTTCATACTATGTAAGCTGAATGGAAATGATCAGGTCTTGTAACTGGTAAGATGTTAGCAGATTTGTCCCAAGGCCTTAGGGCTGTCTAGTTCTGATCTCTTAAAAAACCTTTATGTAATTTCACTTTCCAAGGGTGGCCCCTTTAGTTTGACCCACACAATTAGTTTGACCCATGATTGTGTGGAATATAGTCAAACCTATATTGTTAAAGTGACATATTCATACGTTGCTTGCAAAGGGGATGAACAGTGACCCACCACAAGAGCATAGTGACATCATTCTAACAAAAAGTATGTAAGGGGCCTTACAATTATAATCACATATGTTATAGTTGAGTAGAAACTAAAAATATAATTAAATCATTATATCCATCCTAATAAATTTTAAGAGTATTTTTCAATATTAGTACAAATAATTAATAAAATAGAATTTATCTTAGTATTTTCTTATAATTTGATAAAAAAACATAACCTTAACATATAATCCTATATATTCTTATATTCTTATATTCTTAATGTATTCTTATTACAAAATACTACACCTTATCTTAACAAGCATAAGTTTTGAGTCTAATATAATCATAATTGATACTATTGATAAATTATGGATAAGTCTATAAGAACTCTTGTATTAGTACGTAGCAGATAGGGAGTGTGCATAGGGGGAGGAGTAAATCAATCACATTGGGGCAAGAGAATCCCAATATGGATAAAGCTCTGAGGGTGCTCCAAGTTGATTGTGTCCAAACTTGAGCAACGGTAAATCTACCATCCATTATGGGATTTGATACATGGGGAATATTGACATTATCCAGAATTACTAATAAGTGATGGCTCTTACAAGGTAGTTTAAATACGAGTAATTCTACTAAGAAATAAATTCTAAAACAGGTCCATTTGAACTCTAGTACCACTCTAAACCCACCTAGAAAAAAGGGTCATTAAAAGTGGTATTAGAGCATGCTCCTGCCATCCAGTAGGAGAAAGAGTCAAGAAGAAGAAATCTAACAATTTTTATTCTTTGTGGATTCTCTGCGTCTTCATATATTTATACTTATGATGTACAAATGCAATACATATCATCCAACATTTATTGATTTTTCTTTCTTTGTGTATTATATGCCTAGAAGATATTATTGCATCGCGTCATGTTTTACATGTTTGGATTGTATTCAAGTAAAAAGCTCATGTCTTACGTGTATGATATGTATTCAAGTGCATTGTCTTATGCTTCACATGTTTGATATGTATTCAAGTGTATTCCCTCATGCTTATGTTTTGGCATATTCAAGCATATTGTTTCATAACATGTATTTTACTTATCTAATGCATATTTATTGCTTGCTTCATGCGTATTTGACTATTGTTTCATGCTTATGTGTTTTGCGTGTATTCAACAATTTATAACTTCATGCCTAATATATATGATTCATGTTTATGTGTACTCATAGGAACTCATGATTCATCCTTAAGTGTGAGTGTTACACAATGTATTCTTTATATGTATTCATATATCCCTTTGTATGAACTATATGTGTAATCATGTGTATATGCTTGTATGCTATGCGTATTCATATCTATGTTTCATGACTTAAGCAAACTTACGTGTAATAAGTGAATCCATGTATGTACTTATGCGCTCAATATGTACTTCTGCACTGCTTTACATATTATATATTGGGGAATGATTATGTATGTCGCCTCATGCTTTGGGTGTTTGACATGTGTATTGCCTTATGCACATTTATATGGCTTCAGGTCCAATTTCTGTCCATGCCTTACATATACTGTCTTATGTTAATAATTTAGTGCTCTATACCTAGGTATATGGTTAACTGTTGTCTAAAATATTATGTTTTACATATCAAAAAGTAATTGGTAAAATACTTCCTTATTATTAATAGTGATCAATAGATCAATATATAGAAATGAATAAATGATGTTTCTTAGGAAACAATTGTAGATAGTAAAAATATTCTATTCTAGCTAATAGTTAACTAACAATTAACTAAATATTAGAAACATTCTAATATTTATTGTAAAGTTTCTTACCAGATTTCAAATAAGGTTTGATTGATGCACAATTTGTTTTGTAGGTTTAACCATAGATGCCAATGAATTTGGATTGCTTCAAAATCTGTATATATTCTTATAGAAGTAACAAAAATGTTTTATATAAGTGATGGTTACTTCCTTTGGTCTGCCAGCATTAATAGATTTCAATGCTTAGACAAATCGGGCTGATGTATTATAAATACTCCATGAAGGAGTGTGATGGTGAATGGGCATGCCTCTGAATGGAGACATGACCATTCACGATCATACCCGATCAGAGTTAACAATATGTAATCAACAATTACAAGTTCACCATTGATAATGATATCAATAATCACTTTAGTGATATCGCAGCCCGATATGAAGTATTCAAAGCAAGGATCGATAAGTATGAGATATTATTGTGATACAATATATGATATCGGTTATCATACAGCTATCAAGAAATGCAGAATTGATAGAATCAGAATATATATCTGTGTATAAATATCAGCATGCAATCATATTGATGTATATATGCATATGTATAGATTCAGATATCGATTATAGATCTTATCTAACCTAAGCTATAAACTTTAACACTCCCTCATAGCTAGGGAAGACAAAGTACATATATGTATATTTCAATAAGTTCTCCTTATTTTGAAAAATGGTATCACCTAACTTGTGATATGCTTAAGAATATCGGGTCTCATGATATTCTTCTTATTATATGGTGTGTGCACAGTCATCAAGTCTCATGATGCCTACCATAAGAGATCATGGTATATCCATAAATATTACTGTTGTTTATTTTTCACACATGTTCAAATGAAGGAAAATATATGCTTATTACTTTCAAGTAATTTTCAGAAATGCATCAAAGAAAAATACTTTATTCGTTTTGAAATAATATACAATGTTCGTATGATGGAACAAATCATGATGGAAATAAAGTACTGAAAGTAAATTTCTCCCACACATTTGACTGTGAGAGTAGTCTTTATGTGTTGACATACACCTATACCCTACCGGAATCAATAACATGAAAAAGGAGAAAAGCGAGGAAAAGGTCATGGGCACCAGTCATTGCCTGTAATGATTGGTGAAGTGGCGTCCATCTGCATCCACCGTCTTGTTGATCCGGATCTCGCCTTTCTCATGCTTCCAATCCCTGCGTCCACAAAAGAGAAAGGGTTAAATCCAATGGATCTAAGCAATGCTGATAGCTCGCTTCATCTCACTTTCATCATCCTACATGCTATTCATCTCAATAAAATACAGACATACATCAGCAGATAGAGAGGTCGATAATGAAGAATAAAAGTATTAAAGGGACAATTCATTTTGTTTTGAAACCTTTTACTTATAAAAACTGGTGAAAACAGGATAAGCATAGCAGGTGGGATTGTTTTGCATACAAATAACAGCAAATGAAACATTAAAGGGACGAACTTTCAAAGTTTTGAAACCTTTTGTTTTGCTCATACAGCAAGAATGAAAGCCACAGTAAGAGGTTATCTATCACAGCAAAAGGATAACCATTTTCAGCCAATAGAAAGAGTGCATGCTATAGATTCAAAGGACAAATAATTTTGAAATTGCAACAGAAAGATGCCACAGTAACAACAGAGATGTCTTGTTTTCACTTTGAAAGACAGTGGTCGGCAGGAAAGGAGGTAACTGTTCCATTCCAACATTTCAAGTGAACCATGAAAAGTAATAATCAAGGAAAATAGCTGAAACTTTAATTTTTGTACAAGAAGCACAAGTTCAGACTACAGAGCAGAGTGAAGCAAACTAAGCATCATTTCCAAATGAACAAAACAGGCAAGCAATACATTCAGGAGAACAGTATAAGTTTTTCAGCAACCTACAAGATTCTAAACTTATTAATTCTATTACACACACCGAAGATTACAAAAGAATTATTGCCCAAGCGATAAGTGATGCCAATTTCATAACTGTTTTGTTTATTTTCACCACATTATTCACTCCATAAATGCAGATTCTCAAGCATTTTCAGAACTCGTATTGAGAAGTTTAAAGAAGGAGATTGAAATGCATGAAGGAGTGGTAACTTGTATGCTATGGGATGCTGCACATATTATAGTACTTTCTGAGCCTGAGCACCAGGTGCCTTTCAAGACAATTTTAAAAGTTTTTCTGTTTCAGAGAAGAGTATTCTCAAGAGGAAAAGAATCTACATTTTAAGAGAGGGATAATGCAGCCTGGAGAAGTATGCAAGGATTTACACAAAAAGGCCTGAAAACAGAGACGGGCCAGAGAAAACTTCAGCCCGCTGTTGCAAAAGCCACCAATAGAAAGATAAATATGGTGCTCAAACTTACTAACTTACAACAGAGAAATCTAGCAGTTTATAGTTACTTTCAGTAAAGCAATCATGGTCTACAACAGTTTTTGCAAATATTTTGACAAAGATTCGCATACAACATGGAGTTTCATACATGAAAAAATTACAAATACATCAAGTGGTAATGGCGTCCAAGATTCAAACACACTAAGAGCTAGTAACAGAGATCAATTTATAACAACTTTCAGCAAAGCAATCATGGTCTACAATAGTTTTTGCAAATATCTTAATGAAAATTTCTTATACAGCAAAAGGAATCCATGGGAAAGTCGGCATCTAAAGAAAAACCTCCATATTGCATACCATGAGCCGTGAATCTCCAGGCGTCACTTCCAGCAAAGACAAATAAAATGATGTGAACCCAACAGAGAAAAGGAATGCATGAATAAAGCAGCCCGAGAGTCCATGGCTTGATATAACAACAAAGTGAAGTGAAATGGCGTCCAAGACTCAGCAAACAATGAGAAACCCACAAACAACAGGAGATTTCGGCTCAAATGATACCAAGTGATCAGTCAGCGTCCTCAAAACCGTTGCATTTCATGCTCTACAAATTTGAAGAAACTCCCCAGATGTTGCGAAATTACAACTCTCAGCTAAGAAAAACACAGATCTGTGAAAGCTTCATGGCGGATAAGGGTTTCATTTAACCCTAACATGTTTGCTGCTCATTCCCGTGAGTTTCAAATATGAAAATAAACTCACAATCTTTCCTTTTAACATTTCCTCAATTACATTTTAGAAGATTTTCGGGTCCATGTAAGATGGAGTTGTAATATGGAGTCGGTTTTTATGCAATTTATTAAAATAGTAGTATAGACTTATTAATAATGTCTATATATTATTTTAGTTATTATTAAATTGCATTGCATTAACATATGTATGGTAATATTATTTATCTTTAGTTGATAATTTATAAATCAACTAATAGATAATGATAAATTTTGAATGCAATTTAATAATAATGCCAAATAAAAGGGAAAACTCACTCTTGTCTTGCACTTTTATTTTTATTTTTTAATTGCATAGTATTAAAATTGTAATTATTATTTTATAATTGATATTCTTCAAATCAATTATTTAATAATAATCTTCATGCAATTAAAAGAGAATGGAATCAATAAGTCAAGAGTCAAAACGAGTTAAAGGAGGAGTTGGCATTTTTAAATGCCAAATTTCAAGGGGCAGCTTCAGTTAATATTTTTAGAGGCCCAGTTCAGACTGAAGAATTTAAAGTGCATTATGGAGTGATTTGTGGCAGTTTGGGGGTCTTTTTTAGACTTTTCTTATGCATAAGTGGTGGAACCTCAGTTCGGGATATAATGGAGCATGTTTTTGGAGTTTTTAGAGGTTCTTAATAATGAGTTAACTCATTATTTCGACCCAACTTTCCTGTTCTGAGACGGTTGTATTGTTGATATATACTCCTCTTATTTTTGAGGAAGAGGTTCGGATTTTGGGAGAGGATGCTTGTGTAATTTTGTCCTTAGTGCCTTTTTCTCCATTATTCTAATCCATTATGCAGATGTTCTGTTTTTGGGGCCTTTGATTGAAATAAAGTTTTCATTGGAACCAGTTTTTTGGAGTTGACAGATTTAGTTGTATGTGTTAAAGTGATTGATGTTATTCAAATTGTGCTTTAATAATAAACCTTTCTGAATTATGTCTTATCTTGCATCTTCTTATCTGATAGTTGTTTCATAGGTTTTGAGTTGTGTTTTCCATTATTGATATATTCGATTGTGATTAATTTCCTTTCGTATATTTTCAAGTTCATAAACCTTTTCTTAAATTATTGATACGAATTAGCGGATTTTCAAACAGGGGTTTCTTGTGATTGTCTTGTCAAGCTTTCATTGTGTCTCGGGTATAGCAGTGCTTTGTGTTATCAATCCGGTGTATCACCTTATTTCTTTAAGTTTTCGTGTTAAGGTTGTCTTTTTAACCTTTTCCATCTAAATTTTTCACTTCTCCATTAGTACTAGTAAGGTATAAGATATATCGTACAAGAACCGGTCTAGAATCCGAAGGTTCAGCCAAGTTATCAGTTACCCACAACTTTTGGCTGATACCATGTTTCTCCAAAATCGTTGCGAGTTTTAGGACTTAAGGCAAATTTTCAGGGTGCAGATTTTGGAGATAACAATTACATCTCATAATATCCACCATGATAATAGAACATAATGATCTTCTACAAATATCAAATCACATGATATCTATCAATATGTCCTTTTAACTATCATGACTTGTCCATGGATATCAAGTCAAATGATATTCATCTTGATAGTAATCTAATCATGATAAAGTCATCACCTATAATGACCCCACTTCTCGAGTAGAATTTAATAATATATGATAATAAAATATATTTTAAAAGAAAAGAAAACATAAATAAAATAAAAGAGAATCCTACAATTATAAATAAAATTATACAATAATAGTTTATTATATGATTAAAAACATATTATTTTGGCAAACTATAAAGAGAAATATTTATAGTCTATTTATTATTACTAATTATAAATTTATATTTTTCATAATAATATAAATTTATATTATTCATATTAATTATAAATTTGTCCCTAAAACTATAGGGATAGCAAAGTAATATTATTATATTACTTATAAGTACTATTAATTTTAAGTAATATAATTTATTAATTATTCATAATATTAAAATATTAGTTATAATTAATATTGTTTATATTACTTACCCTTATTATAGACAACTAATCCCTAAAATCTATGTAAACAAAATATCATATATAATATGTTGGAAAAGCCGCGACCAAGTGGCATGTCGGGCCTGATCGAAGATTCAAAGACCTATATTTATATGGGTCACCATCACCGTGTTGAGGAAGAACATCAAAGAGCATAATAGCCACGAAAGGAGCAATTTTCATATTAAATCGAATCTAAAACAAAAGGGGCCAATACACAAAGGAAGGTTCTGGACGGAAAAAAATACACAAAGGCAGGCATCATCGATATTTAATCAACAAACAGGAAGAAAAAGCTCAGATCAGGAATACAATCTGCAACTATAACCGCCAATAATATCAGAGAATCATTCCAGACGGAAAGGGTTATTGAAAGAAAGAGGAAAGCAGTAATATAATTGATTACCTTGGACAAGCGGCAAACATTACTTTGGCAACGATACATATACAAATAGCGCACTTCCTTCGACGTGAAAGAACACTTCTCAGGCACCACCTTAAATCCTTTTAGAACTCCGCATCAGTGAATACACCGCTCAAGAAGAGGATCTCAACATCCGCACACATGATTGGGCAACAACAAACAAGCAAGAATATATATACAGAGAAGAATGTTCTAGGAGGGATTATTACAGAATACATATAGAATCATTTATGCACAGCAACACAACTTATAATCCGATTCCTCCATACGTCCCATCATCAAATAGAAGGGAAGGGTTTTAAAGAAAATGACTTAGCATCCATAGGCATTACTAGACATCAAGTATCAAATTTGAGATTGAAGTTATTACAAACTATACATAGCCTAATTATCTCTTCTCATTACTCATTCTCGATTCCCTTGTGGAGTCTCCATCATTGGTTATATTTATTGGTTGAATACATAAGATCGGTAATAACACCACAAGGAGGAACCCATTATATAGTATCGCATTCAGAAATTCAGAGCACGACATGTAGACTGCACAAAGGTATTGCTATAAGAAATAAGTGGAGATTATTTATATATTTAAAAGATTGTATTTGAGATAATAAGCCAATCCCCAAGATACAAACATTGAAGGTCAGTTCACTCAACATATATCCACTCAATATATATATGATTAGTTAATCAAAGATAACAGTAGCATTGGTATTAGTAAGAACAACTATTGCACAAAGGATCCAAGATTGTTCTCGAAGTTAGATTGTCGTTTTTATTATAAGAATAGAGAATTCAAGATAATTGTTCCCAAGTACAAGATATACCCAAAGGGCTCATCACATCACCTTATAATGTTTAGAGTCAACATTTTATTATAAAAGATTGTCACCTTTTAATAATGTACATAGGGTAGGCCTATAAGTCACAGAGTTACACACATGACAAAATAGTTTACACTTTAAACATCTTTATTAAAACAATACAAATTTACAAAGTTGAGACTCAATCTCATAAACTTACATTTCAACCATACCAAGTTTCTTTCTGAAATGATCAACCTTCACTTTAAGAAGAGGCTTGGTAAGAATGTCAGTTGTTTGATCACCTGTATTAATATATTCCAACTGAATAGCTCTTCTTTCAACCATGTCTCTTACATAGGGGTAAAGGATTTCAATATGCTTGGATCTATCATGAAATACCGGATTCATGGATAACTTGATACAACTTTGGTTATCACAGTGAATATTGGTAGGTTTTCAGAGGCTCACAGAATAAACTAGAAAGCAATTTTCGAAGCCACACTACTTCTCTTATTCCCATTGCTACTGCAATGTACTTTGCCTTAGTAGAACTCTGAGCGATTGAAGCTTGCTTCCTACAGATCCAAGAGATCATAGCTGATCCTAAACTGAATCAACATCTTGATGTGCTTTTTCGGTCTTTTACACTTCGGGCCCAATCAAAATCACTATATCCATGTAACTCCAAGCTGGTATTCTCATATTTAAGTTCATACTCAATAGTGCCTTGAAGGTACCTTAAAATATGCTTCAAAGAAACAAGATGTATTTCTCGAGGTTCACACATGAATTGACTTAATGCATTCACGACATAGAAAATATCTTGTCGAGTATTCACAAGATACATTAGAGACCCTATTATATATCTGTATAAAGTAGGATCCATAAGTCTGGACTTAGCACTTGCTTCCTTTAGCTTGTGTAAGTTGGTTTCCATAGGTGTTGACATCGGTCGACAGTTCCACATTCCAATTCTTTTTAGAATATCGATAATATACTACTTTTGAGGTAAGAAGATATTCCTAGACTTTTGATGAACTTCCAATCCAAAGAAGTAATGACGAATCCTTATGTCCTTCATTTAAATTTAGAAGTCAATTCTTTCTTACATTGATTAATGAGATGGTCTTCTCCTGTAATCAGAAGGTCATCAACATAAAGGATTAGAATCAACATATCACCTTTAATTACTTTAAAGTAAAGATTTGGATCAGCATCATTCTTGGTGAATCCAAGACTTAGAAGATATTTATCAATCCTTTCATGCTAGGCTCGGGTAGCCTGTTTGAGTCCATATAGAGCCCTTTTCAATTTACATACTTAAGAGGCAACATCATGAGTCACAAATCCTTCTGGTTGTTCCATGTATACTTCTTCCTCCATCGTTCCATTTAGAAAAGTAGTTTTTACATCCATTTGATGATTTTTCCAACCTTTAGCTGCTGCAATGGCTATTACAGCTCTAACTGAATCCTAGCAACTGGTGCAAAAGTTTCTTCAAAGTTGTTTCCTTCCTTTTGAGAAAATCCTCTAGCCACAAAGCGAGCTTTATGTTTTTCAATGCTACTATCTGCAACATACTTAACTTCGAAAAGCCATTTGGATGAAACAATAGATTTTCCTTTAGGTCTAGGAACTATATCACAAACATCATTTTTTAGTATCGACTAATACTCTTCTACCATTGCATCTTTCCAAACTTGATGTTTAAGAGCTTTTGAAGCATTAGAAGGATCAGAGTTTGGAATCTCACACATGAATGCATTGTATGTTAATTTTCGAGGTCTTTTGCTTTCTTTGAATGTCCTTGAAGGTGCTGCAAATTCATCTCCTTCTTCTATAATTTTTCTTGCCCAAAGTGGCCTTTTAGAATTATTGTCAAGACTCTTCTTGAGTCTTAGAAAGTATCTCATTTTCACTTGAAGTCTGTTCAGGGTACTCCCTCTGAATCTCAAGAGCAGAGTCTCTTCTAGGGAACAAGATAAGTCATCCGTGTCTAGTTCATCTGAAATTTTGACTCTTTTGAAAGCAATTTCTTCTTCAAAGATGACATCTCTGTTGAGTTCTATTTGTTTCTATCCAAGTATGTAGATTTTGTAACCTTTTATTGTTTCACTAAAACCAATAAGAATTCCTTTTCTTCCAGTAGGTTCTAACTTTGTCCTTTTCTCTTTAAGTACATAAACATACACAAGACATCCAAATATCCTTAAATGGCTAATGTCAGGTTTCATTCTTGAAAGTGCTTCTTCGGGAGTTTTGTTGTCCAAATGTGAGTGAGGACATCTATTCTGAATATAGACTGTTGTATTAGATGCTTCAGCCCAAAATGACATGCTCAAGTTTTTATCAAATATCATAGCCCTAGCAACTTCTACAATGGTTCTATTTTTCCTTTTAGCAACTCCATTTTGTTGAGGGCTGTAGGGAACTGTAAACTCCCTCTTAAGCCCAACTTGTTTGCAAAATTTTTTAAATATTTTAGAAGTGTTTTCTTTCCCATTATCTGTTCGTAGAATTTTAATTTTCTTTTCTGAGGAGTTTTTAGTGATAGTTTTTGAATTCTTTAAATTTAGAAAGAATCTCTTTAGATTTTTTACACTTAAGGAAGTATATCCATGTCTTCCTTGAAAAATCATCAACAAATATTATATGGGACAAAAACCCTCCTATGGATGGTGTAGACATGGGTCCACATAGGGCAGAGTGTACTAGTTCTAACACATCTTTAGTTTTGCTCAAACTATATGAGGAATTGACTTTTTAGTGTTTTTCCCCAAGGCACAATCTTTCTAGGATTCATTGTAAATTTGACTTAATTGGGGCATTCCAGTTGCCAATTTCTCTATAGATGTTAGAGCACGAAAGTTGAGATGACCTAATCTTCTATGCTAGATTTCATTTGAATCTAAAGTCTCATGAACAAGTGCAAAATTTGTCTTAGTGCAAAGCTCATATAATAGTCCTTGTCATATTCCTATTGTTTGAGCCTTCTTTATAGTTGAATTCTTAGCCCATACTAGTACTTTGCCTTCCATGAAAGTAATTTTATAACCATCATCTTCAAGTGCTGATATAGATATTAAATTCCTTTTAATACTTGGTACATATAGATCTCCAGAAAGCTGAATAGATTTTTCGGATTTTAATTTGATGGTGTAGGTCCTAATTCCTTTTAGGGAATGTGCAGAATCATCCCCGATTGTAACTTCTTCATTTGTTTCTATTTGCATGCTTTCTAGGTTATCTTAATATATAGTGATGTGTCTTGAAGATCCACTGTCAATTATCCAAGTGTTGGACTTGGTTGATGTTTGACTTGACAAGGCTGAGTAGATAGCATATTTCTCAAAATCTTGACCTTCGATTGATTTATTAGTTTTGACAAATGATGTTTGAAGCTTTGATTGATCAAGACAATTTAGTGCATAATGTCCATATTGATCACATCTGAAACATTGAATTTTGGACACTTCTCTTCTGTTATGATTGTCCTTTTTCATGAAAGTTTTTTTTTTTTTCTTTTGTTGATGTTGTTCTTACCCTTCTTATGAGAGTTGGTGTCAAGAACATGAATGTTTTCATCTAAGGTTTTATGTTTTCCTTTAATCATTAATATTGACTCTTCTTGAAGACAATAAAATCTTAATCGATCTAGTTTTGGGATTTTAGATATTGCACTTATACCTTGTACAAAGGACTCTCAAGAATTTAGTAGTCCTCCTAACGCTATTAGGGATAACTCTTGGTTGTCAATCTCATAACTGACTGAAGATAATTGATCTCTCAATTCTGTATTCTCATGAAGAAGGCATTTATTGTTTCTCCTTTATTCATACTGATATTATTCATTTGTCTTTTAAGAGCAAGTTTTCTACAAGTGTTATTTACTATGAATGCATTTTCAAGAGCTTTAAACATACGATATGCTGTTGCATATTTTGCCACAATAGGCACTATGTGATCTCGAACAACATCCACTATTATTTTCATGGCCTTCTCATTATTCTCGATCCATAGAGTTTTCTTTGGATCATCTTTAGGTTCCTCCTCTTCTTCTTTTACAAAAGAATTTAATTTGTTCTCTTTTAATAGCATCATTATACAAAGTTTCCAGGATTCAAAATGGTCAGCACTTGTAAGGTGGTGTTCGAATCTCAACATGTTTGTCGTCTTGAAGAATAATGAGTGACTGCAACTTAATGTGAAATCTGATCTTGTAAACTTAATGAGATCTCTCCTTAACTAGGCTTTGATACCATGTAAAGTTTCTTACCGGATTTCAAATAAGGCTTGACTGATGCACGATTTGTTTTGCAGGTTTAAACACAGATGCCTACGAATTTGGATTGCTTCATAATTTGTATATATTCTTAAAGAAGTAACAAAAATGTTTTATATAAGTGACCTTTGGTCTGCCAACATTAATAGATTTCGATGCTTAGACAAATCGAGCGGATGTATTATATATACTCCATGAAGGGGTGTGATGGTGAATGGGCATGTCTCCGAATGGAGACATGACCATTCACGATCATACTTGATCGGAGTTAACAATAAGTAATCAACAATTACAAGCTCACCATCAATAATGATATCAATAATCACTATAGTGAATCGCAGCCCGATATGAAGTAATCAAAACAAAATTTATTCAAAACTAGCATCGATAAGTATGAGATATTATTGTGATACAATATATGATATTGGTTATCATATAGAGATCAAGAAATGCAAAATCGATAGAATTAGAATATATTTGTGTATAAATATCAGTATGCAATCATATTGATGTATATATCCATATGTATAGATTCAGATATCGATTATAGATCTTGTCTAACCAAAGCTATAAACTTTAACATTTACAATAGATAACCATTAAATAATAATAAACAATAATAGAAACTCTCTATTATCGTTATACCCTCCCTTAATGGTTAATCTATCCACGACACCAAGCTTTCCTCTGAATTTGACAATCTTATCAAGACCAAGAGGCTTGGTGAGAATGTAGGCAATATGATCCGTTGTAGGAACAAACTGCAAGTCTATTATCCCATCTTCAACCAGCTATCATATGTAGTGAGAGTGAAGGTTCGCTTATGGAAGAATGGATTCTGTGCTAATTTGATAATGCCTTTCTTATCAACAAACAAAGTGGTCTGCCTATCCCCAAGCATCCAATGAAGCCAAACAACTTGACAACCTTCCTTAATTGCCCCTCCGTATTCAGCCTTTGTGGATGAGAGAGAAATAGCCTGCTACATCTTACTGGTCCATGTGACGACACTGGATCCCAAACTAACACATATTGCCAACAAAACTTGCCCAATTTGAATATGTGAATTCATTGAGTCTAAGATTTAGAACTCTGAGAGTAAAGAAGTCCATAATTTGTAGTACCCTTGACATAACGAAGCACATATTTTTTTTCCATTTAATGATTAGCCTTAGGAGCTGTCATAAAATGTGAGATGTAGCTGACTGCAAAGCTGATATAAGGTATAGTAGCAGAGAGGTAGAAGAGGCTGCCTACTACTTGCTTGTATGTAGTATCATCAAGTGGAGGAGATCAGACTTGGCTGATAACTTCAGACCTTTCTGCATGGGTGTGGATGCAGGTTTTCAATCATGCATATGGAATTTGTTTATCAAAGCCCTCACATATTTGGACTGAGAAATGAATATACTAGAAGTCTATTGCCAAACCTCAACACCTAGGCAATAATGCATGAGCCTGAGATCAGTCATATCAAAAGACTGACATAAACTCTATTTGATTCCTTGAATCAAAGATGCTGAACTGCCAGATGATCAAATCATCCACAAACGACCAAAAGAATGATGTCACTGTTAGTGGTTTTGATGTACAAATTTGAGTTTGAAGAACTCTTCTGGAAGCCTTTATCACTGAGGTACTTATCAATTTTCATGTACCATGCCATAGGAGCTTGCTTCAAACCATAGAGAGCTCTCAATGATTTGAGAACCTAATGTTCTTTACCAACAACCTTGAAATTAGGAAGCTACGTCATGTAGACCTCTTCACCATTTAGGAAAGCACTCTTGACATCCACTTGATGAACCTTCTAGCCAAACTGAGCTGCCACAACTAGGACTAATCTGATAGTTCTCATCTTTGTTGTAGTAGCAAAGGTCTCCTCATAGTTAATGCCCTGTTGTTGAGAAAAGACCTTCGCAACTAAATGAGCTTTGTACTTATCTAAAGTACCATCAGACTTGTATTTTATTTTGTAAACCCATTTACAACCAATGGGTTTCTTCCGTGGTGGAAGATTAAAAAAGACCCTGGTGCGATTCTTTAGGAGAAGCTTTGTTTTTTTCTAATTGCATGCCCTGTTCCCACTATGGAATTCATTTAGCCTTAGAGTATGTCTTAGGTTCAAGCACACTATGAATGTTGGCCATAAGAGAAAAATTAACTGATTTTGTAGGTTTGCTCTTTTTTCTGAGCAGTTCTACCATCGATGGGCTCATCATCTTGAATATTAACAAGTGTCTTAGCCCACCACTTAGGCCGAAGAGGAGCATGATCAACATTAGCATCAAGAGATGCTCTATGATCCGGTTCCTCATCAGAAGAATCTGGATCAAACTTGGGTAAAATATCTACAAATTTGGGTGATCCTACAAGAGAAGCCGGAGGTGTTTGTACAAGAATCACTGCTATAACTGGAGTTGCAAGAGTTCCTGGAGCCCTCCCATTAGGTGTACTTAATGGAATCGAACTCCCAAATCATGAGCCTTTAGAAGCTGATCTACTGGGTCAGGAGAAGGAGAAACATGCATGAATGGTCCTCGCTGTTCATTCTAAGACTACATCACAACTGTACATGAGACGAGATGTCTTAATGTTGATGAAGTGGTAGGCTTTGTGAAGACTACCATATCTGGCAAGCATGAGTTTTTGACTCTTGGTGTCCAACTTGGTGCAAGACGCATCAGGGATCCACACATAGGCAAGAGAGCCAAAAACATTCAAGTAACTAATTTTGGGTTTGCGACTTGACCAAGCCTCTTCTAGAGTCTTACCATTGACCGTTGCAGTGGGTGATTGGTTCAAAAGATAGAGCAGTGTTAATTGCTTTTGCCCAAAACTTATTTGGAACATGTTTGTGTTTGAGCATGGATTGAGCCATCTTGACGATTTGTTCTCTTGCGACGTTCAACCATACGATTTTGTTGTGGTGTGTGGGGTGTGCTTAACTGACGCTTGATACCATGAGTATCATAGAAGCTAGAAAATTCAGTAGAAAACAATCCCCCCCATTATCTGTCCTTGGAGCAATAATAGATTTTCTAGACTCTTTTTCAACTAGAGGTTTAAACTTCTGAAATATAGTAAACACATCTGATTTCTTTTTAAGAAAATATACCCACATCTTTCTACTAAAATAATCAATAAACAACATAAAATACCTAGACCCAAGAATAGGAGTACCCGAGAAGCGCACCACGAATCACCAATAGGAAAAAGTGTGCGATATTGCTTCCCAACTTGACATGTATCACAAACTCTAAGATGAGTTTGAATCTTTGGCAAACTGAGGACAAGCTCCTCCCGGGCAAGCTGAGGGAGATAATGCACATTTAAGTGCCCATGCTGCTGATGCTAAAGTGAGTTGATAGAAGATCACCGAGCAGCCATAGCTAAGTCTTGAGAATCACCAAAATCAAAAACTCTGAAAAGACCATGATCCTCAAGGCCAATTGCAACAAGAGATTGAGTATCCCTATCAATGATGGTGCACTGAAGGTGATATATAACTGTGGAGAATGTCGTAGCATCTGACTGACTGAGAGTAGATTGAGTTCCATCCTTAGAACATAGTACATATCGAGGAAAATGGGATTCCTCCCAGCAGATTGAATCTGAATGTTGCCATTGCCGACAATAGAGTACTCTTCCCCTCCACCAAAAATAATTGAACCCGAAAAAGGCTGGTAGTCAGTGAACTGGTTTGTGCAGTGGGTGAAATGACAAGAGGCACCTGAATCAATGTGTTAGGAAAACGACTTGACATGATCTACAGGTCTTTTAGCTTTGAAGGCATAAAAGACAAATTCTTTCTGCTCAATGTGCTTTGTATTGTTCGCTTTGGACTACGAACTAGATTGCTTATTCTGGACAGCTAAATGTTTTTAACATTCAAACTTCATGTGACCATACTTGTGGCAGTAGTTGCATTGAATGTTCTTTTTCATGAAGCCTTCTGATGTTGGAGCAGATGACTTCTATTGAGAAGACTATTGTGCATGAGACTTGCCTTTATCCTTCTGAAAGGATTTAGCAACAAAGGCTTGCCTTGTGGAGGTGGAGTTGGAATTGCTATCGAACTGTTGTTTCCACCGGTCTTGCTGAAGCAGAAGTGTGCAAAGATCTGCGAACTTTAGATCAACACTAGTAGAAGTGATGTTGAGAGTCTCGATAAAATGCTCGTAGAACTTGGGTAAACTTTAGTGGGTTATTACCACAATGTCCTCTTCCTCCATCTTGCATCCAATGGCAAGCAACTGGTCACATATATCTTGAATCCTTTTTAGGTGTTGGAGGAGCAATTTCTGCTCATCAATGATGATAGAAAACAAAACAATTTGATCAATGTTTTGATATTCAATGATTGTTAACATCTGTTGCTTCTATGTGCCACAATTCTAACCATTGAACTTCTGATTTCCCCCAAGCAAAATATTTGTTAGAGAAGCCATGACACATTTTTCTGTTAAAAACGTGCAAATCTATGAAGGCACACACTTTGAGACAAAAAAATCGAAGACCCAAAAGAGAGCTCGAAAAACCCAAAAAGAATATGTTGTCAAACTTTGGATCCACTGGCTTGAAAATTGAGGCATCTAGAAAAAACGAACGACAACCCAATTGAGCTCTCAAAAAACCCACAAAGAATCTGTAATTTTTATTTGATCTGGGATAAAAAATTAGGGTTTCGAACAAAAACAGCCTAGGCAGACAAAAAGCCTCAAAATAATCATGGATTTGCAAAAAAAAAGAAAGATTCTGGGCGTGAATCAAAAGCTAAGGGTTTTAGAAACCCTAGATCCCTCGAAATATGCAAAAATCGACCATAAAATAGGTGAAAATGACCATGGTTTTTTTGCAGAAAAATTGACCACGAGTTGCAGAAAAAACTCGTGAAACTAGGCAGGATTTGCAACAGAAAGAACTTAAAAAAACAACTTCGAAACCCTGCAAAGGCAGAAAAAAATGACCAAAAACAACAAACACAAGGGCACGATTTGTAGATTGAAACCCCAGGCTAACAATTATTTTTCGAATAAAAAAAGGCACTTATAATTTCAAAAACAAAATTATTATTTTTATTTTTTGCTCTGATACCATATTACAAAGTAATTGGCAAAATACTTATTATTAACAGTGATCAATATATCAATATATACAAAGTGAATAAACGTTGTTTCCTTATGAATCGATTGTAAAGAATAGAAACATTTTAGTCTAGCTAATAATTAACTAACAACTAACTAAATATTAGAAACATTCTAATATTTACAAAAGATTACAAATAAATAACCATTAAATAATAATAGATAATAATAGAAACTATCTATTATTGTAATTTTACATGAGTGCCTAATGTGTATTCGTTATGTTTTTAGTGGGTTTATGTATTCATGTATGCTCTTTCTATCTACCTCATATAAGTATATTTTGTGTCGTTAATGTATTCATGTTTATGCTTCTCTGAATACCTTCTAAACTTAAGAATACTCATGTGCTATGTGAATTCTTAATGGCTTCACCAAATTAATATGTATGCTTTATGTACTACGTGTATTTGTGTGTACGATGCAAGATTTGACTCATTTGAGTGAATTCATATTTCGGATATGGTGTAAGCTTTGTGACTTCATGCCTTAGTATGTATGCTTTGTATTTTTCATTGTGTATACTTTGTGTCTTCATACATCAATGTATATACATCGTGTATGCCTTGTATTTTCCTACATCAATGTTTATACTTTGTGCTCCGTGTCTCATATAATTATGCATGTTTTCAAGTGTATACTATAGAGTAAATAGAAGGCAAGAAGTTTTAACATGGCTTTAGCAAATTCAATTAGCACCATATGAAATAAACAAACCTAGTTGTTGTTAGTTGCTTGAGGAAAAATAATAATAGACAATAATAGAAACAATATAGAGGACAATCAAATTTCATCTCTACGTTGCTTGTCTTTCTTGATGAATTTCTGGGTGACTACCGAAGCATTTTTAATCACAGCCAATTATATTCTGCCCGACCTAAGCTTATGGCTTAACAATAGATTCATGATACTTGTAAATTGCTCCTGATTTTTCATGAGTGTTGCCTCTTATCTTAGAGGGTATATAGTAGATACCCTTGTATAAGCTTGTATTGTTTGGATCTTACTCCAATTAAGCAACAATTTTGAAAAGAGATGTTATTACAGGTTGCCACATTTTGCTCGATCTTGAGCATATTTGCAAATCTTAGACAAATTGAATAAAAAATAGTTCATTTCAGAGCAAGACCATATCTATGATAACATTGCCTTCTTAATTCTAGGCTAGGATTTAGGAGCCTCTTATATCAATTGCAAAGAACAAAAAAAAGCAGAAGTATTGGATGACTTGACTGTAATATTGCTTCCTTGAATGCTCAATTAGACTCTAAGCAGTTGTCGGTAGATATAAAACCAAGGTTGCAAATGTAGAGTAGGAAATATTTGATACAACCTCCAATGCGTCTTATGACACTTCTGTGCTTGTGTCCAACAAAATGCTTGACATGGTATGACGAGATATGTGCAAGAGATTTCATGGTGAATTGACCACGCCACGATGAAGCCTAGATTCAATAATCAAGGCAAATAATAGCAATTGTATGCGACTATGAGGTAGTATGAAAGAATCACAGGCAAAAACGAGATTGCGAACTCAATACAAATTGAAATGCAGGCATCAAGGAAGTGCAATGTCGGTTATGATGTTTCAAATTCTTCTCATTATGAACCATTGCACAAATTAAGATCTTTTCCTTACTCAGTTACATGCCCGATTACGAGCAAGAAAGTATAAAGGTGGCAAAGAGTTACAATGAAAAAGCCATCAACAACATATGTGGCAATATTATTAAATGGTCACCGTAGAAAATATAAGGGTGCGATGAGGGAATATAGAAATATGGCTGCTCATGATATAATAATAAAACCATTGCCAAGGTTGGAAAAATAGTTTCACAATAAAAATATGATGCTATACCTACCTACACTTGTGTATGTCTGTACACACATAAATATATGCATGATATTCGAATGTATCTAGTGTGTATGTCATATATGAAGTGGGTGTATATGTATGTCTCATTTGAATTTACAGCTACATACATATATGTGTATATAAATATGCAAGTATATGTAGATATTATGGTATTGTTATATTAAGACATGACAAATATCAAATGAAGTGCTGAGATTATTCCAATTTATAAGGAAACACATTAGTTCTTAGTTTTTAATTAATGCTTAGTGATCTATTCGTTTATAATATGCATATGTTGATCAGTTAGCTCATGGTAGTCCATAATACACTCTTGCTTACGTAGCTGTTTACCCTTAGCCTTGGTGGTTAGAATTCATACCTGTTGGCCCATAGGCAGATTGGTGCCCCTTACCTAATTCCCTCTCTGGCAAGGCTTCCCTCCTTTATCGTGCTCTTGCAAAAAGAGGAATTCCATGATAACATATTCCTTATTATAAAATCAAGTTACTATAACAAGTAATCATTTTCGTAAAACATTGTAACCACCATTTCATTTTTTAAGAAATTATAACAAATAACCAACTTTTCCATTTCCACATGAAACCATAATGTTTAACTAATTTACTAGTCAACTGACTTCGCATGAGATCTCAATAGTTATAAGGGCATTTTGAATTAAGCAAAAATTTGGGATGCAACGTACCCTCCCCCTTGTGTATCATCGTCCTCGATGAATTTTTCAAACCAATTATTCCAATTACAACATACATATCATCACATTATAATTTATTCAGTTCTAGGAAAAAGATGTTGGGATTTCTATAAGATTTCATCATATTCTCCCCAAGTGGCATTCTCTTTAGTATATTGGTCCCACTAGACCTTGCACTGAGTGATATCTCAATTTTGCAAGTGAAGCTTATGCACCTAAGTATTCAGAGTGGCTCTATTTTCACTACCGATGGATCTCGCACCCAGGGTATCTATAGGGTCCAATTGTTTCTCTGCCTGATGGTTATCCAAGTTTGCGTGTATCTTTTGCTGAAAGATACCTTCTAAGGAGGTAAGGGAGGTCAAGGTTGCTGGTTGGAGATGCCTTTATTAGGATACTAGTTGGCATAGTGGTCTCTGCCACATGTGAATCAACCCTTAGGCAGTCCTTTCCTTTCACTTCCCTTGTTGCCACCACCACTGCTGGAATTACTTTACACTCTTTATTGTTATTCCCCTTGTCTTCCATTTTGTTGGGCTTAAAGTTTTTAAAACTTTTTTTTTGTGTGCTTGAGTCAACATTGTTGGTGCTCCAATTTGCTTTCCTTTTTTTGTTTCGGATGGAATCATCCCTTTAAACTTTGTGTTCTTGTCGGATGGCCCTTTCAAGAGCTTCCTCCATAGTTAATGGGGTGAAAACATCAACTGCTCCCCCAATCCTGTTGTTTAACCCCATACCAAATTTTCTAACCTTTAGGTTCCTATCTTGTTGATATGGACATACTTTAGTAGACGAGTGAACTTCTCCCAGTACTTGTGTATTGTTAGATCTTGTTTAAGATTCTGGAAGTCCAACAACGTTTGATCATAAAAAGTTTGTTGTAGCCATTAGTTCTTAAAATAGAGAAAAACCTTTCCTAGGTGACATTAGTAGTCTTAATATTCAGTTCTATCTTGGTGTTTCCCCACCGGAGGGTTGCTTCTCGTAGAAGGTGATAAATTGCTCGAACTGCTTTGGAAGTTTTAGAAAAACTTTTGATCTCGAAGTACTATTCCATCATGGTTAACCAAGCCTTAGCGACTTCATCGGATTCATATCCGGAAAATCTAGGGGGTTTAATTTTCTTAATGTCGGTTGACAAATCACTATCTCCTATTTCTTTTTCTTTTCAGATGTGTTTTTAGGAGTTTTGGTTTCTTGTGCACTTTTAGCAGATAACTTGTTCAATTCTAGGAGGAGGGGAGTGGTGGGTATCTTCTTGTCCTTGCCCAAGTTGAGCCGCCAAGGCATTCATTATTTTCTCCATGTTTTCCATCCTAGTTTGGGTGTCCCGCAAGACTTGGACCAGTAGGTCTACAGGGTTTTGCGGAGTGGAATTCTGAGGGATGAAATCTTGAGGGATGAAATTTTGAGGGATGAAATTTTGAGGGATGAATTCCAGCGAATGGTCCCATTGGACATCTCATTCGCTACATTGTTTTCGTTGTTTGCCATGGTTTTTGTTTCTAGAAATATACAATTGGTTTCTTTATTTAATATTATGTTTTCATACATATGCTTAGGAAAAGAGAAGATACAATTGTTTGCTCAAAATAAATTAATTTACAAAATGCCATTATCATTCGAAAATAGAGATATTTGTCTTGTTGCAACTGCAACCATACTTATTTACAAAATTTCCTCTTCTGAGGATATAACAAAATAGCTTAACATAAATCTTTTAAGGAAATTGGACACCCTATTCCTCAGATATTTTGTTCGTTTCCTTCCTTGGGCATATCTTGCCCTTAACAAGGTTTATGATAGATCATAAGTGGATTTGTTTGTTTGGCATTCCATGTCTCAATTAGTTTGGTTCTCAAAATTACCTTCTTGGTAGGAGTCCATTTGACTCTCTCCTTAATCCAAAGAAAAGCATGGGCTAAAGTTTCATCAATCTTGGATACAAAACAATGAGAGTAGTCATACTTTGACATGCTCTTAATCATATAGAAGAATACATGATGGCAGGGTTTCTTTTGAGGAGTAATTCAAGTGTACACCTTGCTTTTAATTTAACATTGCATTTTTTAGTTTTCTAGTTAAGACAATGATGAGTCCAAGGTTTAGTGTTGAACTTAGTGCTTTGATACCATATGTAACATGCTAAAATTTTCACTCCTACTTTAATTGATTTAAATAACAAAATAACATTTCTTTTTTAAAACACAAGGACAACTGTAACGACTATCATATCATTTACACATGAAACACAATTTCATCCTCAGTTTATATATTTAGGTGATAGGAACAATAGATTTAACCGACTCTTAATCCAATGAAAGAAAAGTATCATAACTATAATAACCATCTAAGCAATACATAGATTAGAATGCAAAAATATAAAAGTAAGATACTTGAAAAAGTATTTATCTTGTATGAAGATCTTATCCTTGTGTTGTGCTAGACTGAGCATCCAAAAGAGAAGAGGAGCATTGCCAAGGGCTTAACCTCCCAACTACGGACCGTTAAGTATCCCCATACAATCTCTACTAAGAAAGGCTCTTCTTATTCTGGGATTAGGCTTGGGACACCACTGTCCAGCCACTAAGCATCTTCGCGTTGAAGTGTTGGCTAGACAACTAGGTAGGCTATATATATATATATATATAGAGAGAGAGAGAGAGAGAGAGAGAGAGAGAGAGAGAGAGAGAGAGAGGACCATCAAGGACCTCAAATATAAAAAGGTAACAATTTTATGTTATTTATTATGTTTAATGTTTTTCTTCTTTTATGAACTGACTGGGTAGGTCATGGTTGTCCAAGATATACTCTTGCTTGCCTAGTTGTAATATCCTTAACCAAGATGGTTAGAATCCATACCTGATAACCTGTTGATGGACCTTGGGTGCCCCAATCCTTATATCCCATTTAGCAATGCTTCCCTCCTTTTGTCTTCTGTTGCATCCAAAGAGAATATTCCCAAGATAATAACATATTCCTCAATTTGACAACAAGATAACTATAATCAAAAGTATTTAAAAAATTTCACAACGGTTAACCACCATTACTACTAACAACTATTACTTCTTGTAAAATAATAATTATCATTTTAAATTGGAATGAACAACTTACAGGTCAGCTTTACATGAATCAAACTGATCAATCATAATTTCCATTTTACACGATCATAACATTCAATTGTTTCTATCCATCCAATTGTCATTTACATGAAATATATAACGGTTATATGATTATTTTGAATGGGTCAAAAATTGGGATGTAACGTACCCTCTCCCTTGTGTTTCATCATCCCCAATGACCTTTATAATATAAAAGGAACATTATTCTACTTAAATAAACATTTCATAGTCTTAAATGACAATCAACAAAATTATGGTTCATGGGGAAATTTCTGGAAGATCTCATCATAATCCTTCCTAGGTAGCATTTTCCTTGGTATACTGGTCCCACTGGACCTTGCATTGGGTTATGTACCAGTTTCGTAAGTGAAGCTTACGCACCTCAAGTATTCTAAGCGACTTTATTTCCATCACCCTTGGGTCTCGTACCCACAAGAGGTTCCAATCAATTATATACTCATGATGGGTAATATACTTCTTAAGATATGATACGTGGAATACATCATGCATCCTGGCAAGGGTTGGAGGTAGCGCAATCTTGTAGGCAACTGGGTTTATGACTTCTAAACACCTCAAAGGGTCCCACGTATCTTGGGGCTAGCTTGGCATTCTTCCCAAACTTGATAGTGCTCTTCTGTGATTTTACCTTTAAAACAACCTTTTCTCCCCTTGAGAACTCTCGAGGAATCCTTTTTGCATCTGCGTAGCTTTTTTGTCTATCGTTTGCCTCTTTTAAGCCTTCGACGTATTTGAACTACCTGTTCTTCCATCCCTAATTTGATTGGGTTTCAACTTATTGGGGTTCTGCACTTATGGTTGTATAGGGCCTCAAAAGGTGCCATCTTAATAGCATATTGATAGGAATTATTATAAGCAAACTCTTCTAAGGGAAGATACATTTCCCATTGGTATTGTTGATCCATGCAATACATGCTTAGGAGATCCTTCAATACTTGATTTACCCTTTCTGTTTGGCCATCGGTCTCAAGATGATAGGCGGAACTGATATTCAGCTTAGTTCCCAAGGCTGAAAACAAGGTTTGCCAAAACCTTGATGTTATTTTAGCATTTTTATCGGATAATTTTCTTTGGTATTCCATGGAGTCTAAAAATTCTCTAACAAACTTGTGGGCAATCTTTGGTGCTCCATCTGTTAAATTTTCTGGCATGAAGTGGGCCACTTTGGTTAATTTGTCCACAACCACTATGATGGTGTTATGTCTATTTCGGCTCATGGGTAAACCTTGAATAAAATCCATGGTAATTATCTGCCACTTCCATTTTGGAACCTCATTTGAATGCAATAGCCCAGCTGGATAATGATGCTTTGCCTTGACCCTCTAACACCCAAAGCATCCTAGTATGTATTTAGTGATTTCCCTTTTCATCCGTTTTCAAAAATACATGGGGTTTGCATCTGCCAACATCTTGGTCACCCTAGGATGTCTAGAATATGGAGTTGTATGGATTTCTCCTAAAATCATCCTTCAGATTTTTTGATTCTTAGGAATATATATCCTACCCTTGTATTTAAAAGTCCATCTTTTCCTAGTTGGTAACCTCCATACATGGGGTCTTGTGGTTCTCTCGTTGATGTGCTTGACTAACCTCGTTATATAAATCGTCACTGAATAGGTGTTGTAGTGCTTGCTTCCCAAGCCCAGTATTTGTTGCTACTATAGCTGATATATGCCTTCGCTGGCTTAAAGTGGCTACTACTTTGTTTTCTTTGCCTTTAATATAGTTGATCTTGAAGCCATAGTCTGCTAGGCTAGGCATCTTCTTTGATGAGCATTGAGGCTAGGCTGAGTAAATATATATTTCAGCCAATGATGATTTGACTAGAGTTCGAAAGGTTTCCCTAATAAATAATGCCTCCACATTTGAAGAGCATGACCAATAGCTACTATTTCTAGATCATGCAGGGCATTTTTCTGTTCATAATTCTTCAATTTCTTGAATTCATAGGCAATAATGTGATTTTCCTGCATTAGTATGCCTCCTAACCCCTCTCTAGATGCATCAGTTATAACTACAAATTGACCTTGTGGATCAAGTTTGGGGCAGTAGCTAATATTTCCTTTAGATATTCGAAGGCTGGTTGACATTTTTCAGTCAAAACAAATGTCTTTCCCTTTCTTTGGAGTGAGGTGATGGGATATGCTATTCTGGAGAAATTTCAAACTAATTTTCTGTAAAATCTGGCTAAACCCATGAAGCTCTTAACCTCTGACACATTCCTAGCAATTGGCCAATCTTTGATTGCCTTGATCTTGGCGGGATCTACTTCTATTCCTTGAGCTGATATAATGTGCCCTACGTACTGAATTTCCTTTTGATAAAAGGAACACTTGGATAGCTTCCATATAGCTTGTGCTTTTGCAGCCTTTGCAGGACTAACTTTAAATGTTTTTGATGTTCCTCCTTTTTTTAAGAGTAGATGAGAATATCATCAATAATAACTAACACAAATTTATCCAAACAATCTTGGAAAATGCTGTTCATAAAATTCATGAAAGCTGTTGGGGCATTAGTTAGCCCGAAGGGTAGTACTGTGAATTCATAGTGGCTGTGCCAAGTCTTGAAAGCAATTTTATGAATATCCTCATCTTTAATACAAAGCTAATGATATCCAAACAGCAAATCGATCTCGGAGAACATAGCTGTCTCTCTCATCTGATCAAATTTTGGGAAGTGGATATCTGTTCTTAATGGTGACCTTATTAAGCATCCTATAGTCTATACACAACCTCATAGTTCCATCCTTCTTCTTGACAAACAATTCTGGAGCTCCCCAAGGTGAAACATTGGGCCTAATAAGTTTCTTATCTAGTAGTTCTTGTAGCTACACTTATAGTTCCATTAATTCGGTAGTAGTCATTTGGTAGAGTGTTCTTGATATGGGCTCTGCCCCAGGTATCAAATCTATAGTGAAATCAAATATCCTAGATGGTGGTAGACCAGGGAGCTCTTTTGGAAACATATCCTAAAACCTCTTAAGATTTGGGTACTTGTCTTCGAAAGATTCCTTCAATCTTTCTCTGATTTCCCCATCTTCTAAAATGTAGTCATCAGGGTAAGTATTCTCTACTGGTCCCTTCAAGTCTTCTATCTTGACCGTGAATATTTTACACCCTTTTCTACCACATCTCTTAAGTTGCATGGCTAAGATTTGGCGAGATTTTATCTCAAGCATAATTCCTTTAATGTTCACGAGGTTCCCTCAATCATCTAGAGACTCTACTATCTTGGAAAGACAATCTACTCTTGCCATATGCTCACTGAGCCAATTTATACCCATAATGATGTCATAGGACCCAAGAGGTGCTACATACAGATTTGCTTCTGCAGAGAAGTTCGAAAAGTCAAGCCGAGCCTCAAACAAACACTGTTCTACCTTAGCCATTGTTCTGTTGTTTCTTTTGTTTCTCAGTTCGGTAGGTGAGGCTTGAGCTTAGATTTGACTCTACATGGAAGTGAGGAATAATTCTCCTCTTGACCTCGCTCGATTTGGGCTGCCATGTCATTCATTTTCTTTTCCATGTTTTCCAATTTCGTTTGTGTGTCTCGCAAAATCTGGAGCAATAAATCCGAGGAGCTTTGGAGATTGGCACCATTAGTCAACTCATTGTCTTCGATGTTTCCATTATAGGCCATGCTTTTAAGTTTTTTGTTTTGTTTTAGAGTTTGTTGTAATGTGCAAATGTTTGTAAATCAATATCATGCTCGTTTTTAGACATATTTGATTGCTCAGAAAGATGTTAAGATAACAAAATGTATTTCTAATTACTCATTTTATTGTGCTTATCAAAATTGTTGGTTGCAACTGCAACAACTTTATTTACAAGAAATTCTTCTTTCAAGGACACAACAAAAGGAATATTTAAATACAAATCAGATACCCTATTCTCGTGTATTTTGTTCAGTTTCATTCTTGGGCTTATTCTGCCCTGTACATACAAAAGATCATAAGGGGATTGGTTTTTCTAGCATTCCATGCATCAATAAGTTTGTTTCTTAATGTTGCCTTCTAGGAGTCCATTTGATTCTTTCTTTCTTAATTCACTGCAATGCCTGTGCTAAGGTTTCATATCCTTAAGTGTGGAGTAGTAAGAGTAGTCATGCTTCAACACTTTCTTTATCAGATAAAAATATATGGGATGCTGGGTTTCTTGTGGGGAGTCATTCAGATGTACATTCTGTAAGCATTTATATCTACATTTTCAGTTTTCTTAGAGTGGTTAAGTGATGAGCCCAAGGTTTAGAGTTGAACCCAATGCTATGATACCATATGTAACATGCCATTCTCCCTAGGCCAAAATGAAAAACCATATTCTAAAGTAAATCTAGTTTCATGATAGAATGACATGATGGTAGTTACATTAGTTAGTTCACATGAAAGGGAAATCCATCAACTTATTACATTTAATGAAATTAAAACAAAAACTAATAACAAACTAATCTAGTTCACATGAAAAGAAACTGCTATAACTTTACTTTCTAAGTCTATTACAATCATCAGAAATAATGTATTGATATATCTATTTACTCAACATGATACCAAATTACGAAATGAAATATTTAAAGGAACAAGTACCTTACATATAGCAGATGACAGTCATAGTGTTGAGCAAGCCTCGACATCTGGTGAAGAGGAGAAGCATTGACATGGACTTAACCTCCCAACCATAGACCTTAACTTATCTCCACACAATCTCAATCCAAAAAGGCCCTCCCTACCTCAAGGTCAGGCTTGGGGCACCATGGTCCTGGCACCCAAGCATTCTGATGTAGAGGATCGGCTTAGCAGCAAACAAGACAATGGAAATCCTCCAACAACTTCCCCTCTATTAGCTAGCACTCTAAACTCTAGTGATTGCTGTGACAAGCATGCCACTGACCTACCTTGGCAAAGGTTTTCAATGGGCTATTAGTGTGCCTGATCACCCACCTCTTGATTGGACAACCATGAGTTGACTCAATATATGGAGTTTTATCATTTATGTACTCTTTTTTTGGACATCCATTTGTTCTTGCAAGGATGCTTCTCCTTCCCCACCCATTAATGTGTGACCCTTCCGGTCTTGGGTGTATTGTGGGAGATCCCAAAATCATGAATAATGCAAGTATCAAATTTAATAGTTCATTATACTTATTATCCAGGAGGTATATGGTCAATACCTCTATATAAGCCAAATCGATTTATCAGGAAAAACAATATATTTGTTACATCCCAAATTTTGCCCTAATTTTTAATTTCATCATAACTATTAGTTTAACGAATTATTTCTTTTCATGATCATGGAAATGAGTTAGTTATTTATATATGTTGTACCAACTGTTAACGAATTATTTCTTTTCATGATCATGTGAAATGAGTTATTTATAGACATTGATGAAATGAACAGTAACCTATAACTGTTATTAGATGATTAGCAGTTGTTTGATTTAAATTAATGATCAATATGTTTTTTTTTGAATTACTATGGAATTAATGTTTTGGCAAGAATGTTTTGCTTGGGTGATTGCAGGAGAAGACTGAAGAGAGGGGAAGCATTGCTAAATGGGATCATCGAAATGGGATGGTCATTTGGTTCGGTCAACAGGATTGGCAGATATGACCTAAACTTCCTTGGAAAGGATACAAAGACTTGTCCATACGTTACATTATGGAACCGCATGAGCTATTAGGGAAACAGTATAATTAAAATAAAATAAAATAATCTAAATTAAAATATAATACATACCTTTAGAGATTGATTATTAAATTTTCTTATCTCATCATTACAATAAACACTTAAATACAAACACATAAATATAAAAATGAAATGGCACCAATAAATTATAATAATATAATCTAATGATGTCACCTCATCAATATACTTATGTGAACGTGTATAAGAGCATATTGTAATAATAAAATAAGTTTATAACTCTTCAACTCCTTATTTCTTTTGTCCCTTTAATTCTCTCCTTTTCAAATTTGAATTTATGTTGTATTCAAATGGTCATCTTGAAAACTGATGGTAGTGGAGAAATCTTGACCAACCATTAAAGAAGCCACGAATCAATTAGAGGATCACTCCTCTTTCCATTCTACTATCCTCTCCTTTTCTCTGTCTGCTGCAAATCATTCTAGGCCAGGTTGGATGTTCACACCCGGATACCTTCAGTATTTCTCTCGCTTCCGACTTCCCAACTTTTCTTAAGTTCTACCAGCGATTGTATTATCAATTAGTGGGCGAACAGGAGTTCCGGCCAAGGGCAAGAAAGCCATATTCAAATCATAGGTCACATGATTCATTCTATTTTTTTTTTTGTTTCTGCTAAGCACAAGCCCGACTGCAATCAGATTACTCTTTCCAGTGTTGAGCGAAATACCATAGAGTCATTGAATTTCTTAGTTCGTTTTCCATTGAATATAATGTCTGTTGACAGTCAGTATAAAATGATAGGCTGAGATTAAAACAAATATGTTTTCAAGGGCATAACTCCATTCTAATCCGGTTTGAGTATCCATCCTTAGCCGACTGAGATAAGTTTATGGTATTTTGATGTTGGTCCCCTGCATTACATTGAGAACCTTGAAGATCTTCATTGAATATCCTTGTGAATACAACATTTATGATTTCAATAATAGCTGTAGGAAACTTGATTGATTGTGTGAATCAACAACAATGCACATGCTATCACAATTTTTCTGAACAAATTCAGAATACTTGAAACATCGAGGAATTCACCGGCAAGATGCCATAGAATTGGTGAAGAGGTGTAGATAATATCAGAATGCTCATAATCTTACGAACATTGAGGAATTCACTGACAAAGAAGCCATGGAATGGTGAAGAGGTGTATATAATAACAAGGTGATCATAATCTTTCAGACACCTAGGATTCACTTGGGCATAGAAGCCACATAATGGTGAAGAGGTGGAATTAACCTGCAAAAATCAATAATGAAATCAGATTTGAATATTGAATAATTAATAGCTCATGCATGTCCCGATAATGGAATTTGTTGTCAAGTCGAGTGGTGGAGATCGGGTTCACGAACCCAACTGAAATCCTTGGGCAAGGTAGTTTTAGGCATATGTGCCAATCTTGAGATCTCTCGTTTGTTCGTAGATTTCAGTTATATAGGTATAACTGATGGGTCACTCAGCCACTTGGTAGCTCCGATAAAAGGACTGAAGAATATCCCAAGCCCAATCTCGAGGTAGGGAGGGCCATTCTAATAAGTTAAGATGTGTGGTGATAAGTATGGTATGAGGTTGGGAGGTTAAGCCTATGTCAATGCTTCTCCTCTCACCAATGCCGAGGCTTGAACAACAAGATAAAGAGATTCTTCCATTATTACTGTATGTTTCTTTTACACTTTTACTTTTAACCCTTAGAAGAATAATTAGATAGTTTAGTTTTCTAGATAAAGTAAATACTGATATTTACATTGAATAAATATTTCAGTTGATATAATTCAGTTAAGAAAGTTAGTCGTTACTTTATTTTCAGTTGAATATGTTATCAGTTAGAAATGGTTAAATTGATAGCAATGTATATAAATTTATTATTTCCTTTTGTTCTCGTTATATCGGCTGAAAATAAAATACAGTTAGACTAGAAACAGTTACTTGTATCATAGTTATATTTGGTTAGTAGAACTCATCGTCTTGTGAAATGGAATCAGTGACTTATTAAATAGATTATTAGGAGTGTAAAATTGGTTAAGAAAATTCGTTTGTTACAATATCGGTGCTTGCTTATAGATATTAATGCAAAGCTATGCCAGGAGAAATACAATCATGGGAACATTAAAAGTGATTACAAATCATTTTATGATATTTGCGGGTCAGTATTATCAACAACACCATATAAGTATAGCATCAAAATGATGTATGGAAATTTTGTAACTGCTCCTTAGGCAACATTATATAGCCCTTTAATACGACCATTGTTACTTCAATCCTTATCAAAGATGGACAATGTCAATATGGGAATACTAATTTACATCATTGTTTGCAACATTCGAATCAATAATGAACAGAGAATATATAGAAATTAAGCATGAGCAATGGTCACATAATCTATAGTTTCTTGATGTGCTACCTACCGTGGTTCGAGAGAAATGAATTACAACATAATGCTTGTTGGAAACTATTGGCTACAATGCTTATAGGATCGCAGCCTTGTTATTTGCACTATGATGTAGGGATTCACAATAAACTTTGTATTGAAATTGCAATTTGGCTTGAGGTCGAGAGAGAAAAGTCTTGCAAAATATAAGCTCAAAACAATGCGAAAAGAAAAGAACGCTTTGTAGGTAGTGGAGAGTGTAATAAATAAATCATCCACACATGTTCTTAGTTACAAGAAAAAGTGGCGGTGCATGGTCAAACATTGGTCAAGTAACTACACCAAGTTTAATTCTTAAAAGAATTATGAGCGGGTATGAAAATGGCAATTGCTCAACAATATGGAGCCAATAATAATGATACACATAAAGGTTAGTCTTCCTTATGATTTCTACAATGGCATCATGCTATTAGCACCACCTTTATCTGTTTGTGCATATATACATACATATACATATATGTGCATACATATAATCGTGTAATTCTTTGTATCAATATATTGGTTTACACCGACATATACATGTAGGTGCAAATACGGATGTTATAAATAACATGGTGTGAATATATATATATATATATATTCCCAATCCTTATATCCCTTCTTGTAATGCTTCCCCCCTTTCGTTTTCTCCTGCATCCACAGAGAATATTCCCACACTAATAACACATTGCTAAATTTGACTTCAAGATAACTACAATCAAAAGTATTTGAAAAATTTCACAATGGCTAACCCCTATTACTTCTAACAACTATAACTTGTAAAATAATGATTATCATTTTACATCATAATGAACAACTCAGAAGTCAGCTTTACATGAATCAAAACGATCAATCATAATTTCCATTTCACATGATCATAACATTCAACTGTTTCTAACCATCCGACTGTCATTCACATGAAATAAATAACGGCTATATGATTATTTTAAATGGGTCAAAAATTGGGATGTAACAAGAGATGTAACATTTGAAGAAGATATTGTATATTGATGAGGTAGATAGTAAGTATCTTTTAAACATGGAAGAGGATCTTGGCACTGAGATTCAGAGGGAGATACTTAAAGGGATATGGTGGAAAGAAATCTCATACGAATGAGCTACGCCAACACATATGAGCAAACTGCAGATATCTTAATCAAGCCCCTCTGCAAATTGAAGGTGGATCACTTTAGAGGTAAACTTGGTATGGTAAAAATGTAATTCCATTTTCTGAGGTTGCGTCTTAGTAAAGTTATAATAAATCTATGTTATATTTCTTTCTTGTCATGTGAGTTACTACATGATTTTGTGGAAACATCATGGAAGGTGACAATCTTTCTTTGATATTTGGTAGTGATTACTATGGTAAGGTGACTATCTTTCTATAGACTAACCTGCTATCACGATGTATGCTGTAATGATGTCCCTGGAGATCATGATAGTGCATATCTCATGTGACTGAATTAGTGGTTATTGAGATATTGCATTAGTTTCCTGCTATCATGGTGGATGTTATAATGATGTCCCTGGAGATAATGATAGTGCATGTCTCGTGTTACTGAGTTACGTTACAGAGATATGACATGGTTTATACTATGAAACTTAGTATTGAAGACACCATGTACAGATATTTTCTTGATAGGCATCACAAGACTTGATGCCAATGCACATACCAAAGGAAATATAATTATGGTTGATAATAGATATTAGTACCATACTTCTGATGATACCATAAGGGAGGATCTATATGATGAGTCTATGTTGTTATTAGTCTCACCATTTGCAGAATATCTTATTGAGATGATATTTCTCGCAATCTGATTGAGAGTAGCTTGTGTTGATCTAACATACAATCCTCCCTACCTAAGAGGGTGTGTTAATGTTATAGCTTCAATCAGACTGATTTTGATCATAAATTGTGCAAATCAATTATCATCATTTCTAAGTTATTATTGTCCCTAACTTATAATCATTAGATACATGTATATGCATATGCTATTAGCAATAATATGATATATCTAATGATTTTGTTAAGGCAAATAATAAAAAATAAATTATGATCAAATCTGTTATCAACAATAAGAAAAGAAAATATTATACAGTGATATTACTGCAGCAGCAGTTCCAATATATCAGATCGGGCCTTATTTGAATCACCTGATTAATAAAATGCACCGTGATTGAGCTACTTATAATCCCTGATGAGTATTGAGTGAGTGCATTAGCATTAGCGATCATAAACAGATCACGTGCGTTGTATGAATAGGCACCATCATAATTTATTTAGGAATTGGTGCTTAGTGTAAAGAGGCATGTATGTCCTACATGGCTTTAGCCATATAGAGACATGTCTCTACATGGGACATGTCCTTTACAGTAATATCTGTCTATATATATATATATATTTGACTGCTGCAATTGGAGATGCACTGAAATAAAAGGCAGTGAGTTTCTAATAGCAGCAGTTCATCCTACATTTAATAATCTAAATTACATTAATAAGGCAGAAACACATACATATATATGCATTGCCAATGTATAAAAGAATCTACTTACAGTTTTTACAATCATTTCTATTGAACAAATCTGCACTAAGAATAAGTTAGTCACATTATCAAGAAGATAATTTGAGAAACTATATTCTGTAAATCAAGTATATAAATTTGAAGTAAAGTTATTACAACTGATCCTTATTCCTTAACTGGCAGCGCCTACCTAAATATGAAAGTAATTTTTTTGTTGTAGGTAGATTAGTTTTAATAGCATTGGTATTGATTTTCCTGCTTTTGGTAATTTTGTTAACTGAATGCCAATTAGTTTTGTGGTTTTTGGAACATGATATTCTTTCATGATAACTGGTGTATTTTGTTGCAGGAAAGACAACAAGGATTATACGAAGAACAAAGAAAACTTGTCCAACAACAAGCCCAAGCAAAGGCACAGATGGCTCGCTATGAGGATGAGTTGGCCAGAAAGCGAATGCAGGTATATATGATATCTTACCCAATTTGGTGTTGCCAATACAAATCGCTTTTCAGGACTTATTGTTAACATCTTTGTCAGTGGATAGATCAAGTGCCTAGAATTTCCTTCTCTATCTTGTTCAGTTTTGGAATCTCTTTTGCCATTTGGTATCTGGTTAATCCTGCTAATGGCTTTTGGAGTGTGATCTGAAATGTTTATGTTAAATTTTTTTTGCATAGTTTTCCAGACATTCTCATATTTTCAAGGATTGTGTAAACCTTATATTATTAACTTTTATACTTTCAGGCAGAACATGAAGCCCAAAGACAACAAGATAGAGAGCTTGTAAAAATGCAAGAGGAATCATCAGTGCGGCAAGAACAGATCAGGCGTGCAACAGAAGAGAAAATTCAAGCACAACAGCGTCAGACAGACAAAGAGCGAGCTGAACTAGATCGTGAGACATTAAGGGTAAAGGCCATGGCTGAGGCAGAAGGGCGAGCACACGAGGCAAAGCTAGCTGAAGAGGTAAATAGGAGAATGTTATTGGAGCGAGTAAATGCAGAGCGAGAAAAATGGCTTTCAGCGATTAATACAACTTTTGATCACATAGGAGGTACTATACATGGGTTTATGTTTTCTGCTGATTGAAGTTCTACTTTCCCTTTTCATTTCTTCTGGCTTCCATATCTTGGAAACTGTGTACGCAAAGGCCAGGCACAGCGTGAAACTTGATATTGTCACGCAGTCTTGCCATCTTATGCATGCATTCTTGAAACCAAAGGTGCCTTGGTTTCTTCCAGCATGGCTGATGGTGATGACAAATGTTCTATATTATGTTTTGAGCCAATTTTTAGTTTCTACATGTTCAAGAGGTGGGCACTTCGATCAGTCATAATGTTCCTTATGTGCAGCCATCATGTTTGGAAGTCTGAGGTTTGTATGTGAGTGGAAAAATCCACAAATCATGATTTTTAGAAACAAATTAGAAATTTCATAGCAGGAAAAAAAGAAAAGATCAAGCTCAAGCAAAAACATACATGAAAAATATAATTATATTACTTTTTGATCTAAAAAGTCAACATTAACAATATTTTATTTGGAAATTTTGTAATAAAATTTTAATTGATGGGTTTAGCTGGGAAGTGGTAAGCAGTCAAGTGGCTGGCTACATTTTCAAGGTCACAAAATCTATGTTTTATTTTACCTGTCCTTGCACTGTTGATTGTTGCAAAGAGTGCACGAGTCCTGGACCAGCCAGTGTCCATCAAATTTTCTGGTAATTATTATCCAATCTAAATTACAAGCATTATGACAGAACAAAAGAGGTAAGAGGCTTGAAATAAAGAGAGATGAGATACTTGCTCGTAAAGAATTATCTATAAATTTGATTGAATAATTCTAATGCTATGACCTAATTATTTACACAAGACTCGAGAGAAGATAGCGATGGGTAGGAATATTAGCGAGAAGTAATCGGTAAAATATTTGTTGTATAAACAAATGATCATTTATAAAGAATTTATGTATGTACATATTAGAAAGTTTTTAATAAGAAACTGGAAATCGTAGAAACGATTTATCTACCTACTTTACATACAAAAGATGACCATTAAAGTAATATAATAATGTTCTAATACCCTCCCTCAGTGGTCAATTTGTCAACAACACAAGCTGCCCTATAAATTTAGCGAACTTATCTGGGCCAAGAGGCTTGGTGAGAATGTCCACAGTCTGATCTGCTGTTGGAACAGACTGCAATTAAACTTTCCCGTCTTCAACCAATTGCGAAATGTAATGACAATGAACATCTACAAGTTTGGCTCTTTCATGGAAGACTAGATTCTTGGCAAGTTCGAGAAATCCCCAATTATCAAAGACCAAAGGAGTCAGACCTACTTGAGATATTAACAGATCCACAAGCATCTGACGAAGCCAAACTACCTTACAACTCCTCTTCTGTGGACAGTGAGATTGCATGCTGCTTTTTACTAGTCTAGGTAACTGCACTAGATCCCAAACTGAACACAAATCCAAAGGTTGATGTGTTATCATCAATTAAACCTTACCAATTTGAAGCTGTGAATCCACTGATTCTGGAATCATGACTCCTAGTGTAAAGCCCATGATTAGACGTGTTGTTCATATAATGCAACACACCCTTTGCTACTACCCAATGATCAGGCTGTCATGAAGCGTGAAATGTAGCTCATTGCAAAATTGAGATCAGTTCTAGTGGCAGTGAGATAGATGAGTCTGTCTAGTAGTTGCCAATAAGTGGTTTCATAAATAGGAGGAGAATTAGACTTGGCTAATAACTTAAGTCTTTAGTCCCTTCTCTATAGGTGTGGAAGGAATTTTACGTTCCTGCATTTGAAACTTGTCAAGCAAGTTCTTGGTATACTTAGACTAAGAAATAAAGATGCTACTATGAGTTTGCAAAACCTCAATACCTAAACAATAATGGAGAATCCCTGAATTTGTCATATCGAAATCCTTGCACACGTCTTGTTTGATTTCTGCAATCAAATGTGTTGAACTGCCAGCAATAATCAAGTTATCCACATGGACACCAATAGAGAGAACAACATCACTAGAGCATTTGATATACAAATTATTGTCAAAAGGCCTACGCCGAAAACCATGAGCAACCAAGTATCGATCATTTTTGATGTACCATGCTGAAGGAGCCTGTTTGACTTCATAGAGTGCTTTCTCGAGCTGACATACTTGGTCTTTACCAACAACCTTGAAACCGGAAGACTGTGTCATGCAGACTTCTTGCAACTCACAATTAAGGAAGGCACTCTTAACATCCATCTAATGGACTTCCCATCCATATTGAGTTGCAATGGCGAGAAGAAGAAGAATTGTACTCATCTTGGCAATGGAGCAAAACCCTCCTCACAGTCAATGCCCTCCCACTCTATGAACCCTTGTGCAATTAAGTTGGCCTTGTATTTAAGGTGCCATTTGTATGATATATGACCTTATACACTCATTTGCAACTAATGGGCTTCTTCCTTGGAGGAAGATTAGAGAGAAAATAGGTGTTATTCTTCATAAGACTCTAATAGTCCACATTAATAGGCTTTTTCCACTTTGGAACCCCTTTTGCCTTTTTAAATGTTTGAGGCTTATAAATTCTATGAAGGTTGGCCATGAGAGCAAAGTTAACTAGATTTTGTTGCTTGCCCGTATTCTAGAAGAATGAAGATCATTGATGGTTGTAACCCAACTTTTGGGCTGGAGAGTAGATGTACCAACATCAGAGGGAGGAATAACTAGAGATGGAGGTGGAAGAGGATTGCGCTCATTCGGATACAATTCTACCCGTCAGCTACAATATAGATTTTATCGACAACATTTGAGTTGCTTGCGACAACTATTCAAAAGTTTGCCATCCTTTCCATACCTCACCGTCCTTCACTTCCCCTCCGCAACAAATGTTGTAATACTTGTCCCATGAACCAATGTTTAGATGTTGACTACAAAGCTTTTCATTACTCAGTACGTTCTGCTTTCGAGGCTCACTCCCCTGACTTTGCTCACCTTCGTTTTTTTCGTGGTAAGAAACGATCCTTTGCCACTTTCCAGTGCAAATCCCTTTGCTCCATGCTAATTCGCAACCCCTAGCTTTTTTGGCGCGCTCTTTTCCCCTACCGTTCCCTTTCGCCCTCCATCCTTGATTTTCACTCCCTTACCTCTCACACCACGACTCTTTATGACATCCCTGGGCAACCTTTTATCCACCCCATCCTGCCTCCTTTTTGGCACCTATTCACCCCTTCTTGCATTTACGAGGCCATCAAACCCATGAGATGTAGCAAAGCAATGGATGAGGAGGGATTCTAGGCTGAGCTCTACAAGTTTTGTGCCCCTATCTCTCTATTCTTTTCAATAGAGTGATTTGCACAGGGTTCCTAATTTCTTGGTCTAGGCATCTGATTTATCCTATTCACAAGACTGGTCTTATCTCTGATCCTAGAAATTACAGAACCATCATGATTGGGAACACGTTTGCCAAACTTTATGCGACAACCCTTAATGCTATATTATTTAGCGAACTTGATAGGAAAGGTTATAGGGCTAAAGGGCATGTTGGTTTTCGGGCAACTATTAGACTATGGATCACATTTTCACTTTATTGGTTATTATTGATAAGGCTAGACACAGATTGGCTAAAGTTTATTGGTGCTTTGTTGATTTTTGTAAGGCTTTTGATTCTGTTCCTAGGATGGCTCTTTTTGAGAGGCTTCGTGAGATTGGGATTTCTGAGATGTTACTTACTACTATTATGAGATTATATGAGACTGTGGTGGGTAGATTCAGGACCCCTGAGGGTTTCTCAGATTCGATCCATAACACTAGCGGGGTCAAGCAAGGATGTCCTCTCTCCCCTACTTTGTTCGGTTTATATATTGATGAGCTTGAAGACTTCCTTTTGAAGTCATCGCTCTCAGGTGATGGTTACTACTTACACCAGGTTATGATCTCCATTCTTCTTTTCACGGATGATGTGGTTCTTGCCTCCTCTCCAGAGAGTTTACAGAGGCTTCTTGATGGTTTGGCTTCCTTTTGTGATCAGCGACAACTTGTGGTTAACCTAGGTAAGACTCAGATAATGATCTTTAATTGCTTAAAGACTTCTCATCTTCACTTCTTTTTTCAGGGATAGGAGATTGAGATCACTTCCTCTTATATATATTTGGGGGTTAAGTTTTCTGGGCCTTGGTTTAGTATGAGACCAGCAATTTAGTCCAGAGATAATAAGGGTATGCATTCTTTTGCTATGCTTGAGAAACAATATTTTAGACATTACTTTCAAGATACCTTGTCCAAGTTATCCCTCTTGGACTCCCTTGTTCGGCTGACGGTTCTTTATGGATCTGTGGTTTGGGGCCTGTCTCTTCTTGTTTCTGATTGGGCCTCGATCGAGCGGGTTCAAACTTTGTTCTTACAACGCATCATTAGATGCCACAGGTTCACTCACAGTATCATTCTTGCTGAGTTCGGTGCTCATTCCTTCAATCTTGCATCCATATTTGATCTGATTTGGTTCCTTCATCGTCTGCGTGGTTTTGCAAATTTGGTTGGTGTACATGATTGTTACTCCTACTTGGCGTACTGCTCTTCTGTTGATACTGCAAGTTATGATTCTTGTTCTCGAGCTTGTTGTTGGTATGGATAGGCTTCTTCTCTGTTGAGATCAATTGGGATTGATATTGACCGCCTTCCTCCTTACCAATTCTCACTGAATGCCCCTCTACTCATCTACTCCCCTCACAACAAGAGTTAAATGAGCATGTCAAACTTGATATTTACAAACAATACATTACCACTACTTGGACTAACCTGCCTGGTGGCTTACGTCCGATGATGTCCTTCTATACATAGCACTTTTTGGAGATCTTTGATGGGTTTATTGTTCGTCCTAGCTTCCTTTCTCGGCGGTGGTCTCATGCCCTGCGTATCTCCCTAGGATCCTTTAGAATTGGTTCTCACTGTCTTTGGGCTCAAACTGACCATCATATTGACAGTGGAGAGCGGATTTGTAAGCTGTGTACTTTAGATGAGATTGAGATAGATACTCACTTTATTTTCCGTTGCCCTATCTATTATGAGATCAGAGGGAGATTTCATTGTCTGTTCCGGGATTGTTTTTCTCTTTTTGATTTCTTCAGTTACTGTGACTAGCGTTATCTTGCACTCTATCTTGAAGAGGCCACTATGCTCCATGATATTACATTACAGTCACTACTTCCTCATCGACATACATCTACTCAGCTCATTACTGCCCTTTTCACACCCTTATCTCCTTTGCATGGTGTGAAAAGGCTATCTAGCTCTACTAGTTCTTCTGGTCATTCGAGGTCTATCAGACCTTGTACCAGCTACTTGCATTAGCGACACTCTCCTACAAGCTCATAGAGACAGATCAGAGCTTCTGTCCATCTACAAGTGTATCCTTCTGTGACTGATTTCTTTCTACCTAGAAAGGACTCCTAGTCTTTGTCTTGGCCTCTCTCTGTTTCTTTTCCTCTTCTTTGTTTTTTGTACACTTTTTTCAAACATCGTTTGGTGCTCCTACTATTGTCAGCATTCTTGTTGCAATCCTCTAGTCCCATAGACCTTTTGGTGGTCTTTAGTTGGACATTAATATCATTATCTTATCTTTTTTTATCTACAATGTAGGATGTATAATCTGTGGTCTAAATGTTTATCCTTTGTGGTCCATTGGAGTTCTCCGTAGTTATATCTAATGAAATATTAGATACAATAGCTTGATATCTCAAATTTAATTTGGATCTTCTTTTACCAAGGCTCTAATACCATATTAGTATTAATTAAACTTATGATCAGATTGTAATGGCAATGGTTATTTGTAGATTTAGGGAAGACTAATCTATATTTATCTTGTAGGTGATAATCAAAACATAATGGACATGAATCAAATCAATACTAAAATTTGTGAGTTAATTCTGAATACAATTCAATCATTGGTCTTGATGTCCCAATTTGTAGAGATAGAATCATTTATCAATTTCGATGTCTTTTCTGTTGTAATCAGTCAATATAAATATAACACCCAAGAGGCATAATACAGGCAGACACGACTGTTCAGTGATAAGTCTCATTGAAGGGACACAATGACTTATCTCAACTAATCCAAAAGACCCTATTATGATCGGGTGTGTTTATACACCAAAATGAATTGGTAAGCCCTATGGTTATCAGGCATGTTAATATGCAATACAATAATCATTTAGCCTATGATCTGTTATGTAAATAGGACCATTTACTTTGTCCATATAAATGCATACATGATTGATAATGATCAAGAATTTGCAACCCAATCTAAGAGAAGCATAATCAAATATTTATACGTGGTTCGATTAGATTAATTTAAGGAAGATCTCAATGAATTTATGATAGAGTAAATGCTGTCAATGTGTATGTGTGTGAATGTAATTGATATTTATTTGAATTCTGACTAATGCTATAGTTTCTCAACATTTTGGCTTCCAAAATTGACCTTTTCAACCGTATCATAATATTTAGATGCAGAAGGCTAGCATTTCTTGTGCCCAAGATTTAAAACTTTTCAACTTTCTTCCAACAAGCTATGACACTAGGGTAGCCAAAGTACAAGCTAGCAAAAATAGCGACTTTAGCATACTTAGATGAATTTAATAATAATAATTTACTTGTCTCGCGAAAATGACCGAAGAAGCATCAAAATCAAAATCTAGTAACACATGAGTTATCACGAAAAAGAAAAATGATGGATGAACCAGATGAGGCAAATTACTAAAAATAGATGCTTCCTCCAAGATTCTTGGAGCCCAAACCAAAAGCCAGATAGAAATATTGAGAGCATCATCCAACTCCTCTAACTTAATTGAACTCATTGGAGCCAATTGTTGACTTATAATAAATAGTAAGTCCCTCAAAACGAAGCCAAAACTTGCCATAGGCCACTGGAAAGCCAAACAACTACACAACCGAGACCCTCAAATCTCATTGTTAGCTTATGACGGTCGCTATGATGAATTGACTAAATCAACAATAGAGACCTGCTAAAAATGGGGATATTATACAAGCACAGTGGAAGATATTGAAGAACACCTAGCAAATATCTCAAGTAAGACACTTGCTCTAAGGTATCTGAAAGGCTCTTGGTAGGCACAACTAGACAGTGCTTGAGCTCAATACAGAGGGCTGCTATGACCAAAGCGGTTATACCTTTTGTTATTGATGACAAAATGGGAAGAGTAATAGTGAGATTAAAAGGGGAAATAAGTGACAATTAAAGGAGAGATTAAGTGCCACAAAAAGAGGGAGAAGAGAAGACACACATTAGGGGAAGAATAAAATGAAAAGACACGAGGAGGAGAAGATTGAAAGAAACAGGAGAATGAATAGGCAATCCAAGAGGAGAAGAAAAGAAGAAAAACAAGCATGTAACAAAGGTTAAGAGACGGAAAGACTAACACAAGGGGAGAATAAAAGCAATGAGGGAGAACACATATAAGGGATTGAGTTTTGGGGGAGTTCCCACAATTTTTGACTAAAAGTTCACACCAGTGTAGAAGTTGTCTACCAGTACAGTCGAAAGAATGCAGAAGAACAAGGGCTCTAACAAAAAGGTCAAAGATGATCAAAAGTTTTTCCATTAATGTCAAAGGGGGAGATTGTTGGACTTACAAGTCTCATTGGCATGATAATTGTAGACTGGTGATGCTAACACTTAGTACACTGAAGTGTGGTCATTGATTGGCAACCGTTGAACAAAGAAAAAAGAGGATACAGTAGTGAATCGACCACTGGTACACTCCTACACTAGCCAAATCAAGGGAGAGTTAAGGTCAAGGTAGAACATAAAAGCAAGGTAAAGCAGAGAAGTCAAATGCAATGATCTACTATGGTGAATCACCATCAATGTGATAGAGTAGAGGAATACACATACTGCATGTGTTTTGTTGAAGTAGCTGAAGGACGCAAGGACAAAAGCTATACATAGGTCTATTGGGTGACTGGCAAGGCTACTAGTCTAGGCCTCTACTAGTAGGTGTCACGGGCTTCCTGTGACCAGCTCAAGTATGTGATTTCAAATATTAATGCATCTACTTTGAGCGGGATTTTCATTTTGGGTTTGGGTGCCCAGATGATGGAGATCATATAATGTGTAAAACCTCATTTGGAAGTGATCGTCATAGTGGTTGCTATTGCTGCTAGAAGTTGTAGAATAGAGAGCAAGATAGTGAGGAAACAGATAGTTGCAAAGAAAAGAGATGAAGTGTTGCAGATTGGTGACTGCAGATGGAGTAAAGCAGAAAGAGAGAAGGGTGATACAATTGCTATCATAGAGGAAGCCAAGACAGCGAGTGAAGATCAAAGTATCTTCAAGGTATACTCAGGATATCTATAAGGCAAAGTGTGTCTCTTGTTTAGATTAACCATTTGATTGCTCTCTTACCATTGCAGCCATTTTATAAGCCTTTATTCGGGCATGCTTTAGTAGCAAGCATATTGTAAATCCTCTAACCAAGTACTTTCTAGGAGTGTTGTAAATCCTTTAACAAGGTAGCTTTAAAAGGCTTATTTAATCCTTACAGGTTGCTATCATTCATAACGAGATGTGTTCTCAGAAAGAACAACTGTAGCCTCTAACATGGCAACCTTTTATCTGTAGTAAAAGGCTAGTGGATATATTAGTCCCATTGTGGTTTTCATTCTCTCATCGAGGGTTTCCACATACAAAAATCCACATGTCATTGATGTATGCATTTTTGTGTGAGCTTGTATGCTTCTATTTTACTGCTTTTATCGTTGTGCTGATATTAAAGCAACTAGTATATAGAATATTAGGTGTGATAACTCAGCAAACCGGTCGGAATGTTTGTACTGATTCACCCCCCGCTCTCAGTACCAGTTTGGGACAACAATCTATAAAAGATGACCATTAAAGAAATATAATAATATTCTAATAAGGAACACATTGAGCTATACTTTGAAAAAAAATAACAACCATGGATAAAACCATCCTGAGCTATATAACAATTTAGAGAGATCATTTTTTGTGTGCTTTTCTTTTTAATTGGTTTTAGCTCAAATGCAAAAAAAAATCAGATGACATGTATTAGTATTTCATTGAGTTTTAATCAGGTACTCAACTTTATAGTATTTGCACAGGTTTATAGTTATACACACAAAGTACATTTTGTGACTCTCTTGATCGACCTTGGAAGGTTTAGCATAACTTACAAGAGCCAGAAGATCAGCATGTAGGAGTAAATCCTATGTGACTATATCTGTTTGATTGTAATGATACCCAATTAGAGTTATGAATTCTCTAATCTCGATTAAGCTAACTTACCAGATTCTCTCCCGGACCTAGGAATTCTTGGTTCAATTCTCTCAAAAGTTTGGTCCTTGTCAGATTTTGTCAAAAGTCTGCCACAAAGACTGAATTTTGCTAGGAATTCTCTCGGAGGAACCCTGGCAGAATTTAGACGACTTTTGGATGACTTTGGTTTCTAGCAGAAAAACCCAAACAGAGTTTCAAAGAATTTGGTTGAAAACACCCTTTTCTTTACCTTTTCGAAAAGTTTTTAATGCCAATTTAGACTCAGAATTAGACTGAAACACATGATTAGACTCAAATTGCTAATCATATTTAATTTGAATTAAATGCTACTTGAGAAGAATCAAGACGTATAAAAGTGTCACACATCTATTATGGAATGTATGTAATACACCATAAGTTGTGCATAAAGGCTAACATGTATAGACTACTCTGGATTGAACAAAATCTAAAGAGATTTTTATAGTGGTTAATTCAAGATTCAATGCTTTCTTTCTTGGCATCATCCAGCCTGATCCAAAACTGTTTTTGTTGAATCATCCAGTATGATAATTAATGTGTGAAGCTTGTTAATTCTATGAGTAACTCTGATAATATAATGATCTGTTTCTTCAGTTCCAATAGATCTAGTAATGCATTTGTTGAATAAGCGTTCAGAAGACTTTAATTTATCATGCAGATCAGCGTTACATTTGGGAACATTTTCGTATTGTTCCTAGTTCCCCAAATGTAGTTAGCTTAACTAACTAATAGACATATACTGAGGGATGCTGATCTTGGTAAATTAAATATGATTTATAGAGGGCTGACCTAGAAAGGGTGATGTCCTTTCTAAGGACATGCCCCTTGGGTTTACTATAAACGAGAGGCAAGGATGTGGATAGAAGGCACACATTTTACACACAAGTCTGCTCTTCTAGCATTACTGCCTTGAGCGATTTTATATCAAGAATAAAAAAAATTTCTAGAATTATACACCATTCTCCAAGAACAACTAATATTCTGTCTAGAATATTTAAGGACTTTTCCCACCAAGGTCGAAGGTAATATCAGTATTATTACATCAGAATTTGCAGAAAACTTACATGGTATTGAAGCCAAATTGTCGAACCTAGGCTTTGTAAATTGACAATCAAATTTGAAAATATCTAAGCAACATCCTTCTACTTTCATTGACCAATGCAATCAGCCCCGAAGACAGGTTCGATGGAAGATAACACTTTGTTGCATGGAAATTCAGAATTATGATGACTCTTGAAGACAATGATGTAATTCAGTGTGTTGATAAGGAATCCAAGCAACTTGATGCTGATCCTCATAAAACTATTTGGATTAAAGGAAACAAGAAAGCTATGAAAATCATATTAGATGGAGTAAAAAATGAAATAGTACCTATGCTAATGAAACATCAGACAACATTTAATATGATGAGTGCATTATTAAATGCATGAGGTTAACAATGCTACTAGAACCCTTGCACTAAAAAGGCAACTAAATCATATAAAAATAGGAATCGGAGAATTTATGAATTCATACTTTCTAAGGGTGGCTAGTCTAAGAGATGAGCTTGCAAGTATAGGGATCATAATTGAAGACAAAGAGCTGCCACTTATGGCTATAGATGGGTTACTGGATTTGTGGGAAACATTCTCACGAGGAGTAAGTGCTAGAGACAAGCTCCCAAACTTCAATAGACATAAAGGGGACTGCCTTCAAGAAGAATCTAGGCAACTTAAGAAAGGATTGAAATAAAAAACTAGAGATGAAGAACTTCATGTTCTCAATACAAAATTCCTACAAAGGAAAGAAGAAAGACTTTAAGAAGAAGAAGGCCTCTCAAGGCAATAACAAATTCAAGAGAGACATATCTAAAGTCAAATGCTTCAAATGTGAGAAACTTGGACATTATAAGTCAGATTGCCCTGAGAATACAAAACAAGTAAATTTCACAGAGGTAACTAAGACATAAGAAGACTATGACCCTGAAAATTATGTACTGTATTTAGCGCTATCAAATGAAGTATCAAGCAGAGCATGGGTAATTGATAGGGGATCATCTCGACACATCATAGGATACAAAGAAGTACTAGACTCAATATCAAAAGAAGTTAATGACGAAGTTACCAAAGGTGATAATTCCACTCATTCTGTCAATGGATTTGGGTACTGCACCTTGAAACTGAAGTCGAGTATTTCTCTTCATCTCAAAAGAGTACTCTATGTACTAGGAATCAAGAGGAATTTAATCTTTGTTACAACACTTGAAGATGATGGACATAAGGGTGCATTCATGGATGGTAACGTAATGACCTGGTCTAAGAACTCTTCGTTTAAGAAATCAAAGTTGATTGGTCAAAAAAAGGGATACTTGTATTAATTAAATATAGAACCTATTTAAGCCTTAATCCATGAAGCTGTTGATATTAACGAAGTATGGCATAGAAGGTTAGGGCACCTAAACTTCAAAGCCTTATCGACTATGGAGAAGGTGGTTACTGGTTTACCTAAATTAAATAAAGATCATTCAAGCATATGCAAAGGATGTACACTACGTAAGAACACCAAAAGTCCATTTCAAAATAGCACTAGAAAAACCAGAGTTCTGAGAATCACCATGAAATCGCTTGAATAGTTGGTTTGGCGATTTGTTTCAACTTGGGATTTTTCATGAGTCTTGAGTTGGATCAGCTGATTTTTTCTCCTGAATCGCCTGAATCGCCGATTCATGCGATTCATGGAAAAAATCACCTGAATCAACTCCTTGAATTGACTGGCAAGGCATAAAGTAATTTAAGAAATATACAAAGGATTAAAGAATCATCATTTATGGTATGTTTGAGCAGACTTGCAGGAGATTCATGAAAACATAGACGGAACAAAAATAACATCCATGGCATTGTGTATATTACTATATATACTTAATTTACCTGATCCACAATAAGAAATTAATCGCTGGAGACTTATTTCTAATAAATGTAGTGCTGAAGGTATATGTATTGCATTCTTTTTGTAAGCATACGGGTGATGGAATATTGCCCAGTATTAAAGAAGCGTTGAAGGATATAATGTAAACAATAAAAATATTGTAGCAAGACAAATATTCCAGTCAGCATATCATGAAGTATTAGTGGAAAAACGTAATACTAGATGCACATCATGCCATGTACAACAACTAGTTTTGCACTATTAATATGGAATAAAATAAGATGATGAAATCAATAAGATACTGAACGATTAGTATGAACAATTCAATATACAAGCAGAGACATACACATGGACCCTGATAAATCTAAGGACATGGCAACAAAAGTTAAGAACTAATCAGTCAAAACAATAAAATCTCCCAAGTTTGATCAACAACAATAAAAAGGCTTGAGCTGTTGTGTGTATATGCCTATGTAGCGATAAAAGTCAAACCTGCTACGTCAGCAAAGTAATAAGAATGTCGAGTAATTTATTGTGTATCTAATATTTCAAAAGTGCCATTATGGAACCATTCAGAGCAAGGATTTTCGGGTGTTTCAACTTTGAATTATTATGGTCATATGAATTCTATTTACTTCAATTACAGTCAACAATTTACATTTTACGTGTAACATAGTTACGTATGTGATGTATTTATCATTTATGTTCCATGTTTATGTATGTTAACTTCTATTTGATGATGTTATAGTGTGTTTAAGTTATATTCAATAACGGGTGCTTGAAATAAGTTTTAAATTGTTAAAATCTCTAAATTTAAAGGGTTATTTTAAATTTGCCAATTCATACCCAATTCATGATTCGATTCGGTCTTGCCGATTTTGATTCGATTCCGATTCTCATTACTTTGAGAAAAACTAACAATGTTTTAGAATTAGTCCACTCGGATTGATCCTTCTCTTGGAGGATTTTTGTACTATATACTCTTTATGGATGACTTCTCTAGGAAGACATGGATTTACTTCTTGAAATATAAAGAATCAGAATAAAATCCTTAACTGAAAATTTATCAGGACACAAAATTAGAACTTTTAGGACTGATAATGGAGGGGAATATACTTCAGATTTGTTTAAAGATTTTTGTAAAGAAGTAGGGATTAAGAGGCAGTATATTGTTCCTTACAATCCTCAGCAAAATGGGGTAGCAGAAAGAAAAAATAAGACAATTGTGAAAGTTGGAAGAGCTGTGCTACTTGACCAAAATTTAGGATCCTATCTTTGGACAGAAGCCACATCTACTGCTGTCTATATTCAAAACATATGACCTCACTCCCAGCTCAGAGATAAAACTCTTGAGGAAGTCTTCTCTAATTTTAAACCAAATATCAGTCATCTTAAAATATTTGGGTGTCTTGTTTACATTTCATATTCCTAAAGAGAAAAGATCTAATCTTGAACCTTCAGGTAGAAGAGGTATTTTTGTTGGATACAGTGAAACATTCAAAGCATATAGAATTTACATGCTTGGTTAGAAAAACATTGAACTTAGTAGGGATGTAATATCTGAAGAAGATTTAGCATTCAAAAGAGCCCTAAGTTCTGAAGATCCTTTGCATATACCCAGTTTTGAAGAAAATCATGAACCTGAATTTCAGAGGGAGAACATTGAAGAAATTGAAGGTGAAATTCAAAATCTTAATCTCGAGGAAACTCAAAATCCTAAGAAAAGACCACTTTGGGCCTCTAAGATTGTTGAAGAAGTACAAGACTTCTCTGCACCAGAAGGAACCTTCAGAGAAAGCAAAAGACCCAAAAGATTCTGTAGCTACGCTATAAACATGAGTGATTTATCTAAATTACAACCAACCAATGTTTCAGATGCTATTAAACATACAACTTGGAAGGATGCTATGATAGAAGAATACCAATCCATTTTTAAGAATGATGTTTGGGAAGTTATTCCAAAGCCAGAGGGAAAATCTGTTGTTTCTTCTAAATGAATATTTAAAATTAAGCATGCTGTTGACGGTAGCATTGAAAAATAGAAGGCTAGATTCGTGGCTAGAGTATTCTCTCAAAAGGAGGGAATTGATTATGAAGAAACCTTTGCTGTAGTTGCCAGATACACGTATGCAAGAGTAGTCCTAGCTATTGTAGCATCAAAGGGATGGAAAGTACATCAGATGGATGTGAAACCAACATTCCTAAATGGAAAGATTACATAAAAGGTATATTTGGAACAACCTGAAGGATTTGCAACTCATAATCCTAAAATCTTTCTTTGTAGACTTAAGAAAGCTCTCTATGGGCTTAAACAGGCTCCTAGGGCATAGTATGAAAGAATCGATACATATCTCTCCAGTTTAGGATTTTCTAAAAATGAAGCTGATCCAAATCTCTACTATAAAAGGGATAAAGATGATATGATAACTTTGATACTATATGTTGATGATTTACTAATAACAGGTGATGATCATTTTATAGATCAATGGAGGAAATATCTAATTAGAGAATTTCATATGACTGATAGATTGGCTTTATTTTGTGATCAGAGACAGCTGGTGGTTAACTTGGGTAAGACTCGGATCATGGTCTTTAATTGTTTAAAGACCTCTAATCTTCACTTCACATTTCGGGCCTAGGAGATTGAGATTACTTCATCCTATTTGTATCTAGGTGTTATGTTTTCTGGACCACGTTTTAGCATGAGACCTGCTATTCAACCTAGAGTGAATAAGGGCATGGGTTCTCTTGCTTTGCTTGAGAAACAGTGCTTCAAACATCACTTTCAGGATACCTCGTCTAAGCTATCTCTCTTAGATGCTCTTGTTCGACCAACTGTTCTTTATGGTTCTGTGGTTTGGGGTCCTTCTCTCCTTAGCTCTGATTGGGCCTCGATTGAGCGGGTCCAAACTTTGTTCTTGTGGCGCATTATCAGATGTCATAGATCTACTTCTCATGGTATCATTCTTGCTGAGTTCGGGGCTCATCGTTTCAGACTTGCGGCCATTTTTGACTTAGTTTGGTTTCTTCATCGCCTTCGTGGGTTTGCTGATATGGTTGGAGACCGTGATCGTTACTCCTATTTAGCTCATTGCTCTTCGGTTTCCATGGCGGCTGCTGAGTCTGGTGCTCGTGCGCGGTGTTGGTATGCACAAGTCTCTTCTTTGCTGAGTTCGATTGGGATTGATATTGATCGTCTCCCCCCTTTTCAGTTTTCTTTGGATGCCCCTGCTCATCTTCTCCCTTCTCGGTAGGAATTGAATGAGCATGTTCGTCTTGATATTTATAGACGTTACATTACTGCTACCTGGGTTAACCCTCCTGGTGGATTACGCCCATGGATGTCGTTTTATGCGACACACTTTTTGGAGATCTCAGATGGGATTATTGCCCAACCTAGCTATCTTTCACGGTGTTGGTCTCATGCCCTGCGGATCTCTTTAGGTTCTTTCAGAGTTGGTTCCCATCGTCTTCGAGCTTAGTTGGATCATCATATTGACAGGGAGGAGCGAACTTGTTTGTTCTGTTCTTTAGGGGAGGTGGAGGATGAGGCTCACTTTATTTTTCGATGCCCTATTTATTATGAGATCAGAGGGAGGTTCTTTTGTTTGTTCAGAGAGTGCTTCTCTCTCTCTATGATTTCTTCAGCTATTATGATCAGAGATGCCTTGCACTGTATCTGCGTTAGGCCACTATGTTCCGAGATAACATGATTCAGACTCTACTTCCACACCGACACTAATCTACTCAGCTCATTACTGCCTTTTTTACACCTTTATCCCCCTTGCGTGGTGTGAAAAGGCCCTCTAGCTCTATTCAGCCCAGTGATCTTTCTAGATGCGTCAGATCCCATTCTGCTTATAGGCACCAGCGACACTCTTCTAGGATAGGTCAGAGATAGTGTAGTACCTCTAGGCATCGACACGTGTATCATTCTATGATTGATTTCTTCTCACCCAAGAAAGACTCCTAGTGCTTTCGGTTGCTTGTTTTTGTTTGTTGTTGTTGCTTTTCTTCGGACACCTTTGTGTGCTCCTACTGGCTTCAGCCTTGCTTTGTTGTAATCTTTCAGTCCCATAGACCTCTTTTTGGTCTTTTGTTGGACATTAATATCATTATCTTATCTTATCTTATCTTATGAAAGATTTAGGACTCCTTCATTACTTCCTAGGATTGGAAGTATGGTAGAACTCCAACATCATATTTTATCAAGGAACGTATACACTAGACATCTTGAAGAGATTTCGAATGTGGAACTGTAGACCTATGTCTTCTCCAATGGATTCACAGACTTAGATTGGGGTGGGAGTGTTATTAATAGGAAAAGCACTTCAGGATGCTATTTCAGTTTAGGCTTACCAATGATATCATGGATATGTAGAAAACAAGCATTAGTAGCACAGAGTTCCATAGAAGCTAAATACATTGCCAGCTATAATGGCTTCTCGGGAAGCAGTTTGGCTTAGAAAGTTACTTGTGGGATTATTTGATCAACCCATGAATCCCACTATCATTCACTATGATAATTAGAGTTCCATCAAGCTTTCTGTGAATCCAGTTTTTCATGACAGATCCAAGCATATTGAAATTCCTTACCATTATGTAAGAGATATGGTAGACGAGAAAACTATCAAGTTAGAATACATTTGCACTGCAGATCAAACAACAAATATTCTTACCAAACCTCTCTCTCGAGTGAAGATAGATCACTTTAGAAAAGGACTTGGTATGAGTGAATTATAATAGATTTGTATTCTTTATATATGAATGAAATAATTTTGTGTTAAAATTTATTATTGTTAGGCTATTGACTGTTATGGGCTTCACCATTTATATTCATTATCTAAGAGGTGACGATCTCTGAGATAATGAACACTTGTGTAAAAGACATTATGAGAGATGCTGATCTTTGAGATAATGTACTAAACAGTAGACAACTACTCTCAGATCTGGGTTCAAGATCACATTGTGATGTAGATGTTTCTATGCCTGTGAGTCACAACTTGGATAAAGAAATAATTTAATCATTTTGCAGATTTTTATCCTATGTACTAGCAGATCTTAACTTAGGATCATATTATGATGTAGGCTTGTCAATACTGATCATATTGTGATGTAGGCTTGTCACAACTTAGATAAAGGAATAATTTAGTCATTCTTCAAATTTTATCCTGTGTTTTGCATTCCATGCAATACAGTTATCACAAGACTAGGTGATAATTTATATTTTAGATATATGACAAAGTATCATGTGTACAATGATACCACATGCTTAGAAGATTCAGATAGATATAGAGTATCAATCTATGCTTAGCCATCAATATTGATGGTGCTATATATGTTCTCTCTCATTATGATTATCAAGTTAAGAGGGAGTTAATCTATGAGTAACTCTTTTAATATAATGATCTGTTTCTTCAGATCGAACAAATCTGGTAATGCATTTGTTGGATTAGCCTTTAGAAGACTTTAATTTATCGTGCAGATCAGCGTTTCATTTGGGAGCATTTTCCTAATGTTCCTAATTGCCTAAATGTAGTTAGTTTAACTAACTAATAGACATATGCTTAGGGATGCCGATCTTGGTAAATTAAATATGTTTATAGAGGGCCGACCTAGAAAGGGTCATGTCCTTTCTAAGGACATGCCCCTTGGGTTTACTATAAAGGAGAGGCAAGGATGTGGATAGAAGACACACATTTTACACGCAAGTCTGCTCTTCTAGCATTACTACCTTGAGCGATTTTATATTAGGAATAAAAACAATTTCCAGAATTATACACCATTCTCCAAGAACAATTAATATTCTGTCCAGAATATTTAGGACTATTCCCAGAAAGGTTGAAGGTAATATATCAGTATTATTACATCAGAATTTGCAGAAAACTTACAAAGCTTACAATACGGCAACAATCACATCCGTGGCCTTAAACAGGCCTATAGCATTACTTTTTGCGCTTCTAATTTGCAACAGCAGAATGATGATGATTTGCTTGATTGTTTTTGATGATATTTGATTGTGATGGCTGATTATTAATGCTGATGTTATTGTTTTTGAGCTGAAACATTAATATGGTGGTGTATTTTGCTATTTTGCTTTAATATTAGCATAGTGGTGTATAGCTAATATGCTGCTGCATCTATATATATATAAACATAAATTATTGGACAGATGAACCCAAAATGAATTTGTAGCGAACTCCCAAACAAATTGAACGGATTTCGAACCCAAATCTGTACCCAAATCAGAACCGGCAACTTAGCAATTAAGTAATATTTAACATTTATTGTGAATTTTTTGTTATGATGGATGTTATTTTTAAACTACTTTTGTTTATTTGTTTGAAAAGGAATTTATATATCCAATTTCATGTTTTTTTATTCATAATTGTTTTTGACTCAATCACAATTTACTTGTTTTTAGACAAGATGTATTTCATTTGCTTATGGGGACACTGATTATATCTACCAGTGTTTGTGCACAAGTTTATATCCAGAAATACATGTCATTGGGAATCTCTCGACCAACCAAGCTAGAAGACTAAGTTTTATCTTGCAGGATCAAGTCCTATTTGGCCACATCTCCTTGATTGTCGTGGAGCACAAATGTCTTACTGAATGATAATGATTCCAATCCAGCAAATTGTGGTTTAGTCTTTGAGTGCTAGAATATGCATGTTTGTCATGAGTATTTTTGCAGTTCTGGTTAGAGGTACAGTTTTATTTATGTATCCATTTGAATACATGTAGGTGTTCCACTGTAATATATGTCATAGCGACATGGGCAATGGCTAGAATGAGTAGAATGAGCACAATCCAATTGATCCTTTTCCCCTTCTAATTTGTTTGTCCATATTCATATTTCATACCCGTTCAACTACATCACACATGGATGATTAAAAACAGTTACTGCTATTTTGTTATCTCTCTGCTTAGACTGGATCTGACTTCTGTAATATCACTTCCATTTTGTAGGTGGTCTGAGAACTTTACTCACAGATCAGAATAAGTTGATAATGACAGTTGGAGGAATGACAGCCCTAGCAGCTGGCATTTACACTACAAGGTATTTTTTTATTTGGTTGTTTTGGAAAGTTGGGACAATGACTAAAGAATTCTAGTATTTTTGTAGTTAGGATTAAACAGTATCGACTTTTTGAAGTCTGAGAAGCATTTTATCTCATGCTGAAAATATATCTGTATCTTCAGAATACACTGTTATATTATTCCATGAATAATATTTCTATGCATGATATAATAGATGAAAAAACTTGAACAATATATACAGATATACATATTGGCTGTTAGTGTCTTAAAGCTTTTAATTACACCATCAGTATGCTCTAAGAAACAATTGTTGGTCAGTGGCAGACTCCCATGGACTCTTTGACTTCGCAAAAGTACCATTGAAGTCAAATTGTGGTGGTCCCTCTGGTCTATTTGTTCTAATGCTTACATATACAAGCATAAAGGATTTCTTAGGAAAAAAACACTCGTGTCAAACGATTGTGGCATGTTTCATCACTTATTGGTCTATAATGACTCTTTTTGCTGACAATTCAGTCATCCTTGCTCATTCTCCTCAGGTTTTGTTGAGACAATTGCACGATTCTCAGTTTTGTGAACTTTTCTAGCTTCTAGTTAGTCAAATTGAGATCATTATCTCAATACTTTTTTTTCAAGTTTCAATTTTCTTTACTTGATGAACAAGTAAGATCACAACATTTTATGCCTGCTTGGTGATTTAGTTTATTTTATAATATCCCCAAGTGAAGTAGGGGAAAAAACCAAAAAGAGTGTGTTCTAACGTTTGATTATGTGTTTCCAGCAAGCACCGCAAGTCCTTTATCAGGACTTACGGGTCTCTTGGGAAAAAATTGTCTGCGTCCCTTGAAAAATTCGTGAGTCTCTTGAATGGACTCGCTGGGACTCGGCTAACAAGTCCATGACGAGTCGACTTGGCCTGCCATTGAACTCATGAGTCTTTCCAAGTCCATGGCGAGTCCCACAAGTTTTTCTTTTATGCATATGTATGTCAAATTCTTTGTTCCCTTTAAACATGGGTTAATGGATTTTTTTATATTTCGAATGTGCATTTTTTCTTTCATGTATGGTATGAGTTTTTGTGCACATTCTGAATCATTGTAGCTTCCAGCTGTAAGATTTATGGTAGTTGCTTGCTAAAGTTTTGAATCTGAGTTTTTACATTGATGATCCTTTGTGCACCCAAACCTCCTGATCATCACCTATTTGATCAGAAAAAATAAAATCTGACAGACCCAATATGCATGACTGTTGGACAGACTAGAGATGACTGGGAAGAGAATTTTTGTATGGAATGCTCTTAATATTTAGGGAAAAGTAAAATGCTTAAAGTTTAAAGAATTGGATAAGAGGGTTTACTTTCTTCGTAGTATAATCACTAAATGTTAACTTTCTTTTCATGTTTTCATGGTCAGAATGCTTTGGGGAATCCTTTTATCTGCTATCATTTTTGCATCTATGTTGAGTCCCAGTGGCCTATTGATCATGTGGATATCAATTTTAATTTTTAATTTTGCAAGTAGTAATTGGAGTATCTTCTTTTGTGACTTATAATCGATATGTTGTATAATATGTCTCATGCTATTATTAAATATCCTTCAGTGATGTCTAAAGTTTCAATTATTTCCAGCTTATAGCCGAGTGTGACAATAAGATAACATATTGTTGTTTGGGAGTGATGAATGGTGATTATAATCATATTATTCTAATGAGTGTATTGTTCTGAATGGCCAGGGAAGGTGCTAGAGTGATTTGGAGCTATGTTGATAGAATGTTGGGTCAACCTTCATTGATTCGTGAGTCATCTAGAGGAAAATATCCATGGTTGGGATTGATTTCACGCAGCATGAGTCTGATTTCTAGGCCTAGTAACACAACTGGAGTGAATTGTCCCCGAAAAAATGGAAATGGTTTCGGTGATGTTATTCTTCATCCTTCATTACAGAAAAGAATTGAACAACTTGGTAAAGCAACTGCTAATACAAAATCTCATGAAGCTCCTTTTCGTAACATGCTCTTCTATGGACCACCTGGGACAGGAAAAACTATGGCTGCTAGAGAGTTGGCTCACAAATCGGTATGTGTTAATACAAGTTTCTCTGTGTATGATAATTTGTGTAATACGAGTTAATTATTTAGGAAAATGTATTTTGTTGTGAGTTTTTTGTTTCTGTTGTGAAATTTATTTAGGAGGCCATAAGAAGGTGAAACATGAAATGATTCTCTTTTCTAATAGTTTGCAAGGTGTGAATAAATGCTATGGTGGAATGTTATCACACCAAGTTGTTCAGTTGTATTAGATGGCTTGCAACCAAATAAGTTGCCTTTTGCGTCCTTGAATTAATGAAAAAGTTTTATAATTTTTGTTTAACACTAAGTTGTATTAATGAACACAGCAAAAGAAGAAAATTGCTAATTTACAGAGTCATCCTCTAATATCCCCCTACAAAAGATTGACATCTCTAATTGTGATTGATCAATAAGATATATGAATGAAATGACTAAAGTGATTAAATCGATCAATAAATAGACATGAACAAAATAGTTAAATAAAAATTAGTAGTATTAAATACAGAATAATAAAAAATATTTATCAATGAATGAGATCAAATATTAGAATAATAATATTATAAATTCAATCTCTAAACAATAAACTAATCCCGATAAACACTAATAGTCCACGATATAATTGAACCCCTGAACATATTATTAAGTCAAATAACTGAAAGTAGACCAACTAAACATGATAGGACGTGCCAAAATGACCGTTCTGCTATAAATAATAGTCAACATCTAACCAAAATGTATGGAATGGAAAAGAACAAAAAGGGCATATATAAAAAAGAGAATATAACAAGGAGCAACTGCCCAATCTACATAGATGGCACATGTAACATCCCCTTTTCCTGGGCCTCAACTAACAACTAGCATATCATAAAAAATACAGATATTACTTCACATTCATGGGAAGTCAATTATAGCAGTTATCTTACATGTTCATATGAAAGAGATTAATGGTTATAATCATTTAAATTGAAATGTCATAACTAACAATAAAAGACATAATCAAATAAAACTAAGCTATGGATTTTAAGTTTTTAATACCCTAAATTCTGAATCTGCAATCCGCCTAGGGCAATATCTGCAAAACCCAGGTTAATCCACATATAATGTTTAGGGCACAGAAGTTATACCTCTGTATTGCAATAATCCAATACCATTTATGGCAACAAAACCATTGTAACATCCATTTTTCCCATTTTTTAGTTATGACAATTAAATGTAGATAAAAGACACGTTTATAATTCACATTCACATGAATGAAGGATAGTTACAACAACCATCAAGTAAGCCTATCTCATGCATGTAGTTACTTTTCATGTTCAATTTAAAATCAATTGATTTAACTGATTTCTTAATACATTGAAAGAAGAAACTAATTTCTAAGCATTGAAGGAAATAACTGATTAAATGTTATTAACCATCTAATATATCTTCAACTCAAGATTACAAATATCACAAAGTAAAATACCCATTACCAGAAGAAATTTGAATGCAGATCGTTCTTTTGTCTAATGCAAGCCTTGGCATTTGGTGGAGAGGATAAGCATTGTCAAGGGATTAACCTCCCAACTGCAGGCCCTTAAATATTCACACAATCTCAATTGAGAAAGGCCCTCCCTACCCTGGGAATTGGCCTGGGACACCACAATCCAATCACTGAGCATTCTTGTGTTAGAATGTCAACCCACCGCCCGACTTGGCAACAAGATTTTATACAAAGAATTTCCATGAGATTTCTTTTTATTGTACTTGAATGTTATTACTAATTATATTCTTTCTTTCATTGCAAGAATTGTTCCCACTCTTCTCTCCCCTTAGCTCAACCATGAAGGTCCTCATACTCGGGAGGTTCATATTATATTTTCTAGATTCATGATCACTTATTCCTTTGCCGTGCTTCATGGCGTTTTTGGCCTATGGCATCATAAGTTATTATGCTTTTATTTTTGGTTTGATTTCATTCATAAAAGGGAGGATGCCATCACAGAGACATATTGACTATATCCTTGTATGGTGCCCCTTTCAGATTACATGTATATGCAATACAACATTATTAACGAACAAAGCGTATCGGTGAAACAATAAAGTCACTATGGAAATTTTTCACATTTGCCTCTGTACTTGCAAACAGATACTAAAATCTAGAAGCCGAGCTTATAGAAATCAGCATATACGGGAAGAATAAATTATATACAGTGAGAAACATAACCTGATCCCACATGAGCGATATATGGAAAATTGTAGTATTACTCGCACCAAGACCTCAGAACAATCCGATAAATAATCACAGACTTAGTCCACAAGCTTCGGCTCTATCAATATATCACCACCATTAATCACTTTACAAGAGCTCGATTGTGCAACACTATGTTGTGGTATTGATAGAAATTTGTGATGTTCGGAATAATGTACAGAGAGATAGAAGAGAGGTGTGCCTTTGCGGCATAATCAAAGAACATAAATAAGAATGAGTCTCGGCCAAGATGGAAAATGACCTCCTGTGTTGGTTCGGTTAGACCAAGATTGAGGTGGCATGAACATTGCAACTCTTTTAAAAAAATTCAAAAAGAAATATTCATACAAATATAATAGCTTGATGCCGAAAGGTGGTAACATACGCCTAAACAAGGTTAAGAAATACATAAAAATAAAAGGTGGCAAGATACGCCTAACCATGTCCTAGTATATTAATGTCATTGCTATATATATTCATGCTTGCTTGAGTTATTTTGATAAATATATGTATGTATGCATGTATGTATGTATGTATAATGGATATGTTAATGATGAATTTTGCATACATAAATATATATACATATGTGTATACATATGTAGATATCTCATACCCACACAAGTATGAGTATAGGCATGATATTACTATACTAAGACGTGGTAGCTTTCCAAGATACACCAAGATCATCCACATAATGAAGGTAATATTTCTTATTTGAGTTTTATAATGTTTTTAATTTAATGGGTTAGCTTATGGTTATCCTTTGTTCTTCTTGCTTGTCTAGTCATTTCATCATTGATCGTGGTGGTTTAGGACTCCCATCTATTTGCTCAATGGTAGGTGGTGACTCTTGTGCCCAATTCCTTTCTTGCAATTCTTCCCCACTTTGATGTGCTCCTACAAGAAAGAAATTCTCCATGATAATATCATATTCCTCAATGTAATTATAATTAGCATACAATTATTATTGATAAACCACTATAATGGCTAACCACCATTTCACTTTCCATGAATTCATGACGAATAACCAATTTTCCAAGATAATATCATCATAACGGTTAGCTAGCATGCCAACTTCACATGAAATTATAACGATTAACCATCTTACCATTTCACATAATTGTAACTAATTTTACATGTCCATTGACTTCACATGAAACCTTAATGGTTATATGAACATTTTTAAATTGAGCTAAAAATTGGGATGTAACAATGCGGAGTTCACAGGCAGGATGAACAAAGGAAGATGCCATCGAGGTGATACGTGAGGATACCTATGTGGCAGATAAGGACTACTATGCACAGGGTTATGGAACGAACGATGCCTATCTCTCTTCATATAATCGTAGTTGTCGAGAAAGGAATTAAAAGAAGTTTGGAAAGCCAAGCATCAAATCCCCTTTATTGCAATATGTTCATAAGAAAGGTGATGTGGATTAGAAGATTTTCAGTTTTTCCGACTGCCACCATCACACGTAGGCACATGGGAGAGATAATAAAAGGCACTCAAGATATATTATATCAATCAAATCAAATGCACTTCCCTATTTACCTAGCCGATCATATTTTAGAGTTGAATGTAGATAAAGACCACAAAAGGTGATTAGAGTAACCGAGCCATAAAAAGACCATGTGCCACTAGTGAAGGGAATATGAGCACATTTAAGAATAAGGAAGGTATTAATGTTCATTTTGCAAACAACTTATATCTACATACAAATGTATATATGTATATTATAAATATGAAGTATTAGGAAAATGCTAGACTTAATATGATTGTGTCGACCAAATTAAATAAAGAATAAAAATCTCCATGGGTTGGTTTGGGACCTTCATGATTTAGTTCATAGAATCTTGGGAAGTGTGGACTATTATGTGATGCAGGCGCATCTCATTACTAAATCATTTCAAAGGTCCAAGATTCTCCATATATTTTAAATGGTCAATTTTAATAATTTAGGATTATGTCTTAGTGGATAGAATTAGGTGTTTTATTAAATAAATGTTATAGTTTTTAGTCGGATATGTTAGAGAGTTAGAGGAAAGGGTTAATGATGTTAGTGTCGGTTTTAGAAAGGATAAAATTAGTAATAGAAATGCCATGTGGTCAATAATTAAAAGAATCTCATCAGAAAGTTGGTGGAAATTTTAAGAGTGTTCATAATGACGAAAAAATGGCTATGGAATAAAAGAAACCGTTTCATATTCCTTCTATTTGGAGGAAAGTCGATTTTCTTTAAAAAGCCAATCCTATTCTTAGCAGTTACAAGAATATCCATGATTGCTGCATGGTATTGATGATTCCTATTCTTAGCAGTTACAAGAATATCCATGATTGCTGCATGGTATTGATGGTAAACCGTCTTTCAGATTCCTATTCTTAGATGGAAAAGAAAACGTTTTTATTACTACTGGACAGCAAGGCCAGTCAGACTTTGGTTATTAAAAAGCCAATCTTTTATGTAAAAAATGATTCGAACTTGGGGAGGAATGGGAAGTTGTATGTCTCCTTTGGTCTCCTGCATTTTTTTTTTCAAGATTATGGTTCTACTGTTATGCTTCATATATTTCTCATGGCAATCAGTTTAGGGAATAACAATTGCAGAAAAAATGTACTCTGATGCGGGGTCAATATCTTGCGTTTGAACCGTTGGATTTCTCTCAAATTTTTATATGTTGTTTGAAACCTAGTTACGCTAAATATAAACGGTTAGATTGAGTAAATCTTTTCTGGTTCGAAAGTTATTCATGTTTGAGTGCGGGTCTATCCAAAGGCAGCAAGAAGATATTGTACTCTGATGCGGGGTCAATATCTCGGGTTTGAACCGTTGGATTTCTTTCAAATTTTTATATGTTGTTTGAAACCTAGTTACGCCAAATATCAATGGTTGGATTGAGTAAATCTTTTCTGGTTCGAAAGTTATTCATGTCTGAGTGCGGGTCTATCCGAAGGTAGCAAGAAGATATTTTGGGGGATTTTATTTTCAAAGTTTTGTTTATTGAATCTGATTTTAGTGTGTGATCCTGAAGGTTGTAGATGCCCCTTGAAGCAACTCAGTTGAGTGACTGATTCCTCCTGAGTTTTCCAAGGTGTGGCTCTGCATCATTATGCCCCTACCATGAAGGAGATATTGATAACTAAAAAAATCACCTTGCTTCAAGACAATGATTTTTCTAGAAGAGCGATAAAAAACATAATTAATGGACTGCATTTGGATGGATTTGATGATAAATAGCACTTAGATGCAGCTATCTTGATATAAGAAAAGACTTAAGGAATTAGTTATGAACTAAGTTACTAGATTCTCTCCAACAACCCTCAAAATCTGGTCCAATTCTGTACAAAGTCTGGTCCTTGTCAAATTCACTCCAAATTCACCTTTAGAGCCACAAATTCGCTGCATTTTTTGTCAGAGGAACCTGGGCAGAATTTGGAGCGATTTGGAAGAATTTTCTGCCCAGTGGCCAAACCCGGGCTGACTTTGGTCTCAAAACAATTTTTTGGAATTTTTTAAAGTGTTTTTTGCCTAATCGATCTGTTCATCTTTCCCAACCCTAAAAGAGACCACTAAAAAGGCCAAAATATATGGATTATATATCAGTTATGCATTTGTGAATAAAAATGAAAACTTGCTTATAGAGGAAATCCAAATTGACAATAGGTGAAATCCAATTTGATGATTATAGAGGAATTTCTTTCAAAGAGCTATGATATCTTTGAAAGGGCTTAAAATTTGAATCTTGACTTTTAATCTAGCTTGGTTAGAAATCCTCTAACCAATACAAAAGAAAAATTCAGATAACTGCATTTATCTTCTGTTGATTCCTTTCATTGTCAAACTGTCCCTTTGATCTGGAAATATGTTCCATTTATGTGATGAAGCAAGTGTATCATGTTGTATGTATGGTTAAATGATGCAATTAATAATATATTGAACTGAAACATAGATATGGTGGTGTATGTTTCTATGTTGCTTTGCTCTTAGCATAGTCGTGTATGGATTTATTTGCTCTTGCCTATACACACAGATATATATTATAACAAAATATGTTTTTGTACAGATGAACCCAAAACAAACCTGAACCCACCCCAAAAAGTTTTGAACAAATTTTGATCCTGAATCTTGAACCCTACTCGGGACACGAATCGGAGCCGCCAACTTAAGAACAACGATCCATGAAGGAGTGTGACTACAAGAAAATCACTTATGATGACTAGTACTCATTGAAGAAACATCATGAGGAGACTTGACCCCTCATGGTAGGACAGACGTTCTCAAAAGCCTCACAACTTGAGGAAAATAATAAGAAATAAAGCCATGAAGGGAGAGGACAACAAGGGGCATCAAAGAGAAGGAAAAAAGAGACACAGATCTATACAGCAATCAATTAAGGAAGCAGATTCAGACTTATTATATCAAACAATTAATAGCATTAACAACAATCTTGTGGTCAAATTCTGGGTTAAATCTAGATAAGATAAGATAAATTTATTAATATCCAACAAAAGTTGGAGAAAGTATACTGGTATCCTCAAAATAAGAATGTAAATAGGATTGGACATTTCCTTGGAATGCAAAGTGTGACACATATTCCATGCAAAGTTTGAAGTTTAAAGGTAAGACCAATCAGAGAATTTTCAAGTTACTGTAAAAGGATATTATGATTTCTTTGATAAAGAGGACAAGAACTAAATAATATCGGTCAGACATCCTCAAAACATCCTTGCTTGAGAATGGTGGAATGCAAATTCTATGAAAAAATGAAGATGTATTAGTGAATGATATAGTAGGGATGGAAGTCTTCAATTCAAAAAGATATACTCGAAAAATTAAAAGGAAAGAAACTTGGGCCTCAGTCCTTAGTGGCAGGGTAAAATATAGATCTATCATCTTATTTAGGCAATTGAAATTGCACAAGCTTTTTTGCATGCTTCCTTTGTAATTATTTTTACTTTTACTTTAGGCGCTTGAATTTTCATTTGCACAGTTCTGAACGTGACCTATTAACTTGCTATCTCTTTTGGAAGATTACAAGCTCTTTTCAATGCAACTTCTCATATCTTTGTGGCTTTGTGATGCATCTCGTTTGTCGAAGTCCTGAAATCCGACAAACTTTACTTTAGACTAATTTTGTATTCTTGTATGACTGTGTCTGTGCAAACAACTGATGCTTGTAATAACCGATAAGTTTGAGGATGTAATTGTCTTGGCAGGTGAATCCTGCATTGCAATGGACTGTGCTTGTCTTTCTTCTGAATTCACAACATTTGCTAATGGGTCCATCGTATTTAGCATTGGTCCTGAGATGGGTGATAATGTATATATATGTGTACTTGTATTCTATTTAATAATGCTCTATTTTAATTGAACATAGTTTAAAGTCTAATTGGCCTTACCTTGATCACTTAGGGACTTCTAGATTTGCTCATTCTTTTTCTTCAAATTTTCAACTTGACACCATTGGACAAAGAATCCTATCTCAGCAGAATGCATTTATCCTTGGAATATAGTGACCTTGACAAATCTCTCAGAAATTTCCCCATCCAAGGGACATACTCGAAAGACAAAAGTTTGAGGTGTATACTACTATAGGACGGAGAGCCTTGGAAGGGTCGGACTTACAGATCTCCATGTATTATCAGATAGTCTTCAAGAACTTGGACAAGTCTCATCATGGATACTGTTGATATTGTTTTTAAAATCTTTACTATAGGTTCTGATTGAGTCTGTGTTTATAATACTGGTGTTTGAAAACAGTTATTTGTCCCTATAAATTGATGTCAATATTAATATTCTTTGAGCTTGCCATTTTTGCAGGGCTTGGAGTATGCAATGATGACTGGTGGAGATGTGGCTCCATTGGGTTCACAGGCTGTCACAAAAATTCATCAGCTATTTGACTGGGCAAAAAAGTCTAAGAAAGGCTTGTTACTCTTTATTGATGAAGCAGATGCCTTTTTGTGCGAGTAAGTCTCTTTGTTTGCTGCTATCACTATTGCTTTCGTTTTGTCTTTCTTTCCATCTTTTTGTATAAAACAGTGTACAATCTTATCCTTTTGAAGCCTGTCAATATTAATCCATTATGTTTTACCCATATTACTTGTAAAGAATAGAATAGAAAGTGCAAAGTAGTTATAAAGCTGCATAGTTTGTAAATTGTTTCCTTCTCATCTGTAAAACATTGTTGCTGGTTCAGGTTTGTCAGTTCATCAATTTTATTCCTGAGATTGGTACTGCTGGGTTTCACCATATTTATGAATATTTATTTATTTAAAAATTAAATAATTTTTTTAGCAACAGTATAAATATAAAATAAGTTAACAAAATTTTTAAGTATAATGAGATGCATGAGAGTGCTATTTCACTTGCTAAAATGCAGAAGTGGCTACAAACTAGGGGGATTACATGGTACTTCAGTTTTGTCTTATGGATTTGTGTGATATGAATGCTATCTACTAGTTTGTTTTTGTTAGACAGCCAGACAGACAGATTTGTATTTTGGCATTGATGTCAAATGGAGTAAAGAAATACAAGAATCAAATATAATGATTGATATTCAGGATTGCAAACATGATTGGTTTTTTGTTTGCTTTTAGAATTGAAGAAATTGTTGATGATTGTCATGATTGTTTAATTTGGTTTTTATTTGCAACACGTTCCCCTGTGACTATCTTCAGGGTTTTGAGAATCACTCAATATCTTTGTGATTTGAGAATGGGTTTTGTGGTTGCTACAATTGTTGGCATGAATACAGACATGTTATTATCCTACAGCAGTATAATCAAAATTTCTATCTTTGTACAATGTCCCATTTTAATTGTTCCATTTTAAAAGACTAAACTGATGCAATGTTTATTACATGTGCCATTTTAACAAGACATGAGGTGAAATCTAAAGAGTATTATATCCAGAGCACAAGATGTATACAAAGAAAGGTTATGAAGGACAAGTATGAATAAAAACAAAGTATGATTTAAGAACAATTCCTGCGTTGAAGATTTCTGTGATTCTCAAATTGCGCATATAAGATGAAAGTAAATGTAGCAGAGAATTCAAATAGCAAAACCATATGGCTGTTTTTGGTTTGTTCTTTTCCTAGTTCAAATGAAGCTTTTCTAAAATTTCATAAATGAAGCATGTCTTATATAAACTCATTCCATCTCCTTACATGTCACCTTTATTCAATAGTTTTGGACAAGTATAGAGTTTGTCAATTGTAATGTTGCCAATTGTCATTGGAATTTAATGACATCGATCATATCTTGGTTAATAAATCCTTGTAAAATGAGCAGCGATGAAGTCTTCCGGTTGTGCTTCAAAATAAGGATTTGTTTCTTACTTCAAAACGATGATTGATTATCAGTTATAACTGCTTAGTTATAAGAAGTTAGAACCATATGATAGAATGTTCTTATAGATTTGAAGCATTTGTATGAACTTGGTGTGGTGTGTATTTGGTCAAAGGTATTCATACTATAGAATCTATCCTGGCAGCGTTGCTCACTATTGTTTTTCACATTCTGGGTTTCCATGTCAAAACTTGTTCAATGTTATTGTGTAGTTGCATTTCTTTCTTGTTCAATTTTCGTTACTTTCAGAATTAAGTTTGACAAGCTTCAATTAGAAGTATAAATTGATTAAGAGTTTATATCTAGTAATGATTCACCCCTCATTCTCAGTGGTAGAATTGTTTCTACAGTTTTATCAATAAAGACATCTTGCCTTGGCTTCATTCATATAAGATTGTAACATTTTAGGAACTTAACACGTTTGATTAAAATTGTTGAAATATGTATTGAAAGAATCTTAGTAGTGTCAAACTGCCTAATCTTGATGTCTTTGGTATCTGATCATAGAATAAGTGGTAGATAGGCATTGTTATGCTGCTTCATATGTGGTTTGAGGGATATTTACTAATGATGGTAATAATGAAAATATTGTTGCAATGCAGACGTAATAGCACATACATGAGTGAAGCTCAGCGAAGTGCCTTGAACGCACTTTTGTTCCGTACTGGAGATCAGTCCAGGGATATTGTTCTTGTTCTTGCGACAAACAGACCTGGTGATCTTGATGCAGCTGTCACAGACCGTATTGACGAAGTTCTTGAATTTCCTCTTCCCAGACTAGAAGAACGATATAAGCTAATAAAGCTATACTTGAATAAATATATTGCACAATCAAGTGATAGGAAAACTGGTTGGAGATCCTACTTTAAGGGGGAACAAAAAAAAATAGAGTTGAAGGATATATCTGATGATTTGATTCACGAGGCTGCAAGTAAAACTGAAGGATTTTCTGGACGAGAGATTGCAAAGATGATGGCTGGTGTACAAGCAGCAGTTTATGGTAGCAAGGATTGTGTCCTTGACTCTAACCTTTTTAGAGAAATAGTTGAGTACAAAGTTGTTGAACATCAGCAGCGCAGAAATCACCAGAACTATTAATAATTTTTAGAATAATCATTACTTTTTGACAATCAATACTGGTGTTAGTGATTACCAGTGAGGCAATTCAAGTTTTGACATAAGAAAATGTAATGTGGCTGACCACACATCTGCTGTTGACTTCAGAAGTGAGATTGTATGTGACCAAGTCATTTGTTCTCATTATTTAAAAATATTTAGTAACATTGGAATTTACAAAGTTTCATTTCATCTTATTTCAATTATATGGAACCAGAAAATATCCTTTATTGCATTATTGTAAAGATTGGAAAGTTTTGTTCCATCTTGATCAACATTGTAACATCATTTTGTGGTCATTGTTTGAGATGGTTTACTACCTCGCTGACTATGATCCATTGACTATAGACTTGTGTTTTAGATGTTCTTTCCCAAGTATCAGAAGTGAGGACTTGTGTTTCAGATGTTTATTTCCCAAGCATCATAAGTGATTAGAAAACAAAATTCCAATAAACTAGCATCCGTCTTGAGAGGTGCTTTGTAATGTCGGAGTAGCACCCATAATTGCTGGTAACAAATGTGAGTTGCTTTAAAATTCATGCAAGACACAAAATGACAAATGTTGACTAGCGCCATTGCAACATTTACCAAAGCAAATTCGACCATGTTTTTTGGGGTTTGAGCATATTTTGAGATATGGTAAGAATTTATGGATCTCAGACAATTCTGTGATGTTTTATATTGATTTAACCATGTAGAAAATATATAATTTTGAAAATTTGTTTAGTAGGCAGTGCTTGATCTCCTTATATATGGCATTTAAGGTCAATTTTGAGAACTATCATTCAAAATCAATTATATTTTCACATCTATAGGATTTGAGAGATAATTTGATAGGGATGTACGACGTGGTCGTTCAATTTCTTTATTGTGTAATTTAGAACTCAGACTAGTGAAAGGACTTTTTAACTTGTATGTCCCCCTCAATACATGAGTTCTAGATGTTACTTGGTAAAATCAAGAATATTTTTGGGTAATCTTGTTTGTTACATTAATATTTGGATTGTATTCTATTATCTATTATCAAGATATATAGAATGTCTAAATCGAGAATGTTTTTAGGTGTAACATCAATTTTTGTAAAATGATATTCATTTTGTTTGTTATGGAAGATTCTTGCATACAAGTTTATCCACTTCTTCAAATAGTAAAAGTCTAGTGATTTTAATTTAGTGATGAGGACACTCAAAATCAATAATGTTGTAAGAGAATTGTATTAATTATCAAAACAAAATTTTAAAAAATGTTTCATTCAACAATCAATTTGCTTGCACAATGTTGGTGACCTCATTTCATGCTAAAGTCATGGAATATTCAACAATCTGGTTTTGATATCAGTTGAGTAATTACAAAGTTGATCTCTGAGGAAAAAAAAACATGCCCATCTATCTTGTATTATATATAACAACTATTTTTCAAGATAAGTGCTATAGTTGTGTATTTCCAATATTGAAGTTGACACTAATTTGCATTTTTGGTAGGTGTTATTATTATAGATATGAAATGTTTTATATAGTTAACAAATCTTACAAGGATACTCCCTTTCTCTTGTTAGTCCTTGCCTTTTAAAAGGTTGGGAACTAATGTTTTATTTTGGAACCTCCGCCCCCCCCACACCTCTTGCCCCTCCACACCCCCCCCAACAAATAATTTTTTCTACGAAGCATAAATAAAGTTTTGAGTGACAATATTAAAAAAATCTAAATATTATATGCTAATTCTAAAATTTTCATTGCTTGAGACTATTTTAGTTGGGGTTTTAGTCATGTAGAAAAAATAGAAATCAGTCGGCAGAGTTGTTGAGAAGTAAGTTCATTTGTACAGTGTTGTTAGACAAGCAAAACAAGGATATTGGCGGAGAAAAAGGTGCAATAAATGTGATTGCAACACTGACATTGTAGGTAGACTTAGAAAAGTGGATTGCCTTTCAGTTCACACATTAGAAGTTAATTGGAGATGCAAACAACATCAGGTATGTTCTAATGTTTCCTTTACCTTCTTCGTATTGGATGTATATTTTTTCTATGAACGCAACGAGTTTTAGGAAAGATTTGGAAATTTCTTGTTACCCTTTATGCCAATACATCAATTATGCTTTATGAACTATCAAACTGTTGGTAAATTGTCTCACTTCTCTGGATCTAGTAGGTCAAACCCAACAAACTTCTCTACATTTGAAAACAGGTAAAAATATAAAAGGTGTCTCTCCTTAGGAGGTGTTAGAAGAAGTTCCATTGCATTTTCTCAAGATGATCTGCTATTCAAATCTTTGTCTCTCCGACATTGCAATTTGCCCATGACAATTTAGAAACCCACAAGCATTTAGGAATTTACAGTCATTTCAGAAGTTTGCAAGCATTTAGAAGTTTTTAGTCATTTCAAGAGGAAAAAATAGTTTATAATGTTCAATTTTGATTTTCTCTTCTCTGCCACAAGTATATTTGTAGTAATTTTAGATTTAAAAAATCAATTTGTAACATTCGAATTTGTTTTCCTATTCTCTAGCACACGTTGGGCACAAAAGGTTGTGGCAAATGGACTATTGTATCCTTCTTTTGGCCTCACCCTACAAAGAATGTATATTTTCAAAACAACTCTTTATTGGATGAGTAAATAAACATTTAGATTGTTGTCTCCATGTTTGAGCCAAATTCAGCTACTAAGCCTTTGCATATACCACAAATATTCATCCCTTGAAATGGCCTATTTGCAGCTAGGCATTCTTAGTGCAAGTGGTTTTTGCGCTTACAATATGCTGCTTGAATTTCTTCTTTTGACTCGACTAATCAAAGTCTTATGAAATGATTTTTAGTTTTTCAGTATAGCATAATGATTTTTAGGAATTAGATACTTTGATCTAGATTTGATCAGTGCACCTTATATTTTTATTTTCCTCTGTTTATTATTAATTTCATTTGATTAGTCACAAAAATCTAATTTGAATTTGAAGAATCACAAAAATCTAAACTTATAATGTTTGGGATGTTTTACTTCGAGCAGAAAAATAACTAGAACAAATGACAATTTATCCAAATAATTACTTTCCATCATATGTGACATAATTTAATCTTAGATAAATAAAATGATCTAGTCAAATAAAAATGATCATTATTTTCATTTAGATTGTAGAAACAATATATTTTCTATTTTTTAACTTATATTTGAATGAATCTTATATATATAATCATTTTCTAGTTTTTTTTACTTATAATGATATATCAAATAAATTAAAGTACATTACATAAAATCATTTTTGATATCTTTCATTATGATAAAAAAACATTTCGAATGAAATAATGACCAAATATTCTACACAATGTATATAAGTATTTATAACATATTATGATGTACTTGAAATTTACATAAACTTTCAATTTAATTATATAAAAAAAAAAATTAAAACAAATAATAAATTTTTATAAACTAAAAATAATAACATTTTTTACAATCTATATTGAATAATGAAGAATAATGATAAAATAATAATTTTAAATTTCAAACTATTATAATAAAATTTAATATCCAAATAATTATTTTTCAAAATATTCAACAAAAGAATTGTTCATATACACCATAAAAATATAATTAACAATAACAATAATTCATATCCTCCATAGAAAAAAATAAAATTATAATTAAAAAAAAAAATATAAAAGTACTATGGTATAAAGTTTACAAAATTTTCAAGTTATAAGTTAAACTTGTATTTATTTAACCTAACTATGTGAACAATAGTAATGAAATATTATCTTAATTTTTAAAACTATTATAATAAAATTTAAGCAATATAATATATCTAAATAAATATTTTTCAAAATATTCTACAATAAGAATTATTCATAATTTATATTTCAAATAATAAAGAAAATTGAGATCTGTTTTCAATTTAAGCCAAAGTTTCACCACTTGTTTTCTTTGGTTCATAAAATAACTACATCTTCATTGGTTCATAAATATCTACATATTTCTCTAGCAATGCCTTGTAAGCTCCCCAAAAAATACCAATCTATTTTCCAACTTGCATGCCTTGTAACCTTCTTAAAAAAATACCAATCTATCCAAAAAGCAGGGACTATAGCTCGGAAAGAGCTCTTGTTCTTAAAGTATTAGAATTGTCTTTATAAACATTTGACAAAACTAACAAAGCATATTAGCAAAATTTTGAATGTTAAATAAAATTGTTTTAACATGAATGATATTGAATTAGAGGATTTGAAATATTTTTGTAGATATTTTAAATTGTTTTTAGTTTTATGTAGAAATTTGTTTGTATAAATATATCAAAGTTTTTCATTAGATAGTTGAATTCCTTTGGAACCACCAATTGAAAATGAGTGTTAAAATAAACTTTCTTGATCATTGTTATCAAACATCTAAGAATAAATGTAATGTGAATCTATAAATACATTTAATAACTAGCTTATATACACCTCTATATATATTACGCCGAGAGTAATCGTTCTCGAGGTGCCTATTTTTATTTAATCCCAAAGTTATTTTAATCGAAGTTGGGATTAATGAAAATAAAAATAGGCGCCTCGAGAACGATTACTCTCGGCGTAATATATATAGAGGTATATATAAGCTAGTGGCAGTCGCGGCGCAATAGGAAAAATATTTACTTTTTATTTTTTATTTTGATAAGGTTACTATAAAATTGTTAATTAATTTTTAATTAGAGTTGTATGAAGTTACTATAAAATTATGCTTCAAAATATTTTTAAAAATTTAATATAAGGAGTTTAATATAGATTAAAAAAATATTTTTTATTTTTGGGATATTGTAATGTAAAATGTTATAGTCATACATAGATATATGGTTAGGGACAAAGTTACCATTATAGTTAATGTTAACCTTAGGGATAGAATTAGGGTTAGGGTTAGCATTAGAGTTAGGGTTGGAGTTAGGGTTAGGGTTTGAGCTATGGATAAGGTTAGGGATAGACTTATGGTTATGATTATTGTTAGAGTTATGGTTAAGGTTTAGATTAGAGTTATGTTTATGGTTAAGGTTAGGGTTAATGTTATGGTCATGGTTAAGGTTAGGGTTAGAGTTATGGTTATGGTTATGATTAGGGTTAGTGTTAGGGTTATAGTAAGGCTAACGTTAGGGTTAGTGTTAAGGTTTGAGTCAAGGTTAAGGTTAGAGTTTAAAGGGTTAGGGTTTGAGTTAGGATCAAAATTAAGGTTAGGGTTAAGGTTAGAGTCCAATTATGGTAGAGTCAAATCCAAAGTTAGAGTTATGCTCATGGTTAAGGCTAGGGTTAGACTTATGCTTATAGTTAGGGTTAGGGATAGGCTTAGAATCCAATTATGGTAGAGTTAGAATTAGGGTTAGAGTTAGGGGTAGAGTTATGCTTATGGTTAATGTTAGGTTTAGAGTAATGCTCATGGTTAAGGTTAGGGTTAGAGTCATCATTATGGTTATGGTTAGGGTTATAGTGGGGATAGGGTTAGGGTTAGGGTTTGAGTCAAATATATCTTTTAATTTAATATAAGGAATTTAATATAGATAAAAAAAAAAAATTTGGGATATTGTAATGTAAAATGTTATAGTCATACGTAGATATATGGTTAGGGACAAAGTTAACATTACAGTTAATGTTAACCTTAGGGATAGAATTAGGGTTAGGGTTAGCATTAGGGTTAGGGTTAGGGTTTGAGCTATGGTTAAGGTCAAGGATAGAATTATGGTTATGGTTATCATTAGAGTTATGGTTAAGGTTCAGATTAGAGTTATGTTTATGGTTAAGGTTAGGGTTAGAGTTATGGTCATGGTTAAGGTTAGGGTTTATGATTAGGGTTAGGGTTATAGTAAGGCAAGGGTTAGGGTTAGGGTTAAGGTTTGAATCAAGGTTAAGGTTAGAGTTAGGGTTAGGGTTTGAGTTAGGATCAAAATTAAGGTTAGGGTTAGGGTTAGTGTCCAATTATGGTAGAGTCAGATCTAGAGTTAGAGTTATGCTCATGGTTAAGGCTAGGGTTAGAGTTATGCTTATAGTTAGGGTTAGGGATAGGATTAGAGTCCAATTATGGTAGAGTTAGAATTAGGGTTAGAGTTAGGCGTAGAGTTATGTTTATGGTTAAGGTTAGGGTTAGAGTAATGCTCATGGTTAAGGTTAGGGTTACGGTTAAGGTTTGAGTCAAATATTATTTTAAATTTAATATAAGGAGTTTAATTTAGATAAAAATATATATTTTATTTTTGGGATATTGTAATGTAAAATGTTATAGTCATACGTAGATATATGGTTAGGGACAAAGTTAGGGTAAGGGTTTGAGCTAGGGTTAAGGTTAGGGTTAGGGTTAGATTCTAATTATGGTAGAGTTAGATTTATGGTTAGAGTTAGGAGTAGGGTTAAGGTTAGTGTTAGGATTAGAATTAGGGTTAAGATTAGGATTAGAGTTAGGGTTAGGGTTAGGGTTATAGATAGGGTTAGGGTTAGGGTAAGGTTTTGGGTTAGGGTTATGGCTAGGGTCAGGTTTAGGGTTAGAGTATGAGTTAGGGTTAGAGTTTGAGTTAGGGTTAGGGTTATAGTTTGAGTTAGGGGTAGACAGAGCATTATAATTTGGGTTAGGATTAGGGTTAGGTTTAGGGTTTGAGTTTGAGTTATGGTTAGAGTTAGGGTTAGAGCTAGAGCTAGAGTTAGAGTTAGGGTTAGAATTAGGGTTAGGTTTAGGGTTTGAGTTACCAATAGAGTTAATTTTATAGTTGGGTTAATGTTAGAGTTAGGGTTAGGGTTAGAGTTTTGAGTCAGGGTTAAGGTTAGAGTTAGGGTTAGGGTTAAAATTAAAATCCAATTATGGTAGAGTTAGATTTACAGTTAGAGTTATGGGTAGGGGTAGGGTTACGCTTACAGTTAGGGTTAGAGTTAGATTTAGGGTTAGGGTTAGGTTTATATTTAGAGTTAGGGTTATATATAGAGAGAGTTATATCAATGTTAAGGTTAGGGTAAGGGGATTGAGTCAGGGTTAAGGTTAGAGTTAGGGTTAGGGTTAGGGTTAGAGTCTAATTATGGTAGAGTTAGATTTACAACAAGAGTTAGATTTAGGGTTAGAGTTAGGGGTAGGGTTAGGGTTAGGGTTAGGGTTAGAGTTAGAGATAGGGGTAGACAAAGGGTTAGGCTTAGGCTTAGGGTTAGGGTTAGGGTCAAGGTTAGGGTTAGGTTTAGGGTTAGAATATGAGTTAGGGTTAGATTTTGAGTTATAGTTAGGGCTATAGTTTGAGTTAGGGGTAGACAGAGTATTAGAATTCTAGCTACGATTAGGGTTAGGTTTTGGGTTACGGTTATGGTTACGGTTAAGGTTAGAGTTAGGTTTAGGGTTACAGTTATAGTTAGGGTTAAAGTCCAATTATGGTAGAGTTAGATTCAGGGTTACAGTTAGTGGTAGGGATAGGGTTACAGTTATAGTTAGGGTTAGGGTTAGGGTTAGGGTTAGAGTTAGAGGAAGGGTTATATTTAGAAGTTTTCTTATGGTCACAGTTATAGTTAGGAGGGGAGTAAGGGTTGGGATTTTAGATTATATTTATTATTATATAAGGTTCCCTATATAATAATATGTATATTCCCACGCTCATGGATAAGGTTAGGGAAAGAAGTAGGACCATGGTTATTAGTGTTACATTTAGAATTTCATTTAGGAGGGCATTGTGTGCTATTTTTTCCCCCTATTCAACCCATCACTGATGTCTGATCTGAGAGACCTTAAATGGGATAGGTTCTTTGCAGAGGGTTAACATCGCTAAAGTTGGCGGCTAACATTTTGTGTTGGCTCGATTTCTTCATTGACCACGCTGGATCATTTTTTCTTGGTCAGGTTGATTCATGCTGCGAGATTTGATAACTCTTATTTCTTTGCGAGCTATCTTCCCATCTTCCCAAAAGTGCAAGATGTTGCCATGCATTCTCATTCTAACGTTTCTTTATACGCTAGTGTCTTCAAAACACTCTAAAGCCTAGAATTGCACAAGATGCTGCCATGCATCTCCATTCTGATGCATCGTCATGCTACATTGTTTCTTTGATTCTCTGAAGCCCAGAATTGCATCATGCTACCATGCATTGCCTTTCCAACATTTCCTCACTCCACAATGCTTTCATGAGTCTTTGAGACCCAAAATTGTGCCACATGGAGGGGGTTCGCACCTTTTGTGCTATCTGCTTCGTTCGTTGGGAGGAATCTCTTCACTACATCTTAGTCATCCATTGGAAATAAAGCCAATCTTGATCGACGAATGTGACTTAATCCTTCATTGGGAGGAGTTTCCTCGTTGCATCTCAGTCATCCTTTTTGAGGGGAGAATCTACATCGACAGTTGCGACTTAATCCTTCATTGGCGAGGATTGCCGTCTATTTCGAGAGGAAGACCTTCATCGATGACCATCATTCATTTTTGGGGAAACCAAATTCCCCCTTGTGGTCAACCTTGCATTTTTTGTGGGAGGTTAACACATCATGTTATCTCTTTTTGTATTTTTATGCCAGCGAGATGAAAGTCTTTCCTCTTCTTTCCATGAGTCTCCATTCTAGCGCCTCCTTACGCTGCATTGTTTCTTCAATGCTCTAAAGCCCAAAATTGTGTCATGCTACCACATGTCACCTTTCTGACATTTCCTCACTCTGTAGTGCTTTCACGAGGCTCCAAGACCCAGAATTGTGCCACGTAGCGGGGGTCCCCACCTTTCGTGCTATGGTTACAATTTGGATTTTAGGGTTATGGTTAGAATCAAGGTCAATTCTAGAGTTTATAGAATATTTACAGTTAAGATTAGGGATTAAATATACATGAGGGTTAGCATTGGGTTGTATGATAGTTACAGTTAGGATTATAGTTAGATATATCATTTAGATTAGGTTTTAGTCAGGGTTTAATTAGACTTAAGATTAGGGTGAGGATCAAGGTGAAGTCTATACTAGGGTTCATATCATGGTAGGATTGAAACTAATGTTAGGGTTAACATTGAAATTATGATTAGGGGTAAGGTGAAGATTTATATTTGGTCATGATTGTGGTTTGTGCTAGGATTAGGGTCTAGGCTATGATTAATTCTATGATTGTACCTTTAGGGTTAGGGTTTTGTTTAAGTTTATGATTATGGTTACAACTATGGTTTATGGTTCAAGTTTAAAGTTGGGAATGTGATTAGGATCAGGGATTAGTAATTTTTTTAAGAGTTTGGTTATAGGTTTATACCATGGTTAGGACCTTGGGACTGGATTTAGAGTTTAATATCATGGTTATCCCTATAGTTAGGTTTAGGATTTTGATCAATATTCTGGAGTTTGTTTTTACATTATGGTTAAGGGTTAGATTTTAGGGTTAAGACTATAACCAATATTAGTGTGTAGGTTTTTAGTTTAGATTATGGTTTGGGCTGAGATTTTCGTTATGATTAGAGTTTAGAATATCAATAGGGATATGTTTTAGTGCTATAATTATAGTTTAATGTTGGATTATAGTTAGATTGTACATCATTGTTGGGGCTAGGGTTAAGGTAGGGGTTGCTGTTAGGGTTAACTAAGGATGACAATTAGGATGGTTTATCTTTTCAAGTAGAAAAAAAAACTCATATTGATTGAAAAACAAAGAAATTATACATCGAAAATATTTTTCTATGTCATAATAGATTCATTTATTTTAATTATTGTATTAGTTAATTAGTTGTTTGATGTTTCAAAGTAAACATGGCTTATTTTATTTAAATTTAAATAATATTATTGTTTGAACTGAATTTAGCTTAATTGTTAATGACTATATTTATATTTCTAATATTAACTCCAATTTGATCAAAGACCAAATATATTTTTGGTATTTTTGTAAACGAACTTGCTTAACACTTCCCTATTTCAAAGTTAATAAAATATCATTTCTATTGTCTTAGATTTGAGAGTAAGTATATTAAATAAGTAATACTAAATGACCATTATGATTAATATATTTCTAAAATAAAAATATATTACTTAAAAACTTATTTACTTTAAATGAATAAAGTACTCATTTACTTGTAAATTTTAAAAATAGAAATTAATCTACATATATATAAAATATTTATTCTTTTTCCTATTTGCATACAAATTAATTAAAATCTAAACTTTAAACTACATAAATATTTTAAAAATATATATCCATCAATAATTAGTTTAGAATAAAGTAAAATCTAAAAATTAGACACATATAGAATCTTTTTAATTTCTAGATACATATTTTTCTAATTTATTTCTACAAACATGCAACTGATATTTCTATTATCCATTTTTTTCCATTCTAAAAAAATCTAGATGTAAATAGAATTTTTTTAGATGCATGCAATCTTTCTAATTTTTTCTACATACATATATTAACATTTTTATTTTATATTTTGTTTTTACATTATGGTTATTTCAATCAAAATATGTAGATGTAAATAGAATTATTTTGAAAAAATCTAGATGTATATAGAATTCTTTTAATTTTTTACATACATAAAATCTTTCTAATTTTTTTCTACATACATAAAAGAATAATTTCTATTTTCTATTTTAAAAAAAAAGCTATCATAAAGATTGATAAAAAAATTGATTGCATATGCATTCTTTATTTTGTGCACTAAATGCATTAATTTTTTTCATTTATCTAATGGTTTTGAATGAACTTTGTCTCATCTTGGCATTGCATCTTCCAAAGATGAGTAAGCAATATCAAGATATAAAATATCAAAGTTGAAAATATTAAAATGAATGACTAAAATATCAAATGCTCAGGATGCAAGGCAGAAATAAACTGTGTTGAAGTGTACTTTATTGATTAAATGATGACTTTTATATTGAATTACTAAATTACCAAATCTACCTACCCCATTGTAAAACTTAATTGCTCTGTTTCAAACGTGATTAAATTAAAAATAGAAAATCTACAAAACATAGATCTGTTCTGCATAATGCAAATTTTAAAACTATGTAAAAGATTTGTTGTTCTGCATAATACAGATTTTAAAACTATGTAACAACAATTTATTCCTAACTTCCAACTATTTGTATCTTCTCTAATATTAATTATTTTGTTCATATCGTACATTATATAATGAAAGTAAATCCATACCAATTAATATTAATGTAAATGGGAAATAATTTTTTTTCACATTGATAGAAGAGTATGACGGAATCCAAAATGGGTTTCCTGTGGATTTGTATTCTTGCATCAATAGTTTAAACTGATTCTGTACTCATGGGTCACACCAGCTAAAATACACTGAAAAACAATCCATTGCAGGGAGGCGATAAAGATTAGTAAAGAACTTAAAGAAGACACATGGGTATACTACGAAGAGTTTTAAGAAGTGAGCATCTTATTAGCTCCAAGCTGGAACCTCACAGAACAATCTATCACAGAACAATCAAATATTCATTTAGGTTTTTTTTATAAAAAACATTACAAAGACTATATTTTAAAAACAGAGAGATTGATGCTATCAATACTCAAATGAACAAGACTCATTCTTATTAACAACATTTACAGAGAAATAAAATAAATAAAATTTGAGAAGACCGAGCAACTTTGGAATTTTGTCCAAATACAATGACCCAAATCAAAGTCAAATAGAAATTGAAATCAAAAGGCTCCAAAAATTCAATGTTTCAATTTGTCATGGATCTTCTGAATTCTGCAAAGATTTTAGTGCACTCATAGACTGGAAGGAACCTATAAATTGGAGCCGCAATAGAGCCAATTCCAAATGCATATCCAGATCCAGAGTTAGTCATTTATCTTTAATCCATTCCCATTCAGTCCCAGCAACGCGCTAATAGCGTTAAGAAGCTCCATGCATGAATCAGAAGAAAATGGATAGATCTGGTTAGGAAAGTACATATTGGACTAAAATATTTCAGAAATAGAAAAGAAGACACCCCTAAAACACTCCCATCAAGCACCATTACCAATGAAAAGTATTATAAAATATATATATCAAATAGATTTTGAATACAAATCTAAATCTAAATCAAATATGCAAGACTAAACTATTAAATGCAAGCCTAAATAGTTATGAACAGAATTCTAAATCTAAATGAAATTAATTAAAATTGAAATCTAAATCAAAGTAGAATATTATAACTAATTTTGAATTTCAATTTACATCTACATCTAAATCTAAATGAAAATGTAAATAAAAAATAGAAATCTCACCTGCAAAAATGTTACTCCAAAACTTCAATTTACTTCTATTCATTAACTCCAATCTAATCCTCCAATAACCTCCACCTCTTCCTTCCTGCAAAAACATAAAATGAAAATGAAATGAGGAGCCTTGGTTTTATAACTTCTGAGAGGCTCCTCATATCCCCCAACAGACGTCTCTTCACATTCCACGAATTTGTTTCAAATTCTCCCACTCCCCGCAAAAAAAAGCATGAATGTGCATGCAAAATTATATTTAACAAAAAAAAAAATTATATTGAAATTATTTCACCCCTATTTTTTCGGGCCCTACTTTTTCGGGCCTATTATTTTGGCCTCCATTTGGCTTCCTATTATTTCGGCCAGCTATTATTTCGGGAATTCTTTTTTAATATTTAATTTGGAAGTTTGTAACTGCTCCCAAATCTTTTTTATTGACAAGGAATCTTGGCATATTCCCGTGCTGGGCATTTGTGCTGCCATTGTATAGAACACCTCTCGGCGTAACAAGCTATGAAATGTGTATATTGTAATTTTTAACACCACTTGAAAAAAGTACAAGGTTTTGGATACATTTTATTGATGAATCCTTGGAGATTTAAGATTATATTGTTATTCAAACAAAAAAAAATTATTTAATTTTATTTTTACTGTTGAAATTTGTGAGAAAAAAATGTAATTGTGATTTAAAAAAAAATTGTATGATACTTTTATACATTTATAAATTTTATAAATTGAAAAGGATAAGTCTCTTAATTAATTATTCTATACGATTACACATATTGTGATATATATGTTTATCTAAATTAATTGATTGAGATTTATATTTTCAAATTTAATGTGATGTATGAATTAAGAGATCTTAATATGCATTGATGTTATTACCAATATAGATTTATAAGTTGCTATGAATTAAGATTATGGTTTTTTTTTTATAGTGCTAACAAAAGTTAAAGTTAGGGTATAATTTAATTAAATTGAAACCAATCAACACTTAATATAGGTTTTAAGTTTTCTTTTACAATATGTAATAGGTTCTCTAAAATTTTAGGAGTTTAATTAATATTATATTTGCAGTGAAATCATATTTATTTATACAAAGTGTAATTTATTAATTTTAGAATAAATATAATAAAAAGGTAATATTTAATAAGATAATTTTTATTTTTGAAATGTAAATCATATTGAAAATATAAACATTTTATAAAATAATGCAAGGAAAATATCTAAAATCAATCAATATAAATTCATTAAAAATAACATTTATAATATTTTATGTAAATAAAGTAGTTAAAGGCAAAAATAAAAAAATAGATCCAAAAAAGAAAGAGGAAAGGGTAAGAAATATCGAAGCATATGATAAGAGTTACATTTATATGAATATGACTCAAATGTAATTATCGTTAGGGCTTACGATTAGATAACATTGGGGTTAAGGTTAAAAATTGAAATACTATTTAAGATAAGGTTAGGGTTAGTGCTCCAACAAAGTTTATTTAGTCTTAGATTAAATTTTTGTTAAGACTTAACAAAGATTTAAATATTGATTTTTGATTAAATTTTTTAAAAAAAATTATAGATCAAGTAGAGTTAGGGTTGTGCCTTTGTAGGTTGAAATTTTAATTTGATTTTAAGATATATTATATTTAAGGTTGTGGATAAAGTAAGGATAAGGTTGGATTAGGGCTATGACTCAATTACAACAATATCTAAGGTTTCTTTTCAATCATTGGCTAGTTTTAGTAAAAGTTAAATCTTAAAATTCAAGTCAAAGTTAAAATTAGAATTAAATGTTGCTTTTGGTTAGAGATAAGGTTCAATTTGCATTCACAATTCAACTTAAGCTAGCATTTAGTTCTAAAAGTTAGGATCACATTTGATGCTCAAGAAAGATTAAAATAAAAGTACCTTGCATTTCAATTATGGTTTAGTATGAGCTATCATTTTATAGTTTAATATCATGTGATCTAACTAGTGATACTTTATTATCTTATGTTGTTGCATTTAATATTTGAATTTTCTTCCTTTAAAAAATAAAATCTATATGTGTGAATGTGAGAAAGAGAGGGGGTGAGATAAGATACAAATGAGAATGGTGAAAGAAGGGTTTGTGTGTGAGTAAAACAAATATAAAGATATTGATAGAGAGGTATATATAGAGAGAGTGTGTGAGTTAAAGAGAGACATATTAATATAGAAATGGAGATGGATATAAATCCATGAATGTACTACAATGCTTTGAACAATAAATACTATTAGAAGGAGAGTATTTCATGCATTCGTCAGCTAACAACAACTCATATTAGTTTATATTTTTAATCGTGTTTACATTAGAATTTTATAGTAAGATGATATTTTGTAAGAAATGAGAGAGAGGTGATAAAAAGATAGAAATATAAACAAGATGTGATACATAGAGGTAAATAAATAAAGGGGGTTATATAGGAGGGAAGAGATACCGAGAAATAACATGATAAAGACAACAAGATTTATGGAAGATAAAAAGTTGACAAGCTAGTTCTTTTAATAGAAGTTGGAGGTATCATTAGTAAGAAATAGATAAATATCTCTAATATTAGCAAGATTGGTGTGATAGATGATAGATCAAAATATCCACTAACATTATGAATTTTCAAATAGATATATGCAATTAGTTCTAAGAAGACAAAGACAGAGAGAGAAAGAGAAGGTGTGTGTGTGTGTGTGTTAGAGAGAGAGAGAGAGAGAGAGAGAGAGAGAGAGAGAGAGAGAGAGAGAGAGAGAGAGCACAATTGAGGGGAAAATATAAAGATATCTTAAAATGATATATTTTAATAATATGTGGGATGTTATTATGAATATAGATTTATGAGTGATTATGAATAATGATTAGGGGCTTTTATAGTTTTAGCAATAGTTAAAGTTAGGGTAGATTTCAATTAAAATCAAACCAACCAACCCTTAATATGAATGGAGAATAAGATGAAACATTTCAACAAAATAATATCCAATGCATTTTCAGCTAGCATAGCTTATATTAATCAATATATTTGTAAATATTTATTAAAATAATTTAATGAAAAGGTGATATATTGTGTGCATTTTACAAGGGTAGATTGTCCATTTCATATAATACATGATAATTAGAGGGGTAGGAAGATATAGGAAGGGATAAGGGGAGACATGCCATGTGGAGTGAATAAGATGAATAATATAGAGGTGAAAAGTTTGGGATTGATAAAACATAGGGAGAAATAGAGAGTGTGTGTATGAGGGAGATAAGTATAAAGGGAAGGACTGAGAAAAAGGAAGTGGACGGATGAGGAATATGAAGAGGAGAGAAGAGACCGGGGAGATGAAGAGATAGAATACAACTATTTGAAGTGATAATAGTATATTGATAGATATGTATAGAAGGTCAAGGAGAAATAAAGAAAGTAGAATATAATATAAGATAGAGATAGGGATGGAGAAATGAGTATATGTGTATAAGAAAGATGTAAAGAATAGGATAGGGAGGTGCCAATTAGTGAGAAACATATGGATATAAAACTTGGGAGATATACAAATATACAATAAGATGGAAAGAAGAAATAAAGATGATGAGATAAAAGACAATTTTAAATTATTGATTTCAAATAGCTAGGTTGTTTATTTTGTATAGAAAGTGAGAGTTACAAGGATATATAGTTATAATGAAAGACAATGAGAGTGTGTATGTGAGGGAGTGAGTGAGATTAATAATATAAAGAAAAAAGGGGGTGGAGAGGTAAAAATATTGATAGGGTAACATAGGGAGAGACAATGTATAAATAGATGGATCATGGGAAAATAAATAGGAAGAGAAGAGGGTTAGAAGAAGAGATAATGATAAATATATATGCGGTGATAGATGGAGAGTGGATCTAGATGGATGGATGAAGTACATACATAGAATTTAAATCAATGACAAACAAAGAAACTAGGATAGATATACATAGGAGTGACTTGTAAAGAGGGGTAAGATAAAACAAAGATCAAGACATATAAAGGAAAGTTTATAGAGATATAAAGAAAGGGATAGGGAAATAGACAAGGAGAGTTTATGAATAACTATTTAAAAATATAATCAAAAGTATACAAGACTTTCAACTTAACCCTTGCACCCTTCAAAGGTGCAAGTTCTAGTTTATTTATTTTTAAAGAAATGTAGACATATATGTATGTGCACACACATACAATTAAGTTAAAATCATCATTGTGAAAAGAAAATAATATATATATCATTATGACCAAAGGCTACTAAATTGTAGAAGAAGTCTATGTAACATCAGATGGAAAAATCAAGAATCAACATGCTAAAACAATTAATTGAAGTTCAGATTGGTAAAAGAAGATAGATTACTGATATGAGTTTGTCATCATGTAAAGAAGACAATAACAAACATTGACCAGTGGGCAGTGACAAGTTTTGAGAAATCATTCCCAGGCAGTAACTCTATAGATGCCCAACAATAACAAAGACAACCAATGTGCAACACATGTTGAATAAATAAAGATGAATAATAAATGACAGTGATAAAAAAAGAAAGAAATAATCAAGTGTTAAAAGACAACAATAAATGTTTAGAAGTAGAAAATTCATTATTTATTATTTTATTGAAAGGAAGCAACAATCAATTTTTTTTAATCCAACAATAACTATTACATGAAGTGTACATATAAAGAAGTTGATGCACATAATAAGGCACAACTGATATGTTATTATGGCAACAATAAAATATATTTAAGAAATAACAAATGATTGTAATGGCTTGTATATCAAGAATAAATTTGTTTGATTGCTTATAGTGACCACGGAGATTATATTAAATAAAGTTAAAGTTCAATTGATATAGTCCTTTTTTAAAGAAAAAATAATAATTATAAAAGCAACAAAGAGAGAAGTAAAAAAACTAAAAGACTAATGATTAAATATGTTAAAGAAATAAAAAATTATTGCAACGATTTGCATTTCAAGACTAATTTGTTTGATTTCTTCTAATGATCATTAAGATTATGTCACATAAAATTAAAGTTCTAATGATATAGCTCTCCTTTAAAGAAGAAAAATAATTACAAAAGCAACAAAGAGAAAAGTAAGAAAACTAAAAGACTAAGATAAAGATAAAAGATACGTAAAACAAAAATACTGTAAGAATTTGGCTTAGGCCAGAATTCACCCAAGAACTAAAGAACTCAACATAAGCACACAGTAGACCAAAATAGGTAGAGTATGATCAGAATGATGATATTCATTCAATAACTGGATGCAAGAGTACACTAGGAGTGGCTGAATATAAAGGCCTCAGGAGAGCTTCTAGAATGCATAAAAGTCAGCACCATGATATGTCATACAACCAGGCACATGTCCACCAGATATGGATTATCCTCCATTAAGCATAGGATTCAGTGCGATGATGTGAGGATAAGACTACAATGGTGTAGCACACAAATCAATGGAGTAGACAACATGTGCTAAATGAGGAGTGCGAAAAACTGTGTTGTCATCATAACAACTTAGTGAATGATGCATACTCCTATGTTGTAGACACCATGTACATAATTAGAGTTGCGTAACTCAATGAGAGTTCACAAACTCCTAAGTGTCTCACCTAAAATAATAATAAAATAATGCATTAACCTAAGTAAAACTTAAGTAAGTGTAATAAGTAAATACTTATTTACACCAACACCCCCCCTTAAGTGCAAGTTAGGGGAATGCCCTTAAGCTTACGAAAGCTAGGATGAAATGCAATATGGGTCCCAGCTACAAGGCCATGTTAGGTACCCATGTACATAATGATATGCAATCTCCCATAAAGCAAGGAAAGAGGGAAAACCTCATGGGAAAAACCCTCCCCCAAAAAGAGAGATAAAGAAGGATGCATTGATGGATGGAGTAATCAAGACTCCCCCATTATGACATACATCCAATATATACATAAGAGAATGATGAGAAGAGGTAGAGAGACAAGATGGGCTCCCCCCCTAAAGAAGAATGCCAAACAGTGACTGCTCCGATGGAGAAGCTGATCCAAGACTGTAGAATGGTGTTCCTCCCCTTAGGAAGAAACAATGCCAAAGGTACAAATGAGACGCTTCCGCTGTGTGTGGAAAGAATCCCATGCATAAGTGATGTCTTTGAAACCTGCTGAACTGGCTGAAGAACCTGTCCTAAAGAATTGCTTGACTCTGCAACTAATGAAGAACCCTGCTGCAACTGTTGATCATAAGTATCCACAATCACTTCAACCTGTGACGATTGATCATGTAGAGGATGAACAAGAGAGTCTAAAATAGGGTATACTTTAAGAAACCCCTCCTTTAGAAAAGGTGTAAAAAATTGGCGAAAGATGTAAAAAAACTAACAAAAAAATTTATTTTTTGTGGCAAAAAAAATAGTTTACAAAGAAAAAATAATAATCTCCATTGGTGAATCATTCATAGTCTCTCAAACAATGTGTAAAATCTGGGTGAATTGTGTTATTTTAAAACCACAAAAAATTTATACATTGGCAAACAAAAAATAATAATCATAGTAAAATTTTAATTTTTTGGGTGAATCATTTCATTGTATTCAAGGTTAAAAAAAAAATGTGAAGTCAATGGCATCAGAGGTTCGCAAAGGGTCAGTTTGAAGTTGGTAGTTGCGAAATCACGCGAAAGGCTTTAATAGGTCTATTGCAATGTCGCTGTCAAAGTGAGTTAATAGTTTGTGTGTTACGAAATCATGAGGAGGGCAGAGATCGCATCATCGCCGGTTGAAAAGATAAATGAGGAGTTAACTTTGTGACTTTGCGAAAAGGAGATTTCGCGGCATCGACAGTAGTAACTAAATGATGGTGATTCAGTGAAATTTTATGTTACGAAGTCACAAAAAGGGAGATTGCATCATCGGAGGTTTTATTAAAGCAGTTAGTCTATTGGTTGCGTGAAATGTTAATTCAGGCAGTTTTCGCATGTTCGCAGCGGTTAAAGGGAAAGGACTTCTGGTAGTCACGAAAAGGGAGATCACATCATCGGAGGTTTTATGCAGGTAGTTAGTCTGTTGGTTGCGAGACCACGAAATGTTAATTCAGGTAGTTTTCGCATGTTCACAATAGTTAAAGGGAAAGATATGTCATCCTACGGAGTCGCAAAAGGTTAAGATGAAGCAACATTTTACACTTCGCACCGGTTAGAAGGAAATGGGTTTTCACAACTACGACAACGCGATGTGAAACATTTAAGCTTTGAATCTGCGACAGAAGGGGAATCTCATTAGAAGAGGATATAAGGCTTATCGCATGGTCGCAAGGATAAAGAGAATATTTGATTTAACAGTTGCGATAGCTCGAGAAAAGAAAAAGAAGGGTTTCTCAATTTCGTGAAAAGATTTCAAGGTTAAGTTGAACCGATTGCAACAGAGTGTAGAAAGAAGGGTTTCACAACTCATAAGATTATACAATGATAATGTATTTTTAAAGCTTGAAACTTTGAAAGTACAAAAGAACAGGTTTTAAAATCTATTATCTAATTTCAGACAGCTGATGAATTGACATTCTAAGGCAAATGAAATAAAGACAGTAGTTACTACTGGTAGTGGTTGATAATAGATATCCATGCACGTGCAAGATTTTAAAATTTAAAGCCATTAAAATTTAACAATTTAACGTCGTGGCCCATCACGAAGTTGCAAAAAACTAGAATTCTCAGATATCTACAACTAATAGAGCAAAAAGATTCAAGAATTTGCAGTAAGATCAGGATTCAGAATGGCAGAAGCAGAATCATCAGTAAAGAAGGGCATTGGAGAGGGTAGCAAGGTTTCATTATCTGCCAAATTTGTAGAAGAATGGTTGAAGATTCTCCCTAAATCTTCCAATGCTCAAAGTGCTAATGTCCACGCATTTAGAGACGCTTACAGCTTCTGTAGAGATGCTCAAGTACCGTACACCAGTGGAACTAAATTGTTCTGGTACTTTTACAAGAATAGGGTGCAGAAGGTTCTTGTCTCAAATCCATGGATGAGGAACCTGGAAAAGTTGATAATGGCAGAGGTATACATGGATGTTGACCTTATCAAGGCACTAGTAAATGCATATAATCCAACCACTCGGTCCTTTCATAGAAAGGATATGAGCATTCTCTGTATGTTAAGTAAGGATGCTTTTGTTGAAGCATTTGATTTGCGGGGTCCCATGTCAGTTCCTATTAACCTAGAAAAATTGGAAGCAACATTTGTGAAATAGAGAGATTTCTATACAACACATGCAATGTTGCGACATATCCCGAGGGAAAATCAAAACAAGATGAAAGGAGAATTCCCGAAAATGGTTACTGATTTTATACCATTGTCATATTTGTGTGCATACTTTCAGAAATTTTATTTTGGATTGAACAAACTATTGGGAGTAGATGATCCATGGATGCCTCCCCAGTATTGTATGTGATAGCTCTAGACATTTAGGACCCACATACTAATGTGGGGTATGATTTTGGAACATTCATTGCTGATAGTATTCATCAGCAGATGGTGACAACTCAACAAGGTGATCTTGGCAATTTCAAATTTCTACATTACTCGGTGCTTATGCATCTCATCCTCTTCTACAACGTGGGCCATGTGGATTCTAGTTTCATTGAAGGTTTGGACAATTTCGGAGAGGCATTTCCTGTTCAAAGATGGACAAGATTATGGCAGAGGTTCTACTCTTTTTCTAATTCCCTCTCTTTTTATAATGATTTTGTTGCAACTATTCATAGGATGTTAGGTTCAAAATTGGAAAGATTACCTAGGTTAATCAGGAAGATTGTTAGACCAACTTTGTGTTTTGATGATGAGGGACCAATTGATCATGATTGGGGTAGTGCCTTTTTGTTAGCAAACTATACAGTGATTAGAATTTTTGGTTGTTCCCAACCCCCTCATTTCTTGCCAAGATATGTACCAAAGAGGGTGGGTGTAGTGAAAATTTTCTGGCAGTTGTTATCCATGAATAGAGAATATCTAGGGCCAACCATTAAAAAGGGGTCTTTTGTGTGTAGAAATTTCAAAGTAGGGGATTTTGAAATTGGTAAAGAGGCCATTGAGGAAGTTGATGCCTTCCTAAGAGAGTTAAATTTCCCCACTGCCCCCACTAGGGTTTATGACCCATATAACATTGTTATAAGTGCTCTTAAACAAATGAGGGGTTATAATGTCATCATTGGAAGGAAAATTTGGGAAGAGGATGTCATTAGGGATGTATTGTATGAAGATGTCTGTGTTGATAGGATGCAGAAGTGGAGAGAAATCCTCTCAGTAGAGGAAGAAATGAAGAAAGTAGATCCTAATTTCCAAGGCTTCTATTTTGATTTACCCTATTTAAAACAAATTGATAAGTGTATTGAGGAGTTTGATAACATTATGGCTCAAGTTCCTCAAAATGCTAGAGATAGGGTAAACCATTCTTCTCCAGAGGTAGATGTTGTATTGGAAATTAGTGACGAAGAAGATCAGCCTGGCCCTTCAGACTGGGATACGGGGGCAAAAAGAAACAAAAAATGATTGAGGTTCCGAAAAAGGCTAGAGAGAAAGCCTTACAAGTGCTTCCAAAAGGAACTAGGTATTTTGATGATGCTAGCAAAAATTTCTTAATTGATCAAGCTACTGAAGAGGAGAGGAGACCCAATAGTTTAGAACTGTAGTCCATGATGCTGGATGACAGAATTATACAGGCTCAAGAATTCATGAAGGATGATGATTTTATCAAGAGTGAAGAATTCAAAAGTTTTCTGTATAAACTCAAACAGAATGAACTTTCTTTGCATGTAAAACCTGGAGACATAGATGAAAAAGTGACTAAAATGGTGCAGAAGCTCCAAGCCTATGATCCTAACAGTGAAAGCCTCACTGTAGAGGAGGCTAGGGAATTGGTACAAAGGAGTGGTATGATAGTTTTCCCAGGATGTGATATTAGTTCATCATTCCTGCTTGATCAAATGAGGAGACAAGAAAAATCAATCTCTTATGAGGAGATTAATCCATTTGGTGAATTGCAGGGGGCAGGATTTAATACAGATACTAAGACAATGGCTATTTGGAGTGTAGCTCCAGAATCACAGAAGCCTACCCTGATGGAAATTAAAGGGACACTGGCAGGTAATGCAATTTTTTGGAATGCACATTCAACTTCTTTAGATCAAATTTACAACCTCCAAAACACTGCTGCTATGCTAGGCAAGAACAAGATTGATATTCTTCAAGAACAACTAGTGCTATGAAAAGTACCTTGATGTCAGGAAGAAGTATGAAGAGGAAATGAGAAAAACATATGTTCTGCAACACGCTTTGGAGGAATCAAAAAAGGAGAATGAAGATTTGAAAAGAGAAGAAAGGTCACTAAGAGTAAGGGAGGTACAAGACTAGAATATTCAAACTGACCAGATAGCAGAAGAACCACATCTAGTAACACATATAGATGTGGATGAGTTTGAGGTTAGCAATGATGCAAAGATTAAGACAATGAAACAATTTTTGATTCATAGAATCATTGCTTTAAAGAGAGCCTTTGTAAATGTACATAGTATGTACATTACTCTGCAGAGTAATGAATACCAATGCTCTGAGGCTTTATCACTATTATCTCCATTGTTTGCCTAGTGGGGGCCATACATTCAATTCTTTGATAGGTTAGTTCCTTTACTCACACAGAAAAAGGAACTACCTAAGGAGATCATTGTTCCTATAAGGAAAATGATACATCAAGTTAAACAATTGAATTCATTCTTCATTGGTAAGATTGAAGCAGTAAGGGGAAAATTGAAAAGCATAGCATTGGGTACCCTAGATTTCATTCCAACAATTTTGAACAATGAAGGGTATGTCAAATCTTGGCAAGAGTGGTCTGAATCTTTTGATCTAATATTAGACCATCCAAGATTTATAGCATTTTCAAGAGGCGAATCAAGTGATCAAGTTGTATATGATATGATTGATATGACATACAAAATTGAAGCAGATATGAACAAAATTACTGGAGAGGGTAAAGCCATCACAGATGCAAAATGGACTAAAAACATCAGTGAATTAGAGGCAGTTAGAAATACAACATGGCCTATTGTGGATACAGATATTTCCATCTGGAAGGTTATAGTAGATATCAAAGCAACCCCTTCAGTAGAAGATGATTAGCACAAAAGATGGTGGCCTCAAGGAATCAATTGGAGGAAAAGTGTTGCAAAAGAATATCAAAGAGAAGTTGTTCATCATAATAGATTACCTTACCTTTGCGGTACATCTGCTATGGGTAATGCTACAGTTAGAACTAGAAGACAGGCTTAATGATCACTTGCCACTTGTCACATTTTGTAATTGTTTCCCCTTTTTCTGTTAAAATATGTTGAACAAAAGGTTTCAACAAATTGTAATGATTATCTTAATTTTTGTTATCTTTTGTCTTTTGTAATGAATCATGATGTAACCTTTGTAAGCCTAAAGCTTGTTGCAACTCAAGTGATATAAATATGAGCTCCCAACACTTAGAAATGGTCCGATCTGTTGTTATTTTTTAGATTAAGACTTAAGTATAATTTGCTTTAAGAGCAGATATTGTTCCAACTCTATGTATTTCAATTTTCCATTATGTTTTGTAGTCAATAGTTCTCTGTGATGTTATGGGCTTTGCACATGTCTCTATTATCTCTTTTTTTATTATCAAACAACTAAATCAAGAGAAAGATACAAAAATAACATTGTGTCAACAATATGAATAGAGTAACAACTAACAAAAATCTTGAACTCAAATCAAGAGAAAGGTACAAAAATAACATTATGTCAACAATAGAGTAACAAAAATCTTGAACTCAATTTTTTTAAATTGTAATTGCAATATGACTGAATAACGAATATGGAAGAACTGAAGTAGACCTATAAATTCCTTAGAACTGAATGCTACATTACTGAATCACAATTCACTTCATTGACTTAGTCTCAAATGTGAAACTGAAGTCTGACTAGTACTAATAGGTTCCTCTTCATTCTAAATTGGGTATTCAAAATCCGTAAAATCTTCATCTTCATTTTAACTTTGAGACCTAAATTCATCATTTATGTTGGAGTCAGTAGTAGAAGTAGAACCACCATCTTTTAAAGTGTTGCAAAGGCCTCATCTTTCACATGTGGAATTCCAAATGGCCAATGACCTATCATAAGGAAAATATCTAACATTGTATTGAGTAACAAACAACCTCAAACAAGTTTCCAAATTTTTGTCTAGTTTGTTTCTGACATTTGATTTCAAAAACCCCAATGCACTGAAAACTTTCTCATCTTCCACCGACCCTAATATCATTGTTTGACATAAATCAGCAAGTTTTAAATATTTTGATATTGAAGTATGTAATACTTCACTCTGACTTATCCTTTTCTAGAGCCTTGTTATTGCACCAGGATCGAATGAATTCTCAAAGTTTTCCATTTGGTTTTTCATACACAATGCAAAAAGTTTACATTGATTTTTAAGATTATTTGAATCTAAGATTCCTTGTATTAGTTTTCCATTGCAATATGTATGCTTTGAAAATTGTGTTATCAATTCATCAAGTTTATTATGAAACAACTTTGCATCAGTTGGATTATGTCCAAAGTGTTTCCAAAATTGAGGAAACACACAACTCATGGCTTCAAGAATTTCTTCTCGAGGGAATCTTTCATGAATCTCACTTGAAAGTTGGTAGGAAATAGACTTCACATTTTCACTAACAGATTTAACAATCTTGTCAAAATCATCCTTTCTAACTGGTAGTACTCTGCCTCTCTTGGTTGTTTTAGATTGGTGCATTAGTATTTGAAATCCTTTCACAAACACACATAGCTCATTTTTCCCATTGAATTGTAAAAAATTCTCAGCATGATTCAAATCTGTAATTATCTCCCACCTTGAAAAAATTGGGCTATGACTTGAGAGATCTAAATACAAAGAATCCAGAGCCATGCATGTCATTTTGCGTAAATCAGAATACTCATGAATATACATAGTTCAGTCCTGGGTTTTCTTAACAATTTTGTTCATTAAATCCAACATGGGGAGAAGACTGGCTAAAGTTAATAGGTTCTCTATATCACTTAACTTATTTAACAAATCAGGAGCTCTATCTACTGTAAGGCGTTACTCATATAGAACTCCAATCAAGGATTGATATTCTGCTAGAACTCGTTCTGTTGGTCCATGCAAATATATCCATCTGGTCTCAACATCCTTGAGAATCTTATTTCTTGCTATTACTCCCTCAGAAAAAATCTTAAATTTTGCAAAGCGTTTAGGAATTTTGCAAAAGTACGAGTGGAGCTCATGGATTAGATCTTCAATTTTTGACATTGTAGGAAAAGTACTTACAATCTTATATGCTAAATTCATTCGGTGGGCCATGTAGTGTATGCAAAGAATATAAGGTGCAATACTAGTTTGTAATCTTGCACAAAGACTAGTTCTTTGCCCTTGCATTACTGCAGCTCCATCAGCTCCGACACACAGTAACTTCTTTGCAATTGTCAAGTAATCCATACCAGCAATTTCATTTAAAGCTTTATTAACTTCTAAATATAATTTTTTTGCAGTTGAATTGGCCCTCATTTTACAAACACAAAGTAGATTAGCTTGACGGACATGATCTTTTATAGTATATACATGCATACAAACCCAAGCAGTGTTATCTACCGCAGTGACTTCATCTAAGGATAATGAAATGAACTTGGATTCTTTTACTCTCTCTTGTACATTTTTCTTTTCCACCTCAGCAAGACATCTTTCCATTTCCCATCTAGCGTATATTGACCAATGTGACATAGGATAGTGAGGAACTCTCAAAAAAGATAATAAATTACCATATTCTGAAAAGTCTCTCATAGGATGCCCTCTAGATAGAATATGAAAAATAACACTCATCTGAACAGTCTTTGCCAAGTTTACATCATTGGCTGCATGTTGAAGCCCATCCTTGATTGGATTGCCACTACTACCCCTACCAATTACCGCTATTTTCTTGAAATTCTCTTCATATTCTATGGCATACTTAACATGAAGGCATTCTTCCTTTGATTTCCATCTCACTACCACTACTTCCTTTCCATCTATGATTTGTTTTTCATAAACCTTACCAATATGGTTTTCTATAGTGTCGAGCTTTAACTGCAACTTTTTCTCTCTTTTAGTTTTCTAGGTACAAATCATACACTTGCATTCTGTTGGTGGTTCATCATTGTTTGTGATTGGTTCAATAAACCAATACTTTGCTACCCAATCAACCTGGAAAGTCCTTTTCATTTCCCACTCCTACCCCATTTTTACATTCCTTTTTCTTTTCTTCCTACCAATATCAATATTATCTTCTATTACAACATCTTTTGTTGTTCGAACATTGTTATCCTCATTTTATGCATTTTGATTTAATTGAATAACAACCTACTCTTCTAGTGGTGGTGAGGTATTGTGATTTCCTTATGCACTTGTACTTGCCAAAGTTGGTGGACCAGAAACATTGTCAATTCCAAAGAAAGCCTTTATGGTAGTATCTCTAAGTTTTTGGCATTTTGATGTAAGATTAATCCCTTCACTGCCCTTGGGGGTCTTACCCTTGTCACTTCCCTGAGATTGAGTAATATTAGTTACAGAATCACCCTCCCCTGACATCTCAATCCATTGATAATCTGTTTAAACTTTACTTCCTTGAGAATAAGTAGTATTACTTTCAGTATCCGTTTAAAACCACAAAATATTTATACATTGGCGAACAAAAAATAATAATCATACTAAAATTTTAATTTTTTAGGAAAATCATTTCATTGTATTCAAGGTTAAAAAAAACATACCATGGAAGGGCTAGGGAATTGGTACAAAGGAGTGGTATGATAGTTTTATTAGTTTGAAGTTGGCAGTTGTGAAACCGTGAGAAAGGCTTAAACAGGTCTATCGCAATGTCACTATCAAAGTGAAAGTTAATAGTTTGTGTGTTGCGAAACCGTGAGGAGGGCAGAGATCACATCATTGCCGGTTGAAAAGATAAAGGAGATTGTGTTATGAAACCGTGAGGAGGGTAGAGATTGCATCATCATCGGTTTAAATGATGGTGAACTTTTATGTTGTGAAGTCACAAAAAAAGGGAGATCACACCATCAGATGTTTGCACTTCGTAGCGGTTAAAGGGAAAAGACTTCCAGCAGCCGCGAGATCATGATGGCAATGATTTTACATGTTCGTAGTGGTTAAAGGGAAAAGACTTCCAGTAGCCGAGAGACTGCGATGGAAAAGATTTCACATGTTCGCAGCGGTTAAAAAGGGAAAGACTTCCAGCAGCCGCAAGACCACGATGGCAAGAATTTTGCATGTTTGCAGTGGTTAAAGGGAAAAGACTTCTAGCAGCCGTGAGACTGCAATGGAAAGGATTTTGCATGTTTGCAGTAGTTAAAGGGAAAAGACTTCGAGGGAATCTTTCATGAATCTCACCTGAAAGTTGGTAGGAAATAGACTTCACATTTTCATGAATCCATGCATGCAAGCTTTAAAAACCATTAACGTTCCCAACAACTTTCAACATTGCATCCACTTTTTGAAAAATTTCTAATTAAAATGAGATAAGAAAGGAAACTATAGATAAGCTTCTGATTAAATTAAACTACATAAGCTCAAGGGGAGTATTTTACAGCACAGCTGCACAATGCACATACCAGTGTACCACCACTTGTGGAAGCTATCTCTGGAGTCTGATTCGTGCCCGCGATGTGTCCTGCGCTGCCAAAAAATTTGATGGAGTGCTAGCAGTATTTAGTGAATGTCTCATTGCTTGGGAGAATTTGGATTTATACATATTACAAATCAATAGAATTACCAATTTACCATGCCAAACGAGCCGACTCCTCCACGACAAAATGAAAGTGTGTTGGCAAAACGAGCCGACTCCTCGACTTCCCATAATGTGAAACGAGTTGACTCCTCCATGGTAAAATGAAACTGGGATGGTGAATTCTCCCATACTGCATGAAATGGAAACTTGAAACCCGGTGAACATTCCATGATAAGCATTATCTGGTCAGCTGCATGAAAGGAAAATAGTGCTAGGGAAAAACTCAAACGTAACATTTGCCTTGACGATTACAATGCTAGGCAACCAGGTAAACCCAATAAAGCTTGGCGGCTAGGAAACCATGGAAGGGCTAAGAATCGCCAAAAATAGCATTGGCAAAACGTCAAATTTGCCAAAATAAAAAAAAATGCCACTATATTATACCTTGGTCTGAAACCCTCATGACAACTGAAGAAGGTAATTCTGCATCAAGAAGAAGAGGCAGATCATGAATATTGTCTCCCAAATCTGTCACTGAACCTATATCTGGAAGACTAGAAGGACCCTTCTGTTTTGGACCTATCACTGTGGCAATGTATGCATGCAGACTGAACTGAAGAAGTGACCTCTCATTGTATCTGTCGATAGAACTCCACGTGTCTGAAGCTGTTGAAACACTATCGCTGGTGTCACTATTAGTTTCCACACTGTATGATCTGTGAAGAGGAGTAGAGGACAAGTTGGGTGAACTTTCCCCAAAATGTACATCCTTCTCCACAAAAAAATGATGTGTCTCTAGATCTAGAAGCCTATATGCCTTCACACTGTCTTAATAACCAATGAAAGTACAAGGCCAAGATGATTGTGCCTTGCGACCCCTGGAAGATCTTTTTGTCCATGTAGGACAATCGAAGACTCTGAAGTGTGTCACAATAGGTTTTCTACCACATCATGCCTCAAAAGGATTTTTCCATCTAAGGTTGGATGAGGAGAACAATTAAGAATGTGAGTGGCATTGGAGATTGCTTTGGCTTCTAATGATGGATCGAGAGACTTGGCATGACATGAATCATGCAACTTGCCATAGACTTAAGAGTGCGAATCCTCAAAGCTGCAACATCTGTCTTATGTGAACTGAATGCTGAAGGAGTCTGAAGATCAATTCCCTCATGTTTGCAAAAGGCTTTAAGTCTTCTGTTCACATCCATGTTACCATTGTCCATGTACAGTAGTTTGATGGTCTTTCTGGATTTCCGTTCTACATGAGCCTTGAAGACTAGAAATGCATCCAAAACTTCATTCTTACTATGCAAAAAGTAGACCCAAGTGAACCTTGAAAAGTCATCAACTAAGGTAAGTATGTAGTGACCCTGGCTGAATGTAAAAGGACCTGCTAATACCATGTGAACCATCTGAAGAACACTTTTTTCTCTGGAAGACTTCCCTCATTGTAACTTCCCCTCTGGATGCATATCCACTGAATCTGATGAACATTTACCCTTAGAAAAGTTGATTTGAGGTAGAACTTTGACCATTTAGTATGTACAAAGTTGCTGAAGATAGCAATAGTCAAGATGACCATACCGCTCATGCCATAATTTCATGTTTGAATGTGATTGTGTTAACAAGGATTTTGAAGGAGTCTTGGGTACAAAATGTGAGAAAGAGTACAACCTCTTATGATCATTCACTTTCCCCACTGCAACCAAGGAATCATCTTTAAGACTGTGCACTTGAACTAAGTCAGGAAGGAACTCAACTCTATGTCCATCTCCAAAGTGAGTGACTTCGTAGATTGAAAGGAGATTCGAACTTCGGTTTGGAACATATAGAACCTCTTGAAACTCTCCATTGTCCATTTCCACATTTCCTTTTCCTTCAACTTCCATTTTGCTATCATTCCCCATGAAGATGTGCGGTACCTTTGAGTGATTCATTGAAGAAAAATCTTCCTTTGAAGAACCCATATGATATGAGGCACCTGAGTCAAATATCCATTCTTTTGAAGAGTTGGAATTAGCCATGAGTGCTTGTCCTTTGCCCTTTGAATCTGAAGAAGATCCCTTCTCCTTGTAAGCATTAGGCAATGGAACATTATGTTTCTTCATGATGTTGGTCAATTCATCAATTTGTTTGAGATAACACTCATGCTCTTCATGACCCATTTTCTTGCAATAAGCACACTTCTTCTTGTCCTTATTGTTGTCCCCTTTTTTGTTGGAATTTGAGGACTTTCCTTGTTGATTAGATTGAGGTGTTGTCTTTTCTGCATCCTCAGATTTGCTCTTCCATTTCTTCTTACCCTTTCCTTTGTTTGAATACTGTCCAGCTGAATGTTGAGAACCCTCATTGACCACCAATGCTTTGGAATGAGGTGATTTGAGAATCCCCATTGTTTTCAACTTCTTTTCTTCATCATCCAACAGTTTAGCATATTCATAAAAAGTGACTTTCTTGTAGGCAGACCCTAAGGTAGTCTTTGAGGTGTTAAAAGAAGATACAAATGTGGAATATTTTGATGGTATCTTGTTATGGATGAGATAGATCAGTCTGTCATCTTTTATAGAACTCCCACAATCAGTAAGCTTTGTCCTTAATTCATTCACCTTGATGATGAAGTCCTGTATTGAGTCATACGACTTAGGATCTAAGGAAACTAGCTTATCTTCAATCTTGAACACATCCTCTTCAGACACTTTACCATAAAGGCTTTCGAGGGTATCCCAAGCTTCCTTGGATGTAGTACATTTCTTGATTTGATACATGATTTTATCATCTACCCCCAAACATATATCACCTAGGGCTTTCCTATCCATGGCTACCCAATTTGAAATTTCAATTGTAAATACATTATCACTTGCTGGTTTAGGAAGAGTACCATCTACATATTGTGAAACTCCATTATGCATTAAGTGATACAACATTTTGATGGACCAAAAAGCATAGTTATGAGGGGTTAATTTAGGAAACTTAAAGTTTCTCATAATGTAGAAAATGAAAGAAAATTGCAGAAAAGAGAGAACACAACACCAAGAACACCTCCCCTTTTCACTAAATCAAGAAACCCTCCCAAAATAGATGCTTTGGGCACTTTATCAGCAGTGCGATTACAATGGGCCACTTGCCAATTTTGGCCTTTGTGGACTTCTAATTTTTTTTGTTACAACCTCTTAATAGAGTACAAATCTGAAACTTCACAAAGTGCTACAATTCTGAAGCATTACAAAGCAAAGAAAGGCCCTATTACTGAAAGTGACAATTTTGTCCACACAACACTATAATTTGATGCTAGATCTAGAAAGTAGATGAAAAAATATGCACTTTCAAAAAAATGAAACTTGTTTTTGACTCTAGATGTGCCCGAATAGAGTGTTTGAAGTTGCAAAATGCAAGATTATCCAAGTACAATCTCCAAAAAATGCAATTTCTGAACAATCCATCCACCAAAACCATAAAATAGATGCACCACTAAAATATTTAGAAAATTTTACCCAATTTCTAAAAAAATTGCACCTGATTTGGAGTCTGGATGTGTAAGTTATGACCTTTTGAAGTCGAACTGCAAAAATCAAAATCAATTTGGTGAGGGGTTGCACTAGTAAAAGATGGGGTTAAATTTGATAGTCATATGGCCATTGTAGTAGTTCTAATTTTGCCTGTGATGACGTCCAGATGGATGTCAATTTTAGGTACATGAAATGATGATGTCAGCAAAATTCAGACCACTAGATGACATGGCGGATGACGTAGCAGGTCGTACTATATGAATCTGTACAATGTGTACAGAAAAATCCATGTGTACTCCTTGTCAGCATACATTCTACTAATTGGGCTAATGATGTGGATGAACCGTCAGTGCTGACAAGACGATGACATGGCCGAACAGCGAGGATGTTGACTGTGCCGAGCTGATTGTGCGTCTCCATGTGGCGGTGACTAGTTGCTTAGTCAGCATACGGGCCTACTGACAGTGATCCAATTTGGTCGCTGATGAGGCTGACAGTAGGTCCTACGTGGCTGGGTCATGGCAATCAATGTGCATCATGTGGCACAATCACAGGCGATTAGAATTCTACGTCGCCGATGCCGATTTCATGCAAACATTGTCAGACTGTATTAACAGTCACCAGAGGTTGGGTTTTTTTGCGCTGGTTGCCATTGCCAAAATTGTCGAGATTGTAATGGTTTGTCCCACATTCGTGGGTTGTGTGCATTGCGCAGTGTATAAAACACTTAGCGCACAAACCTTTACTAGCAGAAGCCACCGATGGATTTTGTAGACTGCCAGCCGAGTGAAATATTCTGCCATCGGGGGTCTGAGCCAAAATTTGACTGGGCGCACAGGTTGGTGGATGTACTCGAAATTAAATTCGTAGGTACAGTTGTGAAATTATTGAGGGCCAAAAATGTAAATAATATGCCCTACGAAATAAATTAATCCACCAACAATACAAATCCAAGATTTGATCGCCCGGGTTTGTAAAAATATTTTCTTTGCCTCTATACTGTAATTAGTCCAAAAATATTCTGCAAATAACCAATAATTACAGAGGAAAATTAATTCAGATCTAAAAAACAATTTAATTAGATCTGAAAATGATCATATCCAATTACAAATTGGTGCCTTTGGGTGTCAATTTGCAAATTTTTTTTGCCTCACGATCAACTTTTACCCAAGATAGGCAAATTTATAGTCAATTTTCATGGAATCAATGCTTCAGACGCAATAGAGAGGTCAAATCTGGCTGTAGATGCTCCCAATTTTTGTGGATCCTTCGAATTCGAGGTGCTAAAGCATGAACGGTCTCAAACGGCTACGTGATGAGAATCCTCCTTGGCTCTGATACCATGTAAAAATTTCGCTTAGGCCAGAATTTACCCAAGAACTAAAGAACTCAATACAAGCACACAATAGACCAAAATAGGCAACGTATGATCAGAATGACGATATTCATTCAATAACTGGATGCAAGAGTACACTAGGAGTGGTTGAATATAAAGGCCTCAGGAGAGCTTCTAGAATGCATAGAAGTCAGCACCATGATATGTCATACAACCAAGCACATGTCCACCAGATATGGATTATCCTCCATTAAGTATGGGATTAAGCGCAATGATGTGAGGATAAGACTACAATGGTGTAGCATTCAAATCAGTGGATTAGACAACATGTGCTAAATGACGAGTGCAAAAAAATGTGTTGTCATCATAACAACTCAGTGAATGATGCATACTCCTGTGTTGTAGACACCATATGCATAATTAGAGTTGTGTAACTCAATGAGAGTTCACAAACTCCTAAGTGTCTCACCTAAAATAATAATAAAATAATGTATTAACCTAAGTAAAACTTAAGTAAGTTTAATAAGTAAATACTTATTTACACCAAAAAATACAAATAATGTCTTAAGAAATTTGGATTAAGATATTGAAGGGTATGTGAGCAGTAATATCTAAATATATAAACAAATCAAAGTTTATATTAAATAAAATCAAAGTTTAAATGATATAGCTGACTCCTTTAGAGATGAAGAATAATTATGGAAGTACCATAAGGAAGTTGTAAAAAGCCAAGAGAGAAGAAGAAAAATAAACAAGACAAAGGTACATAAGACAAAAATGTAAATAATACAATTTTGTCATATGAAGATTATGATTAAGGATATTGAAGAGTATGCTAGTGGTGATATGTAAACATATGCTATGATTTCCATGACAAAGAATCAATGAGTTTTTAAGAAGTTTGCAACTTTTATAAATAATAACTTGTATTCATTATAAAAAAATTCCAACAATGATTACTCAAAGGTGCGATTTTGATTTGTTAATATATTTTAGGTCTAAGATTACTAAGAGGCAGGGGAGCAAGGGTGAATCAATAAATAGTCACATTCAAATTTCAACCAAAACTTAACAAGTCTAATCAACCAATATCAGATCTCACTCTTAACCATTTATCATATTCATCCAATGTTAACTTTTGAAACAATAAGTAATGCAACTAGTGAAACCATGCACACAAATTATGCAATAACACCAATATTTATCAATTGGAAACCCTTGGTTAGAGGGAAAAAACATAGTGGGAATTATTACCCACAAATATTTGCACTCTTTTGAAATGCAACTTGTTAAAGGCTTAGCTTTGTTAATTCCCTATTAGGAGCAAACCTAGGTATGAGTCACCCAATTAAAAGATTTACCTTTAACCCTATTAGGAGCTATACCTTGTTAGGAGTAACTTTATTCGAGGATTTCCAACTCAAGCTAATGAGCCACCCAGTTAAGTGAATTAATCTTGAGACCTCTTAAGAATCTAGTTACCCTATTAAGAGTGGCTTGATTAAGGGATTTAGACTTGAGAACATGTTAGGATTCAAAAAGAAAAGTGTTCTTGATACATTTCTTCTAAATTGTTTGTACATATCCATTTCAACTCAACATCTACATATGGTTTCAGGAATTCAATTACCACCTTGATCACACATTTCATCCACAATCTACAACTTCACAACTACAATACATTGTCATATAAATACACATCTCAATCTCTAGAATGAAGACAACCTTAATCAAAATGCGTTACACTTGAATTTTACCTCAAGCTCACCAAAATGTATTACTAAACCCTAATCTATCATTAGTTGGTACCAGTCAATCATCGATTTGAATCACATGTCAATTCAACAAACAACATCTAACCTATTTCAGTTTTTGCAATAAAAATTGTTGGAAATATAAGGTAGGCTAGGTTACTAGGGGGGGGGGGGGGGGGGGGAGGAGTGAATTAGGAATCAATAAAAATTTAAAATTAATTCACCAATCAAACCATCATCATATAATCTAATCTAGTTGCTTGCATGAAAGAATGAAAGTAGTAAAACATTCATAACATTTTGACACAAGATAAACATTGAAAGGTTTGGCAAACACTGCAAACTATCTTAGATGTTTGATAGACATTGTGATGCTTGTCATGAATTGTAATTTTCCTATCTAGCTCGGTAGAAACTATGACATTTGGTTAACAGTGCTAGAAGTATGATAAGTCAGGTAGCAATGAAACCGATTGACTAAGTGTTGAGTCACTAATAGACAAATGATTCGACCATAAGGTCAAAAATCTCCCCCTTTGGCATTAGTGACAAAAACACTTATCATACCCAAAATTTGAATGCCCAAAATACATGTCAAAAACTCCCTTTATCAATAATCTCGATCTTCAACTCGGTTTGGACTGCTATAGCTTGGCAAATTCTTACTCTATTTTTTTGTTTTTTCAAAATTATTTTTGTAAACATACTTTCTGCTTCATATTTACATCTTCCATACTATACATGTGTATGCATACTCCCCCATACATATATCTCAACTTTCCTATACATATATCTGGAGTATGACATACAACTCTCCCTTTTTGACACAAATGGAAAAAATATAAAAAATTTACAAGTTAATACCAAAATGCAATAAGAAGTCATTGTGTACCTTCAAAATTATTTCCATGGTCTTGTCCCAATTCTCTTGCAATACCTTTGATGTATGCAAGGCTATCTACACTTCTACTAAAAATTCCATTATGTGGTCAACTATGGAGAAATTGTTATCATGGATCAATGTCTTTGCATGTGCAATATGTTTTTGCTCTGTATCCATGTTTGGAAGAATCCTACCTTGAATTTTTGTAAGTGTGTCCTTGATTCTAGCTTCTTCGCTTAACAATTCTACTTGAAGACCTGTCAAGTATCTAATCTTAACAAAATGTGTAGACCTACTACTAGGGTCAAGTGACAATTGATGTACACTTTCCTTCATGTCCTCATCTATATTTGATAATTTATCCTTAATTTGTTTAGTAAAGATAGATGTATCACTTAATTTGACAAACAAAGCAACAACATTATTTACACAAACTTCAAATGTAGTAAGAATAGTAGATAATTCTACTTGGTCAGTAGCTATTCTCTATGCTACCTTCTCCAAAACTTTGTTCTCAAACTTTCTCTTTGCCCTCTGCATAAGTTTTTCTTTTCCATTCAGCTCCTCATTGTACTTGTGAACAAATCCCACAAGTTGATCCAAAATAGGTTGTTTCCCATCAACATCAATGCTCATAACATCAATAAAAATGCTTTTGATGTCAAGTACTTGATTGCTTTGTTTCCTTTCAACTCTCAATTTTTGCTGCCTTTCTCTTTTCTTCCAGAGCTCACCAAGGGTATCCATTTGATCAGGAGTTAGATTGGAAAGATCCCAATCTGGTATCACAATGTCCTCCTCTAGATCAATCTCTTCTTTAGAGGCTTCATCCTCTTGACCCTTTTTCTTATGAATTTTAGAGGAAATAATTGTTTTCCCTTATTCAAGACTTTAGTGCTTGGTCGAGACTAAGTCTCAACTGTCATTGCACTAGATGTGGATAAACTCAATATAGACATAATAATTGTAACAATAGAAATAGAAAAAAATGTAAGAATAAATAAATGACATAAAAAACGAAATACCTTGCTATTGCTCAGTCAAGCCTGATGCTAGAATAATTTGAGCTTTTTGCTTGGTAGAAAAAGTGATAGACACTTCACTCATTGTATCACTCGGTAAGGTTACTCTTGAGTTTGATTGGATGCTTGGTGATGTAGTTTTTACCTCAACCAACTCAATAGAAGCCTTCTCTGAGCTAGATTGCACTAAGGCTTTTCTCAAAGAATGAGGAAAAGATTCTATCACCTCTACTACTATCTTCTCTACATCTAAGTCTTGTATACTTTGAATTTCAGGAAGATCTGATCCTTCAAATTTTTGAACCTCTTCTTCAACATCTTCTAGATTTTTAATTTCCTCATCATTTATTTCTACCTCTTCATTATCTTTATCCACATCATCTCCTTCACCATCCTTATCATCAATCTACATAATATGATCACTGGGTTGGTGCAACCCATAGATGTTTTTCCATGTAGTTGTAGTGAATTTCATAATTGGTTCAATGTCATTGATTAGGACCAGGAAATTATTGAATTTGTGTTGGAATTATTAAGAATAACTGAGAGCAGGGGTGAATTAGTTACCCAAGGTCTAGATGTACAAATGATTTTTTTCACAGCTTAGTGAACCTATATTCATAAAACATATTCATCATGCATGCATCCATTAGATCATATAATTACTTAAACTTGTAGGTTATTGTCAAATCAACTTTGCAAAAATGTAAGCGTGAAACATAACAGATTCAATAACACATTTGACACAATAATTTTACGTGAAAACCCAATTTGGGAAAAACCACCAATAACATGCTACTCATTCTCACTCTTCTAAAGTGATGCCCTGTGAAAGACCAACCTTGTTAAAGGTTATAATGCATACTGTTAAAATTGACCTACTTAGAGGATTTCAATCACCTTGTTAGGAGTGAGCCTTGTTGGAGGACTTTAGATCATTCACTTAGAATGTCACCCAGTTAAAGGATTTACAAATGACTATTAGGTTAACCTTAATATAAAGGATTTACCCCAGATTGGTACAATGATTAGAAAGTAATAGTAAGGCTTGATCTGATACCAACTTACAACACACTTGCAGATTATAGATCTCTGTTTGATTTCTCCATTCTCCATGGCTTTCACACACTTATAGCTCTAATAGCTTGTTCACCCTTCAAGCATCTATACCCGTAAGCCTTCTTGCTTTTCTTTCCAATAGAAATCTCTTCTCTTTGGTCACTAAATGAAGTATTATCGTAGACTCTTTGTCTTTCTTAGGTTCTCACACATGACAACCTTTTCTTTTGACGAACCATATCTATAAATTTAAGACCTTTTATAGTTCATCCTCTATCATCCATTTTAGGGTTAGGTAGGATTAGGTGGGATTAAATGAATCTATCTTTTTTTTTCATTTTATTCCCTTTTACAAACTTTTCCTTTAATTCTCTTTAAATTTGCCTCAAAATAGTTTATCTTGAATTTTGTGTCACCAACTCATCAAGCTTATCTTCCACATGGTTCACACAATCCAAGAAATTAAACTTGTCAGCTTGGATTCATCAAATTCACGATCTTTCTCATAATGTTGACAACTAACATTAACTTTCTTCTAATACTCAACACATATTGCATTTCTCAACATCCACTATCAAATCACTCAGCATGAACTAAAGTTTACTGTTGCTTGACATCAACTACAGTTTACTCGGTTTACATTGTATCACTTGGCATACACTAAAATTTGACTTTGCTTAGCTCCAACTAATTTTATGCTCAGCTCCAACTAACATTGCTCGACACCTATTGTGCAGATTGTTAATCTTAGTATACTCAATTTTTTTTACTTTTTATTTTGAACTTAATCAATCTATCCATTCTTTTCAACCTTAAGTAGATAATCAATGCACTATATTATCACTCTCATAACTGATCTATGTACTCCTTTTCCATATCATAACTCAACCTTTCCTCTAGGTGCTATTGTTACCTCATTTGATCAAATCCTTTTCATCAATCAAACAAATGATAACACTCAAATCATCTAAGAATTTTTTTTTTACTAGCAAGTAGCACGTTTGACGTTAATGCCAAAATAATTATAGAAACACATTGTCATACTTGTATCAATCTATTTTCAAAAATTTGTATGTTAGCTTCTTCTCAACTTTGACAACATTGATTTCATTAGGCCACTTGAGAGAAATAGCCTTTAGTAACACTTTAGGAACTTGAAGAGTTAGTTCTTTTGGAGAGTATTTCCATTTAGCCATCTTGGTTATCAAGGATTCTTCAATTTTCCTTTGCTTATCCTTGTTTCTAGTTTCATACTCTAGATATTTGAAATCTGACATGTCGAGGCCATCATGAAGTCTCTTCAACTTTTTCTCAAATGTAGGATCAATCTTTTGAAACACAATGTCTTCATAATAATCCTCTCCTAATTTCAGTTTCATCCTAGACCTTGATGTCCTTCTTGTAAACATAACAGTGTAAGATTTTGCAAGTTTGGTTATAGTGACATTTTCTTTTTTCTTGGGAGGCTCAACCTCTTTAGGTTTTGCTTCCTCTACATTCTCCTCTTCTCATTCATCTTCCTCTATGTCATCTCCTTTACCTTCAGTCAACATGAGAGGAGAGCTTGATGCTTTCTTCATTATTTTCTCTATCCTCTTTCTTTCTCTATTTACTGCTTGATTTCAAGTTCAATCCTAGCCTTTGCCTCCTTAGATGTGCCAAAATATGGAGCCTTGGGATTGACTGGATCATTCAAGAGAGCCTCAATGATATCCTTAGTTTCATCAATATTAACCTCATATCCCAAAGGTTTGACCCATGTCACCCTTGGCTTGACAACTTGGATGTGAACCTTGTCACAGTCAACAAGAAAAAATATCTTGCTCATAGTCTTTTACCAACATCTTTGGTATCTTATATCATCTCTACATTTTTTTCTTGAAGGCCTTAAACTGGTTGTCCATTATACTATCAATATTTTGTCCCATCTCTACTATAAACTCATTGATTTGATATAACACAGGATTGTTTTTCTTCCATACCACCGTTCCTTTAGAAGGGAAAAACTTTTGTACATAGAAAAATAAATAGGTCAAAAGAGAACCAAACTTACAATGATTGTTCTTGGAGACTCTTATACTCTCCATGTTTTTTCCCAATTGACTCAGTAGTAGCTTAGCAAGGTTGAAAGATAATTTTTTTCACCACCTTAAGCACTAGGTCAACTGCATCATAGGGTACGCTATTCAATCTGCTTGACCTATATATCTTTTGAGAAATCACATGCATACCAAACTTGATTTCCATTTTTGTCACTCCATTTAACTTCTTGCCTCTTCCATCCCACTTGAAAAGTGTCCTCTTTTCTAGTTCAACCTAACCTAGGGTTTTTGTGGTTTTTTCTTTGTTCAACATCGACAACTCAATAATCCTACGCATCATCTTCTTTGTGATTCAAATAGGGTGGCCCAACCAAAAATGCATGTCATAGACCTTTCTCAAGATGTATTTGATCCATTTTCCTTGGAATTCTCTCAACATATGCATAATGTGCACCAAACCTTTCATCTCCAAATGTTTGTGCTCAGGATTTAAAACACCATCCACACATATCTTGGTGAATGCCTAGTTCAATTCTAGGGTTCCAAGTTCTTAAATTGAAAAATGATAAGATGATCTAATGTCATGTATGAGGAGTATCTTCGATGGAATTTGAGATTGCACTCCAATTGGATCAAGTCCCTCTACTATTTTTCAAGTAAATTTGAATGCAGTAGCCTTGCAATCAACTCCATGAATCAACATTTTTGAACCCTTTTTCAGCTTACTACTTGAAGATTCCATTAGCTTGATAAAACTTTGAACATGGTATAAATCTTCAACAATAACTACTGGAATCGCTTGGGGGGATCTAAATTTTCCCTTCTCTTAATGCTCTATAAATTCACAGTGAAAAATGTATTCAATTTCCTCCTTTTAAACAAAATTTAGTCTTTATGATCTCCATTAATCCTTCGTACAAATATCCACTTGGTGATAGGATATTCCTCACTTGGTTAGGTCTTTATCACTTGGAAGACACCTTCAACTCGGTAGTGTCTCTCAACTTAGCAGGAACTATCAACTTAGGGAGAACCTCAAACTCAGCAAACTCACCATTGCTCAATTTAAACTTGGTACTTAGTAGAGTCACCAACTCAACATCTGCATCAAACATTTGCAACTCGACCTAACTTGTTAGGGTCTTGCAATCTAACCTTTCTCAATAAGGTCTTTAGTTGTCAACTCATCTTGGTGATCCTAGTGCATCTTGAATGCTGATATGAATCTTATGCTTGTTGAATGGAACTAGTATGGGATGTCTTCTTTTGAACCATAGTTTTATTAATCTTCATGGATGTATAAGTTGAAATGGTCAAGTCACCCAACACATTTACTTGGGTGTCAACAATTTTAGGACTTTGGTTGGCATTCCCTAGATATTTTTGCATACATTGCTGCCTCATTTTCTTTCTAATATTATCAATCTTTGCTTTATTTTCATCTTCAACTATTCCTTTGCTCATACATTTCTTGACAAGATTTCCAAGTTATATACAAACAAAACATCTCTTTGTTGTGGCTCTTTTCCTCATGTGATGTTTTACACAATTTTCTCCAATGTGCCCAAACTCACCACAATAGTGACATTTACACCATGTGTTGTAATCCCAACCAAATATTGCTTTCACAATTTTCTTTGTTGGGTTCCACTTCTTGGTCTTTCATTCTAAATATTTATGTCCTTGTTTGTTGCAATTGTAACACTTTCCTTCAAATTTAGTTTTCTCTTTGCATTCACTTGCTCTATGTCCTGGCTTGTTGTAATTGTAGCACTTTCCATTGAATTTTGATTTACCATTGCTCCAAAACTTGTTTGTTGTATGCCCTATTTTTCCACAATGAGTACAAGTAGGTCTTTTGTTCTTTTGAGCTCCTTGCTGAAATGATTCACCTTCATCTTTTTAGCCTTATCTAGCTTTTCCCTTGTGTCTTGATTGAATTTTCTTGTTCATTTCATTCATGTTTTCTTCAAATTTCATTATCCTTTTATTGGTTTTCTTTTCTATGTTGAGACCATTCTACAACCTTTCATTTTCTGTACTTAGATTGATAACCTCTTGATTTGCATCATTGAGTTGATCAATCAAATCAGTTTGCTGAAGGGAAAGTTGATGAATTTTATTGTCCTTTTCTTCAGTAAGCAATATTTTCTCTTCAATGAATTTGTCCTTTTGTTCCATGATTTCACAGATTCTAATTGATTGAACTTTTTGCTCAATTTTCAATTTTTTGACTTCTTCATTAAGAGTGTGATTCTTTTCAAGTAGATCTTTGATTACAACATTAGCTTCATTTGAACTTCTATCTTGACAGATGTCTTCAATTCTTTCCTCTTTTTGGAGATTGTCATTCAAATGTGTTGCAAGTTCCTTCCTTCTTTGAAAGGTTTGAACAAGTTTCTCCTTAGCTTTCTCGAGTTGTCCCATGGCCAATTGTAGATCCAACTTCTCATTCTCAATAACTTTGTCTAGCTTGTATACCTCTATTGCTTCTAATTTTTTGAGTTATCAAACTTATGATGTGAGAACCAAATGCTCTGATACCAATTATTGGAAATATAAGGTATGCTAGGTTATTGAGAGGGGGAGGGGGTGAATTTGGAACCAATAAAACTTTAAACTTAAATCATTAATTAAACCATCATCATATAATCTGATCTAGTTGCATGCATGAAATAATGAAAGTAGTAAAGCATTAATAACATTTTGACACAAGATCTAATAACCCAAAAACCTTCCAAATAGAAAGTAAAACCTAGGGTGGTGATGATACCCACAAGCTTTAGTACTGCAGTATAAAGTTAGCCTGTTAAAGTTTACAATTGGTCACTTCTGATGACTTTCCCTGTTAGGAGCAATAATAACTATTAGGTCCATTTTGTGAAAGGATTTTACAAACATAAAATAAAGTACACACTTGGTTACGACATTCAATATAAGATTGTTAAGTCCATCTTGTTAGAGGATTTGACTAATGTACCTATTAGGATGAACTAGTGGTTGATCTTTGATCTGTAATTTTGATTTGCGAAATGAGATTTCTTGAATTACAATGATCATCTTGCTGTTATAGATAAGTCTCTATTTCTCCTTACACTACTTGTAGCCTTTACTAATTCACACTTATCTACTTCTTGCTTGTCCACATTATTTTCTTACTACAATTTTGGATATGGTATAATGTATTACATATATATCAATCCAATTAAATTGCTTCTAGAGTTGGCTACAATACCAATTTCATCATAATTCACAAAGTTAGCTAGCTATTGTAACTCAAGTTATGAAGATAACTCAATGATTTTCTGACACTTGGCAAACACTATTAACACTTGGCAAGCTTTGGCACTTGGTTGACATAGAAGATTAGTCCACACTAATCACTTTGAGTAGTAGGAACTTGGTTAGCACTGTATGACCCAATGAATGTTGAGAAACATGGTAGATACTAAAATTCTTGATTGACATTGCATGGCTTAGTCAACACTAACATCCTCATTCACTTGAACTAGAATGCTCGGTAGCTTCTATTACCCTCAGGTAACATTGTGTTTTGCCTCAATAGCTTGGTAGACATTGAAAGACTTGACAAACACTACAAACTATCTCAGATGCTCGATAGACATTGTGATGCTTATCATGAACTGTAATTTGTCTATCTAGCTTAGTAGAAACTGTGACAATTTGCTAGCACTACTAGAAATATGATAAGTTCGGTAGCAATTGTAGAGCTCAGTAGTAATGAAACCAACTAAGTGTTGAGTTACTAATAGACAAATGATTTGTTCATAAGGTCAAAAAAACACACCCAACTTCAAGAATTTTGATCCCAACTTCTAATGTATGACAAATTCATCATAGCGCATTCATGTCACATCACTATCACATCATCAAATAAACTTAAAACATGAAAGATATACCAAAGTTGGCCCATACATTATCAATTCAGGATTAATCATAATTGTCTTGACTATTCTTTCACTTTCCTCCTAAAAATTCTTTGATTGATCTAAAACATGTGTTCTTGTTACAAAAATCATGTTTATCATAACATCATATATATTAGTGGGTATAGAACACAAATCCTAAAATCCAGCTTTTGAAAAATTATAAGTTTGACAGACCAATCAAATCATTTATTGTCTATCACTTATTGTTCGACCTAGTTTAATCAACTGAACTAATGATCAACTTATTTTCAGCTTGTGCAATGGTAGCCAATATATTATTTGACTTCTCTTAGTCATTTGTAGCTACCATACATCTTAATTCTTACTGTAGAATAACATTCAAGGTTATTTACACTTTGTATACATAAGAATAAACAACCTTCAAGTTGACATCAATGAAAACATAATAACTAATCAATAGAACATAAAACATGTGCTATGAAAAATCTCCAACATAATTTGTATATTTTATGCGAGTAATCTACCCTTTTGGCTTTGATGTAAACACCACAAAACTTTACTAAACTAATGACAACACAAAGACTACTAATAAAAACACCAATCAAGTTTCCCCCCATAGCTTATTCATCTTCTCATCTTCTATGCTTTCTTGTAATTGTTGGAAATGATTGAAATGATCATAAGTAAAGTTGTTGGAATAATATATGGAACTGGTAAAGAATGTCCTCAATCATTGTTTTGTCATTAATTTCAAACTTGCTACTTGTAGGAATGACAATTGCATTAGTGATCCAAATACTATCAATTAATTGATTGTCAAGGTGGAGGCAATCAATAAGATGTAACTAGAACACCTAGAGAAAGGTTCAAGTTATGATGTTGTAATGAAGTACAAGGATCAGCTAAGCCATTGATGAAAAAGTGTATTTGATGACATACTATAAGATACAAAGAATGGGCACACTGAAACATATCAAAGATTTAAGACTTTAGCTAAGTCTTTTGTAAAGCTCAACTAAGTTCATTAGAGAGAAGGAGCCAAGCAAGCTAGTAAGAGCCGAGCAAATTCCTAGTTAATGCCAAGTAAATTTTAGATGCCGAGCAAGATTAGATGCCAAGTAAACTTCAGATGCCGAGCAAGTTCAGATGCCAAGTGACACAAAGTTAACCAAGTGCCGAGAAAAACCAAGTGCCGAGCAAAACCAAGTGCCGAGCAAAACCAAGTGCCGAGCAAAATCAAGTGCCGAGCACATATAGATGCCGAGTAACACAGAGGTGTTGAGCACCAGTAACTCAATAATGCTGAGTTGCTGCATTATTTTGGAAATCAAAGATTTTCCAAATCTAAGACGACAAGGTTGTTATCTAGAAATATGTGAATTAAAAGGAAGATAAGAATGATGAGCTGGTGGCACAGAACACCATGTAGAACATTTTTATGGATCCAATTGGCGAAGTTTCTAGAAGAGAACAAGATATGGGGTAGATACATTGTATCCTACCTAATCCATTCTGAAACCCTAAAATTGGAGAGGGAAAATTGAGCAGCAAAGGAAAATCAATTTTTTATTTAAGAAGACACAAGTTTAAAAAAGAGAGAGAGAGAGGTGGTCAAGCATAATAGTATGAAGTAATGAAGAAAGGTGCTAAGGAGAAGAAAGCACAGGAACTCTATTTGGATAGATGACCACAAGGATGAATGCATTGGCAAAATGAGTTAGAAGACTCAAGGAGACGAAGTTTGAGAGGAAGACAAGCAGTCTGAGCTGAAGTGATTGAAGCCAAGCATAAGGATTGAACTAAGAGTGTGATCTGAAATCTGCAAAGTATGTTGTAAGTTATATCAGATCAAAAGACCATTATTGTTACTTTCTAGAAATTGTAATAGTAAGTTTAAATCCTATGGACTTAGGTTGGTTTAATAGAAATAAGATAAATCCTTTAACAGGGTGACATTCCAAGTGAATGTTCTAAAGACCTTTAACTAGGCCCATTCCTAATAGTTTGGTGAAATCCTCTAACAAGGTCACATTTAACAGTGTGTTGTAAGCCTTTAATAGGGCAGGAATTTAATAGGGCATCACTTCAAAAAAGTGAGAATCAAGTAGCATGTTATTGGTGGTTTTTCCCAAATTGGGTTTCCACGTAAATCATTGTGTCATGTGTTGATCTTGCATGTTTTATCTTTGCATGTTGATTTATTGTAACTTGCTTATATGATTGATTTAAGTTTGGATGAATGAAAAGTGTATGGATTTATTAAAGGTGGTAAGAAAAAAGGTATTAACAGGGCATTTGGACCTTGAATAACTGATTCACCCCCCCGCCCTCTCAATTATTCTAAAGAATTCTAACAGTAATTCTCCCTTTTCTTAGGTAATTATCTTCATATTACTTCTACCATTGACTTCTTTAGTTCTTCTCCCATTAGACAACAATGCCAAATATGGCCCTCAACATGAGTCCCCTATCTTTTAATATCCAAAATTTTTATCAATTCAAATTCCATCTACTACAAATTGTAGCCAGCTAATCCCCTTCAGAAGTAGTCCCCTTTACATCAACCCATTAATGGATATACATTGAATCTAGTGGATTGATGCAACTTTAGAATCTCAATTCTACTTTGATAGGGGAATCACCCCTAATTTACCTATTAGATACTCAAAAAAATCCTTAGATAATAGTTGTGAAGATATCTACATTGTGTTCCTTTGAAGACACATAGTCCATCTCACTTCTTTCTCATGTACATTTTCTCTAAGAAGCTGATATTTGATAGCAATATGCTTTGTCTTGGGGTACTACATTAGATTCTTTGATATGTTAGTTATGCTAATATTACAAAAAATAATCTTCTTGTTGATCCTTTTCCATGATTTTCTTTATCCAATTTTCTTATAATCAATCACTAGAAGTTTCCATAGACTCAATTTCTATTATAGATTATGTATTAAGTTCTCGTAGTCTCTCATCCTAATGATGGATCACAAGGTGTGAATCTAAAATGTTGATGGTAAAAGTCATACACAATTTCAGACAAAAAATCATAAAATAATTCTAAAGGATTGTAGAAATCTAATGATATTAATACAAATTTTTTCCTTATTGATCCAAGGCACAAGTTTTTCTATTACTTGGAAAACCATAGTAAGGTTATTGATGATGATTTTCAAGTATGGTTTTTTTTTATAGTAAACCATTGTACATGTAAAGTTATTATTGTATAATTACATCAATAGGTAAATAGGCAAAGACAACAAGTAAATATATATCTTATTAGAGGAAGGTAGCAAATATGTGAACTAAGTACTATCTACAAACAAGCCAAATAGGTAAAGGTAAACAAACAACATGTTATCAATAAAATGGTATACAAGGAAAATAAGTACAAAGGAGAAAATTCTTATTGGTGAGCTAAGGTAATCGATAAATAGAGAAGAGAATGAATAAGTGCACTAGCTACCCGATCAATCAACAAATAGATAAAACACAAATAGTTTTGATTGAATCAATGTGCAATCACCAAAGAGAAAGACTCATTTAATCTAGACAAAAGATGGAACATGTTATAAAAATAAAGGAATTAACTCAAATAATTTTGATGAAGGGTTATCCCCTTAATACCAAAACAAACAACATAAACAAAGAACAAAAATTAAGAGAACAAAATATGGGCTTCTTATTATCGCCTTAAATGTGGAATTACAAAATTACAATATGCAAACCCACATGGGTGCCTTCCTTAAATAGTCTGCAAGCCTTTGTTAAATAGTCTGCAAGATAGAGCTATGACTATAACCAAGAACTAGCCCAGATGACCTATATGCCTTCCTTATATAGACACTTTTGACCACCCTGAAAGGTTCTAGACACTAAGATATAACCATTGAGGTATCATTTCATTACACTTTATTACAAAGGATGGACTTAAGAAAATTTACAAATTATGTTTTCTGGTGACCATAACTACCAAACTATTCACCTGATGGTCTAATATAACCCCATTCCAGAATCCTATGCTAGCAATCTACATTGATCCATTAGTTGATGTTCCACCTCATTTTAGAGCTATTTAGGCCTTCATCATTGGACCTAAAGTTTGGATAGACAAAATTCATACCAAAAATCTGCAATAATTATACCAATATATATGATATGATAATAAAACTCATATGGAAGGCTAATATGTCAATGATGAACCTCCACATATGAGATTAGAATAATTTGAGCACATAATAAAAACTTACTAAAATTAGCAAGTTCCCATAAATAACATCTCTGTATAGTAATTTCCCTTATTAAAAATACAAAAAATGGAAAACTAGAAATAAAAATATTTTTGTGTGATGCAAGATTTCCCTTACACCCAAGTTGCTCCTGCATTGGCAACCTAGGGTAATTTGAGAAGTGACCCATTTCACATCTTAGATAGTTAGAGGAAAACTAAGATTTTCAACCTCCTTTTATGCTAGCCATGATGAATCCTCCACTGGCCTTCGTTTCCATTTGACCAGATACTCTTCATATGTTCTATTCCTTGTGCTTCCTCCCTTATGACTATCCAATATCTCTTCAACCTCTTGTTTAGCTAAAGTAGATGCCAAAATATTCCATTGTGCTTTTGCAACTTCATCTCCATCACCTCCCTCAAAATATTCTATCAAATCTAAAATGTTAAACATTGATGGAATATTTAGTTCAGTAGGAAAATATGCTTCGCAGGCATTCTTGGCAATATGGCTAAGTAAGGGGAGTTAAGGGTTGTCATTTATGGCAACATATAGCTCTAAAAGAGATGAAAAATTATATAGTTGAAGATTCCATGATTAGAGATATAAAATTGTCTAAGTTTTAGATAGTTTAGTACCAATATAGAGGTAATTTTGGTATTGTGAAGTCTACAATGAAAATTGGCACATGTTCATTTAAGGATAGGTAGAACAGAGTGTCATGATGACATACCTAAGTGTGCAAAAAAGTACAAATAGTATGAACGAAGTTATGGGTAAAAAAATAGTAAAGGAAATAAACATAATGGAACATAACAAAACATAAACCGAAGGATAAAGGGTTAAGCAATTATTTTGTTTATGAAATAATTAATTAACTAATTAGGGATGACATCCTAGATGTTAACCCTAAGTGGAGAAGTGTTAGTTTTGTATATAGCCAAACATGTGGAAGCATCAAGGTCAACTAGACAATGTTTTTGAAAAAGTAAAGGTATATGTAAGGAATCATAACTTGCGAAGTTATGTGGTAATTGCATTGACATGAAAGTGATATTTTAGCTAATGCAAGGATTATATGTATGATATGTGAGCCTTATATGATGTGAAGCTTGATATATGATCAAAAGTAATGTGAAGTTCTTCCTATATACAATTGTAATTGTACTACAAACACCTAACAGGGTTGAGGCTTTTAACAGGACCTAGTCCTCTAATAAGGAACAAGACATTATATGTAATTCCTAGACTCCTATCATGATAAATATCCTTAACAATTCTCTTTGTGTATGGATCTATTTATTTTTCAACATTATTGATTTACTTTCACATGCATGTTGTAAAGTAATTAACAATATCCGAAGATGGGAAAAAGTTTATAGAATACTGATTCACCCCCATCTTAGTATTAATGATTTATAACAATTGGTATTAGAGCCTAGTTACTTAGAAGAGGTTTAACAAGTTGAGTAAGATCCCTATGGATATGAAATAGTTGAAGAGGAATCTTGAAGAATCACTTGAGAAAATTGATCTTCTTATAGAAGAAAGAGACAACCTAAAAGAAAGGTACGAAGATGCAAAATATTACATTGGTAAACTAAAAGATAAGATTGATTATCCCAAATCTAGAAAATATTCTAAAGAGAAGACTAGCAATAGTGATGAGGTAGCAACCCTTAAGAAAGAAAATGATATTTTGAAACATGAGTTGAAAATTGTTGAACTAAAGTTGAGTATGAAGAAAGATGATAGCAAGATTGAAAAACTTTGAAGTCTGAAAATGTAGTTTTAGGATCTCATCTAACAAAACTGACATCTAAACTAGATTATATCAAAATAGAGCATGTAGAACTATAAAAGTACAATACCATTGTAAAAGGAGAGTTAACCTAGACTAAGCAATAATTAGAGAATCTTTATGCCAGTAGTTAGAAAATTGATGAATAGTTATTTTATCAGAGATCTTCTTATGGTAAGATAGGCCTTGGATATCTTATTGGAGAAAAATCAACAAAGAAATTTGAGGTTAGGAAGGGACCATATCTAGTGGTTGAAGTCCTTGAAACTAAGGACACTAACAAGAATAGGAGTAAACCAAGAAAGTCTACAAAAATACCTAAAGAAGTAGAGCAAGTTAACTTGAGAAATGTGACGAGCCCAACAAAATAGAGCAAGTTGAAACACCTAAAGAAGTCAAACATGAATTTAGAGGTATATTTTTTATATGCAATGAAGTTGGTCATATGAAGAATTTTTTTACAAGAGAATCTTTTAAACCTATACAAATTTCTATTGTTGTAATTGTCATGGTTCTGGACATAAAATAGTATATTGCAGAAAACATAAGTTTGATGGTAATAATAGAAATAATAGAATGTGTAGGGATACTAATTCTGTAGGTAATGAAAGAAGGAGATCCTCAAGTAGATCCAATGATGAAGAAATAAATAATGGAACAAGAAGGAGCATTTTGTGCTATAAGCATAATAACTTTGGAAAGATTGCAAGGAATTGCAGAGGACTACTCAATCAAAATGAACCTAATCAAAGGAAGAATACACCAATATATTAGTTGTGCAACAACTTTGTAAACATAACAAGTTTTACAAAATGGATAGAAGAAGTTTAAAAGGGAAACCAAATTATAGAAGGAACAATAACATAAATAACACTAGAAATGATAAGAGTAATAGTAATAGCTAGAACTAGGTATTTGAAGAGAATATTGAAGAATTTAAAGATGTTTTTGTGAAAGAAAATGATCCAAAAATTTCTCATATAGTTTTAGAAGAACAATATTTTGATGCACCTGATGAGAGAATGAAATTAGCTATAGTGTGTGATTCATCTTATTTGAATTAAACACTTTTCTATCAAAGACAAAACATCAAAAAAATAGAACAAAATTTAGGAGTTGTGCGATTAGTAGAAGGTTGAGAAGATCATGAGAAAGCTTTGGTTAAGAGCATAAGTCATTAGGAAATTGTACGAAGCCATATGAATGAGATCAAGTCTACTGGTTAATAAAGTATAATTTTTATGGACTGAGTAGTTGCACAAATAATGTGGAGATCATTATGGAAAGATATAAGTTGTGCAAGCATGATTGTGGATATTATTCAACCATCTAAAAAGTTAAGAAGATTTCAGAGAAAATTGACAATGAATTAAAGGAGATTTCAAGCATTTGTAGGTACAAAGTTCAGAGAACCCCAATTACACAAATTAATGAGGTATTACATTTTAAATCTTAGATTTGTGAACATAATTCTATTATAAAGCATGGATAGATCTTTAATTTACAATGTGGAAAATGTTGAAAGACACAAACTCAAGGTTAGTCCAATTAGCGATACAAGTGATAACCCTAGTTACATATTTATAAGCCTAGTGATAACCCTAGTAACATAGAGGGATACAAGGGATAGCCTTTGGAATATGTTAGTAGTTATTTGAGGAGTAAGTTTGAAAATGTTGGAGAAGAGAACATATCTAAAGATTTTAAAAATATATATAACTAAGACATGAGTTACAAACAAGAATTTGAGTATTTGAGGAATAATAACCTAATCAAGTTTATGTTTTTTTATGAAATTGACAATGAGGAATGAACAAGAATTATTTTAAGAAAATTCCATGATGGAAAATTCTGGCTAGGTGACAATGTAGTATATTTTTTTGCAAATTTAGTCCATGAAGTGACAAAATAGTGTAATGAGGGCAACATTCCTGTGAATGTGAAAAATGTCAAGAATCTAGTGACTGACAACACCAAAATAGTATATAATGGAAGAGGAATGGTAATTAGAAAGATTAGAAAACATGATGTTAGATTCTTGAGAAAAATCATTGCTACAAGAATATGTTATGGTTCTAGTGAAGATGACATGGTAGCTAGCTTCATACAAGTAATTTAAAAGATTTGTGCTAACAAGGAGAAGGTCAACTTGTGTGAAATTATGACAACATAATTGAGAGAGAAACTAGAAAGGATTAAGAAAGTGAAGAACAAGTAGTTTAGATTTAAGTCCTTGTTTATATGCATGTTTTTCCACCTAATCAAGAGTTTCCCTTTTATGAAGATAATAACTTTGATGAGCAATGACTCATGCATCGTGGAAAAGATTTCAAGAATATACAATATACATCTCATTGAGAAAATGAATAATAAAGCATACCTGATAGTGACAACTTATCAGATTGAAAAGAAGGAAAGATTTAGTGTCACCCTCTATGGAAGATAAGTACAAGGAATACATTTATTTCATGGTTGACATTGACTTCCCTTACATTGAAGAAGTTGAACCTAGAATTCTCAATGTGGAACCTCTAGGGTATGAGTTGTTAAAGGCAGAGATAGAAGGATATGCTCAAATTATCCTTAGGGAAGAAAAAGATGAAGAGTTTAATAGATTTGGAACTTATGAGTAGCTAATGTTATTGGCCAGCCAAACTCAACTAGAGAAATTTGTAAAGAATAAAGTTGAAGCAGTAATGAAGAAAACACTAGAACAAGTAGGAATGAAAATAGAGGAGGCTAGTGCAGTAAGAAAAACTCTCACTAGTATGTAGCAAACAAGTTAGCAAGGGATGCTATATGTTCCACCCTTAGCATTAGTAGGACCAACCAAGACTATGATAGTGGCCACACCTCCTACCACAATACCTATTGCCTCTTACAAAATAGTGTCATAATATCAAGCACTTATCACTCCTTCTATTTCACTCAGCAATGAGTCCGAGGAGAAAGAAATTGAGATTGTCAAGGTCAAGAGAAAGTCAGTAAGACTTGTATAGGTGAAACAAGAACCACCTAACTCCCCAAGGAAGAAAAGAATGAAGGCCATTGCTTCTAGTCTTGGAAAAATAAAGAAGGAAATCACACCAATAATACTAAGAAAGAAGATGTGAGGTCAGATAGAACCTTAGGAAACCTCAGAGAAGGAACTAGAAAATGTGCAATCAATAAGGAAGGTTTAGAAGCCAAGAATTGACAAGGTAAATTGTACAATCATTAATGATGAAAGTTTTCTATAGTTTAATAAGTATTATCATTTGTATACTAGTATAGAAAAATTGTAGTTAGAAATTTTTGTGATTAGATATATTATTTTGTCTAGAAAAAAGTTTGAAGATATAAACGATGATATTCCTAAGGATCTCTATGATAGATTAATTAACAAAAGGAAAAGAGTTGCTAAAGAAGATAGAAACATTAGACATAATCTTCTTAGAAAACTATGTTAGATTGATAGCGATGAACACATGTAAAGCTTACTAAAAGGTTTGGAACCTTATATCCAAAATAAGAAGAGAGCCATATTAATTGTGGGAGGTAATTACTTGGAAGTGAACATGGAAATAAAAAAAGCAATTGTGTAGATGATGCAAGATTTGAAATTAGAAGAAGTGCCAAAAACCATAATTGGAGTTGACATCATCCAAGTTGGTGCCACATAGGTGATAGTAAATACTGAGAGGATCCTTTTAATGACCTTGGTCCTTGCATTATTGGAAATATAATTAATTACATCATCTTAGACTAGAAAAAGGAGAAAAAAAGAATGAGACAAAAGAGAAGAAGAGGATAAGAAACAGGTAGTAGAGGAAGAAAAGAAAAAGAAATAAGAGAAATAGAAGAAAAATAAGGAAGAAAATAAGGAAGAAAATAAGCATAAAAAAGAGGAAGAAACAAAGAGGAAATAAGATTTAGAGAAGAAAAGGAAGGTGGATGAAGAGAATGAGAAGAAAGAAGAGGAAGAAAAGAGAAGGAAAGAAGAAGAAAATAAGAAGAAAGAAGAGGAAGAAAAGAGAAAGAAGGAAGAAGAAGAGAAAAAGAGAAAAGAGGAAGATAAGAGAAATAAGGAAGAAGAAGAGAAGAAGAGAAAAAAGGAAGAAGAAAAGATAGAAGAAGAGAAGAAGGTTAGAGACTAGGAACAAAGAAAGAAGGTTGAAGAAAGTGCACCTACAGCTATTCTCACCCTTGTAGCGCTCATTGGCTCAGATGATGATGATCAATTAGAATTGATATCATCACTTAGAAAGATCATCAACAAGAACAAACTAGTAAAGAATTTGTAGAAAACTCTCATGGAGGTTATTGAGAAGTTACAAGAAACCTTGACTATGAAATCCCTTGATCCTAAAGATAGGGAAAAAGCTATGATACAAGCATTTGATACTACATTCATAAGTTTGTTAGAAGTTGCAGTAGCACAAGATCAAGCAAAGAATGCTACACAAATGTTTGACACTATCTATCAGAACATTATAAATGATTTATTGACTCTTGATACTTGTATCAAGGCATTGAGGAAGTGAGATCTTGAAGGTAAAACCCTGTGTGCAAAGTGTGCAATGTCCTTTATTTTCACAAAAGATAGAATTGAAGAACTTAAGAAGAAGTATGCAAAAGTAAAAGTACTGATAGATCAGGTATGTCAACTTGGTGTAAAGATTGAAACAATTGAAGCATAGATTAGTAAGGTCTATGATGAAATAAGTTTTTTGGAAGGTTGAAATACAAAGATTACAAAGAGGTTCTCACTTCTAAGATAACATGTAACAGTGAAGTTGAGCACCATTGATCATCAGTTGGAAGAATGTCTGTCACACAAGAAATCCTTTGTCAACTTTTTTTACTTAGATTTGAATGTAGTGGAGATTGCATCTTATGGATTATGCGCTCTCCTCAACATCTCAGGAGGAGTAAAGGATTTGTTGAAGTTGATGAAAGATCAACCCCATAACTCCCAAGAATCACTTGCATACAAAAACCTATTATAGAAGAGAGAAGCCAAAAACTATGGAGGCAAAAATTGCCAGATCCATAGATGTGACATTCTTGATGAGAAAAAAAGTAGATTGCTACAATCAACAATGAATTAATCTTAGTTCTCAATGAATGTTAACAATGAGAGATCATCCTTATAAAGGAGATCAGAACCAGGTAAAAAGGTCTAACCTAGGTTGCATCAAAATAATTAATAAATAAATTAATTATTAGATGACTAAAGTTTAGCTTAAACAACTAGAGTTAATTAGGAAATACTAATTACTCTAACAACCCCCCTTAAGATAAACTTAGAGAGTAGCTAAAAACCTAGAAACTACTACTAAAAGTAGATTTGGGCCTCGACAAACAAAGCCTGATGAGGTAACCAAGCACAACCAAATCTCTAAAAAGAGGAGAAATAGAGAAAATCACATGGGAAAAACCCTACTCCAAAAAGAGATCGAAATATATGCTTAAAGAAACTAGTGAAGGACTGAAGAAGTCTCCAAACTAAGGAATGTCCTAGAAGATAGGAATTAAAAATGATCATGAAGAACACCACTAAAGCATGAAGAATCTACAAAGCTCTATCAAAAATAACTGCTGATATGAAGAACCTCCACTAAAATAGAACTTGACTAGGTAGAGAAGACTATAATCTGCATCAAATCTGTAAGGTCCCTCCTCGTATGTAATTATCAAATATGAATTTTATGTTAAAATTGTTATAGGAGATTGAAATGAATATGAAGTAATTTTTTATGTTGTGAATGCCCTAATGAAAATTGAGATTAGTTGATACATCCATGTTTTAATACTCAGTGATTTGAGAGCTACTATATTATCTCGACTGTTTAAACTTTAAAATTTCACTAACGATGATAGAAGGTGTTTTCACCTAATGATGATGATGTTTATTATGGTACCTCAATGATTAGGTTATATGCATTAAGATAGTTCAATATTCCTTAATTGGTGATGTTTATGATGTTTAGGTATATGCATTCCTAATGATGATTATTCTAGTATTTTAATTTGAATTAATGAATAAGTTCTGTTATATTGATTATGTAATTAATAATGATTAAATGTGCATTGAAATGATAAAGGATTACTTAAATAAAAGATTTATTTTTTGAGTTATGTGATTATCCTGACGAGTTATATATATGCATGTGATTTTCTTGAGCTACTGATGTGTGCAATGAGTGTGCAAGATATTTTAGCTGGTAAATCTAATAGAGAATCGAAATTGGACCCTATGTACCATTTGTGGAAACCAGGGTTGAGTCTAATAAAAGATGTAGATCTGATTGTTCATATTTTAATTGTATTGTGAATTGAATGAATGTATCATTTTGTAAGCATTGAGTGTTAATATTTTGTAATAGTGATTTTAGACTGTCACTTGACACTCGTGACTCATATATGCATTTCAGCTTGATAGTTAGGGTTAACCAAGTAACCTAAAGATCTAAGTTGGACTAGGTTAGTTACCTTTTTGCTAATAAGTTAGTAATCAAGATTAGTGATTAATTTGTATTTTTGAGAGTTGTTAGGAAGTCCAATTTTTTTTAGCATTTTGATAGGTCCCTAATTAGTCATAGAGGCCAAAAATCATAAAAACTAAGTACCTAAGGGGTATGGGTATGGGTTGGGGGCATTTTCCAGCCCTCTAGCCCCTTTTGTTGACTTCTATGGTCACCCAAATATCCCATTTTTGCTTGGTTGCGAAAATTGAATGTTTCTCCATGAGTTGGATGAGTTAAACTCCACCTTGAGGTTAGCCTTATGTCAAGATGAGTTAGAAGACTCTAGAACCTTTAGGCAAGTGGGGAAGTTATTATAGTTTGGAAGTGGTTGAGTTAATATCCTATTTAGGAGAAAATTTGAGAGAGGAAGGGTGTTCAACCAACTTCTAATTTTAGAGAGCAATTCAGGATTGAAGGAGAAGGAGAAGGAAAGCTCATCTCAAATTGTTTAGGTGCCATAACCTTATTGTGAAGGTAGGAATCCCTCAGCTCATTTTGTTCATGCCTTGTTTCATGCTTAAGTCATTTTGTTTGCATATGTATATTCGTGTGTTTGTTGAATATGTTTGGGATGAATTGAAATGAGTTTTCTTAAATGTTTTTTCTTAGTATTGCTGCTTTGATTTTTGAAGGGATTGTTTGGGTTGTATTGGTATTAATCACCCTTTAATAGGGCAAAAGTGGCCATGTATGGGAGGAGGTCTTTAGTTGACTTTGACAACCTAGAGTCTCTTCTCAAGATGAGGAGAGGGAGAAAGAGTAGGGTGTTATGGGACCCTACTCATCAGCACAAATCATGTTTTGAGTTTTGGAATTTAAGAAATGGAAGAATGAAAGTTCTTGAGTTTATAGCCACAAAAGGGCACTAGTTATGGTGTTGTGACCAATGTCTCCTATTGAAAAAATCCACCTTCTTCCTATTCTGGTTCAATGACGAACCTTTTGTGCAAACTTGGATGGGAGTGAATGTTTGAAATTGTCTTCATGTTAAGTTTGGTTGTCTCTTGGTTAGTTTTCGTTCTCTCCATGATCACCTTGATGTATTGCAAACTTTATAATGGTTTCCCTATTGTGGAGCCAAGAAGGAAATTTAGAATTGTTATTGAAATTTATTTATGTTGGGAGATTTCTCCTTGGGATAGTAATCTTTTGTAAAAATGTTATTTTTAACTTATTGTGGAAATGACTACAATATCGAGCTTTCTTCCTGGTTCTTTCCTAGTAGAGCCTTTGAATTAGGTGGTTCAATAAAATAAATGAGAAATGACTGGACCACTTATGATGATAAAAAAATTGAGTAATATTCTTGCATACGATATTTCTGGTATTTTAGTTTTTACATATCTTTACTTGAAAATGGATAAAATGATGTTTCACTCTTCCTATGGCATTCATATGTATCGTAATCATATTGATTTGATTGAGGTTAATTAGATAACATAGTGATATATATATCAAGTTATGTAATTTAAGTTTAAAATATGTTAAGAAAATTTGTATTTGATTTGTACTTAAATTTTGTAATTATACATGAGTGTGAGGAAGTTAAGTAATTCTATTCAAATGCTTATGTATTTTATTTAATTCTATTATCACTTAAAAAAAATTAATTTTTTGGTGTGTTTTTGCCCTATATTTGGGCATGACAGAATCAAAAGGTATAGAGAGGTAAACAACTGTAGTTGAAGATACAGATGGAATGAAACACCAAAGCCTAAAGAGCTAATCAATCGAACATGGAAGGCTGCAAACAAAGTAGGAATGAAAATAAGAGTGTCTATATGGTAAATGATCCATCTCACTAAAATGCATAGGTACCCAACCACTACATCCACTTAGTACATAGGAAAAAAAGCTGAATACATAGCTCACTCCATCAAACCAAGTAAGCATGAGAAACAACATAAGAACCCCCTAACATAGACAAGGGTGAGGTGATAGACAACTCAAAAAGTGGGCCAAAAGAACTACAAGTCAAGGAACCATGATCAATACACAAAAAAGGGTACAAATGTGTGTACTAAGGTGATCAACCTTAGACACATCATGAGGCTAATGACTCAGAAGGGAAGCTCACTGGACAAAGATGGTGAACAAAGGCAACACATTAACCCCCCATGGAACTTTAATCATGAGTAGTGCATGTAAAAAAAGGTACAAGATATGGTGAATCCCAAGAATACAATAATCTGCATGAGTTTCCTTAGATGACACTACTCAAATTAGAAGGAAAAACAAAGAAAAACAACCAAAATGAAAATACAAATGGAGGAAAGCACTTTAGTTCAGTGCGTTTTCAAAAATACATACAAATGATGTCTAAATAGACTAGAAGAGACATAAGAGAAATACAATAGATAATATAAGTCACGATGAATCATCTAAAGCAACAAAATCGATCCTTAGACTTGAAACAACCAAGTTATCTAAAAGAATGCAAAAATGTAGAAGACTTAATAAAATATGGTTCGAGAAGAATCTAGAAAAATAACCATCACTAGAAACAGTTCAAAATGACCTTTCCAAGAATATAAAGAATTTCCAAATCGAAGATCAGATGCTCAAGATATGTCTCTTAGAGTGCAAAAAGGAACTCTAAAATTTGACAATAGAAAAAGCCATTAAAACAACATAAAAATTGAAAACTAACTATACTAGTGTGACGATCTTGGAACCAACTTTCTGTGAATATCTCATTTTTGGAAAATGGAGTTTGTATGCTCGAGATATGAGAAAAAATGTGAAGGTAGGTCTAAATAGAGCCCAAGGAGGTTACATGAACACTAATGCAATGCTGATGTGGCACTGATGTCGACAAGTGACAAGCCCAAATTTGATGGTCAAATGAATGTCGAGGAAAAAATGCCATAAAAATGACCCCTATCAGAAAAAAATTTGATCGCTGAAAATATTATGCAAGGCATAGGGCTGGTGCTAGAAAATAAATTTAGTGGAAAAAAGAGATAGAATTCACAAAAATTCCCTTACAAATTTTATAGGCCACTTGTGTCCCCACCAAAGGGCACGAAAATATTGGTGCATGAGAGCCAAATACAAAAAACTTGATCTCCAAAATTGGCAAGGTACCTTGTGTCAACGTGGGGCTAACAAGAGGTCAGGTAGAAATGTCATGGTGGATGTAAGCATAATTAACGTTGAGGATGGTACTTGGTAGGAGTTGTACCTTTTTCACCACCCAATAAAAATGACCTTTATAAATGAATGCAAAATAAGGCACTAATTGGGCTTTAAGCCTCAAACCAACTGAAAAAAGAATTGAAAAAGTTGGGAACACAAAGTGATCTCAATTTTTTTTGCATGGAGTTCCTTTAAGGAAAAAAAGGAGCCTCTAGTGCAAAACATCTGTGCTCTTCTCCAATCTATGTAGGGTTTACCTAGGTGGGTAGGATCTTGTCTATGAAACCAATAGCAAGAACCATTCAAAAATAGAACTCTACCAAAATGTAAGTTCCACCAAAAAAATTGCGTTCCATACTCTCAAAGTTGTAAAAAAACTCTAAAGTAACTATCCACCATAAGATAGTGCAAAGGTGAGCACATGGAGAGGCATGAGAGTCCCAAAAAATCTAAAAAGTTTCCCTCCAAAAAACAATGCCTCCACCTCAAGTCATACCCAACAAAAGGGTTACAAAAGTGGCAATAGTGCAAGAAGAACTAACTCACATGCATGGAAGACAGGAGTCTAACATGGCATATGAATTGCTTCAAAAATGCATACCAAAATCACCATCATGAAAAAATTTGTGATCACCAAAGAACCAATCAAGGGTAGCTTGTCAAGGAAGGCAACATGGTAGAAAGGGGAGGGATTCATGAGGAAGAAGATCAGATCTAGACATTTCCATCCACAGATAGTGGTGTTGTGGAAGAGGGTAACCTAGGCATCCATTGTGATGTGTACAATGAGATCGATCAATTTAGAAAAGAGGGAGTTGAATTGAAGCAAATAAGGCTCCTTCAATATAGTCCCCTTGGGGAACACCGCTAGATCTCCCTCCTTCACCAGCCTGTTTATCATCTGCCTATCTTGAGCCCTATTTTCCTTAGGTTGATCATCTTTATTGGGGAAAGTATCTTTGATATTATGTTGATTTTGTATGTCACCACCATTATTGGGATCCATCCAAAGTCCATCAGCTTGCTTAGAAAAACATGACTAATACCAACCCATCTTGGAAGAGCATTTGCTTTGAGTGCTGATTGGAATTATTGGCAGCTAAAGAAAAGTCCTTCCCTTAAAAAGAAAGTAGACTGGGAGGTGCATGTGGGAAAGGATGCAATTGAGGGGGTCAAAACACATGCACCACCCAAATAGGTACGCTACATGGAGAAGGGGCCTGCGTTCCCAAGAAGTGCTTTATACTCATAACAAAGTGGCCTCAGCTCTCCAAAAACAATCATAGCTCCCAAAGTAAACATGTGTTGGAATCAAATACCATAGACACAAGCACAAATCTTCTAAATTGTTTTGATTTAAAAAAATAAAAATAAAATTGTTGCCTTCATTTGTGTGCCTAGGTCAAAATGTCTTGGGTGCAAATTTTTTTTGCCTTAGATTTCAATAGCATTCAAATAGGATGTATTTTATATGGAAATGGGGGTTTTCAAGTGCTCCAAGCTAAAAAATGATGTCCATTTTTGCTGAAATTGCTCCAAAAAATAGGTCCCCCCCAAATCCAATAAAAAATACTTTGAAAGCTTAGATCTAAAAACCGATGCCAAATCTCTCAAGAATAGAATGGGGGCATGAAGACCTAGAGCTTTGGTACCATGTTGAAGTTGATGAAAGATAACCCCATAGCTCCCAAGAATCACCTACATGCAAACACCTATTACAGAAGAGAGAAGCAAAAAACTATGGAGGTAGAAATCACCAAATCCATAGATGAGACATTCTTGATGAGCCAAAAAGTAGATTTCTATAATCAACAATGAATTAATCTCAGTTCTCAATGAATGTTTACAATGAGAGTTCATCCTTATAAAGGAGATAAAAACCCTAAAAAGGTCTAACCTAGGTTGCATCAAAATTAATTAATTAATGAATTAATTATTAAATGCCTAAAGTTTAGCTTAAGCAACTAGAGTTGATTAGGAAATATCTAATTATTCTAACATGATTTATGGGAAAAGTAAATGAATATTTTGACACTCAACTTTGGAGACTATATTTCTTGCCTATTATCCTAGTAGGGAGTAATGAACTAAAATTTTGACATGTAATAAGTTTTGACACCTTTATCATTGATGTCAAAGGGGGAGAAGTATATAGGAAAATTGTATAAAGTATAATGAAAGAGGGAGTAATAAAATGATTGTATAAGTATATGAAGAAAGGGGGAGTAGTAGTATTAGGAGATATAAGGAAAATGTGGTTATCTATAATTATTCATATTTTGGTAAATTTTGAAATTTTTGTTAAGGCCAATTTTGACAATTTCTTTTGTACTAGCATTTTGGGGCTTAGCCAAGTTTCCCATATGTTTCTATCAATTTCAAAGGGGGAGATTGTTGAAAATATGGATAAGTGAGTGAATTAAGTGTTATCATTTATGAAAATATATAGCTCTTAAAGAGATGACATATTATACAGTTGAACATTCCATGATCAGAGACAAAAAATTGTCTAAGTGTTAGACAATTTAGTATCAATACAGAGGTAATTTTGAAATTGTGAAGTCTACAATGGTTATTGGCATGTGCATGGTTAAGGATAGGTAGAACAGAGTGTCATGATGACATAGCTAAGTGCATAGACTAGTATAGATAGTATAGATGAAGTTACAAGTCAAACACTAGTAAAGGCAATAAACATAGCAAAATAGAGCACAACAAAAATAGAGGGATAAAGGGTTAAGGAATAATTTTTTTTACAAAATATTTACTTGAATAATTAGGGATGACATCCTAGATGTTAACCCTAAGTGAGAAAGTGTTAGTTTTGTATATAGCCGAATGTGTGGAAGCATCAAGGGCACATGAACAATGTTTTTGTAAAAATAAAGTTATATGTAAGGAATCATAACTTGCAAAGTTATGTGGTAATTGCAATAATATGAAAGCGATATGCGAGCTTATGCAAGGATTATATGTATGGTAAGTAAGCCTCATATGATGTGAAGCATGATATATTATTAGAAGGAATGCAAAGTACAATAGTAAGAGGTTTTTGTATCTATCTCTATTTTGTATAAAGTAACTACATTGTATAATTACATGTTAGGGTGGTGGGCTATTCTTTCATATAATTGTAATTGTACTATTGACTCCTAACATGGTTGAAGCAACTCCTAATAAGGTTAAGGATTTTAACAGGGTCTAGTCCTCTAACAAGGACCAAGAAACTATACGTAATCTACATACTCCTAACATGGTTAATATCCTTAATAAGATTCTTTTGTTTAGTGGATCATTTTGTGGGTACCATCCCCACTAGGGTTTTTACTTGGCTAAGGTTTCCCTAGTTAACAAAATATGGTGTTACGAGATCTCTTTGTGTATGGATTTATTTATTGTTCAACATTTTTGGTTTACTTTTGTATGCATGTTGTAAAGTAATTAACAATATCTAGTTATGGGAAAAAGTTTGTAGAACACTAATTCACCCCCCCTCTTAGTATTATCTATTTCTAACTGACATTTCTAGAATCACGCTTTTTCAATTATCTTGTAGAGTCCAAATTTTTTCATTTTTAGCTTACTATCCTCCATTAGACTACCTTTCCATTTGACTAGATACTCTCCATTGTTCTATTCCTTGTGCTTCTTCCCTTATGACCATCCAATATCTCCTTAATCTCTTGTATAGCTAAAGTTGATACCTGAATACTCCATTGTGCTTATACAACTTCATATCCATCAAATCCCTCATAATATCCAATCAAATCTAAAATGTTAAACATTGGTAAAATATGTAGTTCAGTAGGAAACTCTACTTCATAGGCATTTCTAGAATCATGTTTTTTCATGTATCTTGCACAGTCTAAACTTCTTTATTTGCATCTTATTATGTGTACCTACTAGAAATCTATCCTTCCTCAAATAAACCATGACTTCACCACCAATATAAAATTCCTTATACCTCCTTTTCACATCTTCGGGTGAACCCACAATAATGGGTTCCACTTTTGTGGGACGAAGATTTTTTTTTTTGCAAAATGCAAAAATTGCATACACCATATGTTCATGCAAACATAGTAAATATGTTCTCGCGAACATATTTTACATATATGTTCATGTGAACATATTCACCATTAATTAGGTATGTTCGCGCAAACATGCCTAAATAAATAGGTTCACGCAAACATCCCAAATGCCAAATTTTAGGTTAAAAATACCATTTTTCACAATAGATTGTTCATTTTTACTGGAAATCTTTGGGCCACATGTTCACACAAACATGTGTTCATGTGAACATCCTTAACATGTTTGCGTGAACACTATGTTCGTGTGAACATAGAAAATTAGGAAATTTTTGCCCCTTTTTCTGGAAAAAAATAATTTTTGCTCTTTTGACACCCATAATTGCAGATGAATGATCTTCTACTATAAAATAAAAAATACAATTTGTGCTACTCAGAGCAAGCTTTCCAATGAGTGTAATTGTAATACATATTTTATTCATTAAGACTTTCAAAAATGAGTTTAACTCATTATAGGTTCATTACCAATTGAACATCAACTGACTTTGACACTTCGGGAAAATTAGTAAATTAGGTCAATTTTTTTTGAAAAATATCTAGGAAATAGCTTATTGGGATAGCTTTCTATTAAAAAAAAAACACTTAGATTTATGATAAATTGAATTCAAGTTATTTGTATCAAAATGAACGCATGTCTCAATTACAATTGGTGTCACTTCAAAACTTCATAAACTATACAATATTCAACCAAATTGAATCAAACCAAATGCATCCTCTAGATATTGATATTACAAATCCAACACCAAAAGAATTACCTCATTATATTTTCTAGAAAAAAGTTATGTGTGTTAAGAAGAGTCACTCTTTAAAAATATTGAATTTTAATATGTACTACTTTTAGGAGGAGAATAAAAAATTGACATAAATAATTTAAAAAAAAAAAAAAAAATGGTTATAAAGTACTAAAAATCACTAGTTTATGTTATCTTGAAATTATTTATAGTTTTAGAGATATAATCACTTGAACATGAGGTTTGTTTCAAAAATATTGATTTAAGTGTCAAAATTGGTCAAAAGTGGAACCCATTATTGTGCTATCACCCCTTCCTTAGCCTTATACTATGTAGTCATCTTTTTAATGTACTTCCTCTCCTCCTCCTGGATGTTCTTCAAATGTTCAACACGATATTTTTCTTTAGCACTACTTATTTCTTCTTTATCCAACTGCCTCAATTTTGAAACATTTTTGGGATTGCTCCCATATAGAATTTGGAATGTTGATTTACTGGTACTTCTATTGATAGAATTATTATATCCAAATTATGCCTTTGATAAAATAAGATTCCATCCTTTTGGCTTATCTCCAACCAGGCATCTCAACAAATTCCCTAAAGTCTAGTTCACAAATTTTGTTTGTCCATTAGTCTGTGGATGATGAGATGAACTAAAATTTAAATATGTCTTCAACTTCTTCAATAATATAGGCTAGAAATCTCAAACAAAATTGTTATCTCAATCATAAACTATACTCTTCAGTAGACCATGTAGTCTCATCACTACTCTGAAAAACAACTTCACCACATGAACATCATCACTTATCTTCTTGTAGGGAATGCAAATTTTCATCTTAAAATAATTGTCAATTGCTACAAATATCAAATCATGCCCTCATTGTGTCCATGGTAAACCAAGAATGAAATCTATGCTGAGATCATCCCATGGCTTCTTAGGTACATGTAATATCTGATATAAGCTTTTTCTTCACTCCTTTCTCCATGTGACATACTCTGCAACACTATGAAAAATTCATCATATCTTGCTACAATTATGGCTAGTAATAATTCTTAGAAACCAAAGAAATATTTTTATCTCTACGAAAGTGTCCAACCAATCCTGCACTATGCATCTCCTTGATGATATTCTCTCTCACAGAACTTCAAAGAATGTACAACTAACTTCCCTTGAACAACATACCATATTGGATCATTTAATCCAACCACTTTCTTGTCAAGTGCAACAGGTTCTATACAAGCTTTCCAAGCCTCACCAATATTAGGATCTCTGGATAAAAATTCTTGAGTTCCTTGAACCCAACCATCTTAATCTATATTTATGTTAGCAAAAATTTTCTTCTACTAAGAGTGTCTTCAAATTTGTTAAAATTTTCACTCTCATGTTTCAAAATAAATGTATAACTTTGTATAAAATCAAGCTACTTCAAATGCCTTTGATTCAATTTTCCTTGACTATTCAAATATTGCAAATCTTGATGATTAGTTCACAAAACAAATTCCTTAGGAAGAAGATAGTGTCTCCACTTATTCAATGCTTGAGCTATAGCATACAATTCTTAATCATAAAAAAAATACTTTATTTTTGAATCATTCAATTTCTCACTAAAATAAGTAATACGTCTACCTTCTTGGCTCAAAACAACTACTATTGTAGTACCACTAGCATCACAATCTACTTGAAACACCTTATTAAAATCTAGAAGTGCTAAAACAAGTTTCTCTATAACTTTTTTTTTCAACAAATTGAAACTCTTACCTCCTCCTACTATCCAGTTAAATTCTTTTCTATCTCCTCTCATTGTTTGAGTCAAAGGTCCACAAATAATGCTAAAACCTCTAAAAAAAATTCTATAAAAACTAGCTAATCCATGAAAATATCTTACCTCTATTGCACTCCTTGAAGTAGACCATTCAAGGATACCCTTCACTTTCTTAGGGTCCAATTTTAGACCTTTAATTGATATTAAAAATATATGTACACCAACTCCTTCACAAAACTACACTTCTTCAAATTTATCAGCAAATTTTTCTCCCTCAACTTATCAAACACCTTATGAATGTTCATTAAATGCTCCTCCAATATCTTACTAAAGGTCAATATCATCTAGGTTTGACAAAACTTACCCATAAACTCCTTCAATACCTCATTCATGAGTCTTATGAAAGTGCTTGGTTTATTGGTTAGCTCAAAAAGCATTACTAACCACTCATATAATCCTTCCCTTATCTTCAAGGCAATCTTCCACTCATCTAATTCTTTGATATGAATCTAATGGTATCAACTCTTTAGATCTATCTTTGTGAAATACATAGCTTTGCTTAAGCAGTCGATAATATCATGCATTCATGGCAATGGAGATATGAACTTGACTGTGATCTTGTTGATAGCTCGTAAATCTATATACATATTCCATTCTTCATTCTTCTTTGGTGCCAATATTGCTAGTACAATACATGCAATCATACTCTCTCAAATCAACCTCTTTTGTAATAACTCATGAACTTGTCAATTTAACTCTCAACTTTCTGTTGGTGTTATTCTATGTGTTACCTTGTTTGGAAAACTGACTTTTGGAATCAAGTCCATCTAGTGACTAATCTTCCTTACTAAGGGTAATTCATTAGGTACATTATCTAACACAATACTTGGAAAATATTCCAATAAATTTTCAACTATTGTAGGTACCTCTTCTACTTTTGGGTCAATGCAAGAAGTTGGGTCTCACTTTTGGCCAAAAAGTGGAAGTGTTTTTCCTGTATTTGAAATTTTTTGTCAATTGATGTCAAAATTTGAGGTATTTAGAGATTGAATATAAAAAAAATCTAAAAATAAATTTTGTAGTGTTCGAAATCTAATTTTTGAATATGTAATTTATTTTTGTACCCATATGATAGCTTATTTTTTTGGTATGGATATTTAAAAATCACTTTTTCAAAATGCCTGTTTCAAAACCATACCACGCTCATGTATGGACACCATAATTTTACAAAAATAAATGAATTTTTGAAAATCCTTTTAAAGGGAGTTACCTAATACACCTAAGATTGATGAAAATATTTTTCCTTAATTTTTTATTGAATAATTTTTTTATTATTAATTATTAATTGGCTATAAAGGTAAATTTTAAAACCTCTCATGTACGAACCACATAATTTGATCAAAATCTCATTTTTTTCAATTTTTTTTAACATCAAAATAATTGTATGTAGATTTATGACATATAAATTAATTTAATAAAAATTATAAAATAAAAAAGTTATTGAAGTTTTAGTGAATGCCACTTTTTAACATTTAGGAGATAGTTTTGATTAATAAATAATGGAAAAATAGAAAATAAACTAATAACACTATAAAATTTACATTTTTGGAATCAGAAAAATAAGACCTATAATGGGTTTTTGTCTCATCAAAAAATTCAATGGGGACAACTATAAAAAAATTACGACAATAACAAAAATTGTTGATTAAATGCCTTAGAAAAAAAAAGATCATAAAGGCATGGCTTGGTGGGACCAAGCCTATGCCATGCCTTTCCCCAAGGAAAAACCCCATGCAAAAGTTGGGTGCCATATCAAATTCCCGATCATGTCTCAAGAATCAGGCACCCGATTTGTAATTCAAAAATCGGGTGCCTGATTGCTTAAAAATTGGGTACCCAATTCTTTTTAAAATTGGGTATCTGATTTATAAACGGGTACCTAATTTTTAAAGGATTACGTACTCAATTTATAAGCAATCGAGTACCCGTTAGGCCCCAAAAGCTGCTCCATAGACCGAGTTCCAATGATTGGAATGATTGAATAACATTTTCGATCTACAACAATGAATTCTATCATGCTTATTCTATTTTCTTGTCCTCTTATACAATTTGCAAGCTACATATTCAAATTCAAAATTGGTGCAAACATGGAATCAAAACAACAACGAAAGAAGAAAGCAAAAGTTCTAATAGATGAGGAGATTGCAACAAATAAAGAGAATGAAGCACAACGTCAATGAGAGAGAAGATAGAGAATTAGAGACTTGAACAATGTTTCAAAGGAGAAGGGCATTAAGGATACCATGATGGATGAAGAGGTCAAAGAAGAGAACCCAATATAAAAAAATTTAGGTGCACATTCTAATCATGTATTCAATACAGGTGTGTCTCCAAACCCTCAAATTTTCTCTCGTGATGAAATTGGTGATTTTTTAGAAGCAGGTTACGATTTAAACGATTTAAATTTTTTTCATGAGAAACAATTGTCAAATGATCATGCAAAAAAAACTCCAATTGAAATGCATGCCCCGAAAGAAATACCAAGAAAATTTGAAAATGATATTCAAATTCCAAATAATAGTGAAAATAGTAAAGTGTCTAAAAATAAAAATTGTATGAATGTAGACATAGAAACAACAACTACTGAACAAACATGTCAGAATGATAGTAAAGTGTCTAAACATAATTTTCATATTCCTAATGATGTGTTAGATAATCTTGAGGGATTGGTTTCATGGAGACAAATTAGGACACATGCTAATAGATTGTAAGCTAATGTTGCAACTAATTAAAATGTCTAAAATGAGAAAAGTAATAAGAAGGTTGTGAATGTATGCAAAACCCAAGAATAAAAATGAGTATTTAAAACAAGTTGTATCCATTGTTGCTAGTGCCTTTGATGTTATCGAAAAGAGAAGTCAGCCTAAAGATAAGAATGCAACATGATGAGCAATAACAAGAACTTTAGTTAACAAATCAACATCTGACAAAAGATTGATTAGCAACATAAGTGGATATCTTAATGTGAATTGTAAGACTTTAGAAAGAGTTGTAAAGAGAAGGGTTAACTTTGAATGTGATCCAACAAATATTTTATGGACTTCTAGTGGTAGACTCCCGAGATGTGATATGAAACTTACTAGTGAAGTCAAAATTTTGATTGAAATTTTTTGGCATGATAATACAAGAGTATCACCTAATTCAAGAGATGTTCTTAAATTGAGAATTGGGTCAAACATATGTGATCCACATCTTAAACACCTTTTGGACATGACTTAAACTGAATTGTTTAAAATTTTAGTAGATGGTAAAGTATTAAATATTACCATTAGTCAAAGATCTTTTGAAAAGTGTAAACCATGGTATATAAGGATTAACAAGGAAAGAATCACATGTTGTTGTAAAACTCATATTCAATTTCGTTACCATTATGATGTATTTCAATTTATACGTGGTACCATGCATAGTAAAGAAATGTTGCAGGAATGTGGTATAAAAATACCACCTCAAACTATAAAAGATTTCATATTAGGTTTGTTTTGTAAGCCACCTAATGATCAATACTTTCTTTTCAATGCATGTCTTTCTAGTACATGTGATATGTACAAAAATCATTCTTTGTTAGATGAATGTTTGCATGAAAATGCTTTGACTACTTTTGGACAACAATTAGTTGATGTAAAAAGATTCAAAACTATTGAATATCCATTGAAGGATGGGAAGATTGGAAGAAGGTGTGATCTAGTTATAGATAAAGTTAGTTGTCATGCATTTATGGATGAGTTTAAGAGTGTGATCATACCAAAATATGTTAAACACTTTTAATATTCTAGATGGCTTGATGGACAATTTCGCATATGTAAGAATACATTTCCAATTGGTACTATACTTTTAGTTGTTAACTTTGCAGGGAACTACACGCTTGCACCGCAAGAAGAGGTACAACCACAATATTACAATTCAGTGCAAGTAACAATTTATGTTCATATAGTTTATAGGCATGCACCTGATAGTACAGAGGAGGATCAAAAAATATTGAGAGAGTACCATTTTTATATAAGTGATAATAAAATCCATTCATATGAGTTTGTCCAATATTGTTTCAAGTTCTTTTATGATAATTTAAAAGAGAGACAAATTCAAATGACACAACATTGGATATGGTCAGATAATTGTACACTACAATTCAAGAATGCTAGAATGTTCTATTGGTTGAGTAGGACACATAAGCAAACTAACATCCAAAATGTGTGAAGTTTTTTTGAGGCTAGATATGGTAAAGGAGAACATGATGGTGTTGGTGCATGCATGAAGAGATCCCTTAGTATAGAGCAATTAAAATTTGAGGAAAAAGTTAAATTCAAAAATGCACATGAGATTGTCGAATGGTGTAAGAAATATTTATACACAGGATCAAGTTAGAACTCTACAATCAAACTTTTCTTCTACCTAGTTGAAGAAAATAATACCTCTTCAAGATATGACTGTGATACAATTAGTGGGTCAGCTAAATGGCATTCATTTAGGAGTTTAGATTCTAACACTTGGACTATATGGACTAGGGAGCTTGCTTGTTTTTGTCAATTTTGTATTTCATGTGAATGGGAAGAATGTGAGAATATGGAATGGGTTGAAGATTGGAAAAAAAGATCATTAGCACCTACTAACACACATTTTGAAGATGATATAGTAAATGAAGGCTAGAATGTTACTTTTGCATTAGAAGACTATGATTGTATTTCAGACCTCATAGAACCTAGTATGTACAATTTAATTAGATTTTTTTGTGATCTCATGCTTCAATTTATATAATTTGCATATGTACACTCATGTGATTAAAGTGTTTCTATACTTTATCTTATCTTCTAGGACATGTTTATGCTATTATTGCACCTAGTGATAATGATGAACAGACTAGGTATTGGCTAGCTAGATGTGTGGAATCTAAGAAAAAATTAACGTGTCATTAAGTAGACGATGATGGTTTTGAGTATCCAATTGGGTTTGTCGTTGTAGCTAGCACCTGGCTGCATAGATACCTAACAAGAAGAAATGGTTTGCCAACATTTGAAGACTACCTAACCGAAAAGAATATTTTACACTATTCTCATTTGGTTGTGGCAACAAATATCAAATTAGAAAGATACAAAGGGAGACCTACCAATAAGGTATTATGGAAAATTTCAATGGATGAGCATGAGACAATCATAGATGCATTGCAAAAGAGAGAGGATGCAGATGGTACAGTGGGATGACTACATTTAAATAAAACACATGTAAGTTTTTTCGTTATTGTATTATTTTTATATATAATTTAATTACATGTATGTTTTTGTTGTCAATATCAATTTAGAGAACTTATATACCTCTTATTTAGGTCTCAATTACAATTTATGCAAATTTAAATGTTAAAGTGGATCAAACATCAATATCTTGTGCAATTTCACATAGTAAGTACATACAAATTACACATATATTTACAGAGTTTAGATACCTTGAATATTAATTTATGTGTTTATTAACATGTGTTTTTGTTTTACAATTTTATTTTACAGGACCTCATTTGAAGAGATGTGTTGAACCAATTTTATGTTTTGAGTTCGCTGAACTATAAATATATCATTGACATTGTCTTACATATATTGTGAAATATGTTGTACAAACTAATTCAAAAATGAGAGTTTACTTCTATTTGAAAGTTAAAGGTATGCACTTGATAAATTATCAATTAATTGTCAATTTAAGTAATGATCTCCTATTTTGTTCCATTACTTTTACATTCAAGCATGTTTAAATTAATGTTTGTTTGAAGTTTCAAATTACTATTGATTGTAATATTAAAAACAAGTCACTTGTACATCATAATTTAAAGATCATTAATCATTTTATTGATTATATGTTAGATCATTACTCATTGTATTTAATGTATTGATTATATCTTACATTACCAAAAAACACATTAAGATCACTTATGATACATTGTTAGGTGTGTTATCCATACATGTGTGTCTTAAGGGGACATGAGAGTCCTAATAGGTCATAATAATTTCTATACATTTTAATAAGTCTTAATATGTTTACTAGAACATAATAGGTATTATTAGGTGATAATGAGTCTTACATTACCAAACAACACATTAAAATCACTTATGATACATTGTTAGGTACGTTATCCATACATGTGTGTCTTAAGGGGACATAGGAGTTCTAATAGGTCATTATGTCTGTTATAGGTTATGATAGGTATTCATATGTTTACTACCACATAATAGGTCTTATTAGGTAATAATGACTCTTACATTACCAAACAACACATTAATATCACTTATGATACATTGTTAGGTATGTTATCCATACATGTGTGTCTTAAGGGGACATAGGAGTCCTAATAGGTCATTATGTCTTCTATAAGTTATGATAGTTATTCATATGTTTACCAACACATAATAGGTATTGTTAGATGATAATGAGTCTTACATTACCAAACAATACATTAAGATCACGTATGATACATTGTTAGGTATGTTATCAATACATTTTTCAATCTAGTAGGTCAATTTTATTTGTATGAATCTCAATGCATAAATTTGATGTGATATTTATCCAATAATGCTCTATAGATAGTTAAAATTATTGTTCATCTTGCATATATGCTTACAAAATGTGTCATATGTTAAAGAATAAAATATGTTAGAATAAAGAAAATGGTTTGAATATACTTAAAACATGATGAAACATAATAATATATACTACATACACAAGCATGATAAGAAGTCGTAAAAAAATAGTACATGGTCTAACATACATCATAACATGATCTATGAAGTGAAAAAATACATGGTCTAACATACACTTTTAACTGTCCTAACACAAAGTGTATACATCATAAACAATATACATCATAAAAACACAATCTATAGTTGCCAACAAGACCTAATCTATTTGATCAAATGTCCTCTTTACTCCATGCAAAGAGGACTTAGATAGATCATCATGTGTAATATGAGCCATCTCGTCATGTCGGACACCCTGTGAGGTAGATGGATCACCCTGTGTAACATGAGGCATGTCTCATCATGTAAATGCTTAATTGAAATGGGTCTCAAAATATAGCTTGCAAATAAATTAAATATTCACTAAATAGTAAAATAAATACCACATGAGATGGGTGTCCCTCAGTAATAGGAGGAGGCGCATTGTCAAAACTACCAAATGCAGCAGTGGTGAGGTCCCGTAATTTACAATACATACATTTTTAAAAATTGATTTTAGAGCATAATGAACTATAAATTATGTACATAAATCACAATACTGACCTCAAATGATGATGTAGGTATCTCCATCTGGCTAAGTCCTATGCTCTTAGCAACACTCATGGTGACATAGTCCTAAAATTATGGATACATAAACGTTTAGTCAAAATCAAATATACAAGAATAATTAAAAAGTACATAATTTGTACACTACATTTTTTATAAACTATAAGTTTAACATGTATATATATATCATACCTAAGTGGTAGCCAATGTAACATATGTCAAAACTACCAAATGCAGAAGTGGTGAGGTCCCGTAATTTACAATACATACATTTTTAAAAATTGATTTTAGAGCATAATTAACTATAAATTATGTACATAAATCACAATACTGACCTCAAATGATCATGTAGGTACCTCCATCTGGCTAAGTCTTATGCTCTCAGCAATACTCATGGTGACATAGTCCTAAAATTATGGATACATAAACGTTTAGTCAAAATCAAATATACAAGAATAATTACAAAGTACATAATTTGTACACTACATTTTTTATAAACTATAAATTTAACATGTATATATCTATCATACCTAAGTGGTAGCCAATGTAACATATGTGTCTACAGGTATGCTAGCATGATAATCATAAGACGGAGTCGAAAATAGACTATACCATGACCTGAATGGATGCGTATGATATGGCTCCTATTCGTAAAACCAAAAAACGTAAAATATATATACATGTGAGTCAAAATTGTTTAGATTATAAGTTAATAATAATGTACATACATAAAAATAATACAAATTATTTGTCTTTAGTCAAAAGTTCATACCGCATGTATTTGAGACTGTGCCTCAATGGTAACTGGAGTAGGACCTGTACTAACATAAATCTGTGTAGATGCGGACAATCCCTACAAAATCAGATAAAAAGAACATATGAGCACATGTTATTAAATTCTAGTTCAAATGTACATTTTTACAGTGTAATTCTGTAGTGCCTACCCCTAGGTCGCATTTTTTCTGTCATTGTCGAGCTCTTTTGGGGCTAGTCTCATGTTGATGGTTAGCAACATTATTTTGAGACTATCAGATATTGTGCTATGGATTCAGTTTATTATGTGATGAGATCACTTAGACTTTATAGTTCATGTATGCATGATGATCATTACATTGCTTTCAGTTATTGATGATGATTAGTTAGATGGTTTATTATCATATGTGTTTTCTTATGGATACTTACCCCATACTTGCATGTGTATGGTGTGTGTGTTTGTTCTTATGTATGGTGTGTTTGATGTGGTTAAGGAAAGGAGTCGTAGTCACCTGTTAGTCAGGATCTACATGATGCACCACTTCCTACCATTTCCTATTTAGTTTAGTATATATTGTGCTTGTACATGCATGATTTTTATGCAAGTTGCAGGTACCAAGTATCGACTTCTCTTAATTGTCAGGATGAGCATACCCTATCACATTATCTCAATGTTAAGAGAGGGGAGATAAATTCTCAAGTCCAAATCCCAACCCTTTAAGCCATTTGTTCTAATTGGAAAATTAGGACAAGTATCTAAGTTGAGTACCCTCCGAATACGTTGCATAATGTAATTCATGATATAAACCCTTGGTTTGATTTTGTATGTATTTTGGCTATGATGGATTTTCGTATTTTACCCTTGTGAGTCTTTGATGTATTTTCTATTAATTAAGCCTAATTAAAAGATTTAATTAATGCTTTAGTTTAATAGAAAAATTAATATGGTATTTTAATATTTATTTTATTTAATTAATTGGGAAATTAATTAAATAAAATAATTAAATTGAAAAATAAAAGCTATAAGTTTAAATTTGGAATGTGACAATATTTATTTTAATAATAATATATTTGGATTTCATTTTTAAATATATGACTAAATAATAATACTATTAAAGCTAATAAATATTTTAGCAATTAAGTTTTGAAGATGAAATTTGAAAGCGGAAAATATATTTAAAATTATTAAAAGATTCTAGATTTCATGTGATTAAAATATAAATATATTAAGATTAAATAAGTGGAGATATTAAAGTTAGTGCATGAAATTTAATAATAAATAAATAAAATTGAAAAGAGTAAAGTAAATATTATATTAATGATTGTGCATTATTTTAATATTTGCTCACATAGGAGTTTGCGAATCCTCGAGAGTTGTCATGTAGACAACACAGGAGTTTGCACTCTAAGTATGCACTAGTTGTCTACACTTAGGAGTTAGAATTTTATTTGAGCACATGGTGTCTACAACCTTATGACTCATCTAGAAGGTTGGAGAAGATTCATGCTTGGTTATCATGCTTATCTTCTAGTTGTTTCTAGAGACATTCTAGATGCATCTTAGAGGCCTTTAGATAGAGGCTCTCCTAGTGTGTTTGGACAAGCTTCAAAGCTTACATGCATTTGAGAAGCTCATATGCTTCTACATGCTCATATGTTTCTACATGCTCCTATGCTTCTTCTAACACTTCTAGTCACTTGGAGGTTTCGGTTGGCTTGGATCTTGGAGGAATTGCGTATGAGAAGAAGGAAGGGACTTTCTATGGACTTTTGAGGCATGGAAAATTAGCATCAGTGTCCAGGTACACTCGTGATAATCACACATTTTATTTGCACTCTTTCTCTTCCTGTCTTCATCGTGTCTGTTATATGTGTCTGAAACTTCTCTATGATTGAATCTGTAATTTGAAATTGGAATCTAGATATGTATTTATTTGGTTGCAAAAGAAATCAATAGATAACTCAATAGAAAACCCTAGCTTCAATTTAGAAACGAAATTAGATCTAAATCAGGTTTGGGTTCAATTTAGAATCAAATTGATAAATGGATTTGAAAAGGGTTTCTAAATCTATAGTCAACCTATTAGAGAAATCTATGGTTAAATTTAGAGAACAATTATTTTAAAAGAGAAATTCTTATTTTAAAGAATTAGAAAACCCTTTTTGTGTTTAAAAATATATATATGCTCTTTTTTTAAAAAAATACACATATTCATACATACACATATATATAGTAATTGATAACAAACTGTGTGTGTATTTACACACACACACACACACACACACACACACACACACACACACACACACACACACACACACACACACACACACACACACACACACACACACATATTTGTTGAAGCATTAATATAAGAATTGCAATGAGAAGAAACTCTATTTAAAATTTCAAATAGCACTCGAGAGCAACGTTTTTTGAAAACGTTAAATTAAAAATCAAATGATTTAGGGAGGGGCAGTTTACCTACCTTGTATTCCCCTCATGGCCTGTGTTATGGTGAAAATAAAGTGCATGGTACCTGCAACTACCTGCACATCACAAAGCACCTGCGAATTGGGCTGGCTCCTTTTAAATAAGCCGTATTCCCACATATGTATCGCGCGGCAGATAACACTGGTCAGTGATTAGGATTAGCATGGGGACATTTAAATGTTTAAATTTCCACTAACTTTGATGTCGGATGGGTCGCAGGGTACCTGCATACCCGCGACAGTACTTAGTGTCAACTTTTACATTTTACAAATGTTTCAATATTGTTATAATATGAAACAATGTTATAATATATGATGTGGTAATGTTATTATCATATGAATTCAAGGGTAAACTTTATGTTAATCGACTTTGAAGTTATTAGATATCAACTATTATATATATATGTATAAACATAAATATAAATATAAATATATATCAATAAAAAAATAAAATAAAATAAAAAAATAAAATTATATATATATATATATATATATATATATAGTATGGTAATTCAATTGAATATTAAATTATTATATATATATATATATATATATATATATATATATATATATATATATATATATATATATATATATATATATATATATATATATAAATAGTATAATATATTAATAAAGTTTTAATCATGTTAATTGAATTTCAATAAGTGATATAGTTAGAATTTAATAATTAACTTAATTAAATTAAATTTAATTAAGGCTAATTATTAGTGTATTATAGATCGAAGATTTAAGTTATTCAATTTTTGTTATCGATGGTATTGGGATTAAGTAGAATTCCACATTGACTTATCGAAAATCAATAGATAAGTGCATATTGAATTTAATAAGGAGTGTTGGCAATTGTTATATCAAAGATTATTGATTGTCCTTGAGGTGCTTAAAGGAGATTATAAATTATTGACTCGTATAATGGGAATGTATCTTAAGGAAGTTATATTCAATTACTAGTGACATTGTTGTTAACAAAATAATGAAGAATCTACCATCATAGATTATTTTAATATAACTTGTTATTAGCTATTAAATTATTAACAACTCAAATGTTAATGAAATGGAGTATAGTTGATTATCAATAATATGGGTTTGATAAGAAAACATTAGTATACTTTTAAAGAGTGATGAATGTGGTCATTATAGATTTCCTATAACTTGCTATTAAATAATAATAAGCCGTTATTAAACTATTAATAAATAATGGCATAAATGGTTTAATTAGCAATTAAATAAATGAATTATAAACCAACGTACATAGGGGAAATTTATTTGAGATAGTAATATTTGGTATTGGGGATTTATTATAGCTTGTTATTATTAATAAGATTTCTAATATAGCTTGTTATTAAATATTAACAAGTTATTATTATTGAATTATTAATATGATTATCTGTGTATTGAATCATAGTTGACTTTTATCTTACAAAAATTCTAGTTAGTTATTAGCCAACTGATATTCATTGGGTTGATGGTATGGTTAAGTAATTATTAATTAAATCAATTAACTAGAGTTAATTGGATTTAATTAATAATTATGTAATAGAGATTTAATTGATATAATTCTTTTAACGAGATTATAAAAAATATTGATATCAAGTTGATAGGTTTTATTCTGATGACTTGAACAATGACCTTAGATGTTTTAATGGTGAGACTTAGTAATATTGAATTGAAAACTATTAGAATGTTAATAGGTCATGGTTGGTGTACCTATGTTAATTGATTGATTTAGTTGATCTTTTTAATAAAGTTATAACCTTCTTATTCGAAGACTAGTAATTGGCTCTCTTATAATTTAGATGAATAATGATCCTTGATTTATGTTAAAAGTTGAAGTAACATTAAGAAGAGTCATTCAATTTGTAACATTGATCTTAGCAAAATAAAGTGAATGATTTTATTAAGTTTCAAATGATTTAATATTTATCCTTCAATATTATTTTAATGATGGAAAGAATAATGCTATCGGGGAACAAACAAGTTGACTTGTAGGTCAAATGATTAAACTTAGACACTTGAAGTATACTTGAAACGAAAATTGGAAACCCCTACACTTAATTCAACTATGTGATTTTAGTAAACCAAAACATGTGTTTGCATTGTGTATTCTCTATGCTTCTTGTTTTGGGTTTTTGGGTTAACTAGTGTTGACCAGTCTTAGGTTGTTACCAGAGGCTCGGGGGTTATGAGATGTGATGGCATGTTGATCTTATTTGGTCTCGATCTTTATAAACCCAACCATGGTAATGTTATAAACCCAACCATGGTAATATGATCGTATGCTCTATGAAATGTTTATAATTACTGATTGTTACAGTTGAGATTCTTATGTATGAGACACTTGACTTAACCATTTTTGGTTCATCAATCAGTTATCCTTGGTTATTTTCTAGTCGCCATGATGGGACTGAAATGTTATTTTATGATGTCATGTTGTGACATGTTTGACTCAACCATTTTGGAGTCTTTGATCAGTATGATTGAGATATATTTTGGTTATTGAGAACCAATGGATACTTTTGATTATTAGTGACGCTTCAGTTGCCAATAGAGAGCTGTTGTGGTTATGATTTTCTATGGATGCTTGCTCATGGAGATTTTATGCTTTTATGCATATTTGATGATTTTATTATGGATTATCTTTTGTGATTTTGAGATTTATGATTCCATGAGCTTAGGGTAGGATATTTGCATGTAGTGTCGAGAAGTGGCTTGCAATGGGGGTCGGGGCCCTAAGAGGCTGCCAGGGTAACTCATTGTAAGTTGGTTAAAAAGGGAAAACATTCACACCTAATACTAACTAAATGAACCTAAAAAGATAAGTGTTTTGTTCTCACCCATGCCTCAAGTGCTTGTACAAACTAGGATGGGAGTAGAGAGAACGCATGGTTGCGACCTTGCATTCCATAGTATGCCTTGTCTGTATGAGAGGATACTAGTGGCCGCATGAGGATCAGTATGGACCCGTGGAGTTTAGCTAACAACCAGGGTAACTTGTACGTGATATATGCGATGACACTTTCTCGCTTGCATAGTAGGTTCCTACATGTCTTTGTGTGCCTCTGGGAATTAGATGTCGATTTTGTGATTGGAACCTTTGAGTTAGTATAATTTTAGGATTCTTGGACTTATAGAGATTTATGCTATGTGTTTGGGACTTGAGATTATCTCCTCAGCATGGTGGGAGTGGACCACTTAGATACCACGCGGTTGGGTGGTAGTGTTTTTCCACTCTTATCATTTGAGATTTATTGAGACATCATGGCTAATGCATCCTTCATGATGGTGGATATGTATCCTTTCATTGATGATTAGCATATGTTAGATGATGTTATCTCATGCTTACATTTGCATGTTAGATTACTTTCTACATATGATATAGTATATGATAGGAGTGACATTCCTACTATTTTAATACCTATGATCTCTTTGGTAATTTGGAATGTTACGCACGGAGGGATGGCTAAGATCCACGATGGTCTAATGATGCTATTTATAGTTGGGAGGAACCGTGCACTTAGTTATTTATGTTTGATGATTTATGGTTATCTTTTATGATGGATGTTTATATCTTTATGATGATGATGTATCATGTATTGCTTATGGTTTCATTTACTTTAATTGCATCATGGATTAGAGTTAGTATGATGATGTACTTTATTTACACAGATGTTTATTCTTTTAAGCCTTTCATACCTTGTGACATGTACACTGGATGATTGAGCAATTGAAAATGTAATTTATGAATGTTGGTTGTATCACTGTTATTTCATAAGGATGTGATGTTAGATGAATGGTTATGATTAGATGTGATTCAACGTTAAGGGATCTTTAAAGAATGTAATCTGTTATGTTATGCTATGTTTACTTTCATTTGAATTGTTGCTATTGCTTCCATTACTATGCATAAGTTGTGAATGGTTTATATTTCATGTTTAAAAAAATAAAATTGTTTGGCAAACTTAGTGAAATTTTAGATTAATTCTTTGGATCCCTTGGCAGGGCATTACAAATTCAAAGTGCATACTATATAAGGGATGCCAACGTCTGCAGGTCTTGAAAAAAGAGTATAATGCCTCCTAGGAGGAACAATATCATCCATCCTCTGTTATTTCAAAAGTAAAAATTAATATGGTTAATACAATTACACATGTATGTAGAAAGTAAATAATTATGTGTACTTTATATTTATATTAAATTAAAAATTTTACTTTTTGCTCTTGACACTCTCCAGGCTCTCCCTACTGCATGAGGTCAACAAATGATGACATGTCTATCTTGTCACTACCATCACCATCAAAATCTACACCCTCAGCATAAAGGCCATCGTTTACTACATTAGGATCGCTCTGGGGGCTTGTGCATATGCCTCCACAGCTAGTAAAAACTTGTCCAGGTGGAGGAGCATGTATTGCCTGCATCCACTACTATACTAAATTTCTCTAAAGGGCACTCAAATGGGTAAGAGTAGATGAAACTTCTCGATGATGGTGAGGAGCAAGCACAACAGGTGCAAGAAGAGGTACAAGGGGCTCAACTTGCTTGTGGTTTCTCATTCTATCACTTAGCTTTGCCCTAGGCCTATCCTGAGGCATCCCTCTACCAAGCCCCTGAAATGCTTTCATATCAAAATAGTTGGGTTTCAAACCCAACTCAAACTCAGCCCATAAATTCCTAAGGAAGTACATGGGCACCTCATGGTTAGCGTGTGGTGGATGGTCAAATACCATCCCCCACTGCTCCCAAAAATGTGCTGCTATATGTGGATGTGTACAACACCTAATGGAAATGTGAGGCTTCTTCTCATTAATTTCTTCACCCATCTTAGGGTTTACAAAATAATGTTTAAAATTCTCTTTACCTATATGTAGGTTATAAACCTGTTTGTATGATAAGCCGTCAGAGTAGAAGGCACACATGCTTTCCCTCCATGATATAAATTAATCAATGTCTAAATCAAAATGATGGATGGAGTCAATCATGTCTTACATGCTATCTGCAAGATATAGTAGGTGAGGGAGGGGGGGTGCCTCTCATGTCGGATAGCCTCTATATCATGCATGAGGTCATTGAGGTTACACCTCATGGTCTTGTAGAGCTCATCTACTATGGGTGGTGGAGGTGTGGGTGGAGGTGGAGATGGAGATGGAGGGGGTAGAGGTAGGTGTATGGGAGGTGGAGGGGGTGGCGATGGGTTCATCAAATATAATCTGCATATATGTTTAAACAACATAAAACATAAAACATGAAAAAAATACATCACAACATAAAACATGACAAAATTACTATGTAATAAAATTTAAATATAAAATTTATCAATAGATCTATGTAAATGTGCATATCTTTATTAAAATCATATCAATTAAATAAATAAAGTTAAACACTTAAGTCAAATTAAACATTAAATACCAATTTTTTAAGTCTAATCATAAAATAATACTCCAAAAAACTATATCTAGGATAGTTCAAGGTTTCTTTTCTTAAAACAGGAGCCACCAAGATAATTTTTCTTTCATGTACACTTATTTGTGACACTGGGGGATTGTATGAACTCATTATGGATTATATGTTCATCTCAGGATGAAACAAAGTTAAGATTATGGCAAGGTTATAGTTTACAATTTTTTTATGTGAACGGTTTTCATGATGGCTAAGCTTAAGATTATTATAATGATTATGGTCCTTTAATGTTAGGAAACTTACCTAGGATTATGGTTTTAGTTAGAATTATATTTAGGTTTCAGATATTTATTATGGTCCTATTGTTTATAAGATATATAATAGATGGTGTTAGGATGAGAGTTAAGGTTAGAATTATAATGAAATCTTAGAGATAGAATTATGATTTGATTAAAAAATATTTATGATTGTAGTTTGAATCCTAAATATTATCTACTTTTTAATGCAAACTATAAGTGTAGATCATGTCAAGTAATGAACTAATACATGTGAACCCTATCCCTAACCATATAATAATTCTAATTCTAATCATAATCCATAATTCATTACCTTATGAAGCTTTGGCTATCCATTTTATTGGTAGAGCAATCCCTTGAACTTTCTTAAATTTTTCATTCCAACTTACTAATCTCCTTTCTTTATGTGAACTACTCTTGGTAGCACAATTCTTCATATTTCCTTTTCCATGTGACCACAAAATGTTCCTAATAGATTTATATAGGAGATAAAACTAATTTAAATAAAATAAGTAGGAAGAAGAGAAGTACACCCAATATGAGGAGAGAATCTTTTAACATACTTGAATTCTATCAACCAAAGTGAGATAATAAGAGTTCTAGTTATCGAGTTTTCCAAAGATTTTCTTGTTGATATAAAGACACATTTCATTTATATGTTAGGGTTTACTACAAATGGAATCCCTAGGTACCTAACCACTTAATTATGACATCTCCATCCAATATCGTATTTACTACACAAGGTAGGGGACTCAATATTTAGCCCCAATAAGATAGATGTAGAAACATAAATCTTACTACCTGATACAAAGAAAAGAGGTCCAATTTGATCATTAAATGACTTGTATTGCACTCTTCTAGCTTAAAAATAATACAAATATTATTAACAAACTATACGTTAGATGCTTATTAATTATTTGGAGAGTAGATCCTCTAACTTTTAGAGACAACTAGTTATCTCTAAGGAGATAATGTAATGAGTCAACAACAATAAAAAATAAAGAGGATGCAAGAGGACACCCTTTCATAATTGATCTAGAGAGTCCTAAAAATTATGATCTAACTCCATTAATTTCTTTACTAAAACCCTAACACCAATCATAAGAGAGGGCACAATTTGACATAATATTGGATGGAATCCTAGACTTGCAACATCATCATAGTGAAACTCCATTCCACCCTTTGGTAGACATTTTCATAATCAATTACTTGAGCATGTCTACACTCTATCCTGGAAATATTTTCCAATCCAAAGTCTTCCAATAGGTTATCAAGTTCACCAATATGTATAAATATCCTTAACAAAAGACTTTTGTATAGGGTTAATGGTCTTGGGTAGGATATCTTCTAGTCTAGAGGCTAAGACCTTGGCAAGAATTTTGTATGATATGTATTTAGGAGTGTCCTATCTCTAATTTTTAATGAGATTCTTATCTCCCCTTAGGGATCAATTTTATGAGCCCTCCATTGATCACTTGATCAATTTTATGAGCCCTCCATTGGTTACTTGACCTAGGGATTTCTCATTACTAATTTTTTGGATGGAGGAGCTGATTTATGATAGAAATGAGTTTATCAAGGAATAATGCATCTTCATTAGGAATGATGGTTCTCATTTTATCCCTATCTTCTAAATCATTTTTCTATCATCATCTTCTAACCAAAAAAATTGATAGTAAAATTAGGAAAAAGATCTTACTATATATCACTAGGGGTTGGGTATTTCTTTTTATAGAACAAGGCAATATTTTCTTATGTGGCCTTCCATTCTGCAAAGGAAATAAACATTTAGGCTACCCATATAGGAAAATAGGAAACAAATAGGGGAATCTCTAGTCTCCAAAAAAAAACTTTTAGGCACTTCCAACCCAAGATAAATAGAAATTAGTTCACCCTAACATAATTATCTAGTTAGGGATTGGGGTGTTAGAGTGCTTCAATACCCTCCTAATTAGATATTCCATGATGAATACTCACTTAGGATATAAAGGTTTAGGTATCTAGTGGAAAGACAAGTTATTCACTTCTTTAGATATATTCTTAGGCATCCAAGGGTGTAGTTCGGGCTCCTACTCGCATTGATGTTCCACCTCCACCTCTTGATGGCGAGGGAGGGTTACTTAATTAGATGCCTGATTCATTCAAGTACCTTCTAATTCTTTTATGATGTATCATTTTGAGACCTTGATATCAATATTTAATTAGTTTTAGGATTAGGGTTTAATTTGGTTTACTATTTGATTAGGTTTACATGCTTAGGTTTCAATTAGGGCAAGAGTTAATAAATTGAATTAAGTTTTAAAGTGCTAAATTTGGTTTAAGATATATAATTATAGTTAGACCTTTTAGATTAAAAACCAACATTAATTCAAAAAAGTTAGGCTTGAATTTTGTTTTGAAGTGTTGAATATATTATTGAGTTCTAGTTTAGGGTGATTTGGTTTAGTCTTAAGGTCAATGTTTAACTTGGTTCAATCTTAAGGTAATGGTTCAATTTGGTTAATGGTTGGTGAAAGGATTCAAGGTTAAATTCAAGGTTTGTACTAGTAAGTTGGGATATATAATTAGGTTTATGATCATGATTTAATTCAATTTGGTTTATAAGTATAATATTAATTAGTTAAGGGCCAGGGTTACCTTTCAACCTAGTTTGATATATTCAATTTAGTTTAGGGTTACCCAGGGGTTAGTTTATTTTAGTGTTAAATATTAAGATATAATGCTTTGATATCACTCATGTTTTGATATTTTGATTATATCACCCCTATACATTGATAGTATATGTGATGAATCTTACAAATATTATTTGATCTCATTACATGTGTCATGGTAAATTTTTTTAGTTTATGTATATGAGATGCTCCTATATATGGTGTTTTTCTTTTCTTATAATATATAGTGTTATATATATAAATTTACCTAAGTACCCTTCTTGATTATCTATGATGGACGTGTCGTAAATGACATATCTCTATATGATTCTTTTGATATGATATGCATGGATAATATATATAATGAAAATTTTAAATCCTTCCTATGAAATAAATGATGTAATTAGATATGTAAAAATGTTTTTAGATTCACATGTACATGACATGTCAATGTAGATATGATGCTCCTCTAGGATAATTTAGTTTATCATAAATAAGGTTACAATTTTAGGGTTTGACATTTATAAAATTAGTACTCAAGGTAAGATAGGAAAGTTATTTAATTATTTATATATTACTTGGTATAGGTTTTAGAAAATTAAGATTAAGGTTAAGATGATAGTAAGGGTTATAATTAGAGTTAAATTCAATACCAATTGACATTATAGTTAACCCTAAATGACACGCAGCCAAGGGATCCAAAGAACTAATAAAAAGTTTTACTAGGCAAGCAATAACATACATACAATAATTTACATTTATAAAAAACATAAGAGATTGCATTCCTTAATGAGCACATTTACATTTCATTTTAAAATAACTGTAAGTACTAAAAGTAAAATAAATAACACATCCACATGAAAGAATATTAACTACTTCAGTTTAATCCATTTAAATAATATATACATTTGTTTTGAATGCCACTTGGCAAATTAATTCAGAATGCACAATCATTCACTGTACATGTCATAGGGTATGAAAGACTGAAAGAATATACATTTATAAAATAGTTTACATCATCCATTTTTGATCCATGAAACAAAGTACAATACAATTTAAGCAAAATCATTTTAAATACTAAATTTTTTGTTTGGATCCCTTGGCGGGGTGTTATGTGATTAAGTATTTAGTTATATATGTTTAAGGTTTTATTGTACATGTAACTATATGGTTAGGTCGATATTATAGTTTAAACAATGAATTAAGGTTGAGGTCATAGTTTAAACAAGGTTGAGGTTATATGGTTCTAGGTCAAGGTTATATTTATTTGTAATTACATGTTTAAACACTGAATTTACATCTAATCTAATCATTCAACATTGTAATAAATACATAAATTAAATACATTTCAAAATATCTAAAATAATAATTTTTTAAATAAACATTTACGAAACTATATTTTAATTAATAGATACAAAAATTTAAACATCTACTCATTAACAATGTAAATTTACAATTTTATGTATATTAAAATTGAAAAAAACCAATAAATTAACATTCATATAAAATATAAAATTGAAAAAAAGAAGAAGTAAAATAGTACAAAACATATTAAAATACCTAGTATATCGAAAACTAGCAGCAGTGGGGTGGTCAGTAGGGCTGAAAATTGGGCTCCTGTATGCGTCTCTAATCAGGCTCCCATTTTTGAAGTCATGAAAATGACTTCAAAAATGCCAAAAAAATGGGTTTAATAAAGTCTTTCAAATCGGGTACCCAATTCTAAAAGCAATCAGGTGCCTGATATTTGAGTGGCTCGGGCACCCGATCCACTTTTAAATATCGAGTAGCTAATTTTTGAATTTTGGCTTGGGTGCCCGAAGCTTGATTTGAGAAATGGGTACCTAATTTTAGAAAAATTGGGTACCCGTTTCTGAGAAGTACAATTTCACCGATTTGACTTCCGCAAAATTGCGACCCAACTTCTTGTGGTCACCCTTCTTCTTTACCATCTTTTGGAATTATAGAAAAAGACATATGCTCACACCTCATATCCTTGAGAAAATTATTTACATCAATAAAAACATATTTTTGAAACACTATATACCTTTTCTTCTTTCTCCTTCAATGGCTTCAAATTATAGTTCACTCCCTCATTGGTTAGAGTGTAGGTATTTGCATGTCTGTCATGTACAACATGTCTATCAAACTATCATGGCCTACCCAAAAATATAAGACATATGTCTATAGGTATGATATCACAAAGCACCTCATCCTAGTAGCTCCCAATCTTGAACTTTGCTAGGCATTGCTCATTGACCATGACTTTGTGGTTATCCTACACCTAGGCAATACTATATGGATGTGGGTGTTTCTTCCTATTTAAATTTAACCATGTGATCATCTTTTCTAACCACAAACTGTTAGTACTTCTACATCATTGATCACATCACATCACTTATCTTTACATTTACACCTTGTGTGAGATAAACTCCTCATTTGATCAAGTTCATTCTCACCACTTAACAAGACTCTTCTATTAACTAGGAATTTTCCTCTTTCAACATCTTGAGAATGCAATGATTTGGCATTTTCATCAACGTGCACTACTCTTGACTAGCCTTCAATTATTTTATTAGTCTTTACTTAGTGTTGGGAACACTTGAATTCTCTATTCCCTTCTTCTCCCTAGTGAAAACATTTTCCATTGATACCCCTCTTCTAAATCCTTTCCCTCTCCCTCTTTCTCTATGATCTCTATTGTTTTGATCATGGAAATGATTTGAGTTATTTTCCCTTTAGTTATGACTACTACTACTAGACTCATCCTTGTTCTTTAGATCATAATTTTTACCTCCATAAGATCGTCTGCCAGATCTTCTACCATGAACTCTTCAACTATTCTTGTTATCAAACTTCTTATTTAGCTTTTCTTCAACTCTTAGGGAAAATTGATACACCTCCTTAATACTGGTCATTTAAACCAACCTCATCTCCTTTTGATTTCTTTCTCTTAACCCATTAAGATAATGTACAAATTTCTCCTTATCAATTTTCGTATGGTCATTTCTACTAAGAACTCGGTAGAACTCTTTACTATACTCTGAATAGATCTTCTTACTTTCTTTAACCCTTAGATCTTCTTTAGTAGATCAAGCTCATAATCCATGAGAATAAATTACCACTTCATTTTAGCTATCATCTAGTCCCATCTTGTGATTTTATCCTTCCCTCTTCTATTTCACTCCAACTAAATCTCCTACCACTAGATCTTTGCATGACCCTTTAGTTTGACTTTCATAAATTTGACCCTATATAAATCTTCAACATCTTCATACTAAAAGTATTCCTCCCATTCATTGATCCAATTGATCAATTCCTCTAGGTTAAGATTTCCTCAAAATGTGGGAACCTCAAACTTATGTCTTTTTATAATCTTGGAAACAACCCTAAAAATCCTCTCTTCTTCTAAGTTCAAACCTACCTCTTCTTTAATAATTTCTTCTTCTTCTTCACCTTCATCCTCACTTTCATCTCCTTCATCCTCACTTTCATCTCTTATGGCAAGACTTATTCCTTTGTGCACTTTTTCTTCTAATGCTTAAGTCTCTTTCTAGAGGGCTCTAAAACCCTTAGACATAAAACCTACAACTTTTCCACCATGTTCTCTTCATGGAGGCATTTTTGAACTTCCATTGAAACCCTAGTGCAAAATGCGTCACAATCAGCAATCTATCCACACACTCAGCCCAAACCATGGTCTTAGTGCAAACTGCCTCTAAATTTGTGATTTGTTTACACACTCAAGAACTCTTGCTCTAATACTACTTGATGAAGGATATCCCCATTAATACTACAAAAAATAATAAAATCATAGAATAATACAAGTTGAGAGAACAAAATATGGGCTTCTTATTACCACAATAAACCATTGTCTTAGTGCAAACTGCCTCTAAATTGATGATTTGTTTACACACTCAAGAACTCTCTCTCTAATACCACTTGATGAAGGGTGTTCTCCTTAATACCTTAAAAAATAATATGGAAATAGAATTTAATACAAATTGAGAGAACAAAATAGGGGCTTCTTATTATTGCCACAGATGTAGAATTACAAAATTACAATATGCAAACTCACATGGACATCTTCCTTGCAATGATATGCAAGATAGGGCTATGACTATCACCCAAAACTTCCCTAAATGACTTACAATCCTTCTTTATATAAGAACTTTTTACCACTCAATAAGGTTCTAGACACTAAGCCCTAACCCTTGAGGCTAACCAACCTCATATTATATCATTTTATTAAACTTTATTACAAAGGATTGACTCAAGACAATTTACAAATTATATTTTTGGATTGATCCTCTTTTGGAGACCATAACTAGCAAACTATTGACCCAATGGGCTATTATAACTCTATTCTAGAATCCTTGACTAGCGATTTATAATGTATTATTGCCTAAGTTTTGGTTAGCCTATGTTTCACCTTGTTTTGGAGCCATTTAGGCCTTTATTGTTGGACCTAAACTTTGGATAACCAAAATTCATACCCAAAATCTATAGTAGCTACACCAATACATATGATATGACAATAAAAATCATCTAGTAGGATGATATATTAAAGATGAACCTCTACATATGAGATTAGAACAATATGAGAATATATCACCAACTTACTAAAATTACCAAGCTCCCACAAATAACAACTACGCATAGGAATAACCCTTATTAAAAACTCAAAAACTAGAAAATTGGAAATATAATTTTTTTTTGGTGATGCAAGATTTCCCTTACACCCACTTCTACATCAAGTTTATAGGAATTTGTGAGAAGATGTCAATGATGACTTCTAGAGAGTTTTGACAAATGGAAATTAAGTTATTTCACACCTTAGGAGTGCCAAAAGGATTCAAATGTAGCTGATGCAATAAAAAATATTGGAAAGTTCAAGATACAGAAGCGTTCCTAAGGAAGCTTGTTGGAATGTTCAAATGGGAAGAGTACTTTAGAGAGGGGGGGTGAATTAGAAGTACACAATTTTTATTCTTTGAAACTCTTATTAACACATATCTGAAATTTTTTTTGCATGCATGTAAACATATAAACAAACATGAAATGAAAGCATGCATCAACACATAACACAAAGATTTGGTAACTCAGAAACCCCCCAAGAATAAGAATGTAAAATTGGGGTGGGGATGACACCCACAAAAATTACTGCAACAATGAGTTCAACCACTTCTGATGGTTTTTCCTGTTAAAGGCCTGCCCTGTTAAAGGCTACAAAACACTATTAAATGTGACCTATTGAAAGGATTTACAAACACTTTACATGAAGTGTCACCCTACTAAAGGATTTACAATAGGTTGTTAAACCCACCTAATACATAGGATTTTCTTGACCTTCTCCAAAGGTTCTCCTACCTAGCTATTAAGCTAACCTATCACCATAGGATTTCAACCTCTAATACAATTGTGAGAGAGTATTAGAACATTTGACCTTATTGAATGCAATCTCAAATTGCTGGGTTCAGGTACTAGATCTGCTCTTCCTATTCTGATCCTTGCTTGATCTAATCTTTGTATGTACTCCTTGTCCCTTGTGCTATATTGATCAACTTAATATGAAACTGCTGCTCTGTTCCTCTAAGTCTTTTCTCTTCACACTGAAATTTCACTATAATCTCCCCCTTATGCTATTTTCTTCCACTCATGTAATGGTGCATTCATTCTCCTTATAAAGAATGTGAAGACTTAGGGTTAGGTATGGATCTACGATCCATATTGAATCTTAAATTCATACGTTGCATTTTTCTTATTAGTTGCATGCCTTCACCATTATTCTGATTGGTTGCATGCAGATTGCATAGGGAATGAAAATGATTCATCCTTATCCTTTTTCTCCTTCAAAATTTCTCTAAGTTGGCTCCAAAAATAGTTCACATCTTAGTTTGTGCAAATATAAACTCTTATGCTGATCCTGCATTGCTCGACACATGAAGTATTACTGATGCTTGACACATACTATTTTTGGATTGCTCGACATCAACTATGTTTTCTGGTTTGGTCAGCACCTATTATATCCTATATTGGTTGACATCTGAATAATTTTATTACTCGGCACATGAACAATTCCTATATTGCTCAACACATACTACGCTGTGATCTACTTGGCACTAACTGTGACTTGCCACCAATTGAAATTTTGGCTTGGCATACATTGTGTACTCGACATACATAGTGAAAATGGTTAAGTGTGTTGACACTCATTTGTCAATACTATTTATTTGACCAACAATTTCCCCCTTTGACATGAGTGTCAAAAACACTTAACTAAGCATTGGTGATCCTAACCTTATTGAGTACATGCTTTACTTGCTCGACTTAAATGCAAAATTTCAAAAATTTCAAAAATTGTTAGTAGCAATATACCTTATGACTCCCCCTAAGTTGATTATGCTTTTGAAATTGAAATTCTATGCCAATGTGCTTGATCCTCTCTATCCTTTGACATGTTTCTGAATTCTGAGCATGTATGCTGTATCTGATCTGTATGATGTCCTTGTATTCCATGTGATTACCAAAATTTTACATCTATCCTTCACTCCTTTATTCCTCGTCTCCCCCTTTTTGGCTATTTACAATCATTCCACTTTATTTTCAAAATGAATAAAAGAATGGAGATTTGGTAATTACCCATAGTATCTAATATCTCCTCCTTTTCTTACTCCCCCTATAATATATCTCCTCCTTTTTGACACTGATGTCAAAGGGTTCTATGGAGTAATATCATGTTTAAGAAAAAATGAGCTATTAACCTCTAGGAGTATCTTCAGAGCTGCATCCCAATTGTTTAATGCAATATCCAATGACTTGTGTTGGATTGCAAGCTCTGCTGCTAGGTCTACAAGTCCTTCATGTGTAGAAAGATTGGGATCTTTCTTCAGGACTGTCTCTACATACATCTACTCCTTGTGGAGTACCTCCAAGTGAGGGGTGATGGAGGATTGAATTTGCATTACCTTGGCTTTTATATTAGCCTCCTCTACTATTAATACAACTAGTTCCCTTTGAGTGTGAAGCATCTGAGGAAAATGCTTCTCACTTTGAGCTAGATTGGTTGGGAGTTGCATACTAGACATCTTTAGATTTCTTTCCAAGCTCAATATTTTCTAGCCAGTTTCTTATGTGAAATTTGAAAAATCACACAATTTATTGTAAAGGGAGAATATATTCCCAAGTATGATTTTGACTTTATCTATTTTCTTAGCCATGTCAACTTGTCCCAAAATGATGTCATTTGATATCTTTTGATTGACCTTACCTTGCAATTTCTTCTCTGACCATTCAATTAGTTTGGCATTGGTGTCATGGTCCTCATTGTCACTTGATACACTATATCTAATAGTTTCTCTATAATTGGTCTTGACTCATCTGGAGACTGTAGGCTAAAGGCATCCATGAATATGTCCTTGATTTCATTTAATGCTTGCCTATATTTGTAATCCTTTCTAAGTGCCTCTTGTCTCCTTTTTCTATCCAATGCACTTTGTATCTCATTCATCTTTTCTTCTATGAGAGTGTTGGATTCATAATAGGGTATATTTATTTCTTCGTCAAGCTCAAGAATTCCATAATGAAGTTTGCCGGCTTATTTTTGTTGAGCTCGAGCTTGATGCTCTAATTTTCAATGCTAGAATTTTAGTGCTCGATTGCTACAGAGTTTTTGTAGTACCTGTTTTGGGTAGTTCAACCAAAGTTTGTATTGCAAATTGCTCCTTATCTTTTGTCTCATCTTTCTCTTTAGCTTGTTTCTCTTCTACTGTCATTCTAGCTAGGGGTGTACCTGTTGATTGTACTGATTTTCCTTTATCATCCCCTACTACTGCACTCGGCTCTTGAAGTGCTTGTGTGATTGCTTTTGGTGGAGATGGAGGTGGAAGGAGTAGAAGTCCAGTAGATTGTATGGTCATAGGTGGTTCTTGTGTTTGCACCTTGACTTCCTTTGATTTCACTACTACCTTTTTCAACTCATCAACACTGACCAGTATTAGGCTTGAACATAGTCCAGCTGCTTGTGTTGATTAGTCAAGGATCTTTGCTAGATCCTTTGCAGTTAATGGATTAATGTTTTGAGCAGAAGTATAAATAACATCCTTTATCTTGATTATCTCTATAGGTTTGATGGTAGAATGAGGAGGGCTAGGAGGTGGTAGTTGTGTGTCCTACACACTTTGTTCTTTTTGCTCATCTATCCCCTTTTCCTCTTCTTTACTCATTTCCTCCTTTTCTTCTTCATCCTTCTTTTCTTCCTCCACTTTCTTCTCTACTAGCTTCTTCTCCTCTACTTTCTTCCTTCTTGCTTCTTTTATTTCCTTTGTTTTGGCACTTGCTTCTATCTTGTATTCTTCATCAAATACAACATCAATTTTCTTGTAAATAATCTTCCACACTATTGTGGATTTGCTCACAACCTCTTCAATTTTGTTTTGTAGAATACTAAATGCCATGTATTTGGGAGTAAATCTATTGTTGTGTCTCTTGACTGCATTTTTTATTTGACTTTTTGTCAAATTAGACAAAATTCTTGCTAAGGTAGACTCCCTTATTTCCTTCTCAATTGGCAAACAAAAATGCCATTTATCCTCTACAATCTTATATAATTGCTTTGGCAATTAGCTATCTAATTCAAGAGGTGTATGTTTATATTTTGCCATCATACTATAGACAAATTTCTCTATTTTATTTTTCTTATCCTTTGCAAGCTTATTAAAATCTACATTCTCCAAATTGTTCAAGTCGCCATTCCTAATCTTAGCACATAATTTGTCAATTGAGGACTTAGGTGGATAACTTACCACTTTAAACTGACTACTATCTTCTGATTCTGTCCTTTCTTCATCTGAATTAGGTTGAGCCACAAATTTTATTCTTTTCTTTGGCTCACCTATAGTCTTCTTAGTGGATTTCTTCCTCTTTTCTACCTCTTCTTTTGCCTTCTGTGTAGTAGCTCTAGCAGTAGGCTTTGCCATTTTATTTGGCTTGGGCTGAGGAGTAGGTGGTGCTTTTGCATTTCTTTTGGTGACCTTGCAAGTTTGGATGGATGTTTCCTTGGCTTGTTCTTCCTTGGCACTCTCATCCTCATCTTCACCTAGGCCTTGGGTTAACTGAAGTGGTCCTTGCTCTGGCTCATCCTAATCTTTCTCATTGTCATCCTCTTCTTCATCATTGCTTATTTCCTCTACTTCTTCTATAGTACCTATCTCTCCAATATCTACACAAAATTTCTTCTTAAGCTTCTTTAAAATCTTGTCCTTCTTCTTGACTATAGTTTGTATCTTGAGGTCTATAACCACCCTTGATTTGACAACATCATATGTTTCAAAGTGCTTTGCAATTTTATTAGTTTCCTCTGCAAGTCATGCTATAATTAGTGTTCGAAGCTTGATCCACATCAAGTTCATAACCCAGTGGTCTAAGCCATCTGACTCTAGGGATGACTACTTGTATGTAAGTATAGTCAATAGCCACTAGAAAGAAAATGTCTTTTTCATATCGCTCCACCAATGAGACTAGAATTCTCATTCTCTATTTCATAGATTGTTTAAAGTCCTCAAAATAACTGGTCATTTGGGCATCAAAGTTTTCACCCATTTGATCAATGAATCCATTTATTTGGTTAACAATAGTCTTATTTGGATTCCATCTCACCTTGCCTACTGAGGGGAATTCTTTCATAATTTAGAAAAACATGCAAACCAAAACTGAGCCCAATTTGCATTGAGCCCCTTTTGATTTCCTTATGGCTCCCAAGTTTTCATTGATTTTCTACATCATCAACTCTACAAGATCATAAGTATGATCCTTTTTCACTAACTTGTAGACAACATCTACTGCTATGCAGGGTACAATGTTCAATCTGCTGGATTGGTAAAATTTGTGAGATATAATCCTTGCAGCAAAATCTAGTAGGGGGTCTTTGATGGTTTCAATTGTCATACCCCTGTTGTTCCACTTGGCACCAGTGTTTTTCTTGATTTCCTCCCTCTTATCACTCCTTAGGGTCTTGGGCTGATCTAGGGTTGGAATACTAGTAACCCTATGTATAGTTTTCTTTGTAAACTTTATTGGCCCTGTTTCTAACCAAAAAGCTCCATCATGGATTCTACTCAACACAATGTGTATCCATTCCATTTTGAAGACAATAGGGAAAACTAGGGCTTTGGTCAGACCCTTCTTCTCAACTATGAAGAATTCATCTTTAAATTTCCCATTTTCATAGAGTTTATCAAATGCATTAAAAAATCCAAATCTCCTATGGATCCAACTTTACAGTTGTAGCATTTGTGTGCATCTTGAACCATTGCTACTTTATCAAGAATCATGGATAGGGCACCAACGAATTTTTTTTTGTAGGAAACCTCTAGGATTGGCTTGAACTTAGGTTGTTTAACTTTGTTGCTAACTAATTGAATTTCCAAATCTTCCTTTCCCTTTACAGACTTACAACCAAATGCCATTTCTAACCAAACTAGGGTTTACTATTTAAACAAACTTTTCAAACTGCGTAACTTGGCACTTGAATGAAATAGCTAGTAAATCGATGAAACAAAGTTGGGTTGCTATTGAATCACTACAAATCATCTTTTGATTACTAGGAATTCACTCAATTGCTCTGCTCTGCTTTGCTCTTTGTTCGAATGATCAAAAAATGAATGATTTTCACTTTTATTAGGCTTGAAACCTAGCATTTATTGCATTCATGCTTACAGCTGTCACTTGGCTTCCAAAGAATTTTTCAACTCAGCATCAACTCTATTTCCTTCACTTGGTAGCTACTATCAAGTCTTACTCAGCAAACTATTCACCTTGGCATGTACTAGAGTTTTACTTGGGAACTAAAGGTAACTCGACATCATCTTCCATCTTTTATCCTAACATCTTAACTTATACAAATTTCTTCTTTGTAGTGCTCCTATGTTCTTTTGGGCTGATGTATGATACATCTTTATATGTATTAGCCCCATGTGCCTTTCTAGTGCTCAATTTGATGAGGTTCGATCACTTGACCTCTTGGGTGAAGTGATCTCTGCATTTGATGTGCTGCATTCACCTTTCATCTACCATATCTTCTTCATATCTTCTCTGATATGTTCCACATCAACTTTTTCTTTGCCCTTGTTAATTTCAGTCTTGGGTGCCTTGACCTTTGTTGGATAGTTCTTACTAATATGACCAGTCTTCAAGCAACTAAAACATGTGGTTTGGTTCAGCCATTTGGTGTAGTTCCCCTTGAAGTGTGTTCTTATGCAATTCTGAGGTACATGACCATATTCTTGATAGTAATGACAACTTTGCCTTGTATTGTAGTCCCAATTGTAGTGATGTGCATGATTAATTCCTCTTGCAGGATGATTAGGTGTCCACATAGGCTTTGATTTGCATTCAAATGCTCTATGTCCATATTTTTTTTAGTTGTAGTAGTGACCCTCAAATCTTGGTGTCCTCATGGTCTTGGTTCTGTAGTTTTCTATTAAATGTCCTTGCTTTTTGCACTTGTGATAGAAATTTGCATTTGTAGGCTTATCATGCTGATGACTATTCTTGCTTCTCCACACATTAGAGGTATGTACCATTTGACCATAAAAATGACAAGTAGGTTTAGTGTTCTTACCTTTGTTGCTTCTTTCTTTTGTAGCCTTGGATGATTCTCCTTGTTCAGTGCTAATGCAGCCAAGTTTTGAAGTATCATTACTAGTCCTTGGTGATTTCAACAATTGCTCAAAGTACTTAATGGCCTCATTGGGTTTGTTGTAACTTTCTACTATTTCTTTTTCTCTCTTCAATTCATTCTACAATTTTTCATTCTATATCTTCAAGGTGGAGATCTCAATATCCTTCATGTTTAGCTCGTGATGAGCATTCATCATTTGGCTTAAGATGTCTAACTGCATGTTTGAAATCTTCTCAAATTCAATTGTCTTCTCTTCCAGCCTATTGATGAGATTTCTCTTGTCATCTTCTACCATGGCCTTGTCTTCAATAGCTCTTTTCTTTTGTTCAATCACTTCACAAAGCATTATGGCTTGTGATTCTTGTTCAAGCTTGAGTAATTTGATTTCTTCAAGCTTGAGTAATTTGATTTCTTTAGTTTGTGCTCTATTTTTCTCCATTAATTCTACTATTGCTACATCAAATTCCTTGGAGTCTTCATTGGAAAACACTTGTGAGGTGTCAATCTCCTTGTAGTGCATGTCATTTTCAGCTATGGATATCTCCTTTCTTCTTTTCAAATATTTTCTTAGTTCCTCCCTGGCTTCCTGTACTTTATGTAGAGCTAGTTGCACATCAATCACCTGATTGTTAATGATCTTCCCAAGTTTAAAAACTTCCATCTTCTGACCTTTTTCTCCAAGCTATTAGGCTTCTTCTTGTGAGAACCAGAGCTCTGATACCAATTTTTGGAATGTTCAAATGGGAAGAGTACTTCTAAGAGGGGGGGTGAATCAGAAGTACACAATTTTTATTCTTTCAAACTCTTATTAACACATATTTGAAATTTTTTTTGCATGTATGTGAACATATAAACAAACATGAAATGAAAGCATGCATCAACACATAACACAAAGATTTGGTAACCCAAAAACCCTCCAAGAATAAGAAGGTAAAACTGGGGTGGGGATGACACCCATAAAAATTACTGCAGCAATGAGTTCAACTACTTCTGATGGTTTGCCCTGTTAAAGGCCTACCCTATTAAAGGCTGCAACACACTGTTAAATGTGACCTATTGAAAGGATTTAAAAACACTTTACATGAAGTGTCACCCTGCTAAAGGATTTACAATAGGTTGTTAAAGCCACCTAATACATAGGATCTTTTTGACCTTCTCCAAAGGTTCTCCTACCTAGCTGTTAAGCTAACCTATCAACATAGTATTAGAAAATTTGATCTGATTGAATGCAATCTCAAATTTTTTAGTTTAGGTACTAGATCTGCTCTTCGTATTTTGATCCTTTCTTGATCTGATCTCTATATGTGGTCCTTGTCCCTTGTACTATTTTGATCAACTTAATATGAAACTGCTACTCTGTTCCTCTAAGTCTTTCCTCTTCACACTAAAATTTCACCATAATCTCCCTCTTATGCTATTTTCTTCCACTCATGCAATGGTGCATTCATTCTCCTTATAAAGAATGCAAAGACTTAGGGTTAGGTATGGATCTATGATCCATATTGAATCTCAAATTCCTGCTCATACTTTGCATTTTTCTTATTGGTTGCATGCCTTCACCAGTTTTTTGATTGGTTGCATGCACATTGCATAGGGAATGTAAATGATTCATTCTTATCCTTTTTCTCCTTCAAAATTTCTCTAAGTCGGCTCCAAAAATAGTTCACATCTTAGTTTGTGCAAATACAAACTCTTATGTTGATCCTACATTGCTCGGCAAATGAAGTATTATTGATGCTTGACACATACTATTTCTGGATTTCTTGGCATCAACTATGTTTTCTAGTTTTCTTAGCACTTGTTATATCCTATATTTCTCAGCATATGTTGTTCTAAATTGCTCAGAATCTGAATGATTCTATTACTTGGCACATGAACAAATCCTTGTATTGCTTGGCACATACTACATTGTGATCTAGTCAGCACTAACTATGACTCGGTACCTATTGAAATTATGGCTTGGCATACATTGTGTACTTGACATACATAGTGAAAATGGTTAAGTGTGTTGACACTCATTTTTCAATACTATTTGTTTGACCAACAAAGCTAAGGATTATTCTAAAAACCTAGTTAGGTTTTCCAAGTGAAGGCAAGACAAGATTAAAAATGAGAAGTAACATGAAGAACAATTGGATGAGAAGGGTAATAAATGAATGAGAAAGAATTTTCAAATCAAGGAGCCATCATAGCAATTATTTCATTGAGACTATAGAAGAATTCTACATACATATAAAGAGAGTAAAGGATTTGACAAGTTTTTGGAGAAAGCATTTTATAGGTCAAATTCTTTTTTTTTTTAATAGTTAGGAACAAGTAAATAAATTCCATTAATCAAGTAGTTCTTAATAAGACTAGAAGTCTTTAATAGGACTGGTAGTAAATGATTTAACAATGTGAAAATTGTAATTGTGGGATAAAATTACTTAGTGGGGTAATATTTAATAGGATTATTAGATACTTTTAGCAGGGTATTAGTCACTCCTAATAGGGTGAGTCACTTAGAAGGTGATAACATTGTATCTTCTAATGTGACAACCTTATCTACTATAATGATAAGTTGTGGGTATCATCCCCACCATAGTTTCTCCTTCTAACCAAGGGTTTTTGTGAGATAAAAAATACTATAATTTGTGTGTATATCTAATGATATTGTTCATTACATTATGGCTTTATGTTTCAATATACAGGAAAACATGTTTACATTACAACAAGATAAGGTTAATGAATATTAGTTCATGTTTATGGTTAAAGTGTGAATTGGTGAAATAATTTTTCATATTGATTCATCCCCCCTTTCTTAGTACCTATGTTTGCAACAATTGGTATTAGAGTGTTGGTTCTCTAGAGGGAAAGCTTAACAACTTGAGAGTAGATTTGGGTTGATAGAAATTTATAGGTATTAGAAATAGTTGAAAAATCCCTAGAAGTAACTAATTAACAAAATACAAGATCTAAAAGACAAGATGAATATCTCATTTATAAAATGAAAGGAATTTTCAAAAAAATGAAAGATAAGCATGAAAAACATTGAATAATCATTAGAAGGAAGTGTCAATTCAAAGGGAGAAGATGCAATTATTGTAGATCTATTGAGAAAGAATAATGCACTGAATGAAGAGGTAACCAAGATGAAAAGGGAACAAGAAAGTCAAGTCTTGACTGAGGTACTTGAAAGAATGAGAGTATTTGAAAGCATAAGAGGATTTCTCAAAGTACAAAAAATAAATGTTGGACGATGCAACAAAGATAAGAATGTAACTCTACAGAGACTACATGAGGAGATTCACACACCAACAAAGAATGAAAGATTGAGAGAATAAAATAAAAAATTGAAGAGTGACTTGAAAGTTTAAAATGAAGTTAATGAAAGAATCACAAGGTTTGAGAAGAGCATATAGAAGATTGATGACCAATTAAAGAATCAAAGAAGACCTAGTGATACTACTAGGCTAGAATATACTAGTGAAAGACAATTTGAAATTAGAAAATTATCCAAAGATGGTGCTAAAAAAAGTCACATAATCCAAATTTGGTGCTAAAAAACAATCATAGAATAATCCAAATTTGGTCAACACTAAAGGTTAGGCATGCAATGTCACTTGACCTTCCTCTAGATCAACCTTATTGGGAGCTAGAAGATTTTTGGATTTTGGAGAGCTCACTATTTTAGGTTTAGAACTAGACCTATTTTCTATTTAGATCTGTAAAAAACCAAAAAACTAGATCCAATATTTCACCTCACATTTTAAGGCAAGTCCTTTATTTTCTTTGTCATTTCAAACTATCTACTTTCTCTAACCATAATCTTAATTGCATTCCATAGCTCTTTCTGTAGAAGGGTTTTAAGGATCTTGCATTCTTTCTCTAATTTTATAATCATTAGATTGTTGCTTGCATTAGTGCTCCTTCATCATTGGTTTTGAACTAATCATCTTAGATCTAATTAACTTAGAGTTGGAATTCAAAGCATCAATTTGCTTAACTTCCCTTTGAGGTATGTGGTTAACCTCATTTGAAATGTTAAATAGTTGGGATCTTTTATGTTTGCTTCTAATTTCACCTTATACATTTTAGTGAGTCCAATAGTCAACATTTTCACTTGTCAATTTGGAGCTAGATTGTGTTATCTTGTTAAATATATTTCTTATGCTTTGTATGTTGTATTTACTTTTACGTATAATACATTGTGTGCTTGGTCTTCTTTTGGATCTAGTTTATACCTTGAGGATGATTCATTTTTTGTGATCTTCCTTTTTCCTTGCTTTGTGTATGAGCTTCATTACCTTAAATCTTACCTATAGCATTCTTGTTAGACAAAGCTGTAGTCTCATGGCTTCCTTTGATCCATAATCTTCTTATACCCTCTTTAGAAACCTTGTTGACACTTGGATTTCTACTGATCCCAATCCTTCTATGGAGAATGACTCTTCTCATTTGAATCTTGATGAAGATGAGGCTTTAAGATTTCCTCTCAAACAAGTTCATAAACTTGCTACTAAAATTGAAAAGTTGCATGATTAACATATTCAAGAGAATCATAATACCAATACTATTGTTTCTTTTGATGCTCCTAAGAAATTGAGACATAATGATGAACATGATGTTAATATTTTTTGTGGTCTTACATACCTTTCCCATTCACATGTTAATCCTTTTCTTCAAGCCACATCCGCACTAGGAATGTTCAACCTGCCACTAGTGTTAAACCCTCCTTGCCTATTTCCACTTCTATATCTAGCTTTCCTACTTACATTCCATATATTGTGGCTACATCTATTCAACCATCCAATCTACCTATTATGAGTATTCACACCCCTTCTATTCATGTGAGTGTTCCACCTACTTCATTTCCTACCTTACAACTTTCACAATTTAGTATTCCTTTTACTTATCCTAATCCTCCTACTACTTGTTAATCTCATATTGGTTTTGACATATGAGTGATAATATAATTAAGTTATTTACTTAGTTCATGTTGAACAATTAATACATGCCAAGCATAAGTTGTCAGATAATATATTCTAAGAAAAAATATTTAGTATGTGCCAAGTAACTAGTAAGTTTTGAGTCATTCAAGTGCTAAGCAAATAGTATGTGCTGAGTTATTCAGATGCTGAGTGATTAATAGATGCCAAGTCATTCAGAGGTTGGGTTGCAACATTGAAGTTGTAATTGATGTTGAGCATCATAGACTTCAAGTGTCGAGTTATACAATTTTGACATAGATGTTTGTAATTGCGCAAACTTGTATGTAAACCATTTTTGGGCCAGCTTAAGGATTTTTTTACAATATTAGATGATAAGGACAAATATTAATTGTGAATCCCTATGCATTACATACATCCAATTAGAAAAAGGGAAGGATTAGGAAAAAATATGGGTGAATAACTATCGTTGATTCATACCTAACCCTAAGTCAGTCTTTTTAAAGAGGACAAACCCTAAAATTTTTATGCATGTTGTAAGGAGAAAGGATGGAAGTTTGTATGTGTAAACTGAACATTCATGGTGACTAAGGAGTTGTAATTTGAGATACATTGTAGAATCAGTTAGAGGAGAACAAAGGAAAGGAATTAGAAGACAACATAGATACATATGATTAGAAAGGATCGAGTACACATCAGGAAAGAGGTGATTTGACATCAAGAAACAAAGTGCTAACTGAAGGATCATTAGTGAGACATTCTAATAGCTGAATCAGTTAAATCTCTTAACAAAGTAGTCCTAACATGCTATTGTAAATCCTTTAACATGGTGCTTATTTCATTATAAGTTAAATTCCTTTTACCAAGAATAATTCTAATAGGGTGCTGAAATCCTTTAACAGGGTAAGATCTAACAATATTGTAAGCCTTAAATAGGGCATACCTTACACAGGGTAGATCATGTTTCATGATCAAAATATTTTAACCTTCATTAGATACACTTTATTACTATAGTAGTGGAGATTTGTGTGCGTCATCCCCACCCTAGTTTTACCTTCTCCTTGTAAAGTTTTTGGGTAACCAAATATCTTGTGTCATACATGTGTTGAATATTTTACTTTCATACTATGGATGTATATGCTTAATTTGGTATTTCAATTTATATGCATTGATTGTGTGATGGATGTGTGGTGAATGTTTTTGATGTCAAAATTTTTAAGTGCTGATTCACCACCCCCCACAGAGTTTACTTCCCTATTGTAATTCTAGTGATTGGTATCAGAGCTTAGTTCTCTAAAAGTAAAGATTTGTAGCTTTGAGGAAAGATATTGGAGATGGAAGTCTACAAGTTACGAAAGAATAAATTGAGAACTAGAATATTGAAATACAACCTACCCTACATTAATTGAATGAAGTAAGAAATTAGTTAAAGTGATCACTAAAGAGAAGGAAGGAAATAGCTATTGAATAAAATGACACACATTATCAAGAGATTGACACTAACGAATTGTTTGCAAATAGAAACACTAATGAATTTGATGCAACAGTTGCAAATCTGATGGAAAAAGAATGGAACCCTAATTGAAGAGGTCATAAATCTTAAGAGAGAATAAGAAGTCCTGTCAGTATTTCTATATGAGGTGATTGAGAAAAAGAAGAAATATGAAGAGGAAAAAATCATGATTGAAGATGGAAAAATGATTTTGACCAATAGATTGGAAGAGAAAACATCAGAGGTAAATAGGATTGCTACCATGAAATTGGGAAAATTGAGTCAAATGATGATTGCAAATCATGAATTGAATGCAAAGGATATTGGAATCACAACACTAAAGTTGTAGAATGAATAACTAAGAAATGATTTGAAAAGAGAAAAAGAGTTTACTAAAAGTTTCAACAAACCTAGTGAAGCTATCAAGTATTTTGAGCAATTGATGAGATCTCCTAGATCCAATAGTAATACTTTTGGACTAGGTTACACTAGTATTGACGATGGAGAATCATCCAAAAGTGGTGAAAAAAGAAGTAACAAAGGTAAAAAATTAAAACCTACTTCTCATAATTGTGGTAAGATAGGTCATAATGCCAATGTTTGTAGGAGTAAGATTGCAAATCAAAATCTTAAGTAGAAGTTCATGGGTTATTGCCACAAAGACAACAAACAAGGAAATCAGGCACATGAATGCAAAACAAAGATCACAAGCACACAATAATTTGAAGGATATCACTATAGCTATCAATAGTATGGACATAGAGCATATACGTGTATATCTAAGCCTAAATGGTCATTGAATAAGAAGTCAAGAGTAAAGCACAATGGAAACTATTATAATTGGGATTATAAGACTAGGTATAGTTATTAGTATTGTCCAAAGTATGGAAATGTTGCTGAAAATTACATAAGAACACAATTCAAAAGTGACTACAAAAGATGGCTGAGTCAAACTACATGTTTTAGTTATTTAAAGATTAGTCACATAAGTAGGATTTTTCCAACAAGGTAAAATGAACTAAGCAGTGAGTTCAACAAAGGAAAAGGAAAGGAAGATGTTAAAAATGTCAGTGAAGAGATGACCAAGACATGGAAGAGAAAGGAAGATTGCAGCACATCAAGTTTAGATGCGACCACTTCATCCAATGGGTTAGGTGATCACACCACCTCGAATTAAGAAATCAAGAGATATGTATGGGAATGATATTTAAAAGAAATACTATAAATTAGTTCCAATGATTTAGTTATATAAAAATTAAATATGCATGAAGAAAGATATAAGGTGTTGATTATAACTTGGAAGAAATCTTTAAGTTTTGTTAGTTTTCATGTTACTGCCACTCATGTTAGGCTTTCATAATGGCTTCTAGTTCTTCAGATCTTAAGATTAAAAAGGGTAAGAAATTTTTAAATTTAAAATTGATAAGCAATGAGATCAAATAACAAAACTTTAGAGCTATTCTTGATATTTCTTACAAGGAATATCCATTTGATGTGTTATTATGATACTCCCACAAGTTTTAATGATTCAAGATGCGAGATGTTGCTGCACATAAAAGGTGGGTAGCATAGGTGACATGGAAATTAGAGAAACCTATGGGAAACTATGCAAAAATGGAGTATTGAAAGATGAATTCAAAATTTTAGAGAGAAAAGGGTTAAGCCATGCCCTAGATTTCCCTAACATCCTCAAAACAGAATGAATACAGATAGTTTTGAGCAGAATTCATGATAATTCTATATAGTTATATAATGGAATGATGACAATCATAAAGAAGATTGTGCATAGAGTAATAGGGTATCCAATCTTTGACCAACCTAAAACTATGAGGAGTGAAGAAAAAGAAGTTATTGCGAAGAATATAGGGGTAGTGTGGAAAAAGAGAGGAATGAAAATTAACACTATATCAGATCCCCTAATTGCTTTTGTAGTAGGGATTATAGCATACAAATTCTATCAATCCAGTAGACTCAACATTGTACCTTGTATTGCTATTGGCATGGGCTAAAAAATAGCTAAGAAGAATCATACTCATGACCTTACTAAGTTGCAGATGCAACAGTGGTTAGAAAATCTGGGAGCAATAAGAAAGACCAAGAGTGCATAGTACAAACTTGGTTCAATTCTTGTATGTATATTCATTTATGTACATAATACATTTCCTACTTTTGGTAAAGTTGCATGGAAAACAAATAGATCCATTGCAGTGCAAATAGGTGAATTTATTAAGTAATTTGGAGAGAATTTTGAGTCTATAATGACTGGCTACTTTGAAGATTTTAAGCAATCAATGAAGAAAAGATTAATGATACAGTTTCACTAGTTGAGAAATATGTCAATGATGTTTGTTTTCTAGTTGACATTGACTTCAGATATGTGCAGGCTCTACTTCCAAGAGTAAGATGGTTAAGACCACTAGGGTATGAAATTAATGTGGACAAAGCCTCTGTTGGTGTCTAAAACTACTGAGCAACAAAATGCTCAATATCACAGTGAAATTATGCACACAATCTAAGGATTAGCCAATTCCTAGTAGTAATTACATGAATAAACCACTTTGACCCAACTTCAACAAAACCAAAAATGGTTTTCTACTCTTTAGGCTTTGCTAAACCAAGGTGGGTATACCTAGGGATGATTCTAATGCAAATTGTGGTATGAAATTATCTTAGTTCCATTCTAATTCTCATATTTTACCCTTAGGCACATACACAATTTATCAATTTCTCTAAAAGCTTCTCAAATCTATATGCATCCCCTATAAGTAGATATGGTTATAAATCTCCTATAGTTTACAAGTATTCCTGGGATTAGTGGCTATCTAAGACTCTGAAAACTATATGCAAATGAGTGCTAACCAACATTTGTAACTTTAAACAAAATGGAATGAAATGGTTTTGATTTTTAAAAAAATGAATTGATATGCATTAGTAGAATTCACCCTTGCTCACTTCTAACTTATGTGACCAGTGCCTTATCCATTGGGCAAAAAATTAACTATTGGGGGGAGATCTAATTCAAATAACTTGTAAATAAATTAATCAATTGTAATCACCTATTTCCATTCTTATGAAATATCCTTTCTATAAACTCATAAACCCTACTGATTCATTGAAGCATTTCTATAATTCCTTGAATGAAAAGAAACATTGATATCAGCATGCAACCCATCTAGATTGCATTCAGCCAAGTTAAACCTTATTTAAACTGACTTCAAAGTAGACAAAACCATAAAATGGAGATAGAAATTGATGACACAAATATAGTGTAAATACCCCTTTGTATTATCCTTTTAGATGACTAATACAATGACCGATATAAATCAATTGAAAGCCCAGAACAGATTGCTATTTATGTCATTTCAATGTGTCATCAGAGAGTACAATTGGAAGCAAACTCAAAACAACTACATACTATTGGATCGACTATCTGTACTTTTCTTGAGAGAAAACAAAAATTATACAATTTTTTCAGACCATCACATTGCCTTGAAAACTCATTTATATAGACATGAGTTGCAATAGGCAAAGGAAAAATGTGATTGACAGGTGTCCCTCAAAAAGATATTTACATACACCTGTAACAAAAAGAGAAAATGCAAATAACAAAAAGGCTAATACATTGAACATTCCTTTTTGGGTCCCTTTTTTGTTATTCTACCTAAATAGATAAAAGTGTTACAATCTAAATATTTGATTATTTTGATTTCTCGAAATAAGTGGCCGTCAAGTTTGAAAGTGATGAGTCATCTCTGATTACCTCCATACTTACATTAATCTGAGGATTTTCCTTGTCTTCATCATTTATTGTAAGGGTAACTTTTACTTTGGCACCTTCTTCCTCCTCATCTTGTGTTTCATCATCCTATAGCATCTGCTCTTCTAACATAAATTTATCTTTCCACTCATTATAGGTAGTATCATTAGGCCAACCAAAATTGAGGACATCTCTTCATACTTTTATTAGAGAATTTCCAATTTCTTCTATATCAACCAATTCTTTTTTGATGGAGTTATAGAATATTTTCACTTTAACCAACTCCTCATTTGTCATAGCCCATAACAAGTGTCCAGTTTCATTTATAACTATATTTATCCTTTCACAAAAAATCTCATCCAACTCCCTCTTCCATTCCTCTTTTTCCTTCACTTTATAAACATTCTTTAATGCATAAGGGAATAAATCAAAATTTTTTGCAATATACTCAGAAAAACAAATAATTAAACTTTTTTGAAAAGAATTTTTCTTATCATCAAATCCTTGCAATTTATTCAACAAGTCAAAGATTTTTTCTATTTGATGATAGGGCAGCTGGATGAAAGATATACACATAGCAGTGATATCTTCATTTCTTTCTATCCACTTCTGTACAATGGGTTTCAATACAACTTCATTTCTTTTCAATTCATCCCTGATAGTTGAAATCCTTGCTAATTGATCAAAAAATGTGGGCCATTCTATTCTCTCTACTAGATACATTATAACCTGCCTCATTTTCTCTTCAAATTGATTATTTAGTTCAACATGCAGTGCATACAATTTATTCTTTTCTTCCTCAAAATACTCTACAGTATAGAACTATGACCTTTCTGGGGTATCCGGTACCTCAACAATTGGAGTTGATTTAAAAGGTTCAACAGGTGGCCTTGAGGGATATGCAAGTCTAGATCTACTAGATTCTTGTACTTTTCTCTTCCCAACTACCTTTTCCATTTGAGATACCTTTTTTTCCAATGACTATATCTACATATCCCTCTCCTCATATGCTTTCAAAACTTATTCAAACCTAGCATTCAGTTGGGAAAATCTTTCTTCTTCCTAACTAGATACAACACTACCAAATTTCAACATTTCTGAGGCCATTCCAATAATCTATTTACTACCAACCTCACTAGCCCTGAATACTGTCAATGCACCAATATGCTCTATAGTAGCGATTTCTTTCATCCTGGTCTTATTCCTTTTCTCAATAGACCAAATTACAAGAGCTTGGTGGTTATCACTAAACTTGACTCCTCTATGAGCCTGTAGTACCTCTTCCTTAGTCTTAAATTGGACATCCTTTTGTTTTCTTACCAAATCAAAAACTATGGCATTCACTATATCCCATTCTAGTAATATAAGGACTCCTGACTGCTTAAGTATAGCCTTCTAGTCTCAGGTGTAAATTGAGCAAAATCATTCAAAAATTTAGACTTTACCTCCTCCTTAATAGCAAAATCCAATTTACTAGGTTGTTTTGCCTTTATTTTTTCACAAGTTCTCTCAAAATTGCCTATGTTTAGCATTCACAAAAATTGTGCAAATGCTCTAGACTTCACAAAATTCTCATCATTAATAAACCTCTCAGAGGCTTAGGCAACTATAGGGTCAATTTCCTTACCTTGGTAATCAACAACAGTTAAATCCAAGGAAGGTGTAGGAGGTTCTTGTGGTTCTCCAATCTCCAAGTATGTAGAAGTAACAATTAAATCCCCTTCTCCTCCCATTTTTCTAAGCTGCTCCCTTAAAGATACTTCATCATTGATCTAGATTGGGGAATAATTTGGGGAGTATTGTTTTACTTGAGAAGAAGAGGATCCCTACTCCAATTTTTGCCTTTTTGGTGCATTGGCTGCAGATGGACTTTCTGGTCTTGGCCTCTAATGAAGGGGTGCTTGCTGCACACTTTGAACCATCACATAACCTACCCTTCTCTGCAAAGTATACTGGCTAGGAGCAACCGCATTTCTACTACTTATCCTTCTTTGTACCTCTACAGCCTTGTTTGGATATGCCTCAACATATGTGGCTTTCTTGTCATTCATGGTTAGGATTATTATAGTGAAATTATTCATTAATTCTTGCATTTTGGCTCCCCAATATTCTTATCTTTCAAGGGGTCATAATTGGAGTCAAAAGCATTAATGAATTCTAAAGTCTTATTGAATACTATCCATTTTTCTTTTCTCAATTCTTTCTCTTGTAAAGAAAAAATATTCTTAATAAAATCCTCAGGATAGTATACTTGGCCTACCATATGAGAAACCTTTTTCCTCTCTCTTAAGAGATCATAGAAACCTTCAGGATCAATAAATATGGCATGGGACTTTGCCATGTTGTATCTATCTATGAATAAGTTGAGATGCTTCCATCCTTTCTTCACAAAAATAAAATCATGCACTACAGTAACAGTTGGAAAGAATGTACCCTTCTTTGGCAGATCTCTTTCATCAATAGTGCCTATCTGCCATAACAATTCTACTATCCCTATTTTCAAAGGCACATGGAAAGGTAGAACATGAGGCTTTCCAAAAAATCCATATACTCTTATTAATATTGAAACATTGTAAGGGATTATATCCCTCCAATTATGACTGACCAATAGCCCTTTTGCATGGTCCTTGGGTCTGACCAATTCTAGTAGTGCTTGTGGAATCCTAGGGTTGTCTCCTCTCAAGAGTAACCTAAGCTTTGATGAAAAGTATCTATCAAATGTCACATAATTGGCATCTATAGCTTTTGAGGTCATATCCACACTCCACAACTATACTGGATTTCTCTCTCCATCTCTAGTCATTTCCAATTCCATTTCCTTGGAGAAAAAGGTAAGTCCCTTATACAAACATACATACATAAGTAAGGAATACCAACAGAAAGGTTTATCCACTTTTCCCTTTGATATCCCCACCAAACCATTGTGAATCTCCTTTGCAAGGAAAGTAGCAAAATCTAGAATAGTGCTCATCCCAAATTGAAGAGTTTGAGCCATTATGAGAACAATTGAGCCTGGGATTTGATTGGCTTCATCCATTCCAAAAATCTTGCAAAGAGAAAAATACAATGCTTGAGGCCTAAGGTTAAAATGCCTCCTTAGTAATGGTTTGGGAGTGCTGGCTATAATTACAGGCAAAGAACCAATTTTAGCTATATGCTCCTATAGTGGCCCTATTCTTATGTAAACCCTTTGTGCATGATACCTCATTTGAAAATGATCCATATCAATAGTTTCATGCACAACATGGTTAGGGTTAAGATTGAAAACCTCTCTAATTAATTCAGGGAAAACTCTAAAAAGATGTACTCCAAAATGGTTCTTTACCCACCCCATAATTGGATCATATTTTTTGGCCAAATCCATCAACAAATCACTATCAAAGAAAACTGTGGGGATTGTTAATTTACCAATGTCAAATTTCCACACATTGCTCATAGGAGTGTCCAATTTTTGCTCTGAGAACCATTTTCTAAAAAACTCTAGACCTCCCATGGATACCTAGGCATCTCGTACCTAGTTAGCCTTGTCATAGAAACCCTCTGCTAGGGCTACCCTAGGGTGCTTAGGAATTGACTTCCTCCCCTTTTTTATTTCATGTACAAATAAAGGAAATTGTTCCAGAAAGTCATCATGCACATAGCGCTTCAGATAATGAGTTTGTCTAGTAAATTCTTTACGTGGAGGCATTTTGAGATTTTAAAAAAAATCTATCTCATCAAATTCTTACTACTCAGGAGATTTGAAAGTACTTACCATTGAAATTTTTCTTTGCTGTATGAAATTCTGTGCTGCAATTTGTCAAATTTCTCTTTGAAATTCTATGCCCTAGCTCAATTTTTTTTTTTTGTATTCTGATATCCTTTTGTGATTTTGTGATTCAATAAATGGTGAGATCATGAATTGTATTTGAGCATTGAAATCACATGAATGAGCTCTGAACCAAATTAACTTCCAATAGCCATTTTTCCTCAAGTTGCATCAGAATTTCAAATTTCATACATCAATTTCACTAGATCAGATGACTTTAATTCAAAAAAGTAATAAGGTTTATGTCCTTAGGAGTGGGGCCATGTGTTGTATTACCTCTTACTCACATTCCTTAAATTTCTTGCATCTTAAAATAGTGGGTAAGTGCCAATTGTTGATCAAGACAAGTTCAACGACTACACAAATTTACAGTTAACTAAGGCCTAGTTAGCCGTTCTAACCAATAGGAAGTCTCCATGTGAGTCTGTGCCTTCTGCAAACCTCCATGCAAGTAGGTCCCATATCACATTATGAGCAAATGAGTACTTGATGTCATTCTTTCCACGTGTCAAGCTGGCACATTCCCACTTTCCTTATTGAACGAGCATCTCCATATTGTGGGATTGCGACACTCTTATATCCTTTAATCCTTCTGAGCTGGGACTAATGATGTCACCATGGACACCTATCTGCATGGTGCATATCCACTTTATTTAAACTTCATTCAAGTTCTCAATACGGGCAAGTGCCCTTTGTTGATCAAGACAAGATCAATGGTGTAAGAAAATTTCTGCACTTTACGGTTGCTTCATCTACTTGGGCCAATGAAATGACTGCTTTAAACTCTCGTGCTTTGACTACTACATTAACTTCCTAAACTTTCCCTACCTATAACAAAATTACTTCTAGCTAAGCACATGTGGCATACAACATGGCATGACTCAGGTTTCTTTCCCTATCTTGGCCCCACTATGACACACGACACAAATGCACATTCCCACATTCCTTGTTTATTGAGTAGTTCTTTATTGTGGGCTTGTAGAAGCCCTTGATCTTTGAAGGATCTACGATTGAAAAAACTTTGATCATTTCTGGCAGAGAAACCTCCTTGACAACACAATTGGTAATATATGTTAGCAATCACTTTACAACTTGGCATACCGTAGCATATACTAAGGCTTCTCGACCCCACCTTGCTACATGTCCAAAATGTTCTTGCCCGCTTTATTTAAAAGCCTTGCATCTCAAAATTGTGGGAATGGGTGACCCATTGATTTGAACAAGATCAACAGTTACACAAAATTTGTATCACATTGGGCTTTTTTGAATAAAATAATCAAGTCAAAAAGAAAATGGCCAATCAATTTTTAAACAAGCTTTTAATAAAACCATGCTTGCATAAGCCTGACCTTAGGGTAGAATGATATATCTTAAAATTTTTTTTTTGAAAAGTATTTTGAAGGTTTTTCAAAACTAGGGTAAAATAAGACATGGCACTAGGGTTTCTAAGAAACTCGCTGAAGACAAACCTTGAGAATTTAATAGAATTTGAACTAGGGCAATCTAAGGGTTTGAAAAATACAAGGAAAAAAACCCTAATTTGCAAGACACAAAGACTCAAATGATTTTTCACTAAAAATTTCCCAAAATTTCTACATTGTGAAAAATCAGACCAATAGTGGCTCTGTCTGGGGATGATAGACTACTTGAGTCCATACAAGAATTTAAAATCTTTGGGAGAGTAGACCATATACTTGGTACAGGAATGAAAATTTTTCAGAGAGCACAGAGCAACACACAGAAACAAGAAGCAAGAAATCAAACTGTACAGAGAGACTATTTATAGGGATTTACAAAATATACAGAATATACAAGAAAACCAAGAACCCTAAAACTACTGTTCATGGAAAATAGATACTTTTAAGAAAAGTACCTCTTCAAGAATTTTCCATGAACTAGCAATTCAAGAATACCTCTAGTTAAATCCTTCAAAAAATATGAATCTTCTCCATTTCTATCACAAATGTTATATGGGCCAAACCAAATTGGGTCAAATTTACCATGCTTTCCTTTATCTTCCAATCTAGCATTCCATATTAGTACCATGTCACCTATTTCAAAGTTCCTCTTAGTGGCTCTTTTGTCATATAAGTCCTTCATTTGTGATTGTAACTTGACATTTCGAACCCAAGACTCTCTCCTTGTTTCTTCTAGTTGCAAAATATCATTCATTTTGAGTTGCATCTCATTAATAATGTCATCATCATATAGCTGAACAAATTTATACATCTCCTTTAGGTTATTTTGTGGAAGTTTATCCTGTATGCCATAAACTAGATCAAATGGGGCACATCCAATGGCTTTTTTCACAGTAACCCTGTCAGCCCACAGAGCTAATGGTGAATTTGAATCCCACGCCTTCTTGTTTTCCCCTAGAATTCTTTTGATAACCTTTAGTATACTCTTATTTCTTGATTCTTCCTAACCATTCCCTTGAGGATAATAGGGTGATGATGTGTACTCTGTAATGCCACATTTCTTGCAAAATTTTTTATATTCCTCTGATCTGAAACACATAGCATTATCTATTACAATCTTGTTTGGGCATCCAAATCTGGTCACAATATTATTTAAAATGAAATTAATCACCACCTTACTTGTTGCATTCTTAGTAGGGACTACCTCAACCCACTTGGTGAAATAATCAGTGGCTACTAAGATCCATGAATGACCACCACTAGAATTATTTGTGATCTCACCTATAAAATGAATTCCCCACTATTGAAAAGGTGCCTGCACTTCAATTGGTCTTAATGGAAAATTCCCAGAGAATTTTAACTTTCCACTAAACCTTTGACAAGCATCAAAAACTTTTACAAACTCATGAGTATCTCTGAAAAGTGTAGGCCACCAAAAACTAGCTTGAAGAATTTTATGAGTAGTGGTTTTAGCCATATAGTGACCTCCACATACACCTTCATGCATATGTTTCAAAATTGTTTTAGATTCATTTTCATATACACAATTCAAAAGTACCCCTTCCATATTTCTCCACCATAATTGACCTTACACAATAACATACCTTATAGCCTGCAACTTGAGGGATCTTTTTTGGTTATCTGTTAGCCCTGGTGGAGATTTTATATTTTGCAAATAATAAATTACATCTTTGTACCAATCAAAGATACCCATATCAAAAATATTGTCCTTGCAACTATCATCAAGTTAATTAATTTGGTTTGCCTCTAAATTAGCTTCTGTCATCAATTTAGCCAAACCTTGACCCCTGACTAGTTTGGAAATCTGAATATCAATATTAAATTCTTGTATCCTGTTAATCCACCTACATCTCTTGCCAAATACCTCTTGTTTTGAAACAATGTCCTTCACAATAGCAGTAGGAACAAAAGAAATGACAGTAGCTCCCATTAAGTAACATCTAAAAGCCTTAACTTCTTTCACCAGTGCATATGCCTATTTTTCATTGATGTCATACTTAAGCTCTACTTCTTGCAAAGAATTGCTGAAGAATGCAATAGGTTGATCATAACCTTCTTCATTTTTCTGTAATAGTACTATAGCAACAGTGTGAAATGAGGCAAAAGAAAATATATGCATTGGTTTGTCATAATCAAGAGCTTTGAGAATAGGGGCATCTTTAATAGCTTGTTTAATTTTTTGAAATGCAATACTAGGTTCACCATCCCTTTTTATCTCAGATCCCTTCTTTAGAATTCTTGATATAGGCCTACTAATCTCTGCAAAATTTGTCAAAAATCTCCAAAAAAAATTGATCTATCCAAAGAATGATTAGATGCCTTTAACACTCTTGGGTTTCTGAATCTTATCTATTGCCTCTACCCTTTTAGGGTCAATCCTCACTCCATGCTTGCCAACTAGATGTCCTAACAATTTACCTTTAGTGACACCAAAGTTAGATTTCCTTGGATTTAAAGATATTCCATATTTAATGGCTCTAATGAATACCTTTTCTAAGTACATACAATGATCATTTTCATCCTTGGAATAAGCAATAAGGTCATCCTGATACACAACCATAAATTTGTTAATAATATCAGCAAAAGCTACATCCATGGCCCTTTGAAAAGTAGCCCTAGCATTGGTAAGACCAAATGGCATCCTGACATAAACATAAGTACCCCATGGAGTAGTGAAAGCAGTCTTAAACTATTTTGATTCTTTGACAACTACTTGATTATACCCTGAAAATCCATCCATCATGGACATCAATTCTGAACCAGTGACCCTTTGCAACATGGCTTCCATATTGGGTAAACCATAATTATCTTTTAATGAAGATATGTTGAGATTCTTGAAATCAACACATAACCTTATATCTCCATTTTTCTTTCTTATTGGTACAAGATTTGATACCCAAGAAGAATGTCTAATAGGCTTTATAATCCCAGTATCTCTTAACTTGATCAATTCTTCTTGCACTTTGGGAGCCAAGGTTGGATTTATTTGCCTTTCTTTTTGTTTGAAAGGCTTAGCATTTGGTTTCAAAGGGATTTCATGTTGAAAGAGATCTTCCCTATAGGCCTTTAGATCATCATATGACCATGCAAACACGTCTATACTTCCTTAATAGGTCTATTAGATCTTTCCTAATTTTAGGAGGTAATTTCTTACCAATATATACCTTTTTAGGTGTTTCCTGAGTTCCCAAGTTTACCTCCTCTAAATCCTTGGAATTATACCCATTAGTATCCATTTGTGACCTATCTTGGTTGTCAAAAATAGTTTCTAAAACAACTAGACCCTTTGGAATTTTGTTTGTCTTCAGTTGTACAATTTCCTGCCCAAAAATTGTATCTTTTCCATCTACATTTTCTACACAAGCTACATAATCAATTTGTTGTCTTGACAACATATGCTCACAATTGAAAAATATTAGAATATCCTTATCATCTTGAAACACTTGCCAATTTTGAACATTATCAGGGACATAAGGTCTAGTTTGAATCTCAATTTTAGACAAACCAAAAAATGTGATATCATCTGGTTTTATTGCTATATTTGCCAGTAAATTTGCCATTTTGTTATTTGTCCAATCTTTCCAAATAATCCCAAATGGATCAAAACATTCAATCATGTCCCACACTACATTTCTATACTGTTTCAATCTTTTATTCTTTGACACATAAGCATTTCTTACTTGGGATACCACCAATTCATAATCTCCTACAACATGTAAATACTTTATCCCATCCTTATGAGCTAATCTAAGACCTAACAACAGAGCCTCATATTTTGCTATCTTGTTAGTACAAGGGAAACTTAAAGTAAAGGAGAATTTTAATGTTACCCCTACTAGAGATATCAACAAAATGCCTACACCAGACCCTTCTTTGCAACATGCACCATCAAAAAACATAGTCCATAAATCACCCTTGTCTTTTTTTGTGTCAACTTCCATTTCCATCTAAGACTTATGCTTATATTTTCTCAAAGTCAGGGCCTCAGCTCTGAATGCATTAATATTTGTATCCACAAAATTTATCATATTGTCTTCTACATCTTCCTCTATCATGTATATACTTTTAGGCTCCCTATTGACTTTTATCAAATTCACCTCAATGTTAAAAGTAGCAAATGAAAAATCACACTATAGAATCCTACCCATAGCAACACTCCATTTTCTTGATAATAACATGCCATGCTGAGGTGGGATGTCAACAACCAATACACTCATAGTAAGTTCTTTGTCAGGGAAAGTTGTTAATCTATATGAAAAAGAGTTTATAGTGCCTATGAGTGTCACTTCTCTTTTATCCATAACACAACATCTTCCTTGATTTGTATCCACTTTTAAGCCTAATTCCTTCATTATTTGAAAAGGCATCACAGTGTTGGAAGCACCAGAATCAATCCTGCAATTTTTAAATGTTTTACCATTTACTAAAATGCTCAAGAAAAATGGTTCAACATTTCCCAAACACTGATTTATAGAATTATCCAAAAACATTTGAGGAATTTGAGAGACAACTCCTTCAGCTTCATTGTCCTTTACTTCTTCTTTAGTTCTTTCTTTGGGACTGTGATTTTCATTACAATCCTAACTTACCCTTACATTAGTATTTCCCAACCATTCTATAGCTTTATTTCGGTGTTCAAAGATTCTTAGCAATTCAGAGAATGAAACCTTAACAGTAATCTAAGACAAAACAACAAGAATATCTATGGAAGAACCAAGAGGATCATCATTAGTCACATTCCTTTTCTCATCTTGTTTATCCAAAATGTTCAGAGCATTTTGATGATTCTTATCATGTTTTGTGATGATATTTGATACCTTCTCATCTATTTTTCTAGGGACATTATTTGAAAACTCCATATCGTTAGGATTTCTTCCTTTCTTTTGTTCCCACCTTCTATTAGTAATTTTAACCTTCACAGCAGGAGCTTCTTTAGGTTTCACAATTTCCCCCTTCTTAGGATCAAACCCTTTCATGAAGATACTAGCTACCTTATTACTTTCATCTCTTTGAGTAATGTTTCTAGTCTGAACTTGAGCTATCATATTAGCAATAATTTGATCAATCTCTTCCCTAGAAGGTTTTCTCAGTGTTACTTCTTCCTTTGTATTTACCATGTTACACACATTGTCCTCCACATCACTTTCACCAGAAAATACTTGCTGTTATATGACATTCTGAAACTGTCTTTGGTCATACACATCTCTATCATAATCTTCACAGTCAAAATAATGTGATTCAAACATATTGCATCCTAAATCATCATTATTTTCTTCTTGCTCATGATACTTTTCTATTGCAATTTTATTTTCTGGGAATGACAATGCTACTACACAAGATTCAAGGGAATGGGGTAATTGACATGAAAAACACCAAGTAGGTTCAACAACAAAATTAGGATCATCTACCAAATTTATAGAATTTTTTGACAAAGGATTAGGGGTCACCTTGTTGTTGTTGTTCTTGGGAGGAGGGATACTAGGCTGACCATCCTTCCAAGTAGTGTTATAAGGGAAATTTTGCAGCCTATTTTATCTATTGAAATTTGATTGATAGGGGGCCCTATTATTAGTGGGGTTCCTATAATTCTTCATCTGAGGAAGGTTCAAACCTTTTATAGCATTTAGAATTTGACTCATTTCACCAGGCTCTTTCTTTTTTCCCCCTATGGCTTTATTTTCTTCCTTTCTATTTCCCTTATTCCCAAATAACCTAGGATCATCTCTTTTGCTTTCTAATCTCCTTGAAATCCTCAAATTATTTTCTATATAAATGGAAATCTTGAAAGCATCTCTTAAGGTCCTAGGATCTTTATCCCTAAGTTGGTATGCCATTTTACCATCAAAAGCATTCAGATAAGTGATCAGACATACCTTGTCATCAATTCACATGGCTTGCATTAGCTTGTACATCCTTTTTTGAATTCTAGTGTTAAATTCAGTAATAGATTCATTAGGAAACCTCTTAATATTATTGAATTCACTCAAGATATAGCTCTAATTTTTCTTGTCACCATATTTCTCTTTGAAACAATATTCAATATCTTTCCAATCAACAATAGACAATTTAGGAAGTCTCTTGAACTATTCTCTAGCATCTTCAATTAAAGACTGAACAACCAACTTCATAATGACATCTTCAACTTCAACCTCATAATCACTCATCATATCAAGGAAACTTCTCAAATGGTCCTCACAAGAAATAACATTATTTCCATCAAATTTAGGCAATCTTTTCCTCATTTCTTATGTGATAGGATTTGGAAAACCAAGGATTCCATCAAAACATATTTTCCTATAGACTTCTAATTGAATAGGTCTTCTTTGTAAATCAATTTTGGGGTGATTAGCACTATCTTTCTTAGTATCATTCATATTAATACTAGTACTAGCATCACCAAAATATTTGTTAAGATCTACTTTCTGTGAAGATGAAAACAAGAAAGAAACAATCACCTTAGTAGTATTTTTATTCAGATCAGTAGATCCATCATCATCTTTAGGCATAGCTGTAGACTGCTTCTTGGTAATTTCTAATAATTTGATCTTATTGTTCATCTCAGCTATAACAGCCTCACTTTTTGCAATCTCCAATCTCTTGGCTAAAGCATCCCTTTCTTTTCTTCTCTTTTCCAATTCAATATTAGAAAGTGACATGGAATCATGGATTTGAACTATCTTTATTGGCTCATTGATGTTAATACCAATCTCCTTTTGTTTTCCTTTGTCCTTAGCCCCTACAACAGGTTCCACATTTTTTACTCTGTTGTTATCAACTTCTAGAGTATCATAGTTCCTAATTTGCTATATTACAAGTCCCTCTAGATTCATTTTCTGAGTCTCCAACAAATTCTACTCTTGCCTCTTAAGCTATTCAACTTGTCCCATAATCTCAGGCTACCAGGCACTAGCTACTATCTCATTTTTCTTCTTTAGAGTAGCGATTCACCTAAGTAATTCTTGCTTTTCTTCATAAGCCTTCATGATCTTTTCTTCCTTTTCCTTTTGAAATCTCCTATTTATAGCTTCTTGCTCAACAAGCTGTGCTTTCAAAATTTTATTCTCATTAGGATCAGGGATAGTGAATTTAGACCCAAATGTTTTCTCATCATTAAAACTTTCAGGTTCTAAGTGTCTAGGTTTGACCTTTTCAAGGGAATAATCTAACATGAAAGGGTTTGTACTGCACTGAAAAAGATTGTTACTAGTCCTATCCTCAAGACCAAATGTATGTGGTTGCACAACCTTTTCCTGACATATCATTTCAAGGGTATTATAGAAATCATTGTAGACACCTAAAAACTTTTAGGAAATAAAGTATTTTTATTTTCTGAAAAATTTCTAATGACATCATCATTTATTAACTAATTAATTAATTTATTTTTATGCCATTAAATCCCTTTATCTCAATTAAAAATATTTAATTAAGGAATCCCTCCCAAAAATGTTTAAATCTTATTTAAACATTATTTCCTTATTTATTAATTATTTAATTAATAAATTGAGCAAAAAACCGAAAATAAATAAAAAATTTATTTTTTGCCCAAAACTTGGCCAATTTCCTTAAGACCACTAACCTCTTCCAAAATCTTCTAAACTTTCTTTAATTTTGATTAAAGGCTAATCCCATCATTTCCTACCCCTAATCCCAACTCAAAATATTTAATTAAGATTAAATATTGATCCTCATGTTTATTAAAAAAGTTTTAATAAATATCTCCTCAACCCAAACCCTTGAAATAAATAAAACTTTATTTATTTCCTAAAATCTAATTTATCCTCATCCTAAGAAGTTCTAGACTCTTCTAGAAAGTCTTCATCCTCATCCTAGGAAGTTCTAGACTATTCTAGAAAGTCTTTATCCTCATCCAAAGTCTAGACTCTTCTAGAAGATGTCCTTAAACCTAATCCTAATCCCCTCCTAACCTTGTCACATTCCCTAAAAATGGGTTAAGACTTACTAACCCAAGCCAAAGTTAACAAATATCTCCTCCTTTACCCACCCTCATTAAATGCCATCCACTTGCCTATCCCTAAGCTAATCCTAAACCATCCTAATCCATCCTCTAATCATTTGCACAATCCTAAGCAAGCTTAAAACTTTCCTAATCAAGCCCAAGTCGAAATTCCTCTCATCTCCCTCAAAATATCCCAACCATAAAACTTTATGAAGTCCACTAGGCCATAAATGACTCTTCCAAGCCCTTTTATTGCTCTTACAAGCCATTATGAGGGTCTTTATGAAGATTTTATCCCTTGAGCCTCCTTTGTTGACTCATCCTTCCCCTTTCCTCCATCCTCTCACCCTATGACATGTGTCACTCCCTGATTGGCTGTAAAGAAGCACAATCCATGTGCTCTCCTCTCATGCAATCTGAGCCCTCCATGAGCTTTTTTCCATCCTTTCATCTTAGCCCTCAATCCCTCAAGCCTCTTGCCTATAAATTGGATCCTTCCCCTTTGCAAAACAACACAATCCATGAAGTAAAGTCATAATGCCATTTTAAGAAGCCATTTTACATCAAAACCATACACTCACACCCAAATTCCAACTCCATTTGAAGCCCTTTTTGAAGCATAAGTTTGAGCATACATCCTATCTATTTAGACAAAGCCACTCAACAAGAGAGCTTCTCATTGAGAGAGTCCATTAATGGCTCATATTCTCAATTGAGAGTTCATCTTAGTCTATCTTGAAGTTTATGAATTTTGTTTAGTTTGTAGAAGCTTTATTTAAATTTGGTTTCTATTAGCATACTAACATTGCTCATATACATTTTGGCACGCCCGGTGGGACCCCGCATGGATCATCTTCATTAGCTTTTTTAGTCAAGTTTTGTATGTCATTTGCTAATTTTGGCTAATTTTGCTTGTTTTTGTGATTGGTAGGATTGTATAAATTGGTTTTGTAGGTCCACATGAGCATGAAGAAGACAAAGGAACTCATAGTCTATCTCATAGTATTTGCATATTTTTCAAGCCTATAGGTGGACAAAGCACTTGGAATTCTTCTTCTTGTTCTTATCTATATTCTTCTTATTCCATCTACTTCTTCTTCTTCTTGTAGGAGATCTTGGCCATTTTTTTTAAGGAAGAAAAATCATACACACTTCTTTTTAGTGCTTAAAATGAACCCCGAAATCATACTTAAATCCATTAAAAAATTAAAAATTTGCAAAAAAGAAAAAATCTTTTAACAAGTGAAACTAAACCAATCCAATCATTTGCATCCTTGCAACATCAAGGTTTTAGATGCATTCATGCAAAGTTAGGAACACTTCATTTTTGGGAATTTAAAAAGAACTTCAAGTTTCCATTTCAAAAGGTTCAAAATCAACACTAAGTGCACACTAAAATCTAAATCAAACTCAAAGCATCAATCAAGGATAAAATGAACCTCATTTGCAAATATTTTAAAGTTCTTTTAAAAATCTCATGAAAACTAAGAGTCCTAAATGGTTGCCAAAAATTGTCCTAAAAGCTTTGTTATTTTTTCCAAAAAAATGTCTTGTTGTAAAATCTTGAATGTTTCTTAGGTTTTTCATGCATCAAAATAATCTAGGAATATCATTTTTGGGCTTAAAATATGCAAACTAGAACACAAAATCTTGAATGAAAACCAAATTCCAAAGAGTCATTTTCACTTTTGAGTTCAAAACAATCTTGAATGATCTAAGGTTAAAACAAAGCATTTCAAAGTTCTTAAAACAACACACAAAATCTCAATCTTGAATGCTCAAAGGAAAAAACTTGAATGTTCAATCACTTGTCTTTGAATGCATGTTGCTAAACAAACTCTTGAATGCCATGGATTAAAATCAAATTTTCTTTGAATGCATGATTAAAACAAAAAATCCAATCTTGAATGCCAAGGATCAATTAACCATTGCAATATCAAACACTTCATTTGGAGCTTTTAAAATTGAACAAAACAAATTTCTTTTCCACATGCAATTTAGGCAAAGTTTGATTTTTGGACATTTAAGAAACTTCGTTAAGTTAAATACAAATTTGTAAAAATTAATTTGAGTAGTTCCTTAGACTCACCTCTTTTCCAATCACCCATCAATTCAACCATTGGTTGCAATCTCAGTTCCATCTATGGGGATGGGTCTACATGAAAAAGGTGTTAAATGTTGCACAATCTAACTCACTCACTTGGTCTTTGAACGTTTGCTTTAACTTTATCAAAATTCTTAAATGACCAAAACTCTAGACTAAATTGATCACACTTCAAGTTTGGGCACTAAAATTGAACAACTATTGACGTGGAGGGCCTCCGAGCATGCGCTTGAAATAGAATCTCACACATCTTTGTTTTGTGCTTAAAAACAAAATCACACCAACTCTTGAATGCCTTAAAGAAAATTAATCGATACTTGACGTGGAGGGCCTCTAGGTGCGCGGGTTTACTTTTTTTTTTGACCCTAACTCTTCTTCTTGTATTCGTTCTTCGCTCGATTTTTCTTTGTTGGCGCATTTAAAAGTTGGAATTGAACATTGTCTCTTAAACATGAGTGCTTGCAAAGTCTAGATCAGCACACATAAGAGTTAGCTGGTAAAAAAAACAAGCATGTTTTTTAGCCCAAGGTCATCCAAGTCTTCTCTCCCCTTGTCATCTTTTGAGGCCATCTTGGGTGCATAAGATTAGGATCCAAAACCTTGTTTCTTTTTAAGAGGCCTGCTTGGGGATTTCATCACCCCTTGGACGACCTCAACTCCAGTGTTCCAGCGGAGTATAAGAACTAGGAGGTGAATCGAAAGACACCTTTCTTGGGATCAAGATTTTGTCACTCGGGCTAAGCCTCAAGGACCTTTATACCCTTGAGAAGTGAAAGAGGAAAAGTGGGTTGCCACTCCTCTCGGCTGTGTGACATCTTTTTGGTTTCATCTATGGATTTGGGCCTCACATACCTTGGGTATATCTGTTAGAATCTGATAAGATTAATAACCTAGAAAACTAGTGCAAAGAGTAAATATCTAAACTATGAATGAAAATGATACAAAATCAAAATAGCATCATAGAGTTAGTCTCCAAGAGAGTAATGCAAATGTTGGAAGAAAAATAGCATTAAGAGGATGCAAAAACAAGAGATGCAAATACAAGCCAGGTAGCATGCTTATATAGGCTAGGAAGAGGGAGGAGGTGGCAACACCAACCAATGAGGAGCAACCATCTATCGGACTAAAGATAGCAAAGTATCTTCCCAAGATAGCTAATGGATGCTCACATGTAGGAAGGTGACACCTCACAACCATTCACCTAATAAGACATGCTTTATTAACCTAAGCGAGATTATTAAGTGTAGGAAAAACCTAGAAAAATAGGAAAAATAAAAAAATACACTAACACCCCCCCATAAGCGAAGCTTAGGTGGATGTAGAAATGGGTCCCAACAAGTCAAGCCTGATGAGGTACCCATGTACGTAAAATTCTCCCAAAAGAGAGAGAAAAGAGACTCCCCAAAGAAAATTAGGACTCCAAGTAAGAGGAAGTGGCCCCCCCAAAAGATGAAGCATCCCATACCCCTAGTAAAGCTTGCAAATTTTGTCCGGTAGATCCACTTACATCGACCAATTTTTCTTCCCTTAGAAAAATGGACAAGATCCCAAGTGTGGTTCCTTATCAAGGAACTATACTATTCCTGCATAGCTGTATCCCACTCAGAAATACTAGAAGCCTCATGAAAGGATTGTGGATTTGAGGCAGTAGCAATGAAGATATGTAGAGCATCCAGGAATTGTGAACGAGTCTGCTTGGTGTCTGATGGATCCCCAACCCAATCACCTACAAACTGCAAAGTTTGTCTAGCCCAAAGTGGATCAGAAGATGGAGAATCTAGAGGAGAATCATCAACCTATGAATGATGACTAGGAGAGGAAGGAGGTGAGTCCTCTGAATCACTCTCTGCATCAGAAGTGGAGGTAGAAGACTTCTCAAGTGAATCTAACCCATTAGAAGATCTATCATGTATTCCAAGTGACTCTAATGTCAAAGTAGAAGGCAACCCTATAACCATGCTTTGCTGGTTAAGCTGATGCAAGTAGTGGAAGTTAAGATGGCAAAACCGCTCATCCCATAATTTGCTCACATCATTAGAGTGAGTGAGTGAAACAGTCAAAGGAGGATCAGGAACAAAGTGAGAAAACATATAGAGTCGTGACTAATGATCTACTCTCCCAACTGCAACTGTAGAATCATTGTGCAACTCATGTATCTCCACTAAATCAGGAGTGAACTCAACCCGCTTTCCTAAACCTGTGTGAGTGATCTGGTGTACCGATAGGAGATTAGTTGACAATGAGGGTACATAAGGAACATCATGGAATGTGCCATCCCCCACATCAATAGACCCTCTCCAACTCACCTCAACAAGAGTGTTATCACCCACCAAAATAGAAGGCATAGTACATGGATCGAAGGATGCAAGTTCTTCCTTAGATGAAGCCATGTGGTGTGAAGCACCCGAATCAAGAACCCAAGTGGATCGTGAGGAAGAAACTGCAAAAAGGGCCTTGCCCTTTCCTTTCCCCTTGCTATTTTGTTTTTCCTTGTTAGACCCTTCATTAGAACTTTGTTTGATAGACTCAGGAACACTGATATTATTCTTCTCAAGAATGTATGTCAAGTGATCAAGTTGTTTCTACAAACATTTATGTTCATCATGACCAGGTCTTTCACAATAGGCACATTTGACCTTTTCTTTCTTAGACTTATTGCCCTTGGAAGATGGTGTATCAATAGTTGCTTTTGAAGAAATTGATATCTGATCCTTCTTCTCCTCGCTATTCTTTTATTTCTTATCCTTACTATTGTTGTTACTACTTTTTCCTTGTTGTTCTTTTATGCCTTGGTTGGCAGCCAAGGCATGTGACTTGGAGGACTTAAGAGTGCCCATCTGGATTAGCTTGTCCTATTCTTGAGTGATATTAACAGAAAAATCATCTAAAGATGGCATGGTGAATTGAGTACCAAGTGCACCCTTAGTAGCATAGAAGGTAGAGACAAACACAGAATATTCTGAACTTAGCTTAGAGAGAATACTAAGAATCAATTGTTCATCTTTCTTTTCAATTCCACATTGTTTTAACTGCAGCCTTAGTGATTTCAATTTGGTGAAGAAATCTTGGATTGTGTTGAAATTGCCTGGACTCAAACTAATTAATTCATTTTCCAACATATGACCCCTCATTGAATCTTGTGAGCCAAATAGTGTTTCTAGCTTTGTCCATACTTCATTTGGTGTATCCAAAGACTCAATGTGAAATAGCAAGTTAGGAGAAACAGACAAACACAATGTTCCAAATGCCTCATCACATTTGTTAAACCACTTAGGCTTATCTTCATCTTTAGCAGGTTCAGTTTCAAGTCCCATAGTTATCCTATTTAATCCAGCTTTCCTTAAGTGAATTTTCATGTGTGATTTCCACTCAAAGTAATTGTATGGAGTTAGGATGGGCATATTTGTTTGATCCATGATGAAAAAATGCAGAGAAGAAATGCTAGAAAGAAGATAACCCAGCCACGACAATGTCCCCCCCTCTCTACTCAATCAAATAACCCCCCCTCAAAGAAATATGATTTGGCACTTTATTTTAGTGCGTTTACAACTACCACTAGAAAGAAATACTTAGTGGTCTTGATTTCAATGCATTACAAACCCTCATGAAGAGCATATGCTAGGAGTGAAACTTGGACACAATAATCAAGGAAAAAAATAGCACCAATGCGATCTACTAAAAAAATTATGCACTTTCAAAAAAAGAATCACCTCGATACAAGGTCGTATGAGAAAGTTATGATCCTCTAAAGTTTCCAAAATGAGAATTGTGCACAGTCACAGCTAAGAATTTGCAATTTTTGAAGAATTCATGCATGCAAAAAAAAAAAAAAACTCCACTAGTGGATAGAGCACAAAAAAATAGCCAAGTTCATAACAAGAATCATTAAAATTAGAGTGCGTATGAGCAAGAATGAGACATTTGAAAATTGCGTTCAAATCTGCAACTGCCAATGGAGAGGGGTATGGCTGTAGCTTTGCATGCTTGATTCTACAAAATATACAGCTTGCATGCAAAATCTAAAAGATACCCAGATGGTTTTTCGAGGCTGCGAACAAAACCTAGAAAGCGTTTTCCTTGCTGATTAACAAAAGATGTTGCTGTAGTGTAAATCAAATGACTTTAATAGTAAAAAATGGCTTCAAAAATCAAAAAATGACCCCAACAACTAGAATATGACATGCAAATGTTGGATCAGCTTCCTAAGTCCATCAATGGCATGCTGGAACCTGCAAAACTGATTGAAAACTCCAAATATGCAAGTTGGTTGTCAGATTTGAGATTGAAACCCCAGAGAAAAACTATTTTTGTCAAAACTTTTCTGATTCTTAGGATCATCCAAAGATGCAAGAGAAGAGCATACTTCATTTTTCAAAAAACTACAATAAAGTTTATTAGCACCCCCCGAATCTCTCAAATACAAAAACTAAAATCTACTCTTGCACATAGAAAAGCTCTGATACCATGTTAGAATCTGATAAGATTAATAACTCAGAAAACTAGTGCAAAGAGTAAATATCTAAACTATGAATGCAAATGATACAAAATCAAAATAGCATCATAGAGTTAGTCTCCAAGAGAGTAATGCAAATGCTGGAAGCAAAATAACATTAAGAGGATGCAAAAATAAGAGATGCAAATACAAGCTAGGTAGCATGCTTATATAGGCTAGGAAGAGGGAGGAGGTGGCAACACCAACCAATGAGGAGCAACCATCTATCGAACTAAAGATAGTAAAGTATCTTCCCAAGATAGCTAATGGATGCTCACATGTAGGAAGGTGACACCTCACAACCATTCACCTAATAAGACATGCTTTATTAACCCAAGTGAGATTATTAAAAGTGTAGGAAAAACTTAGCAAAATAGGAAAAATAAAAAACTACACTAACAATATCGAGGACTCCCTAGCTAAACCAACTGTCAGCCTTGTAGACAACCATCTAAGATGTTAATGTGTTTGAAGTGATTGATCAAAACATTTGTAAAATATACACACTCCTTGGCACAAGTATCACATTCTGGGAATCAAAACTTCTATCTAGTTGTTTCTATCTATTGCTTGGTCTTTTACTTATTGAATGCATGTTTGCCAAACTTGGTCAATCCTAGCTTAGGGCACACTTAGTGTAGTCATTGCCTATTCTAGAAGTTGAACAAGTTGAAGAAAAGCAACCAAGATCTCTCAAAGCTAAGAAGATTTAGGAATTGATGTCAGAGCAACCAAACCCAAACAGAAGTTTCACAAAGTCAAACTCAAGCCATCTCAGGCATACCAAGAACTTTCAGCCAAGAGAAAGGAACTAACACCAAGCCCTCAAATTGCCAAACTCCACAAAGTAGAGGAAAAAGCTACTGACAAAGCCCTTCAAGATGCCTGGTTAGATCGCACCATCCAATTTAACCAACATCCAGGAGTTAACAATGGTTATGCCTTACCAACTAGGCATGATTTCTATGATTAGACCCACTTGTTTCTCCACATCTTCTTGCATAAGCTTCACTTTTGCATTAGAGTCATCTTTGTAGGTAAGCTAGCCATCCTTAGTCATCTCCTTAAAGAATTTTAGCTCATTCATCTCATTTAGAACTGAACCATCTAGCCAGCAATCAAAACCTCACATCCAAGCCTTCAAAATTGTTGTCACCCTTCCAAAAGTTTGCCATTCCTAACATCTTCCAAATCCACCAATCTCACCCAGGTTATCCCTTTGACAGAGCTTTGTCTAGGGTAATTTAGCTTTGTCACTTGTTATCCCTCATCACCTTGAGCTAAAGGTTGGGATCCACAAGTGGTCAATCTCATGTTCTTCCTAAAGGATCATCAATCTATCCTTAAGTTGACACAATCACCACCAAGCTTGCACATAGGAAAGCATACCTTTCATAATTTGGCAACATATCTTCGAAGTTAGAATCCTCAACCCAATCCTCCTTAGGTTTTGTCATATAGCTTTGCCTCAACCTAGGAAATCATTTGCATAGAAAAGCATTCCTCTTTTTCCTCCATCAGCATTATTGCATCTCATCCCTAGGAAACATTCTGCATTTTCATGCCACCCATCACTCGCTTAGGCAAGAAGCAGAAGAAGGAAACAATGGAGCCCTATCATTTGGATCCAACAACATCGCTCCCCTTGAGCACTCAACCATCCTTTAGCCCAGAGAATGCTATACCATCACCTACTGACATTGAAGCTTTCATGAACCAACCAGGAAATGCAATATTGGTGAATGCCATTATAGACAAAAATAAGGAAACAATCATGGCTAACTTTCGAAGGGACAACATTGGAGCCTTCGACTTTGGAAGACCTCCCCCCTTATCAGATCCATCTCACCCCTTGTTTGAGCAACTTCCACCACCCATAGGCTCTTATGATTCAAATTATCCTCAATATGTGCCAAAAGAAGTGCCTCAACCCACCCCATATGATCCAACAGACCCAAACATACCAGCCTCCACTCAAGTTGAAATCTCCCTCCCACAAGCCAATCCAGCCACCACCACTCCACCATTGGTCCATACCACTTCATCCCAAACCCCCTTTGCCCAAAACACCTCATCATTCACTCCCTTCACTATTGCTGTTGCTGCCCCCCAACCCAGCCTTCCATATCCACCCATCTCCCAAATCAGTGCTAGCATCTTTGGCCAACCGCAACAATATACAACTGGGATGCCACCCATGGGGCCAAGTAATCAACCTTTTATCACCCCCAGCCTATTTACCTCCACTCAGAACACAATTCCATCATTTCCACTAGGTCCTTGCAGCTCAGTGCCATCAGCCACAAATCCACAAGCTACTACCTTCACTCCACAAAGCTATCACACCCCACAAACTAATACCATTGTTCTGGCAAGCTCTCAAGTGACCCAAGCTCCTGCCACCACTTTACCAAGCTTTCAAATCCAGCCACCAAGCTATCAAACCCCATCAGTTCCATTCCCAAGATTTCAATTCCCACCACCTCCACCACCAACCAATCCATTACCTCCTATTACTAACTATTTTTCTATGCCACTCCTAGAAGGAAATCCACCACCACCAAGCACCAATTACTTGGCCTCTTTTTCCATGCAGACACCTTCCAAAATAGGGGCACAACCCACATATATTGGTCAAACTCCTCAAATCCAAAGTCAAGTTCCACAAGCTCCCCGATCCTTTCCCCAAGCTTCACACCCATATTATACCTTACCTCCACAAAGCAATCCATTTATCCCATAGCCAGCTTATGTTCCTCAATCCCAACCTCAAATCCAATATCAGTAGCAAGCCTCGCAACATATGCAACAATATGTGACAGCTCCACCTTAGCAACCCATCATCCACCATTCAGTTGCCCAAGCCATGTACAATCCCTACCAGCCCATACCTCAAAGCCATCCATATTCCATTGCCCCATCTAGCACATACCTACCTCAGGGCACTCCTACATTGGGGGCACCCCAAATGTCACCCATTAATTCAGAATGGGAAGCCATGAAAATAGCTTTGAAGAACATCCAAGAGGGAAATGATCCAAAAACCTTCAAGTTTGAGAATGTGTGTCCTTACCCATTTGACAGAGCCATTACCATGACACCATTTCCTAAGCATTTTGAGACACCAAGTTTGACAAATTCAAAGGAAAAGGAGACCCTGTCACACACATCAAATAATTTTACATGCATTACCAAGAAGTGGCATACGATGACATCTTCCTCTTGTGTCTCTTTCCCAAAAGCTTGGCCAGACCAGCTCTTGAATGGTTTTATAGAATCCCCTATGGCACAATTAAAATTTTTTCTGAATTGTCTAAGGCATTTGTAGCCCAATATGCCCATCTTGTTGAAACAGAGCTATCAGTAGTTGATCTTGTCCACACTAAGCAAAAAGGTGGAGAAAGCCTTCCCGAATATTTGCAAAGATGGAAAACCCTTACCACCTGCATATCTTGCACCTTGCCAGAGTGCCATTTGGTGAAAATATTTATTGATAATGCCCATCCTAGCTTGGCTCACCACATGACCATGAACTGTTTGCAAACCTACAAAGACATCAAAGAGAAAGGAATGATCCTTGAGAAAGGACTCATTAAAGATGGTGTGGTTAAGATTTACAAGGAAGCCAACCAAAATCAATCACATTCCAATGACAAGTCTAGGTATTGGAACAAAAACAAGCACATTGCAATAGATGGCGTCACTGACACCAGACATGTGAATATTGTTGGTCCTTCCCAAAATCAATCTAACCCACCATATCAATCAAACAATCAACAAGCTATCAACTACCAATAGAAAAATAACTAAAGCTATCAAAACCACAATCCAAGACCCAACTTTCAAGGGTCTAGCAATCAAGCTAATGCCATCAATGTAGCTGTAGGGAAAAAGCCTAGATTCCAACCTGCACCTAGAAATTATACACCCCTTGGTGAACCTTTGGATGTCATTTTTGAGAAATTAGTCAAGGAAAACCTCATCAAATTTCCTCCTACCCAGCAAATTGACCCAAGCCAATCCAAAGATGCATGGTACAAAGACAATGAGTACTGCAAATTTCATAGGGTAAAAGGTCACACTACCCTCAGATGCATGAAACTGAAAGATTATGTGCAGGACCTCATTGATCGCAAAGAAATCACCATTGGTGCCCAAACCTCTCCCAATGCAGGCTTATAGATATATCAAAATTCTTTTCCTCCTCACAACAAGCAAAATCCTAGAAAAGCACCTATCCAAGCCAACAACAACAACACCAACAATCACCAGCCAAACCAACAGCATGGGAAGAACAATGACCACACTTCATCCTATATAGACTATGGTAGCCTTATAGGTTGTATATCCGAAAAAGAGCCTTTTGTCAATGTTATCAATATCTAAGGACCAAAAAATGAGTGTGCAATCACCACTCAAAGAGCATGATTTAACATCACAAGCTCACCCATTTCACCAGCACCATCAGCTCCATCAAAAAGCTAGTACAATATCTTGGAACACCTTGGGAACATGCCTGCCCAAATCTCCATTTTAGAACTTCTTCGCACTAGTCCTGTGTACAAGAACATCCTTGATAGTGCCCTTATAGAATCCCATGTCCCTTCAAATATCAATGCTACTAATTTTCATAATCTTGTTGGACACCTATCCTCCTCATGTGCCCTATCTTTCAAACCCACTGACATACCCGTGGTCGAGCTAGATCACACCCTTCCTCTTTGCATAGCCATCATGGTATCCAATTTTGTCGTGAAAAGAGTAATGATAGATAATGGATCAGCCTTGAATATTTGCACCCTAAAATTCATAAAAAAAGCTAGGTATACTGAGGCAAATATCATTAGTGAGGTTATCACTATCAAAGCTTATGACAACTTGGAAAGAACCACAGAAGGAACTATTTTGCTGCCAATCAAGGTTGGGCCAGTCATCCAAGAGACACTTTGCCATGTTATTGATCTAAACCTACCATTTAACATCCTCCTCGGTCACCCATGGATTCATGCCATGAAAGCTGTTCCATCCACTTACCATCAGTGTGTCAAATTTTTGCATCAAGGCACTGAGGTAACCATCCATGCCGATCCAGAACCCTTTGCTTACTGCAATGTGGTTGAAGCTTCATATACAAACCATTTTCCTGGAATTGATATTGGCACATCCATTGCCAGCTCATCCCACACTTGTAATGACCTAGAAACCATCCTCGCCTCTACCCTATCTACCGTGAAGATCAATAACAAAGGCTATGGAAAGTATAGTCTGTCGGCTACATTTGCTGTCGGGGCACTCCCACTTGATCCACATGCCCATGGATGACCGACATATCACAAAGCTAAGGAGATTCCACCTCCTCGATACAAACAGTTTGGCCCAACAACCTTTGTATCCTTGAAAATCCCTCTTCATGAGGAGCTCACTCCAAATATCAACAATTGGTTACATAAGGATGCACCTCAAAGAAATCAAGCATGCCTTGATCACTTCAGCCAGAAGTATCCCCAAGAACATAAGCTCATCACTAACAAATAGAACTATCAAGGTGGTGGTCTAGGACCACAAGAAAGAGGCATGCAGTGCCCCATCGATGCACACAAGTGGGAATCAAAGTTGAAAAGAGAGCCTACGATGATACCCTAGACCAAATCTCCGTTGGAGACTCTGTTCTCCAAGAACTATCCATCCCCCTCATTGACCTACCACTCGCCCATCCACAACTCATAGATTGGGACCAACCAAGCGTCATACACATTGATGAGTTCACATCAGAGGAAGCACTTTTGAGATTCATGGGAGCTGAAACTCCTCATAAGCAAACAAAGCCAGATTTTGCCTATATCTACAAGCTAGATCCCAAGGGGTATTTTGGAGAAAATCTCCAACCTAGTTTTGATACACCCAAAACTGGAACTAAGGTGAATCTAAGACTAGCTATGGTAGCGAAGAGAACCCCTCAGAAAGAAAATCTAGAGCCACAAGCAGAACATGAAGATTTAGCATTGCCTCCTCAAGATAATTAACCAGAGGTGTCTTCTATTCTAATTGAGGATACTCGAGAAGTCAACATTGGTTCTTCAGAGATCCCCAGACTTGTTCACATTGCAGCATCCCTATCACAAGACCAAGCTGATCTCCTCTTTGAGGTCTTAAGAGAGAACATTGGCCAATTTGCATGGTCATAGCAGGACATGCTAGGACTTGATCCAAGGCTTGTAGTTCATCATCTTGTAGTTGATCCAAAGATCAAGCCCATCAGACAAAAGCTTAGAAAAATGCACCCCAAGGTGGCATTACTAGTCAAAGCTAAATTAGAAAGAATGTTAGCTGCTAAGGTTATTTGACCTATCAACTACTCAGAGTGGATCTCCAACATGGTCCTTGTCACTAAACCCTCCGGTGACATTAGAATCTACACTGATTTCAAAGATCTTAACAAAGCTTGTCCAAAAGATGATTTCCCCTTGCCCAACATAGATATGATTGTAGATCTTACAGCTGGACATGAAATTTTGTCCCTCATGGATAGATTTTCTGGGTATAATCAAATCAAGATTGCAAAAGAGGATCAACATAAGACAACATTCACTACCCCTTAGGGAACCTTTTGCTACAACAGGATGCCTTTTGGCCTAAAGAATGCTAGGGCTCCCTATCAAAGAGCTATGACAACCATTTTTCATGATCTCATCCATAGCATTTTTGAGGATTATGTGGATGATATCTTGGTCAAGTCTCATACCTTTATGGATCATCTTGCTGACCTGGAGAAAGTCTTTGATAGGTTAGCCAAATATCATCTCATGCTAAATCCCAAGAAATGTGTCTTTGGGGTCACATTTGGCAAGCTTCTAGGCTTTATAGTTTCTAAACGAGGTATAGAGATCGACCCCAAGAAGGTCAAAGCTATCTTAGACATGCCTCCTCCCCAGACACTGCGACAGCTTTGTTCTCTTCAGTGAAAGCTTCAATCTATTCGACGCTTCATCTCCCAACTTGCAGATAAGTGTACAACATTTTCACATTTACTAAAGAAGGATGAGAACTTCAAGTGGGATCCTTTATGTCATTGTAGCTTTGACCATCTCAAGCAGTATCTCATCAATCCCCCTATCTTGGTTCCACCAGTTCCTGGTCATCTCTTGATTCTGTACATATCAGCAACACCTACTACTCTAGGGGCACTTCTAGCATAGCTCGATGACTACAGCAGAGAAAGAGCCATCTACTACATCAGTAGAACCCTAGTTGGTTATGAACTCAATTACACTCCTATGGAAAAAACTTGTTTGGTAGTTGTTTTCTCAACTCAAAAGCTTCGCCACTACATGCTAAGTCATACCATCCAACTAGTCTCCAAGATTGACCCTCTCAAGTATATGCTCTCTAGAACAACACTTACAGGCCGTTTGGCCAAATGGGTTATGCTCCTTAGCGAATTTGACATCCAGTATGTGGACAAAAAGGCAATCAAAGGGAAAGCTATAACAGATCACCTAGCTGATGCACCTCTAATAGATGCTTATCCATTGATCACAGAATTTCTAGATGAGCATATCTATCTAATTGAAGAATAGCCCCCATGGAAACTTTATTTTGATGGCTCATACACATCTCATGGATCAGGGGTAGGAATATTGTTGGTCACACCTTAAGGAGATTACATTCCAAAAGCCTTCAAGCTACAATTCCCTAGCACCAACAATATAGCTGAATATGAGGCCCTCATAGCAGGATTAAAGATAGTTGTAGAATGGAACATTGTTGAGTTACAAATCTTTGGTGATTCTCAGCTCATCATTAAGCAAGCCCTAAATGAATATCAAACCAAAGATGAAAAGCTATTACCCTACAAAGACCTAGTTGATCAGCTAACCCAAAATTTTACAAGGCTTTAGTTTACACAAGTGCCTCGAATACATAACAAAGTAGTAGATGCTATGGCTACTATAGGCTCGCTCTTGGAAATTCCTCAAGTAGCTACACAGTATGAGTTTTTAGTGGAGCAACTCCTCACACCTGCCTATGTGAATGAGGATTCAAACTGTGTTTGTATCTTGGTTGGTCCCCAATCCCCTTGGTACCATGAGATTCATGCTTACCTTAATGATGGTATCATATCCCCTCACCTCACACATACCCAACACCAGAACCTCATCTGAAAATCCTCTCGTTATGTTATCATAGCCAATACCCTATATTGTCGGGGTTATCACGATACTCTCTCTCAATGTTTAGACAAAAATGAGGCCACGATTGTGTTAAAAGAAGTACACTCTGGACTTTGCGGTGCCCACATGAGTTTTATTGTCCTGGCATGACAAATCCTTAGAGCAGGCTACTATTGGCCTACCATTGAAGAAGACTACTGTGACTTTGTCAAAAAGTGTCTCCCATGTTAGCAGCATGCAAATCTTGTGCACGCTCGAACACGAGATCTACAGCCTATTGCACCACCTTGGCCTTTCGCTTGTTGAGGCGTTGATCTAGTTGGAACTATCACAACCCTCTCATCTGATGGACATAAATGGATAATAACAGCTATAGACTATTTCACTAAATGGGTGGAAGCAGTTGCCCTAGTCTCAGCTACAGGAGTTTAGGTCTCCAAGTTCATCTTGTACCACATTGTTTACGGCTTTGGCATCCCATCCACCATCTTCACCGACCATGGAGGCAACTTTGAAAATCTCAACATGGAAGAACTATGCACTTCCCTTCGCATCCATCACCACTTTTCTAGCCCATATTTCCCACAAGGTAACGGCCAGGTAGAGGCAACTAACAAAAACCTCCTCAAAATCCTAAAGAAAGTTGTCAATGATTCCGGTCGTGATTGGCACCTACAAATAAATCTAGCCCTATGGGCCTACTGAACCTCCTTTCGTACATCCATAGGCACAACTCCATACTCCCTAGTCTATAGTGCTGAAGCAGTACTACCTATAGAGGTTGAACTTCCCTCCTTGCCCATATCTTTGCAAGGGAAAATATCAGATGAAGAATACAGAGTAGCTCGGCTCACCTAGCTAGATCTCTTCGACGAGAAGAAACAACAAGCCTATGATCATCTCACAGTCTATCAAACTCATCTCAAAAGGAATTTCAACAAGAAGGTGCTTCCACGACACTTTTGGCTAGGTGACATGGTCCTCAAAGAAAACATGAAAGTCCAAGAAGATTGAGAAAAGAAAGGCAAGTTTGAACCCACATGGCTTAGTCCTTATTTTATCATTGCATCCTTTGGCTCCAGAGCCTATTAGCTATCTACACCCAAAGGAGAACTCTTGAATGATCCTACTAACATCATTCATTTCAAGAAGTTCTATGCTTGAAAATCCTTGGTATACCTAGCTTTTGAAAAAATAAAAAAATAAAATTGTAAAGAGAAATAAGCATCCAATGGTGAAAACTTGGCAATTCAAGCGCCTTGGATAGGTACTTTGGTGAAAACTTGGTAATTCAGGTGACTTGTGTACTAAGACTAATCCATTATCTATCACTATCCTATCCCTCATCTATCCACCCACCATCCCATAAAACACCTGCTTGTTCCCTTGGTGTTCCAACCAAATATCCAAAATCTATTGGAGCTTGTAAATACCTCTTGTACAGCTTGTAAATCTTGTACCTCAGCTTGTAAATCTTGTACCCTAGCTTGTAAATCTTGTATCATCCCTTGTATCATAGCTTGTATATCCAAATCTTGTCCAAAGCTTGTACCATATTCTAGCTTGTATTATATGCCAAATCTTGTATCCTAGCTTGTATCCTATCACATGCACAAAAAGAATCCTATTTTCACTTAAGCTTTTCGCAAACCATCTACCTATCCACCTATCAACTATTGCAGACATCCCACCCTTCACACACATTTCCATCTCACAAAACCCAAACATAAACAACCTTGTACATTTGTAACATATCTTGGTTCATCAGCTTATACATCCTCTTTAGCTTAGTACTATTGTATCTATCCAGTTTTTGTGTCAGATCATCCTTGCTCAACATCTTACACACATCGCACAACCCTTGGTTAGCTATCCCAATGCATCCTTTAGCTAGATCTCCTATCACCAAAGTGTTATCCTTCTTAGTTCAGCTTTTCAGATGCATCACTCATCCAGATCCACCAGCTTAGGTGCTCTTTGATAGATCCTTGTAGGATATAGCTTTTCTCATGTTTGATCTTGGTTCATTAGTACCTCATCCTACCCATCTCGTTGGCAAATGTTTCTCTTTTGGCTTTTCACTTTCTTTTGATTTGGAATCTTCCCTTTTGGGTCTTGAAGTATCTTTTCCAAACAATCTTTTTGTTCCCTCCTCAAAGTTGCCACGATCTTCCATATCATGGTATACTACGAATGGGGCAGTCTGGGCATAGGGTCTTGATCAAGTCTTTTGTTTTTTTCTATTTTCTACTTGTGGATTACCTAGTGTCGGTTCCACTTTGATTCTTTCGAGATTCATGTGTGATGCTGGGGCAATCCATGTGTGTTTGTTTTGAGTCAGTCCGTCAGTCCTCTGGACAGTTGGTGAAAAGGCCTTGATGTTCTTGGTAACCTTGGCAATTAACCAATAGTCCTATAGCAAATCTAGTGCTCAACTACATAGTGGTACTTCTCTTTGAAGTATCCCCCTGCTCAAAAAGATTTAATGGTTTTCCTTCATCTCCATTATCCTCCATCCATATCTAGCATCTGTCTCTCCTACCCCAGCTTATGCATCAGTATCTCTTTGAATCACTCCTCACCTTTAGCTTTAGAGATCCACAATCCTAGTCTTAGGGATCCACCAATCCAAATCAATCCACCAAGCCTCATCTTTTGAGATCCACAATCCTAGTCCTAGGGATCTTCGAAACCCATCTTCCACCAATCTGACTCTTTGAAATCCTGTTGCATCAGCTTTTTAATCCCCTCATCCATCTCCCCATCCTGGATTCATTTTATAGCGCTCCGCTCCTTCATCCTCTGCAATCCCTGAGATCTTAAGCTTGCTTCCTCTTGTGCCTCTGATTCACCCTTTATCATTCTCCTGTAGTGAGAGTTTGAGCTAACTAAACCTCTTTTCTTAAGCCAATCTAAGTCTTCTTGCTCATCTTGGATTCTTGTACTTTTCAAGAAGTCATCGAGCCTCGCTTTCTCTCCCCATCGCCTTCTTGAGGGGGCATCTTGCAGTCCATTCTCTCCTCTTTTGCTCTAGCCTTGGGCATCTTATTTTCTTATCTTTGATGCCATGCCACTTGCGGCATCACATCAAAGAGGGGCAAAATTTAGACACCTAAAAACTTTTAGAAAATAAAGTATTTTTATTTTCTGAAAAATTCCTGATGACATCATCATTTATTAATTAATTAATTATTTAATTAATTAATTTATTTTTATGCCATTAAATTCCTTTATCTTAATTAAAAATATTTAATTAAGGAATCCCTCCCAAAAATGTTAAAATCTTATTTAAACATTATTTCCTTATTTGTTAATTATTTAATTAATAAATTGACCAAAAAACCCAAAATAAATAAAAAATTTATTTTTTGCCCAAAACTTGGCCAATTTCCTTAAGACCACTAACCTCTTCCAAAATATTCTAATCCTTCTTTAATTTTGATTAACGGCTAATCCCATCATTTCCTACCCCTAATCCCAACTCAAAATATTTAATTAAGATTAAATATTAATCCTCATGTTTATAAATAAAGCTTTATTTATTTCCTAAAATCTAATTTATCCTCATCCTAAGAAGTTCTAGACTCTTCTAGAAAGTCTTCATCCTCATCCTAGGAAGTTCTAGACTATTCTAGAAAGTCTTTATCCTCATCCAAAGTCTAGACTCTTCTAGAAGATGTCTTTAAACCTAATCCTAATCCCCTCCTAACCTTGTCACATTCCTTAAAAATGGGTTAAGACTTACTAACCCAAGCCAAAGTTAACAAATATCTCCTCCTTCACCCACCCTCATTAAATGACATCCACTTGCCTATCCCTAAGCTAAACCTAAACCATCCTAATCCATCCTCTAATCATTTTCACAATCCTAAGCAAGCTTAAAACCTTCCTAATCAAGCACAAGTCAAAATTCCTCTCATCTCCCTCAAAATAACCCAACCATAAAACTTTATGAAGTCCACTAGGCCATAAATGACTCTTCCAAGCCCTTTTATTGCTCTTACAAGCCATTATGAGGGTCTTTATGAAGATTTTATCCCTTGAGCCTCCTTTGTTGACTCATCCTTCCCCTTTTCTCCATCCTCTCACCCTGTGACATGTGTCACTCCCTGATTGGTTGTAAGGAAGCACAATCCATGTGCTCTCCTCTCATGCAATCTGAGCCCTCCATGAGCTTTTTCCCATCCTTGCATCTCAGCCCTCAATCCCTCAAGCCTCTTGCCTATAAATTGGATCCTTCCCCTTTGCAAAACAACACAATCCATGAATTAAAGTCATAATGCCATTTTACATCAAAACCATACACTCACACCCAAATTCCAACTCCATTTGAAGCCCTTTTTGAAGCATAAGTTTGAGCATACATCCTATCTATTTAGACAAAGCCACTCAACAAGAGAGCTTCTCATTGAGAGAGTCCATTAATGGCTCATATTCTCAATTGAGAGTTCATCTTAGTCTATCTTGAAGTTTATGAATTTTGTTTAGTTTGTAGAAGCTTTATTTAAATTTGGTTTCTATTAGCATACTAACATTGCTCATATACAATCATCATTAGACAAAATTGGATGAGATCTCAGACCTTTGGAGGAAGGCATTTTTTCAATAGCAGAATGGTGAATGTTATCTTTCCCTACTAGTTGTTCCTGTGAATAGCTTCCTTTCTGCATCTAATTTCCCTTCATAGCCCAATTCTTTCTTCCTCTAGGAGGGAGATCAGTTTGTAATTTGATTCCCAGGTTTTTCCTCACATTTTCTCGTGTATTTCTTTTATCTTCCATAATTTGGGACAATTTTTAAAAAAATTGACACTGGTTAACCATTTGAGTTGCCACCCACCCTATCAGAATGGGAATACATTTTGTTGAGTGGATAATCACAATTACTTCACTTAATAGTTTCAAGAAAAATGTAAACAACTTTCAAACCCACGAGAATCTTCTCATGAAATATCTACAATTCTACCCAAGGGGACACAAATCTCTAATAATTCACTATTTATGACAACACTAAGTGTAACTCCCCAGCAGAGTCACCATTTTGTTGGTGTTTGAAACTACCAAGAAACAAAATGCTCAATATCATAGTGAAATTACTCATACAATCTAAGGATTAGCCAATTCCTAGTAGCAATTACATGAATAAACCACTTTGACCCAACTTCAACAAAACCAAAAATGGCTTTCTACTCTTTAGGCTTTGCTAAACCAAGGTGGGTATACCTAGGGATGATTCTAATGAAAATTGTGGTATGAGATTATCTTAGTTTCATTTTGATTCTCATCTTTTACCCTTATGCACATACATAGTTTATAAGTTTCTCTAAAAGCTTCTCAAATCTATATGCATCCCCTATAAGCAGATCTGGTTATAAATCTCCTATAGTTTACAAGTATTCCTGGGATTAGTGGCTATCTAAGACTTAGAAAACTATATGCAAATGAATGGTAACCAAAATTTGCAACTTTAAACAAAATGGAATGAAATGGTTTTGATTTTTTTAAAAATGATTTGATATGTAGTAGTAGAATTCACCCTTGCTCACTTCTGACTTATGTGACCAATGCTTTATCCATTGGGTAGAAAATTAACTATTGGTGGGAGATCTAATTCAAATAACTTGTAAATGAATTAATCAACTGTAATCACACATTTCCATTCTTATGAAATATCCTTTCTATAAACTCATAAACCCTACTGATTTATTAAAGCATTTCTATAATTCCTTGAATTAAAAGCAATAGTAATATCAGCATATAACCCATCCAGATTGCATTCAACCAAGTTAAACCTTATTTAAACTAACTTCAAAGTAGAAAAACCCATAAAATGGAGACAGAAATTGATGACACAAATATAGTGTAAATACCCCTTTGTATTATCCTTTTAGATGACTAATACAGTGACCAATAGAAATCAATTGAAAGCCCAAAATAGATTGCTATTTTTGTTATTTCAATGTGTCATTAGAGATTACAATTGGAAGCAAACTCAAAACAACTACATACTATTAGACCGACTGTCTGTACTTTTCTTGAGAGAAAACAAAAATTATACAAGTTTTTCAAACCATCACATTGAATTGAAAACTCATTTATATAGGCATGAGTTGTAACAAGCAAAGGGCAAATGTGATTGATAGGTGTCACTCAAAAAGATATTTACATACACCTGTAACAAAAAGACAAAATGCAAATAATAGAAAGGCTAATACATTGGACATTCCTTTGTGGGTCCCTCTTCTGTTATTCTACCTGAATAGATAAAAGTGTTACCATCTAAATCTTTGATTATTCTAATTCCTTGGAATAAGTGGCCATCAAGTTTGAAAGTGATGAGTCATCTCTGATTACCTGCATACTTACTTTAATCCAAGGATTTTCCTTATCTTCATCATTTATTGTAAGGGTAACTTTTACTTTGGCACCTTCTTCCTCCTCATCATCTTCTGTTTCATCATCCTATAGCATCTGCTCTTTTGGCATAAATTTATCTTTCCACTCATTATAGGCAGTATCATCAAGCCAATCAAAATTGAGGACATCTCTTTGTACTGTTATCAGAGAATTTCCAATTGCTTCTATATCAACCAATTCTTTTCTGATGGAGTTATAGAATATTTGCACTTTAACCAACTCCTCATTTGTCATAGCCCATAACAAGTGTCCAGTTTCATTTATAACTTTATTTATCCTTTCACAAAAAATCTCATCCAACTCCCTATTCCATTCCTCTTTTTCCTTCACTTTATCAATAGTCTTTAATGCACAAGTGAATAAATCAAACTTTTTTGCAATATAATCGAAAAAAAAAAATTAATCTTTTTTAAAAAGAATTTTTCTTATCTTCAAATCCTTGCAATTTATTCAACAAGTCAAAGATTTTTTCTATTTGATGATAGGGTAGCTGGATGACAGATATACACATAGTAGTGATATCTTCATTTCTTTCTATCCACTTCTATACAATGGGTGTGAATACAACTTCATTTCTTTTTAATTCATCCCTAATAGCTGAAATCCTTGCTAATTGATCAAAAAATGTGGGCCATTCTATTCTATCTACTAGATACATTATACCTTGCCTCATTTTCTCTTCAAATTGATTATTTAGTTCCACATGCAATGCATACAATTTATTCTTTTCTTCCTCAAAATCCTCTACAATATAGAATTGCAGCCTTTTTGGGGTGTCTAGTACATCAACAATTGGAGTTGATTTAAAAGGTTCAACAGGTGGCCTTGGGGAATATGCAATTCTAGACCTACTAGATTCTTGTACTTTTCTATTCCTAAGTAACTTTTCTATTTGAGATACTTTATTTTCCAATGACTGTATCTGCATACCCCTCTCCTCATATGCTTTCAAAACTTCTTCAAACCTAGCATTGAGTTGGGAAAATCTTTCTTCTTCCTGACCAGATACAAGATTACCAAATTTCAACATTTCTGAGGCCATTCCAATTATCTATTTACTACCAATCTCACCAACCTTGAATACTGTCAAAGCACCAGTATGCTCTGTAGTAGAAATTTCTTGCATCCTGGTCTTATCCTTTTTCTCAATAGACCAAATTACAAGAGCTTGGTGGTCATCACTAAACTTGACTCCTCTACGAGCCTGTAGCTCCTCTTCCTCAGTCTTAAATTGGACATCCTTTTGTTTTCTTATCGAATCAAAATCTATGGCATTCACTATATCCCATTCTGGTAATATAAGGACTCCTGACTACTTAACTATTTGCCTTCCGGCCTCAGGTGTAAATTAAGCAAAATCATTCAAAAATTTAGACTTTACCTCCTCCTTAATAGTAGATTTTGATTTACCAAGTTTTTTTGCCTTTATTTTTTCACAAGTTTTCTCAAAATTGCCTATGTTTAGCCTCCACAAAAATTGTGCAAATGCTCTAGACTTCACAAAATTCTCATCATTAATAAACCTCTCAAATGCTTTGTCAACTATAGGGTCAATTTCCTTACCTTGGTAATCGGCAACACTTAAATCCAAGGAAGGTGTAGGAGGTTCTTGTGGTTCTCCAATCTCCAAGTCTGTAGAAGTAACAATTACATCCCCTTATCCACCCATTTTTCTAAGCTGCTCCCTTAAAGATGCTTCATCATCAATCTAGATTGGGGACTGGCTTGGGGAGTATTGTTCTACTTGACAAGAAGAAGATCCCTGCTACAATTTTCACCTTTTTGGAGCACTAGCTGCAGATGGACTTTCTAGTCTTGGCCTCTGATGAAGGGGTGCTTATTGCACACTTTGAACCATCACATAACCTGCCCTTATCTACAAAGTATACTAGCTAGGAGCGACCACATTTCTACTGCTTATCCTTCTTTGTACCTCTGTAGCCTTGTCTGGATATGCCTCAACATAGTGACTTTCTTCTCATTCATGGTTAGGATTATTATAGCAAAATTATTCATTAATGCTTGCATTTTGTCTCCCAAATATTTCTTATCTTTCAAGGGGTCATAACTAGAGTCAAAAGCATTAATAAATTCTAAAGTCTTACTAAATAATAGCCATTTTTCTTTTCTCAATTCTTGCTCTTGTAAAGAAAAAATATTCCTAATAACGTCCTCAGGATAGTATACCTAGTGTACCATATGAGTAGCCTTTGTCCTCTCTCTTAAGAGATCATAAAAACCTTTAGGATCAATAAATATGGCATGGGACTCTGCCATGTTGTATCTATCCATGAATAAGTTGAGATGCTTCCATCCTTTCTTCACAAAAATAAAATCATGCACTATAGTAACAATTGGAAAGAATGTACCCTTCTTTGGCAGATCTCTTTCATCAATAGTGCCTATCTGCCATAACAATTCTACTATCCCTATTTTTAAAGGCACATGGAAAGTTAGAACATGAGGCTTTTCCAGAAAGCCATATACTCTTATTATTGTTGAAACATTGTAAGGGATTATATCCCCCCAATTATGACTGACCAATAGCCCGTTTGCATGGTCCTTGGGTCTGACCAATTCTAGTAGTGCTTGTGGAATCCTAGGGTTGTCTCCTCTCAAGAGTAACCTAAGATTTGATGAAAAGTATCTGTCAAACATCACATAACTAGTATCTGTAGCTTCTGAGGTCATATCCACACTCCACAAGTGTACTGGATTGCTCTCTTCATCTCTAGTCATTTCCAATTCCATTTCCTTGGAGAAAAATGTAAGTCCCTTATACAAACATACATACATAATTAAGGAATACTAATAGAAAGGTTTATCCACTTTTCCCTCTGCTATCCCCACCAAACCATTGTGAATCTCCTTTGCAAGGAAATTAGCAAAATCTAGAATAGTGCTCATCCCAAATTGAAGAGTTTGAGCCATTATGAGAAAAATTGAGCCTCGGATTTGCTCGGCTTCATCCATTTCAAAAATCTTGCAAAGATAAAAATACAATGCCTGATCCCTAAGGTTAAAATGCCTCCTTAGTAATGGTTTGGAGGTGTTGGCTATAATTATAGGAAAAGTACCAATTTTAGCAGGATGCTCCTACAATGGCCCTATTCTTATGTAAACCCTTTGTGCATCATACCTCTCTTGAAAATCATTCATATCAATAGTTTCATGCACAACATAGTTAGGGTTAAGATTGAAAACCTCTCTAATTAATTCAGGGCAAACCCTAAAAAGATTTACTCCAGCATGGTTTTTTACCCACCCCATAATTGGATAATATTTCTTTGGCAAATCCATCAACAAATCACTATCAAAGAAAACTATGGGGATTTTTAATTTACCAATGTCAAATTCCCACACATTGCTCATAGGAATGTCCAATTTTTTCTCTAAGAACCATTTTATAAAAAACTCTAGACCTCCCATGGATACTTAGGCATCTCATACCTAGTTAGCCTTGTCATAGAAACTCTTTGCTATGGCTACCCTAGGGTGCTTATGAATCAAATCCCTCCCCTTTGTTATTTCATGTATAGATAAAGGAAATTGTTCCAGAAAGTCATCATGCACATAGAAATTCAGATAATTAGTTTGTCCACTAAATTCTTTACATGGAGGCATTTTGAGATTTAAAAAGAAATCTATCTCACCAAATTCTTACTACTCAGGAGATTTGAAAGTACTTACCTGCGAAATTCTGCTTTGTTCTGTAAAATTCTATGCTGCAATTCGTCAGATTTCTCTTTGAAATTCTATGCCCTAGGTCCAATTATTTTTTTGTATCCTAATAGCATTTTACAATTTGGTGGTTCAATAATTCAAGCATTGAAATCACATGAATGAGCTCTGAACCAAATTAACTTCTAGTAGCCGTTTTTCCTCAAGTTGCATCAAAATTTCAAATCTCATACGTCGATTTCACCATATCAGACGACTTTAATTCAAAAAAGTAATAAGTTTTATGTCCTTAGGAGCGAGGCCACATGTCACATTATCGTTTACCTGCGTTCCTTAAATTTCTTGCATCTTAAAATAGCAAGTAAGTGCCAATCGTTGATCAAGACAAGATCAACGACTAGAAACAAATTTACAATTAACTAAGGCCCAGTCAGCCATTCTAACCAATAGGAAGTCTCCATGTGAGTCTATGCCTTCTAAAAACCTCCATGCAAGTAGGTCCCATATCACATTCTAAGTGAATGAGTACTTGACATCATTCTTTCCATGTGTCAAGCTGGCGCATTACCGCTTTCCTTATTGAATGAGCATCTCCATATTGCGAGATTGCGCTAGCTGTTGATCTTTGAAAGATCAATGGTGACAATACTTATATCCTTTAATCCTTTTGAGCTAGGAATAATGATGTCACCATGGACACATGTCTGCATGGTGCATACTTGCTTTATTTAAACTTCATTCAAGTTCTCAATGTTGGCAAGTGCCCTTTGTTGATCAAGACAAGATCAATGGTGTAAGAAAATTTCTACACTTTACGATCGCTTCATCAACTTGGGACAGTGAAATGACTGCTTTAAACTCTCGTGCTTTGACCTATCTGACTATTGCATTAACTTCCTAAACTTTCCATGCCCATAAAAAAAGTACTTCCAACTAAGCACATGTGGCATACATCATGGCATGACTCAGGTTTCTTTCCCAATCTTGGCCCCACTATGACACACAACACAAAGGTGCATTCTCGCATTCCTTGTTTATCAAGAAGTTCTTTATTGTAGGCTTGTGTTAGCCCTTGATCTATGAAGGATCTACGGTTGACAAAACTTTGATCATTTTTGGCAGAGAAACCTCCTTGACAACACAACTAGCAATATATGTTAGCAATCACTTTACAACTTGGCATACCATAACATATACTAAGGCTTCCCGACCCCACCTTGCTACATGTCCAAAAATTGCATGCTTGCTTTATTTAAAATCCTTGCATCTCAACATTGCGAGAATGCGGGACCCATTGATTTGAACGAGATCAATGGTTACACAAAATTTGTATCACATTGGGCTTTTTTGAATAAAATAATCAAGTCAAAAAGAAAATGGTCAATGAATTTTTAAATGAGCTTTTAATAAAACAATGCTCATGTAAGGCCGACCTTAGGGTAGAATTATATATCTTAAAAAACATTTTTTGAAAAGTATTTCGAGGGTTTTTCAAAACTAGGGTAAAATAAGACATGGCACTAGGGTTTCTGAGAAACTCGCTGAAGACAAACCTTGAGAATTTAATAGAATTTCAAAGACAGAGACCAGGCTATGAACTAGGGATATCTAAGGGTTTGAAAAATATAAGGAACAAAACCCTAATTTGCAAGACACAAATACTCAAATGATTTTTCACTAAAAATTTCCCAAAATTTCTACATTGTGAAAAATCAGACCAACAAACTCTATAACTATTACCACATTACTTGTAGTAGAAATAGATAATAAGGGTACAACCTTTGGAAATTACGATGTGGCTCTCTAAAATTACAATGAATTTGAAGACTACCTCAATTATCAGGAAGAAGAACAAAATGGTCAAGAAACTCGAGGAGTAATTTGATGAGGGAGCAGAAGAAGAAGATGATGATGATGATGATGAAGATGAAGATGTACCTACTCAAGCATCATTGATCATTACTCAAGGTCAAGGTAAAGACCAAGAAGAAGAGGTAAACATTGAAGAAGGTGCCAAGGGAGAAGAAGCTAGTAAAGAACCTACAACCACTAAGATGAAGAAGAGATAATCTAAGACTCCAATAGTGAGCAAGCAAAAGAAGGTTGCAAAACCTAAGTCTATAGTTGCCACTACTGGAGAAAAAAAAAGAGCTACTGCTAAAAAGGCTCAAGATGTAGAGAAGCCAAAAGAGAAGAGGGCCAGATAAGCTAGTAAAGAAGAAGATCTTGAGAAGAGACTAAAGAGAATGTATATAGCTCCAATTGAATCTAATGAGGAGAGGATAGAATCTGATGAAAACAACCAATTCAAAGTGGCATGTCACCATCCTTCCTCAGATTTAGACAATATATGTGAGAACATAAAGAATAATGCTAACTTATCTAGTCTCACACATATTGAGTTTGATAAACTTGGAAAAGTTGAGATGAACAAAGTAGTGGAGTCAAACAATGCCATGATGGTAACACTCATATAGATCCCGATTGAGATCTCCAACTCATTACCAAAAGATCTATATGAAAGAGTTGAGAAAAATTGGCAATATAGTCTCAATATAGAAAGATAAATAAAAAAGACTACAATTGCATAAGTGATGTCAGAATTGGATAGGGAAACAATGGTAAATTCAATAAAGAATCACACTGGGAAATTTGCACCTAAATATAGGGCATTCAACATATTGTAGAATAATATTAAGGATGTTGTACAAAAGACCACCCAATTGTTAAAGTCACAATATGTTTTGATAGTAGCCAAGGCAATAGTATAGACACCTATTAAGGTAGGTGAGGACAAAGATGAACAAAAAGTAACTGAGGTTACCAAAGAAGACATTGAAAAGATACAACTATGGAAGGTACTAAAATAAACATAGACACACATACACCAATGGAGGATGAGTAGCACACCAAACAGAGTGTACTAGATACACTAGTGTTGAGTGCTAGTCCTCAATATGAGTTGAATCTAGACAATGATATTGTAAAGATTAAGGATGTTTTTGATATTGTCACTTAGAACATCAATCCCCTTACAAAGGAAGAATTGAAGAACATATTGATAGAATCCATTACCCAGGCCAAATTTGTGAAAATCCTATACTAGTAAGTGTTGATGAGATTGAGAAGGCAGACAAGGAATCTATAAGGGAAGCAATTTAGACACAAAGATATCTATAACCCCTCCTCAATTCACCATGGTAGAAGCTACATTACCTATTGGGGTATATCAAAAAAAGGAGACAACAACTTCTACAATTAGTACATTAGTACAAAGTACTCCAGTCTCAGGAAATGAAAAGGAAAAAAAAAAATAACAAGGATGAGACACATGGAGAGAAAAAAGATGAAATGAAAGAGAATGAAGGAACTCAAGCACAAATAGGACCCAATGCTACTCCTGCACTTACAACACAAGATCAAGGTGCATATGAGAATGTAGTGAAAGAAAAGGATAGGACTAAAGAGCTAGGTATGACTACAAAACCTGAGGAGAAACTAGCAATACAAACACTACTGACTTTGCTAGAATTTTCTAGCTCTTCATTGGTTGAGTATATAAGCTATACCTTTGCAATCATCAAGGCCTAGTCCAAGCACATCCAATGTATAGATGAAGTTACATCATTTGGTGATGTGAGCTTGGATAAAGTGATTGAGTTACCAAAGTTTAATCTTTAAACCATCACTATTAAATAGAGCATACTACTGGATGCTCTTACAAGGAAAAAGGAAAAAGAATTGCTCAGAAGGGAGCATAGGAAGAAGCAAGCTTTTCTAGATATTGAGGAATTTTTTCTTGATGCAATTGACCTACAAACACCTGAAGAAACAAAGCCTATCACAGAGCATCTAACTATCTTAGTTGATAAGGTTAATGCCATAGACCTGGATTCAAATATGAAATTACTTGAATGGTTTGAAAGAAAGTTTCAAAATAAGATTAATGAAAAGATATCAAGGGCTATTGCCCTATCACAGGTTGAGTTAGCAACCAAAATTGACAATGTGAAGAAGGTACTAGAGAACATTTTCTCTTTATACACCAAATTGTGCAATCCAACACTCTTAGCACAAGAAATTAGGAGCCACATAATGAGTTTGGAAAGTCATATGTAATCAACTAGCATGAATCTACCAAGGTCTCTAGCTTAGAATGAGAAACATTTCAGGAATCTCTTAAACTCCCAAAGTTAGTTAGCAGTGCTACATGTAGATAAGGCAAATATAAAGGCTAAACTGATTAGTATCTAGTCTATCCTAACTCCACATATGGATATATTGCAGAAGGAACTAGCCTTTGCTGAAAAAATCATGAAGAAAGATCCACATCTTTCTACTCATGAAGGCTTAGTACACCTTGCTACTGAGCTAGCCATCTAATGCAAGAGCATCCTGGGTGTAAGAGAAATCTTGCATCACCCAAAAATATTTTATTTTTAGTCTTTTCTATTTTAATAAGGACTAGTAGATAGGGTGGTTACTATTTATGAGAGCTTTCTATTTTTAGTAAGTTTTTCATAAAAGCTCAAAATGTTCTCATTTTCTACATCAAGATTCATTTTATAGTTCTAAGCTTACCATAAAAATATCATTGCTCCAGTTTAAGTATTAGAGAAGTTATTGCAGATTTTTGGTGGAAACATCTACAAAAAAATCTTTAGGCTCATCGTTAGAGGCCTTAGAGTGCTCGGATGAGGTCCAAAAACTCAATGGAAAGGTGCTTGCTCCATTCCGAGCTTGTATATTAGAAGCTAACATTTCTAAAAAGTGGTTATAATAACCAATCAGAGCAATGGTTCAAGAGTTATGGCCTTCTAAAGTTGGGCTACCCTAAATATCTAAAATAATTGTCAAAGATGTATTTGGCCAACTTTATATGTATTGTTAGGGTTTGTCAGCAGGTGAACCCACAATAATGGGTTCCACTTTAGTGGGACAAAGAGAAATGAAAAAAATTTGCAAAAATGAAATTGGGTTTATCATATGTTTGCTACGAACATACTAAATATGTTTGCAGTGAACATATATTAAAACAATGTTCACACCGAACATATTATTATATAAGTATGTATGTTCACAGCGAACATAAGTAATTAAGATGTTCACTGAGAACATCCAAAACATCGATTTTCGGCATTTAAAAACACCATTTTAACCCTTGTTTGTCATTTTTTATAGCGTTCACTATTCAGTCAAGTGTTGGAGCAAACATGTGGTCTCTGTCAGCATCATCCTGTCATTTTGCTTCAGATTCTCCTCTTCAAGTATGTCTGTATATTATTATTTTAATGTTTTTAAAGAATTTTTAAATGTTTTCAAAGCATATTTTAATGTTCTTTATGTTTTTAATGTTTTGAAAGCATATTTTAATGTTAATTTAATATTTTTATTGTTTATTTATATCAAACTTATTTATATTAATTTAGAAAACATTATAAAAATATTATATAAAAAACATTAGAAAATAAATTTAGAAAACATTATAAAAAACATTAATTTAAAACAAAATTAGAAAATATTAGAAAATTTATAATTAGAAAACTAATTTACAAAAAATTAGAAAAACATTAGAAAATTTATAATAATATAAAATTTAGAAAACAAATTTAGAAAAATATTAGAAAAACATTAGAAAATTTATAATAATATAAATTTTAGAAAATTTTTTTTATAAAAAATTAGAAAAAAATTAGAAAAACATTAGAAAATTTATAATAATATAAAATTGAGAATTTTGTTTTAGAAAAACATTTTAAAAAATTAGAAAATTTATAATAATATAGTGTATTAGAAAAAAATTTAGAAAATCATTAGAAAAAAATTAGAAAAAACATTACATTTAAATATTAGAAAAACATTAGAAAATATATTTAAAAAATAATAATTTAGAATTTTATATTAGAAAACTACGAGAAAATAAATTAAGATTTAAACATTAGAAAATAATTTTAAAAACCATTAGTCTTGAAAATTAGAAAACATTAGAAAAATATTAAAAAAATAATAGTGTAGAAAATAAAATTTAGAAAAATTGTTTCAATATTCATATAAATTTATTAATGTTAATGTACATGTTATTGATTTTTTAATACATCTTAATCTTTTATGTTTATGTATATGTTTTATTCATGTTTATGTATATGTTATTCATCTTAATGCCTTATTCATGTTTATGTGTATGTTATTCATATTTATGCACCTTAATCTAAACTATGTAATTAACTATATATAATGGCATACATCTTAAGGGGAGATCCTAAATTATACATAAGAATGCAAATTAAAATATACATATTTTATTTCATAGATATATGTATATATGTTAATGTTAAATGTAGACATGTATGTTTTCAATATTGATGTTTATATATATGTATATGTCAAATTCATCTTAATGTCTTAATCTTAGAAGTGTAATTAAATGACATGTCTTAAGGGTCCAAATCCTAAATTATACATGTAAGAATGTAAATTAAAATGTATTTTTTTTTATTTTGAACATAGATGTATGTATATTTGTTCATGGTTAAAAGTAGGTCCATGTACATGTTTTCAATAAATTCACATTTTTATATGTACATATGTTAACTATTGATCTTAACTTGTATTATAACTAAGTGCAATTAACTATAATTAATGACATGTCTTAAAGGGAGATCCTAAATTATACATAGGAATGTAGATTAATGTATATTTTATTTCATAAATGTACATGTAAATATGTTCATGTTAAATATAGACACATGTATGTTTTCAATATTCATGTTTATGTATATGTTATTATTTTTAATGCCTTAATTTAAGTATATAATTAATTATATAATTCAATGACATGTCTTAAGGGGAGATCCTAAATTATACATATATAAGAATGTAGATTAATTTTTATAGGTAAGAATATAACATACATACATACATAAAAATATATAACTTAGAATGTGTATGACCTTTAGAAGAATACATGTTACAACATTTAATTAATAAAAGTTAATTATAAGAACATAACTTGATTATATACAAACATAAAGAATGTACATCATATAATCTAACATGTAAAGATTATATATTATAACTTAAATTTTACCTCTTAAAAATTAATGCTAAACAATAGTTCTGAATACCAAACCTAGTCATAATGCTAACTGCAAAACCCTAATCATAAATTATAACCCCTAATCTTAGATGGTCAACCATAACTCCTAAATCTCAATTTGAACCGTAGACCTAAGTGATAAACCCCAACATTAAATAGTAAATCATAATACTTGATCCTAACTTTACTTAGAAATATTAAAACTGTGTGTTAAAACCATAATCCAAAATCTTATCCCTAATACAAATCCTAACCCTCTAACCATACTTGTAACAATATGATGTAAACCCATACCCTAACCCTCTAACTATACTTCTAACAATGATGTAAACCCATAACCAAAGAACCCTAATCATAATCATAGATCATAAATATTAAACCATAACCCTAAATACTAAACCCCAATCTTTGTACACTAAGATCCTAAAATGTTAAATTTAAATGCTAAACTCTAATTCTAAAAGCTATAAACTAATTTTAAGTGTACTAAACCATAATTCTAACCCTAATCATAAATTATGGTAAACCCTTATACTAGATGATAAGCCCCAACCCTTATCCTAAATTATAAGCCCTAATCATAATCCTATCCATAAATTTAAACCCTAATACAAACCATAACCCTAACAATAATACTAATAGCAATGTCAACCCATATCCCAACCCTATAAATAATACTAATAGAAATGTAAACCCACACCCTAACCCTAATTATAACTATAACCCTAAATCCTAAATTCTAAAGCCTAATACTAACCCTAATTGATAGACTATAATTTGTACTCCTAACCTCCAACCATGATCCTAACCCTAATTGTGGTCTCAATCCTAAATCATAGTCCTAACCATAATCCTAACTCTAACCCTAAACCTTAACTAAAATAATTATCCAAACCCTAATCCTAACCATTATCAAAACCCTAACCTAACCAAACCCTAACCCTAACCATTATCCAAACCCTAACCTAACCTTGATCTTAAAATTTAATTTCTAAACGCTTATATTATAAATGATAATTTACCCTAAATCATAATCTTGAACCAAATCATAAACTTCATATGTTAAACCCTTATCCTAAATTCTTAACCACATGTGGACCTTAATATTAACCCTTAAATAATGCTAAATTATACTCGCATAAACCCTAACAATGTCATAACCTATCCTAAATCTTACCTTAAAAATGAGCCTAATTATAACCCTTACACTAAAACCCTATTTCAAAACCTAAGTGAGGCCCAACTTACATAAAATTAAAACAAGTTGACCCTAATCCTAAATTATAATATTATATTCAAGAGATACATGCATACATGTAAACACTTGTACATGTACATGAAGTATGACCCATGTTTTAAATGATCTATGTAACCCAACTTGAAACCTAAACCTCAACATTATCCTTTAAGAGTAATATAAATAATTTATTACCCTGATTGAACTCTAATAATGCCCCCCTAAGTATAATAAAATCCTAACAATAAATTAGCTCTAACCATAACCAAACTCTCAACTTTAAAGTTATCTTCAACCCTAACTATAAATCAAAGACTTTCCCTCTAATTTGCACCTTATCCTACTTGCTAACCTTAACTCTAACCTTAATTTTCCTTAAATAATAACATTAATTAAACTAATATATCCCTATTTTAACCCTAACTATAATATAATCTAAACTATAACCATAACCTAAGTTAACCCAACTCTAACATTCATGATAACCATACCCTAATTTGAATCCTAACAAAAGCTCAATTTGAATCATAAGGAGCAAAATCATAAAAGCCCATAGGTTGTTTGAACCTTAGTAGAAACATTAATAAAAAAATATTTAGCCATCATATTAGACCTTGGACAACATATCTTGTGATAAAAGATCAATTGAGATTCTTGTAAATGATTTAAAAACTAGTTTGGATAAAAGGTTGAAAATAAAGGATTAAAAAAGGTGTCAAAAGTTGACTTTTTTTTCCCTCGAGATAACCTAAACTTGAACATCTATATGAAAATTTGGAGATACATGTGGTTAAAAAATTAGTATGATAAAAAATTGAGTGCACATGCATTTTTTATTTCATAAATCTAAATTATAATTTACAACATCTTTTTAATCAAATGATACTATTTTCACTTATTTGAAAACAACACACATTAAAATACATTATTATATATTATGACATTGTGTTATTTCTATTTAAGGAAAATATAGAAAATCTAGCTAATTAATTTAACACATTTTTAATTAATAATAAGTAAATATATTATTGAACTTTCTTATTATATGATTGAAAGTTTATTTTGAATAAATTATTATTAAATGAAATATAGAAAATCTAAATTTACTTATATTTTTTACTTATTATATTTACTTATTATTAATTAAAAATGTGTTAAATTAGGTAGATTTTCTATATTTTCCTTATAGAAATAATGTGCAATGCCATAATATATAATAATGTATTTTAAGTGTACCTAGTAGAATTAGCTAATTTTTAATTAATAATAAGTAAATATATATAGTTAATTTAACACATTTTCATGTTTGAAAGTTTATTTTGAATAAATTATTGTTAAATGAAATATAGAAAATATTTTCAAAACATGTCATAATATTGATAAACTTAGAAGACATTCTCGTGAGAAATGGATTCATGTGAATCACTACTCTTAAAACATGGGTCAATGAGATTGACTCATAAACTATATGATTAATTCCGTATAGAAATAACAAAATGGACCAGAATATATTAATGTATTTTAATCTAGAAAACTTGAATCAAGGTCTCATATAACTTTCAATGTTTTGAATTGCACTTCTTAGAAAAGTATAAAAATATATTACTTAAATATCTAGCAAGATGAACCCTTTATATTTCTTATGCAATTAGTAATCAAAAGTTACAAAATAGGAAAACTATTATATATATTTTAGAATTTAACTACTCCAAATATTTGATCTAGGGGATAAAATAAGCTCTAATTTATCCTTAGATCATTTTAGATTATTATATATATATTTTTAATTGATGGTTTATGGACCAATGTGTTCAAATTTATAATTAATTACACATTTAAAGACTAAATTTAGAAGGATTCACATGTGGCCAACCTTTATGACACCACACATGATGTCTCAACAAAATGAATTTACTTAAATTATCACATGTATGTATGTATGTATGTATGTATGTCTCTAACTCTAAATTTCTCATGTATGTATGTATATGCATTCAATCATATATATTTTTATAATTTTATTAGATCATATGTATATGTACATGTTATAGATTATCTAGACATGTGCGATGTATGTTCAATTACATGTATAATTTTTAATAAAAAATAAAAAATTGTGTGTATAGTAGATAGTTTAGCTCTTGATACATTTGTACAAATATGGCTTCACACAATTAGCTTGCTACAACTCTTGGTGTGACACTTGATGCAATTTTTTGTTGCAACTCCTACTACAACATAGGTTAATGCAGTTCCTATTGCAACATCTGATGCAGTTCCTATTTCGGCTCCTTGTGTTGCTTGTGGTGGGGATTGTGGTGTACCTTGAGGTAGGGCTCATTATGCGGCTCATGTTCTGACTCCTGGTGCAGCTCCTAGTGCGACTCCAAGTGGTGTAGGTCCTATCGTGGCTCTTGGTGCAACTCCTATTATAGGTTAGGTTACACCTATAGCTCCTACTAGAGGTCCTATTGCACCACCTCCATGCATTGATATCGATTCTTTATTTGCATTTTCAGAGCAGGAGGTTGCTAGACTACAATAGTCTATATCATCCTCTAATGATGGTCTTTATAGAGACATATATGCTACGAAATGTAAGAGTTTATAAGATCTGACAGCTAGATTTAGAGCTCACCATTCATTTACTCCTGACATATTAGCTTCCATATCTAGGGAGCTTAAGGCTGAGATTTTAGGAGATGCATCTTTTGATGACGTCAAGAAGGTGGCTCCCAAAGATGTTATCAAAAGAGAGCTCTTTCCAAGATATGAGGGAGCACAGGGTAGGGTGAGAGGCTACTAAGTCACACGATGCACAGATCTTGTTATTGCTAGCATGATCTATCCTCAATTTTTAGTTGCACATGGTTGTTATCCTAATAATGACTAGATACCTCTTTATTTTGCACAGTAGTTGTACGCTGAGTTTTGTGTGGGGATTAACATCAACTATTTAGATATTCTTGACTATTGCAGATAGGGGCATGGTCAGATTGCAAATCATGACCAGTATCATAGTGCACATCATCTTCCACCTCGAGATATCAGATAGTTTGTTCGATAGAGACTACCTCCCATGACTTCAGCACATGTGCCTATTGTACATAGAGTTGTCATTGCTTCCCAAAGGAGAGCAATTGATACTATTGGACACATTACATCTATGGCCGCTAGTATCACATCTAATTCTATTGGTCATTATATTCATAGTTGATGTCCTCGTCCACCTGGTTGACCATCTTTAGAGGCATCTAGTAGCACTTTAGGCACCTCTGATGATGCATATAGAGCTACTGGGCTACCACTGCTAGGTGATTTTTGTGGTCTTTTAGGACATCAGACACAAGATTTGGTAGTGTAATTTTTTGAGGATATGTTTCACATTATTAGTTATATTTCTGATACATAGGGGATTTTAGTTCACTCAGTGATGAATGTTGTTAGATAGCATCAGAGCCCCGACATAGTTCCACAGAAACAAGACACCACACTAGTAACAGATGATACACCTATGCGTAGCTCACAACATTTGACACTAGGCTCACAACACTCTACAAATGACTTGGGCACATGAGTTGGAGATGTCCAGATCACAGCTAAGGGTCTTGATGATTTTGGTGAGTAGTTGTGAGGCCTATCTAAGATTGATACTATTTTGAGCCTGGATATTTCATCGTACATGGACCTATTGTTCAAACAACCTGGCAGCATTGATTCTACACCATTATCCACCCAGTTACATAATCTACTTCACTCATATTTACTAGCAGTTGGACATGGTGCTAAGGGTGTTTCAGTAGGTGTTAGAGTTTTAGGCTCAGGTGCATCGGTAGATGATACAATGGAGTCTGATGATTATCCTCCACCTCTGGAGACCCAGGTACATATATAATTTATTTTTATTTTTAAATATATATGAAATTAAAAAATATGAATTTATTAAAAAATTCAATTCAAATATATATCTAGATATTTAATTTAATCTAAATAACTATAATAAATCATGCAGGCATAAGGCATTGAGCACATGGTTACATGTAGTGCTAGTTCAGGGCATCATGTACATGAGAGAGATGATTCTATTGAGGCACCTAGTAGTGCTTAGGTACTTGAGTTTTAAATAGTTTGTTTAAAGTTATTTAAATGTTTCAAACTAGATATATATCTAGATATATATATGCAAGTTCATATTTAATTTGAATGTACATGTACATGTGTGTATATATATATATATATATATATATATGTTTAGATAGAACTCTAATGTATGTATATGTATATATGTTTGTAGGGCATAGTTGATGCACCTCAGTGAGAGGATGTACAAGAGACTTGATCAGAGGGTCATTCTATTCGTATGTGTCTTGAGGGGTCCCTCTAGTAGTAGATCTTTATATATTTTTTGATGCATTTATATATTGGAGACAGTTTACATACACATATGCATATTTTAGTACCTTGATGACATACATGTATACATATATTTCACTATTTATTTGATTATTGAGTACTTCTGTAGTTAGATGGTCACATGTATATATGACTTTTTATATTCTGCTACGTACATGTATTTATTCGAGATTTACAATTTGCATATGTATGCATTTTAGTTGTAGAGATATATTAGATTTGTAGATGTTTATTCTTGAGACGTGTATATGTGTACATGTATTTTTTTTTTTGTATTATAGCTATAGAACATGATCTTGAGATGCACATACAATTTTAAAAACACATTTAATTCACTTATGAAATTCAATAGTTTGAAAAAAAGTTGATAAATGAATTTAAATTATTAAATTCATCCATGGTACAATTAATTTATTATTAAATTATATAGTTTTTTAATAAACTAATGATAATTAAGAACTTATGATCATACAATTAAAAACACATTTAATTCAAGATGAAATTCAATAGTTTGAAAAGAAGTTGATATTTAAGAATTATAACATGTATCAAATTATTTTTGATATATATCTATAGATAATGATTGTGTAAGTTCAAACTAACTTAGCCTATTTATATCAAGTTGTTAAATTATTAAATTCATCCATGGTACAATTAATTTATTATTAAATTATATAGTTTTTTAATAAACTAATGATAATTAAGAACTTATGATTGTACAATTAAAAACACATTTAATTCAAGATGAAATTCAATAGTTTCAAAAGAAATTGATATTTAAGAATTGTAACATATTAAATTATTTTTGATACATATCTATAGATAATGATTGTATAAGTTCGAACTAACTTAGCCTATTTTTATCAAGTTATATTATTAAATTCATCCATGGTACAATTAATTTATTATTAAATTATATAGTTTTTTAATAAACTGATGATAATTAAGAATTTATGATCATACAATTAAAAACACATTTAATTCAAGATGAAATTCAATAGTTTGAAAAGAAGTTGATGTTTAAGAATTGTAACATATTAAATTATTTTTGATACATATCTATAGATAATTTGATTGTGTAAGTTCGAACTAACTTAGCCTATTTATATCAAGTTGTTAAATTATTAAATTCATCCATGGTACAATTAATATTATTAATTTATATAGTTTTTTAATAAACTAATGATAACTAAGACTATGATTGTACAATTAAAAATACTTTTAATTCAAGATGAAATTCAATAGTTTGAAAAGAAGTTGATATTCAAATTATTATAAAATAAATCTCAAATGTCAGTTCAACCATGATGTACACTTATAACATGTAATATCTTCTCATGATCTTCACTATCTAATCTCCACTTGCGACGTGCATGCTTAACTTTGACTAGATGTAGACAAAGCCTGGTAGCAACGACCAGGTGCTATATTGTAAAACCTTATTGTTAGGTTGATAATGAACAAAGTGTATTCCATGTTGGACTATTTTGTCTTGCCTCAAATATGTTCCCTCTATCACAACAGAACCTGCACCACAAATTTAAGTATTTTAAAATTTGATAAATATAAAGCTACCTATATATATATATATATATATATATATATATATATATATATATATTTATTCATATAAAATTACCTATGGGGAACAACATTCCATTACTTTCTTTAGGGCGATATAACTTTTTCCTCTCTATAGTACATCACAATAAATAATAACCGACACCTTCATAATTTCCAAGCTCAGCAATCACTGCAAAGATATCTCCTGCATAACAAGTATACATGTGTATGTGTACAATACATATATAAGACAGTTCAAATTGATAATTAAATAACACTTGTTCAAATTAATTTTTATGATGCTTACCCACTTTTACCAATCTAGAGATATGATCATAATCATGAGAAATCAATGGAATATTATCAAAATTTTCATCATCTTTATCAAATGTATCAATAACATCAAGTGGTACTAAAATCCATGCACCTGTATATCCACGTGCTTGATTGATGCATTCTTCATAATCTTCATCAATGCAACTATCACAAAAACATGAATATTCTCTTGTCTTCAATGTCCAATTGTAATTATCTATACTCATGACTGAATGTAAGGAATGTGTGTTTTGTATCCTCTTACAACCATGCATGTCTTTTCTATTAACACCTAGAAGTTCATTAAATTGAAAATATGGACAAATTAAATTTAAACTTCAAAAAATTGAAAAATAAAACCTAACAATAAAATTTTATAGCTTAATTGCATAAAAATTAAATAGATGTACACATCCATACCTGTTATCTCCCAAAAGACTCTATATGGTATTGTTGACTTGTTGTTGATGATGTCTTGACTTCATCTAATGAAAAATGTGTCTTACACCATTCAACAACATCATGTACAACATTTACATGAACTCCCTAATAATTCATTTGATACTTTTGCGGAGCACATTTGATGCAAGCTCTAACACCATCATCTTCACCTTTTCCATGGCCACTCTCGAAGAAATTTCATATGTGTTTTATATTATCATTGCTATGATATCTACATAATGCATAAAATGGTCTAGATGATTTGAATTGTGCGGCACATCCATCAAACCAAACATAATGTTTATCAAGATTTATGTTTCTTTCTTTCAAATAAGAAAAGAAGATATTCAAGCAATGTTTGACATAGTGAATGTCATGTTCTTTATCATCACTTATATAGAAATGATATTCCTTTTTAATTACTTGTGCTTGAAATATACTCTGAACACCATCCAAATCTAAGTGTGCATGTCTATGACAAACATGTACCATAATAGTGACTTGCTTAGAAAAGTAATAATCTAATTGAATTTCTTTTTGATGAACAAAGAAATAGTTCTTTGCAAAATCAACAACGGATACAATCATTCCAAGTGGAAAATTATCTCTCAAAGTTTGAAACTGTTGTGCTTGCCACTTTGCAAAAAATGCTTGGCAAATATAAGGTTGAATCAAATTCTTAAATTTTTTCATAAATGTTAGAACAGGTAACTCCTCTTCAACATATTCCAACCTTTTTGTCTCTTTTCCCAACTCTGTTTCATTCTTGACATACTTATAATTTTTGCAGTTCAATTTTTTTGTTGCAACAATATTTTCAATTTTCAAAGGAAATAGAGCCAATTCACCACATGTTTCACATAATCCTTTGATGCAATTGATTTGACCAGCTGGATCATCTATTTTGTCACATAGAATGGATGATATAAACTCACTTCTCCTACTAGGAGGAGCAACATGAAAATCATATGTGTCTTCTACAAACTTTTGAAATACCTAATAGTGGAGATCAAACTCAATATGATGACGACAACAACATATTTCAAACACTTTGTTTGACCTCACAAAGTATGGCTTCAATTTTTCAAACAACGTTTGCCCAACTTTTATATTAGGATGTTCACCACAAAATGACACATATAACTAATGTTGTGTTGTGTCCAACCAATGTTTTGTGTGATGTTCATATTGACCAGATGCAATCCTATGCCTGATAATATCTCCACTATTTGATGAAGGACGAGTGTTATCAATCCAAAATGATATGACTAAATTTTTTAATGGCTCTTCAATCCTATCAGAATGAGGTGCTCTACACATGATTGCCCGATTGCTCTCCATAGTACCGTTATCCACAATTAATCTTCTCTTAACATATTTTCTCAATGTTTTCTTACTAAAACCCATTTTAGACAAAATTGAATATATTTTCCTATTTTGGGTCATATTCTTATCTACAATAGACATTAAAACATCACTTTTCTTTCCATGGACTTATCTTTAGTTTGAGAGTATTTTCTTATGTTTCTCAAATCTTGTTTAACATTTTCAATTAGATTAGTTTGCATGCTATAAAATCTTCTCTTCTCTAATGTTGTGTCTACACCTAAAAATTTCAATGCCTCTTGCAACTTCTTTTGTGTAAGAAAAAGAGAAAGTAAGTAAGCTTGTTCAAGTGTTTTAGTGTTATCAAATTGAGTCATAATTTCTTTTATCTTTTTATTCATTGACCTTTTCTTAGAAAAACTTAATGGTTTAACACTAGCTACAAGTCTTCTCAATTTATCCACATCCATTTTAAGTAAATGATTTAATTTTTTTGGGGAAATAACATTCATTATAGATTGGGCAATATTTAGGAGTTCATCCATACCAGTTCCTGCACCTAATCCTGACCCTTCTTTGACTTCTGTTACTAGAATTTCAACAGGGAGTGATCTTGAGCCTTCTTCAACATCCATTGTTTGAGATTCTGCAGGGAAAGATTCTTACCCCTTTTTGACTTCTGTTATTTGAACCTCTGTAGGGAGTGATCTTGAGCCTTCTTCAACATTCATTGTTTGAGATTTCATAGGGAGTGTTCCTGACCTCTCTCCCATATGCACTTCTTCTACTTCTCTTGAGCCTTCTTCAACATTTCCTTCACTTTGTTTAATTCGATGATAACATGCTGCAGTCTTTTGAAGATTTCTTTGTTTTGCTTCATCAGATCTCTTTCTTGCACATTTTCTTTGCTTTCCTTTCTTGTTTCCCATTATAAAAAAAAAAAAAAATTACCCCTTGCCTTAAGATAAATTTTGCGTAATAATCATATAAAAATTTTGTTGTATGGATTTGCTTGTTGCTGTCACTACTTTTAAACTACTTGTCAGAAGCTGATGTCAAGTTTTTAAATTTTTTTATATGTTTGTGTGAACATAATAAAATATATATGTTCACATGAACATATCTTGTTAAATTTCCAGTGGCCAAACAATTATAACCCGTATGTTCGGTGAACAAATGTTTGCAGTAAACATATAAAATATGTAGATGTTTGCATCAAATGCCCAAAACTAAGAAAATTTTGCCCCTTTTTCTTAAGTTTTTTTTTCTCTTTTGACACCCATAATTGTAGAAGAATGATCTCCTATTGTAAGTTAAAAAATGTCAAAATGTGTTGCTTAGAGCAAGTTTTCCAATGACTATAATTGTAATACATATTTTAATCATTAAGACTTTCAAATATGAGTTTAACTCATCATAGGTTCATTACAAATTGAACATCAACCAACTTTGACACTTCAGAAAAATTAGTAAATTAGGTGATTTTTTTTTGAAAAATATGTATGAAAAAGCTTATTGAGATAGCTTTCTATTCAAAAAAAAAATATAGGTTTATGATAAGTTGACTTCAAATTATCTATGTCAAAACAAATGTATGTTTGAATTATGATTCATGTCACTTCAAAACTTCGTAAACTATACAATATTCAACCAATATGAATGAAACCAAATGCATCCTCTAGATATTGATGTTACAAATATAATGCCAAAATAATTACTTCATTATCATTTCTAGAAAAAAAGTTATGTGTGTCAAATAGACTATCACTCTTTAAAATTATTGAATTTTATTATGTACCACTTTTTAGAGGAGATGAAATAGTTGACATAAATAATTTATTTTTTTAGATTAAAAAATATGGTTAAAAAGTAGGAATAGAGTACTAAAAATCACTAGTTTATGTCATCTTGAAATTATTTATAATTTTAGAGATATAGTCACTCAAACATCAGGTTTGTTGCAAAAATATCAATTTCAGTGTCAAAATTGGCCAAAATTGTGGAATCCATTATTGTGGGATCACCTTGGTCCTAGTATTAAGTTTCATTGTCTAGAACCTTCTTCGGTAGCATAAAATTGCATATTTAAGAAAGGTTTGAACATTGTCTAGAACAACTCAAGGTGATAGTTCACAATTTGTTTTGCAAATTATTGTAATGAAGGAACCCATGTGGGTTAGTATATTGTACTTGTGAATTTTATAACTATGCATGTGCAACACAAATAAGAAGTCCATATTTTGTTCTCACATTTTCTATTGTTTCTTTCTATTTTTTGTGAAGGTTTATGGTATTTAGTGGAGCACCTTTCATCAAGTGGTATCAGAGCTAAAGTTCTTGAGTGTGTGGATAGATTGCTGACTATGAGGTGTTTGCACCAAGACCATAGTACGGGTTGAGCGTGTAGATAGATTGTCAATTGTGTGGCAATTTACACTAGGGTTTTAGTAGAAGTGCAAAAAATGCCTCCATGAAGAGAGCGTGGTAGAAGAGTTGTAGGTGTTACACCTAAGGGTTTCTAAGCCCTCCAAAGAAAAATGCAAGCACTAGAAGAAAAAATGAGTACATAAATAAATATTCCCATAAGATATGAAAGTGAGGATGAGGATGAAGTAGAAGAATATGGCAAAGGAGAGGCAATTCTAAACCCAAAGAAAGACAGGATTTTTAGGGCCATCTCCAAGATTAGAAAAATACCTAAGTTCGAGGTTCCCACATTTTCAAGTAATCTTAACACAAAGGAGCTAATCAATTGGATCAATGAACTGGAGGAGTACTTTGAATATGAAGATATTGAGGATCTAGATAGGGTCAAGTTTGCAAAGGAAAAATTTAAGGGACATGCAATGATCTAATGGCAAGAGGTTCAATTGGAGTGAAATAGGAAGGGAAAAGACAAATTCACCAAATGGAATCAAATGATAGCTAAACTAAAGTGACAATTCATTCCTGTGGATTATGAGCTTGATTTGTTAAAGATGTTAGGGATGAAGCGAGTAGGAAAATCTATTCAAGAGTATACTGAAGAGTTCTATCGAGTTCTTATTAGAACTAGCCATGGAGAAGCTGACAAGGAGAAATTTGATCATTATCTTAATGGGTTAAGGTCAAGCATTTGGGATGACTTGAGTCAAGTTTGAATGAAAAATATTGAGGAGGCATACTAGTTTTCCCTAAGAGTTGAGGAGAAACTAAGCAAGAAGTTTGACAACAAGAATAGTGGAAGAGGTCATGGTGGATGATTTGGTAGATAATCTTATGGAGGTCATAATGATGATTAGAAGAACAAGGATGAGGCTAGAAGTAGCAGTTAGAACCAAAGGGGAAATAATTCCAATCATTTCCATGATCGAAACAATAAAGATCAAAGAGGAATAGGTAGAGGACAAGGATCTAGAAGAGGAGGCTTCCATAGGAAATGTTTTCACTATAGAGAAGAAGGGAATAGAGAATTTGAATTTATCTAGTACCAAGGAAGGATAGATCAAAGAATAGAAGGCCAAGCCATAGTTATACATATTGATGAAGATGTTGAAAGAGGAGAAGTCCTAGCTAATAGAAGAGTCCTATTGAGTGGTGAGAATGAATCTGATGAAAGAAGGAGTTTGTTTCACACAAGGTGCATATGTGAAGATAAGTGTTGTGATGTGATCATTGAAGGTGGGAGTACCAATATTCTAGTGTCAAAAATGATGGGTCTCAAAGTTGAAGCTAAAGAGACATAAACACCCACATCCATACCATATTGCTTGGTTGCAAGATGACCACAAGGTCATGGTTAGTGAGTACTGCTTAGTGAAGTTTAAGATTGGAAGCTACCAAGATGAGGTACTATGTGATATCATACCTATGGACATATGTTATATGTTGCTAGATAGGCTATGGCAATTTGATAGACATGTAGTACATAATGGGTGAGAAAATACCTATAGTCTAACAAAGGATGGAGTGAAACATAAGTTAAAGCCATTGAAGGAGAAAGAAGAAAAGGTATGTAGTGCTACTAGAATATGTCTTGTATATGGAAAGGAGTTTCTCAAAGTTATGAAGTGTGAGCATATGTGTTTTTCTATAATTCCAAAAGATAGTAAAGAAGTAGAGGAAGTACCTATAGAAGTTGTAGATATGTTGGGAGAGTTTTTCAATATTGTATCATATAATGTAACTGATGGATTGCCCCCAATGAGGAAGATCAATCACTAGATGAATTTGGTCCCTGTAGCTAGTTTTCCAAAAAAGGTAGCACAAAAAATGACACCAACAGAAAGTGAAGAGTTGAACATGCAAGTTCATGAGTTATTGTAGAAGCGATTAATTTGAGAGAGTTTGAGTCCATGTGCTATACTAGAAGCATTAGCACCAAATAAGAATGGATAATGGAGGATGTGCATAGATTCTTGCACTATCAACATGATCACAATCAAATACATATTTCCATTTCCAAGGATGGATGATATTATGGATTCTTTAAGTGGATTTGACTATTTAACAAAGATAGATCTAAAGAGTGGGTACCATCAGATTCATATTAGAGAAGGTGATGAGTGGAAGACTACTTTCAAGACAAAAGAAGGACTGTATGAGTGGTTAGTCATGCCTTTTGGGCTAACCAATGCTCTAAGCACTTTCATGAGGCTCATGAATGAGATACAGGAGGAATTTTTAGGTAGGTTTGTCATTATTTACCTAGATGATATCTTGATCTTTAGTAAGACATTGGAGGAAGATTTGATCAATATTCGCAAGGTGTTTGATAAGTTGAGGGAAGAAAAGTTGTTGATAAACCTGAAGAAGTGTAGTTTTGTAAAGGAGTTGGTGTACCTAATATTTTTAGTCTTAGAAAAAGGTCTAGAAATGAACCTAGAGAAAGTGAAGGCTATCCTTGAATGACCTACTCCAAGGAGTGTGATAGAAGTAAGATATTTTCATGGACTAGCTAGTTTTTATAGAAAATTCATAAGTGGTTATAGTGGACCCTTGACTGAAACAATGAGAGGGGATAGGAAAGAATTTAAGTGGACTATAGGAGTAGATAAGAGTTTTAATATGTTGAAACAAAAAGTTACTGAGCAGCCTATTTTAGCATTTTCTAATTTTAACAAGGTGTTTCAAGTAGACTATGATGCTAGTGGTACTACAATAGGAGATATTAAGAGCCAAGAAGGTAGACCTATTACTTATTTTAGTAAGAAGTTGAATGATGGAAAAAGAAAATATTATGTTTATGATTAGGAATTTTATGCTATAGTTCAAGCATTGAAGAAGTGGAGACACTATCTTCTTCCTAAGGAGTTTGTCTTTTATATAATCATCAAGCTTTGTAATATTTGAACAGTCAAGGAAAATTTAAAAAATGGAATTTGAAGTGGGTTTAGTTTTTGCAGAGTTATACATTTGTTTTGAAACATAGGAGTGGGAAGTCTAACACAATTGTAGATGCTCTTAGTAGAAGACAAGTTTTGCTAATAGAAATGCAAACATAGGTTGTTGGGTTTAAGGAACTTAGTACTTTATATCTAGATGATCCTAATTTTGGTGAAGTATGGAAGGATTGTATATAAATTTTTACACTTGATAGGACAAAGTGGTGGGATTTCATAGTCCAGAATATTATGTTGTTCAAATGAAGCCAGTTGTGCATTCCAAGAAGTTCAATGAGGGAGATGTTAGAATTCTTTAGAATAACTGAGAGCAGGGGGGGAATTAGTTATTCAAGGTCTAAATGCCCTAATAATACTTTTTCACCAATTATAGTGAGTACATTAAGCTATTCCTCCATCCAAGCTTAAAATAACCATCTTAGCAAGTTACAACAAATCAACATGCAGGAATAAAACATGCAAGATCAACACATGACATAGTGATTTACGTGGAAACCCAATTTGGGAAAAATCACCAGTAATATGCTACTCAATTCTCACTCTTATGAAGTGATGCCTTGTTAAAGGCCTACCCTGCTAAAGTCTTACAACACACTATTAAATGTGACCTTGTTAAAAGATTTCACCATACTATTAGGAATGGGCCTGGTCAAAGGACTTTGGAACATTCACTTGGAATGTCACCCTGTTAAAGGATTTACAACATGGCTATTAAACCAACCTAAGTCCATAGGATTTATACTAACTGTTACAATTTCTAGAGAGTAACAATAATGGCTTTTGATTTGATACAACTTATAACATATCTTTCAAATTACAGATCACACTTCAGTTCAATCCTTTGCTTGGCTTTAATCACTTCAGCTCTGACAACTTGCCATCTCAAGCTTCATCTCTTTGAGTCTTCTTGCTCTTTATACCAATGCAATCATATCTATGGTCATCTTATCGAAACATAGTATCTGTGCTCTCTTTCTCCTTAGCACCTTCTTTAGCACTTCATGCTTTTATGCTTGACCTCTTTTCTGCTTCATGACCTTATGACTTCTTAAATAGAAATCAAGAATACCTTTCCTGCTTGATTCTCCCTCTCCAATCTTTAGGTTTTCAATAGATTAGGTGGATACAATGTATCTATCCCTTATGTTGCTCTTATCTAGAAATTTCATCTAGAATCCAATTTTATTTGCCAAAAATGTTTTACATAGTGTTTTGTGCCACCAGCTCATCATTCTTATCTTCTATCTGATTCACAAAATTATAGATAACTACCATGTCGGCTCAGATCTAGTGAATCTTTGATCTTCAAAATAATGCAACAACTTGACATTTTTGATTTACTAATGCTTGACTTCTTCTATGTTACTTGACACTTGTATCATGCTCGATACCTAATCTTCACTTGACACTTGATCTTCACTCGGCACCTAAAGATTACTCAGCACTTGATCTTCACTCAACACCTAAAGATCACTCAACACTTGATCTTCACTCGGCACTTACTAAAGTTAAAATTTTCTTGGCTTCAACTAAGAATCTGTTCGGCACTAACTAGCTTGCTCGACTCTCTCTAATGAACTTAGTTAGGCTTTACAAATGACTTAGCTAAACCTTACATTTGTGATGTGTTTTAGTGTGCCCATTCTCTTTGTCTTAGAGTATGACATCAATACACTATTTCATCAATGGCTTAGCTGATCTTAATACTTCATTATAACATCATAACTTCAACCTTTCTCTAGGTGCTCTAGTTACATCTTATTGATTGCCTCCTCCTTGTCAATCAACCAATTGATAGTATTTGGATCACTAAAGCAATTATCATTCCTGCAAGTAGCAAGTTTGATATCAATGACAAAATAATGATTGAAAACATTCTTTACCAGTTTCATTTGTTTGCATTCATGATCTTTTCAATAATTTCCAACAATCTCCCTCTTTGGCATTGATGGCAAACCAAACTGATCAATTGATCAACTTAGTTACCACCAAAATTATATACATTTTCTGCTATAGTCTACTTCTCCCTCTTGACTTTTGCATCCTTACTACTGATCTCATATATCTCCATATCTGTACCTTTTAGTTTCTCATAAATCTTCCTCTTTCATATATCTCTCCCTCTTACTTTGTATTGATCAGCATTCTGCATATATCTCCCTCTTTAACATAAATGCCAAAGATGTAGCATCTTTAACATGTGAAATATAAGTTTTGCATCTCATGTTTTCTCCCTCTGTCACCATGCTTGTGACTGATTTAGATTTTCTACTCTTGTTGTCATCCTTTGTATCATTCTTTTGATATTTCAATTATTTATTCTTGTTGATGTAGGGCCGCTGCTTTGTTGCTTTTAAACTACTTGAGTTAGGGGCATTACCCCCAACTTGCCTCTAAGTTATTCAAAAGCATCCTTGGGCAATGGTTTGGTGAAGATATCAGTAGTTTGTTCTTTTGTATTGATATATTCCATCTTCACTTGTTTGTCTTCTACCAATTCTCTGACATAGTGATACTTGATTGCAATATGCTCAGTTTTTGCATCCATTACTGGATTCTTTGATATGTTTATAGGTCTTGTATTATCACAATACAGTATCATAGGTTTGGTTACCTCTTCTTTCATTCCTTTCAATAGATGTGTGAGCCACACAATATTTGTGCAATTGACTACTACTACCACATATTCTGATTATGCAATGGACTGAGATGTGCATGCTTGTTTTTTGCTAGTCCAAGTAACTAGTCTTTTACCTAAAAATAATGCTCCTCCACTTGTGCTTTTCCTATCATCAATGTTGCCTCCCCAATCTGCATCTGCATATGCATTGAGCTCAAACTTCTCATTCTTTTTTTTAATATAGGCCAAAATCATCAGTTCCTTTGAGATACCTCATTATTGTTTTTACTGCTATGAGATGATTTTCTTTAGGATTAGTAGAGAATCTAGCCACTATTCCAACTAATAATGCTATGTCTGGTCTGCTATGTACAACATATTGTAGTTTTCTAATCATGGATCTGTACATTATTTGATTAACTTCAGCTGATACATCATTTTTGGATAGCTTATGTCTTGTTTCCATTGGTGTGCTGATTGGTTTGGAGTCTTCCAATCCAAACTTTTTAAGTATCTCTTTGATGTACTTTTATTGTGTCACAAATATACCATGTTTTAGTTGATGTACTTGCAATCCAACAAAAAATTTGATCTCTCCAAACATAGACATCTCAAACTAATGTTTCATTTTGTTAGCAAAACTTTTGCAAAGCATTCCTTTCCTCCAAAAACTATGTCATCCAAAAAGATTTTAGATACAATAATATCCTTACCTTCTTCTAATTTGATGTACATGTTGTTGTTATCATCAGTTCTTTCAAATCCTATTCACACTAGATTCTTGTGAAGTCTCTCATACCATGCTCTAGGTGCTTGTTTCAAACCATACAGGGCTTTATGTAGTTTACAAATCATATCCATGCTGTTCTCATCAACAAATCCCTCTAGTTGTTTAATATAGACTTCCTCTTCCATTATACCATTCAGAAACATAGACTTTACATCCATCCGATAGACTTTAAAACCTTTATATGCAGCATATGCAAGTAAAGTTCTTACTCCTTCCATTCTAGCAATAGGGGAAAATGTTTCCCCATAGTCCAATCCTTCCTCTTGAGCATAATCCTTACATACTAATTTGGCTTTGTTTCTAGTAATCTCACCATTCTCATCTAGCTTGTTTTTGAATACCCACTTGGTGCCAATCACATTCTTGTCAACTGGTTTGGGAACCAAACTCCAGGTTTTATTCTTCTTTATTTGATCAATCTCTTCTTCCATAGCTTTATACCAGTCACCATCTTGTAATGCATCACAAATTGTTTTAGGTTCCAATTTTCTTAACATACATTATTCATTTCTTAGTCTATTCCTTGTCATTTGTCTTGCATCTTTGTCATCAATTATCTGTTTAGTATGGTGATGCCTCTTCACATATTTGGATAATCTTGGTTCTGTCCTTGTTTCCATGTTTGATCTTTCAAATTTAGGATCACTATGTACTTCATTGTTAGGTAGTTCTACATCTCTTTCATGTGTACTGACTTCATAGCCAAAATGTGCATTCTCTTCATTCTACAACTCGGCTTCTGAATGCAACTCGACATTCACTGGTTGTGACTTGGCTGAAATTGAAACTTGCTATTGAATTCTAATTTGATTGATAAAATCCTTGCCAACAGACATTCCTTCATAAGAATACACAAAGGTTCTGTATTCATCCATTCTCTTTGGTTCTTCAACTTGAACTTCTGTATGCTCATCAAAGTTTACATTTGCACTTTTCACAATTTTTTTAGTGTTAGCATTCAAACACTTATATGCTTTACTTCTAGTGGAGTAACCAAGGAATATGCCTTCATCACTTTTTGCATCAAACTTTCCATTTCTAGCATCTTTAAGGATAAAGTATTTGCAACCAAATAATTTGAAATGCTTTACATTGGGTGAGTAACCATACCATAATTCAAAAGGTGTTGCACTTGTACCTTTCTTGACTTGTACTCAGTTCAGTGTATGAAAAGCCACACTTACAGCTTCTCTCCAATATTTTAGAGCAACACTCTTTTCCATCATTAATGTTTTGGCATAGTCAATCACAGATTTATTTCTTCTCTCAGCAATTCCATTCCATGGGGGAGTTCTAGGAGTTGATGTTTTTCTCTTGATTCCTTTGTCATTGCAAAATGTCTCAAATTCATTTGATGTGAATTCACCACCTTTGTCTGATCTTAGGCATTTCAAACTCTTTCCTGTTTCTTTTTCAACTTTAGCCACATACCACTTAAACATTTGAAAAGCATTTGATTTTTGCTTTAAGAACATAACAATCATCATCTTGCAATAGTCATTAACAAACAACATTATATATTTATCTCCTTTGTAGCTTTGTACTTCTATTGGACCACATAAGTCAGTATGGACTAACTCAAGTACTTCTTTAGATGTATAGTTTTTACTCTTGAAACTTGACTTTTTCATCTTTCCTAACTAACATTGTTTGCACGTGATGTTGTCAGGCTTCTTTAGTTTAGGTAAACCTCTAACTTTCTTCATTTTATTGATACTGACTAGATTATCAAAGTTGACATGACATAGCCTTCTATGCCATTACCATTCATCATCAAATTTTGCAACAAGACAAGAAGCATTTTCCATATCAAGATAAAACAAATTACTTCTTGTTTGATATCCTTTTCTTATCAATTTAGCATATGTATCATAGATTTTTGCAGTTTTGTTTTCAAATTCTACTTTGCACCCTACATTGCCTAACTGTGAGACACTTAGCAAATTGTAGTTTAGTCCTTCAACATAGTATGCATTATCACATGAAATTTTCTCTGTAAGCTTAATGGAGCCTTTTCCTTTGATTTGACATGGAGCATCACTACCAAATCTAACACTATTTCCATCATACTGAGTAAAGTCAACAAACTTACTTTTGTCTCTTATCATGTGGTGTGAGCATCCATTGTCTATGATCCATCTGTCATTCTTGTTCATACATGTTACCAGTGTTATAGGATCTTCTTCATTAGACTGGTCCTTCATGGCCACATAAACAACTTCATCATCATTATCATCAAAATCCTCTTCAGCAATATAGCACTTCTTGCCTTTGTCTTTGTAATCTCTCTTATCATCTTCTCTTCTATGTTTGTACTTGTTGCCTTCCTTGTAATCCTTTTTCTGTGTGCACCTTGCAGTAATATGTCCTACTTTATTGTAATTGAAACAAATGATAGGTAGCTTACCCTTGAATTTTCCTTTGCCTCTGTGAAATCTTCTGGCTAGTAATGCTTCCAATTGTTCCACATCTTCCTCATTAGTGCTACTATCACTAGATACATATTTCATCTTTCTTCCCTTCTTTGATTTCACTTGTTCAACATCTTTCAGTGATAGCTTGGCCTTGAAGGTAGATTCAACATTCTTAGGTCTGTAGTTGTCAAAGTTAGATAACTCAAATGCAGTGAGTCTACCCACTATACCTTCAAAACTTAGATTGTTTCCTGGTACACATCTTAGCTCTTGTATAGCTGATACTCTAACAGCATAGATAGGGAGCAAGGTTCTTAAGAACTTACTATTAATAGTATCATCATCTAATTGACCACTCAAACATCTTATTGCACTTACCACTTCCTTTATTCTAGAGGCATACTGAGCAGCATTCTCACTTTCCTCCATTTTCATATCATCAAAATTCCCTTTGAGGCTTTCTCTTTTTGTTCTTTGTACATTCAGATCTCCTCCATAAATGTTTGATAGGGGTTTCCACATCTTGAATGTAGTGTCACATCCTTTGATATCCTCAAATTCAGCATAGTTGAGTGCAGAAGTAATCTCCAACATTCCCTGATTGTGCTCATGTTTGTTTTTCAAATCTTCTGCAGTAAGAGTACTAGTTGGATCAACATGTTCAGTAACAATTGGATTTTGGGCATAATCTCCTATGGATCCAAGATGTAGCTTCATCAAACTTTTCCATGCAATAAAGTTGTCTTTGTTGAGCTTGGGAACTTCTCTCTTAGGCATTTTGATCTTTTCTACTTCTAGTCCCTTTAAACTAAATCAACAACAAAGCTCTGATACCAATTGTTAGAATTCTTTAGAATAACTGAGGGGAGGGGGGGGGGGGGGGGGGGAATTAGTTACTCAAGGTCTAAATGCCCTAATAATACCTCTTCACCAATTATAGTGAGTTCATTAAACTATTCCTCCATCCAAGCTTAAAATAACCATCTTAGCAAGTTACAACAAATCAACATGCAGGAATAAAACATGCAAGATCAACACATGATGCAGTGATTTACATGGAAACCCAATTTGAGAAAAACTGCCAATAACATGCTACTCAATTCTTACTCTTCTGAAGTGATGCCCTATTAAAGACCTACCCTTTTAAAGGCTTACAACACATTGTTAAATGTGACCTTGTTAGAGGATTTCACCATACTGTTAGGAATAGACCTGGTCAAAGGACATTGGAACATTCACTTGGAATGTCACCCTATTAAAGGATTTACAATATGGCTATTAAACCAACCTAAGTCCATAGGATTTATACTAACTATTACAATTTCTAGAGAGTAACAATAATGGGTTTTGATCTGATACAACTTACAACATATCTTGCAGATTACAAATCACACTTTAGTTCAATCCTTTGCTTGGCTTTAATCACTTCAGCTCTGACAACTTGTCATCTCAAGCTTCATCTCCTTGAGTCTTCTTTCTCTTTATACCAATACAATCATATACATGGTCATCTTATCGAAATAAAGTATCTGTGCTCTCTTTCTCCTTAGTACCTTCTTTAGCACTTCGTGCTTTCATGCTTGACCTCTTTTATACTTCGTGACCTTATGATTTCTTAAATAGAAATCAAGAATACCTTTCCTACTCAATTCTCCCTCTCCAATCTTTAGGGTTTCAATAGATTAGGTAGGATACAATGTATCTATCCCTTATCTTGCTTTTATCTAGAAACTTTGTCTAGAATTCAATTGTATTTGCCAAAAATATTTTACATAGTGTTCTGTGCCACGAGCTCATCATTCTTATCTTCTATCTGATTCATAGAATTCTAGATAACTACCATGTCGGCTCAAATTTGGCAAATCTTAGAAATAATGCAGCAACTCGACATTATTGATTTACTGATGCTCGACTTCTTTTGTGTTACTCAACACTTGTATCATGCTCGACACCTTATCTTCACTCAGCACTTGAAGATCACTCAGCACTTGATCTTCACTCGGCACTTGAAGATCACTTGGCACTTGATCTTCACTTGGCACCTGAAGATCACTTGACACTTGATCTTCGCTCGGCACTTACTAAAGTTAAAATTTTCTTGGCTTCAACTAAGAATCTGTTTGGCACTAACTAGCTTGCTTGGCTCTCTCTAATGAACTTAGTTAGGCTTTACAAATGACTTAGCTAAACCTTACATCTTTGATGTGTTTTAGTGTGCCCATTCTCTATGTCTTAGAGTATGACATCAATACACTATTTTATCAATGGCTTAGCTGATCCTTATACTTCATTATAACATCATAACTTCAACCCTTCTCTAAGTTCTCTAGTTACATCTTATTGATTGCCTCCTCCTTGTCAATCAACCAATTGATAGTATTTGGATCACTAAAGCAATTGTCATTCCTACAAGTAGCAAGTTTGACATCAATGGCAAAAAAATGATTGAAAACATTCTTTATCAGTTCCATTAGTTTGCATTCATGATCTTTTCAATCATTTTCAATAGGAGAATCTCATCAAGGAGAAGCACGGTAGAGGATTGGCTGGACATTTTGACATAGATAAAACAATAGCTTTGGTTGTTGAGAATTATTACTGGCCACAATTGTAGCAAGATGTGAAGAAGTTTGTATAGAGTTACAGAGTGTGTCAGATGGCAAAAGGACTGAAGCAGAATACAAGGTTGTATCAACCATTACCTATACCAAAGAAGCCATGGGAGGACATCAACATGGATTTTGTTCTTGGATTACCTAGGAGTCAACATGGGTATGATTCTATTTTTGAGGTGCTTGAAAGGTTTTCAAAGATGGTACATTTTATTCCTTACAAGAAGACTAGTCACATTATTCATGTGGCAGAATTGTTTTTAGGGAAGTGATGAGACTACATGGTCTACCCAAGAGTATAGTTTAGATCAAGATAGCATTTTTTTTAGGTATTTCTAGCATACATTATGGAAGAAGTTGAAGATAGAGTTGAAGTTTAGTTCATCACATCATCCATATACTAATGGATGGATAGAGGTGGTGAATCATAGTTTGGGAAACTTGCTGAGATGTTTGGTTGGAAACAAGGCAAAAGGATGGGATTGGATTTTACCATAGGAAGAATTTTCATATAATAATTCTATCAAAAAGAGTACTGGTAAATTACCATTTCAGATTGTATATGGGAGTAGTCCCAGAAATGCTTTTGAATTATGATAGTCAAATAAAGGAGAGATAAGTAGTGCTAAAGTAGAAGAATTCAATAAACATTTCAAAAACATCCACAAGGAGGTAAGGAAGCACATCATAAAGATGAATACACAATACAAGGTTAAGGTAGATGTGAAAAGGACGTATAAGGAATTTCAAGTTGGAGATTTGAAGTCATGGTTCATTTTAGAAAGGGACATTTTCCATTAGGTACCTATAATACTTTGAAGATGAAAAAGTTTGGACCATATAAGATAGTGAAAATGCATGATTCTAGAAATGCTTATGAAGTGGAGTTGCTTTCTAAATTGAATATTTCACTGATATTTAATATTTCAGATTTGATAGAGTATTATGAAGGAGGTGATGGGGATGAAGTTGTAGAAGCATAGTGGAGTATTCTAGTAGCTAGTTCATATACAAAGGAGATTGAAGAGATATTGGATAGTTGTATTAGAAAAAGTACAAGGAACAAAACTTATGAGGAATACTTGATCAAATGGAAAGGGAGGCCAGTAGAGGATTTATCATGGCTAGCAAGGGAGGAGGTTAACTATCTTGATTTTTCTTTGAACACCTAAGATATGATAGAGTCACTTATCAAACTACCCTGGGTGTAAGAGCAATCTTGGATCACCCAAAAATATTATATTTTTAGTCTTTTCTATTTTAATAAGGACTAGTGATAGGGTGGTTACTATTTATGGGAGCTTGCTATTTTTAGTAAGTTTGTCATATGAGCTGAAAATGTTCTCATTTTCTACAAGAAGATTCATTTTAGAGTTATAAGCCTACCATAAAAATTTCATTGCTCCATCTTAAGTATCAAAGAAATTATTACAGATTTTTAGTGAAAAAATTTACAAAAAAATCTTCAAACTCATTGTTGGAGACCTAAGAGTGCCTAGATGAGGTCGAAAAACTCCATGGAAGTGTGCTTACACCATCTTGAGCCTGTAGATCACAAGTTGGCATTTCTAAGAAGTGGTTATAATAGCCAATCAGAGAAACAATTCAAGAGTTATGGCCTTTCGAAGTTGGGTTACCCGAAATATCTAAAATAATTGTCAAAAATGTATTTCCCCAACTTTATATGTATTATTAGGGTCTATCAGCCCTATGTATTAAGTTTTATTTATCTAAAACCTTCCTAGGCAGCATAAAATTGCCTATTTAAGAAAGGCCTAAACATTGTCTAGAACATCTCAGGGTGATAGTTTGTAGCTAGTCTTGTAAATTATTATAGTGAAGGTGCCCATTTGGGTTAGTATATTGTAATTGTGAATTCTATAATTCTGCATTTTTGGTAAAAATAAGAGGTCCATATTTTATTCTCACATTTTCTATTGTTTCTTTATTTTTTGTTATGGTTTATGGTATTAAGGGGAGCACCCTTCATCACCATCCTTGAATCAAATTATTGGAGGTAGCTTGTGACAATTGGGATGTTGGTTTGAAATTTATGCTTGAGGTCCATAAAACATTTTTGGACAAACACACTATAAGTCTATAACCCTTTGACATAAGTGTCAAAAAGGGGGAGAAATAAGCATGGGGGAGATAATGGAGGAGATAACATTTTTGGTGGAGCTACTATTTTTGAGAAAAGGGGAGTCAATGATAGAAATAGAGTACATAGGTCAACTTATGAAAATCTACTCAATAGGAGGAATGATTTTGGTTTAGATACATAACAACTCAATTAACTCAGGGGAGTTATTGAATTTTGAGGTATAAATGATGAGTCATAAGTTTTTGTAAAATTTTGAACTTTGAAACTTTTTTTTATGTAAATGGATATTATTTGAGTTATGCTTGAAAGGCTTAAATTTATTCATGCATCACCAAGTATTTTTTCCACTCATGTCAAAGGGGGAGATTTTTAATCTCAAATTGGTTTTGACATATAAGTGATAATATACTTAAGTCATTTACTTAGTTCATGGAAAACAAATAATACATGTCAAGCATAAGATGTTAGGTAATATATATCAAGTGAGAGATATTTAGTATGTGTTAAGTAACTAGTAAGTGGTCAGTCACTCAAGTGCTAAATAGATAGTATGTGCCAAGTTATTTAGATGTTGAGTGATCAATGGATGTCAAGTCATTTAGAAGCTGAGTTACAACATTGAAGTTGTAGTTGATGTCAAGCATCAAGGACTTCAAGTTTTGAGTGATACAATTTTGACATAGATGTTTGTAATGATAAAAACTTGTATGTAAACCATTTTTGAGCCGACTTAAGAATTGTTTTATGATCTTAGATGATAAGGATGAATCTTAGTTGTGAATCCCTATGCATTACATGCATCTAATCAAAAAAAGGGAAAGATTAAGCGATAATATGAGTAAATCACTATTGTTGATTCATACCTAACCCTAAGTCACCTAGGTCTTCTTGAGGAGAACAAACCCTAAAATTTTTATGCATGTTCTAAGGAGAAAGGAGAGAAGCTTACATGTACAAATAGAGAAATCATGGTGACTAAGGAGTTGTAATTTGAGATACATTGTAGAATCAGTTAGAGGAGAACAAAAGAAAGGAATTAGAAGAGAACATAGATACATCTTATTAGAAAGGATCAAGTACACATAAGGAAAGAGGTGATCTAACATCAAGAAATAGAATGCTAACTGAAGGATTATTGTTGAGACGTTCCAACAAGTGAATTAATTAAATCTCTTAATAGAGTAGTCTTAACAGTCTATTGTAAATATTTTAACATGGTGCTTACTTCATTTTAAGTTAAAGTCCTTTGACTAGACACTCTTCTAACAGGGTGTTGAAATCCTTTAACATGGTAAGATCTAACAATCTTGTAAGCCCTTAACAAAGAAGATCTTTTATAGGGTAGACCATATTTTATGATTAAAACATTGTAACCTTAACTGGATACACTTTATTCTACACTAGTGGAGATTTGCGGGTGTCATCCCCACCCCAATTTTACCTTCTCCTTGGAGGGTTTCTAGGTAACCAAATATCTTGTGTCATACATGTGTTGAATGTTTTACTTTCATGTTATGGATGTGTAATGCATGGCTCAGAGATCCTTGGAACAACGATTCAATTCAAGCCAAGATTTTTTTTTTAACAAGTATGAATGCACATGACAACATCATATAGGGATCACATAGATCGAAATAGAAGACTTCGCCACAGTCCCAACAACCAATGAATCTCTAAATGCCACTGCCAAATTGACACACACAAATAGAGGCCAACAATGACCATGCACATGATGAGGGCTCAAAGAAACAACCACTCATCAACAAAAACCATTCTATGGTATAAAAGTAGAATTCTAAAATTAGGCTAAGTCTCGAATCATAAAGCCTTGAAATTTGGCTAAGTCTAAATTTTTGAAGCCCTAAAATTTCTTAGAATCTTTATCTTATCTCAGAGAGGTCAAAAACCTATCTCAAAAGACATGTTACATTTATGAAAATATATTTTAAGTGAAAGGAATTAAATATACGTCAACATATACTTAAATGATATATTTTCAACCCCTTAGAAAGACTATTTTGAATTGAAAAGGTGTGAAATCCAATAAGGTCTCCAAAACCAACTTTCAAAACTTCCTCAGCCAAGCCTAATTGCTCCCTATTTCTCACATGAGGAAGTACATTGGCCTCCAATCTCGCACGAGGAAGTACCAAGAACTACATTACCCTTTACATTCTCACATGAGGAGATACCAAGAACCACATGAAGACATGCAAGGAGCCATGTGAATCTTTAAATTCTCACATGAAAAAGTACAATTTCACATGAGGAAACACATCAGCAAGCCAAAACACTTAAGGAAAAAAACCTAGGAAATGAATTTCCTCCACATGGGAAGTATCAGATCCACATAAATTGAGGAATGAACACTTGAGTGCATAAACAAAAAGAAAGAGGAACATCTATCCATCTAAAGCATAGCAATAAAGAATGTATTGAAAACAATATCGTAGTGGATAGAAGTAACATCGAAATGTATATAAATAACATCATGATAACTAAACAACCAAACTAAGTATGTGGTTCTTCCCAACCATCAATAACATCATCAGACCATTGTAGATCCTAGCCATCCCTATGCGCAACATCCCAAACCATCAATCAGATTGTTGGTACTAGCATAATAGGGACGTCACTTCTAATATATGCTACAATATAAGCATAAATAAATCTAACAAGCTAGTAGTAAAGTATAAGATAATCCTACAAGTAGATAACATCACCAATCACATGCTAATCATCATAATAAGGAAATATAACAAGCTAAACCAATAAGCAATAGATAATTCAATACAATAATTCACATCATCTAGTCATATGCTAAACATCATAATATGGGAATGCATCAAATAAACTAACATCATCTAAACATGATATCCAAGCATTCCAATGAAAGCATAAATCATAAGAAAGAATACTTTGGTACCTAAAGCATCAAGTGAAAACATCCAACAAAAATTGCACTAGGATAAAAGATTATCTCTGTACACCAGTCCCTAGCAGTGGTATGGATAGCTACAACTCCCAACCACGTGGTACCCATAGGTCCACACCTGCCATGCTGATGGCGATAATGATCCAACCACAAAACACACAAAATAATCATCCATGGCTAACACTCACACTAGACAGTATGATGGCTATAACCAAGAACTTAAGACAATGCAAGAAGTACAGGTCTTGGTTAGACAATCAGTAGGCTACTAAGTAGGGGTTGACATCATGGAGAGTCACCTGGCATCGACAAGCCCTAGCTTGGATCATGTGCAGTAACAATCTCAAGGGACTCCCTTGTAACCATCAAACAAATGTGGAACTTTTCATTATCTTAAGTTTTATTAACACAAACAATTTAATTTAGTTATCACTTACTTAAAACTTCCTCACCTCCACCATACCTATGGCATCATGATCACCAAGCTATAGGATAGAATCCCCCTCCATATGCTACCCTACACCCATTCTCATCCTATGAAAATTTCTCGTGGGCATGCATACTCCCATCAAAACCCCAATGATTATAACTTCTAGAATTACCACAAATGATCAGGCCTCACAAGTCACCCAACAAATGTACATGCACATTCTCATGTGTGACACACCACCATCATGAAGATCATAACACAAGGACTAGATGAGAACACAATACAAAACAACACTCAATTGAAAACAAGTTGAGAGGATGGATTCTACATGAATCCCACTAACCAATAAAACCATATATCATGAAATGACTCAATTGGCCTTAATCCAAGAGCATGGATTCTACATGATTCCTAATGATGCAACAACACCAAACATCATGAACTCATTCAACCAGCCTCAGTCTGGGAGTAGGGATTCTACACAAATCCTAGTGTCCACAAAACAAGAACAAAGGTCCAAAAGAAACCATAACAAAAAGTATAAAATTACTCAACCAAACACAAAGTTAGGAGGACAAATGTGACACACATCCCATGCAAACATAAAAGTGCAACAAAGGTTTGACTGATATCCAAATGGATAATCTAAGTCCATGACCCAACTTGTGCCAAGAAAACCTAAAAAAAAGGGTGGCACGTAAAATAAGGTAAAACCCCCAAATTTTAGAAAACTTTAAAATTAAAGCCCATTTGGCCTTTGGGTACAAAAGCCCCAAAAATGGAAAAATAATTAAGTACAAAAATAGTATGCAAAAATGGCTAGCATAATGGTGCAAAACCCCAAACCCTCATCTCAAAAAATAGGGAAATGCTCATACCTGACCAACTATGTACAACTAGCAAACAAAAACTAAGGGGAAGACTAGTTCCCAGCCTCCTAACAAATAGCTACCAAACAAAAGAGTAGAAATGGAGCAGAAACAATAAAATGGGAGAGCCCTACCTCGCAACCAAAAGGGAAAAACAAAAAATTGAACTAGAAAATAAAAAGCCCATAAAAGTGGCTGAAAATCACGACAATCCAAGGTCTCCCTGAGCTAAATCTAGTGAGCTTAACCTTGTGATGATCCCACACCCATAGCTCCCACAATGAAGAAAATAGAAAATCCTCATGAAGAGGATTTTGGGTTCTACTCTCCAAATTTCTAATTCAAAAGTGAGAAGTGAGGAATTAATTTCCTTTTAGGATACTTATTCACTTTTTGAGTGAATAATTGATTAGGGCAATTAACCAGCCAGCCTAGTTAAACCCCAAATTGACCCAAACAAAAATAGGCTATTCCTAGAAATGGGAATTCATCTATGAAAAAGCTGCTAGAAATTAAAATAAATCAATTAAAAAGCCCAAAAACCCAAAAACACAAAAATTTCTTTAACAACTTTTGCGACATTGCAAAATCTAAATGCACACACATGCTCATTGGTCTAATCACATAATGCAAATGAGTTCGGATTTAATAATCACTAAAAGGTTTAATTTAAACATTTAATTAAGGATACGTTAACCATACATGGATGACATTGGTAAAATATGAATGGTTGAATCTCTAACTCCATGTGCCACTACTAGGGATATAAATCCTGCAGACTAAACAACACAATCAAGTGCAATTGCATATAATAACATAGCCAAAGCAATAAATGCATTAAATCACCTAATTTAACCAATTATTTAATTATATCAAAATAATCTATTTACATCACTCACATTCACATAAAGCATAACAACACATGAATGATGTAAATAATATAGCATTAATCTATCACATAACATAATCAGAGATATGTCCAAATATCAAATAACTAGATATCATCATAAAACACATTGTCATCTCACATATATTGAAATCAAGGTATACCATCCGACCCTCAAGTCATCTCAAATGTAAAACACCACATGAGTAACAACCATCTCTCAAATCAAAATATAACAAGGTAAATATTTGCAACACATAACCAAAAAATCCAACAAGGACAATCCATTTCTAATTATTTAAGCATTTAATAAAAGTTATTTAACCAACATGAAAAGGTACTTACATTACATAAGTGAAAACTGTCATAAACATGACTAACCACTACTGCAGGAACCTAATTCAGTGTAGCATGGTAAAATTACATAGTGCAATCTCTTCACACATCTCAAGGTAATCACAAAACAACCTCATGATACCTCATTGATCTTGATAACCAATGGTACAAACCTTAGTGAACCATAAATCACATCATAATCTCATAAATCAATCATAAGCATAATCAAAGCAATTGATACAGAAACATAAATCCAATCATCTCTATAGTGTAGACCACTCATGGGCACAATCATGACCCATCACAATAAAGAATCAACAAGGTTTCATCCATTACGTTGACTTACAGAAGTCAATGGGAGAGGCACTACATCATCCCCCCCAAAGACTAGGCTTACACCTAGAAGCTTAAAATCCAAGAATAGAAACCAAAACACACCAAGAATGAAAAATCAAATCCAAGCAATAGGAATGACTCAATAAACTCTCCACAAGTCAAACCAGATCACTCAAATGTTCTGAAACCATCACATCAACCCCCAAATAGGTCAAACACAAGAGAATAGGTGTTACACTAACACAAGATCCTCCAACAAGGAACCTTCTATGAGCAAGGAAAAATCCAACTATCGATAAATTCAATAATACAAGGTAAGGAACAAGCCACTCTATCTCTTTAGTAGGTGCCCAACTATGACATGCACCTACCACATGACCACAAATCAAGGTCAAAACATGACACACTCCCAACAAGAGTTGGAATCATGGGGAATAACCATCCAAAAATTCTCAAGAATACTATCATGTCACAAATGAGCATCCTTGAATCCACATAAATTCACCCTTAGAACAAAGAAGATATTGGTTTACTAAAAAAATTACACACTCCAAAAAGGGTACTCACCACTACTAACCACCAAGCATAGGAGCACCTAGCCTCTAGGGTACAAAAGCTCAACTATCATTGGGTACTAGGGTTATACAACCCAACCAAACATGATATCACCTTTCCATAAGGTTGCAAAGACTTTCATCAGTGGACATGATCATGTAATATTTGCATAGCAACTCATAAGATGGTAACATGTGTCCAACGATACCATGTCCCTCCAGCACAATGTTGGGAATACCACACCCAACCTATCACTAAACTCAATCTCTAACCTCAAGTCAATAGTCAATGAGAAATTTGACTAAGATAATCCTCTTGAAGAAACAAGCTTAGGGAGAAAGAAACTATAGAGTATTAGGACTGAGAAGGAGTCTCTCTCAACCCTTACACTAAATTAGCCCAAGATGCATTTGGGAACTCACAATTCCCCCAACCATCAACATACTCATCTAAAAACACTAATTGAGTTAGTGGCACAACTACACTAGCCTACTCTCTCAAGAGAGAAAAGAATACAGAGATGTGCCAAAGACAACGTCCAAAAAGGAGAGTCTAGACTCATCAAAGAACTGAGTCACTCCCAAATGACAAGGCAACATCAACCTCAAACAACGATCACTCACAACCAAACTTCACCTCACAAGGGTGGGTCGGTGCAATAGGAAACACACAAACCCAAGAGTGAACTCTATCAAATGCCTAGTAGATTATGAAGACTAGATAACTCTTCTATTATGAATAACATGAAGAGGTAAACTTCTCCAATGCCCATAAATATGATATGTCATGATTGAATTTTCCTCTACTCGATAAAGGGTACTCAAAACATTGATCAAAAACTTCAAAAGTGCAAACGAGATGATTGTTGCTCCCTAGGAAAAATTTTGCGTTAGCACAATCTCACACAAAGTTTCTCAACAAACCAAGCAAGAAAGATAATGAAGCAGGTAAGAAAGTGCATGGCCACCAGTTTCTTGCATGAAATTTCAAATCAGCAAAAAAAATTCTCTTCACTCCAAAGGCCATAACATTCACGTCCAAAATTGAATTGAATCAATTTGAAAAGTGTCAAAAAGATATCAACAAGACCTACAACATGATGGAGCTTAGAGGGTCCTAAGACCTAAGAGTTTGAGTTACCACTCAAGACAAAAACACATAGGCAAAAACAACAGTCTCGGTTACCAAGAAAAGCAATAGACAAAAATGTCCAAAACCCTTTAGGAACACACATGCCCAAAACAACATAAGACATGGAATGAAAGGTAGTCCCCACAATAAAAACCATCATTACTTCTCTTTCATAGTTTCATCAATTAATCATAAACAAACATTACTACACAATGAAATTGAAAGGATTTCAAAGCAAGGGTTCAAGAGCTACTTACCATAAAACAATACATATCTTTTGTAATTTTTTCTAGGAAATCATTATGTTTACTCATCTTTTAAACCATCCAATTACATTAACAAATTTAAATCTATCAAAGACACACTAGCATGTTCTCCATGATATTATCAAAGACATCAGCAAGCCAACACAATTAAGAAAATAACATAGGAAATGAATTTTGTCCACACTGGGGAGTATCGGATCCACATAAATCGAGGAATGAAAACTTGAGTGCATAAACAACAAGAAAGAGGAACATCTATCCATCTAAACCATAGTAGTAAAGAATGTATTGAAAGAAACATCATAGTGGACATAAGTAACATCACAATGTATAGAAATAACATTGAAATAACTGAACAACCAAACTAAGTATGCGGTTCCTCCCAACCATTAATAGCATCATCAGACCATTGTGGATCCTAGCCATCCCCCACATACAACATCCCAACCCATCGATTAGTTCGTTAGTACTATTGTAATAGAGACATCACTACTAAAACATGCTACAATATAAGCATGAAGAAATCTAATGTACTAGTAGTAAAGCATAAGATAATCCTACAAGTAGATAACATCACCTATCACATGTTAATCATCATAATAAGGAAATATAACAAGATAAACGAATAAGCAATAGATAATCCAATACAAAAATTCACATCATCTAGTCATATGCTAAACATCATAATATGGAAATGCATCAAATAAACTAACATCATCTAAACATTACATCCAAGCATTCCAATGAAAGCATAAATCACAAGAAATCATACTCCAAAATTTGAAGCATCAAGTGAAAACATCCAACAATAGTCACACTATGATAAAAGACCATCTCTGTATACCAATCCCTAGTAGTGATATGGGTAGCTACACCTCCCAACCACATGGTATGCACAGGTCCACACCCATTGTGTTGATGGAGATAATGATCCAAACAGAACACACAAACAAAAAATCATCCATGGCTAACACTCATGACAAACAATATGATGGATGTAAACAAGAACCTAAGACAATGCAAGAAGTAAAGGTCCTAGTCAAACACTCAATAGGCTACTGAGTAGGGGTTGACATCATGGAGAGTCACTTGGCATCAACAAGCCCAAGCTCATATCAAGTGTCACAACACTCTCAAGGGACTCCCTTGGAATCATCACACGAATGTGGAACTTTTCATTATCTTTAGTTTTATTAACACACACATTTTAATTTAGTTATCACTTACTTAAAACTCTCTCAACTCTACCATACCTATGGTGACATGACCACCACGTTGTGGGATAGAAGCCCCCTCCATATGCTACCCTACCCTACCCATGCTCATCCTATGACAAGTGCCAATGGGAATGCATACTCCCATCCCATCCCCAATGATTATAACTTTTGGAAGTACCACAAAAGATCGGGCCTCACAAGTCACTCAACAAATGTATGCACACGTACTTGTGTGTGGCACACCACCATCATGAAGATCATAACATAAGGACTGGACAAGAACACAATGCAAAACAACTCTCAACCAAAAATAAGTTAGGAGAATGGATTCTACAAGAATCCTAAGAGCTAATAAAAATATACATCATGAAATCGCTCAACTGGCCTCAATCTGGGAGCATGGATTCTACACAAATTCCAATGATGCAACAAGACCAAACATCATGAACTCACTCAACCAACCTCAATCTAGGAGTAGGGATTCTACATGAATTCTAGTGTCCACAAAACAAGAACAAAGGTCCAAAATAAACCATAACAACAAGTATAAAATCACTCAACCAAACACAAAGTCAGGAGTATAGATGTGACATGCATCCCAATGCAAACACAAAAGTGCAACAAAGGTCTGACTAATATCCAAATAGATAATTCATGTCGATGACCCAACTCATGCCAAGAAAACTTGAGAAAATAAGGCGGCATGCAAAATGAGGTAAAAACCTCAAAATTTTGGAAAACTTCAAAATTAAAACCATTTGGCCTTTGGGTACAAAAACCACAAAAAATAAAAAATAATTAAGTTCAAACACTATATGCAAGCATAACCAGCATAATGGCACAAAACCCCAAACCCTCATCCTAAAAAATAGGGAAATTCTCATACCCGACCAATTGGGCAAAACTAGCAAATCAAAATGGAGGGGAAAACTAGTTCTTAGCCTCCTAACAAATGGCCTTACCTTGTAGCCAAAAGGGCAAAACAGAAAACTAAACTAGAAAATAAAAAGCCCATAGAAGTGGCCGAAAATCACGACAATCCAAGGTCTCCCTCAGTTGGATCCAACGAGGTCAACCTCATGACGATCCCATGCCCATTGCTCCCACAATGAACAAAACAATAAATCCTCGTGAAGAGGATCTTGGGTTTTCCTTTCCAATTTTCTAATTCAAAATTGAGAAGTGAGGAATTAATTTCCTTTTTGGATACTTATTCACTTTTTGAGTGAATAATCGACTAGGGTAATTAACTAACCAACCTAGTTAAACCCCAAATTGACCCAAAAAAATATAGGATATTCCTAGAAATAGGAATTCATCTATTTAAAAGTTGTCATAAATTAAAATAAATCAATTAAAAAGCCCAAAAACCCAAAAACACAAAAATTTCCTTAATAACTTTCGTGACATTGCGAAACTCTAAATGCACAAATACACTCACTGGCCTAATCACATAATGCAAATGAGTTTGGATTTAGTAATCATCAAAAGGTTTAATTTAAACATTTAATTAAGGATATGTCGACCATATAGGGATGACATTGGAAAAATATGAATGGTTGAATCACAAACTCCATGTACCACTACCAAGGATATAAATCTTGCACACTAAACAACATGATCAAGTGAAATAACATATAATAACATAGCTGAAGCAATAAATGCATTAAATCACCAAATTTAACCATTTATTTAATTATATCAAAATAATCTATTTACATCACTCACGTTTGCATAAAGCATAACAATGTAGGAATGAAGTAAATAAACATAGCATTAAATCCATTACATAACATAATCAGAGATATGTCCAAATATCAGATAACCAGATATCATCATAAAACACACTATCATATCACAATGGCATCATCATGAAAATATGATCCAATGAACAACATAGTAGTCTAAAATCTATGATACTAAAATCAAGGTATAACATTCGACCCTCAGGTCATCTCAAATGTAAAACACCACATGAGTAACAACCATCTCTTGGATCAAAATATAACAAGGTAAATATACGTAGCACATAACCAAAAAATCCAACAAGAAAAATCCATTTATGATTATTTAAGCATTTAATAAAGGTTGTTTAAACAACATGAAAAGGTACTTAAAACACATAAATGAACATTTTCATAAACATGATTAACCATTAGTACAGGAACCTAGTCCAATGTAGGATGGTAAAAGTACACAGTACAATCTCTGCACACATCTCAAGGTAATCATGAAAAAACCTCATGATACCACATAGATCTTGATAACCATTGGCACAAACCTTAGTGAACCATAAATAACATCATAATCTCATAAATCAGTCATAAGCATAATTGAAGCAACTGATACAGAAACATAAATCCAATCACCTCTACGGTGTAGAGCACTCATGGTCACAATCATGATCCATCACAACAAAAGATCAACAAGGTTTTCTCCATTAGGATGACTTATAGAAGTCAATGGGAGAGGCACTATATGATTTACATGCTTAATTTGGTATTTTATTTTATATGCATAGATTATGAGATGGATTTGTGGTGAATTGTTTTGAGGTTGAAAATTTTAAGTGCTAATTCCAACCCTACTTAGAGTTTACTTCCCTATTATATTTACAAAACTACCATGGTTTTCTAGTGTTCTATTTGTAGTATCTTATATTCTCACAAATTCATACACTCTTCATAGTATGTTAAGTGTACCATTGCCAACCATTTCCACTAATTCTTCCACCATCATTAGCCTTGCTCAAACCATTTCTTATTTGTAGCAATTACTAGATTTCTAGCTCAATCCAAGTTTAATGTTCCTACATGTGATAAGGGTAGGCCTTTGTCCTTAGGCATTATCTTTATCATTTTACCTCAACAAACTAATATGCCTTACCTTGATAATTATAATGGTAAGGGTAAACCTGTGACTCATCTTAACACTTTTCAATTTCTATGTAGTAATTATGTGCATGACAATATGATTTTAGCCAAGTAGTCTACCCAAACTTTGTGTGACAAGTCCTTGCAATGGTATTGTGAATCACTTAAAAACCAATTTGTACCAATTTCAAAGGGGTTCAAAGAGGATTAATGAAAGAGAAAGTAGCTTATAAAGTGTTTAGAGGTGGGTCCCATGGCTAGACCATAACATTTGTACTTGTACCTAATGGAACCACCTCATACCAAGTTCAATAAACCTTAGCAAGTTTCAAAAGTACAAAAAAATCATTAGATGTCATGAAATAAGAAAAATATATTCGTACTAATTATGGTATGACAAGTGTTAATGTTTAAGGGATCAGAAGATAGTGTAAATGACAGATAACATAAGCAAAAAGAAAGTGAACACAGGTGTGGTAATAATCAATTCATAACACCAAAGGTAGGATTTAATGATTACTAACTATCCATGCTATAAAACCATCAAATACAAAATCTATTACCACATGCAAATATTTCCATGATTAATCCTCCCGATATGTTTTGTATCATATGCTAGTTTAAGGGTGTTATATAGTGATGTGGGGTTGGTAATTTTTCTTTGTAAGTCTAAATTGTGGAGGTGAGCTCAAGGGGTATGAAGAAGTGTTCATGGTGTCTGTAAGTTCAAGGTAAACTTGGTAACCTTTTCATCTCTATTTCTAGAATTTCTTTTGTACAAGGCTTGAAAGATTGTGATCTATTTGAAAGAAGAGTTACGAGGATTACTCTACATTTCTTTGGCAATGTCACAAGTATGAATTGAAAGGGTCCCATTATAAGTGACACTAACTTGATGGTGTAAATGTAGAAAAGATAAGTGAGAGAGTTTCTAATCAACTAGTTGAACATTTTTCTCTTGATATCTTGTCGAGTGGTTTGTTGCAAGCCATAACTTTCCCACTTGCACCTGTGTGCCCTGAACTTATCCAAAAATACATTAACCAATATGACATTGGGGGTAAATGTATCAAGAAAAATAATGGTAAAACTCTAATCCCCATCACTAAAGAGGCAACAATGTTTTTGTTAAAATTTCTTGAAAAAACCTTTTTAGAATTTACCCTTATCTAGTCCCTGGCTAATTGTAATGATTTTGTTGAGAAGTATCAATGTGTAATTGCAAGAAACTCAATTGATAAATCTTATAAAGGAGGTTCTTCCCTTCCCAAAAGCCTAAACAAAAACCACTAAAACTATGTATCCATGACTTGGTAGTATTATTACATAGGGTAAAGGGTTCCCATAAAACTTTCCTGTTCGAAGGTTGGATATATATCTATACTGATATAATGATGGAGGGAAAATAATAGATGGACTGGGGAGAACTCATAGTAGGTTCAATGAGGGAACAATTCAAGTTGTCTCAAGTAGTTAAGAAATATTTCTAAATGTCTTCTTACCTTATGCCCAAAATTCAACATGTATCCCACATGAACTTTGCGACAATAACTTGACTATCTATGAAATGTGTCCCATGCTATAGAGGGTCATAGCCCTTAAAAATTATAGATGTTTTTCCCATTCAACTGGGCAACCTCATATGTAAAACTATGGAGGATGTATTAAGTATAGGATGTGATTTGTGCAATTTAAATCTCAACTATTATTGTGACAAGAGAGGTTTAAGTTTTATGGCCTTAGATTTAGATCTGCATTTAAAATCTATTTGATTTATATATTCTATAATACTTTTCATTTGCATATTTTAAATATTCATGTTCCAAAATAGTTTTATACTTTTATGCTTCATATTAGTTTTACATTTGTATATTTCAAAATAGTTTGGTTTGCATGTTTTAGAATTGAATGTTTCATAATAGTTTTACATTTGCATGTTCCAAAGTATTGATATTTTTATATCTCATAATTAAATATTATCATTGATGTGGATGAAAATGTCACCATATCAATAAAATTTATATTTTATTAAAGTTAATGATCTATTTAAAGTAGGAGAATCATATATGTAGTATATATTTTACCATTATTAAGCCGAGAGGCGTTCTATACAATGGCAGCACAAATGCCCAGCACGGGAATATGCCAAGATTCCTTTTCAATAAAAAAGATTTGGGAGCAGTTACAAACTTCCAAATTAAATATTAAAAAAGAATTCCCCAAATAATAGCTGGCCAAAATAATAGGAAGCCAAATGGAGGCCGAAATAATAGGCCCGAAAAAGTAGGGCCCGAAAAAATAGGGGTGAAATAATTTCAATATGATTTTTTTTTTGTTAAATATAATTTTGCATGCACATTCATGCTTTTTTTTGTGAGGAGTGGGAGAATTTGAAACAAATTCATGGAATGTGAAGAGACATCTGTTGGGGGATATGAGGAGCCTCTCAGAAGTTATAAAACCAAGGCTCCTCATTTCATTTTCATTTTATGTTTTTGCAAGAAGGAAGAGGTGGAGGTTATTGGAGGATTAGATTGGAGTTTTTGAATAGAAGTAAATTGAAGTTTTGGAGTAACATTTTTGCAGTTGAGATTTCTATTTTTTATTTACATTTTCATTTAGATTTAGATGTAGATGTAAATTGAAATTCAAAATTAGTTATAATATTCTACTTTGATTTAGATTTCAATTTTAATTAATTTCATTTAGATTTAGAATTCTGTTCATAACTATTTAGGCTTGCATTTAATAGTTTAGTCTTGCATATTTGATTTAGATTTAGATTTGTATTCAAAATCTATTTGATATATATATTTTATAATAATTTTCATTGTTAATGGTGCTTGATGGGAGTGTTTTAGGGGTGTCTTCTTTTCTATTTCTGAAATATTTTAGTTCAATATGTACTTTCCTAACCAGATCTATCCATTTTCTTCTGATTCATGCATGGAGCTTCCTAACGCTATTAGCGCGTTGCTGGGACTGAATGGGAATGGATTAAAGATAAATGACTGACTATGGATCTGGATATGCATTTGGAATTGGCTCTGTTGCGGCTCCAATTTATAGGTTCCTTCTAGTCTATGAGCGCACTAAAATCTTTGCCGAATTCAGAAGATCCATGACAAATTGAAACATTGAATTTTTGTAGCCTTTTGATTTCAATTTCTATTTGACTTTGATTTGGGTCATTGTATTTGGACAAAATTCCAGAGTTGCTCGATCTTCTCAGATTTTATTTATTTTATTTCTCTGTAAATGTTGTTAATAAGAATGAGTCTTCTTCATTTGAGTGTTGATAGCATCAATCTCTCTTTTTTGAAAATATAGTATTTGTAATGCTTTTATAAAAAAAAACCTAAATGAATATTTGATTGTTCTGTGAGGTTCCAGCTTGGAGCTAATAAGATGCTCACTTCTTAAAACTCTTCATAGGTATACCCGTGTGTCTTCTTTAAGTTCTTTACTAATCTTTATCGCCTCCCTACAATGGATTGTTTTTCAGTGTATTTTAGCTGGTGTGACTCATGAGTACAGAATCAATTTAAACTATTGATGCAAAAATACAAATCCACAGCAAACCCATTTTGGATTTTGTCATACTCTTCTATCAATGTGAAAAAAAATTATTTCCCACTTACATTAATATTAATTGGTATGGATTTACTTTCATTATATAATGTATGATATGAACAAAATAATTTATATTAGAGAAGATACAAATAGTTGGAAGTCAGGAATAAATTGTTGTTACATAGTTTTAAAATCTGTATTATGCAGAACAACAAATCTTTTACATAGTTTTAAAATTTGCATTATGCAGAACTGATCTATGTTGTGTAGATTTTCTATTTTTAATTTAATCACGTTTGAAACAGAGCAATTAAGTTTTACAATGGGGTGGGTAGATTTGGTAATTTAGTAATTCAATATAAAAGTCATCATTTAATAATAAAATACACTTCAACACAGTTTATTTCTGCCTTGCATCCTGAGCATTTGATATTTTAGTCATTCATTTTAATATTTTCAACTTTGATATTTTATATCTTGATATTGCTTACTCATCTTTGGAAGATGCAATGCCAAGATGAGACAAAGTTCATTCAAAACCATTAGATAAATGAAAAAAAATAATGCATTTAGTGCACAAAATAAAGAATGCATATGCAATCAATTTTTTTATCAATCTTTATGATAGCTTTTTTTTAAAAATAGAAAATAGAAATTATTCTTTTATGTATGTAGAAAAAAATTAGAAAGATTTTATGTATGTAAAAAATTAAAAGAATTCTATATACATCTAGATTTTTTGAAAATAATTCTATTTACATCTACATATTTTGATTGAAATAACCATAATGTAAAAACAAAATATAAAATAGAAATGTTAATATATGTATGTAGAAAAAATTAGAAAGATTACATGCATCTAAAAAAATTCTATTTACATCTAGATTTTTTTAGAATGGAAAAAAATGGATAATAGAAATATCAGTTGCATGTTTGTAGAAATAAATTAGAAAAACATGTATCTAGAAATTAAAAATATTCTATATGTGTCTAATTTTTAGATTTTACTTTATTCTAAACTAATTATTGATGGATATATATTTTAAAAATATTTATGTAGTTTAAAGTTTAGATTTTAATGAATTTGTATGCAAATAGGAAAAAGAATAAATATTTTATATATATGTAGATTAATTTCTATTTTTAAAATTTACAAGTAAATGAGTACTTTATTCATTTAAAGTAAATAAGTTTTTAAGTAATATATTTTTATTTTAGAAATATATTAATCATAATGTTCATTTAGTATTACTTATTTAATATACTTACTCTCAAATCTAAGACAATAGAAATGATATTTTATTAACTTTGAAATAGGGAAGTGTTAAGCAAGTTCGTTTACAAAAATACCAAAAATATATTTGGTCTTTGATCAAATTGGAGTTAATATTAGAAATATAAATATAATCATTAACAATTAAGCTAAATTCAATTCAAACAATAATATTATTTAAATTTAAATAAAATAAGCCATGTTTAATTTGAAACATCAAACAACTAATTAACTAATACAATAATTAAAATAAATGAATCTATTATGACATAGAAAAATATTTTCGATGTATAATTTCTTTGTTTTTCAATCAATATGAGTTTTTTTTTCTACTTGAAAAGATAAACCATCCTAATTGTCATCCTTAATTAACCCTAACAACAACCCCTACCTTAGCCCTAGCCCCAACAATGATGTACAATCTAACTATAATCCAACATTAAACTATAATTATAGCACTAAAACATATCCCTATTGATATTCTAAACTCTAATCATAACGAAAATCTCAGCCCAAACCATAATGTAAACCAAAAACCTACACACTAATATTGGTTATAGTCCTAACCCTAAAATCTAACCCTTAACCATAATGTAAAAACAAACTCCAGAATATTGATCAAAATCCTAAACCTAACTATAGGGATAACCATGATATTAAACTCTAAATCCAGTCCCAAGGTCCTAACCATGGTATAAACCTATAACCGAACTCTTAAAAAAATTTACTAATCCTTGATCCTAATCACATTCCCAACTTTAAACTTGAACCATAAACCATAGTTGTAACCATAATCATAAACTTAAACAAAACCCTAACCCTAAAGGTACAATCATAAAATTAATCATAGCCTAGACCCTAATCCTAGCACAAACCACAATCATGACCAAATATAAATCTTCACCTTACCCCTAATCATAATTTCAATGTTAACCCTAACATTAGTTTCAATCCTACCATGATATGAACCCTAATATAGACTTCACCTTGATCCTCACCCTAATCTTAAGTCTAATTAAACCCTAACTAAAACCTAATCTAAATGATATATCTAACTATAATCCTAACTGTAACTATCATACAACCCAATGCTAACCCTCATGTATATTTAATCCCTAATCTTAACTGTAAATATTCTATAAACTCTAGAATTGACCTTGATTCTAACCATAACCCTAAAATCTAAATTGTAACCATAGCACGAAAGGTGGGGACCCCCGCTACGTAGCACAATTCTGGGTCTTGGAGCCTCGCGAAAGCACTACAGAGTGAGGAAATGTTAGAAAGGTGACATGTGGTAGCATGACGCAATTTTGGGCTTTAGAGCATTGAAGAAACAATGCATCATAAGGAGGTGCTACAATGGAGACTCATGGAAAGAAGAGGAAAGACTTTCATCTCGCTGGCATAAAAATGCAAAAAGAGATAACATGATGTGTTAACCTCCCACAAAAAATGCAAGGTTGACCACAAGGGGGAATTTGGTTTCCCCAAAAATGAATGATGATCATCGATGAAGGTCTTCCTCTCGAAATAGACAGCAATCCTCACCAATGAAGGATTAAGTTGCAACCGTCGATGTAGATTCTCCCCTCAAAAAGGATGATTAAGATGCAATGAGGAAACTCCTCCCAATGAAGTATTAAGTCACATTTTTCAATCAATATTTGCTTTATTTCCAATGGATGACTAAGATGTAGTGAAGAGATTCCTCCCAACGAATGAAGCAGATAGCACAAAAGGTGTGAACCCCCTCCATGTGGCACAATTTTGGGTCTAAAAGACTCATGAAAGCATTGTGGAGTGAGGAAATGTTGGAAAGGAAATGCGTGGTAGCATGATGCAATTCTAGGCTTCAGAGAATCGAAGAAACAATGTAGCATGATGATGCATCAGAATGGAGATGCATGGCAGCATCTTGTGCAATTCTAGGCTTTAGAGTGTTTTAAAGACACTAGTGTATAAAGAAACATTAGAATGGGAATGCATGGCAACATCTTGCACTTTTGGGAAGATAGCTCGCAAAGAAATAAGAGTTATCAAATCTCGTAGCATGAATCAACCTGACCAAGAAAAAATGATCCAGTGTGGTCAATGAAGAAACCGAGCCAACACAAAATGTTAGCCGCCAACTTTAGCGATGTTAACCCTCTACAAAGAACCTATCCCATTTAAGGTCTCTCAGATTAGACATCAGTAATGGGTTGAATAGGGGGAAAAAATAGCACACAATGCCCTCCTAAATGAAATTCTAAATGTAACACTAATAACCATGGTCCTACTTCTTTCCCTAACCTTATCCATGAGCGTGGGAATATGCATATTATTATATAGGGAACCATATATAATAATAAATATAATCTAAAATCCCAACCCTTACTCCTCTCCTAACTATAACTGTGACCATAAGAAAACTTCTAAATATAACCCTTCCTCTAACTCTAACCCTAACCCTAACCCTAACCCTAACTATAACTGTAACCCTATCCCTACCACTAACTGTAACCTTGAATCTAACTCTACCATAATTGGACTTTAACCCTAACTATAACTGTAACCCTAAACCTAACTCTAACCTTAACCGTAACCATAATCGTAACCCAAAACCTAACCCTAATCATAGCTAGAATTCTAATACTCTGTCTACCCCTAACTCAAACTATAGCCCTAACTATAACTCAAAATCTAACCCTAACTCATATTCTAACCCTAAACCTAACCCTAACCTTGACCCTAACCCTAACCCTAAGCCTAAGCCTAACCCTTTGTCTACCCCTATCTCTAACCCTAACCCTAACCCTAACCCTACCCCTAACTCTAACCCTAAATCTAACTCTTGCTGTAAATCTAACTCTACCATAATTAGACTCTAACCCGAACCCTAACTTTAATCCTGACTGAAACCCTAACCCTAACCCTAACCTTAACCCTAAATCTAACTCTAACCCTAACTGTAAGTGTAACCCTACCCCTACCCATAACTCTTACTGTAAATCTAACTCTACCATAATTGGATTTTAATTTTAACCCTAACCCTAACTCTAACCTTAACCCTGACTCAAAACTCTAACCATAACCCTAACTCTAACATTAACCCAACTGTAAAATTAACTCTATTGGTAACTCAAACCCTAAACCTAACCCTAATTCTAACCCTAACTCTAACTCTAGCTCTAGCTCTAACCCTAACTCTAACCATAACTCAAACTCAAACCCTAAACCTAACCCTAATCCTAACCCTAATTATAATGCTCTGTCTACCCCTAACTCAAACTATAATCCTAACCCTAACTCAAACTCTAACCCTAACTCATACTCTAACCCTAAAACTAACCCTAGCCCTAACCCTAACCCAAAACCTTACCCTAACCCTAACCCTAACCCTATCTATAACCCTAACCCTAACCCTAACAGTAATCCTAATCTTAACCCTAATTCTAATCCTAACACTAACCTTAACCCTACTCCTAACTCTAACCATAAATCTAACTCTACCATAATTAGAATCTAACCCTAACCCTAACCCTAACATTAGCCTTACTATAACCCTAACACTAACCCTAATCATAACCATAACTATAACTCTAACCCTAACCTTAACCATGACCATAACATTAACCCTAACCTTAACCATAAACATAACTCTAATCTAAACCTTAACCATAACTCTAACAATAATCATAACCATAACTCTATCCCTAACCTTAGCCATAGCTCAAACCCTAACCCTAACTCCAACCCTAACTCTAATGCTAACCCTAACCCTAATTCTATCCCTAAGGTTAACATTAACTATAATGGTAACTTTGTCCCTAACCATATATCTATGTATGACTATAACATTTTACATTACAATATCCCAAAAATAAAAAATATTTTTTTAATCTATATTAAATTCCTTATATTAAATTTTTAAAAATATTTTGAAGCATAATTTTATAGTAACTTCATGCAACTCTAATTAAAAATTAATTAACAATTTTATAGTAACTTTATCAAAATAAAAAATAAAAAGTAAATATTTTTCCTATTGTGCCGCGACTGCCACTAGCTTATATATACCTCTATATATATTACGCCGAGAGTAATCGTTCTTGAGGCGCCTATTTTTATTTTTATTAATCCCAACTTCGATTAAAATAACTTTGGGATTAACATTTAACCACTTATTAACCCTAACCATAACACAAAGTGTTATATAAATAAAATTATAAACCTTGGATCCCAACTCTAACTCTTACTCTATATATGATTGTACTAAGCATTTAGTAAATTATATACCTTTACCTAACCCTACGTGTAATAGTAACTATAAATAATATTATATTTTTTTATAAGTGGGAATATATAAAATAAATATATACAAGAGGGGCCTCATATTATGTTTCTTATAGAGACATGTTTTTAGTAGAGAGAGATATTAGAGATAAGGAAAGAGATAGTCATATGATGGTGTATCTAGAGAGAGATAGATTAGGGGGTGTATCGAGAGAGAGAGAGAGAGAGAGAGAGAGAGAGAGAGAGAGAGAGAGAGAGAGAGAGAGAGAGAGAGAGAGAGAGAGAGAGAGAGAGAGATTGGGGGGTTTATTTAGAGAATAGGGAGGAAGAGAGATGTTTATTAGTGGGTGTATCTAGAGAGAGAGAGAGATTAAGGGTTGTATCTAGAGAGTAAGGAGGGAGACAAAGAGAGATTATGGGGTGTATCTAGAGAGAGGGGAAATTGTATCTAGAGAGTAAGGAGGGAGAGAAAGAGAGATAGGGGGTGTATTTAGAGAGGTGTGTGTGTGTGTGTGTGTGTGTGTGTGTGAGAGAGAGAGAGAGAGAGAGAGAGAGAGAGAGAGAGAGAGAGAGAGAGAGAGAGAGAGAGAGTTTTTTATCTAGAGAGTAAGGAGTGACATAAAGAGAGATTAGGGGGTGTCTGTGTATATATATACATACATATATTGATATTTAAGCTAGGAATTACAATTTTACAACTTAGTCCAAATTACAGATTTAATTCCCTATCTAGGCAATAATTGCGTGGTATGTACTTTAAACTATTGAAATTATGAGAAAAATTATTCTTTAAACACAATTAATCAACTATGTATTTAATAAAAATAAAAAATTAAAGAATTGAGAGAATAAGAAAGAGAATAAAGAGACAAACAAATTTGATACAGAGTTCGTCTAGGTAGGACTAGGTCTCCAGGTCTGATTCTTAATTGGGGGACTACTCTATTAACTCTACCAAGCAAAACACTTTGTTATAGAATCCAAGCTTCGAACATTCATAGTCTCTTCTATGCACTTGAAGGCACTAGAAAATGCCTTCATGCTTAAAAATTCTCTCACAAGGAAAAACTATTCCTTCCTTTACAAAAGTTCTCTCTATGAAAATTCTCCAAGACTATTTTTTTCTCAAGGACTAATTGTCCTCTCAAAAATTAGAAAATTTCTCTAAGACTCCTTGTCCTTAGAAGAGAGAAATAAACCCCTTTATACAAGATTATTTTCCTATTATGGTTAAAACTATAATATTTGAAAAATCTCTCATTTTTCCATAGCAATCCCTCTATTACAATAAAATCTCACAAAATAATATAGTTCCCAAAAAATAATTGGGGGACTGCTCTATTAATTCTGGAAAGAAAAACACTTTGTTATAGAATCCAAGCTTCGAACATTCATAGTCTCTTCTATGCACTTGAAGACACTAGAAAATGCCTTCATGCTTAAAAATTCTCTCACAAGTAAAAACTATTCCTTCCTTTACAAAAGCTCTCTCTACAAAAATTCTCCAAGACTATTTTTTTCTCAAGAACTAATTGTCTTCTCAAAAATTAGAAAATTTCTCTAAGACTCCTTGTGCTTAGAAGAGAGAAATAACCCCCTTTATACAAGCTTATTTTCCCATTATGGTTAAAACTATAATATTTGAAAAATCTCTCATTTTTCCATAGCAATCCCTTTGTTACAATAAAATCTCACAAAATAATATAGTTACCAAAAAATGAATGATCTATAATTTTAATATTATTTGGCTCTCCTTATAAATAACATTAATATTTAAAACATTTGCATCCTTAATTATAGGGAAGACATATTTTGAGAGATCTTGCTATTTTATAGGGATTTATGTTGGTTTTAGAATGATCTTGACTTTCGAGTGTCAACACACTTAACCAACTCTACCATATATGTCGAGTACACTATGTATGCCGAATAAGTAATAGTAGCTACTGAGTCAGAATCTTAACAGGTGCCAAGCAAGTAATAGATGCCAAGCAACATAGAGTGTAATAGGTGCTGAGCAAACCAAAGATGAAACATGTGCTAAGCAATATAGTAACATTCATGTGCCAAGAATCAACAATATAATATGTGCCAAGTATCATAGAATCAACATAATAGTTTGTCCCTTCACAAACTAAGATGTAAACCATTTTTGGAGCTGACTTAGAGAGAGATTTCGAAGGAGAAAAAGGATAAGGATGAATCATTTGCATTCCCTATGTGATTTGCATGAAGCCAATCAAAAAAATGGAGAAGGCATGCAACCAATGAGAAGAATGGAAGGTATGAGAGAGAATTTGAGATTCAATGTGGATCATAGATCCATACCTAACCCTTAGTTTTCACAATCTTTAAAAGTGAGTCAAAAAATCCATTAGGAACGTGGAAGAGAATAGTGTATGGGGAGATTATAGTGAAATTTTAGTGAGAAGAAGGAAAGACTTAGATGAACAGAGTAGTAATTTCATATTTAGTTTATTAGAGTAGCACTAGAGACAAGGAACACATACAAAGAGTAGATCAAGCAAGGATCTGAATAAGAAGAGCGAATCTAGTACCTGAACCCAACAATTGAAGATTGCACTCCATCAGGTTAAATGTTCTAATACTTTCTCACCATTGTATTAGATGCTGAAATCCTACATTGATAGGTTAGCTTAACAACTAAGAGAACCTTTGAAGAAGGTGATTGAAAATCCTATGTATTAGTTGGGTTTAACAACCTATTGTAAATCCTTTAATAGGGTGACACTTCATGTAAAGTGTTTGTAAATCCTCTAACCAAGTCACTATTGACACAGTGTAACACCTTTAACAAGGCAGGCCTTTCATAGGGTAGACCATCAGAAGTGGTTGAACATATTGCTGTAGTAATTTTTGTCGGTGTCATCCCCACCCTTGTCAAGCCCAAAATATAGGGAAAAACACATACAAATTTTTATTTTTATTTTTTAAAGATAGTAGGAATAGGTTCACTAAGTTGAATAGTTTTAATTCAGTTAAAACATAGGTACTCTAAAGATAGATACCAGATCTGCTATCGATACTAAAAGGTTACAACTCAATTTTGAAACACATCATAAAGGGATAGATTGATAAATTTAAATGTCTCTTGTTAAATCAATTAATTAGATTTAAATGTCTAATTTCATTTAATTAAAAGACCTAACACTTATTTTTTTTAATAACTCTTTCAAATATTATATCCTTAGAATGATAGTAACACGTACTTTTAGAAAAAAAATTCAAGTCCTATTAACTTCAATCAATAAATACAATTATTAGATGGAATATTAATTAACAATCCAACTAATTGATTTGGATGACGATTAATTAATATAAACTAATTATTTGAAATGTTTAAAGATAACATACTAACTAAAATAACATCTTTCATAGAATTAAATAAACTTAATTTTAATAACAATTTCATCTTACTTTATAGTCTATAAAGAATTAACATATCAACTTTATCTACTAATCAAATATTTTCTACAACTAACAATTTCTAATAATATATTAAAAAAAAAGTTTACTAAATTAAAAAAATACTTTAATTAAAACACATTTATCAACTTTCCATTATATATAAAAAAATACTAATATTAAAACATGGTGAACTCTTAAATTAATTTTTTTCTAAAACATGATTATTACACACTAACTTAAATTAAATTTTAACTACACTACAACCTAATTTAAATCAAAACAAATTAAAACAAAACTAACTAAACAAAACCTAATACTAACTGGGGTATAAAAATAAAAAGCAACTAAATTTAAAACTAAATTAAAATCTATTAACTATCCTACCCTACGCATCCTACTCTACGCCTACCACTCACATGCCACACACACATGGCACCCCTCAAGCCAAACCCCCTACTGCCACCCTTCCTAACACTAACCCCATGTGCATCTAAATCATGAGATGCATCATGCTGCCGTACCCTATCCCCTCAACCCTCACACACTTTTCTAAGCGCTTATGTCACTATGGCGACTGGGCCACTTGGCCTGCCTCATACAATGAGGCTGGGTGAGCCCCAAAATCCCCTTGTGTTGACATAAGTTTGTGCTGGCAGAGGTTGTCCCTGCCCCGAAACATGTGACCCAAGTCACAATAGGTGAGCGCATAATGATGGATGGTGGGGATGCAAAAAGTAAAGTTTTAAACCTTTTTTTTTTAATTCGACCTAGCAGTACTGCACGTAGCAGAGGGCTTAAAGTCCTTTTTTTTTATGCAACTAGGAATCATGTAGGGCGATTTAATGCAAAAGTTTTCTAGGTGAAAAGGGTTGAAGCGAGAGTTGCTAGGATATATATTTTTTGAAATATATTGTATAATATTCCTTCTTTGTTTATTTTAAATTTTTAAATTTCATGGTTTCCTTAATCTCCATCAATATCAATCTAGTGCTTAGGTTGGGAAATGGGAGTGTTTAATGCCAAAAGTTTTATTGGTGAAGTCCTTGGGTAGAATACCAAATGAATATATATATATATATATAAGTATTAATGAATTTGTTTACTCCCAAAAACCTATTTTATTTGTTTAAAGAATTTAGTAAATCATTTTCTTAAAAGGAATCAATAGCAGATATGCTTTGTTGCATAATGAATTAAATCTCCCCTCCATACAAACTCCAGAGAGCATTTTGCTTTTGGAAGTATACTTTTTTTCAAGTCTCTCTCTTTTGCAACTATATTGTTTTTTGTATCACTGTTTTTTTGAATACCATGAGATGTATTTATTTTTGTGTGTAATTTGATTTTGCCACTTACATAGTTTAACAAGGAAGGTGATAAATCTGTTTATCCACAATGTAGGATTGTTTGTTTTCTCCTAGAGCATATGAAATTGGATTGAACATTTCAACATAGCCAAATTTCCTTTCCTTTTAACATATTTGGAACTTGAAGATTGCATAATTGAAAAAAAAACATCACCATGTTATCCATTCCTCATTACACATATCCATAACCTGAAATAACATAAGATACAATGCAAGGAAGTTTTCTCAATCTTTTCTCTTCTATTAATCAACCTAGTTCAAGGCTCCATCGGGAAAGAACTAGTAAGAAAACTCGACATCCTTGCCAATACATCAAAATTTAAATACATTTTTACATAATATTACAATTCAAATGAATTCTCTTCTAGGTCTTTCACAAGAGATCCTTTCCAATATCTTCAATGCATCAAGGGAATCATGGAGAAGATGAGAACTGACCCAAGGGTAAGACAACATAATATGAAGAACAATTCAAGCATGCATCCCCATCCTAATTTTGTACAATAGGTTCAACATTGAACCAGACTAGGGGGGAGGTGGATTTTCCCAATAGGAGATGTCTATCACCATACCATAACATAGGCTTTTCGAGGCTAAAACTCAAGAACTTTCTTTCTTCCATGAATGCTCTTTTGAGGCCAATAAAACAAGCATTTTCATTCCTTCTCTTCTTCAAGAATTTAAATTTTTAAAACATGGTATGTGATAACAAGTAGGGGCCCAAAACAGCCTAACCTTTTTCCCTCTTCTCATCATGAGAAGAGACTCTATACTATTGAGGTCCAACTAAGGCCCTTCCCTTGTACATGGCCACTTATTCCCTATCCAAGGGTGAGTAATGCCAAAACAAGCCCATACAATCCCCTCAAAAATTCAAAGCAAAACATAAGAAAGACATCCAAGAACAAGTTTAGATCCTTCCCAAGAAAGCTCAACACACATACAAGCAATACAATGAACAACACAATGCCTTATGCATGAACCAAAACATGAAAAATATGAAGAACATGAACAAAAGAGGGAAGAAATCCTACCTTCACAATAAAGTTATGGTGAAATGAACAAGTTAAGAAGAGCTTTTCCTTCCTTTCCTTCAATATTGAAAACTTCTCTCTAAAACTAGAGATTGGGTAACAACCAAAACTTCTTCAAAAATGCATCTAAAATATGATCCTAACTCAACTAGACATTAGGTAAACCTCAAGGTGGAGTTAAAGTCACCAACTCATGAAAGAGACAAATCAATTTTCGTAATCAACCAAAAGTAGGGTTTTTGAGTGACCTTAAAAGTCAACCAAAGAGGCTAGGGGAGTGGAAAATACTCCCAACCCATACCCTTACCCCTAGGGTACTTAGATTTAATGTTTTTAGGCCTTAAAGACTTAGAAGGGACCTATCAAAAGCTAGGAGAATAGTAAGACCATTTAACAACCTTCAAAGAAAGACAATGCAAATTAGCACAAATTAGCAAGGGGTTCAGTTCCATCTTTCCATTAGGTTTCCCAGCTAAATATCCTGCTCACTCATTGCACACATTAGTAGTTCAAGAAATCACATGCATATATGTAAATTACATATCAGGAAAATCATATAAATTTAAAACATTCATCATTCTAATAATCAGTTGTTTATCTCATTCTACTCATATTTTTGACCATTAAAATTGCATAATCAAAGTGTTAGTTTTGCATTCATTTGCTTCATCATTATACATGTTCATAAAGCATTAAATAATGACATCTAATATCTGAAAGTAAAAGATCACACATCAAAAAAATAGTGTAATAACTTTTAGTGCATCAAATAGTGTCCTGGCATATCGAGTCATGAGTATCAAAATAATAATTTATCAACTAAGCTATAATGGGTCGAGGCGAGGCCTCACAACCCCAATTTTACCTTCTTATTCCTAGAGGGTTTTTGGGTTACCAAATCTCTTGTGTTATGTGTTGATACGTACTTTCATTTATGTTTACATGCATGTACATTACTTTCAGTTATGTGTTAATGAGTGTTTGAAAGGATAAAACTAGCTACTTTTGATTCATCCCCCCTCTCAGAAGTACTCTTCTCATTTGAATATTAGAAACATTTATTCATAAGCCTTTAACTAGGTATGGTAAATGACATATGTTTTATTTTTTGTGCCTAATAATTTTGTGGACATTTTATTGGAAAATATAAACCCACAAAAATAGGGGAACTTGAAAATAGGGAGTTCCATTTTTTGAAGTAAAAGTAATTTTGCAATATCTTCCGCATTTTACCTTAGATCTTGATGAAATAAACACCATTGGAAAGCTCTTAAAAAACTCTTCCCAATGATACTGATATTGGACCTTTTTGTTTTATTTTTTTACTTTTTTTTGAGCCCTATGATTTGCCAATTTCACCAAAATTTTGACTGAGCATAACTTCTACATATGAGATCCTTTTGACCCTATCCAAGTTATTTTGGTTCTAATTTTTTGAGATCTTTGGAATGATGTTAAATTTGAGATATTCTTATATTGCAAAAGTTTTAGGCTTGCTAAATCCACCTAGATCACACACACACACACACACACACACACACACACACACACACACACACACACACACACACACACACACACACACACACACACACACACACACAAATAGAAAGAGAGAGAGAGAGGAGAGAGAGTGGGGCTGGAGTACATTATAAAAAGTTAATAACTTGTGTCACAATAGCACTAATCATGAGCATTATAATAGAATCAACCCACATAAAAAATTATAACATGGCAGTTATCCAAACACTAAGCTAAAGTGTAATAGTAGCACTAACATTACCTATAATATGATTAGTAACCCAAAAAATAGCCTTAACTATAATAATAATAAAAACCCTAACCCTAACCCCAACTCTAACTCTAACTCTAACTCTAACTCTAATTATAACCCTAATTCTAATTCTAATTTTAACTCTAACCTTAACCCTTACCCTAGCTCTGACTCAAATTCTATCCCTAACACTAACCCTAACCCTTTATAACCCTAAATCCAATCCTAATTCTAATCCTAAGCCTAATTCTAGCCCTAACCCTAATACTTAAGTATATAACTGTAATCCTAACTCTAACTCTAATTCTAACTCTAATTCTCACCCTAACCCTAATCCTAACCCTAACCCTAATTGTGACCTTTTTCCCATATTCTAACTTTAACCCTAACTCTAACTCTAACTCTAACTCTATCTCTAATTCTAACCCTAACTCTAACTCTAACTCTAACTCTAACTCTAATAATAACCCTAATCAATTCTAATTTTAACTCTAACCTTAACCCTTACCCTAGCTCTGACTCAAATTCTATCCCTAACACTAACCCTAACCCTTTATAACCCTAAATCCAATCCTAATTCTAATCCTAAGCCTAATTCTAGCCCTAACCCTAATGCTTAAGTATATAACTGTAATCCTAACTCTAACTCTAACTCTAACTCTAACTCTAACTCTAACTCTAACCCTAACCCTACCTCTAATTCTAATCCTAACCCTAACTCTAACTCTAACTCTAATTGTAATGCTAACCCTAACCCTAACCCTAACACTAACACTAACCCTACCCCTAATCCTAAACCTAACACTATATATAATCCTAATCCTAACCCTAATAGTATATGTAACTCTAACTCTATCCCTAACCCTAATTCTAATCCTAACCTCAACCCTAATTCTAACCCTAACGCTAACTCTAACCTTGAATATAACCCTTAATCTAATCCTAACTCTAGCCATAACCCTAGATCTAACACTAATCCCAACTCTATCTCCAACTTTAACTCTAACTCTAACTTGATCCCTAACTATAACACTAATTCTAACCCTAACCTTAACCCTAACCCTAACCCTAACCCTAGCCTCAATTCTAGCCCCAAGTCTAACCATAACACTAACACTAACTCTAATTGTAACCCCATCCCTAATTCTAACCCTAACTTTGATTGTAACCCTAGTACTAACCCTAATTATAACCCTAACTCTAATTGTAACCCCATTCCTAATTCTAACCATAACTTTAAGTGTAACCCTAGTGCTAACCCTAATTCTAACTCTAGCTCAAATACTAACTCTAGCTCTATCCCTAACCCTAATTCTTACCATTATTTTAATCCTAACTCTAACTCTATCTCTAGCCCTAATTATATTTGTAACCTTAATTCTAACCCTAACCCTAATGCTAACTCTAACTCTAACTATTACTCTAATTTTACCCCTAACCCTAACCTACTTCTTAACCTAACTATAATTCAAATTCTAACTTTAACCCTAAAACTAACTCTAACTCCAATTTTTATGCTAACCCTAATCCTTTTATTAATTCTAAACCTAACTCTAACTCTAATACTAATTCTAACCCTAACCCTAATTCTAACTCCAATTCTAACCCTAAATCTAACTCTAACTCCAACCCTAACTCTAACTCTAACCCTATACTCCTAAATCTGACCCTAACCCTAACTATAATTCTAACTCTAGTTGTAATCCTAACCCTAACTCTAACCTTAAACTGACCCCTAATCCAAACCCTAACACTATAGATAACTCTAACTCTAACCCAAAACCTAATTCTAATCCTAATCCCAACCCTAACTCTAACCCTAACCCTGAATCTAACCCTAACTCTAACCGTAATTCTATTTTTAACTTTAACTCTAACTCTAACTTGAACCTTAACTCTAACTCTACTTCTAACTATAACCCTGACCCTATCCTCAATTCCAACCCTAACTCTAACTCTAATTCTAACTCTTATACTAACAATAAAACTAATACTACCTCTAATTTTAACTCTAATTATAATTGCAACCCTAACCCTAACCCTACTCTAATCCTAAATCTAACCCTAACCCTAGTTGTAATTGTAACTATAACCCTAACTCTAACTTTAACTCTAACCCTTATTCTAACTCTAATTCTAACTCTAACTCTAACTCAAACCCTAACTATAATTCTGACCCTAACCCTAACCCTAACTCTAATTCTAACTATAGTCCTAACCCTAATTATATTTGTAACCCTAATTCCAACTCTCATCCTAATTCTTACCCTTACCCTAACCCTAACTCTAACTCTAACCCTAACTATATTTTTAACCCTAATTTTAACCCTAACCCTAATCTTTACTCTAACTTTAATTTTAAACCTAACCCTTACCCTAACCCTAACTCTAACTCTAACCTTGACCTTGACCCTAACTCTAGCTCTAATTGTAACCCTAACCCTAAAAATAACCAAAAATCTAACCCCAACTCTAATTCAGACCGTATTCCTAACCCTAATTTGAATCCTAATGCTAACCCCAACTCTAAACTTAATCCTAGCCCTAACCCTAACCCTAACCCTAACCCTAAACTCTAACTCTAACCCTAACCCTAACCCTAACCCTAGCTTTAATCCTAACTCAAACCCTAACCATAACCCTAACTCTAATCTTAACCTTGACTCAAACCCTAACCCTAACCCTAACCCTAATGATATTTTTAACCCTAACCTTAACCATGAGCATAAGTTTAACCCTAACCTTAACCATAAACATGACTCTATCCCTAACCTTAACCCTAAAACTAACTCTACCATAATTAGACTCTAACCCTAACCATAACCCTAATTCAAATCCTAACCTTAAGGCTAACTCAAACCTTAACCCATACTATAACCCTAACCCTAACCCTAGCCCTACTATAACCCTAACCCTAACCCTAAACCAAACTCTAACTCTAACCCTTACGTTAGCCATGACCACAACTCTAAGCCTAACCTTAACCATGACCATAATCCTAACCCTAACATTAACCATAAACATAACTCTACCCCTAACTCTAACTCTAAATCTCACTCTACCATAATTAGACTCTGACCCTAACCCTAACCCTAATTCTAACCTTAACTCTGATTTAAACCCTAACCCTAACCCTATTATAATCTTAACCCTAACCCTAACTATAAGAATAACTCTAACCCTAAGCTTAACCATGACCATAACCCTAAGTTTAACCATAAACATAACTCTACCCCTAACTCTAACCCTAAATCTAACTCTACCACAATTAGACTCTAACCCTAACCCTATCCCTAGCTTTAATCCTAACCCAAACCTAAACCCTAACCCTAACTCTAACCTTAACCCTAACTCAAACCTAGCCCTAACCTTAACCCTAGCCTTACTATAACCCTAACCCTAACCCTAACCATAATTCTAACCCTAACCTTAACCCTAACCATAACTCTAACCCTAACCTTAATCATAAGCATAACTCTAATCTAAACCTTAACCATAACTCTAATGATAACCATAACCATAACCATAATTATAACTATATCCCCAACCTTAACCGTAACTCAAGCCCTAACCTTAATGCTAACCCTAACCTTAATTCTATCCCTAAGGTTAACATTAATTTTAATGGTAACTCTATCCCTAATCATAAATATATGTTTGACTATAACATTTTACATTACAATATCCCAAAAATATTTTTTTTTAAAAATGTAATTAAACTCTATATATTAAATTTAAAAAAAAAAAAAAAAAAAAAAAAAAAAGTCGGGTGGGGGCCCTAGCTCGGTTGGCTAAATCTTCCCTGTTGCAGGGGGTTGGTCACGGGTTCTAGTCTTCCCCATCCTCGTGGTACCGGTGGGCGTGTCGCGCTAGCGCTACTGGTCACGTTAAAAAGTTTACTAGGCGCACTGCAGTTTATAGGGGGGCTGTGTTGCACCAATTCCTACAGTCTAAAAAAAAAAAAAATTTAAAAAAAATGTTGAAGCATAATTTTATAGTAACTTTATACAACTATAATTAAAAATAATTAATAATTTTATAATAACCTTATCAAAATATAAATAAAAAGTAAATGATTTTCTTATTGCGCGATGACTCCATTAGCTTATATATACCTATAATATTATGCCGAGAGTAATCATTCTCAAGGCACCTATTTTCATAAATCCCAATTGTGATTAAAATAACCTCGGGATTATCACAAAACAAACTTTCAATATTGTGTTTCAGATAAGTATATGAATTTAATAATTATTTATCAAGGACATAATTAAATTGGAGGATGAGTTTGCCTATTATTGCAAATATAAAGCAAGTGTTACATAGTGGCTAGTTCTTGCCATTTAAATTTAAAAATTATTTATAATTATAAATTACTTAAAATTATATATTGTTAGATTCATAAAGTAATATTAAAATAAAAAATAATTAAGATATTTAAATACAATAAAAGGGACAAATCTTTGTATAATTATTAATATGAAAAAGTTATACCTAAAATTATTAAATCTCTTTGTCTAATTATTGTTAGATCTAATTAGTAGTAATAATTAAAATATGAATGAAAATCTTCAAAGATATTAAAATAACCTATTTTAATTTCTAATTTTTAATTTTGTTATAATCAATACAAGAATGTGAACTTGTCAAATTAATTACTCTCATTTTTAAATAGGCTTATGTCTTCTATGATAAAATTATTAAAGCATAGATTTATGTTTTATATAAGACTATATCAAAAAATATTATGATTAACACCAAAAAAAAATTAATAAATGTTTTGGCAAAAAAAGTTGAAGATAGTGGAAGATGGAGGAAGCCCTAAAAACGGGGTCATATAACACAAATTGATTTCAACCAATGAGGTTTCAAATAAATAGTGTGATTATATAAATAAATCAAAATAAAAATTGTAACTTTACAAAAACCATGACCATTTCCAATTTTTTTTTTTTATATGATTGGTGGCAATGAATGGACTCATGGCAAGAAGTGAATTTCTTAGTGGCTTGTATTTGGTGTAAGTTATAATAATTTAAAAATTATTAAATTATTAAATATATTTAACAAATAGAAGTAGAATGCAAGTAATAAAACTTTGATGAAATACAATGGTTATATAATATTCAATTACAAATTTGAAATAATTAAACTAGTATAAGAGTTAGCATGGAATATTATTTGTACCAAATATAATTTTAAAGTTTGTGAAATAGTTGAATATAAAAATATAAATTGATGACTAAACCCCAAAAAATTAAACTGAACACATATTTTAATATATAGGAGTCTAAAATATTGCCTCATAATAAGGTAGTATTTTCTAGAAATCTGCTCCTATAACACTCAAATATATTAGCCAATCAAATTGCATTAAAATAATTAGAATGATTTAAAAACTTAAAAAATTCACATATATAAACAATAAAATATACAAGAAGTTGCATATAATTGGTTGAAATCAAAATTATTAATCACTGATTAGGTACAAGTGATTAGTAAACTTAGTTTGTGATATCATCACTATTAGATATGGTTTTATAGAATACCATATATTATTTAATATGTAGTCTTATAATTTATTAATCAAAACTAACACTTAATATTTGCCTTCCACAACTAGCAAAATGATCCTTAACTATATTTTATTTTTTATATTTATTAATAAAATATCTAACTTATATTATATTAAGAAAACATATCAATATTATAAAATTATAGCTTAAAATATATTAAAATCTAAACTAATTTAGTTGCCAATTAAAAAAAACTTTCATAAATTATTTGTTTCTATTAATAAAGCTCAATAATCATATTTAAATTGAAAACATAGGCCCTCTAAAAAAATAAATACAATGCTTTGGAGAACATTTAAAATAAATGTGTATTTTTACATTTTTTTAAATTAATGGGTGACTAAAGAAGGTGAGCAAAGAATGACATGATTAGATGATTGAAATATTTTTTTCCCTATCATCCATTGTCCCATCAAGCAATGTGTATTGTATGTGTGGCATGATATATGATGGGGCATGACATTTGGAAGTGAAAATAAGTTACACCATATTTGGTGCCAAAGACATGTGAGCTTTTTGCATAGGACGCGAGACACAATGCATGAAGTCTTATCATGTAAATTTTCATCCATCCTAGCTTCCTAATAGTCAGTAACACAATCATTATTTTGCAAAGGTGGGTGTTATACGCATCACATAGTGTCGATACCTTGTTCTACCCCTCACCTCGAATTGAAATTAATTTTTTTATAGGGGCATTTATGTGAGCTTTGAAAATTTCATATCTCTTTAAATGATTTGCATTTCATAGTTAGACAAGGGTGAGGGTAGATCAAATATTAATGGTGCATCAATTGTCTATGTATTCTTAATTTGATATTTTTGGTCCATTGTCCCCTCAAGCAATGTGTATTATATGCCTAACATGATATATGATGGGGCATGACATCCAGAAAAGAAAATAAGTTACATTGTAGTTGGTGTCGAAGACATGTGATCTTTTTGTGTAGGAGGGGAGACCCTATTAGGACTCAAAATTGAAGGTAACATTCAAAAAATTAAGCCCTATAAGTGCTTTTTAATGCATGTGTACCTGACTATCCTTTTGAGGCCTAAGAGGAATTTAATTTTTCTAACACCTTGCATTCAACATATCCACTTGACCCATGAAGAATAATTTCCATTACAAGTCATTCCACAAGGTTCTAATTTAAGCAATGTTCAGATCTACATTTTGCCTAAATGACAGGAAGCCTAGTTTTCATTTGAATATCAAGCACCTAGATATTTTTCATAATTCACTACTTTGGGAATGTTTAGTATCCGTACCAAATAACCTATGTTTCAGATTTTGAGTCATTTTGATATGTTTTGATTAGGTTTTGAATCTCTCAAAGTTGGTAGTTTATTTTTGTCGTGCTAATGCTAATTGTTTAGAATTCTGGGAGGCCCTATTTGACTTGTAATAACTTTGACCTAGTTGAACAAAATGAGATAATTCCTTTTGCATTACATTCTAGAGGTCAAAGACTTGTTATGTTTCAATTTTGAGCTTATAAAAAATCTATTTGATTAGTTTTCAAACATGATTCCATATGTAATTTGCAAAAAATTATTGGTGTCATAAAATGTAGATTTATTGGTCCCCCTATTCAGGATTTCATAACTCTGAATCTATGATAGGTGAGATCCAATGGATAGTATTGTTGCATTCTACTCTAAAAATTCTTTAAGTATGCCAGTTTGCAAGTTTTGACAAATCCGTCTGCACACTTTCCTAGGTCCATTCTGTTTGCAAAAACCACTTTTCTGCCAATGTTCCTAGTTCTGCAAATCCAAGTAGCCCACTTTGACCCCTCACCAAATTTTCTTGGTTATTCTTCATGAGGCCAAATCCTAGAATTATACTCTCCTTGTAAAAATGAACCAATGCTCCTATTTTTGTGCCCCGAAGTGTTAGTTTGATTTGTTTTTGAAGCCAAAACCAAACATATTTTATGGTTTTCTGATTTCTTTTTGTAGGTAGTTCTAAAAGGGCATATTTGATGGTCAATATCTTTTGACTAAGAATTTTTCATGAGACAAGATTTGATAGGGTGCAAGAATGTGGAATAGAGAATTAGTGTGTCTAATTTCAGAGCCCGGTTGGATATTTTGGTTAGTTTTTCAAGCTAGTTAGAGGAACCCTAGGCATGAAATTGATAAGTTGCAGAATGAGGTGAATTGAGTTTTTAAAATCTTATTCAATGGTCAAATTTTAATTCTAATCAAGGCTAGATGTTCAATAGATCAAGTAGATATGTCAGTTGTTTGAAAATAATTTTTTTAAAGTCAGATCCAGTTTTTGGGCATGGCTAACTTTGTTAGGATGATAAGGTAGGATGAGAAGGTTTTGAAGGATGTTTTGATAATTCAAATCATTATAATGTGTCACATATTTCATTCAAAGTTGAATAGAGTTGCAACATCCTGAAGAAGCACTTAAACTTAATGAGGCATATGTTGGAAAGGAAATAAAAATAAAAATAGAGTAAAACATAGATGGCTATAAGGAACAAATGCCAAATGATTTGTTTCACAATTGCTTCTAAGGAAGTCAAAAGACTAAATCTTCAAATCGCCATGATTATGGTTATGGGGGTACACCAAAATGATTGTGACTTTAGTCATGAGTTTTAATGTAGAGTCTTTTGTGGTTGAGATTTTAGGCAATGATTGGAAAGAATTAACTATGGTGTTGATTCCTAGAAAGCATGCACCATCTCTATTCTCAAACCTTTTCTAAATTCCACATCTAAGTTAGGTTTCCCAAATGTCGAATAATCAAATGGGGAAAGAGTTTATATAACTATTTCATCTATTTTCCACCACGTATGAGGTTTCCTTTGTCCACATTTGGGCTTTGAAGGAAGATAATGAAGGATAAGATGTGGAGCTGGCATGTTAGCATGTCCAAGAAGCCACAACTAAAAATTTCTCATAGCCCCTCACCATTTTCAACTTGTCCATGACAAAAGTGGAAAAACTAGTCAATACTTCCACATTTTCTCTAGCATTTGGCATTGGTTCTAGGAAAACCCTGAATATTTTCCATCCAAAGGAAAGATCCAATAATATAAGAGATAGTCATCCATGACTTGGAAGACGTAGGAAGCATAAGTGACATCCATGCCAAATAAGCAGAATAAGGTATTAGAACATTCACACCATAAGGATGAGCCCACAAATTTGAAAGTTTCATTGATGAAATATATCCCCATATATCGCCGCTAAAGTTTCACTGTTACATGTCATGTGAAGTGTGGATTAATATCAAAGGTAACAAAATAGTTTTGGAAGAAGGTCATAGCTTTGGATCTTGTTGAATCCATTGATGATCTAATTGATATCAATGTCTTATATTGCCCTAATAAAGTTGGCAGTGGGAATAATAGCATATGTACCACCAATTTCATTATCAAAGTATGAATTTGTGCTTTAACATTGTGAGGAAGTCAAATTTATGGATGCCCAACAAAAAGATGGATTCATAGTTTTTAAGAAGCTCGACCAAATTAGTATTCAGACCAGGGAGTTGAAGGAAAAGCATAGGTTTTGGATTAAAAAATTTAGGAATTTAGTCCCACATCGGTCATATGGTGTCCTTCTTATGTTGTTAAATACCAAATTACTCTATTGCTAAGTGTCTTTAAGACACAAGCCTTTTCAAAGGCAATACAAGTATGCTCATGAGGAACCCACTTGGCTGGAGGGTAAATTAGATGAAATTTTGAATTCCTAAATCACCAAAAAGTGATGATGTCATGCTAACATGGAAACTGTAAATGAATTGTGTAATGACAAGTGGTAGAGACCTTCAATCCTAGCACAAAAACCAAGATGGTGACATGTCACACAGGGGACATGTGTCACAAAGGTGCATCCCCGCATGTATAGTTAGTAGCTACTGACCATGTATGTAGGAATGCACCTAGCTAATATGTAGTAGTAGGCCCCAAGTTAGTAGTGATGTGGCAGAACTAGTCAAAGGGTGACATAGCAATAATGGGACATTCTAGAAGCCAATGAGATATTGACACATGGAAGTGACATATCAACCAGTAAGAGAGTACCACGTGGTACCTAGTAGAAGGTAATGTGGTAGACGCCAAGCAATGGCATGTTGCCATGTGGCACAAGGAGTCAAATAGGTTTGACTCAGATTTATGGGTAAGGAGAAAAATAAAAAATAATGAAAAAAATGATTTTTAAGTATTTTTCCTCAAAAGATCATGTGTATAAAATTTTAAATTGAAAGGGGATATTTCATAAAGTTAAAACTTTAGGAAATATTAAATTTTTACATAAAATTTAAAAGGCAAGTGCAAAATAGAGAGCCATGACAGGGGCATGATTTTCAAAATGGTATTCTAGGTATTTCTAGTAAGCAAATATAGTAATATTATATATTTCCAAAATTAGGAGAGAATGAACTTTCTTTTTCTAGAGTTTATTTTTGCATAGAAAGTCATCTATTCAGGTTATACAAAGTTTTCTCTGAGATACTTAGTTTGTAACCACATTCATATATTGAAGTTTAGATTTGTTTTCTAGTGAGGTGATGAATTGAATGTGTGTAAAAGGAAGTAAAAATGAAGTTAGGGGTGAAATTTATTACCTCCAAGTCAGTTGAATCAAGGTGTTATTAGCATTTTATGATGCATTTTAGAAATTTGAGCAACACAATGGATTTCATCATTCATAAGAGATATTTCCATTTTTTTACAAGATAATGATGAAAATCATATCAGATTTCATCAGTAGAAAGATGAAATAGGTTTTTACAACTACATGGAATGAAGATTCAAGTGGACACATGTCACTTCTAGATTAGATCCAAGATTTCGTTCTTCTTCTATATCTTTCTCTTTCTCATCCATTGTAAGGGTTGGTTTTAGTTTCTCTGTGAGACCATATTGTTGGATCTAAAGTTGTGATTCCACCACATTCTTCAACATATTTTCTCTCTTGTATGTGTAGACACCTAAATTTGATTACACCGCTTTGGTAATCTAATTTAGCCATCTCTAAAGGCATCATTAATTAAATTCTTATTTAATTAATCCTTTGCCATCCCCTAGCCGATTAATTTAATTAATCATCTATAGTCCTAATTGATAAATCAAATAACCTATCATTTATCAATTAAATCCTTTTCTCCTATCTAATTCCAAAAATCCCCATTTATTAAATAAATCTATTTGATAAATAAAATCCTCAAATCTAAAAACCCCTAACTTATCCCTAATCCTCCATTTAGCCTAATCCACCCCATCCACCCATACTAACCTAGCTTAGCCACTAACTCACCCAACCTCATTAATGCCATCCACTTGCACATCTCTAACATCCCTAATCTAATCCTAAACCCAAGCCTAATCCACCCCCTAATGTTGTCACATTCCCTAAACAAGTTTAAGACTTTCCTAAACCAAACCAAAGTCTCCCCTCAAAAATCCCAACCACCAAGTCATGAGCACTCTTACAAACCATAAAAGACTCTTACAAGCCCACTCATGACTCTTACATCCATCTTTCACACTCTTCCCTCTTACATCTCTCTTACATACTCAACCCCACTCATCATGCCTTTAACCAACCCTTTACCCTACCCTCTCACACTCATCTTCCTTGTGACAAGTGTCACCTTCCCATTGGTGCTAAACAAGAACAATCCATGTGCTCCCCTTTGAGTGCATCTTAGCCCTCCTTAACCATCTCCCCATCCTTGCATCTAAGCCCTCCATCCCTCAAGCCCTTAGCCTATAAATTGAATCCCATCCCAAGCCATTTCATCAACAATCTTTGAGCTAAAGTTATCATGCCCTTTTGAGAGCCAAAATCCATACCCATACCCTTATAATGCCAAATTGAGAGCTCACAAAGCTACCAATTTGCTATTATCTATCTCCACCATTGAAGAAACTTTGAGCAATTGAGCATACATCCACATCAAAAGACACATCTACAAAATCAAGGAAGCATGGAGTGTTTTCTCTTTTGAGGTTTGCATTTCTTGTTTGCTTTCTTTGTCTAATCTTATATGTGAATGCTTTCTTTAATGTTAATGTTCTTTGCATTCAAGATTCTTGTTCTACATTTTGGTACGCCCGATGGGACTCCGCTATGGGTCATTCCTTAATCTTTTTTCTTTTTTTTTTCAATCCATATTTTGTGCTTAAAAACTAACAATCTAATGGTTTATGTTGTTTGAGTTGTTGCAAGGTGTGTTTGGTTGTTTTTGCAAGTTGAAGAATGCACTAAAGAGAAGGATGTACTTTTTAAAATCCGAAAATAACCAAGAAAACAATTTTTTTTGGAAAAAACTCACGTTCGTCAGTTCACTTCGTGCAGTGTCGTCTCCACCTATCGTCTCCATAGTTTGGCATCTCTACCTGTCGTCTCTGCAAAGTGTCATCTGTGAAAACTCAATTGTCATCTCCACAAGCTCAATCGTTGTCTGTGAGAGATAAAATGTCATTTGCGCTTGCACAACCATCATTTGCACCTGCACAACCATCGTCTGCATGAGCTCAACCGCCGTCTCTGAAAGACCAAATTATCATCTGCAAATTTTGGCATCTTTGCCTGTCAAGTTGTTGTCTCCGCCATCGCAATCTGCCAATTGTCATCTCCGACACCGCTAGCTACTTTCTTCATCAGACTGTCATCTTCGTAGATCAACATTTGTGCATATCAGCATTTGCGTAGATTGGCATCTTCGCCTGTTGTATTATTTTCTAAGATTTTTTGCCTAGTTTTGGGTTGTCTTGTCGAAGTCATTATCTTTGCATGCTTTCAAAACTCTAACAAATTAACTTGTATGTTAAGCATTTTTACGCGTAGAAAAAACAATAAAAAAAGTTTAAAATTTTTTTCCCATAGTTAAGCTCTCATTTTTGAAGATTTTGGCTAACTAACTAAATTGCTTTTTTTTTTTTGTCTCATTGTAGGTTGGAGCACATATGGAACCACTAACCATGTTTCTTGCAGGTTTTCATGTTGCTAAAAAATGAACTTAAATGTTTAACCATTTGTATTTGAATGCATGTTGCTAAAAAATGAACTTGAATGGTTAAACACATTTTCCATTGAATGAATGTTGCTCAAAACACACTCTTGAATGTCATGGATTTAAATTAATTTTTCTTGAAATGCATGCTTAAAACAACAAATCCAATCTTGAATGCCAAGGATCAATTAACCATTGCAATATCAAACACTTCATTTGGTGCACTAAAATTGAACAAAACAAATCTCTTTTTCACATGCAACTTAAGTAAAGTTTGATTTTTGGACAATTAAGAAAATTTGTTAAGTTAAATACAAATTTGCAAAAATCAATTTGAGTAGTTCCTTGGACTCACCTCTTTTCTAATCACCCATCAATTCAACCATTGGTTGCAATCTCAGTGCCATTTATGAGGATGGGTATACTTGAAAAAGGTGTTAAATGTTCCACAATCTAACTAACTCACTTGGTCTTTGAACGTTTGCTTTAACTTTATCAAAAATTTTAAATAGCCAAAACTCTAGATTAAATCGATCACACTTCAAGTTTGGGCACTAAAATTGAACAACAACTGACGTGGAGAGCCTCCGGGCGCGCGCTTGAAATCAAATCTCACACACTTTTATTTTGGGCTTAAAACAAACTCACACTCAATCTTGAATGCCTTAAAGAAAATTAATCGATACTTGACGTGGAGGGCCTCCGGGTGCGCGAGTTTTCTTTTGTTGACCCTAACTCTTCTTATTGTTTGCATTCTTCAATCGATTTACTTTTGTTGGTGCTTCAAGTTGGAATTGAACATTGTCTCTTAAACATGAGTGCTTGCAAAGTCTAGATTAGCACACATAAGAGTCATTTGGTAAAAGAACAAGCGTATTTTTTAGCCCAAGGTCATCCAAGTCTTCTCTCCCCTTGTCGTCTTTCGAGGCCATCTTGGGTGCATAAGATTAGGATCCAAAACCTTGTTTCTTTTTAGGAGGCTTACTTGGGGATTTCATCACCCCTTGGACGACCTCAACTCCAACGTTCTGGCAGAGTATAAGAATCGGGAGGTGAATCGAAAGACACCTCTCTTGGGATCAAGATTTTGTCACTCAGGCTAAGCCTCAAGGAACTTAATACCCTTGAGAAGTGAAAGAGGAGAAGTGGGTTATGGCTCCTCTCGGCTGTGTGACATCTTTTTGGTCTCATCTACGGATTTGGGCCTCATGTACCTTGCATATATCAAGGGCTCCCTAGCTAAACCAAATGTAAGCCTTGCAGACAACCATCTAGGATGTTAATGTGTTTTAAGTGACTGATCAAAACATTTGTAGAACATACACACTCCTCGGTGCAAGTATCACATTCTGAGAACCATAAACTTCTATCTGGGCGTTCCTATCTATTGCTTGATTTTATTTTACTTGTTGAATGAATGTTTGCCAAACTTGGTCAATCCTAGCTTAGGGCACACTTAGCGTAGTCACTGCCTATTTTAGAAGTTGAACAAGTCAAAGCAAAACAACAGAGATCTCTCAAAAGCCAAGCAAATTTAGGAATTTATGTCGGAACAACCCAAACCCAAACAGAAGTTTCACAAGGTCAAACTCAAGCCATCTCTAGCATACCAAGAACTTTCAGCCAAGAGAAAAGAAATAACACCAAGCCCATGAATTGCCAAACTCTACAATGTAGAGAACAAAGCTATCGACGAATCAATTCAAGAGGCTTGGTTAGAGCACACCATCAAATTTAGCCAACGTCCAGGAGTTAATCCTGCTTATGCCTTACCAACTAGGCATGATTTCTATGATTAGACACCCTTGTTTCTCCCCATCTTCCTGGATAAGCTTCACTTTAGAGTCATCTTTGTAAAAAAGCCAGCCATCTTAGGTTATCCTCGTAAGCATTATTAGCTCATCCATCTCATTTAGAATCAAACCATCTAGCCAACAATCCAAAATCTTCACATCCAAGCCTTCAAAATTTGTTATCACCTTGCCAAAAGTTGGCCATTCCTAAAATCTTCCAAATCCACCAATCTCACCAAGGTTATCCCTTTGACAGAGCTTTGTCTAGGGTAATCTAGCTTTGTCACTTGTTATCCCTCATCACCTTGAGCTAAAGGTTGGGATCCACAAGTGGTCAATCTCATGTTCTTCCTAAAGGATCATCAGTCTATCCTTAAGTTGACACAATCACCACCAAGCTTGCACATAGGAAAGTAGACTTTTTGTGCTTTGGCAACATATCTTTGAAGTTAGAATCCCCAACCCAATCCTCCTTAGGTTTTGTCATATAGCTTTGCCTCAACCTAGGAAATCATTTGCATAGAAAAGCCTTCCCCCCTTTTGCATCCACTAGCATTTGTTGCATCTCATCCCTAGGAGCATTTTTCATGCCACCTGTCACTCGCTTAGCCAAGAAGAAAGAAAAAATGGAGCCCTATCATTTGGATCAAACAACATCACCCCCCTTGAGCACTCAGCCATCCTTCAGCCCAGAGAAAGCTATGCCATCACCTACTGACATTGAAGCTTTCATGAACCAACTAAGAAATGCAGTATTGGTAAATGCCATTATAGACAAGAACAAAGAGACAATCATGGCTAATTTTTGAAGGGACAATGTAGGAACCTTTGACTTTGGAAGACCCCCTCCATTATCAGATCCATCTCACCCATTATTTGGGCAGCTGCCACCACCCATAGGCTCTTATGATCCAAATTATCCTCAATATGTGCCAAAAGAAGAGCCTCCAACCAATCCATATGATCCAATAGACCCAAACATACCATCATCCACCCAAGTTGAACTCTCCATGCCGCAAGCAAACCCAACCACCACCACTCCATCCTTGGTTCATATCTCTCTGCTCCAAACCCCCTTTACCCAAAACACCTCACCGTTCACCCCCTTCACTATTGTTGCTGCTCCCCAACCCAGCCTTCCAAATCCACCCATCTCCCAAATTAGTGCTAGCATCTTTGGCCAACCTCAGCAATATACAATAGGGATGCCACCCATGGGGCCAAGTAATCAACCTTTCATCACCCCCAGCTTGTTCACCACAGCCCAAAGCACAATCCCATCATTTCCATTAGGTCTTGGGAGCTCAATACCATCAGCCACAAATCCACAAGCTACTACCTTCACTCCACAAATCTATCAAATCCCACAAGCTACTGCCAATTTTCTACGAAGCTCCCAAGTGACCCTAGCTCCCGCCACCACTCTACCAAGCTTCCAAATCCAGCCACCAAGCTATCAAACCTCATCAATTCCATTCCCAAGATTTCAATTCCCACCACCTCCACCACCAACTAATCCATTACCTCCTATTACCAACTACTTTTCAATGCCACTTCTAGGAGGCAATCTACCAATCTAGCCAACCACCAATTATTTGCAAATACCATCCCAAATGGGGGCACAACCCACATATATTGGTCAAACCCCACAAGCCCCCCGATCCTTTCCCCAAGCCTCACAACCATCTTATACCTTACCCCCACAAAGCAATCCATTTATCCCACAGCCAGCTTATGTTCCTTATTCCCAACCTCAAATCCCATATCAACAGCAAGCCTCGCAGCACATGTAGCAATATGCGCCACCTCCCCCTCAGCAACCCGTCATCCACCGTGCAGCTTCCCAAACAATGTACAATCCCTATCAGCAAATCCCTCACAACCATCCATATTTAGTGGCCCCATCTAGTGCATACCTACCTCAAGGCACTCCTACATTGGGGGCACCCAGCCATCACCTATCAATTCAGAATGGGAGCAAATGAAGATAGCTCTGAAAGCCATCCAAGAAGGGAACGATCCGAAGACATTCAAGTTTGAGAATTTGTGTCCTTACCCATTTGACAGAGCCATTACCATGACACCATTTCTCGAACACTTTGAGGTACCCAAATTTGACAAATTCAGAGGAAAAGGAGACCCTGTCACACATATCAAAGAATGTTACATGCACTGCCAGGACGTGGCATACAATGATGTCTTCCTCTTGTCCCTTTTTCCCAAAAGCTTGGCTGGACCAGCTCTTGAATGGTTTTACAGAATCCCCTATGGCACAATTAAAAACTTTGTTGAATTATCTGAGGCATTCATAGCCCAATATGCCTATCTTGTTGAAACAGAGCTATCAATAGTTGATCTTGTCCACACCAAGCAAAAAGGTGGAGAAAGCCTTGCCGAATACCTACAAAGATGGCAAACCCTTACCACCCGCATATCCTGTACCTTACCAGAACACCATGTGGTGAAAATGTTTATTGATAATGTCCATCCCAGTTTGGCTCACCACATGACCATGAACTGCCTACAGACCTATAAGGATATCAAAGAGAAAGGAATGATCCTTGAGCAAGGACTCATTAAAGATGGTGTGGTCAAGATTTACAAAGAGGCCAACCAAAATCAATCACATTCCAATGACAAGTCTAGGTATTGGAACAAAAACAAGCATGTTGCAACAGATGGGGTTACTGACACCAGACATGTGAATATTGTTGGTCCTTCTCAAAACCAGTCTAACCCACCATATCAAACAAACAACCAACAAGCTATCAATTACCAACAAAGGAATAACCAAAGCTATCAAAACCACAATACAAGACCCAACTTTCAAGGGTCTAACAATCAAGCTAATGCCATCAATGTAGCTACAGGGCAAAAGCCCAGATTCCAACCTACACCTAGAAACTATACACCCCTTGGTGAGCCATTGGATGTTATTTTTGAGAAATTGGCCAAGGAAAACCTCATCAAATTTCCTCCTACCCAGCAAATTGATCCAAGCCAATCCAAAGCTGCATGGTACAAGGACAATGAGTATTGCAAGTTCCATAGGGTAAATGATCACACCATCCTTAGATGCATGAAACTGAAAGATTATGTGCAGGACCTCATTGATCGAAAAGAAATCACTGTTGGTGCCCAAACCTCTCCCAATGCAGGCTTACAGATTTATCAAAATGCTTTTCCTCCACACAACAACCAAAATCTTAGAAAAGCACCTATCCAAAACAACACCAACAACCGCCAGCCAAACCAACAGCAGGGGAAGAACAATGACCACACTTCATCCTATATAGACTATGGTAGCCTTATAGGTTGTATATTCGAGAAAGAGCCTTCTATCAATGTTATCAATATCCGAAGACCAGACAATGAGTGTGCATTCACCACTTGAAAAGCATGATTTAACATTGCAAGCCCACCAGTTTCACCAACACCATTAGCTCCATCAAAAAGCTAGTACAATATCTTGGAACACCTTGGGAACATGCTAGCCCAAATCTCCATTTTAGACCTTCTCCGCACTAGTCATGTGTACAAAGACATCCTTGATAGTGCTCTCATATAATCCCGTGTCCCTTCTGATATCAATGCTAATGACTTTCGTAATCTTGTCGGACACCTATCCTCATCATGTGCCCTATCATTCAAACCCACTGACATACCCGCGGTCGAGCCAGATCACACCCTTCCACTTCGCATAGCCATCATGGTATCCAATTTTGCCGTGAAAAGAGTAATGATAGATAATGGATCAGCCTTGAACATTTGCACCCTAAAATTCATAAAACAAGTTGGGTATACTGAGGCAGATATGATCAGTGAGGTTATCACCATCAAAGCTTATGACAACATGGAAAGGACCACAGAAGGGACTATTCTGCTACCAATCAAGGTTGGGTCGGTCATCCAAGAGATAGTTTTCCATGTTGTTGATCTAAACCTACCATTTAACATCCTCCTCGGTCACCCATGGATTCACGCTATGAAGGCTGTTCCATCCACCTACCATCAGTGCATCAAATTTTTGCATCAAGACACTGAGGTGACCATCCATGCCGATCCAGAACCCTTTGCTTACTGTAATGTGGTTGAAGCCTCATATACAAATCATTGCCCTACAATAGACATCAGTACAACCATCGCTAGCTCATCCCACACTTGTAATGATGCAGAAACCATCCTCGCCTCCACCCTATCTACTATAAAGATCAACAATAAAGGCTATGGAGAATATAGTCTGTCAGATGCATTTGCTGTCGAAGCAATCCCACTTGATCCACATACCCATGGATGGCCGACATATCACAAAGCTAAGGAGATTCCACCTCCTCGATACAAATAGTTTGGCCCAACCACCTTTGTGTCCTCAAAAACCCCTCTTCATGAAGAGCTCACTCAAGATATCAACAATTGGTTACATAAGGATGCACATCCAAGAAATCAAGCACGCCTTGATCACTTCAGCTAGAAATATCCCCAATAACATAAACTCATGACTGAAAAATGGAACTATCAAGGAGGTGGACTAGGACCAGAAGAAAGGGGCATGCAATGTCCCATCAAAGCACATAAGTGGGAAATGAAGTTAGGTCTTGGCTTTGGCATACCCACAACTGGGGGCACCATCGAGAACGGTCACACTTTTTCGAACATCCACCACAACCTTGTCAAAATTGAAGACATTCTTGAGGAAGTTGAAAAGAGAGCCTACGAGGATATCCCAGACCAAATCTTCCTAGGAGGCTCTATTCTCCGAGAAATATCCATCCATCTTATTGACCTACCACTCACTCATGCACAACTCATAGATTGGGACCAACCAAGTGTCATACATATTGATGAGTTCACATCAGAGGAAGCACTTCTAAGATTCATGGGAGCCAAAACTCCTCATAAGAAGACAAAGCCAGATTCTTCCTACATCTACAAGCTAGATCCCAAAGGGTATTTTGGAGAAAATCCCCAACCTAGTTTCGATACACCCAAAACTGGAACTAAGGTAAATCTGGGACTAGCTAAGGCAGCGAAGAGAACCCCTCAGCAAGAAAATCCAGAGCCACAAGCAGAACATGAGGATTTAGTATTGCCTCCTCAAGATAATCGACCAAAGGTGTCTTCTATTCTAATAGAGGATACTAGAGAAGTCAACATTGGTTCTTCAGAGATCCCTAGACTTGTTCACATTGCTGCATCCCTATCACAAGACCAAGCTGACCTCCTCTTTGAGGTTTTACAAGAGAACATTGGCCAATTTGCATGGTCATATCAGGACATGCTGGGACTTGATCCAAAGCTTGTAGTTCATCATCTTGCAGTTGATCCAAAGATCAAGCCCGTCAGACAAAAGCTTAGAAAAATGCACCCCAAGGTGGCATTACTGGTCAAAGCTGAATTAGAAAGAATGTTAGCTGCTAACATTATCTGACCTATCGACTACTCAAAGTGGATCTCCAACATGGTCCCTGTCACTAAGCCTTTTGGTGACATCAGAATCTGCACTGATTTTAGAGATATAAACAAAGCTTTCCCAAAAGATGATTTTCCCTTACCCAACATAGATATGATTGTAGATCTTACAACTGGACATGAGATTCTGTCCCTTATGGATGGATTTTTTGGGTATAATCAGATCAATATTGCAGAAGAGGATCAACATAAGACAGCATTCACTACCCCTTGGGGAACCTTTTGCTACACCATGATGCCTTTTGGCCTAAAGAATGCTGGGGCTACCTATCAAAGAGCTATGACAGCCATTTTCCATGATCTTATCCATAGTATTTTGGAAGATTATGTGGACGATATCCTAGTTAAATCTCACACCTTCATGGATCATCTCGCTGACCTAGAGAAAGTCTTTGATAGGTTAGCCCAATATCATCTCATGCTAAATCCCAAGAAGTGTGTCTTTGGGGTCACATCTGGCAAGCTTCTAGGCTTCATAGTTTCTAAACAAGGTATAGAGATCGACCCCAAAAAGGTCAAGGCTATCTTAGACATGCCTCCTCCCCAGACACTGCAATAGCTTTGCTCTCTTCAAGGAAAGCTTCAATCTATCCGACGCTTCATCTCCCAGCTTGCAGATAAGTGTACACCATTTTCACATTTACTAAAGAAGGATGAGAACTTCAAGTGGGATGCTTTATGTTAGCACAACTTCAATCAGCTCAAGCAATATCTAGCCAATCCCCCTATCTTGGTCCCACTAGTTCCTGGTCGTCCCTTGATTTTGTACATATCAGAAACACCTACAAATTTAGGGGCGCTTCTAGCACAACATGATGATTATAGCAGAGAAAGAGCCATCTACTATATTAGTAGAACCCTAGTTGGTTATGAACTCAATTATACTCCTATGGAAAAAGCTTGTTTGGCAGTTGTTTTCCCAACTCAAAAGCTTTGCCACTACATGCTAAGTCATACCATCCAACTAGTCTCCAAGATTGATCCTCTCAAGTATATGCTCTCTAGAACAGCACTCACAGGCCGGCTAGCAAGGTGGATTATGCTACTAAGTGAGTTTGAGATCCAGTATGTGGACAGAAAGGCAATCAAAGGGCAAGCTATAGCAGATCACCTAGCTGATGCACCTCTAGTAGATACATATCCTTTTCTCATAGAATTCCCAGACGAGCATATATGCCTAATTGAAGAATAGCCCCCATGGAAGCTTTATTTTGATGGCTCATACACATCTCATGGATCAGGGGCAGGAATATTATTAGTTACACCTCAGGGAGATTATATTCCAAAAGCCTTCAAGCTACAATTCCCTAGCACCAACAATATTGCAGAATATGAAGCTCTTGTAGTAGGATTAAAGATCGCTGCAGAATGGAATATCAATGAGTTAAAAATCTTTGGCGATTCCCAGCTCATCATCAAACAAGTCTTAAATGAATATCAAACCAAAGATGAAAAGCTATTACCCTACAAAGAGCTAGTTGATCAGCTGACCCAACATTTTACAAAGCTTCAGTTTACACAAGTGCCTTGAATGCAGAACAAGGTAGCAGATGCCATGGCCACTATCGGCTCGCTCTTGGAAATTCCCCAAGAAGCTACACAGTATGAGTTTTTAGTCGAGCAGCTCCTCACACCCGCCTATGCGAATGAGGATTCAAACCGTGTTTGTATCTTGGTTGGTCCCCAATCCCCTTGGTACCATGAAATTCATGCTTACCTTAATGATGGTATCATATCCCCTCACCTGACACGTACCCAACACCAGAACCTCATCTAAAAATCATCCTGCTATGTTATCATAGCCAATACCCTATATTATTGGGGTTATCACGATACTCTCTCTCAATGTTTAGATGAAAATGAAGCCATAATGGTGTTAAAAGAAGTACACTCTAGAATTTGCGGTGCCCACACAAGTGGTATTGTCCTAGCACGAAAAATCCTTAGAGCAGGCTACTATTGGCCTACCATTGAAGAAGACTCCTGTGACTTTGTCAGAAAGTGTTTCCCATGTCACTAGCATGCAAATCTTGTGCACGCTCCAGCACAAGATCTACAACCTTTTGCACCACCTTGGCCTTTCGCTTGTTGGAGCCTTGATCTAGTTGGAACTATCACCCCTCTCTCATCCGATGGACATAAATGGATAATAAGAGCTACAGACTATTTTACTAAATGGGTGGAAGTAGTCCCCCTAGTCTCAGCTATAGGAGTTCAAGTCTCCATGTTCATCTTGCATGACATTGTTTGCATCCACCATTTTCACCGACCACAGAGGTAACTTTGAAAATCTCAACATGGAAGAATTATGCACTTCCCTCCGCATCCATCACCACTTTTCTAGCCCATATTTCCCACAAGGTAACGGCCAGGCAGAGAAAACTAACAAAACCCTTCTCAAAATCCTAAAGAAAGTTGTCAATGATTCCGGCTGCGATTGGAACCTACAAATAAATCTAGCTCTATGGGCGTATCGAACCTCCTTTCGTACATCCATAGGCACAACTCCATACTCCCTAGTCTATGGTGTTGAATCGGTATTACCTATAGAAGTTGAACTTCCCTCACTACGCATATCTTTGCGAGTGCAAATCTCAGATGAAGAATACAGAGTAGCTCGGCTCACCCAGCTAGATCTCTTAGATGAGAAGAGACAACAAGCCTATGACCATCTCACAGTCTATCAAACTCGTCTCAAAAGGAATTTCAACAAGAAGGTGCTCCCACAACACTTTTAGCCAAGTGACATGGTCCTCAAAGAAAATATGAAAGTCCAAGAAGATCAAGAAAAGAAAGGCAAGTTTGAACCTACCTGGCTTGGTCCTTATGTTGTCATAGCATCTTTTGGCTCTGGAGCCTATCAACTATCTACACCGGAAGGAGAACTCTTGAATGATCCCACTAACATCATTCATCTCAAGAAGTTCTATGCTTGAAGATCCTTGGTATACCCAGCTTTTGAAAAATACAAAAAAAAAAAATAGTAAAGAGAAATAAGCATCCAATGGTGAAAACTTGGCAATTCAAGCACCTTGGATAGGTACCTTGGTGAAAACTTGGTAATTCAAGCACCTTGTGTACTAAAGACTAATCCATTATCTATCACTATCCTATCCCTCATCCATTCACCCACCATATCATAAAACACCTGCTTGTTCCCTTGGTGTTTCAACCAAATATCCAAAATCTATTGGAGGTTGTAAATACCTCCTGTACAGCTTGTAAATCTTGTACCTCAGCTTGTAAATCTTGTACCTATACAGCTTGTAAATCTTGTACCAAAGCTTGTATTATACCTTATAAATCTTGTATCATACCTTGTATATCCAAATCTTGTCCAAAGCTTGTACCATATTCCAACTTGTAAATAATCTTGTATCCTAGCTTGTATCCTATCACATGCACACAAAGAACCCCATTTTCGCTTAAGCTTTTCACAAACCATCTACCTATCCACCTATCAGCTATTATAGACATCCCATCCTTCACAAACATTTCCATCTCACAAAAAAAAAAACATGAACAAACTTGTACATTTGTAACATATCTTGATCCGTCAGCTTGTACATCCTCTTTAGCTTAGTACCATTGTATCTATCCAGCTTTCGTGTCAGTTCCTCCTTGATTAGCATCTTGCACACATCGCACAACCCTTGGTTAGCTATTCCAATGCATCCTTTAGCTAGATTTCCTATCACCAAAGTGTTATCCTTCTTAGTTTAGCTTGCTAGACACATCACTCATCCAAATCCACTAGCTTAGGTACTCTCCAATAGGTCCTTGCAGGATATAGCTTTCCTCATGTCTGATCTTGGTCCGTTAGTACCTCATCCTACCCATCTTGTTGGCAAATGGTTCTCTTTTGGATTTTCAATTTCTTTCGATTTGGAATCTTTTGTTTTGGGTCTTGAAATATCTTTTCCAAGCAATCTCCTTGTTCCCTCCTCAAGGTTGCCATGATCTTCCATATCATGGTATGCTGCAAATGGGGCAATTAGAGCGTAAGGTCTTGATCGGGTCTTTTGCTTGTTTTCTTTTTCTGCTTGTGGATTACCTAGTGTCATTTCCACGTTGCTTCCTCTGGGATTCATGTGTGATACTGGGGAAATCCTTGCATGTTTGTTTCGAGTTAGTTCGTCAGTCCTCTGGATGATTGGTGAAAAGGCCTTGATGTTCTTGGTAAACTTGGCAATTAACCAACAGTCCTATAGCAAATCTAGTGCTCAACTACATGGTGGTACTTCTCTTTGAAGTATCCCCCCCCGCTCAAAAAGCTTCAATGGATTCCCTTCATCTCCCTTATCCCCCATCCATATCCAACACCTACCCCAGCATATGCATCAGTATCCCTTTGGATCACTCCTCACGCTTAGATTTAGGGATCCACAATCCTAGTCTTAGGGATCCACCAATCAAATCAACCCACCAAGCCTCATTTTTTGAGATCCACAATCCTAGTCCTAGGGATCTCCAAAACCCATCTTCCACCAATCTGACTCTTTGAAATCCTGTTGTATCAGCTTTATCATCCCATCATCCATCTCCCTATCATGGATTCCTTTTATAGCACTCCGCTCCTCCACCTCCCCCCCAATCCTAGAAAGTCTTAAGTTTGCTTGCCCCTGATTTCCCTTTATCATTCTCTCGTAGTGAGAGTTTGAGCTAATTCAGCCCCTTCTCTTTGCCAACCTATGTCTTAGCTCATCTCAATTTCTTGTGCTTTTCAAGAAGTCGTCGAGCCTCATTTCTTCCCACGCCGCCTTCTTGAGGGGGCATCATATAAGTCTAGTCTCTCCTCTTCTTATCCGGGACTAGGGTAACCTTGTTGCTAAAACATCTTCCTCGTGTCGTCTTCATTCAAACTTCTTTGAAATAGTGTTGCCTCAACACTATGTCAAAGAGGGGCAAAATGTAGACACCTAAATTTGATTACACCACTTTGGTAATCTAATTTAGCCATCTCTAAAGGTATCATTAATTAAATTCTTATTTAATTAATCCTTTGCCATCCCCTAGCTGATTAATTTAATTAATCATCTATAGTCCTAATTGATAAATCAAATAACCTATCATTTATCAATTAAATTGTTTTCTCCTATCTAATTCCAAAAATCCCTATGTATTAAATAAATCTATTTGATAAATAAAATCCTCAAATCTAAAAACCCCTAACTTATCCCTAATCCTCCATTTAGCCTAATCCACCCCATCCACCCATACTAACCTAGCTTAGCCACTAACTCACCCAACCTCATTAATGCCATCCACTTGCACATCTCTAACATCCCTAATCTAATCCTAAACCCAAGCCTAATCCACCCCCTAATGTTGTCACATTCCCTAAACAAGTTTAAGACTTTCCTAAACCAAACCAAAGTCTCCCCTCAAAAACCCCAACCACCAAGTCATGAGTGCTCTTACAAATCATAAAAGACTCTTACAAGCCCACTCATGACTCTTACATCCATCTTCCACACTCTTCCCTCTTCCACACTCATTCCTCTTACATATCTCTCTTACATACTCAACCCCACTCATCATGCCTTTAACCATCCCTTTACCCTACCCTCTCACACTCATCCTCCTTGTGACAAGTGTCACCTTCCCATTGGTGCTAAACAAGCACAATCCATGTGCTCCCCTTTGAGTGCATCTTAGCCCTCCTTAACCATCTCCCCATCCTTGCATCTAAGCCCTCCATCCCTCAAGCCCTTACCCTATAAATTGAATCCCATCCCAAGCCATTTCATCAAAAATCTTTGAGCTAAAGTTATCATGCCCTTTTGAGAGCCAAAATCCATACCCATACCCTTATAATGCCAAATTGAGAGCTCACAAAGCTACCAATATGCTATTATCTATCTCCACCATTGAAGAAACTTTGAGCAATTGAGCATACATCCACATCAAAGGACACATCTACAAAATCAAGGAAGCATGGAGTGTTTTCTCTTTTGAGGTTTGCATTTCTTGTTTGCTTTCTTTGTCTAAGCTTATATGTGAATTTAGTTTTAGTTTGTGAATGCTTTCTTTAATGTTAATGTTCTTTGTATTCAAGATTCTTGTTCTACAGTATGAACAACAATAATTGAGATATTATAGCTAGTTCTAATCCATTTAATGGTTGTATAAATTATTTTATATGCATCTAAATGTATAGGTTCAAAAAAATGAATACAAATGAGTAGGAATCTCTTAGTTTGATTCTAATTCTCATCTCCTATCTCTATAATCTACAATCTTGTGTGGTTTAGGGACAAAGAGTTGAGAGCCATTTGCATCCCTTTAAGGTTGTATGTCTAATATATTTTGCTATTGGAACAAAGGGCTAAGTAAATGCTTGATGTATTTGATAGGGTTGCTAGTTATTTTGAGAAGGATATTTCCTGAGAATGAGGTCTTTATAAACACCAATGTCTGATTCACAAAGTGATAAGTTAGATTTGGTATCACATATATATGTGTGTGATTTGTGGAATTTCCCAATAGATATCATTGATCGGCTATAGGATCAACTTGTTCATACTATTGCATATTTGGGATTTTTCTGAAATCAAATTTAATCAAATATCTTTCCTCTTAATATTGAAGAACTAAAAAGGATGCCCTCACTTAGCTTAGCAATTTATTTGGCCATGTTATTAACTATTCCATGTCTGAGAACTTTGAATAAGTGTTAGAAGATTAATGATTTTATCTACTTTGTTAGATTCAAGAATATGTTTTTAGCACTGGTACCATATAAGTGAATCTAAAGTCCACCTACCAAGGTTTTGCTGAGTCTAAAGTAGAAGAAGGGTCTAGCCTTATAGTTGGCCCAATGTTTGAAACGGTATGTTGAAAATGGGAAATAACTGCCCCTAGATGTATCTTGTTCTCATTAGGGTAATTTGAAACTATGACATTTCAAATCACCAACAGACCCAATGCATGAAGTCATATCATGTAAATTTTCATCCATCCTAGCTTCCCAATAGTCAGTGACACAATCATTATTTTGAAAAGATGGGTGTTATACCCATCATGTAGTGCCAATACCTTCATCCATGCCTCACCTCCCACTCAAATTGATGCTTTTACAGGGGCATTTATAAGAGCTTTGAAAATGTTGCATCTTTGTAAATGACTTGGATTTCATAGCTAGATAAGGGCCATGGTAGATTGAATACTAATGGTTCATCAATTGTCTATGTATTCTTAATTTGGTATTATCAATTATCCATCATGGTTCCATTAACAAGGACTTGACATCCCCCCACTCAAGAAATAAGTCACCCTTTATTGGGTTATTAGTCAAGTTCACCTCACAAGGGTGGGTCAATGCAATAGGAAACACACAAACCCAAGCACAAACTCCAAAAAGTACCTAGTAGATTATGAAGACTAGATAAATCTTCTATTATGAATAACATGAAGAGATGAACTTCTCAAATGTCCATAAATATGATATGTCATGATTAAATTGGCCTCTACTCGATAAAGGGTACTTAGAACATCGATCAACAACTCCAAAAGTGCCAACGAGATGATTGTTGTTCCCTAGGAATTTTTTTTCATTAACACAGTCTCGTGTGAAGTTTCTCAACAAATCAGGTGAGAAAGTGCATGACCACCAGTTTCTCGCACAAAATTTCAAATCAGCAAAAAAAGTTTCCTTCACTCTAGACGTCATAACTTTCACATTCGTCCTCAGATTGACTCCATTCAAAAAGTGTCAAAAAGATATTGACAAGAGCTACAACATGATGGAGCTTAGAGATTCCTAAGACCTAAGAGTTTGAGTCACCACTCAAGAAAAAACCACATAGGAAAAATAACAGTCTCGGTTACCAAGACAAGCAATGAACAAAACATCCAAAACCATTCAAGAACACACATGCCGAAAACAACATAAGACATGGAATGAAAGGTAGTTCACATAATAAAAACCATCATTACATCTCTTTCATAGTTTCATCAATTTATCATAAACACACATTACTGCATAACAAAACTAAAAGGTTTTCAAAGCAAGGGTTCAAGGGTTACTTACCATAAAACAATACATATCTTTTCAAATTTATTTCTAGGAAATCATTATGTTTAATCATCTTTTAAAACATCCAATTAGATTAATATTTTTAAATCTATCAAAGACACACTAGCATTTTCTCTATGATATTATCCCTTATACATACTACCAGAGGTTTGAGATGAACATGGTAGAATCACAACACAAACTGGGTAGCTATTAAACACATTCAAAATAGTCATCATGAACCAAAACAAAAGCTCAAATGGGAAATTGTCAATTCCAATAATAATTATCAAAAAGTGCACATTTCAACAATAATTCAAATGTGATGACTGTCACAAAGAGAGTGATAGATGAAATTTGATGACCATTCCAAGAAGGAAAAATACTGAAAACCAATGCTAGCCTAGCAACATGAGGAAAGTACCTCCAACCAAATTAAAAAAAGGAATCAATCAAATCACATTACATGTGATGACTAAGGAGAGTCACACAAGAGGGATAAATCACAACACAATGCTAAGGAATACATCATCTCAACAATGCTAGAGAACACACTCACACACATCAAGCAATATACCATCAGTAATCTCATGCATATGTAGACAACAATAATTTCCATGTAATGCAACATTTAGATATCCATCAATTTTAATACAAATTTTCATAATGCTCAAGAAGTAATTAAATTGAGGACTTAAGTCATTAACCCAAAAGATCTAATGAAAGACCTACTCCTTTGCAATGATTCACAATAAACACTTATTTCTTAGTGAAAGGAACCATTTCATTACTATAATGACAAAACACAAAATCATAAATAAGATTCATTTATTCACTTACAAAAAGGAGAAGACAAAGAAAAAATGTACCTATCTCTGCAAGGAGAAACAAAAGAGATACTCAAAGCCAAGACATGGACACCAATCAGTAGTTCCATCCAAAAGGGTCACACAAGAAACCAACCAATCAAGGCACATTGATTCCATCTACAAAATAAGGGAAGACTCACTTCCTTCTTATCACAGTGCTCTAATCATATCTACTAGAAAAGAAAGTCCATCCCAAGTAGATACCAAAGCAACAAAGATCATGAGCTCTTCGCTATGAGACTTGAACTCAACCAACACAAAGACAACCATATGGGCAACATATATGTAGAGATCCCAATGTTTGAACATGGGCTCTAATACCAGATGTAATGCCCCACCTAGAGATCCTTGGAATAAGGATTCAATTCAAGCCAAGATTATTGTTTTTACAAGTACAAATGCACATGAAAACATCATACAGGGATCACATAGATTGCAACCAAAGACTTCACCACAATCCCAAAAACCAATGAATCTCTGAATGACACTACCAAACTGACACACACAAATATAGGCCAAAAATGACCATGCACATGATGAGGGCTCAAAGAAAAAATCACTCATCAACAAAACACCATGCTGGGGTATAAATGTAGAATCCTAAAATTAGGCTAAGTCTGAAATCCTGAAGCCTTGAAATTTGGCTAAGTCTAGATTTTTTAAAGACCTAAAATTTCCTAGAATCTTTATCTTATCTTGAAAAGGTCTAAAACCTATCTCAAAAGGGTCATTCTATATATTAAAATATATCTTTGGTATAAGTTGAATTATATGTCAACTTATACTTAACCGATATATTTTAAATCCCTTAGAAAGACTATTTTGAATTGGAAAAGTGTGAAATCCAATAAGGTGTCTAAAACTAACTTTCAAAACATTCTCAACCAAGCCTAACTACTCCTTGTTTCATGCACGAGGAAGTACACTGGTCTCCAATCTCACATGAGGAAGTACAAAGAACTACATAAACCTTCCCATTCTTGTGTGAGGAGATACCAAGAATTGTGGAAAGACATGTAAGGAGCCATGCAAACCTTCACATTATCACATAGAAAAGTACAATTTCACATGAGGAAACACATCAACAAGCCAACACACTTAATGAAAACAACCTAAGAAATGAATTTCCTCCACATCGAGGAGTATTAGATCCACATAAATTGAGGAATGAACACTCGAGTGCATAAACAACAAGAAAGAGGAACATCTATCCATCTAAACCATAGTAGTAAAGAATGTATTGAAAGTAACATCATAGTGGATAGAAATAACATCACAATGTGTAGAAATAACATCGCAATAGCTAAACAACCAAATGAAGTACATGGTTCCTTCCAACTGTCAATAGCATCATCAAACCATCATGGATCCTATCCAACCCCTCGTGTAACATCCCAAGCCACTAATCAGATCATCGATACTATCGTAATAGGGGCATCACTAATAAAACATACTAAAATATAAGCATAAGGAAATATAACATGCTAGTAGTAAAGAATATGATAATCCTACAAGTAGATAATATCACCTATCACATGCTAATCATAATAATAAGAAAATATAACAAGCTAATCAAATAAGTAATAGATAATCCAATACAATAATCCACATCATCTAGTCATATGCTAAACATCATAATATGGGAATGCATCAAATAAACTAACATCATCTAAACATGATATCAACATTCCAATGAAAGCATAAATCACAAGAAAGCATACTTTGAAACCTGAAGCATCAAGTCAGAACATCCAACAATGGTCGCACTAGGATAAAAGATCGCCTCTATACATTGATCCTTAGCAGTGGTATGGATAGCTACACCTCCCAATCATGTGGTACTTGTAGGTCCACACCTGCCATGCTAATGGAGTTAATGATCCAACCACAACACACACACACACACACACACACACAAAATTCATCCATGGCTAACACTCACGCCAAATAGTATGATGGTTGTAACCAAGAACCTAAGACAATGCAAGAAGTACAGGTCCTGGTCAAACACTCAATAGGCTACTAAGTAGGGGCTGACATCATGGAGAGTCACTTGGCATCAACAAGCCCAAGCTTAGATCATGTGTGGAAACACTCTCAAGGGACTCCCTTGGAACCATCACATGAATGTGGAATGTTTCATTATCTCAAGTTTTATTAACACTCACACATTTTAATTTAGTTATCAATTACTTAAAACTTCCTCACCTCTGTCATACCTATGGTGTCATGATCACCAAGTTGCGGGATAGAAGCCCCCTCCATTTACTACCCTACCCTACCCATGCTCATCCTACAAAAAGTGCCCATGGGCATGCATACTCCCATCCCGACCCCAATGATTATAACTTCCAGAAGTACCATGGAAGATTGGGCCTCACAAGTCACCCAACAAACGTATGTGTAGGTATTTGTGTGTGGCACACCACCATCATGAAGATCATAACACAAGGATTGGATGAGAACATAATGCAAAAAATTACTCAAATGAAAATAAGTCAGGAGGATGGATTCTACATGAATCCCAAGAACCAATAAAACTATACATCAAGAAATCATTCGATCAACCTCAATGTAGGAGCATGGATTCTACATGAATCCCAATGATGCAACAAGACCAAACATCATGAACTCACTCAACTGGCCTCAATCTAGGAGCAGGGATTCTACACGAATCCTAGTGTCCATGAAACAAGAACAAAGGTCACAAAGACACCATAACGACAAGTATAAAATCACTCAACCAAACACAAAGTCAAGAGAACAGATGTGACATGCATCCCAATGCAAACACAAAAGTGCAACAAAGGTTTGACTGATATCCAAATAGATAATCTAGGTCCACAACCCAACTCGTGCCAAGAAAACTTGAGAAAATAGGGCAACACGCAAAATAAGGTAAAAACCACCAAATTTTGAAAAACTTTAAAATTAAAACCTATTTGGCCTTTGGGTACAAAAATCCCAAAAAATTAAAAAATAATTAAGTTCGAACACTGTATGGAAAAATGGCTAACATAACGATGCAAAACCCCAAACCCTCATCTTGAAAAATAGTGAAATGCTCATACCTGACCAATTGGGTAGAACCAACAAAAAAAAATAGAGGGGAACACTAGTTCGCAGCCTCCTAACAAATGAATACCAAAAGTAGAAGTAGAAATGGAGTAGAAAAAGTAAAATGGGAGAGCCCTACCTCAAAGGCAAAAGGTAAATACAAAAAATTGAACCGAAAAGTAAAAAGCCCATAGAAGTGGCCGAAAATCATGGCAATCCAAGGTCTCCCCAAGCTAAATCCAATGAGCTCAACCTTGCGACGATCCCACACTCGTAGCTCCCACAACAAAGAAAATAGTAAATCCTCATGAAAATGATTTTGGGTTTTACTCTCCAACTTTCTAATTTGAAAGTGAGAAGTGAGCAATTAATTTCCTTTTTGGATACTTATTCACTTTTTGAGTGAATAATTGATTAGGGCTATTAACCAGCCAACCTAGTTAAACCCCAAATTGACCTAAACAAAAATAGACTATTCCTAAAAATAGGAATTCATCTATGGAAAAGATACCAAAAATTAAAATAAATAAATTAAAAAGCCTAAAAACCCAAAAACACAGACATTTCCTTAACAACTTTCGCGATATTGCGAAACTCTAAATACACAGACACACTCACTAGTCTAATCACATAATGCAAATGAGTTTAGATTTAATAATCACCAAAATTTTTAATTTAAACATTTAATTAAGGATACATTGACCATACATGGATGTCATTGGTAAAATATGAATGGTTGAATCACTAACTCCATGTTCCATTGCTAGGGATATAAATCTTGCACACTAAACAACACCATCAAGTGCAATTGCATATGATAACATAGCCAAAGTAATAAATGCATTAAATCACCTAATTTAACCATTTATTTAATTATATCAAAATAATCTATTTACATCACTCACATTTGCATAAAGTATAACAACGTAGGAATGAAGTTAATAATGATAGCATTAAATCCATCACATAACATAATCAGAGATATGTCCAAATGTCGGATAACCAGATACCATCATAAAATACATTTTCATCTCACAATGAAATCATCATGCAAATATGATCAAATGAATAGCATAGTAGTCTAAAATTCATGATAATAAAATCAAGGTATAAAATTTGACCCTCAAGCCATCTCAAATGTAAAACACCACATGAGTAACAACCATCTCTTGGATCAAAATATAACAAGGTAAATATCTGCAACACATAACCAAAGAATCCAACAAGGAAAATCCATTTCTAATTATTTAAGCATTTAATAAAGGTTGTTTAAACAACATGAAAAGGTACTTAAAACACATAAGTGAACACTGTCATAAACATGACTAACCACTACTACAGGAACCTAGTCTAGTGTAGCATGGTAAAAGTACACAATACAATCTCTACACAAATCTCAAGGTAATCATGTAACAACCTCATGATACCACATTGATCCTGATAACCCCTTGCACAAACCTTAGTGAACCATAAATCACATCATAATCTCATAAATCAGTCATAAGCATAATCAAAGCAACTAATATAGAAACATAAATCCAATCACCTCTACGGTGTATACCACTCATGGTTACAATCATGATCCATCACAACAAAAGATCAACAAGGTTTTATTCATTAGGATGACTTACAAAAGTTAATGGGAGAGGCACTACAAAATGTACATGCTTAATTTGGTATTTTAGTTTATATGCATAGTTATGAGATGGATGTGTGGTGAATTTTTTTGAGGTTGAAAGTTTTAAGTCTTGATTCACACCCCACTCAGAGTTTACTTCCCTATTGTATTTCCAAAACTACTATGGTTTGCTAGTGTTCTATTTTTAGTATCTTATATTCCCACAAATTCATACACTCTTCGTAGTGTGTTAAGTGCACCATTGCAAACCATTTACTCTAATTCTTCCACCATAATTAGCCTTGCTCAAACCATTTCTTATTTGTAGCAACTACTAGATTTCTTAACTCAATCCAAGTTTAATGTTCCTACATGTGATATGGGTAGTCTTTTTTCCTTAGACATTATCTTTATCATTGTCCCTCAACAAGATAATATGCCTTACCTTGATAATTATAATGGTAAGGGTAACCTTGTGACTCATCTCAACACTTTTCAATTTCTATATAGTAATTATGCCCATGACCATAGGATTTTAGCCAAGTTGTCTACCCACACATTGTGTGACAAGGCCTTGCAATGGTCTTGTTCCATTACACCCTATTCTATTCTTTTTGTTCAAAAACCTTCTAATTCTTTTATCCAACAATTTAAAAAGACCATTAACCCTCAAGTATCATCGATTGATTTAATGCACTAGATAGAAAAGTCTCAAAGGAAAAATTACTAATTTCATTGGTAGATTTAAGAATTTGCATGCTTAGATTTCTTAACATGTACCTGATATTGATATTCAACATATATGTATTGCTATTTTTTTATTCATATCATCCCTTGTCTATGTCCTTGTAATTTTATTTCAAGTTTGGATGTCTTCAACACATTTTAAACTACTCAGTACCCTCCTCTTAGTTTCTCTTTAAACATCATATATGAGTTGTCTTTGTATGTATCAAGTCAGCTAATGTCAAACACTTGGTCATGTTTTCATAAGTAAAAGAGTTTTGGATGTCTCAAAATTTTGTGAATCACTTAAAAACCACTTTGTACTAAGTTCAAAGGGGTTCAAAGAGGTTTAATGAAAGATAAAGCAGCTTATAAAGTGTTTAGAGGTGGGTCCCATGGCAAGACCATAATGGTTGTACTTGTATCTAATGGAACCACCTCATACCAAGTTCAATAAAGCTTAGCAAGTTTCTAAAGTACAATAACATCATTAGATGTCATGAAATAAGAAAAATGTATTCATACTAACTATGGTATGACAAATGTTAAAGTTTAAGGGCTGAGAAGAGAGTGTAAGTGACAGATAACAGAAGAAAAAAGAAAGCCAACACGTGTGTGGTAATAATGAATTCATAACACCAAAGGTAGGATTTAACAATTATTAACTACCCATGCTTTAAAACCATCAAATCCAAAATCTATTACCACATGCAAATATTTCCATGATTAATCCTCCCAACATGTTTTGTATCATATGCTAGTTTAAGGGTGTTATATAGTAATGTGGGGTTGGTAATTTTTCTTTGTAAGTATAAATTGTGGAGGTGAGCTCAAGGGGTATGAAGAAGTGTTCGTGGTGTCTATAAGTTCAAGGTAAACTTGGTAACCTTTTCATCTTTGTTTCTAGAATTTCTATTGCATAAGGCTTGAAAGATTGTCATCTATTTGAAAGAAGAGTTACAAGGATTACTCCACATTTCTTTGGCAATGTCACAAGTATGAATTGAAAGGGTCCTATTATAAGTGACACTGATTTGATGGTGTAAATGTAGAAAAGATAAGTGATAGAGTTTCTAATCAACCAGTTGAACATTTTTCTCTTGATATCTTGTTGAGTGGTTTGTTGCAAGCCATAACTTTCTCACCCACACCTGTGTTGGAAATAGAGATGGAGTAACTGAGAGGGGAGGGGTGAATCAGTTTCCACAAAAATAAATCCACAGATCCTTAGATGTCTTAAAATATATAGTTGCTGCTGACACTCAGTAACCACACAAATAAATGCTGAAACTTGATAGATGTTATGTTAACTTATTAAGCATTTAAAGTGATTAACATGCATGCATAAAGGAAATAACATAAACACAAGAGACACTAGATTTAACGTGGAAACCCAATATGGGAAAAACCACCAAGTAACTAGTCACCAATTTTCACTCTTCTGAAGTGAGCTCTATTAGGAGCCAACCCTGTTAAAGGTTACAAAACACACTGTTAGGTGTGACCCTGTTAGAGGATTTAATCACCCTGTAAGGAGTGGCCTGGTTGGAGGTCTTAAGAACAATTCGACTGAATTGTCACCTTGTTAGAGGATTTACAAAATGGTTGTTAAACCAACTCTGTTAAGAGATTTTGAATCACTGTTACAATGATTAGAAAGCAACAATGAAGTGATCTGAAATATATGCAACTTATCTTTGCTAAATACAGATCTCTGTTCTGCTTCACTAGATCCTCACTAATTAAATACAACTTTGTAGCTCCATAAGGATATCTAATCCTTCCACAACATTCGCTCATATATTCAATATTCACTCATTCCATTTACATCCATACATTCACACTCTTATGCATCCACACTCTTACATATTCATGAATTCACAATTTGACCTTTTATATATACCTTACAGATTGTCAAGTCGGCTCAAATACAAGTTACAACAACTGAAAAACATTAAATTAGTCGACTGCAAACATTGCACAAAATAATTAAACTTAATTCTTTAGAACAATAAAATTCTTCACTGCCTGACCCAACTCAATGACCACTGCTCCAGAATGGTTTCTCCAGTGTTAACCAAGTGAAGTTGGGTAAACACTGCAAACCTTGCAACTTCCTTCTAAGACTGAGTTAACTCGGTAAACACTGACCTTCCTTCGCTTACCGAGTGATCTCGGTAAGAGCTAACTTTCTCTTCGATGATCGAGTGAACTTGGTAGACATTGACTTTCCCTTTGTTAACCTTGGGAGCTCGATTAACATTAAATTTTTGCTACAAAATCTTTTGATGCCCGAGTGAGCCCGGTAAGAGCTAACTTACTATGTAATGTTCAGGAACACTCGGTAGTCACTATAAATTGCTTTGCTAACCATCTGAGCTCGGTAGACTCTGTCTAATGGCTGATATGACATTTGTGTAACATCAAAGACAATACACAATTAAAAATTGTATCCAACAACCTGTGTGCCCTAAACTTATCCAAGAATTACATTAACCAATATGACATTGGGGCTAAATGTATCAGGAAAAAAATGGTAAAACTCTAATCCCCATCACTAAAGAGACAACAGTATTTGTGTTAAAACTTCCTGAAAAAACCTTTTTAGTATTTACCCTTATCTAGTCCTTGGCTAAGTACAATGATTTTGTTGAGAACTATCAATTTGTAATTGCAGGAAACTTGACTGATAAATTTTATAAAGGAGGTTCTTCCCTTCCCAAAAGCCTAAAAAAAAACCAAAAAACCATATATCCATGACTTGGTAGTATTATTACATAGGGTAAAGGGTTCTCATAAAGCTTTCTTGTTAAAAGGTTGGATATATTTCTATACTGATATAATCATAGAGGGAAAATAATACATGGATTGGGGAGAACTCACAATAGGTTTAATGAGGGAACAACTCAAGTTGTCTCAAGTAGTTAAGAAATATGTTTAAATGTATTCTTATTTTATGCTCAAAACTTAACATGTATCCCACATGAACTTTGGGACAATAACTTCACTATCTATGAAAAGTGTCCCATGCTATAGAAGGGCATAGACCTTAAAAATGATAGATGTTTTTTTCCAATTCAATTGGGCAATCTTGTATGTAAAACTATGGAGAATGCATTAAGTATAGGATGTGATTTGTGTAATTTAAATCTCAACTATTATTGTGACATGCGAGGTCTAAGTTTAGGGCCTTAGATTTAGATTTGCATTCAAAATCTATTCGATTTATATACTTTATAATACTTTTCATTTGCATATTTTAAATGTTCATGTTCCAAATTAGTTTAATATTTTTATGTTTCATATTAGTTTTACATTTTCATATTTTAAAATAATTTTGGTTTGCATGTTTTAGAATTCAATGTTTCATAATAGTTTTACATTGGCATGTTTCAAAGTATTTATATTTTTATATCTCATAATTAAATTTTATTATTGATGTGGATGACAATGCCACCATATTAATAAAATTTATATTTTATTAAAGTTAATGATTTATTTAAAGTAGATGAATCATATATTTAGTATTTATTTTATCATTATTAGATTATAAAATTAAAAAACATTCTTGAAATAATAATTGGCAAAAATAATATGAAGCCAAATGGATGTTGGAATAATAGGTCCCAAAAAAATAGGACCCAAAAAATAGGGCCAGAAAAATAGAACCCAAAAAAAAGGGCTAAAATAATTTCATTAAAATTTTAAATATTAAATATTTTCTTTTTGTTAAATATTTTATTACATGCACATTCATGCTTATTTTGTGGGGATTGGGGAATTTGAAATAAATTCATCGAATGTCAAAAGACATCTATTAGGGGATATGAGGAGTCTCTCATAGGTTATAAAACAAATGCTCCTCATTTCATTTTCATTTTATATTTTTACAAGGACAAAAAGGTGGAAATTATTGGAGTAGATTGGAGTTTTTGACGAGTAGATTAAAGTTTTGGAGTAATTTTTTGCATGTGAGATTTCTATTTTTATTTTTTATTTTTTATTTAGTTTTGTAATTAGATTTATATTTAGTTATGTATTTAGATTTAAATGTAGATTTAGTTTCAAAATTAGTTATAATATTCTCCTTTGATTTAGATTTCAATTTCAATTTAAAAGTGCATTCAAAATTGTTTAGATTTGCATGTAATAATTTAGCCTTGCATGTTTGATTTAGATTTAGAATTTAATTGATTCAAAATCTATTTGATTTATATATTTTATTTGCACATTTTTAATGTGTATGTTTCAATTTATTTTTAGATTTGCATGTTTCATATTAGTTATAGATTTGCATATTTCAATCTTTTGGTTTGCATGTTTTAGATTTGTATGTTTCGTAATAGTTTTATATTTACATGTTTTAAAATATTTATATTTTTCATGTTTCATAATTAAATGTTATTGTTAATGTGGATGGCAAGGTTGCCTTATGAGAAAAATTTATATTTTATTAAAGCTAATGATTAATTTAAAATAAATGAACGATATATTTAGTTTATATTTTGTTATTTAATTAGATTATGTAGGTGTTTTATTTAAATATTTTTCATAGTATATATAGATTTTATTTAATATTTATGTTTGTAATGTTTGAAAAGTGGAAGACAATGCCACCATATTTCAAACATCAGAATCTAACTATTTTATTTGAAATAGTTTTGATTTTTATTTATATTATTTTGAACATTATTCATTTGAAAAAAATTATATTAATTATTAATACTTTTTTATTCTA